>OY039086.1:7500000-10000000 GCA_955850985.1 Elophila nymphaeata | reverse complement strand
GAAGCAAATTAACATGTGAGTACCTTGTCATAATAATCATTTATACAAAATAGTTTTTTTCTACTATTGCAGATTTTTGCTCATGTCCTTGGAGGGTCCTCAAGCCTGTAGGTAAGGACCGTCCGGAACTAGCCGTGGTGGGAAAACAAAAACAACTCAACGATGGCATGTGACTTCGAATGCCAAGCGGACACACTTGACATCAAAAGCCACGCACCCGCACAGAAAGTTTCCCCACCACGTTACCAGGGACGGAGGTTCTAGTCTACCACACACTAGGTTTCCTCTCGATGTTTTCCCTCACCGTAAAAGCGTCGAATAAATGCACATATGAATTCAAAATTCGAAAATAAATTGGTACGTGGCGGGGTTCGAACCGTTATCTCGGTGGAGACAACACCCTTACGCACTACGCTGCCGCGGGCACTAATCATTTTTAGTTCCGATCGAAAGTGCGGAAGCCGGGCAGTTCGCCCGGCTATAAGTCATTCTCGACTGTTAAACTCGTGCGTTTGAGTGGGTAAGGTAAAATGACATTCGGGAACCAGTATGGAACTTTACTCAGACAGCCCATCAGTAAACCATTAAATATGGCGTCACGATCTCATTATCTCACGAAATATCTTGCAAACACTTGCAAATCTATGCCAGGGCCGTAGATAATTGCAGTTTTTAATTTATTCCCTTATCTCGCATCGAAATAACAATTTTAACATTTTGTCTTTTAATTATTATAACACGTAGCGTAACTGACAGCTGAAGTCATGAGTTACGAGACGTCCGATTTGAAATGAGCTCTTAAATATAACTGTAGGTTTATACCATAAAGGTCTGTCTAAAATGGTGATTAGGCTATAACTCTTCTGACAGATCTGGAGCGAGATAATGATTACAAAACGTTACGACTTAGAGGTGTTTGACAAACTAGGTTTGTAGACATTTCTAATATGTTATGTATGGAATTATGAGCCACTTATTTTTTTAATTTATTTGTATGAGTCTAGGTATCTTATTATCTTAATACTTATTATGATGAATGCCAGAGTTTAGATGATAGGACATTGGTTAGTCACTATCACGCCAGAACGCTTGTTTGAAACTAGAAGCAAAAAAGATGTCCAAATCTTTAAGCGGCCCTAGATCACATTTTAGTCAATGGCAATAATATAATTTATTATGATTTTTCCCATACATATATTTAGTTTGAAGTTCTTTGAGACTACGTAAAATAACAATCTTTATTGAGCATTGTAATGACTATATCTAACGTCGAGTTCGAGAGCCTTTCAAAAACTACTAATATTTTTCACTATACGCATTATAAAATGTCAACTTATAATGTTTTTACTCTAACAACCAACAAATCATCCAAGTGGATGATGAACAAATCGTACAAGTGGATGATTGGTAGAACATGCAAAATCAATTGGCAAAATTTACAATTTATGGTAGCCTAACATGCTATAAGTACACCACGTCATTTCATCCTATCACATGCGCATACTTTTTAATTAAAATTGTTTGCCATTCCATCAGTTGTTATTAAAACAAATTTTAAAAGCGTCGGATAACGTTACAAAATAACGATTGATCCTAAAATGGTATGATATGCTGTCGAGAATTCAAACTTTCCAGAATTGACGCCGTCTAAAGCGTAAGGTGTAGTTTACACCAGCTGCGGCGAGACGCATCGCATTTTATATTAAATTAAAGGAATTGTCGGTACAGTAAATAGAGTCTAACATTTGGGAGCTCGATCGTGCGGTCTTCGTGATGACCTTTATAGCTAAGCTACCAAGCTCGCGGTCGGTACTCGGATGAGTGGCTAAAAAATTTTCAAGTTTTTTCCTTCGTACTTCGTAAGCACGTTAAGCTGAAAGTTCAGGCTGCTGTCGAAAAATATAAGTCTGTAACAGTACGTGCCCTATGGTCCAACTCTGCTAGTATGGTCCACCAATCAAAACACGTTTCCCGTCACTATTTTATTTAGTTATTAAACAGCTTTAAATGGTATATAAAAGGCACTAATTTTAGTGCCTTGATATAATATAAGTACGTATTATAGTAATAGGCCCAAGCCGAGGTCAGAGCGAGACCCTTAGGTACGTTAGTAATGATATTGTGTTCTAGGACACGGTCAGCAATGGAATAAATCAAAAATGAACCAAATGTCATGATGAATGATAATTTTGAATTTGATAGTTACCGTAAAATGGGGGTAATAGGGACTAGGGGGCGAATAGGGACATTTCAGAGATTTACTTTGCTTTCTTACCATGCCTTATTTTATTGTTTAACTCTGTATGGCAGATTTTTATTTTGAAGCTTGCAATGTTATTTTTATAATTTGGCAACACAAAGTACTCTAGTCATTGGGAATTAAAAAATAAACCGTCATTTGTGTATGCGCTCCTCAACCCGCAAAATTTGCTTCTCGAAACTTTAGGATTTCTTCGATTGTTATTTGCAAATTGTTACAAGTGAGGTATTCAGTATTATTTTCCGTGTTTTAGGAACAGAAAAATCTACACTGTAAGTAATCTAACGTTGTATTTTTTCTTTATTTGAACAAAACTTTGTTGTTTAGAATTTCAACATGAAATGGGGTGACAAGGGTCGAACAAGGGGGTGTATTGGGTCGTAAAGGAGGCTAATTGGGTCGTAGTGTGGGTTTAATAGGGACTAAGCTGGGTTTAGTTGGGACGGCTGTTAGGTGAATTGGGTTCTGGTTTCTAGGGTTGTCCATGCCAATATTTTAATTTATTTCTTTAGTCGTCGTGAACTTGACCTTCGAAAGTGCATATATCGACTAAACGAAGGAAAAAACGATTACCTAGGTACCTACTAAGTAACTAAGTACCGGAAACATTTTAAAACATGTTTGCACTTATTAAAATGTCACATTATATAATAAAGTGCCAACCCTATGGAAAAACTCTATTGTCCCCGTACGTGACCCAATTCACCCCAAAGACGAAGTGAATTGGGACAAGCTACATTTTTAAGTTTTTTAGATATTTCAAGTGATTTAAGTATATAATGCATCTAAAAGAAATAAATAACTAAGTACCGGAAACATTTTAACATCGTAATTATATGTACTTTCAAATTAAAAAATACTAATAATTAGTATTGAAGTCCGAAAGTGTCCCGATTACCCCCATTTTACGGTACTTTTTAAAATATTGCCAGTGATAATGAAGACGATGGTACTATAACATGGCAATGTTATAGTACCACGTTACAAGTCGTTCCCGAGAAGGGTTGGTATCAGGCACGTGGCTGGTGGCCTTTCTAATTGTGTTTTTGTCGTTTGCATACTCATTATGATAATATGTATGAATTTCCGAAATTTCATGATTAATATTAAAATAATAAAAACCCAGACTGGCCGCGTGATGCCGGCATAGATTAGCATCACCCCATATCTTCCATTGGGTGTCACAGAAGGCGCCTAATGGATCAGAAAAGGGGTATTGATCACCTTATACTCCGTTCTCATTGGGCAAGCGACTACTGCCTTAACCTCCTTCGATAGCAAGGAGAGCTTTGTGTTCCAGCAGTGGGTCGAATTCTAAAGGCTGTTGTGATGTGATGATGAGGAAAAACCAGACCTTGAAAGTTCTTCTAAGTTATCCTTGCAGTTATGTTTATGAATTAGGTGGAAAATACAACAACGCCGAACAAAAATATCGATGGTTGCTAAATAACAGAGGGCTTAGACAAGTGAGAAACGATACAACGTTTCTATCGAAAGAATGTCATTTTTTAACTATTACTCATACATTCGACACGACGACGGTCGCCATGGAGCTTTCTCAGTGATACGTCAAATTCATACATTATATTATTTTCGTTAAACGTTTGACGCAATCGTTTGGCCACTTAGCTTAGGCCCTGGATCCATTCAGAAACAGAACGCCAAACCAGTGTAGTCCAATGTAACATTGAAAATAATACGTAAATAAAAGGAAAGTATAAAGACCGCACAACGTTCAGCGAAGAAAGTTCAGTTTACAAACTTCATTGTGTTCCAATGCGCGTCGTTCGGTATGAATCGGTCCTTAAAGCCTCAGGCGTCAGCTTGTCTACAATAAATCGTAAAACACGCAACACGGCACGCGCCCACCAACGAATATAATAAATTATCTATTCCGACGCGACGCCCTGGTATAATTTTTATAGCTGACCACAGATCACGAAAACGTCAGGCTTTAAATTAAAAATAAAACTAACTGTAAATCGGTTTATGACTCCAGGTGAAAAACGGTGTAAGTCGTAAACTTAATGTTTTAAGATAATGCTTTTGTTGTTATAACATCCCAGGATAAGATTTTTTTTTTCACTTTTTTATTCACCTGATTTGGATAACACAGAAAATACAATAATTAATTGATTTCATAATATCACAACCACCCTAACATTATGTCCATTAGCTGAGCATAGAGACCATGTAAGCCTGTTACGTATATCTACATGAGGGATTACATATTATTATATCTAAATGTTAGAGTTTTATTTTTCATTATTTATTAGAATTAATGCGTTGAATTGGAGCTTTCAAGAGTCTAAAATACAGTGTCATTGTTATATAAAAATCAGATTTGTTTTCTCTTTAATTTATTCAGCAGTTCCAGACTTCACTCTACATACACAGTAACAACCAATTTTTGTTTGTTGCATGTATTCTAGAAGGTATTACATTATTATGTATTAAAATAAGACACGTATTTTATTTTGTATGTCTGGATGTATCTATCTATCTCTCTAATATGAATTAAGTAAAAGGAATCCAAAAGATTATTTATTGCCAAATAATTTATCTTTGATGTTATGTTGGGCTACTCAAAATCAGGTTACAGAATAAAACAATTAACGTTTTCGAACATTAATTAGAAATCATCACGTCCAGTATTCCCACACAGTCATAATTTAAAAGACTAATGTTGCCTTTTCAATTATTGAAACATAATTAGCTGTGGAATGAAAATCAACAGCTTAGTCCAAACGTATTTCCCCAGGCTCGATCAATACAACGTATTTATCGAATACCAGGAAATCATTTTAGCTTTCTTTGTTAGGAAATGGCATTGGTGGAAAGGGTTATTATGTGTTATTCATGTTGGAGTGTTGATTTCAGCCGAATTCCACTGTTATAAAATGTATTGACGGATTGTGATTTTTTTTTAAGCAGAAGTGTACGCATTACTCAACTATAAAGAACGAAAATTTACATAAAATTACGCTCATGATCCTAAAATGGGTTGAGGGTAACGTTTAGTTACACATAAAGTCAATCCGCATCATGCAGTTCCTATAAATAGTCACATATGGCAATCTGTGACAGCATGTCGCCTACTTTTATTAAAAAAAAAAGATTTTTTTGCAATTTCAATCATAGACATTCTGGCATTTCTCTATATATATCTATATGCAGATATAATCATGAAACCCCGAGATCGTGAGTAAAGGCGGTTAAAGAAATAAATGGTTAATTTATGTACAGACTTGTGTTCTAATAATAAATGTTTCTTTACATAATCCAAACGCTATTTTTTAAAGTCTCCCAACAGTTCTGTAATATATGCAATTGGACTAATTTTCAATCAACTGTCTCACGAGTCTTTATTAAATTGTAAACACAAAGAGCACGTCTTATTTTATGTAAAAATACTATTAGTAAATTATTATATAAGGTTCAATTCTATTCGATACTTAATTAATGGCATTCGCGACACTTGAAAATTACGCATTTTGCCAATGTCAAGAGAAAATGTAATTAAAACAAACAAAAAAAATACGCTAGATTTGAGTTAAAAATGGAGGCCTCAACACGTGTTTTTACAACAAGAAGTCAAGAGAATGTGCTCTATAAGGTTTTAAATAGCCTTTGTATGTGACATGACATTTGTTAACATTACGTAGGTAAAGAATTCAGTCTAGTTAAAATTAATTTAAAATAGAATATAATCGTCATTATAATAGAGCAGAAATAATTAGGAACAGTTAAAATTAATAATACATAATAAATGTGCAGTGGGTGGAGTGATCACTTCCAGAAAACCTTTGGATAGGAAAGATTAATAAAATATAATCGATCGGTAGATGACGGTAAATGTAACATAATTCACATCGTCATACAGCCTTTATAAGTCGACCCACTGATTGGTGGACGGAGTATAAGGTGATAAATACACCTTTTCTGATCCATTAGTCGTCTTTTACGAAACTCTTTGGAGGATATGGGGTGATGCTATTCTACTAATGTAATGTAACTCTAGTTCTAGAGTTACCGTCTTTGATCCCCAATGGAATACAAATTTATGCGCGATATGGCTTAGTTGGTGGTTGAAGTCTGCTTGGTTAGCTATTACCACCAAAGTCTATCGTCATAACAATAGTGTCAGCAGCACTGTTCTGTATTGACACATCGTCATCATCATCAAAACAGCCTTTAAAATTCGACCCACTGCTTGTCATCGAAGGAGGTTTTGGCAGTAGTTCACCACGCTTTCCCAATGCGGATTGGTGGACGGAGCATAAGGTGATCAATATCCCTTTACTGTTCCATTAGTCGCCTTCTACGACACCCATTGGAGGTGTAGGAAGTCCAAAGGGAAGTACTTCCGCCGGGCAAGGTGTTGTATGCCCGGGGACCGCGGTCCAACTATCTGTAGTTGGAACTTCTATATATAGCGAGCACCTTGGGAAACTCCGTTTGCGCGATTCAGGTTTCCATACTAATTGCGCGCTTTGTATGAGCACTGTTGAATAGCGCCATCTCTGTGTACTATTAGGAAGCGGCATTGGCCGCCACAGAGGATACGGCGTGATGCTATTCTACTCTGTTGGCACCACACGGCATTGATACAATTAACGATAAAATATCCAGGCTCTCAGTGGTTTAGGATTCCATGTAAAGAAGGCTTCCACCTCCGGCCTTAACATCCTTTACCATCAGATGAGATACAAGCTTAGAGCTTCCTTGTCAACATAAAAATTCAGCTATTCAGCTGCCGTTTTCTGTGATGACTACTTTTGACGAATTTGATTGGCTTATCTTACCTACCTAAATATCTGCCTATCTAACAAATCGAACCTTATATTGCTGGGCAGAGAGAGAAACCAGGGTATTGAAGTGAGTGCTGATGAACCTGGGTCACAAGTTCCTGACCCTGCTCCTGGCTCGCCTCTCTGCGACGCGAGGACCCACCACCCGTACGGTGAATCCTTGCAATGATAAGTGCTTTCGTATCATACGTTTCGTCGCTCTTAGGAACTGATATTGCAAATAACCACTTTACTTCTATTGAAGGCATTCTATGCATTTCAAGATTACATTCACATTCAAGTTATATATAACAAAATAACCGTGTTATGCTAAAACGTTACAAGTAATAAATTAGATTATCCGAGGATATTTATCAATTTTGTTATGCTAATTGGTTTAATTCACTATTATTGTATATTTGGCTTTCCACACTGCTCTGATATTGAATTTCTGATTTATTAGTGACATGTCTGTGTATAAATGAATTTAAATCACTGTATATAGTTCAAAAGTGTCACGGAGTCACTGCTCTTGCTAAAACCTTACGGCTTTGTGATAAAGACGAAAAACTATGATTTATGTTTTATTTGCAAATGTAAAACTATACTATTTTTTAAAAAAATTGAATTAATTTTGTCGAGTTATATCAAATATAACATAGGTTACTTGTTAATATATAACGTGAAAATAAAAACCCTTAATACTTAACGTCGCTGCTTTTCAATCAATAGCACTTTTGAAGATTGGCAGAAAATTGTTGAAATTGTTTTAGTTAAATTAACATGCAAGGTAATTATAATATATTTGTGTTTAAAACTGAAAATGTGATAAAGTTATTCATAAGCACCATTTAGCACGAGTGGTATAAGAATCTAAATAAACGAGATATTGAGAAATTGACTCAGATCCCTAATATTCCCTAATATTGAAATGAAATTATTTAAAATAAAATAATAATAGTTAAACAATTGAGAGAATGACGCATTTAAAAATACTTACAACTACCGGTCAAATAATACCTACTTCAATAAATATTAGAGTTAGTTTACTGTTGTGAATGAATTCTAAAAGTCAGCAGCTAACCTAAGTCTAAAAAAAATATTGTAATAAATAACGGTAGACAAATCGGAAGTTTACTGAATAAGGCATACATCATAACTATTTGCTCAAAGACTTCACAAGACAGTGCATTTTGGAAATGATGCTTATGTAAACATATCGATTAGTGACCCTGTCTTAGTAAAACTGCTAACCGATATAGATAACAAAGATTCGAGAGTTACACCATTCACTTGTACCATAATTTCACAGAAAGAGAAATAAAGCGGTTCTATAAGGAGCGATTTCATTAAAGATTATAAAATAATAATTATTAAATAAAAAGTTACTCTATGTAACTGCCATTGCAGTACACGTAATTTGGATACCGAAATAAAGTTTAAAATTTAAAAAAAAACAGAGGCCATAACCCCTTTAGTGAAACCGCAATCTAATTGTGTAATACGAAGAAGGTGAGGCAAAAAAAATAGGGTGTGTTTGTGAAGCATGTTTATTTAACTCTGTACATAGAAATGTTAGTACACGTCGGTGGTATACTTTGCACTTCGCCGTGAGAGTTCTAATTATTTACAGCGTTGCTTAAAAAGTTACAGTAGTGAAATAAACAAAAAACAAAATCTTAAAAAGCTTTCTTCCCGAAAACCACTAATTGCTCTTACCCCGTTTCACCATCGCCACTCCTTCTGCGGAAACAGTACATGAATTTTAATATTGCTTTTTCGATTACCTTGCGTAATTGGTCTTCGATGATTTAACTTCTGGACTGGTTGTGCACCATGGAAAGGGGTGGTAGGCCTTACAGGTACTAACAACTTACATGGAGGCCTAAAAGACCATGATGCAATAGAAATCCCAGTGGCCATTTGAGGTGTGTGTTCTCGTCCCTGCTGCCGGTACTCGAATGTGGCGAGGTATTGAAGCATGGGTTTACCCAATACAGTGGGGTTGTAGCACCACCACCAGGTAAGCACCACCACGCATGCGTGCCCAGGGTGGGGCAACAAAATATTGATTATTTCATACCCCTGTTTCTATGATGGACTGATAAGGAAAACCATGGGGCAGACAAATTGACGTGGGGTGGTGATTCGGACCGGAGGCGAAATATTAATTATGTAGTAAGCAAAGTGATTGATTGGTACTGTCTATAAAAGCAACTCTGAATGCTCTTTTACTTGGTAGTTGCTGCATTGAAACTTAGTAGTGAGTTAGTCGACTGGAATAGAAAAGACTTGACCAAAATTTAATTTTTTTACTAAAACATAGGAGGAAAAAACTCTTACAAAACTGCAGAATAGAAATATTTAAAGAATTCAATAAATACAATTACTTAAATATAAAAAGAATACTAGTAAAAATATTATTTTCTTTTTTTTATGTTACGAGATGGTAAACAAGCTTGCGACCCACCTGATGTTAAGTCGTCACCCCCGCCTATAGACACTTGCAATATTAAGTGTAAATCACTTAACACCGCAAGTGCGTTTGCCATCCTGGGGACTAAGATGATATGCCCTCTATGCTCAGTAATTAATTACACTGACTACCTTTCCCTTCAATCCGAAACACAGCTAACTGCTTCACGGCAGAAATTGTGATAATTATACTTATTTGACGACGTCCTCGTGGTGGAGTGGTCACATATAGCGGTCCGGGTTCGAGCCCCGGTAGTGGCAAATGTTTGTGTGATGAAAATGAACATTTAGTCATGGTTTTTTATACAGGTAAGTACTTAGGTTTATTTACAAAAATATATAAATTATGATGTATACTTATTTGTCCGTTATCTAGTATCCTTAACACAAGTTCTTAATGATACTGAATTTGGCCTAGATAATGTATGTGAACGTCGAATATTTTCCTAAGTATATTAATAACATTTGACTTAGTGTTCCTTTTTAAATTACTCAATAACCATATAGATTCCCCAACCCTCCTATCCAGAATAAATTTTATTAATAAAGCTCGCTTGCCCACACGTACTGCACATCGCATAAAAATGTTTGTACCACCGCAATCTAATAAAAAATATACATGTAATAATTATTTCACTCGTTGTCTACGCATGTATAATAAAGACTTCATAGATATGGACCTATTTAACATTTCACTCAATAGTTTTAAGTCCAAAGTATTTGAAAAACTCAAATGTTAAGGTAAACATGTAAACATTGGTCTCTCTCACAACATCATTGTATTCAGTATGTTTCTATTATTATTGTTATGTATGTATCTGTAAGAATCTTTTCATCAACTGGCTCATCATTGTACTATGTGTGGTAATATTTGGGCACTCGTTGTCTTCTTTAATTGTAATTAATATTAGTGCTTTACTGTAATGACTGTTTTGTGCCAAAATAAATTGAAAAAAAAAAACACTTAAATATATTTTAAGAAGCAAAAGTAAAGTTAGTAGTTAATTTTGAATGTTTATTATATTGGACCGGATAGTCTCAGTACTTATCTACCATATTAGATAGTTAAATCAAATTCCACTTTCCAATCCTTTCAATATTCAAGTGTTTCTTAATGATCCGGAAGAGTCGAGATAATAAGGGCTTTTTTAGGTATTTCAAGCGGTTTGTTTCGCACTAGCTATTTTCGCATTTCGACTTCACCTCTGCTTACCATCAGGTCAAATGGAGTAATCAGCGTCTCATCCTATCGACTGGGACATAAAGCTGAGTGGTAGTCCGATTCGGCGACGTATACTGCATGTTTTTCTGTTTATATTGTGTATGTTCGTAATTTATTTGCATTATTACGCTGAATAAAAGTTTTTTTTTTAATCTTTATTTATTTCTTATTTGCTCAACCTTTGTATTAAAAAGGCCTCAAAGACTTTCTGTTTTTTATTCCATCGCTTAAAAGTAAAATACGCCACGCTAATTATTGGGTTTTATAGTATTTCCAGAGAATCGTTCAACATGTATCAACAGCACGATTATTTTGTTTAGGTGTAATTTAAATTTTCTATACAGTTACAGCACATTAGGTATTTTTTTCCTAGTTGATAATACATTTTATCTCAAATAAGTTTAGGTTGAAATTTTATTGGAGATAATATGATACTTTTGTAAAGCCTGAAGTGCTGTTGATTGTACAAGGTTCCATATTCAAATTACTTGGTAAGCAAGCCTGCAATTAAAACGAGACAATTACATAGTGTGGTGCTAGTTTTAGAGTTTCAAGTCGATCAATCAGAATATAAAAGTTGGACAACGAAGTGCTTCCATTCATTGACTATTACCCTGTTACTTTAAATATTAATTATTGCAGAAACAAATACTGATGGCGCTTTGCAATTTTATTGTCCGTCGCTTCGTCTAACGGTTCACGGATTTTGGCTTCAAAGTAGTGTAGTAAAATTGTAAATTAGTTAAAAAGAGATATAAATACAGCTATCGTCGTTTTCAATTGCTTGTAAAGATACTATTGAGAATTGCAATTGTGTAAGTCCAAAAAATATAAATAGCTAAATATTTAATTTAATTCAAAACACAATCCTAACTATATCTTTAGATACATCGTTATTTAATCGCAATAGGTACATATAATTTAAACCAATAACAAACTAGCACCTACTTTATTGAAATACTTACGGCGTTGGCGCAAGCATAACTTAGGTAGGACTAACAATTGGTTGGGGTCCACGTCCGGAAGCCTCCTCGTAGCGGACCCTGGTAACGTGGTGGGGAAACTTTCTCGGCGGGTACGTGGCTTTTGATGTCAAGTCCCCTTGGCATGCGAAGTCACATGCCATCGTCGAGTTGTTTTTGTTTTCCCACCACGGCTAGTTCCGGACGGCCCTTTTCAGGACCACGACCGCGCCTGAAGTCCCCCGGATGCGGTCCGATGGCTGCTCCCGGTGTCCTCGTCAGGAGGACGCGCCAGGTCGAACAGCCGTCGGTGAGGAGGCGGCCTACAAGGCCGGCGTCAGCCAGCGGCCCACAGGGACTAGCGTTAGTCGGTAGCCCCTGTGGGCTGCTGGCCACCAATTGGTGCACAAGGAGTGCCTAGACGGGCAGCGTTAGGACGGTCTCGGTGTAGTTTTAAAAAAACTTTTAAAAAAACATTAAAAGATTATTTAATTGGAAAATGCTTTTATACGTTGCAAGAGTTCTTAACTTTTAATTCTTAGTTTAAAATGTACTAAATTAATGTGAATAATAAGTGTGAATATAATTTTATACAAATTTCCTCATGAATTCTGTTAATATCAAATTATTATTATTATTTATTTTTATTATTTTTTATATTTTATAAATTTTGACATTATAATTTTGATATTTTATAAATTTGACTGCATTATATATTTGATTTGACATAAGCACTTAATTGGATTTGATGAATTTAGACATTTTATACACTTTTGACATTTTTATGAATTTCGATATTTTATATTTGCTTACTCTCTCAGAATTCCGAAATTGTATATGCATGCAAAATTAATAGAGAAATTGCTGTGCCCAAACCGGGTCTATGTTTGATACCATAGATTATTTAAGACCTTCTAAAATGTACAACATGGAATGCAATAAATATATTGACTATATATTGACTATTGACTATAGCGCACTGGAGGTCAGGTCGGGGAGGATGTTTAGTGGGTATGGAGGGAACGCCTTTACCTCGAGTCCCACATATCCCCTGCGGTTGGCACCACCCCGCAGGGACGATGCGTAAATGCATTTGACCTCCCCGTCAACAAAAAAAAGCACTAACAATTGGTTAGGTAAGGTAATCTAGTCTAACTTTCTTTAGGCCTATAGTTACTTAGTGCTAATGCAAATCCAAGAGGACGTTGTTTCATTTTTGTTTTTGCTTTACTCCTCTACACTACACTACACCCAATGTATTGTAAACCCACAAACCGATTGTGAACAATATTGCCTTCCCTCTACACTAAGCTATGAATAATTCTCCGAACTGCAGTCCGATAGTAGATAATAGGTTCTGCCTACAACCAGTCCTTATCGGGACGACCAAATCAGAATTGAGCAAAACGTTTCATTGTCCAAATCCAAATATTGTAATATCTGATCGCATTTTAATGATTTGTAGTTTACAATGTACCTATTTGCGTAATTTACGCCCAATTCACAAACAATATTTAAGTAAAAACTATGCTATTCAAAATAAGGCATTTCTCAAATGACAAGGATTTTGAGGTCTCATAGTGCGCGTGGACGCACGCACATGCTCTTAAAAATCTATTCATAGACAGTACTTAAGTGAGGATCGTAACTATACGGTCTTTAAAATGAACGCACACCTTAGGTAGTTAGCTTTACACAACGCACAGGTCGTGATGTCAAAAGCAGCGTCCAGATGTCAAAAGTTTAAAGTTTGAAGTAATAAAACGTCAGTACATTCAACGATGTGAACAAGGCAACAGAATCGAACCAATGACAGAACTCTATTCAATGCAATGCGTTTACATATCCAAGAGTCGAGGAACCTCATAGTAATGTTTGTGAATACGGATGGGTCACATAAGTTGTAAGATCAGTATTGCCGACCATATTGTCATGTTCCAAATTTTTTTCATATTCATTTTGTCTGCCTAAGCTATTTTCGGTCCGGTTCGACCCGCAGTGGATATAAATTTGAGCTCAATTTCATTCGTATTGTGCTAATAGCCGAAGAGTATATGATATTTCTACGATACAACTATCTACTATTACTACAATAGAATCATACATAATCTAAATTTATTTACCTAACTTAATTAAATAACATAAAAAAATGGAAATACAACTCAAATAACATCATCATCGCTATGTCAATCCATTTAAAAAGGGTTGCAAGTAGACATAATGACGTAATTTAAAAAAGTGGATTTCTAACTGGGACAACCAATATAAAGACGCAACCAGTATTCAACTCTATTTTAAGGGCACGAAATTTTCAAGTTACTTAACTTTAAATGAAAATTACATGTAATTTTGAAATTACTCATTGGTAGTACAAAATAAGTGTTTATGGAGTTTGATAACGGGTTAGGGCGGTGATTTAATTAATTACTGTTTATAGTAGTTCCTCGTGATGCTAGCTAGCTAGATTTTTAAGAGTAGATAAAGTAATTAAACTACACAAAGTAGTATATTGTAACAATTACGATATCTGTAAGTGCAACAGTATAGAATTTATTTTTTAATAATGTAATTTTTTCAATGATTTTTGTTTTTTTGTGTTTCAGAGAATACAAAGGACTAGATTATTTTTCTTGAAGTTTGCATAAAAAAGAGTGCTTTTTTTTCCACGCTCACGCCAATTATCTAGCCCAAAGTAAGTATCATTAAGAACTTGTGTTATGGATACTAGATAACGGCCATTTTTTTTTTAAATACTTAATAATTTTTAGATATTTTTATAAATAAACTTTAACAAATATATAAACAACCATGATTCGCAAACAAATATTCGTGTTCGTCACACAAATATTAGCCGCTACCAGGATTCGAACCCGGATCGCTTGATGTGTAGGCAGCTATACTGACCACTCCACCACGACGGCTTTAGACCACACGACTGAAGTAAAACTTTGATAATAATGATAATATAAAAAGTTTCCCAACTGACTTGAGAGGCTACCCCTGGTCAGCGGCCGTGACGCGATGCTGTGTTCCAAATTAAAAAAGTAGCTTCTGTTCGCCTCGCCCAATCACACTTTTCCTAACGCAAGGTTATATTCAATATAATAAAGTGTTTCTGTAGCTGAGTTTACATTAACATCAGATTTTCACAATCGACTATGTTAGCGTGGCTTGATACCCATGTACCAAACATCCCGTAGACTATGATCTTCTATGTTTTTCATTTGTCAATAAGGTTGGAATTTCTCTAACTTTATAACACGTGAATCATAAAACCTTCCACTAAAAACGTTACGTGCAATGATTGGCTTCGAAATCCATGTACGGCGTTATCTACTATGCTATTACCTGATATTGTCACCACGTAGCGCACTGCGGTACTATGGAGCTCCCCACCACCTGTTCCTAGAACGAATTATTGACGTGGTTGCCCGAAGGTATACCGAGGTACACCCAGGATTTGTGCGGTCCTTAAGCCCACGGGACAGGATTCCAAATAGAATGGCAATGCGAAGGTTGTTCCGATATTAGTTTATTGCAGTTAATTTTGTTTCCATATTTTTTTGAATCGAGAGTTTGGGGATTCGTGACTTCTTTCTGCGTTTAGACAAGTAGGTAATATTACTTATAACTAGCTTCTGCTAGTGACTTCGTCCGCGCATGATAAGTATAAATTGTAGCCTTTATGATATTATGTTAATGTAAAGTTTCATAAAATCTATTCAGTAGATTTTTGTGTGAAAGAGTAACAAATATCCACAAATACATACATAATTATAAACTTTCGCGTTTATAATATTGATATCTAGGATTTGTTTCAAAAAGAATTAAACTAATGTTTAAGGACAGAATATTATGTAATTTATTAACGTAGCTCCCAAATGAGTACACCGATTATGATGCGATTTTTTCGTTTAAAAGCTTACGTGATTTTAATGGTTCTTATCTACAATTCAGGAAAATTTGTTTAGGCGTGTCAAGGTCATCTTTTCGTCATCGTCAGCTCTTTATTAAATCATATTTAAGAAAAAGTTATGCGGACGATATGGTGCCAACTTGTTATTATTTACCTATTTAGAGGAATTCTGGTAGGTAACCGAATAATTATAATAAAATTAGGTCTACGTTGCCAAAGTTGCCTGAATTATCAAGATTCTCAAATAATCACGAAGATCAAGATTAACTTCTACGCCAATAAAAGAATCCGTGTAATTACAATCAGTCGAAATTTAACAGAAAAACTAAAAGATACACGACCAATTGCTACAACACAACGCGCTGGACGTATAAACGATCGTTCATGTATATTCTCCACTTTTTCCAAGTTAGCGGCAACCTCTGATAAGAGAGCTTATTTTACTGACGAATTTATTTAGCTCGGCCATCCTTTGATCTCGAAAAAAACTTATAGACCAAGAGCCCGTAATCACGAGACCTACGTCTTAAATTTTTAAAAAGCGTAAATAATTCAGCGTAGATTCACGCGACTGGCTGTTCATGATGACGTACTGGTCCCAATAATGATATATGGAATTAAAAGTTAGGTATGGGAGACGCGACATGAAAGAAGAACAAAAGTGGTTGAAAAGAGAGCCCTGAGGAGCATGGTAGCAGGAAATTTGAGTAACAGTTTATACAATGCCGAATTAAGAGAGATGTGTAGTTTTAAAGAAATTTTTTTTTTTGTAGAAAGTATGAGTGAACGTATCTTGAACAAAAGGATAATATGAATTGGAAGTAAGCGGAAGTAAAGATTGGGTAACACCTAGGCGAACGTCTGTAGATAAGTCAAAACATCCTCAAGAAAATACATACATACGTACATTACGATCACGCTCGTGGGGGGTTGAGCAGAACTTTAGATAACATTTCGTTACACATGAAGCCACATTTGGCATTATGGACCATGCCGTGCCTCCAATAATGACAGGTTGCCAGCCTGTCGCCTAAAAGAAAGCCAGATGTACACTCGAAATCGCCGAGCATGTATGAGCATTGCGATGAGATTAGATGAAGCGACATAAATGCATGTAGGATGCATAGCAAGTGGAAAAAAGTAGCCTCTGTCTACCCTAAAGTGAGAAATGCATAACCTTATGTATTGGTTATAGATCATCACAGCTGAGCAGGTACCGAGTAAGAAATATATTCAACCGTTGTCTTGGTGAAGTTGGTTTCCCCTAGAAATTAGATCCTGAGGCCCTGGGTTTGATCTGTCTGGTTGGTAGCAGTGGTTGTTTTAAGTTTACTTTGATACCACAATCTTATAGTTAATAACAAGATAGTTTTGTTAAACATAAATCCAATGACGATTTTACGGCACACCAACGAATTCCCTAATTAGTTTTAAACTTTCCTGTCCATTCAATGATTGTCTGGAAAGATCACACATAATAGCGATAAGACCGCAATTGTACATAAAAATATTATTTAATTTTTATTGGTAATTATTAATGTACTTACAATAATGATTAACTTATTCTATGGACCAGACAGGCGTCCAAGCTAAATACGCTTTATGGTCTAACGTAGGTGTGGCGATGACGGGCTCTTGGACTACATGCATTTCAAAACGGAAATTTATTCCATTGTCATTACAGATTAAAATGGCATAAATAAAAGTGGTGTCGATTAAACAAAAATTCCATTGGATGTGATGTAAATCCACAAAGATACAAGTTTCCTTTCTAGTAAAATGCAGGTGTTTTGTGAGCGAGCGCCCTTTTTAATTACGTTAGCATTTAAATAATTGTTGATTAAGAATGGTACTCGGTTTTACACAGGCCATGTTTTTCTAGAATAGTCCTTTGAAGAAACAAACAGGAGACAGCGTATCATTACAATAGACTCTTTATTTGGGATTTGTCAAAATAATGCATCGCCGTTATTAAGTACAACTTGCCTGTGCGGATATCGTAAAATGAATAGGTATGAATATATATATATATATATATAAATATATATATATTGGGGTGACCAATCCGAGTACCGACCGCGCACTTGGTTGCTTCACTTTTGTGATCGACGACTCAAAAGTTGATAGAATCCTTATATTTATGTGTCATACATGCATATTAAATTTGGTTGCAACAAGTTAAAGCATACTCGAGTTATCGTGCTAACGCACAGACACACAGACATACAGACATACAGACACAGACATACAGACACACAGACAAACAGACACACAGATACACACACAGACATAGTTCCAAAAATGGTATTTTTGGACTCAGGGAGGTCCAAAACGTGTAAATCTTCCTCTATACTACGTATACGAGAAAGTAAAAATATAGGGTAAGTATAAAAAGAAAAAGCTGAAGGAGAACATCATACTTTAAGTTAAGGAGAGATAGTGCTCTTTTACTTTACGTTTAAACACTGGAAGAGAACATATGTCGGGTACTGACGGTGGTAGTGCATTCTATAATTTGACTGCATGAACAGTGAACGAGTCCTGAAAGAAATTAGTGCGGAAAGTATTTGAAGGAAGTTTGAGAAGGGTACGGAGATGCGATCTGCAAAAACACCAGGAGGATGTGCAAACTCGAAACGCTCGTAAAAATATATAGGAGAAAGTGGATTATATAATATATTAAAAGGATATAAATATATAGGAAAACATATGTTAATGTTTTTTTAGGTCGGTCTTGTAATACAGATAATCCATGTCTATGACCTGCTTTTACAGCATACAAATATTAACTGATTGTCATTTGTCCGATACAAATCCAAAATATAATATTATGTTCATGCTCATTATCATTATTATAAGATATACGGCAAATAAATATATATATATTCGTCAATTAAAAAAATATTTGTATTAGAAATAATGATAAGAAATTGTCAATATCATAATTACAATGAATAATGTCTTATAATTAATATGGGACTAACCCTGTGCACGCCTATCTTTTTTTTTTGTTAATATTTTAGGTCAATTGTTCAACTGATTTAAAAGGGATGCCAAAGACCTGTGTTTTTAT
Source organism: Elophila nymphaeata (assembly GCA_955850985.1). Classification (NCBI taxonomy): domain Eukaryota; kingdom Metazoa; phylum Arthropoda; class Insecta; order Lepidoptera; family Crambidae; genus Elophila; species Elophila nymphaeata. Next base: position 9,981,302 of record OY039086.1, on the reverse strand, counting down.
ACGGGGGACTGCTCTTCTAACTGTGCTCTCAATACTGTGGAACCCGTCGAGTTTTTTTAGTCCGTCGTTTCTTCATCGATAGGTATGTTCAAATAATGTCAAACATAGACATTTAACAAAAAAGCGTGCGATGGTAGGTAATGATATGATCGGATAACGGAGAACTCATAAATAATATGTGTATATCAAAGTAATATTTCTGTACTAACAACAGAGTCGTTTAAAGGAAACTTGAGAAGCAGTTTAGTACAATTTAGGTCCTCATAAAAAGCGAGTGGTAAACAGCTATAAATATAAAAATATCGCCGTAACATTATGTTCAAAAGTGGTACTAAATTTTAAGAAGCAGTCCTTAAAAATGGACAATAAATATTTTTTTTATAATTTTTCCCTCCTTATGAGGTTTTAGAACATGCCTTTGAACATAAAATAAGGGTAAAATAATTTACAGAATCGTCGTCAATGGCGTAGTGCGTAAGAGCTAATGTATAGAATCGTCGTTTGTGGCGTAGTGCGTAAGAGAGTTGTCTTCCACCCGGGAGGCACCGGTTCAAACCCCGCCACGTACCAATGTGTCTTCAAATTTTGAATTCATATGTAAGTTTATTTGACGCTTTTACGGTGAAGGAAAACATCGTGAGGAAACCTGCATTCACCTATGAAGAAATTCTTAGGTTGTGTGTGAAGTCGACCAACCCGCACTTGGCCAGCGTGGTTGATAAGGCCTAATCGCCCCTAATGTGGGGTAGGCGCGAGCCCCTCGGTGGGGACATTATATGAGCTGTTGATGATGATTGATGATGAATTTATAGAAACTATAATTAAATTTACTTAATTTCAGGTCGTTTGATCACAGAACATGATGATATTTATTAACTTTATAGAATTACCTTTAACTAATAAAGACATGTTCGTTTTATATTGGCCTATAAATGACTGTATGATGCCAGTGGCCGTCAGATGCCGCAGAGTAGAATGCATCACCCCATATTCTCCAATGGGTGTCGTAGAAGGCGACTAACGGACCAGCAAAGGGGTATTGATCACCTTAAACTCCGTCCACCAATGCGCATTGGGCAAGCGTGGTGGACTACACCTAAACCTCCTTCGATAACAAGGAGAATCCATGTGTCCCAGCAGTGGGTCCAATTATAAAGGTTGTTAGGATGATAAATGAATCTTTGTGTTATTAAAAAATTGTAAGCTGTTTCTTCTCCACCAGCATAGTAATTTAAAGAATTATAAAAAATCTTACAGCAGAGACCCAGACTGCTGAGTAATTTAGAGTGTAGGTCCATACTGCCAGATGTGGCTTTAATGTCTAAATAACCGAATGTTACCTAAAGCTCTACTCAATTGATTTTGGGACAATGAGCGTGATTATCTACTATATAAAAATAAGTCGGGTTTTCCTTCCTGACGCTATAACTCCAGAACGCACGAACCGATTTCCACGGTTTTGCATTCGTTGGAAAGGTCTCGGGCTCCGTGAGGTTTATAGCAAAGAAAAATCAGGAAAAATTTGAACAGAAAAGAAAATAGGCGGTACGAAGTTCGCCGGGTCAGCTAGTTATGTATAATTATGTAAAAGGTGAGGCGTTGAGCAGAATACAGTTGACAACGACGCATTTTAAAAAACCTTACAAAAATAAAAATAAACCGCCTTTAAAACTAAAAACGGAGAATTAAAACTTTTACGTTAGAAAAATCATTTTTTTATGAGGTCGGTCTTAAAGACAAGTCTACGTTTATTCCAAATATTGAAGTTGGTAACGACCTCAAAAAAATATTTAAATTTTTTGAACATAAAATTTTTATTTCCTCGTTTTTAGTTTTGAAGTCAAGTTTTTTTATTTACAATATTATTTTTTGCTTTTTAGTGTTGTAAGTATTGAAATTTTCAAAAAACCATCTCGAAATCTTTTAGACAAACAAGTAATAAAATAAGAACAATATCATCAATGTCAATTAAATACGCATTATTTGGGATAACACAAACACTCAAATTTAAATGGGATCACATCACAAGTACCAGCTTACAAATGATAAAAGAATTATCAAAATCGGCATACCCAGTCATGAGGTAACACACATAAAAAACATACAGTCGAATTGAGAACCTACTCCTTTTTTTAAGTCGGTTAAAAAGATAAATAGTTTGAAATTTGTCTCCTAAAATTTACTTTAGTGCATTGACAAAAATTTTACGGTGGAACCCTCATTAACGGTTAAAAATACATAAATGTCGTCACAACCCAATTTCATAAAAATTTATGCGATGACTTGGCGTCAGTCTGTCTGTAAGTAATAAAAATAAGGAGTGGAATTATGAAGATGTTTTTTGAAGCCATAGATTTGAACTTACCAACTTATTTATAATGCTCTTGGCTTGGCCTTTGTTTCCATGTAATACGACTCAAATTAGTGCGTAAGAAAGCATCTTAAAGTTTGACAGTGGCAAATATAATTTTGTTGAAAATTATCAAAAAATCATACCAGTAGCAATTTCACGGTACTCGAAATATTATGAATTGCAATATAAAATTTGCTCAAGCTGTGCATTGTTTACAATAATATCAGTAAGATGTTTATCGAAATTTCTTTATTAAGTTCCGTCATTACAATAAATATTTACATATTTTTATGTTATTCGCATTCAGAGGAAACTGGGGCGTTTGGGTTCAGGTTCTTTTTTATCTAAGTAGTAACTGTTATAGCATTTTACCATAACCGTCTGTGAATATATTTAGTTGTCTCTATACTTACAAAATTTCTCTACCTTATCATAAACTCAATAGGGTGCATTTTTCAAGTGGGCCTTCAAGGCCAAATCCTAAACAAGGAATATTGAAAAATGCCCAAAGGAGTGGCGAACCCTATTTTGATAAAAACAAAAACTGCATCGTTGTCAAGTTTTGGGTTTGGTTCCCCTTTTGTGTAGGCGCCAGGCTGGCAACCTGACACTATTTTGCGAAACTCTATAGGTCATACTGCCAGATGTGGCTTTGTGTGTAACCGAATGTTACCTAAAGCCCCTTTTAGGACTGTGAGTGTGATTATATCAATGTATGTATACTCTTTATTGCACATAAAAAAGTTACAATATTAAAAATAAAAACAATGTTTGCAAGGGCAGACTTATCTCTAAAAGAGATTATAATGTATGTATGTGTGTGAAGCAAGTTATAATTTATATTGTTGCACAAAGGAAAAAACATTCCATGGTTATACCTCATAAAGAGCCAATAGGAACCCTTTAATTACGTTCTGAATTATACTTACCAAGCAGTTGGAAAAATTCCCGCATTATACTTTTATGGTAAGCCGACGATCAATCCTTTGAATAGGCTCGAAATGCTTACCTGGAAATAAAATAAATAAATTATTTAACACAGTCATGATCGTACCTCTACGAATGTAACATAAAACGATATTAAACCGAATTCATAATATTTAAATAATAAATAAATTCATTTCAAACCTAATTAAAAGTAAGGTAAATCTCTCCAGGGAAAAAACAACTGTGTAGGTACTTATTAAATATCTTTTTTACTTTCTCTATGGAGGAAGTCTTGTAATCGTAAAAAAAATTCGACCTCGAGATTATGACGGATTTACACGTTTTGAACCTCCCTGACTCCAAAATTTTTATTTTTTGGAAATATGTCTGGAAATATAAGTGTGTCTGTGCGTTAGCACGATAACTCGAGCATGCTTTCACTTATAGCAACCAAATTTAACATACGTATATGACATCAAAATATAAGGTTTCTATCAAATTTTGAGCCGTCGATCACGAAAGTTAAGCAACTAAGTGCGCGGTCGATACTCGGATGGGTGACCAAAATTTAACATGCATGTATGACATTAAAATATAAGGTTTCTATCAACCTTTGAGTCGTTTCCGGTATACGAGAAAGTCAAGAAGAGACCACTCCCGATTTTTTTTAAATACTGTGGACAGTCGTGAAAAAAAATGCTCTGGAGGCTAACACTGATGACCCTAGTTATTTAATTATGTCAATCAACACTTTCATTCTACTGTAGTCGTTCCAATGCAGAGGTCAACGCTGTAGCGCCTGCAACTTCTTCTTCACGCATAGGCACTCTGATAATACCCAATGGGCGGTCTTATAGCCATTCCAGTGACCTTTTCCAGAATCTTTGGATGAACAGGATAGCCGTGGATATATAATAGAATACTTTATTGCATTTCATATGGTAAGAGTTCGTGCTCGTCTACAGCTAAGTTTAATATTTCCAACAGACAACATCGTTATGTATTGTTTTTGTTATTACATGTTGTTCAAAATACTTTTTTTAATCTTTATTTATTTAGGGTTTTTTTATATAACACAAGTCAGCCCCATCGTACGCTATTCTATAATTAACAGTTATAATATAACGCTGCGCGAGCCGGAGGGATTCCAGTATCCAGAGAAAAGAGTTCTGCCAAACATTTTGCAGCCTGAGATGTTGGTTCAGCCAAAATACTTATAAATGCACCTAAATTTTTCAGATTTATATTAAATTTATGGATAATTGAGTCCCTTCCACTGCGATAGTTTTCACATTCCACAAGGACATGTTGAACATCATCTATGATGCCACAAACTCAAAACACTTAAAGCATTTATAATTGTAACTCTCCTTATTGTGCTAACCAACATCAGAATCAACTGATTCCGTACTGTAGGTACAGAAATTATCTGTAATCTATCTTGCTCCTACGCTGTCTAGAGACAGCAAATGATTTGAGTGTTTTATGTATGTCGTAGGATATTTCGAAAAATTGGATCTTCGCGAAAATCCTAGTGTGATTCCAAAAAAAGCGGACGATTGCAAAAAACCGTGTGTTTCGTAATCATCCGTGCCTTGTCCAACATCTGCGCAAATAACGACTCCTTTTAGGATAGTTACGAATAAACGGGTCACGTTGCGTAAGTCATGAGGGCTGATTGGCTGAAATGAACGTTGATTAGTTTATAGGTCTGTGATTAAATATATCATTCTAAATAAAATAGTTCATTCTAAATTCATTGTTAGTCCCGTATTACAGAATGACACTCAGAAGTCAATCATGTCTTGAGATCGTTTTTCACTTTTTGTCAAGAAGAGACGTACGACGCTCAAGTCGGCGTTGATTCTTGAGACTCGTTCTATAATACGTGCCTTAGATTCCAAATAAACGATTTTTTTGCAATGGTACATACCAGGTGTTGTGGACTGTCTATTTTATAAAGTTCTATATTTGTACTAGAAAAATGCACTGGAAAAAAAATCGACTTGCCGGGGCGGGACTCGAACCCGGGCGGCTGCGTTGACCAATTACGCCACCGAGACACTGCTTTTCGCTGTCGAAATTTGTCAGTGCTTGTTGCTTATGTTTTTATGGTAAACATTGTTTCATCAAATCTTTGAAATTTGCACTTCTAAGACCCGAACAACGCAGCCGCCCGAATTGCGGAAGATGCGGGTTCGAGTCCCACCTGAGGCAAGTCGATTTTTTTTCAGTGCATTTTTCTAGTATTAATATTTACGCGTTTGTAAACGCAAAAATGAAATTATTTTATTCTATATTTGTATTTTTTATATGTCTTTGTTTTTGAAGTATTATATGTATATTTTGTTTTTATATGACACTTATAATAGTTATAGTATAAGCCTTCTAGTGTACGAAGTGTGCTTTTAATTCATATTACTAGGATTTTCGTGAATTTATAATTCTTTTACGACAATACATTATACGGACAGTACCTAGACACCTCTCACAAACAAGTAAATGCTTAACTTGATTACTTACAGAAGTAACCTCATCTGTAACCAAATTACACACAACGCAGACAGACATTTTGATTGATAGAAGCTACATCGATTACCTCGAAATCGAGCTACTGTTTCGAAACTATTAATTTGACGAGACTTATATCAAACTTCGAGAATAAATTATATGGACAGCAAAAAGTAACAGCGGTCGGGCAATTGGCTTATGTTTATGATAAGTAGTTACATATTAATAGTATGACAATTTTGTTAAGTATTAAGGTAAATTTCTGAGGTTTAACTGTATTCTGTTAGGTATTTTTTCTATTAGTTTGCCTTGGCAGGATGCCCGGAGAGGACGTTTAGTGGGTAGGGGGGGAACGCCTGTACTTTGAGTCCCACATACCCCTGCAGTTGCATCGTACTGCAGGGATGATGCGTAAATGCATTTGACCTCTCCGATAAAAAAAGTCGTTAGTTAAAGTGCATAATATACTCCTGCTACGAAATATTACAAATTTTATTAATGCCCGACGAAAAAACTTTTGACAAATATGATTTTAAAGATTTTTATGTATAAAAATCTCGTGTCACGCACTAAGGTTGTCCACGCTTCTTAACACGTTGCCTGTCCGTGCATTATATATTATAATGCATTTTTGGTCCAGCTGTGACGTCCGTGTATTACATGTAATGCATGAGCCTATTCTTTTTAAAAATAATGCATGCATGAAATTCAGTTTTTTAGTTGTTATTAAAGAGTTTTTTTAAAAGCACTTGCATGTACTTTAAAAGTACATAAATTGAAACAGTTTAGCCGGAAAAAATAATTGGATGTCACAGTTACTTGACCGAAAATACTCTGGACAAAAAAACTTGGACGTCAACTTGAACCAAAATAGTGTATTTTGGTTCAAGTGGATTCAAGTGGACAAGCAACCTGACACCAACCCTCCTATAACGACTGCTATCTTTCGACAGCACCTGGTACCACCAGCTTAACGTTCCTTCCGAAGCATGGAGGAAAATTGACTTGACAATTTTTCGGTCACCCATCCGAGTACTGACCGCGATCTTGGTAGCTTAACTTTCGTGATCGTTGCGAAGAATACACGACTGCGGTGCCATCGATCTCCTCCTCATTTTGATGTTGTATGTATGGAAAAAGGTAAAAAATATTGGAACAAATTTGACAATAGTCTAATTTGCAGAAATCAGCGCAATAGTTTGACGCCGTCGTGGCCACCAGTAACGCTGCCTACACATCAAGAGGTCCGGGTTCGAGTCCTGGTAGGAGCAAGTTTTTGTGTGATGAACAAATATTTATACTATACTTATATGTATACTAGCTGTCCCGGCCATGCGTTGCTGTGGTAATTTCATACTACTGTCCTATAACATTGAATTTGCAGTAAAAAAATGACTATACTTATCAAGATATAAACTGTATCAGTGTACTTTTTCTAGTATTAAAGATAAAAACTATCCTATCTTTCAAGTTGGATCAAACTGCACACGGTGTACAAATTTGATTAAAATCGGTTAAGTAGTTTACGGGTCCATCGCGGACAAACAACGTGACACGTAATTTATGTAATAATGTAACACAAGTTCCTAATGATGCTTAATTAAGACTAAATAATTGGTGTGAGCGCAGAAATATATTTAATTTGTGTAGTGCTTACGCAAATCTATCAGAAAATTTTACCAGTGAGTACTTTGTAGAAACAACATCAAATCGATCTCTAAGACGAATTTAAAAAGAAACTTCGAACGCGCTATCCAAATTAATCGCCGAGTATTATCGATGATCGCCGAACGCCGTCCTCATTTACACCGGACTGTAATGCTATTGTCTCGTGTTCCCGCAGCGAACGCGTTGTGCAAGTTAAGCAGGGACACAATAGCTGTGCATTAAGCGGCCGGAAACACGCTTTTGTTTATATGGAAAGTAGAAACGGATATTTGTTTATGTGCAATTTTAGATTTTTAGGATGTTGGCATCGTTGTTGACAAATAATTAAAGGGTGTTAAATTCATAAAAGATGATGGCATTTTTAGTCAGAAAGTCTCCATCGTTTCAAATTGTCTCTAGATTTTTTTTTAAATCATATTATAATATTCAGTTAGTTGTCTAAAGGAATATATGACGTCACAAATTCTTCTTCTTTTAAATTAATGGCGATCGCAACACATAAAGATTACGCATCTCCTCAACGTCAAATGAAAATATACTTACGAAAATATACGGTAGATTTAGTTAAAAATGGAGTCTCCTAACACATGTTTTTTTTTACAACAAGAACTCGGGAGAAACTCCGTCACAGATTCGTAATACCATACAAAAGATATGGAAAAATTATGTTTTGACAGCTGATAAAAAGTAGCTCAACTAACATGACAGGCATCATCCCTATTGCGATTTTTTAGGTATATTAGCTTGAAGAGGCACCTTGCAGGACGCCATGCAAGGGCGGATTGTGTGGTTATTAAATTATCTCTCACACTATCTATATTTCCATTTAAACTCCACTTCTGTTTTCTATAGGTGGCATTGTGTCAGTTTCGTAAAAACAAAAGTCCGGGATTGAAAACTGTTGCGTACTATGGGGAGGCCAACATCTAACAGCGTATGGATACAGGCCGTAACTTGACTTGAAATAAATTGACCTAGACGTGGAAGCAATATCGTCATCATCATCAGCATAACAGCCTTTATAATTCAACCCACTGCTGGGCCACAAGGCCTCTCCTTGTTATCGAAGGAGGTTTAGGCATTAGTCCACCACGCTTGCCCAATGCGGATTGGTGGACGGAGTATAAGGTGATCCATACCCCTTTGCTGATCCATTAGTTGCCTTCTACGACACCCATTGGAGGATATGGGGTGATGCTATTCTACTCTGCCCGCATCACACATCCAGGAAACAATATACTCAATTCTCAAACTTAAATCATAGGCTTATTGAAAGTACTAATTGACATCAATTAAAAAAACAACATAATATTCAAATTGAGAATCTCTTTCTTGTTTTAACTTTAAAAGGCTTTTAAAAAATAAATCAATACACACAATTTTAAACAAAACATACTTTGGTGTTATTAGTAAGTTCCCATTAGCGTACCTATATCTGGCAGATAGTCGATACAAAACTATAAATTCAACTGCCATATATTTCCTATTCAAAACCTGTAAAACCTTCCCTTACTATATAGAACAATCGGAAAGTCTTTATTAAAAAAAAAATACTCAAAAAAACACCATAATTGCTGCTCGCTACAGGCTTTCAACGTTTTCAGAATTTATTCAAACATCCATTGAAATTAGGTGAGGAAAGCAGTATGGTCATTTGCTCCTAAGAAGAACAAACGCTTTCCAACTCTTTTCAACAAACGATTTTCTTAACGACTTCATGCTCTAAATACCATTTAGCTGGTCGTAAGCTAAACAATGGAGCCTTTACATTATCACCAATTAACCCGGTACGCACCTACAGGGAAATGCGAATGTTTCACATTTTGAAGGGAGATTTTACTTTCATTCCTCACTTTATGTAGCCCAGGAGCTATGATTCATACATAACACGAAATAATTCGTAAAAAGTCATTTTTTTTCTGAACTGTGTATGTCATTACATTCAACTAAAGTAGTTTTTAGTTCTGAAAAAGTGTGTCTGTAAAGTTTTATTGTTAATATCTCGTAATAATGATCTTTATTACAAGTATTGTAGACTTTACATAGCAAATATTTTGCTTCAAAATATATTAATAATATCTATATTTTGAAGCATTGTGTTTAACTCTTAATTTGTATGGTAGGCGCAGACGACGCAGGGACGAAAGGTCGTGTATGGGCGCATCATAGAAGGGTGAGTAATTGACACTTGCGGAGTCCCATGGACTCCACCATACTCTTTATGTAAGAAAAAATTATTTTAGTGTATAATGTTTTTTGTATGCTACGGTTATATTTATTGTTTCAGATTATCGAAATGACATCTAAGAGTTACAATATAAGATCCACCAATACGCTAGATGAAAATGCAGCCGCAGTTCTAAGTGACTGACTGGGAAATACCTAAGATCAGTGATAAAGCTCTTCCGAAAGATAAATTACCGCGGAAAGAAAGTAAATACTATTTTCTTTTCCAAAATATTTTTAAAGGAAGACTGCTTATAGTTTGTAACTCATGCGGCAAAGGTTTGTAGGCAATTGTAGGCAATATTGCGTACTAGTGATTAAACCATTGCATATTTATCTCATGTTAATTTTTTTCTAACTGTTTATAAGTTATTTGTCAAGAATACTTTTCTATTCACTTAGTTTAAATAGAAAAAAAAATTGTAGATCTTTCTAAGTTTATGAGGTACAAAATGGCTATATCTAATTTAATGTGATTTTTAAGACTGAATGTAAAATTTAAATCTCAAACTAATGTTAATGAATGTTCCCATTTCTTATGTTATAATTAATAGTTTATTAACCAGACTACCTTAACAAATAAAAAATACACTACAATACACCACTACAATACACATGAGTATTTTTTTCTTAATTTGCAATTTGGAGTCCCTGGGTCTTGAACCTTACAGTTAACGTAAGGTTTAGTCACCATACAAATTGAGGGTTAATATAAGAGTGAAAACCAATGAAATATCAAAACTAATCGTACTTCTTCCTCATTAAGGCTAATTACGCAATTTCTTCGTCGTAACCATATTATACATTCCAATATTGTTAGAGTTCTCATACATAATACTTATAAAAAAAACTTTTAACCTACACTTTGCTTCAAAAAGTCCTGGCACTGCTCCTGGCTCCCCTCTCTGCAACGCTATGGAGTCGGCGGCATCTGCACAGTGAATCCACGGAAAGCTAAGAGTTTTCTTTTAGAATTTGAATAAGCTACTAATTACTATATTTTCATATATAATTTAATAGGTTTGAAGTCTTATCAGTATCTAATGACAACAAATTGATTAATTTTAAACTATTCAATGAATACTCTACAAATTAATAAAATGCTCGAAACTGATCCAGAATACCAATTCCAGTGTCTTAATTTTAAAGTGCTATATTCATTCATGGGTACAAAAATATTTCTAAAACTGATGTAATTTCTTTTTATGTATAATTTTTTTTGTATCTTTAGCTCTTAGACCAGGATACCGACAATCGACGGAAATACGTCGTCATGAGGCACATGGCAACGTGGCGTGACAACTTTGCGAAATATACGAATGGGTTTGTAACACACTGTCAGAAAGGATAGTCAACTTTGAATACCTACTTAACCATTAAATACGGGGGTAATAGCATGCATCATATTGTTTGTATGACCTCCAGATACTTCACTGCAATGCGTGGACTATGATATCAATCACCTTATGACCAGTGACTAAAATGAGTATACATATTGTTATGAATTTTCATAACTTCCTTTTGTTCAGTTCATGTACATGTTCCTCAACACAAACTTCTCTATAAATATTCATATATGTGGTATATTATTCACACATCTCGTGGCTACAATTCCATGGGAGAGTAGTTAAAGTTTCTTTGCGTTCTTTAAACATACAAACATTATTTTAACAAATCACAATAAACAAATAAACATTATATATTTTTGAGTTTCACTGAGTCAACGTGTGTTTTATAACTTGTATTTTTTTACCACGTTGTTCACCTAATTATGATTTTAATTTTAAAGAGTTTTACAGTCCATATCTCAGTTATTCACCTTTCGTTCGCTACAATGTATATTACAATAAATATTGAGGTGGTCGATGACGCCGCGGTCGTGCGTTCTACGTAACAATCATAAAAGTCAAGCCATCAAATGTGAGGCCAGCACCGTGTATATGTTGATTAAGTAGTTGTACTGTAGATTGAGTTAAAATGGAGTCTCACAACACGTGCTTTTACAAAAAGAACTCGAACGAGAAACTCTGTAAAACAAGTCACTGCAAAGGACAAAAATAGTGACTTGTAAAATTCTTTACTAGCCATCTGATGCCGGCAGAGAATAGCATCACCCTACATCCTCTAATAAGTGTCGTAGAAGGCGACTAATGGATCACCAAAGGATTGTGATGAGTATTGATCACTTTATACTCCGTCCAACCAACCCACATTGGGCAAGCGTGGTGGACTACTCTCTAAACCTCCTTCGATAACAAGGAAAGGTCTAGTGTCCCAGCAGTGGGTCGAATTATAAAGGCTTTTATGATGATGATGAACATTCTGACGGTTAAGCTGCACCAGGTTAACCACTCGAAGATGAAGAAGAATGGCAAAAAATATTTATTAAGCGTCCTATAGTTTCACTCGTCCTAATAAAATATCTGTAAAAATTTTACTGAACGTTTTTAACTTAAATATCTTCAAGACTACAGTGAATGTCTCCATGTCTACGCTTATTTATATTTTGCCCTTATTTGTCACTGGAATAAGCTGTGGTTTTATTTTATCATCATAGCAGCCTTTTTAATTCCACCCACTGCTGGGACACATAGCCTCTCGTTGTTATCGAAGGAGGCGTAGGGAAAATTCCACTATGGTAGATTGGTAGATTAGTAGCTTTCTACTACACCCATTGGAGGATACGTGGTGATGCTATTCTACTCTGCCGGCATCACACGTCCATTTTATTTTATATTTCCATCAAAATGCTAGCTCATCTAGCCGTCAGTACGTCCACAGTTGCGCAAAGCGGAGATGCGGTCGCGAGATGCGTACGCGCTGGCCCGTGCTACTGACGCAACGGCAATTTGCAAAATTATCCTTTATTATTACGTCGTTACGGTCCATGGTTCAGCGAGACTACATTTTGAGGGATGCGTTGCAAAAGGTTGAATTACTGCGGGCAGTGAAATATTCATCTGTCAATGTCGTATTTTTAAATCTCCGAAAATATTGTTCTGCTATCTGTACATAGATCTAATCACTAGAACAAAATTATTGTTTACTAGCTGTACCCTGCCACGCTTCGCAGTGGCACATTGTGATTGAATGGTAGAGAATACTTGTGGATATACAATATTTTTTGTTTTTCCACTGTCTGCGTAGATATAAAGACTATCTGGTTTGCCGACTCGGGAACACGCAACATACACTCTAGCTGTACCCTGTACCCCCCAAAAATAAAAACAATCCTTGATGCGGATTTTACATGTTGGCGACAGGCCACCACATTGTCTATAGTTTTTTGATTGACGTTGATGGCGGTTGCCTAGTTACGGTTGTTATTTTTTTATTACTATTGCGGTTGTCAGCGAGGGTTTTCCTCGGTTCTGGAAGATGGCGCGATCACTGGTACACAGCTGATCGTTAAAAAAAAACTGTTTTCTTGCGGTCGCAGATATGTGACTGATGCAAAAAGTAGATAAAAACAATCCTTGATGCGGATTTTATATCATGTTAAAATTTCAACTCAATCGGTGCAGAACTTTTTGAGTTTTTGAAGCTTACACAAACCAACATAACATTTTTATATATATAGATAGACTAACTAGCTCTCGGATTTTGTCGGCGTATTTTGTTTTTTGCAATAAAATAGTGAAAAGGTGAAAGATTTTTTTATATTGGTCCAGTATGTTTTGAGACTATTCATTACAAACATACAAATCATTCTTCTTCGTAATATTAGTATCGATTAACTTTGATGATTGCTGATTGCTGAAGGTATAGGCAGACACTCTGCAAAAGGTGTTGCGTTCGGACTGAATGAAAAAAGGTGAATACTCCCAGTGTGATGTTTCTACTCTAAACAAAAGTTGATTGAAATTAATTTATTCCTTGCTTACTCAATAAAATAATTACGAAAAAGTTTGTAAGGCAAGAAAAACCATGAAGTTAATTAATTTGAATCAATAGAAATTAACCCTCAATCAACAGCCATGTAATAGATTTCGTTAATCAATTAGAAACCACTATACCTTGGACTAATTTGCTGTTTTCACTAAAGAGTGATTGTTATTTTATTATTGGTTAAGTACTACTTAGGAAATGAAGATATATGTTTAACCGAATTCAAAGTCAAAAAAGGAGGTTATCAATAAGACCTGTATGTATGTAATATTGTCAGAACAGCACAGTTTATGTATTATGTTAGTATATATACCAGCTTCTAAACATGGGTGCCAAATTTCACGAGTGTATGTATGTCTGTATGTTTCTATGACGCCGTCGTGGTGGAATTGTCTGTATAGCTGCCTACACATCAAGCGGTCCGGGTTCTAATCTTGGTATCAGCAAATATTTGTGTGATGAATATCAATATTGGTTGACGAGTCATGGTTGCTTATATGTATATTTATTTAAGTTTATTAATAAAAATATCTAGAAGTAATAAGTATATTAAAAATGTCCGTTATCACAAGTTCACACACATACTTAATTTGGGCTAGATAATTGGTGTGTGGAAGCATATTATTATTAATAATTTATGTTTGTATATTTATATGTTTGTCCACGAATGTCTCAAAAACTATAAGTCAGATTTCGAAAATTAATTTTTGTTAGACTAGGCTTAGTCCAGCTTAGGAATTTGTGTGTTAGTTTCATCAAAATGGGTGCAGCAGTTTTTTGTCTGTATCAGCCGCTAAGAAGGCGATATAGACAGACGTCGTGCTGTTAAAAAAACTTGAGCTATCGAATATAATTTTCAATCTAAAACATTACTATCTGATCCACTTGAACACTTACAAAAATTGCATCCAAATCGATCCAACCTTTTACCTAAAAGGTTGGACCGATTTTGATGAAAAAATCCTGGAGTTCAGTGAAAAAATAATAAAACCGAAACGAAACATTATTTTAATTTTTTTTATTTTTATTATAAGCTCAACTTGGTCCATATTTCCACATTCTAAAACTTTGACATAATCGACGAACACTTAATACACACAATAACAAAATTTACTCTCGTAATTTTGTGAGATATTCACACCCAAAGCAATAGGTAAGCAAGCATACACAATAAAATACTGTTTACGAGTGTATAGTCTTGGACGTATCGCGAATTTTATAAACATTTATATAATAAACATTTTCACTGTAGGGGAAAGGTGGTATGAAATTTCATTCAATCCTATGTTAAAAATCTTTCTGTGTACTTTTTATTTGAGCTTTTTAGTTATCTATAAAACAAAGCATCTTACACTCTGGTTAGCAAATATGTATTAGTTACCTAACAAAAAAAAATGATCTGTGCTTCCGAAGCCCGTAGAAATAGAGACGTTTTCTGCCGTTCTAAGAATGAGTTATCAATTAGATTTAGCCCAGACTAGCCTTTGAGTACCGATGCGTTGTCTACCAGACCACCATAATTATCTTTACTTATGAAATGTTTTGTGTTTCTCAATATTTTTCTAAAAAAATCTAATCTGTGTATTGTTAATATATTTAGCTATTATTAAATAAAACAAAATGTTGAAGTTATCACGTGTATTACTAATAATCTACATTAACATGACAGTCCTAGGTTCTTTGGAAAAATAAAATATTTTATTTAACACTCAAATAATTAAATTGCATCCTTTTATTTGCAATGATATGCCTTCCATGCCCATCAGTCATCACACTGGCTACCTTTCCCTTCAATCCAAAAACAGCGAACTGGTTCACGGTAGAAATAAGAAAGGCTATAAGATATTTGTCTCATGGTGTAAATACAAAAAGAAGCTTTGACGTTAAACAGTAGCTTTAAAATTGGTTTAGGTACGTAAGTATTATAGAGTTATTGTCGTTTGTAACCGTAATCCTTTGAAAGTATTTTTAGATTCATTACTATGTCAACCATCGATCCAGAGCCAGCTCGACAAACACACATGAATATTACAACTTCAATTAACGTGCGATTGCTTCGAATCACTTACGTAGCATTTGTTACTAGTTCATTTAAATGGTGTGCATGCTCTAAGGGAATCACCCGTTTTAAATTTACAGCGTTATTGCGTAAACATTTTTATTGTTTTTTTATACTATTACGAGATGGCAAGCAAGCTTGTAGCCATCCTGGTGTTAAGTGGTTACGCCTATAGACACTTGCAATATTAATTTATCACTTAACAGTGCAAGTACGTTGCCATCCTGGGGACTCAGATGCTATACCTTCCATGCCCAGTAATTACACTGGCTACGGGCTACCTTTCCCTTCAATCCAAAACACACCGAACTGCTTTACGGCAGGAATAAGAAAGGCGGTGGTACCTACCCAGATGACCCTACATATGGGTCTACCACCTAGTCTCTCATGTCAAAACAGCAGCAATTGTGCAGTAATAGTAGCCACCATTATGTATGAATGATTACTAAAATATTAATTTACTTCTGATGCTGACCGTATTTTCATTTAACGTAAAATAAGCAACAAAGGCAGTCTAATATTGGCTACTTTCCCTTGCACACATACACATATTGCGTTGATTTGAAGAGAAACCTTTTAGTACAAAATCTCATTTGTATGTTGAATATGACTTATTCAAATCTCACTCCATTGTCGATTCGGACTGGATTCGTCGAAAGCAATATCGAATATCCCATGACCATGTTTTTCTAAGAACAACGCTTCGCTTCAACATCACATCGAGAAGCCTCGAAAGTAATTCATGAGAATCTGTCGACGTTCATTCTGAATTGAACCTTATATATAAGCCTTAAGTAAGGTCAGGTAGTTCATAACGAGACTTATAATAAGCTGCATTAACGAGGAGATTTGTTTATTTGACAACTCGGATATTTGATCTTACATTATAATTTGAATCATCTCTCGGTGGTAATAATAACGTATTTGTAAATCATCTGTTACATAATCGTAATGATGTCAGCCACTGGCACTGATGATAATAAAATATTTAGGTATTAGATTTTTTTGAGCGGGTTTTGTGATTAAATTACAGAACGTCAAGTTGTGAACAATGGATCAATAAATATTGTAGGTGATTTTATAGGAGACCCAGGCGCCTAGTTATTCAAAATTGATCTGATTAGTAGCGGCTCGAATCATTGACGAACCAGCCATTTTGATCAGATTGACACTTTGGCACTGCGTAGAGCTGTGGCATCACTCTGCAATTGCATCTTCTATCACTTTCATCACGGGGAATATTATGAGGAGTTGTATTATGTGGACTTATACTAGCCGCTGGATTCCACCATCTTTCCTCGCGACATTATATCCATCGCTACAGTTTTGATGCCAGATTGTCCACAACCGTGCATTTTTTGCGAAATCTTCTGCCGCGCACCACAAGACTGTGGAACCAATTGTCACCAGCGATATTCCCAAACCGATACGACCTTGAAATCTTCGAAAGAGCTCCTTCCTTCCTTAGTCTTTCCTTGCTATTCCTCTGGTGTTGCAGATTCCATGGGCAGCGATGATTACCATCAAGAGAACCGTCTGATCGTTTATTCCCTCTTCCATAATCGAAGTTATAATTTGAAATTACCATGTTCCAAAATTCAAACTGGTTTGACAGCTCTGTCACTGCACTGCTTCTGATAAAAAGTGATTTACATTTAATTTATTTTATAGAACTAAATTCTAATTAAAATTAATTACAAGACACAAAAAACATTATTAGCAATAAAATTAAATCAATTAATGTCGCTAACTCTGCTTACCATTCACCTGAACAACGATTCTGTATGTCCAAATCACGGAGTACTTAGTCTATGGTCCAAATAGACGTCTAGTTACTCCACCTCGGAACCGTAAAGCGTGAATGGTATATCAAAATTAAATCATTCATTTCAATTACTGCAATGATAAACATTAAATGTGGTGAATTTAAGACCTGAGAAAGGATATTTCAAAATGGCGAAGTACATGAAAGCGCTAGGTTGTATAAAGGTGACGCAATCAAAGCTTAAAGCCGCAATGGTAATTGAAGCACGCGAACATTCAATTCCCTGAGTTGTGGTGTGGAGAGGAGCGTTGCTGCATTTACACTTAAGAGGGGGTATAAAGCAAAATTACCAATCTTTGATTTGATTTTTACACCCCAAAATAGGCCACAAGCCACCCCATTTTTTTAAAATAGATATTACATTATATTTGAGAGATTTTAGTCTGGGAAAAAACATATAATGAAATATTTTTAAGCATGGAAAAATATCACGAACTTACCTTTAATTTCCAGCTTAAATCAGTTTATTTTCAATGCTATGCATATTACTTCGTCAATATTTTAATACATAATATAAAACTATATTACAAAGCAGCCCTACTAGGGATTTTAAAAAATAATGAATACTTTACGACTTATTTTCATAAAACCAATTTGTCGCTTATTACGTTCTTATTCCGCGCAAAACGCATCAGTCTATCGCGCTTCACCCGTGGTAACGGGCATGTTTTGTTTCATCAATCAGTCTTGACTGCTCCGTTGAGACGAGTGGGCTGTGTTTCTGTGTTCCGCCACCGGCTCGCGAAAATACTTCGACAAAAATATGGGAAATAAAAATAAAATGCGAAAACACTCTAATAAAGAGCTTAGAAATTTAAAAATTCAACTCATGAATAATTGTCGGAGGTATGTACATTGCTTTTATTATATTATATAAGTAGTTTAACCAAAAAATATCGCAATTTGACGTTTTAGCTCACGGCACAATGAAACAATGTCGGCGCGGGTAGCAGTAAACGCAAAAAAATAGATGCTTTTGACTACTCATGAATTAGTGCAAAGTTTCAATTGTGTGGTGTGTGTAAAGTATTTTTTAACCAACTACCAAAAAGGAGGAGATATTCGTCTGTATGTATTTTTTTATGTATGTACACGTACAGTCAGTTTCAGAAGTAGATGATCACTTTAGTACCATGTCATAGCAACGCCAGCGTTTGTGCAGTAATAGTTGCTACAATTATGTATGAAATATTATTATGACAAGGTACTACAGTGTTCATCTACTTTTGATGGTGACCCGTACACCGATATCTCTGTCATTTGTGGACCGATTTTCAAAATTCTTTTTTTATTCGATAGTGTATACTCCTGAGGTCCCATTGTCACCAAGTCAGGATCTGATGATGGAAAGCCAGGGAAATCGAGGGCAACCCTCAAATTTTATACGCATATATAACGTTTTTCATATTTTTCCTAAACCTATTCTATTATTTGCACCGGGTAGTCATCATTTCATGTTTATGAGCTGATGATGGAAGGTAAATATCTGTTCACCGATATCTCTGCCATTTGTGGACCGTTTCTCAAATTTCTTTTTTTATTCGATAGTGTATGTATACTCCTGAGGTAGTCCCGTCCTCACCAAGCCAGGATCTGATGATGAGAAGGTAGAGAAATCGAGGGCAACCCTCGGAAAAGAACAGAAAGAGAGGGTTATTCATATTTTTTATAAAGCTATTCTAGTATTTGCGTCTGGTTGTCATCTCGTGTTGATGAGCTGATGATGTATGGTAAAACTCCTTAACTATTAGGAGTTGGTTAATGATAATTTAAGTATTAGAGGTACCTAAATACCGATAGTTGTATTCTTTTAGGTTTTTCAGGTGAGCTGATGATGGAATCATTGATGAGACTTCGTGAATGTGTAGCGACTATGCCCACAATATATTGTATTTTAGCCCAGAATGAGGAACTTTTTACTTTGACCACCAGATCTTTACTGCAAAATTTCCATGCATGTATAATACAAAAAAAATGTACCTGTCATAAAATGTAAATATTTTTTTATGTAACCAAAGATCTTATATGTTAAAATACACTGATTTTGATAAAAATCCACAGAAAAATGTAATAAAGAATAATGGCCAATTTTACGAACATTGTCTTAGCTTTGGACAATCCAAAGTGGTATCTTGTCAACTCTTGTCATAAATAACAAGAATGTGATATAGCATGCCACTTGGTTTGAGCATGCCACATCAGATTGACATTAACATAATCAAAACTGAAAGTAACATTATATTTTATGAATAAATGATTTAATTACCAATAATTATTTTTTTGAAGAATGTGCATACCTGGTAATTATTCTGAGCGATTAGCATGATTTTATAAAAAAAATATAATTGATGTAAATAAAACTTTATTTATATACTTTGTTATAACCTTGCAGGGTTCATGTTTTGAGCTATATTTTACTTGTAAGTACCTACCTCATATCTTTGTAAACACACACAATGAATAAATTATTTGAATTTGAATTTATTATATTTTATTTACCATCAGCGAAAAGTATTAAAAATCCACATATCAAAGTATAGGTAATGGATAGATAGTCCGACTCGTGCTTAGCCAATTTTATCTAGTTAATTCGCGTATACTATGTGCGATCACAAAAAAGAAAAATCATGAAGCGAGTGCCACCTTGCGGCTGCGAACTGCGATGTGCAAGAGGGGAAGGGTGAAACGCGCGGGTGAATTCTGATATTTTTCTTGGTTTATGCCCGCTCTTAATAGAACAATATTATTACCTATTATTAAGAAAAACAAACTAATACCGACTTCAACACCAAAATGTACAAACTTAAACTAAAAATAAGAAAATAATATTTTATTACTTCAAAGGAAGGTGCATAAGAGACAACCAACGAAATTTTTGATGGATATGTATTCTATGTACCCTTTTACAACATAAATTTATGATATATCATATAAATAAAACAACTTTTACGGATTTAACTCGCGTGTAATTAGATGCGAGTTAAATCCGTAAAAGTTGTTTTATTTATAATGTGTAGTGCTCGCGCAAATCTAAGAGAACATTATATATCATATAATTAATAAATTTGTATAATTATGTTTCAAATAGATTACGTAGAATTTCAAGTAATCAAACATCGCTTTCCTTGTATCATGTATCATTTCCACTATTCTCCGATATGGTTTACAATTGTAAGTAAATAAAAAAATGCATTCGGTCATTACATGGTGTAGGTTTTTATAAGTCATGTAAACCACTTTTTTGACGCTCTAAAAATACTGACACTGCCCTCAATGATATTGCAAGTAGCAACTTTTGTGAAGATTAATTCTTATTATTTTACAATGCTACTGATATATATCCTAGAAATATAAGAAAAGGGACAGATGCTTGAACATAAATTAAAACTGTGGCTTGTCAAAATAATTGTAATACTAAGTGTATGAAATTTTTTAATAACTTGTCACATAATTATCATATGAACAATTCGCTACTTGGTTGCTACGGTGTAACAGACAGCCAATTTAATTGTGTACAGCGCACGGCATCGATGTTTTACTATAAATGAAGAAACCAATCGCTTTGCATCGTGAAAGACTAAAATGTTTGCAGTCAGTCACTTAGTTATGAGTTATGATTGCAACGGATATTTGTAAGTTGAAGTTATGGCGTTGCGAAGATCTTTAACCTCTGAAAAGTAACGTTTACGTATATGTAATCATATATAATCACGCTCACATTCCTAGAAGGGGTCGAGCAGAGCTTCAAGTAACAATCGGTTACACAAAAAGCCACATCTGGAAGTATGGGCGAGACAGTACCCCCAAAATAGTGACAGGTTGCCAGCCTGTCGTCTACAAAAAAGGGGGCATAAAACCCAAAAATTCGCAATCCTTAAGTAAACAAACCGAGTAAAGACAAAGACCAGGACAAATGTTACACTCAAAATTATCTCAACAGTGCGGGTATAAGTAAAGCTTATAAGGATCTATCATCATCATCAACAGCTCATATAATGTCCCCACCGAGGGGCTCGAGTCTACCCCACATTAGGGGCGATTAGGCCTTAGTCAACCACGCTGGCCAAGTGCGGGTTGGTCGACTTCACACACAACGACTTCATTCACCATAAAAGCGTCGATTAAACGCACATATGAATTCAAAATTTGAAAACACATTGGTACGTGGCGGGGATCGAACCAGTGCCTCCCGGGTGGGCGACGACGCTCTTGCGCACTACGCCACCGACGCTTATCTAACTCGATAATAAGGATCTAATACTGTTTTAATTGTATTTTTAACATTACACAATGACTGTTTCTTTAGTTTTCCTCTCTCTGCACAAATATATAGGTAAAGGAAGATTAAGACCAAATACGGATAGCCGGAGTTTCTCCCGAGTTCTTGTTGTAAAAACACGTGTTGAGAGACTCCATTTTTAACCTCAATCAACCGTACAATTTTTGTTACTTTAGTTACATTTTCACTTGACATTGGCTAATTGCGCACGCTGAATGCGACGCGACGCTATTAATTAAGAATAGAATAGAGAGACGGATAGTCTAGGTAAAAGATGAATGATGAAGAAAGCGTTGCATCGTTAGGCTTCGATACTACGGCGGGTGTTCTGACGAGATTTTTCCCTAATCCCTAAACCGTGTGTCATAAGGCGCAAAATCGATTGGAAAATTTTAACAGTTTGTGTTAACCTGATGTGTTGACTGTGCCCTGCAGGTTAGCAAGGCAAAGCCTGCTTACTTATGTCTCGCACTAGCTATGTTTTTCATTTAGCTTTTGCTTCTGCTGCCATCACGTAGAATTAGGTCATTTGGTAGACTGTTTTATATAAAAAAGGATATATATTACGCCATCATAACAGCCTTTCTAATTCGAAACTGCTGAGACACAGGGCCTCTCCTTGTCATTGAAGGAGGTTTAGGCAGTAGTCCACCACGCTTGCCCAATGCGGATTGGCGGACGGAGTATAAGGTGATCAATAGCCCTTTGCTGCTCCATTAGTCGCCTTCTACGACACCCATTGCCTCCAACGGGTGTCGTAGAAGGTGATATGGGGTGATGCTATTCTACTCTGCCGGCATCACATGGCTAAAGCTTCGGATAATACACACTTAACAGATATTTTTCTTCCTATCCTTGTCCCGATTTATTTGCAGTCGGTGCAATGTGGCCGGCCGCTGACACCCAACTTTGCTGTGGTTGGTTTCCTCGCCACAGCGGAGTATAAGGTGATTGATACCCCTTTGCTGATCTATTAGTCGCCTGCTACGACACCCATTGGAGGATATAGGGCAACCCCATTGGGAGGAGGGCAGCAGTTGATGATGTACTATTCAGTATTAAATATTACTAGTATAGTATTATATTATCTGTGGTATTATGTAGTAATATTTAATTTTGGCATAGTCTATATTACTTACTATTTTGAATAAAAAGCTTTGGCCAGTCCAAGAGGCCTCATAAAATATTTTCGGACTCAAGCCGATTAGTGGTCTTAGCACATTTATCAGCTCGGAACCGCATCTTTTAACTATGAAAAAGAGGCGATACGCCACGGGCCGTAGCCGTTTCGTAGCGGCTGTTCCGTAGCGTTCATAGTAAAAAAGAGGCGTTTCCTTTCCGAGCTGATAAATGTGCTATGTCCTTAGTCAAGAACTGGCATAGTATATACACACACCGGCAAAATTAGAGGAACATAAAAAGGGTGCTTTTTGTAATACAATGTATTACAAAAACCAACCTTTTTATACTAAAAAAGTCATACATGTTATGTATGTTTATTGTTTTTAGGGTTCCGTACCTCAAAAGGAAAAAACGGAACCCTTATAGGATCACTTTGTCGTCCGTCTGTCTGTCTGTCTGTCTGTCAAGACCCTTTATCTCAAGAACGCGTGGACGTATCAAGCTGAAATTCACATGAAATACTCAGGTCTATTGTCCCTTTAAGCTGTGAAAATATCCAACTTCTAAGCCAAGCCAATCAAAAGATACAGCCGATTATGTCGATATTTTCAACAAATTTCCGACACTCGCAAAGGAATCAAAACCTACAGGATACTTCCCGTAAACTCAGAATCTTGAAATTTGGCATGAAGCATTGTCATATAATGCAAATATAGGAAAAATTGCGAAAATCACATTTTTTTAGTTATATAATATAATAAAAATATTTGAATAAAATGAAACTTACTACCTTATTTCTCACGAACGAATAAAGGTATCAAATTGAAATTTATACCAAATACCTAGGTCTATTGTCCTTTTAAGCAGTGAAAAAATCAAACTTCTAAGTTAACGCGATCAAAAGATACAGCAGTTTATACCGACACCTTAGACAAATTTCCGACACTCGCAAAGGAATCAAAACCTACAGGATACTTCCCGTAAACTCAGAATCTTGAAATTTGGCATGAAGCATTGTCATATAATGCAAATATAGGAAAAATTGCGAAAATCACATTTTTTTAGTTATATAATATAATAAAAATATTTTAATAAAATGAAACTTACTACCTTATTTCTCACGAACGAATAAAGGTATCAAATTGAAATTTATACCAAATACCTAGGTCTATTGTCCCTTTAAGCTGTGAAAATATCAAACTTCTAAGCCAAGCCAATCAACAGATACAGCCGATTATGTCGATATTTTCAACAAATTTCCGACACTCGCAAAGGAATCAAAACCTACAGGATACTTCCCGTAAACACAGAATCTTGAAATTTGGCATGAAGCATTGTCATATAATGCAAATATAGGAAAAATTGCGAAAATCACATTTTTTTAGTTATATAATATAATAAAAATATTTTAATAAAATGAAACTTACTACCTTATTTCTCACGAACGAATAAAGGTATCAAATTGAAATTTATACCAAATACCTAGGTCTATTGTCCCTTTAAGCAGTGAAAAAATCAAACTTCTAAGTTAACGCGATCAAAAGATACAGCAGGTTATACCGACACCTTAGACGAATTTCCGTCACACGCTAGGGAATCAAAACCTAGAAGGTACTTCCCGTGAACTCAGAATTTGATTTAATACGTCATAAATTGTAAACCGCTACGTTTGTACGGCGGAACCCTCGGTGTGCGAGTCCAACTCGCACTTGGCCGGTTTTTTTGTTAGACTCCACCATTTGTTATGCTATATTTGTTGATTTTTATGAAATTTTTTGTGTATGAGTATGAGAATAGGTCATAAAGTATATTTCTTACCGCTAAAAAGAAAAAAAATGTTTATGACAGATCAGCGTTTGCCGGGTCAGCTAGTTAAATATAATAAATTCACAGACTTTCATTTTAGTAGGTTACCTATAAAAGCGTTCCCTCCATACCCACAAAACCTCCTCCCCGGCCTGACCTTCAGTGCGCTATTACGGGACGGCTCGGGATCTGCGCACGTGAGCGCAACTACACGGAGACCGTCCCAACGCTGCCCGTCTAGGCACTCCTTGTGCACCAATTGGTGGCCAGCAGCCCACAGGGGCTACCGACTAACGCCAGCCCCTCTGGGCCGCTGGCCGACGCCGGCCTTATAGGCCGCCTCCTCACCGTCGGCTGCTCGACCTGACGCGTCCTCCTGACGAGGACACCAGGAGCAGCCATCGGACCGCACCCGGGGGACTTCTGGCGCGGTCGTGGCCCTGTCCGGCCGTCCGGAACTAGCCGTGGTGGGAAAACAAAAACAACTCAACGATGGCATGTGACTTCGAATGCCACTTGACATCAAAAGCCACACACGAGAAAGTTTTCCCACCACGTTACCAGGGTCCGCCACGAGGAGGCTTCCGAACGTGGACCCCAGTAGGTTACCTACCTACGTTGGTGTATAAATCACTACGGTTAATTACAAGAAGTTAACAACAATGCATTCTCATACATTAACATACACGAATGGCCATTCTTTATTGAATATAACATCTTAGATCAGACTCATCAAAAAACCATTTTCCCAGCTCTCACTAAACCATTGAAATGTCATTTTGTTATGACACTAGAACGGTGTTAAAGCACCTAAATAAAAGTGAAATTTGTCTGTGAATTATTGTTACGCTTGGAGTGGAAGTCGAAGTACCGAGTGCGCGGTTGGCACTCGGATGGGTAGCCGAAAATTTTTCAACTCGAATTTCCTTCGTGCTTCGCAAAGCACGTTAAGATGATAGTACAATGAGCGCCTCTGCATACAAACGGATAATTTGATTTACTACCCCTAATTCATATCCGATTAATGAGAGTGTTTAAATCATAAAATAATAAAATCAATAAAATATAATAAACTAGCTGTCCCGGCCACGCGTTGCTGTGGTAATTTCATACTTCATACTTTACATACATTGGATCTACAGTAAAAAAATATATGTCTACTTATCAAGATAAAAACTATCCTATCTCTCAAGTTGGATCAAACTGCACACGGTGTACAAATTTAATTAAAATCGGTTAAGTAGTTTAGGAGTCCATCGCGGACAAACAACGTGACACGTAACTTAATATATATTGAGATAAAAAAAAAATAATAATAAGTAATGAATTATATTTAAAATTATAAAATTAATAATCAATAGTACCTAAATAAAAGATGTATTATGCACACGTAGCAGTGTGAGATTTGGCGTTATTAAAATTAACATAGAGAATAAGTGCAAAGAAATAAAATTTATATAAATTATGTGTTGCAGTAGTTTTTATAGAATGTAAATAAAATTGACGTATGTTATGTGTTACAATAGATTTGATTCAATCTTGAATATAGGAGACCGCGTTTGGACAACTAACTTCTGACTATAATAAATACCAGTATTGTTTGCCACGCGTCGTTGTATACCTCTTGTAATATGTATTTACCACTCAATATTTGTAATGTGACATGCAATAAATAAATGAAATGATATTTTAGAATGCTTACCATACTAAAAATCTACGTCTGTGCATTTTCCTTTTTTCAAAATATTTTTTTTCTTAAAACTTTAAATGTAATTATAATATTTAATTAAAAATATTGAAAAAAATGGGTTGGTGTTCTATAGCAGTATAGCCATACCTATAACAGTATTATTGTGGTATTGTAGTTATCAAGACAATACCACAAAAATAAAAATTATTACGATTTAACCAGAATATTTTACTTTCAAACGTAAGTAGGTATCTGTAAAATTTGACATCCATTTTATTAAATATAAATGTCAAATTAGTATGACCTATAATCGTTATCAGTAGCCCAGTTACAAGATCTAACTGTTGACTAACAGCTGACCTTTACGGTAGGTTCCTTATAACCAAGTTAAATAGTTAGCTCGGAGGCAATAAATACATAATTCAATGCTACCATTGATTCAGCTAAGACTTAGTACTTAATATCAGTGCGAGGTTTAACGGTTCGCGACTCTCTGAGACGAAATGTTTGCTATTTATTGAAGTGAAAAGTGTATAAAAGTTTACTAAATCCGATTTTAAAAACTTGACTGAATTGTTGACGTCATATACCTGTTATTCAATAAAATAATATTTATACTAATCGAATCTAATGCGGCTCTTGCGGAATCGTATAAAAAATCAAAAACAAAAAAATAGATTATATATATTTTTTTAAAAATGTTGAGTTTAAGTTAAATTTATATGACTGGGAGGAGAGAAACCGGTGCAGTGGAGGTGTGAGCTGATGCATCATACGAGGTACTCTGTGGAGAGAACCTACACCTGAGTCATAAGTCCGAAGCACTGCTCCTGGCTCTCCTACTCTCTTTAACAGTATACTCGGCTTAAGAATATTAACCGGCAGTGGGCAGGGCACATAGAGAGGAGTACAGACGATAGTTGGAGCGAAAAAATCCTCGAGTAACTGCCGCGTACCGGAAGACGCAATGCAGTAACACAAGGTGGACCAACGAAATCTGGTAAAGGTGGATGAGGGCAGCGAGACCGATCGGTTTGAAAATCCTTTAGGAAGGCCTAGTCCAACAATCTGTAGACTGAAATGATAAAAAAAAAAATTAAAGAAAAAAACCACCTTTAAAATAAAAACGGAAAAATAAAAGTTTTATGTTAAAAAAAAACTGAATGTTTATTTTGCGTTCAGTCCCAAAATACAAGTGAGAACGTTTATTCCAAATATTGAAGTTGGCACCGTTCTCTTAAAAAAATATTTTAGATTTTTTTAAACAAAATTTTTATTTCTGTATTTTTAGTTTGGAAGGTTTTTTTCATTTAAAAATAGTTACTCTTTGCTTTTTAGTGTTGTAAGTACAGAAATGTTCAGAAAACTTTCTCGAGATCTTTTAGACAAAGAAGTAATAAAATGATTACGATATCATCGATGTCAATTAAATAGGCATTATTAGGGATAGCTAAAAAAACGCTTCCAAGCGTTAAAAGAATCTTCAAAATCGGTCCACCCAATAAATAGTTATGAGGTAACACACATAAAAAAACATAAATAAGCATACAGTCGAATTGAGAAACTCCTCCTTTTTTTTGAAGTCGGTTAAAAAAGAAAGGAAAAACGATAAACTGAGTTTCGCGTTTCAAAACTACACATATTTTCCAGTTTTTATGTAGGTACGTAACTTCTTATTATTCAATATTTTATTTGTAAAGTTCTAAAAAATATATTTACTATAGAAACATTATAATTCTAATTCTATGTCATATCTAATCTCAATATTTTAATAACCAATTAACATTAATTACGCTTTACAATGGCTGAAGACTCAACATTTAATTTTATTGTAATATAATTAATTTTATTTAGTAAAGTTAATCAGCTTTAACTAGTTTTGAGATTAAACTGTCAGAGGGTAGACTATTGAATTTGAAGTGTTTCAATGGCCTAAGAAGCATTGAGTTAATTTTAAGCATCTTGTTTATTTAATTATTAGTGTGGTAACTAAGACTGTAAATTTATGGTTAAATCTTGTAAACTATCTTGAGTGCCGTTCATGGCAAAGTTTACTGCAATATTATGTAGGATACAGTATATTTAATATACTCATATTAAATTTAATTAAATCAGGAGGATGTTAAATATCGTAAATGAGGTAAGTATTGAAGCTACTTGTAATTGTGACATATAGTACAAAATATGTTGCATTTCTTTCTAATTTTATTTGTCATCATGATTTGAAATGTTTACCGAATTAAATAGAAAACGAAAAACGAGAAAACTTAACAATTAAGAGCTATACAGGGTGTAAAAAGAACTAAGACAAAGCCGAACTGCATGCATTCTATACATTAAAACAAGAAACATATAAAAAAAATTGCTTGGAAACGATTTTTATTTTTTGGTGTTAAAAAAACTCCAAAAAATATCGCACAATGTATACGGCGTGCAAGTCGCGCGGCGCTTAGCAACTTGGAGACGTACGCGACGTTCGATCAGCTGAGTTAAAAGGCGCCGATAGCGAGTGGTTACATTGAGCGCTGAAGTTTTAATGCCATTTTTTAGTATAAAATACTTAAAAATTTTATAATGTTTCTTTGGACAAAAATTAAAAAATAATGTTTACAAATTGTTTTCAAAGAAAATCTAACTTTGACCTTCAATAACTATTAAATTCCCAAGTTTAATTTAAAAGAAAAAAATGGTCCCAATGATGAGCGGAATACGTAGTTCTCGTCTTTGTCATAGGTCTTGCTAAATCCGTTTTTTTCTTCTTTATGCTAGAATTTGCATAATGGATTCCCATCTCAGCACTTACCATGACAGAATTTGTCTTGTTTTTCGTTTTCTATTTAATCTTAATATAGGTGTAAAATGAAAAGTCCTGACTGATCAACGCCCAGCCCATACCCTTAGACCTAAATGACTGAAATCTTGCACAGAGGTTCTTTTTAGGATTCCGTAGCTAAATTGTAAAACGGGATACCAGGCTGTATCTCATGGACCGTGATAGTAACACAGTTGAAATTTTCACATGACATATTTATGTTGCCGCTATAACAACAAATACTATTAAATAGAATAAAATAAACATTTAAGGGGGGTCCCCATACAACAAACGTGATTTTGTTGCTTGTTTTTGCTCGATATTGATAACGGCAACAGGTAGACGCTTGAAATACTCACAGAATATTTAATTATATATTCACTTTAAAAAAAAATCATGTGTTTGATTCGTAAAAAATTAAGTACCCTAAAAAAAATTAATGCTGCCAAAAGTAACTATTGATCTGTGCATGATTAATAATATATAGAAAAATTTATTTTAACTGTCTCACGGTAGATATAATATACCGAGCGTGAACCAAAAGGTTAACCACGCGGGTGAAGTTGCGGGCAAAAGCTAGTTTGGTATAAATTCAAACATGTTTGGTGGTAGGGTTTATTTTAAATCCGCCTAGCTAGCAACTTATTTTTTTGTGTGTACCATATTGATGGCAAACAAGCATATAGTCTGCCTGATGGTATGCTGTTACTGTAGCCTATGAACACTTGCAATATAAAATAATTATTGGTCTAATATGATCACATAAAACGAAGACCGTCAAAAATTTTAAAAAACTCTCTCTCTCTGTTCTGAAATAGGCGCCTTTATTGCTTAGAAGCAATATGTTCCAGCCAATCTTTAGAGAAAGGATGGCAGGAGAACATGCAATGGTTACAGAATTGAAAAATATAACACTTACGAATATCCAGTTGTAAATGCACGCGTTGAATTGAAATTATAAGATATTCACGTATGTCTTACCTGTAACAATAAAAAAGCATCTATTAGATATATACTACAAAATTAAAACCTTTACAAGAAATAATAATACCTATTTTATTTTGCGAGAGCCGGGCCTTAGTCAGTGCGGATATAAGGATTGCGCATTGAAAAGTATCTAATTAATGTTGTATATTATTTTACTAGCAAACCGCACCGGTTAAGCGAATCCTTGCAAACTTATTCCTGGTTTGCTAAATAACTGACATGTTTTAGTTTTGGAGTCCATAATTTTGTTCCAAAAATACTGACTCCATGAAACGTCGTGTCGTGAAACCATAAGTGTGTTAGATTTCGGAGTAATTTCCGTAAGAGGTTCGCATTACCCATAGTAGCAAAAAAATTACTGCCATTGACTTACAACTCTAGAATGCGTAGTAAATCATCATTGATACCCTATCTCTCTCTATTCAATAGAATTTCCCTCATTAATTTACCTGTCTCGTTTCCACAACAAATGGCATCTCCGATATTAACCGGCAAAGACATCTATTTCGAATTCATTCGGCTACTATTAGTGGCTCTGAATATTCATGGGGTAGCCACTTCAATGGACCATTGTGTCCGCTATGACAAATGGAGACCTTATTCCCATAGGCGGTTTGTCTGTCCGTCCAATTGTAGGCAATTTGTTGGTACGCTCATTGTGATACAGACAAGGTCATGGGACTGACATGGTGGCAAGAATGTTTGAAGTTACTATGTTGCTGCGAGAAATGGAAAATTATTTATGGGTAAACGTTCATGTACGGTCCTCGAATGGCGACCGCGTATCGGGAAAAAAGCGTTGGAAGCCCCCCACAAGGTGAACCGACGATCTGGTGAAGGTCATGGGAAGCCGCTGGAAGTGGGCAGTGCAGGACAGATCGCGTTTGAGATCTTTGGATCCTATGTTCAACGGTGGGCGTCTCTCGGCTGAAATGATGATGAGTTCATCTACGAAAGAGGTTTGGGTTTGCTGGTGAGTGAATGGTCATCATCACCTTCTTCACGCCTCGTTTGAATGACCCAGGATTGTAGGAAGAGGAGAACACATGTGCTGTGAATTCCAGAATAAGTATAAATTTCTGCTTATTTCGGATACCGATTTCAGCGAATTCAATACACCAGCTCGGTGACCTCAAAAAACTCTACATTGTCATTATTACTTACGTCACATCGTAAACATGAATGTGTCCAACAAAAAATTCAAATGACATCCAAACTAAGTCTAATTCGCACGAAATAAGTATTAAATATACACTCACGTAGCAGTACGCGTCGCTATGTGATGACACAAGGCGCATAATGTATTCTTGCGGTTTAGAGGAGCTAAGTTCACTCTCTCACTTCAAACGCTTTTGCGATATAGATTTGTTCGTCATCATCATTTCAGCCACTGCCCCAAAGAACGCCCCAACGACCGATCCTGTGCTGCTCGTACCCAGGCGTGACAAGCAACTTTAATCAGGTCGTTATTCCACCTTGTAGAGGAGCCTACCCACACTGCGACTTCCGATGCTTGGTCGCCACTCGTGAACACATGATAATATATACTTTTAGGAATCAGGACTGGAATAAAATACGATAAAGAAACAATTTTACTTTCAATTACATTTTCACAACGAATAACAAGTAAATGCACAGAAAACCACTCTTTACACAATAACCGAATAATAAGGATGAAATAAATGACTCAATGCAAATCACGTCGATCACCACTACAACCAACCTCACCCTTCAACGTCCGACAAGCAAATGGGCCGAGAGCGAACTAACGATTGCTTTTATGGCGGCGTTGTGGTGACGTCATGATTCGCAACGATTCATTCTTCATTTCTGCTAACACGGCCTATCCTGACCATGCGCCGTCCTCGGCCGCATTTCACAAGATATCTTCATGGAAGAACTCAACAGGGTCAACCTGAGCAGACCAGGGCTCAGCACCGGTGTCATCATTGTCTTCAGCTTCGGATTCTGTCGATGAGAAACAACATGAACACAATAACAAAACTTTTTTGTAAAGTTGCCTATTCTTTCATTCCTCACACAATCAAGGCCCTCTTTCAATGATACACACGATGCTATTTCTTAACTTCTTCTACTTCACTAACAATCATCGTATAACAAACTTCATCGACCACACACATCGCTTATTCTCACTATTCTACGTACAAGGCTAAGCCATACGAGATTGCAGGACCAAAGTCCAACACATATCAATGGATATGGATACAAAGTCGAAACCCAACACATATCGAAAGATATGTCTGTAAGGTAGTGCGCGCAGCAGGGCGCGCAAGCAAGGCGCGCAACCAGGGCGCGCAGCAGGTCGCGCAGCAGGTCGCGGAGGTAGGGCGCTGCAGGGCGCGCATGCAGGCCGCGCAAGCAGGGCGCGCAGCCGGGGCGCGCAGGCAGGGTGCGCAGGCAGGGCGCGCAGGTAGGGCGCGCAAGCAGGACGCGCAGCAGGGCGCGCAGCAGAGCGCGCAGAAGGGCGCGCAGCAGGGCGCGCAGCAGGGCGCGCAGGCAGGGCGCGCAGGCAGGACGCGCAGGCAGGGCGCGCAGGCAGGGCGCGCAGGTAGGACGCGCAGGTAGGGCGCGCATGCAGGGCGCGCAGCAGGGCGCGCAGGTAGGGCGCGCAGCAGGGCGCGCAAGCAGGGCGCGCATGCAGGGGCACGCACGTGGAGGGTGCGCGACTGCCGGGTAGGTCAGCACGCAGACTGCGACGGACCCGGCCACGCAGCTCAGGAACTGGCGCACCCGCTCGGCGCCTCCATCTGTCAGACGCTCGGCCTAACCTGACGCTTGGCCTTACTCGGCCCAGGTACTCTACGTCGGTAGTTAGGAAGGTACTGCAAGGCCGGAGCCCAACACATATCGAATGATATGTCTGGAAGGCCGAAGCCCAACACATATCGTAAGATATGTCTGCAAGGCCGAAGCCCAACACATATCGTAAGATATGTCTGCAAGGCCTAAGCCCAACACATATCGAAAGTTATATCTGTAAGGTAGAAGCTCAACACATATCGTAAGATATGTCTGCAAGGCCTAAGCCCAACACATATCGAAAGTTATATCTGTAAGGTAGAAGCTCAACACATATCGTAAGATATGTCTGCAAGGCCGCAGCCCAACACATATCGTTAGATATGTCTGCAAGGCCGAAGCCCAACACATATCGTAAGATATGTCTGCAAGGCCGGAGCCCAACACATATCGTAAGATACGTCTGCAAGGCCGGAGCCCAACACATATCGTAAGATATGTCTGCAAGGCCGGAGCCCAACACATATCGTAAGATATGTCTGCAAGGCCGGAGCCCAACACATATCGTAAGATATGTCTGCAAGGCCGAAGCCCAACACATATCGTA
The DNA here is from genome assembly GCA_955850985.1 of Elophila nymphaeata. NCBI lineage: Eukaryota > Metazoa > Arthropoda > Insecta > Lepidoptera > Crambidae > Elophila > Elophila nymphaeata. The sequence continues at coordinate 9,947,782 of OY039086.1, read as the reverse complement.
AGATATGTCTGCAAGGCCGGAGCCCAACACATATCGTAAGATATGTCTGCAAGGCCGAAGCCCAACACATATCGTAAGACATGTCTGCAAGGCTGAAGCCCAACACATATCGTAAGATATGTCTGCAAGGCCGAAGCCCAATACATATCCTCAGACGTCTCTGCACGGCACCTTTCGCGTGCGCCTGGGGTAACGCTCCCATACACACACACGCACATATAGACGTTCGCAAGTAAGAACATAAGAGCGTTAGGTATACAACGAAAAATGCTGCACAACTCTCGGGACACCATTTCCCTTTCTATATTCGATATTAAAACAAAATCCCGTAGATAAATCATCCAGTGTGCAACCCTTGGCAGAAGATCTCTCTTGCCCTCGGCGGCCCCAGAGCATTGCAATCGGTTAAGACTTTGAAAGCCACCCCACTCAAATAATGCACAAAACTTCGCAACGCTATGAAGACCGCTAGAGTCTCCAACCCATATGAGCAGCATCGGCCGTCCGCGCCCCGGGTGACCCCATTAAATAAACACCAACACGTTTCACACGATGCAACGGCGGAAACAACCGGCTAGGTCCAGCAATTGGAGCGCCCGCTTTGCGCCTCAGTCTGTCAGACGCTCGGCCTAACCTGACACTCGGCCTAACTCGGCCTTACCTGACACTCGGCCTAACTCGGCCTTAACTGACACTCGGCCTAACTCGGCACAACCTGACACTCGGCCTAACTCGGCCTAACCTGACACTCTGCCTAACTCGGCCCAACTCGGCCCAGGTTACATATCCAGTCTGATCGCAGTTGCACTCGAAATCTAGTGGCGTAGTGTGGCGCTGCCCAAAAGCACTAGCTGGTCCATGGCAGACCAATTTGCTGCGGCTAGGCTTGACACAAATGGCCAGAAACGAAACTATGCCTTCCGCAGCCAAGCCGGCACCTGCGGCCGCCACCCCCACCTGGGCGTTATTAACGCCACGCATCACCACGTGAACCATCAGATCCTCACTCAAACCCCGAACCATACGGAAACAAAGCAGAGATCGACGCGCGTACTCGGCGTATGTTGGACGTTGTGTTCATAACCTTAAAAAGTATTTGCGCCTTAACAATTTTATGGCACATAGACTTAAACTCTCACGAAATTTTGCCATTATGTGGTCGTTGGTTGACCATTCACCTAACTAGGTTTTGGCGTCTCGTTTTAGACAGTGAGAAACTCCAGCAAGACACTAAATCATACCAACGGTTAGCCAATTTTGCGCGTTCTACCCCCTCGCATCAAAGTTATTGATAGACGATAGATCAAAGTTAGATACAAAGTTCCAAAGCAAGCAAAGCAAGCACCTGCGCTGCGATTAGGTTGCTGTCCTCGCATCGGGGGTAGGACTAACACTAACATGATCAGACGAGTTTGGCGTTACATTCTTAGTATTTCTAACACGAACACGTGCAGAGGCCTTAGTATGAGTTTTGATAGTTTTCGAGCTCGATCAAACGTATCGTCTTTCTTCATACATTGGCCACTGTTTCTGATAGTTTACGCTAGGGGCGCTAGTGGGCAATGTATGAAAAGAGACGATACGTTTGATCGAGCTCGAAAACTAACAAACTCGTACTAAGGCCTCAGACGTGTTTAGCGGTACACTCACAGTATTTCTAACCCGAACACGGTCAGATGGGTTTGGCGTTACACTCGCAATATTTCTAACACGAACCCGTGCAGACGGGTTTAGCGGTACACTCGCAGTACTTCTAACCCGAACACGGTCAGACGGGTTTGGCGGTACACTCGCAATATTTCTAACACGAGCACGGTCAGCGGGTTTGGCGTTACATTCGGAGTATATCTAACACGAACACGGTCAGACGGGGTTGACGTTACACTCGCCGTATTTTCCCCAATGGCATTTAGTGTAGACACTATCGCGCTTAACGTCTCCGCCATCGAATCGTTACACGTGACCCGCGACGGTCACTATGATGATGTTGTAAATCGGCTCTGTTGTGACGAAGTCGCGAATGAGTACGGAATCTACTGTATCGAGACGCGCTAGGTTGAGACCGCGAACTACATTCTACGTGCCGAGTAGACACACGAGTATCACTCCTACGAAACCGTGAAAGATTTTCACTCCTAGACAACCGTGGACGCGACCCACGACTACAAGAAAAAGATCTATGATGGTGTCGATGTGATTTGCTTGTACATACCACGCTTAATCTCATGGCGCGGTGGCGTATTTTCAGATTTTGTGACGGTAGCGGCATAATAAATCGAATCCCTGCAACTGCTTGTTATTTTCTTTTTTAAACTAAAAAAACCTCTAATGTAGGCGTAGGAACTTTTATCCCAATTCTGATTTTAGGAATCAGGACTGGAATAAAATACGATAAAGAAACAATTTTACTTTCAATTACATTTTCACAACGAATAACAAGTAAATGCACAGAAAACCACTCTTTACACAATAACCGAATAATAAGGATGAAATAAATGACTCAATGCAAATCACGTCGATCACCACTACAACCAACCTCACCCTTCAACGTCCGACAAGCAAATGGGCCGAGAGCGAACTAACGATTGCTTTTATGGCGGCGTTGTGGTGACGTCATGATTCGCAACGATTCATTCTTCATTTCTGCTAACAATACATATTTCCACGCTCACACCAATTATCTAGCCTACAGTAAGTATCATTAAGAAGCTGTGTTATGGATACTAGATAACGGACATTTTTAATATACTTAATAATTGTAGATAATTTTATAAATAAACTTAAATGAATAAGTAAACAGCCATGACTCGCAAATAAATACACGTGTTCATCACACAAATCTTTGCCGCTACCAGAATTCGAACCCGGACCGCTTGATTTGTAGGCAGCTATACTGACCACTCCACCACGACGGCGTCAAACAATAGTCGCCTTCTACGATACCCATTGGAGGATATGGGGTGATGCTATTCTACTCTGCCGGCATCACATGGCATTCTTAATAGGTAGGTATATGAATTTACTATGATTTTATGTTTAATAAATTTTCTCACTAACTCTTTAGGATTGAGGTGTATTTTCTCACCTAATAATAGAAATTGGTAGCAGACAGAGCAAAACGTGCCCGCTTTTATTTAGTTAATAGGTAATAAAGTTACATAGTTCATAATTTATTAATAGCAACATTGTATTATTCCCTACGTTTTCTTAAAATTCACTTTTATTTCAACGGAATAAAGCTGTATAAAATAATGTAAATAGCACCATAACCATTGTAGCAAGATTACATGGCAAAGTTTCATAAGCTTTTATTGTTATGACGAGAAATTAGATTTTGTACTGCACGAGAACTTTAACAAACTACATTCTAAAGGCAAGTTTACTTTAATGTAAATTTTTATTCCAGAAAGTTAGAAACATTAATAAAGACTTACAAATAAATTTACAACGATGTAAGCAAACAGTAATTCTTTGATTTCTTTTTTTAACGAGGAATTTTAATTGTATTGGGAAGAATAGAAAATAGCATTTGCCGACAAAAGGGCTATTTAGTCGATAGATCGTACTAGAATAGGTCCCGCGGGATCAAACGATTAAAATATATTTTTATTATTTCTCTATAGTCGATTTGTCCCGCATTTAATACCTATTAGAGTGGAAATGTTAAAGAACTTCGCAGTTAAGTACAGCCATATGCAAACATTTTTGGAGTTTTGGCTCTGATAAGTAGGTATATTTCCAACCTGAAGTACCAGATGTTTGCATTATTTTATTTAAGATCCTACTTTTTCGGAATATAAGGATGGATGGATATGGATAAAAAACTCAGACAATCGGAGTAACGGGCAAAAATATTTCCATTCATCCTACCAATAAGAGTTTTCATATTGACCATCTCGCATAATCAAGAATGGCAAGAATCGTCGTTATTAGAGCGTATATGCACTTAAAATTCACTTAAGCCAATTGCAATGAGTCTGAGCGGGATTGAGAGCTTAATATTGAAATAGATATTATTATGTTTTCTAGTTATTAAACTCCTTGACTGCACAAATCAAAAAAATTGGCATCGGGACTAATGCACCAATTCAAAATAGTATTAAGTACATTCCCGCGGGAGCTATTCTAGCTGGTAGAAACGACTAAGCAGACACACAAATACAACGTTATGAAGTGGCATTATTTAAATATTACCGACTTCTTTAAGTGTTTCAAACACGACCGGGTAATCCGTGATGCCTATCTCTCTTGGACATCTTTGCCTTTACACTAAAACACACATTTGCTTCAAGGTGAAACTGCTTAAGTTTTTAGTTGTGTTGCTAACACTATTGTAAAGAATTTTATATAAAGTCGTCATTATATTTAGGATCGCCGTCTCACGAATACGTGGTCGCCTTACAAATCACCGCCGCACAATATGGCGGCAACGCACGCCAACTATGACACGTATTTGTCATGTGTATCTGCTGACTAAACCGTAATATTATACTTTGTTATTAGTACAGCTTTAATACTTTTAAACGTATCGTTATCATGAGCTTACAGTTCATACATACAGCACAATGGTGATACAGACAAAACTGTCAAGCATCGAATTAGCCCAGGATGGAAGAAATGGCAGATTATACGGGGCAATATGTGACTCCCGGATTCCCTTTAAATTAAAAGACAAAATCTATAAAACCATCATAAGGCCTGTCGTCCTGTCTGATCTGAAAGTTGTACATTAAAGCCGATGGATGAAAATCGACTACATGTGGCTGATATGAAATGCTACGAAGTATGAGTGGAGTAACAAGAATGGACAAAATGAGGAATGCGTACATTAGAGGAAGATTGAAATTGGCACCAGTGGCAGAAAGTCTGAGAGGTAACAAATTGGCATGGTATGGGCATATAATAAGAAGAGATGATGAGCATGTGACAAAAAGAGTAATGAGGATGAATGTGCATGGATATAGAGGGAGATGAAGACCGAAGAAAATATGGATATTTCAAAGAAGGGTATTGCTGAGATGACGACTGATCGACAGTGGAAGAAGAAAGAACATATTACACCGACCCCAAATAAAACTGGGAGCAGAGCAGGTTAATGATGAGTCATCTTATCATCATCAGTCAGCCGAGAGACGCCCACTGTTGGACATAGGCCTCCCCCAAGGAGATCCAACCTGATTGGTCGCACGCTTTTATCAATTTATTTGAACCGGTATGATATGTCACAAATCTATCTATACTCCGGGTAACAACAAGCAGCGTCTTCCCTAATGCAAACACTTCTACAGAAATTCTTCGGTTACGTCTCGAGACGTGAATAACTATCGATAAAACGATTAGTAGTTCAGTGAAGAGTGGACGGTACTAGACTGAGCGGCAGATCACTCATACTAGATAAACTCTGCCGTGGATGGCCCGTTGCATGTCTACACAAGAAGTGTTGCAAATCAGATAGTTGGCGAAGCGAAGAACACCTTTGCAAGATTTGGCGGCACTGTTAATAATCCTTCTTCAGTTTCCGAAATATAGTGAGGTAAGTCACAACAGTCCTTAACACTCCCGAATAACGATTACGACCGCTCAGTCAAAAGCGATACGAAGTAGAAGACAAAGTGGAGTTTCTCCCGAGTTCTTATTGTAAAAACACATGTTGATAGACTCCATCCATAGAGTTAATTCAATCTATCGTACAATTTTAGTGAAGAATAACTTATTCCATTCGACATTGGCAACATGAGGAAGCCACAATTAAGATGAATTTGTTGGTTTTTGCTTTACGTTGTTTACTGAAGGATTGTTACTTTTTGGTTAAGGTGTCATAACACTGCATGGCCCATATACTGCCATATGGCTTTATGTGTGTCAAAATGTTATCTAAGGCTCTGCTCAACCCGTCATGGGATTACGAGCGATTACGTGAGCGTATCTATGTACATATGTAAAAAACATATCTATCTAAATAAAATAGGTATTATTAAAACGTTCGCTCATAGGGTTGACTTCATTTACATATTATAAATTAGGTACCTACTCCCCACCAGTTTCGCAAAGGTCTAGTGAACTATTGCGATAAGTTCAGACCTTATTCTCATTAGAATTTAAACTAGTAATTTGTAATACTTAAGAGAACAATAGTTACACCACAGTTGTTTTGAACGAAGAGATATAATTAAATGATAAATGTAATGGAATTTATTTTAAAACATTATGTAACTATTCGATTTCCGAACGGATCGCGCTCTTAACGATTTTCCTCAGTTTGTCTATGACATTTTTTCACTGTAGCGCGGTTTGCAAAGAAAAAGTGTGCTTAATAAACGTTTAATATAGCAAAAGTTTAAAATATAGTTATTCTAAACGGTATTTGGTGTTCTCATTATCCTGAAATCTCCTTTCAAACACCAGTGGAATCTTAGACATTGTCCAGAAGAGCGACTTCGCCGCGAATCTTAACGCGCGAACACATAACGCACGCGTACTGATGCCCTAGTACCTCGCCAACGCGCGTAGAGATTCGCGGCAAATTTGCTCTTCTGGACAAGGTCTTAAGTGGTTATCTTAACAGAAGGTTGCTATCGAAAGACAGTAAGTGCTTAGTCGTAAAAACAAGTCACGTCATAACTTCAGCAACTTTTGAATCGAAGATTTCAAAAAACTTGGCAAAGGTTACTCAGATCGCTTCTTCATCTTTCTCCTCCTACGCTGCTCCCAATTAATGGGGTAGATGCAGTATGTCTTGATATTGAAAAAACTGCGATAGAAATTGGCATTTGGATTTTTACAGTCAGTGACTTGGCTGACACCAACCCTCCTTGGGAACAACTCCGAAGCATTAAGGAAAATCGAGTTAAAAAAATTTGGGCCACCCATCTGAATACCAACCACGCACTTGATAGCTTAACTTTCGTGATCGTTACTAAAACGTAGGACCACGGCGCCATCGACCTCTTCACTTCCTTACCAGATATTCTTGAACCATAGCTAAGAACACTCCCGATCAAGTTAACTTACAAACAAAAAAAGTAATCGTCCGTTTGGGAGCTACAAATTACAATCCTACAGATAGACACAAATGTCAAAATTATAACCCTCTCTTTACGACGGGGGTTAAAAATATACATAAAAGAGTTTGTATTAATCAACTTCCAATAAAAAAAAACTATACTTACTGTGAATGGGGTATTTATTACTCGGCGACCGACCACAACAAAAAATATAAATAACTTTAATCGGTATCAAGTCGCTATGACAATGTCCTTAGCGGAGCGTTAACGGTTGGAATTCTTATTCTGATAAAAATATAATTAGTACTCACACCAATTATCTGTACTGGATACTAGATAATGGAGAAATGTGTACAATAATTAGATCTTTAGTTGTAGCTATTGCCAGATTGTGTGGAAGTTTTTAAAGAATCCCTAATTTCCATTTATTTTTATAATTTCCCAGTGATCCATAAGTGCTAACGTCTTTCAACTTGTTTTTAAATCTAAAAAACATTCTCAAATCAAACAATAATCATACAAAGAAAGCATTAGTGTTTGCAATTTTCCTCCTATAGCAGTCTACTCAGCTAATAAAAAAATATTTAATTCAAATGAGAGAAAAGCTTTTAGCACTCCATGGATTCAACGTGCGGGTTCCGCTTCCAACGTGTTGCAGAGAAGAGCTAGAAGTTCCTGGGGACTTGTGACCAAGGTGAAGGGTTGAACACATGACAGACAAGCATACGGGCTGCCTGGTGGTAACCATAGCCTATAGACGACGTGACATTCGCACGATGCCAACCCGTAGAACTCACAATCATATATTCGGCAATTTTCATAGTATCTTTGTGAGCTGGATTTCTCTCAAACTGCGTGTCTCAAACTTGTGACAGATTGTCAGCCTACCGTCTCCAAACCCAATTAGTAAATACTTAGATAGATAATAATTTTTATTTGCATCACAATATACACACAAATGCTAAAATTAAATTTAAATCATAAAAATACATACTTACTAGAGATTTACTTAGAGATTTACAAATTGTTTGTCACTGTCACTCTGGCACGAGATGAATAAGACAAAACACTTTTTAACAAGGTAATAACTAAAATAGTTTTATTGAGTGTTTGTGAATAAGGCTGTTAATATTTATAAATAAACTTTCGGTGAAGCAAAAACCAAAAGCCAACAACCATGACAGTCATTAACGTGATTAAATCCAATATAAATTGCAATTGACTATTTATAATTAAAGAAAAAAAAGACCAACACCTTAAAAACAAATCAACAGAATCCACGTCCATTCCCTAGTTTCCCATCAAACTGGTGTTCACAGAATAATTACGAGACCAGTCTAGTACACCGAGCAAAAAAACTAGCAACTAGTATGTCATGTCCATAGTAAGGTACCCGTTTACGCTAGTTTTAGGGATGTTTTTTATTTATTAGCTGGCCTAGTTAGTTGACAAATGAGGAGCGATTCACAATACAGTTTTATTGATCACGGCGCTAGCTTTATTTTTATTGGAAAAGGTCTAGAAATGTCTCCATCTAGCAGTAGTCTAAGTGCGTAGAAAAGTGGCCAATCTATTGTAACAAAAACTTTTTAAAAATATAACAAAATGTATGTAACTGATGGAATCGAAATGTGACCGCTTACAATGGGGCCTCATAGGAAGGCTCAAGGTCACTCAAAGGGGAATGGAGAGGGCTATGCTCGGAGATTCTCTCCGTAATCTTATCAGAAATTATGAGACCCACAGGACACTAAGGTCAACGATATAGCCCAAAGAATTGCGAACTTCAAGTCGCAATGGGCAGGGCACATTGCGAGGAGGACTATGCCGTTGGGGCGGAAAGGTCCTCGAGTGTCGACCACGTACGAGACGCAGCGTTGGTAGACCCCACAAGGTGGACCGACGATCTGGTAAAGTTCGCGGGAAACTGCTGGATGCGGGCAGCGCAGGGCCGTTGGAGTTGGAGATGCTTGGGGGTTTGAGTATTGTTCAGTTATACTGTTTAATGTTGTCGATGTTAAAAAGAGACTTAAATAAATAAAAAAAGAATATTCGTGCATGATTTTTTTTTTTCAATAAAACCCCAATATAATTTAACTGGTGACCGTACAAAGCTATATGGAAAGTGGTTACGAAGTTCCTTACGCTATGGAAAATTACTTTTTGCGTGCATTACGAACCACTTTTCACAATTGAGATAACTATCTTGAACAAAAGCTATTATTGTTAAAGTTGCCACGCGAAATTGAAATCAATTTATATTAAACTCCGTTTCTTTAAAGGCTGTTCCGTTTAATTGATTCAGAGCTATTACAGTTCAGACGAGATTCTGTCTCCTTCCCTGTTCTCAATTTATTTGGTTGGTGCCATAGATATAGGAAACTGTAGATCGGCAATGTGAAAGAGACAGAGCATCTAAAGTGTATATTAGAGAGAAACAGATAGACGAGACTGTAGCGGCGACGTCACAGCGCTACATAGACAGTAAATATCGAGTAACCGAGAAATGGTTGATCAGCGAAAAGTACAAATGTAAACACGGAGCCAAGATACGACACAGAAACGTCACAATACGTAATGCAAGCCTACATCGCGCTTACGAAGTTTCCGAGGGACATCAGTATATATACAACTTCCAATCCAACAATGTACAGTCGGGCCGCGGTCCCCGAGCGAACACATAGCTCGGCGGAAGATCTTCCCTTTTCGCTGAAGACGTGGCAAACCCAGCCACATCCTAGAAGACCATTTCAAAAGAAAGTAACTGTCAGATTGCAGTACTATTTTCCACGCACACATGCGCATTACTCACACATTGGTCTTTTTTTAAGTTACAGCAAAAATAAGTTCGGGAACCCCTGACCTACACAATGAGTCAAGTGTGGGTGTTATTGCTGGTAACTGTACCCTAGGTCCCCGACTTTGTTCATCTGACCCACCATTGGGTAGGGAAGTCCAGGAGCGTTTCGGTGAAAAAGCTTGCCGTCCCCGAAACGTCCTTACAAAGGAAAAGGGTACCTACCGTCAAAGTTTAGCTAGAATTCCTGGGACTGACTTGGGCGAGTCCCACACACGTCCGTAACCGACTAAAAAGTACATAATAATAATTACTTATTAACGATTGTGTGATTTGAAGTGCCCGCATTGAATCGAAGACCTGTGTAGTTTAGTACCTTTAGGTATTGTCTGATGTACTATATGTCGCAGGCGGATAGTAAAACACGCCGTTTAACTAAACGGCTAGGCGAATTGTAGTCTATGAGAGTGACGACTGACAGAAATTCCACTCTGCTTGGTTACAAAAAAAAAAATAACCTGATTACCAATGAACAAGCGATCTCCATTCGATGTGCGGAATCATCGATAGAATCTACGACGGATATATCAGCCAATGGTTTTATTTGGTTCACATTTCTTATAGACTACAATCCACCTAGCCGTTTGGTTAAGCGGCGTGTTTTACTATCCGCCTGCGACATATACATTGGTATGGTAATCCATTGATAAATCAGTAAAAAAAAGCATAGTAATCATAACATTAGCGAATGAACTATATCGCCAACTAAAATTCAACAAAAAATGCCATAACCGTAAACTTGCAAACGGGAAACACTTGTCTAACCTTGAATGAACACCTTATTGCAATAGCATAAAGTTCACGAAAAGAATTTACGCAGCATAAAATTTCCTCCAAAAAAAGTTAGATTACCGGATTTAGGATTATAGCACCTAAAGACTGCAAGATAGAGTCGTATGATTGAATGTCTATTTGTTGTCATAATCACCATGATATTAAGTTATCTGTGGTCAGGCACTCTTCTAACTGTAGAGAGATATGCTCCAATGAATCTCATTAAACTTATTTGGACCGTTCGTTAGATTTTTGTTGAGGCGTTGCACGGAATCATTGAAAAAACTCTTTGCAACTATTATAAAAAAGTGGATTAAATGAGTCAGGCAATTGGTGTTTTCCAACAAAAAAGTACATTAAAGAAATGATCGCCTTAGTGTTAAAACTCAACACCTTCTTAGTTGTCCTTCGTCTTCTATTTAGTATATTTTACGAAAGAAATATAAAAGCAACTAGCTTTTGCGCACGACTTCGTCCGCGAAGAACAGTTACTTCGGGCAGCATTTAAATCTTCTTATTATTTCTTCTAACCCAAGCGCCATATACCGATTTTCATGGATTTTACTTTAAAAAATGACGGATTTCCATACAAACTTCCATCCCTTATTTTACCCCCTTAGGGATGGAATTTTCAAAAATCCTGAAATACGTCATTCTTAATTTCTAAGTAGCTAAATACCAATTTTTATCGATTTAGCTTCAAAACTGGCGAATTTCCATACAAACTTTTCACCATTTTAGAGGGTGAATTTCCGAAAATCCTTTCTTAGTGCACCCCTAGACCTCATAAGGAACCTACGTACCCAATTTGGAATCTCTAGACCCAGCGGTTTAGGCTGTGCGTTGACTGACTATATATATTTATATATAGTTTTATGTAATTAAATAAAAAACCGAAAAACAGGAATAAGATTCTGTCATAATCAAGTGCGGAGACTGTTCGTTTACTATTTGATTTGGCACAATTTTCATAAGGAAAGAAACAATACGTTTTTTAAGTTGGGAAAATTAGCCAAAAATTGTTACTAAGGAATTGAGTGACGAGAAATTGGGCATTATTACTCAATCAAACTTGGAACACGAATAACTCCATCCCGAAATCACGCCACCACGAAAATAGTTTACACGTATAGTGTTATTGATTTGATTCGTGGTTATGTGATTTCGTGGTACAGATAACAGCACGTTGGGTTACCACAAACTGTCAAATTTTCCCAATCGATTATGCACTTTATATTGAATAGTCTTAGGTTGAAAATCGTTTGGAGAAATTTGACAGTTTTGTATAGCCCGACGTGCTGTTGACTGTACATTGATTTGGGTAAACATTATTCGTGTAAACTATTTTCGGGATGGAGTTATTCGTGTTCTAAGTTTCGTGATTGAGTATCACACCAGAAAAAAATCTATTTTAATAATACATTTTATTTTGTTATTAAATAAAACCTTTTCCCTTTTCAATAGAGTAGCTATTCCCCAATTCACACGCACGTCTACTACTTAGTTGTAATATTGACAAAATGTATTAATAGTAAGGCTATTATGAAAGCATCGTTAAACAAATGGCGGTTCAAGGTCACCCCAAAACCAACAACTCCTCAAATATTTACTGGAACAATTACTGTGTCCCTTAACTTTTACATTAGCGGTGTACAAACAGACAAAACCTTTCTCCGAGAGGGTTTATTAACTACTGACAATAAAAAGTATGGATTATGCTTGTAAGGTAGCTGTTATAAATATTACGACGAAATCGAGGCTAGTAATATTTGGTCAATGTAATGGCTGACCTTACTACCTTGTTACAATGAAACTGTCTTTTATTAACTTTTATTTTGGTTAAGGTTCTACCATGGGGCAGGATTTTGTTTCAGTAGAAAGAGATTAGATGTATATATTTTATCCTTAGAAGTAGATTAACAATTCAGTACCTTGTTATAAAATCATTCATACTTAGTACGTAACGGTAACATTCTAAAAATGAAAAACAAAAGAGGTAATCTAAGAGCCAAACTGTTTCGCTGTATGAAAATTTAACATTAATTCATAACAGTATTTGTGTCTCGTCATAAATTAAATTTGCTTGTGTATAAAATAATTCATTAGTAACCACAATTATTCAATTCATGACGGCGACATATATAAAAACATAATACAAAGTTTTGTGTTATAAAAATTCCATAAAAAAGGGCAAAAATGCTAGAAATATTATTTACTTTACTTTAATCATTATCTGTCTGTGTATAAAATCTATAATATATAGGTATGTATGTATATATTTGTGAATGAAAAACAATGAAACCTTAAGTTGCATTAGACGGAAGCACTTTTAATAAAATAACCAAATTTGGAGTTTTTAAACAGCATCTTTGTATTTAAAAACTTTAAAATTGGTTTTATTAGTTAGTCGATAGAAGTCAATCGACAACTGCATGCTTGCACCTCTAATGAGAGGCTATAGTACGATTCTTGGTTTTTGTAAATCAAGGTAGGTCGCTCAGTGTATAAGTAAGTAAGTAAAGAATATAAGAAAATTATCACAGAATTTAAAAAAATATAAAAGCTAGCCTGCTAGCAACAGAGCTCCCTGGAATGTACTCTCGCATTGTAACCACAGACGGTGAAAATTTAAATTGCTGTAAGAATTAGTCACAGACAACACTAGAACATCACGCGTTCTGGCTTAAAATAGTTTTGTAAAAAACTAAATGTTTTGCGAGAACTTTTAAGAGATCATGGACCTTGTTAGAGCAATTTCAAGGTAGTATGTCAGTTTCCAGAACAAGAACTAAATAGATGTGAATAATTTTCATAATGTTTATAAAGGTGAGTCCACATTTGTGATATTCTATTGTGACATGGCCTGGTGATTGGTGCGACCCACCCCAAACTTCCAAAACATTGGTAATCACAGTCAAATATGTATGTATCTATTTTTTTATGTCACGAATAAATGTTACGTGTCATGAGCCGATCGAAATGTGTATCTTTATCAAAAGATGTCCGCGTGATCCTGTACGTCCACACTTCCTTTTTTGTCACGCGTACATGTCACAGATTCGGTCACAACCACGTCACGTATTATTGGTGGATTGCATCCCCTCCTACCCGACCTCCGAGTGGTGACTAGGTGATCGAAACATGAAAATATTTCCTTAACGGTAAATAAAGGCACCGGCGGCCACGAAATTTTGTTACAACTGGCCTCTGCATTTGCTATACAGCCGAATGACATTGTCACGCGTGGCTTCTGTGCTCGTCCACATAATGGTAGCAAGCCCTGTGACAAAAGCCTCGCAGTTCGGTCCGGCGAAATGACACAAATGTGGCCCCACCTTAAGAATTATATTTATAATTCGGAGTGAAAGAAAAAATAAAAAAAATTACAACATTATATAAACAAGTTATTGTGACATTGAATTTTTATTTTTAATTGTAATTGGTAATGTTTGAAATTGACATAATTTTTTTCTTATTTTTCATTTTAATTTGGTAAGTATCATTTTCAAACATTTTATGTTAGAGCTTAATACAGATCTAAATGATTTGTTAAACAAACTTTATTTACCAACTAGAATAGATATTCCTCATATAGCCAAAAATGATATTCATTTGCAGCAATGTACATATTTGACCTGCAACTATGGGTACATTTACGGAAAGTTATTTTACACAGTAAATTGTAAATTCTCTATCATTATTTATTGACCGTAACCGAGTTCTGAAGAAGGTGAAGACCTAGGGTGAATTTCCTGTCGAGACTCCCCCGTATGATATACTTGTCAACCAAGTCTCAATGTCGTCTAAATTGTCTGCAAAAAGTAGCACTCTATAATGTTCCCACTCTCAATTCGCCTAAACGAGTCCTTCTTATACTTATTCAACGCCTGAGGGCAGATCGAAATCTCTGAAGGTTCGCATCTTCGAACGTTTGATCTGAGTGTTCGAATGTACCAGAGGCAACCGGTAGCCATGCGCATGAATCGGTTTTGAATAACCTGGAAGAGATTAAAGACCCAGTTGCACAAAGAGAACGATATAATGTAGGTCATATTTGCCGGATATAAACTTTGTCATTTTATGGATTTATACGAAACATTTTACTTTATTATAACTACTAACTTACTTAAATGTTACCTTTAAATGACAGGCGTTGAGACATAAATAAGTATGTAGGTACTTCATTACGCGAGTGGCTCAACATCACTTGTCCGCCACTTACTAGGACCATAATTCGAGTTTTAGCGAGACTAACATGAGTAACTCATAAAATATTACTTAGTCACACAACATAGCACCGAAATGAGTTGCTTTACTACAAAGTTGAGTAAGTGTGGCACTGTGTTTAAGTTGGTGGTTCTTTGAAGAAAAGTAGGCAAATAATATTTAGGATGTACAAAGTAGGTTTCTTTTTAGTTTACTTTGTTTTAACCCACTCATTTAGTGACATGAAACCAACAACAAACAGTCAAGAAAGTTATTAGGACGTCGAAGGTGTAAGAAGTCTCGACACAGAGCAAGAAAAATAATCCTCTTTGGTATCGTCATTAAATATCAGACCGTAACGTTATTGTTATTGTGACAGATTTTGATAATAATAATGTGGTAGGAGCTATATTCACATGAATTTATACACCACTTACCATCAAATAAGACGAGTAAAAATTTGCAACCGTGCTGAGGACTTGCGGACTGGAGAATGTAGTATTTAAAATCCCCTGTTAAAAAAAAATATCATTGATGATGATGCTATTCTACTCTGGCGGCATCAAACAGCCATGTGATGCCGGAAGGGTAGAATAGCATCATCCCAGATCTTCCAACGCGTGTCGTAGAAGGCGACTAATGGATCAGCAAACGGGTATTGATCACTTCCTACTCCGTCCACCAATCCGCATTGTGCAAGCGTGGTGGACTACTGTCTAAACCTCCTTCGATGACAAGGAAGGCCTTTGTGTCCCAGCAGTGGGTCGAATTCTGAAGGCTGATATGATGATGATGATAATGTCAGAATATTTATAATTAGCAGTATTTGGTCCATGTCATGAGTCCAGGAACAGGATATCGAAGTTATAGTTTCTATTTATGTTAATCATTTTGGCGTTATTTGTAAATAATGTTGATTAATTTATCGACGTCACTTAGACGAGACGGATATAATATGTCACGAAACAGGACCTTATTTCTAGTTCTTTTACCTTTCTATTTTCTAAACAGACCCCTAAAACCTAAAGTAGACGCGTACTCGACTCCCTATTCACGAGTCGTTAGCTTCAAATTTCGTGCACGTTGAGGTGAACGACCGCGTCACAGTGTTCATAGACACAGTAGTAAAAACATTGTTCCTCTAACTATCGTTGTTTTTGTTAAATTATTATTCTATCTTATGGCTTCGTGACAGCTTAAAGCTATTTACCACCGCGAGACGAGGAGAGACGAGAATTGAAATCGCACCGACCGATTTCCACCAAAGATGACTGTGCTAGGAGAGATTTGAAAAATTTCGATACTAAATTCTCCTCTCTTCTCGCGTAGTCTCGCCGGTGGAAAAGTAGCTCGAGTATTACGCATTTAGTCAATGTCAAGTGAAAGTGTTTTTATAGTAACAATAATTTGTAGGTGCAGTAGATTGAGTTTGAAAATGGAGTCTCTCAACACGTGTTATTAGAACAAGAACGCGGGTGAATCTTCTCTGTAGCTCAACTTTTGCGATTGTCACGAAGAACGCACGACCGGCGTCATCGTCCATTGATGCAGACACGTGTACATAATTATCACGTTCATAATCCTACCATCGTATATTTAAATTGTATTCTACGATGAGTTTGTCAGCTACTAATCTATTATCTTTCTAGGCTCTGTGTTAACATTAGATAATAATTGTTTTTTACCTAAAAGGTTACAATCGCTGTAACCTCGCGTAGGTAGTTTGGTACCATAAAAACACATAATTATTAAGAAAGTACAGAATTGCACGAATATTTTTTCGGATTTAAGCCGGTTCGATTCCTAGAGTCGATCTTTTGATCGCTGACATTTTGATTGTTGTTCTTGTGTATCACTCCCCAGGTGATCAATCAAAAAGTATTGAATGCAGTTTTACTTTCTTTTGAAAATTGAGGAATGTTTGCTTTTTGTTAAATTTTGTTATCATCAATATCACAAGCGCTTTCATTCTACTAATTAGCGTATTTTTTCTAACCTTTGTTTATTTCTTTTCCTCAGCTGAAAATATAGACTACTGTTTGCGCTTATATTGTGACAGGCTTGTACATATCGTTAACTAGTGTATCTAACAATACCTTCTGAATATTGATGCACGAACGGGTAGAATTCATAATCCGAAATTATTGTACATAGCTCTACGTAGAGAGGAAACAAGCACTTATGAATATTGGATAGCAACTTAAATTGTTGCCTATGTGTATAACTTTTAAGCACAAAATTATCAACCAGTATTCTGAGGTTTTGTACTTCGATGTACTATATGAGATTGCACGATTAATTTAAGAGTTGGGTTCTTAACTATTAGGTAACCAATATTTAGTTTTTTTGGCCAAAATCCATATTGCAAAGTTCATACTTTGCTATATGGATTTTGGCAGCTCATACTGTCTACACGTATAATAATCATACTGACCAGATGTTTTAGTTATGTTTAGGGCAACCCTTCCCTTTTCCTGAGGGGAGACTGCTTCCGTTAAGGCTCAATATACATTAGGATTAACGTGATGCAGTCTTTAGTCAGTAGGAGTCCGACACGCCTATAAGCTGTCCCACTGGTATCCAGGAATATTTACCGACTTCCCCCGGATCCGGAAGGTTTCCTTCCTAAGACTTTCGTTCCTTTCCTTCTGTTTCTTGCTTTGAGGAAAAAATGGAAAAAGAAAAAAGGGGAAAGAGAAAAAAAAATATTTTGTTGTAAACTGTGAGGATTCATCACGTCTTTCCTCGGAAATCTGGACGAGAAAAAAAAAATCTAACTTCTAAATCTTCTAAGCCTTCCTCTTGAATCTCCATACGCGTGAATCATTAAGATCTAAATTGAAAACAATCAACATTTTGACTCTACCGTCCCAATACATCTTCGATAACCTACTATACGCTCGAAAAAACTTACATCTATTCGTCAAGAACCAAGATATACATAGTTTTAATACTAGAAATAAAAATAAAATTCGTGTGCCAAAATTCAGACTTGCCAAAAGAAACAAATCTTTTTTATGGAACTGTATAAAGTTCTATAATAAAATACCCGAGGAAGTGATAGCTCTAACAGATACTAAATTTAAGACTTTTATAAAGCAAACTTTAATTTCTAAAGCATATTACAGGATCAATAACTACATTGCCGATGGTAACGCTTGGAAATGAAATTTCTCTGTTCTAGTTATTACTGACTAACAGCAAAAAATTTTTATTTATGTCTTTAACTTATAACCGTTTTGTTTTTCATTTGTTTATGTTTTTTTTTTTTGCTATTTATATAAAGTGTGTTGTTTAATAATTATTTAGAGACAAAAGCTTACTGAGTTTCTTGCTGGCTCTTCTCAATAGGCTTAGTTTTTCGAACCAGCTTTAGTTTAGTATAAATGTTATTTAATTTAATTACAACTATGTATGACGTCAACAAGTACTTGTAAAAGTCTACGTTGAATAAAATATATTTGATTTGATTTGAATCACTCTATCTACTAGATGGTAGACCCTTATTATGTAGGGTCGTCTGGGTAGGTACCACCGCCTTTCTTATTTCTGCCGTGAAGCAGTTCGCTGTGTTTCGGATTGAAGGGCCAGTAGCCAGTGTAATTACTGGGCATGGAAGGCATATCATCTTAGTCCCCAGGATGACAACGTACTTGCAGTGGTAAGCGATTTATTTGCAGTCTATAGGCGACGGTAACCACTTTACACCAGGTGGGCCGCAAGCTTGTTTGCCATCTCGTAATATGATAAAAATCTATTGATGAAAAATCCGTTGCACAATTCAAAAGTTCTAAGTGTACAGATAGAAGAAGCGACTTTGATTTATGCTATGTATAGATTCGTAAAGTGTTAGATGGAATCGATTTATCATTTGTCTATGCGCCATATAAAGTTTACAGTACTCATGTATTATTTCCATGAATTATTATTAGTATTGTGCGGTTGTTTGATCAAACATTGGTCCTGCGAGTCGAACTTGTAAGCTCTAACAGCCGTCTCCCACCGACACGGTGTCCGCACACGTTGATGACGTACATTACCCGCCGACCGCGGCCACCAATTCGATTCCCGGCCAACTGTTACGTTGGTTGGGTTAATTTTTTCTCACGGGTGCGATACGCCAACAGCTGGCGGTACAATTCCCGCCATTATGCAAAAATTGTTGTTTTTTACTTACGAGTAGTAAAGATTCTCTGTTGTTTAAGTATATAATTTAAGACACAAAATTAAACGTAAAAGTAATCTAAATCGCATTTTGGTACAGTCATTTAGTTCTAAAAAAGAGATTACCTGGTAAGATATTGGAGTTCGATTTTGCTCTTTCTGAATGTCAACTTTGCCATCTCGTATCTTTGAAGCTTGTTCCACCAAATTAGAAACGTAGTACCTAAAAACAATTTTTGACAACCTTTGCGAATCATTTAATAAAAAATTTAATAAAATACTTTTATTTCGGACTATTAAATTGTTGTCTATATTTTGTTAGTAACTTTTATGCTTATGATAAAAATAATTAAATACTAAAAGCTTTTTTTGTAATATCCTTTCCCGTAAAATCAATAATTTTGGCCTACAAGCACCACAAAGTGTAGTTAAACACGCAAAAATTCATTTCCCTGCCATTTAAGGTTTGAAGCGGCGCGTTTTCTTATTGTGGTATCTTCAGTAGACCACTCAGTAACTCACTGTACCAAAATTTTGCGCATTATCGCCTTTGGTTCGATGTTCGTGATGGATCAGGGGTATCGACTTTTGTTTGTTGATTCACGAAGGCTTAGTTATTTTTAGAGTTTGCTGCTCCTTTTGTAGAAGGCAGGTGTGGCTTTCTGTGTAAACAAAAAAATGCCTTTAAAACTAAAAACGGAGATATAAAAAATTTATGCTAAAAAAATATAATTGTTTTTTGAGGTCGGTCCCAAAGACTACGTTAGACTACTTTCATTGCAAATATTGAGGTTGGCACCAACTTCAAAAACCATTTAGATTTTTTTAATCATAGAATTTTTAAAATCGTTTTAGTTTTAAAGGCGGACTTTTAATGAATTTATTATTTTTAAATAAATTTAAATTTATTAATTGAATTAAGAACCTCCTCCTTATTTTGAAGTCGGTTAACAAGTTCCCCTAAGCTTTGGGACTTCTTTGCCTTTTAGCTAACCCATTTAGGATAACATAAATAATCTACATAATAGTCTTATAAAATTAGCTGAAAATTACTTTGTATATCCAAACGTTTTCTTACACCAGTAGCACATTGACCGCGTCCTCAGAAAATCCGTTAAAATCTAACCCGATTCTGTGGTAAAGCGAAACACAAAAAGCAATAACAATACCACCTGAATCTTGGTGTCAATAGAAGCGAAAAGAATGGCCATTGATAACGATGAAACGCATTTTTCAACGGTTTTGTAGCGGTCAAGTGTTTTAGGGTTCCTTTGGGGGTATGAAACAACGGTGATTATTTAATCAAAATGCCAGAGAGAGGCAGAAGCATTGACTTGTGACCGCAGGCGTAGAGTGGAGGCCTCCTTGTGCAAAGGCACTCCCCATCCACTACCCCGGCCCCTCTCTCTGAGCCCCCTCTTCAGATTCCGCGAGCGTCGTTTTAGTTACGCGTTCCAATACAAAACTTATTAAAATTCTAGACAAACGTATATCAATAACGTATATAAGGATTTAGCTGGTATACCCCTCGCCCAAAGAATTGAGAACCTTAAGTGGCAGTGGCACATTGCGAGGAGGACTGACGGCCGTTGGGGCGGAAAGGTCTTCAAATGGTAACCACGTACCGGGAAACGCAGCGTTGGTAGGCCCCCCACAAGGTGGACTGACGATCTAGTAAAGGTCGCGGGAAGCCGCTGGTTGCGGGCAGCGCAGGACCGACCGGTTTGGAGAGCTTATGTACAACAGTGGGCGTCTCTCGGCTGAAATGATGATGATGATGACCCCTCGCACCTTTTTGTTCAGGGAGGTCAAATGCATTTACGCATCATTCCTGCGGGGTGATGCCAACCGCAGGGGTTAAGTGGGACTCGAGGTAAATTCGTTCCCTCACTACCCACTAAACATTCTTCCCGGCCTGACCTGCTTCACGCTTTTACGGGGCGGCTTTACCACGCACTTATCTCTACCGCATACGATCTAACGAAATAGCTATTTTTGTTAATTGGTCTGTTAAATCAAAATATTCATTAGTTTTTATAGCGTGGTCTTTGGGGATGTTCGTTTCCCAAGTACAGTCAGCTCGACTAACAGTACACGCTTGATTCGCTACAGCGAGGGAGTCTCTACACTCTAATCGCTGCGAAGACTCCTTCGCTGGAGACGCGACTAGAAATCCTAATAAGTGCTAGTGACTTTGCTCATTAGTGAGCAGAGCATCCCGCGCTTACATGGCACACTCATAAAACACACAGAAAAAGTAGTATCTTTTTCTGTGTGTTTTCTCACATAAATATGTAATATTTACAAGATGAATAAAATTTTACGAAAAATAAGCCATTATGTCATATTTTCAGATTTTCCATATTTTTTTATTTTAGTAAGACGTTTTTTCAAAATTTTTTTATAAACTACAAATATTGACATGTTTTCATACTGATTTGTTGTGATAGTATTATTTTTATAATGTTCTCTTAGATTTGCGCGAGCACTACACATTATAAATAAAACAACTTTTACGGATTTAACTCGCGTGTAATTAGATTTTACATGATGATATTATTGCCCGACGTTTCGTAACACTTTTCAGCGTTCGTGGTCACGGGATGACTAAAGATGTAGGTTGTCAAACTTTATGAAATAGTTAAATCTACCGTCACTTTAATTATTAATTTGGAGTGTTCCGTTTCACGCAAACGGAGCTCACGGTGTCATTAGGTCTTGCTGTGTGGTGGGTTGTCTGAGTTTTAATAATTTTAATTACTGGATCCCAAGCAGGTGGTACGGCCCAACCATCTTCTCTATTGAAATTTGGGTGTTTCTTTATTTCAATAGCCTCGCGCAACATCCTTGGGATGTATCGACGTTCCTTGGCGAGAATGTGTGGTTTATCGAACCTTATATAATGGTTGGGCCCTTCTTGCGTATGTTCACACACTGCAGACTTCGTTTCGCGCCTATGTTTTATGTCAGCTATATGCTCCTTCACCCGGGTGCCTATGCTTCTCTTTGTTTGACCTATATACGAGAGCCCGCAGTCGCAGTTCAACTTGTATATACCTGCATCTTGAAAGGGTATATTACACTTGACGGGTCGTAGAAATTGGTTAATCTTCTTTAGCGGCTTAAAGTAAGTCTTAATCGAAGCTCGCTTCAAGATGTTCCCAATCTTGTCCGTGACTCCTTTCATGTATGGTAAGACTGCAGGTTGACGCTCAACTGTGGCTGCTTTTACTCGGCGTGGGTGACGTGGCCTTGGTACTTGCAGTTTTTTAGCTTGCAGTACATGCTTAACATGAGTAAGCTCGCCAGGAAGATGTTTGTTGTCACAGATGCCGTGTGCTCTCTGAAACAAAGATTTCCCTACAGTAGCAAGCTGACTAGGATGGTGGTGAGAGTCACCATTGAGGTATCTGTCTGTATGAGTTGCTTTCCTATACACAGTATGGCTTAGGCTATGATCAGGATTCCTAACAACCAAAACATCTAAAAATGCTAGTTTATTATCTGCCTCTAACTCCATAGTAAATTGAATTTTAGGGTTTATGGAGTTAAGATGGTTAAGAAATGCTGAAACCTTATCGGTTGGTAATATTGTGAAAGTGTCATCTACATACCGTTTGTAAAAGTGTGGTGTTATAGGTGCTGTGCTAAGAGCTCTTTCTTCGAAATCTTCCATGAAGATATCAGCAACAACAGGGGACACGGGAGAACCCATGGCTACTCCGTCTACTTGTACATAGAATTCATCATTCCACAATAGATAGCCAGATGTTAAGCAATGTTCTAGTAAGTCAGCATATTCACTTGGCATTTCTGCGTCAAATAGCCTATTATTGACAATTTCAATGCACTCCTTGACTGGTAAACTTGTAAACAAGGACTGTACATCAAAACTGACCATAGTTTCATGTTCAGTAAGATGTAGCTGTTTTATCTCACTGACAAATTGATAGGAATCCTTCACATATGCTCTGGTATTTCCTCTAAGTGGTGAAAGTACTTTTGCTACGTGCTGAGCCAATCTGTAAGTTGGAGAATATTTCATAAAGTTTGACAACCTACATCTTTAGTCATCCCGTGACCACGAACGCTGAAAAGTGTTTCGAAACGTCGGGCAATAATATCATCATGTAAAATCTAATTACACGCGAGTTAAATCCGTAAAAGTTGTTTTATTTATAGTATTATTTTTGACATATTTTTCTAACTTTTAAATTCTTTTCAAAAATGTTTTTTTTTAATTTAATAAAATAACTCATGTTTTAGATATCTTTAATTTTAATAGGCATATTAGGCATTAAACTATTATGAAATGAAAACTTGTAAAAGTCTCTTAAGCAAATTAACTATACGGAACCACATATTTAAATTAGGCTCACGGCCTCCACTTTTTGTGAAAAGGCATTAGAACCCTTGGTCGCGGTCCAAAGCAACCAATTGTCGGCTCGGTCAACTGCAAACTAATTTAAATAAAATTACTATTGCACCTGCGTGTGGCTACTGTACACTAAATTCTCGGCTCTATTATCTTAGGCCTAAAGCTGATTATCACCGCAACTTCATAACACATTTTGAACCTAATGGCTGTTGAAATAGAGAAAATTGAGGCATTAATGTTCACAATAACAACTTTTCTTATTTCCGATTCCAAGACTGGGGAAAGCTGTCGTGTTTTATGTATTGTTTAAAGGAATTGTAGCGTAATTTTGAATTGTTTCGGTTCTGCAGAAAAAAAAATATGATTGTGAAAATTCGTAATAGTGCAGTCCAATTTTCTTTTACTGTTCTTTATAAATGTAACTAAGCTTTATAAAATCCTTTAGAATAGTATAAATGCGTTGCTAAACCACCTGTGCATATTTTCTTTGCCACTTTTTGTAGGCTGGCAACATCAAGCTATAGGCTTGAGTTCACCAACACTAAAACAGGCGATTATTATTGAATCGACTGTTTTTGACATTTCGTCGTAAAGAAAAATTGTCAAAAACTGTCGATTAGTTTTTGTTCGTTTATTTTACGTGTTGGTGAACTCAAATTAGGCATCGTCTTGATTGGCAAACTATCGTACGATGATGCAATGCGTTCTCATCGCACGATCAGTTCAACATAAAAGAGCTCGCACGGTATAGCATTAGCACAGAAACATTACTTTCATCGCGCAATGAAAACGCATCATGTCTTGTACGATCGATGCGGATTATGATGACGCCCACGCACTGGTTAATTTTATCACAATGACTGTTTCGTCAAGGTTTCGTCACTTCAAGTCTGTGGATTTGTATGGAGGTGCGCACAGGCTACGACGTGACAAGTGGGTGACAGTGCGCGTATCCACGGGCTTGATATGAGTGACAATACAGTCACTGTGATAAAAGTAACCAGTGCGCGCTAGATCTTAGATTTGTGTGAGCTCTACACATTAATAAAAAAAATTACTCGCGTATATTTAGGTTACACCACAGATATATCAATCTAAGGAGATCGGTCGCATTCGAGATCGGTTCATAGGAAGACCGAGTGTCGCGATCAGCAGCCGTACTACATAACATGGTTCTAGTTGAGCATGCCGTAATATACACTATTCATTGCGCGCGTCTTAAGGACTGCGAAGCGATGAAAGTTAAGCACAGCCGCAAAGGAGATCGGTCAAATCGCTGAGTTACGTATTTACTTGACTTTATCGGAAGGCGAAGTGGCAGAAATGTATGCCCACAGGGCATACACTTGTCGCAAGTAAAACGCCGGCTTGGCCTATCTCCTTGTATTATTGAATCTGTGGGTTACACATATCTTTATTATTGCCCGACGTTTTGTAACACTTACCTCGCAGTGTTCGTTGTCACTAACGGGCAATGATAACAAAATGTGTAACATAAATATAGCGACTTAAATCAGTAAAAAAAAAATATATAACCCACATAATAAATAAACCACAAACGCAGAAAAATGAAACATAATAACAAAAAACGTGTGGAATAGTTTAATTTTTTTACGCAACCGGTGCAAATAAAACTAACTTACTTACCTAAAACGAACATCTGCCGTGAAACCTTAAAAACCGTTACTTTTATTAATTGATAAAATATCGCCGGCCGGCTTCACGCGCCGGCGCGCGCGCATGTGACGTCACTTCCGCCCCCTCCCCTGCTTCCGGCCGCCATAATGAGCCTCCATAGTCTGGTGCTTGCATGTAAATGACGGTGCTAAGTAATGTTCGTTGTAAACATATGACATTGAACGGGAGCTAAAAAACTGGCTTCATGTAAATACGTTTTTCTTCATGGAGGTCGAAGATTGTAACCAAGTATCGATAAACATACTCATAACGTTTAATTAACAATAAGGCGATGATTAAAAAGTATGTAGACCAGTTATTTGGTTATTAATATTTAATTAAACACTTGGAAGAATACCTTGAGTAAGGTCTTTTATGTAACTATACTACAATCGCTTTCTTGGGCAAGGTTTACGAGGATAGTACGGTGAGCACGTATCCATACAAACGGAGAAAACGTTCCTTACTGACGTGTTTTCCTTTGTTCAAAATTCGACATGCTTTCTGAGTTATTATGATTTTTTTTTGAAAGAATGAAAACGTCTAGACAGTTTTTTTACTATGTTGAAAACATTCAACAAAATCAAAAAGATCAGATAAGAAATAGGGGTAGGAAAACGTTTGTATGGAGTTTGGTGCTCGCCGTATATTCTCTTGAGATATAGCATTTTTTATCTTCTCCTTGGTTCTATTCCTAGTGAAGTATAATGTTAGCCTGGTTTTGTTGGTGGTAAAAGTTGTTTTAAGTGCACCTACCTAGCTACCTTCTTATCAATGTTTGTCGCCAACAGTGTTAACAATATAAAGGTCGTAGCACACTTATCAGCTCGGAAAGCGAACGGAACCGTATCGCCTCTTTACACTATAAAAAAATTATATTACGCCGGCATAAATTTATAGCTAAGAACCATCTCGATCTTTCAAAATAAATCCACATCATACATACTGACCGTTTAAATAACACGATTTTTTAAAAGCCGACCGTTACACGGAGATAAACTAAAGCCGTTTACCGAAAGCTCCAATTTAAAACTTAGTGCACCATCTTCAAAACTTCGAAATTATCTTCGCATGTTCGAAGAAATTTCTTTAAAGTTGCCTAATTGAATTTCTACTGACCGTATCAACCGAATGTTTCTATTAATTATGCGGTGTAGGGTCAAATGGTTGGTCAAAAATTGGTATAGTACCATATCTCCGAATGTACAGCGAACGAACACAGTCAAATGTTACATTTGAATTTAGTCAGGGTAGAGCACAGTGGTTCTCCTGCGGATCTCATCATTTCTGATATGATAACTCCGAGCATAGCCCTCTCCATTTCCCTTTGGGTGATCTTGAGCCTTCTTATGAGGCCCATTGTAAGCGGCCACGTTTTGGTTCCATAGGTCATCACTGGTAACACACACGAATTAAAGACTTTCGTCTTATGACACTGCGGTAGATGGGCCGAGAATATGCCGCGTAGCTTCCCGAACGCTGCCCAGCCGATTTGGATTCGGCGATTGACCTCTTTCTGGAAGTTGAACTTACCCAGTTGGACTAGTCTTGAATTTGGAGCGCCTGAACTGGGGTGGTACTTCCACCATACAGAAGACCACAGTCAAATAATACTAAATTTTAACCGATTTCAAAATATTGGGGAAGGTTCTCAATTCCACTGTAGTTTTTTTTTGTGTGTTGCCCCATAAGTCTTTACTGGGTGTACCGATTTTGAAGACTCTTTTAACGTTTGGAAGCTG
Source organism: Elophila nymphaeata (assembly GCA_955850985.1). NCBI lineage: Eukaryota > Metazoa > Arthropoda > Insecta > Lepidoptera > Crambidae > Elophila > Elophila nymphaeata. Next base: position 9,920,980 of record OY039086.1, on the reverse strand, counting down.
GTGCTTGTCATGTGGTCCCATTTAAATTTAATCGACATCTAACGAGTACTTTTTGAGTTATCCCTAATAATGCCCATTTAATTGACATCGATGATATCGTAATCTTATTACTTGTTTGTCTAAAAGATCTCGAGACAGTTTCCTGAAAATTTCTATACTTAAAACACTAAAAAGCAAAAAAAAATATTTTTAATAATAAATAAACCACATTCAAAATTAAAAACGGAGAAACAAAAATTTTGTTTAAAAAAATCTAAATGTTTCTTTGAGGTCGGTCGGTGCCAACCACGTGCCAATCTCAGCATTTGGAAATAAACGTAGTCACTTGTAATTGGGACAGACCTAAAAATATATTTAGATTCTTTAAACAAAATTTTTATATTATCTCCGTTTTTAGTTTTGAAGGCGGTGTGTTGTGTTTCTGTGGGTGAGTGAGTAGGTTCCCAGAGTGACGCGGGGTATAGGAAAGGGAATCAGGGTTGGCAGTGCACTAGTGTCACGTCAGGGTTGCTAGCGATAATGTCAGCGGTTTGTTTATATTTATTCGTTATCGAATTATAAATCAAAAAGTTATAAGTTCAAGTTAAAGGTCAGTTTGGGACTATGGATCAACTGTACATTTTTTTTCAAATCTCTTCAACCGTAACGCATTCGTCGCATGCTTACAGATGTGTGCGCACCGCAATGACTGCGGCTTCGCGTGTGAGCGCACATTTGGTGGAAACACGAAAAATAACGCGTTTCTAAAGGGAACGAATCGGTAATTCTGAACAATCATATCGGGCCGCGTGACCTATCGATTGGTAAGGTAAAAAAGTGTGCACTAGGCGTGTGAAGTTTGCAGGTCTTTTGTGAAACTGACAGCTTACTAGAAAGCTGAGCGGTACATGTTTGAATTTCGAAAATTAATAAATCTACAGTAAAATATGGATATTTAAAACATTGAAAATTTAATTTAAATGCCTTGATCTAATAAATGTGTACCTGCATAATAAATCTGTTATGTTTTGTGGGTTTTTAGTATGATTTTATCAAACAGGTTTGTGAGTTTTCTTGTAGGAACTAATGAAACGGTTTTGAAAATTGTTTCAGAAATATGGACTTTCAGATGACATGAAATAGGTACTTTTTATCCTGGTAGCCTAATGGAAACGAAATACACACGGGTGAAATCTTGTCCAGTATTATTAGCTTCAGGATATACCTATATACTCAATAGATACTTACATAATTTGAAATGGTTCAATAATTCTCTTTCCAATGTAACATTGAGAAAATATTTTTACCGTACGTGCAATCAGATCAGTGAATGTCGCAAGATGATGACGGATTTTTCCTTTAAAGCCTAGACTGGATACTCGTGCCCAAGTCCAAGTGGCCTGAATGAATCTTAATTAGATAATTACACAGTGAAGTAACGCGGAGCTGGCGTAAACGTTACTGAGAAATGTCTCTTGCACTGTAGGACATGATCTGTGTTAATTTATAAAAGTCTTTAAAAATCTTGTGATTAAATTGCTTATTTCACTATAATAAATATTAATGTACACTTTTATTGCACAAAAAAACAATCACAATACAAATAGTCAAAGCGAAATAGTAGGCGGCCTTATTGCTAATATGCAAGCACTTTCAGGCAACCTTGAAAGAAAGGAAAAGAATAGCAAGTAAAATGGATGTATGTTATCTGTGAGAGATCACTTTTAGCGATAACACCGCCAATTGTAGAATTCTGTATCAATATAAATTGTATTTATATCTTTTTGGTGACAATAAAGAGTATACCTTTCTATCTATGTTAAAAAACTCTTGTACTTATAAACTTGTCGGAATCCGTTTAAACCTAAGAAGCCACTAAGCTGTCAAACCTCCAATAGTATGTAATTAAACCACGGGAATACTCTAAGAAATTATAAGTTTGCAAATCATGATGACAAATAATTCTTGCTTAGCTAAACTAATATTATAATTGAAGCTTATCACCATAACTCAGTAATTACAACCAGAGAGAGATAACGTACACCGGATATTAGCTAACTTGAAATCACATCCTTATTACTTGAATATAACGGGGAATCCTACACATCCATTATTGGTAAACAAATTATCGCGAAATACAATGTTGTATACCAAGTTTGTATGTGAAATTAGTTCTAACTGTACCATATCTTGCTAAACAATAAAATGCGAAAAAAATGTGTGTACATTTGATATGGCACGCAGTGTCTCTGTGTTTCTGAAATTAGGTTTTTATAAATGTGTGTACATGTTTGGCGGAGGTAGTCATGTCTGTAGGACAACCGACTACCTTTACCAGCGGATTAGTCCACTGGAATGTTATTGCGTAGCCCACAAAATTAGTACGCTGAAGTGGCAATAGGCTTGTCATATCTGCCGGAGAATCGACAACCGTTGGAGCAGACAAATCCTGGAGAGTGCAGGACGCCCTGCGAAATGTCCTTAAAGCACCTTTGACCTTTTTATTGATAAGCCAAAAGATGGAATTGAGCTTCATCAGAAACCTTAAACAATTGAGCGACTGACTTATCTTTTCACTAGTGGAACACAATAATATTGCTAACACAATTGCTATCACATTATGCGACAGGCTTTAACAAGATAATCTCTCTCGCACATCCGCGTTAGCCTTCGTGACCGCGACATTGCAGATAAGTTGCGATTTTCGCCTTCGTTGGTACGGCCACGTTTCGTGGCAACCGCCTGGCTACGGGAGGAACAAAAGTCTGGCCACACCGCCTCCGCTGGGCCCTGGTAAGAGAAAAAGACTCAAGAGGTCCTAAGAGAGTATATGTGGTGCCAATGCTCGCAATAAGCGGGATACCGAAGATCGTGTGAAGTGGAGGACCTCGGGCGTCAACTGGCGCAACCGGGAATACGCTCGGATGATGATTAATGACTTTGACAAGATGATGGTAGCTTTTCACACAAGGCCAGCCTAACCAAAAAATACCATTTATTTGTCAGCATTTATCCGGTTTTCTTGGTAAGGGAAAGTTAGTTTACGACTGATTTAAGTACAAAAACAATACTTGACCAAGATGTCAGTTATCCTAATGCTCTTCTACGAAGCGACGCGAACTATTATATGTAAAGTCTAAAGTGCATAGAAAATAAACAACATACAAATTAATATTTTATGTTATGCTAATAGCTAACACGACACTTATACTGTTTGAGTACCCAGACCTCAACGAAGTTTCGTATTTAAGCAATTACAATTATACTGACAATAATTCGCGTAACGAACGCTGATCTTTACTGTGTTCAAGGTATCTTGTTTCTATGTATAATCGATTGAAAATTTACAGAACAAACTAAATAAGATCTTATTCTAAGGATATAAAGTTGCAGTGCCGAAGACCAAATTGGTGGCGTCCAAGGAACGATACACACTGATGCAGAAATATTGAATAGAAAATGTTAATTAATTTGAAATATGTCGTGCTTATATCCATAACACCCATAATCATAGAGTTCAAAGACTACAGAGGAAACATGACATATTGTGGTAGCCAGCGTTCAACAAGTCTGAAAAGTTGAAGTTATATGAAGTGAAAAAGGAAGGTAGACTTTTGTCGGTAAAAGTACTATTTTCAAGTTCCTATTTCAAATAACTAATGTCTTGCAACCTATATAACATAGGTACTATTTTATTAAAATTCAATGGACTCCCAAGTACTTCTTCTTCGCCAAAACAATACCAGAAGAAATTAAATAAACAATCAGTCTTATGCATAGGGAAAGGTCTAGAAACAAGTTTCAGATCATGTACCAAGATGGTCTTGACTCTTTTTAACCAAGAAAGACAAATAAACATTCATTTAATCAAAATTAAAATTTAGGAGTACTGCTTCGTCATACTGCGTTTAATTTTAGAAGATGATTTGGTGAAAGAATGAAGTGTCAATTATGTCACCTAATACAATGTATCTATTCGCAGATAGACGTTTGCTATTGAAGATCTGTCGCTAAGACTTGTCGTTTATCACATCACACTAGTAGAATTAACAGTTATAATTCAGGGCTGTCACTCTCAATTCAAAAACATAGAAAAATAAGTTTATTTGTTTCTTATATGATTACAGATTAGGTAAGCAGTGTTCTAACAACAATAACCCTTTTTTTTAAAAAAAAGGTTAAACAAATGACTCTATTCCGCCTGATGGTAAGCAGAAGTGGAATCCAAATGCAAAGATAGCTGGTGCGAGAGAAAACCGCAGCACTAGCCACCTTCGCCTTGCTGACCTGCAAGGTGTTTGACGCCTCTTTTGAATGACCCAGGATTGTAGCAAGAAGGGAACACGTGTCCTGGCAATGAATTCCATTCTTGATTGTGCGACAAAAAAAAAGGAGTTGCCAAATTTCTTAGTTGGAGTTGGAATGGCAGCCACAGCCAAGTTCTCATCTACACTTCCATACATTTCATACGAATTCGTTTGTAAATTTGTATGGAACAGCTTGTTGAGCGTCAATTGTTGCCTAGTGGATACGAGGCTTACCTAACAGTTGTAAATGTGATCTTTATAGCTATTCCGTTTATATATTTAATAAAATATCGTTTATTGCATATTAAACCAAGCCGTGTCCGTTCAGTGAGCGCCGCCCCTTAGCTCGCCATCATCACAAGTGCCAGCGAACACGTTCGTATCTACATTGTAAGAACATATTGAAAAACACGGCGGAGCTATTGCCTTGAATAACTTTGTCTCGTGTTTCCTAACTATATTAGTGATCAACCTAATTTTGCTTCGAAATATTTGCATACGTAGGAATTTTCGCTTTACGCAAGCCGAAAATTCTGAGTAACATACAAACAAACTATGACGCCTATATCCCAAAAGAGATTAAGGTTTAGGTAACATTTTGTTACACATAAAGCCACATCTGTCAATATAGGTTAAGTAGTGCCATCAATAAAATATTATCCGTATCCAAAAACAGGCCATTGGGCCATCATGATGTTTTAAGGTAGGTTTTATTTACAAATTTGTGGTAGTTTTATGAGCGATTTCCATGTTTAGGAAAAATACTTAACTTCCAGTAAAAAAAATATTGGATTATTGTACATCTATATCCGTATTACCTAAGTTCATGACATGCGAAATTTCAGCGAGATGGAGGGTTTTTTTGGATTACATAAGCCCCGTTGACTAGACTAACAACTATGATGCCTATTAGCTCTCGGAAATGCTCGCCATAAGTAAGTCGTGAGGATATTAACATCATTTAATCGTTAGCTTTCATAAAATATCTGTTTAATATTCAATGCTTCACTAATTACAAGGTATAATTAAAAGCTACTAAGTTTAAGTTACTTGGATCAGAAGCATTTAATGTCATCGTAAAAAGCTGGAGAAACTATTCGACGAAGGCTAAGTGACGTTTGTATCTAGTATATCGAAAGACCACACATTCTCTTCAGGTTTGCAATAACTAATAAAATCTAAAGAGTGAAAGATAAAGGTTCAAAGTAAAAGAATTATGGGTAATAATTTACTGGATCCGAAATAAGTCGACACGCGGACAATTTAGGACTAGACACACATAGTAGGTAAGTATCGCAATACTATCCTAACTCGACGTTTCGGTCGTCTTGCTACGGCCGTGGTCACAAGCGCACTGATGCCCCACGCCGTCGTCTGACAGAAGAGCCAGTGTCCTCTTCTCTTCTCGCACTTTGTTCAGTCAACACGTCTCAAAATATGGTAGAGAATCGATTGTGCGCCTCGCCGTACAAGGCAGATTGGAGGGTACAGTTGGCGTCATATTCATCTAAGCACCACGACCAAAAATATCTTCCGTCATCATCATCAACAGCTCATATAATGTCCCCACTGAGGGGCTCGAGCCTACCCCACATTAGGGGCGATAAGAGGCCTTAGTCGACCACGCTGGCCAAGTGCGGGTTGGTCGACTTCATACACAACCCAAGAATTTCTTCATAGGTGTGTGCAGGTTTCCTCGCGATGTTTTCCTTCACCGTAAAAGCTTCGATTAAACGTACATGTGTTTATTTAAATTTGAAAACACATTGGTACGTGGCGGGGATGGAACCAGCGCCTCCCAGGTGGGAGGCGACGCTCTTACGCACTACGTCACCGACGTTTCAATACAGAAATTTAATTTTATCTAGGAAACAGGGCGACTAAAGTTACCACGTTGATCTAAGCACACAAAGTGTTCAAAATATCTGAGCACCCTTTCTTTCAGTTTTATCTGGACAGCCAAGGAATCCAATTATGTCGGCAAGTAAATCGCTCAACGGTATTAAGCATTCACAGCAGCATGCAGTCTTTTAATTTTGAGGTATTTGGTGATTACCCACTATCCTAGGTTGACCAAGTTACTTGAACTACTTACGGAAGGTCACCCATTTGATGGACCGATCAATTAAAGCTGTAGTGTGCCATAAGTGTACCAGGAACACCCCAAACAGAGGAAGATGGGGACATCGTGAGGCGAACATCAGCCTCAAACTACCTACAAATTGACCACGCCCACTCTAGCAAAAGTTATACAAACGAGAAAAAGTAATTCATATTACTTTACTTTGTTGGCCTTCCTTGTCCCTTTGTTGTCATTAATAAGTTGTAGTATACACAACGGGAAAGCGAAGTAATAGAGCAAACCCTACGACAAACTATAATTTGTTTTCCACACTCATTAAATGTTATCCTTAAAACCACAATAATATTCATCGAAGCTCCTTGTATTAATAAAATTACACACGTTATTACGAAGAAGTGTTACTTTAACATAATTTTACAGTAACTACTGAATATTGTCACATTAGTATTCTCGCATCAACAGGATAGTACCGATAGCAAATGAAAACAAATTTATAAATTTTAGTAATAAAATACTTTTATTTTTAACACGAGCGATCCTGAGATCAAAATTAAGTTTATATTTGTTACGGTCTTCTTGGGAAGCCGGGTCGTTATGAATAATGAGCAATACCAATTAAGTAGGCAATGTTATGGTGCACACATTGTATGATCCATACCTACCACAGACTCTCACTCAAAGGTGGACACAAGATCTTAAAAATAATTTTCCTGACGCTCTCGGACATTACTCAAAATTACCATACATACGTAATGATCGGATTTCTCAAGTTGTTTTAGATAATAACAATAATAAATCATTTATTTCGGAGAATCCATATAAATGTATTGAGGCAACATTGAATAAGTAATATTTGTTTAGTACAATTTCTATATGATTTACAGAGGTATACAGTAATTTTCATAGAGAAATTCAGATCATGACAGTGGAAACCGCATATTGTTTTTCCTTGTAATCCCCGTCATTAACGCAGCCATACGTACAGACAAAATGAGTGTTAATTAAACTACAGTGATAATGTATCATACAAAGGCATGCAATAAGGTCCACAGCACCTACTTCGTAAGTTGTGTTCGTATATCAGTAGTGTCATTTGCATTTTGCTAGAGGTTAACGTTAAATGCAAGTACAAGCTACTGCTTTGCAAAAAATTAGGACGAGTACTTACCCACGTAACATGGACATAATGAGTAAATACCATACGATGCCTTACCTGCAACAAAAAATTTATTTATTTATTTAATTGGCACGGTAACAAAATACAAATCAAAAACATTCAACTTATGACTACTTATAACACATTGTTAAATTTGCGTTTCAATGACAACCGAGCACAACATTTGACTTAAATATGTTAAATTAGTTCATACGTATCTACATATTATAACAATAGGGAGTGTTTTACTTTACGTTAGTGAGAAGTAAACCAACATTTTCTGAACACTTGATACTTTTTAAAAAAGATTTTAAATTCGTAATATAATAAGTAAGTAAAATATATACTAACTTAACAAAACTTCGTACTTATTAGCTAAAGATCCATCTAGCATAGAACTTAGAACTGCGGCATATGAGATTATGTTGATAGAGTAGACTTCGATACGATTCGTGCTTGGTATTGATAATCAGCGAATTGTAGCTGCAAATTTACATTTTAAAGCGCCAATATAAATATTTTTTAACTTTTTCTCTGACCCTACCACCGTCATAGAGATAATACTAGTTACCCTAGAGCCGCGAGCATTCGACAGGTAACTGTAAATGAATACAAACTACATTGGACAAGCATTTAAATATTACACAGCTGTGATTTGAGATGCTAAGTGTTTACGCCTGCCCTCTGACGATGTTGGAAAAACAGATAAAGTTACCAACTTTATTTTAATTGACTCTTGTTTTGATTTTGAAGAGGTGGTCTGAGGAGTTTTTCCCTAATCCCACCATCTCCTTCCTTTTAAGGACAACGCGTGCTGGCTTACGATGCCACCGACTAACTGTGGCTAACAATCTATTCTATGTGGCACAATCATAATCAGGAAATAGAATTTACATCATTCATTCATCGTTTATTCATCATTCATTCATTCATTATACTTTCGTCATTTATTCATCATTCATTCATCATTCATTCGTATTCATTCATCATTCTTTTATAATTCAATCATCATACATTCATTCATCACTTATTCATCATTCATTCGTCATTCTTTATCATTCCTTCAACCTTTATTAATTCATTCATTCATTCCTCATTCATTCATCATTCGTACATTCATTTTCACTGCCAGCACATTTTTCGCTCCTTCTTACAACTCAAAAGAGGCGTGAAGAAGCACCTTGCAGGTCGGTAAGGTGAGCGGGCCTTTATCTCTTGTCAAGCATCAGGTAGAGTCATTTGCTGGACCTTTTCATAAAAATGTCGATCTGGATATTCCAAATTAGTGAAATTCATAATGTGTGGATTTTGATAATGATAATATAATAATATATTTCTACGCTCACCAATTACCTAGCCCAAAATTAAGGATCATTAAGAACTTGTGATATGGATACTAGATAACGGACAATTTTTATATACATAATACTTTGTAGATATTTTTATAAATAAAAAATAATAAATATATAATCAATCATTAGGTACTCGCCAACAAATATCCGTGTTCGTTACACAAACATATGCCGCTACCAGGACTCGAGCCCGGACCGCTTGATGTGTAGGCAGCTATACTAACCACTTCACCAAGACGGCGTAATGATATTTGTAGAATCAACAATTCTGTAATTAATATACATTACATATGCCATATGCACACATGTCTAAAGAGCATTGTTTCTGGCAGGCGGTCAGCCGTAAAATCTAATGAAAAAACCTATAGATTACAGACCTATAGTGTACTGCTCCTGCAACGATCCTAAATTGGGATAAGGAGAAATGAAAAGAGATGCACATTAAAATTGAAATTAGTAAATGCAAAAGACAAATACTAAAAATACCGTTTTTGGACTCAGTAAGATCCAAAACGTGTAAATCCGTTTTTCTTATTCCTGCCGTGAAGCAGTTCGCTGTGTTTCGGAATTAAGGGAAAGTTAAGTAAAAATAAGTTTGAGAACCCCTAACATAGGCTTTATTTTATTCGAAATAAATTCTACTCGGAAGAAGTCGCGGTCGGAGTCCTATTCTTCTATATTAACTCATATATTAATAGGTTTTGACTCCAATCTCAATAAAAATCACCATATACATATAATCAGTTCATTTTCAGTTTCCTCTACAGTCAAGGTTTTCTCATATCTAGTCGTAATGTAAGGTTATTATTGAATAAAAGATAGTATCTTTATTAGAGGTGACATTGGCTCTACGGCTTCATTACAGACAATGTAACTAATACGATATATGTATTTATGATCTTAAGTCAGGGCTATACTAGTTTTTGTTCAAAGTAATGGCGATTGTAACATATAGAGAAATATAGATTTTACTAGGTGGTAGACCCATGTGTAAGGTCGTCTGGGTAGGTACCACCGCCTTTCTTATTCCTGCCGTGAAGCATTTCGCTGTGTTTCGAATTGAAGGGAAGGTAGCCAGTGTAATTACTGGGCATGGAAGGCATATCATCTTAGTCCCCAGGATGGCAACGCACTTGCAGTGATAAGTGATTTGCCCTTAATATTACAAGTGTCCATAGGGGACGGTAACCACTTAACACCAGGTGGGCCGCAAGCTTGTTTGCCATCTCGTAATATAGAAAAGAAATATTTTAGAGTTTTTGCTATATAAATTACCTAAGTATGTTGTTTTATAATTATTTCCTTAATATTAAGAGACAACAGCTAACTGAGTTTATTGTTGGCTCTTCTCAGTAGGCTCTCTCAGTTTTCCAAAAGCATTAGCCTTAGTAAAATTTAATTAAATTTAATTATGGTATGACGTAAACAAGTACTTGCAAAAGTATAGGTTGAATAAATTTATTTTTGATTTGATTTGAACTCTCCTGAGGATCGAATTCCTGACATCTGGATCTTTCCCGTAGATAAACCACTACAGAACAGAGGCTCATTAAAACTGTCTAGGTAGTCACCACCAACTTAGATGTCACCGTAGATATAGGAACCTGTAGATGGCATTGTGAAAGAGAAAGAGCATACTAACGCGTATATTATAGCGAGATAGATAGACGAGACCATTTCATGTACACGCAAGCGGCCTAAGCCTGTCAGTCACGTAGAAAAGACAGCAACTGTCAAACTGCAGTACTTTTTATCACGCACACATGCGCATTACTCAACATTGGCATTTTTTGGTCTCTCCCTAGTCCATTAATTGCCAATCTATAAATGTCAGCAATTATAAATCAATGGATTTCACACTCTAAAAAGTTTTAGTAGTTCGGGTGTAGGTGCCGTGTGTCGCTATAAAACGATAATACAACTTTTTAGCGCTAAAAATGCAACTGTTGTAGTTGCATTATGAGAATTATGAGCTTGATTTAAACTGGAAAGGTTATTAGCGGAAAGAAGCGCAATTCGCGTTTGTCATACAAATTGACCTATAATAACGCGACCAAAATAGTTACGGTTTTAGACTAAAAAACTCAAATCTACTGGTTGCATTCGGGCATTGTCTTTATAACTAATTTTAACCCTGGGGATCGGACTCTGAACTCTGAATTCACAACTAATGGACAAACCATTTGACCGCAGTGGCGATTGTAACATCAATAAAACTTATAGTAGGCCTCCCGGAGACACAAAATGTTTTATTTATTTATAAATTAAACATATCGGAAATATACCGAGAAATCACCACACGTTTCTAATATATAAACACCGTTTAGCTACCGCATTAGAATGTAATAAATATGCTGCAGTTTTGACTATATTTGTCAAGAAGAAATTAATGTTTGGTGTTGCCATATAAACTAAGTTCTAGGCGCGTATATTTTTGTCATTACCAGGTACGGGCCGAAGTGAAACGGGGACAATATACAACTCGATACGAAGCCATTTTGGTTACATTTATGGCGTCTACACACGATATATTTCACTTAGCCATTCAAGTTATATAAATGACTTAATAGTAATAATTTTTATTGTAGATATCACCGGGCCACGCGCTCAAAGCGCGTGGATTAAATATATCCTTTCATTCGGATGTTTTTATAATTTAAGATTGTTTGTTGCCCTTTTTAATACGGTCGTCGATTATTTAATTTATTTCAATAATTCTTTTTAATTTATTTCAATAATTCTTTTTAATTTATTCCAATAAACCTATGGTATGGAAGCTACAGAATACAGATACGGCTAGGTTTACAGATGGGTAGTCTTGCCATAATATTTTTAAGTGAAGTCCGGACGTATAAAAGGAAGAAAGTTGTTAAAAAAGTTGTAAACAGCGCGATAAGGCCTCTGGCCCCGTATGCGACTGCGATCTGGTGTCGACAAATGTGTCATGAGAGCGCCCTGACAAAAACACATAAACATAATAAGAGTCCAAAAATCCGGACGTCAAGTCCGGACATGGTTGTCAAATCCGGACTAACACCGGACGTATGGCAAGCCTACAGATGGGGCTATGCTCCGAGTTTCTCTGCGTGATTATATTAGAAATGATGAGATCCACAGGAGAATAAAGGTCACCGACATAGCCCAAACAATTGGGACGCTTAAGTTGCAATGGGCAGCGTACATTGCGAGGAGGACTGACGGTCGTTGGGGCGGTAAGGTTCTCGAGTAGCGGCTGCGACTACGTGCCGGGAAACGCAGCGTTAGTAGACCCTGCACAAAGTTACCCCCCGCTCCTTGGGGGAGGCCTATGTCCAACAGTGGGAGTCTCTCGACTGAAATGATGACGACAAACCTTGCCCAATAACTTGGCATACCTGAGCAATAGATTAGAAAACGTGGATAAAATGGTAAAATATCTCCAGGTTCTCTAGTCACAATAGGTGTTGAATGATTTTAAAAATACGTGCAGTCGTTCTGAAGTTATGCGAGTATACATTATGGCGATTCTTTTTTATGTATATGTATAGATGAATAACTAAAATCACACTAAAGTATTGAAAATAGAGAGAGAAAAAGTGAAAGCAATTTTATGCTCGTCCTTCAATTATGTATGTAATATAATATGTATGTAAATAATAAAAATAAAATACATTTTTCACTTTTGCTGATGCCTCAAATAATAATTATGTTTAAGACTTTTTTTAATCCCATAGTAGAATTGGTTCATAAATCAGTAACAAAAAATTATATCCTTACAATATAATTATTAGAATATTCATTTAAAGTACTATAAAAATATAGGTGTTATATTTATTTTAAAAGTTAAAATTATCCTTCTGCCTAATTAAGTATACTGTGATCCTAGCGTGGTCGACTGATGTCATTATAGATACTTTGTTAGCGCCATTTCGCGTGATGAATTTGCCTGCTTTTGTAGGATAACCTGCCCTTAGCCGAGGTCTTCTGTAACTTATTTTAGTCAAGGTAAGGCGCAGCGGAGTAGCCATTAGAACTTGGATCGGCCTGAACTAGGGTAGTGCCTCCACCTTACGAAAGAGCGGGGTATGGAAGGGACTAGGGTTGGTAGCGTGCCAGTACACGTCAATGTTGCAAGCGTCTATAAGCCACGGTGGCTGATTACCACCAGGCAGGACGTATGCCCTGCCTCTCTTACTAGGTTTACTCCTACATTATTTTCCTCTTTCTTGTCCTCATGTATTCAAGATTATACGCTCTACAATATTCGCCCCGTAAGCATTTACAAATTGTGAATCAAATCGGGCACGTGACAGCTTCATGCATATCGATCGTAATGCACGAAACATAAGGACGGAAACACACTTGTAACACGTGACGTGATGCCGCAACATCGGTCGGAATATTGTTTTGAACTTACGTGGTCACTATCAATTAAATATGAGAAAACGGGATTTATACCATACCTCTTGGAAAGATGGTAGAGAGATTGTCTTCCAATAAACATCAACTCGCATAGACTTTAGTTCATCCGTAACCATGGCGCATGAAACTGCTCCGAAATATCGGATAATTACACACTTGTAACACGTGACGTGATGACGCAACATCCGTCGAAATATTGTTTTGAACTTACGTGGTCACTATCAATTAAATGTGAGAAAACGGGATTCATACCATAACTCTTAGACAGATGGTAGAAAGATTTGTCTTCCAATAAACATCAACTCGCATAGACTTTAGTTCATCCGTGACCGTGGCGCATGAAACTGCGCCGAAATATCGGATAATTCACGAAACAAAGGTACGTGGTATAAATATTACGTTGAACATCATTAGATAAATAATAATAAATCTTTATTGAGCCAAAGCAAAGTACATGGTGTCTTACAAAACATGATATTATTTTTTATGCGAGGCACATTCTAAAGACGGAGTGAGTCGTTAACATCTGTGCTAGTTTTATAATAAAACTGTGTGACAGACGCTAACTCTTCCAGATTATTGTTTTAAACATTATGCCAAACTAATTATTTTAACATAATTCTTACATGTTAATGCAAGTAAGTACTATATAATTATGAGGTATACTAATATTATGGTGTGTTTGTGGTGGGTGTGGTGTGTGTGTGTGTGGAGTGTGTGTGTGTGTGTGCGTGTGCGTATATGTATGTATGTGTGAGTGTGTGTGTGAGTGTGTGTGTGAGTGTGTGTGTGTGTGTGTGTGTGTGTGTATTTTACCATGGTGATTTTATTAACTCCTCTGTTTGACAGTAGTTGAGCTTCTGCAGCCAGTTTTTCATTGTTGTTTTAAGTTTTTTCCTTGGAAGCGGATAGATGTTAAGTATTTTGTTAATTTTATGGTACAGATATGAGCTACGCACACAATATTGTTTACCCGCTAGAGCGGTCCTAGAAGAGACAGGTCTGCATACTCTGTATACTGTTCGTCGGTTAGTTACAGCATCATGCAACGGGAGCGTTGCATGTTTGCGTAGTATTAGTTGGAGCACATAGAGCTGTCTTACCGATAGTACTTCACAATCCGCGTAGTAAAGATATGTCGTAGGCGAACAGCATGACCAGAATGACTCATCCTGTATGTCCGACTTCAGTGTACGCATAGCTAATAGAACGAATGCCTAATGGAGCTATTGATAACGTAACGTTTACGATAGTTCTTAATAGAGAAGAGATGTTTTTCTACGCAATTCCTTTTTTATTTTTAGAGGTACCCTTAGAGTAATTCTTCTCGTTACTTATTGTATTTGATGCCTTTTTATGTAGGCAGCAACCTGTCACTATTTGAGGGTACTGCATGGCCCTTACTGCCTACTGATAAAACTTTATGTAAGTAACTTTTTCCATACAAATTAGCCATTTTAAGTAAGCACCATGATTTAACTTTACACGCGGTTCGTTTCCTCGCAACACGTCGCGTTTTAATAGTGTGTTTCCGCCTTTACAGTAAACACATTTCCTTGTCGCAGTCACGAATGGGTTTACAGTTAATGTGACTTGTAAAACAGAACCTGTCATTTTCCAAATAAAAAAATATCGGTCATATGCTCTGTAATATGGGCTATAAAGTTATATCACCCATTTCCATTTTTCTATATTATCATTTGATCTCCTGTATACCGTGTATGGTACGTGATGGTACTTAAAATTTCTTCATCATTCATCAGATCTCATTTCATCATAGAAATAATTTTAAAAACATTCTAAATATAGTCTTTAACATTTACTTCTCCACCTTGCATCTTATTCCACAATTCCCTCAGGTCACGGCATCCACATATCTTGTCCCTCATAAGGTTCAGCCATTTGTTTTGATCTAAGTCGCCGTAAAAGACATTCTTGAGAGTGGTACGGATCTGGATCTGACTAACGTCTTGCCAGAATAACAAGAAGGTCCTGCCAAAATAACAGCGCTCCTGGAGCACTATGCTGCAGAAGCACGTGCTGAGGCAGGGTCCTCCTATTGGTCTCGCACAGGACTCCACCAATTGTTTGTCGTATATTGTAGTTTCCCTCTCTATATGTTCTGTGTATACCAATAAATGTTTTCTTTCTTTCTTACGCATTGACCTGCGCCATAATGGTATTTTGCCCTTAATTTTATCATTTACAAGCAATTTTTGAAGGTTGTCCCCGTTTTTTCTGGGTATGGCCAAAATAGTCAAAAATCCTTCGAAGGCAGATTAATCTATACTAATATTATAAGGATGAAGAGTTTGTTTGTTTGAAAGCGCTAATCTCAGGAACTACTGATTCAAATTGAAAAATAATCTTTTTGTGTTGGATAGTTATATATAATTTACACGTAGTTGGCCGGCCTGATTAAATAATTGTTTTAAAAAAATATTCAGGCTTTACAGGAGAGATGTTACACTCAAAATCATATCAGCAGTCCAGGCATTTTAAACTGAAAATAAAGTCTCCGTAATTTTACATATTTAAGAAGATTTAACAGGTAAACATAAATTTAAAAAGACACAAGTATCTACTATATGGTAAGTACTACAGATGCTTAAATCACGTGCGAGCTTACGCCCACGCGCGACCAAACATTTGTCTACAGCCACAGATGTCAGTTAACTAAGTGCTACTTTTACACCTTCTTATGTACAGTCACGTATAAGTAACCACAGTATATTGTCTTAGTAAGTACCTCAACGGCGATCGCAGTTTTGAGATCTTGAGCGGTTTTAATAAATTATGGAAGGAGGCCGATGTCGTTTTGACTTTTTTTTAGAACAGGCATAGGGAAGTATCATTAGCTTTTCTTAGTAATTAGATATGATTGAAAATGTACCAAATAAAGTTTTATAATTTTCAACAGACTCCAAAAAGTGGGAGGTTATCAATTAGATTAGACTGTAGGTCATTTTAAATATTTGTTACCTCATAACTCTTTACTGGGTGTACCGACTTTGAAGATTCTTTCGACCTTTGGAAGCTGGTGCTTGTCATGTGATCCCATTTAAATTTGATCGACATTTGATGAGTAGTTTTTTAGTTATCCCTAATAATGCCTATTTAATTGACATCGATGATATCGTAATCTTATCACTTGTGTGTCTAAAAGATCTCGAGATAGTTTCCTGGAAATTTATATACTTAAAACACTAAAAAAAGACAAAAAGCCAAATTATTTTTAAATAAAAAAAAACGGCCTTCAAAACTAAAAACGGAGAAATAAAATTTCTGTTTATAAAAATCTAAATGGTTTTTTGAGGTCGGTGTCAACCTCAATATTTGGAATAAAAGTTGTCACTTGTATTTGGGACCGACCTCAAAAAAAATATTTAGATATTTATAAACAGAACTAGCTGACCCGGCAAACGTTATTTTGCCTTACAAAAATGATTAAATTACTAAAATGGCTATAAAAAAATAGTGGTTGGTGATAAAAAAGTAAAAATTTAGGGTTGTATGTATTTTTATATGCCACATAATAAAAAAATAAAAAATAAAAATTTTGTCCAATAATTTAAAAAAAAAATTTAGGGGTGGATTACCCTTAAGATTTAGGGGGATAAAAAATAGATGTTGTCCAATTCTCAGACCTACCCAATATGCATACAAAATTTCATGAGAATCGGGAAAGCCGTTTCGGAGGAGTTTAACCACAAACACCGCGACACAAGAATTTTATATATTAGATTTTGGAGTTTCTCCCGAGTTCTTGTTGTAAAAACACGTGTTGAGAGACTCCATTTTTAACCAAAATCAACCGTACAATTGTTTGTTACTCTAAGTGCATTTTTACTTGACATTGGCGAAATGCGTTATATATCGCGAACGCCATTTATTTAAAGAAAGAAACAGAATTTTTATTTCTCCGTTTTTAGTTTCGAAGGCTTTTTTTTTCTTGAAACGGATTCTGGGTTAACTTTCGTAACATCTTAACCTACCCTAGTATGTCTTGATATCGACAAGACATGCCAAAGGTTTTCGCATTCGATTTTTACGTCCGGCCGTAAAGACTGCTTTCTTTGTACTTAGCCGGAGCATCAGTTAAACATGTCTTCCGAAGCACGGAACAAAATCGAGTTGAAAAATTTTCGGTCACCCATCCGAATACCAACCGTACATTTGGTAGCTTAACTTTCGTGATCATTACAAAGAACGCATGGCCGCGACGCCATCGACCTGATAATTTAAAAAAAAATATGTTATTTTTCGCCTCGAACCCGACTTCGAATTCAACTAAGTACCATAATTCATATTCTCAAAAAATCTCTTATTTGATGGACGCACGCACTTATTTGAGTTACCAATTTTGTTTAAAACGTAAAGCCTAGAAGGCATTCTCATAGAAAACTAGTTAACGAGCACACGGGTTACCGCACAGTCGTTAAGTACGGCGTTTTGGAATGTGTTCCTTTGTAAGCAAAACTAGCGCTGTGCACGCGATTTTATCTGCGTGGAATTTTTTTGAAATTAAAATATAGTCTATGTTACTAAAAAAACGTAGGATTCAATCCAATAAAGAATCTTTCAAATCACATTAGGACTATTGAAAGAAAAATGGAAACCAATTTTACAATCTTTATTTTTCTTTCCCTTAGTCAAAAATCGAACTTATTGAGAAAATTTGTCAGTATGTAACCACAAAAAAAAATAGTTTTTGGACTCTACGACAATCAAATAAGGTTGAAAATTATTAAATACAGTTAGAGCTAATCAAAACTATGGTAATGTTAAGTTATATAAAAAAATTAAAATAGTATCGAGTTTTATATGCGAAGTTAATAAAACTCTAAAGAAAACAAGTTACCTTGAAGAGATGCTGTTTTGCAATAAGTATGGCTATTGTAGGTAAGTACTTACCTGAGGTACTTACTGTCTGCGTGTAATATTTATTCTGTATTTTTTTACATTGTAGGTACACTTCGTAAAGTATAATTTATAATAAGTATTTTTAGGACTCAATTTTTTTACAACTAGAATATTAACGTTAAAAAAATTAAATGTTTTTAGTTAACGACAATTCTTTCATAAATGAAAAAAAAAGCGTTTTTAGTTAACGACAATTCTTTCATAATTTAAAATAACCTAGAAACTTTATTGTAAAAGTATTTTCTCTATACCACTACTACTTATACACATAAGTAGAAGCTTACACAATGCGCAGTAGCGATGACTCATAGGTCAACGAATCGCGACCTGCGCGTACGCACGTGGTTCAAGATTTAACTTAATACGAACTTTTTATTTGAGTTCTCTAGTTAAGTAGCAACGCCATTGGCTCCGAATTACCACCTTTATTCTTACTACTACATTAAAAACAATTATTATTACTTTTTAAGCATTTAGTCCATAATAGCAGCATTTTTCACTTAAAATTTTAAAAAAATTATTGTTAGTTATTACTACTGCTACAGATTTATTTTTAATATAAAAAAAGTCAAGCAAATGACTCCATTCCTCCAGATGGTAAGCAGAAGTGGAGTCTAAATGCAAAGATAAGAGATAAACCGCCCTCTCCTTGCCGACCTGCAAAGTGCTTCTTCACGCCTCTTTTGAATGACCCAGGATTGTAGGAAGGAGGGAACACGTGTGCTGGCAGTGAATGCCATTTCTTTATTGTGCGACAAAGAAACGAGTTGCCAAATTTCTTAGTTCGCGTTGGAATGGTAGCCACAGTTTACGATACAGCTTTAACTAGTCTATATTGTACCATCATGCGTTTACGGAGTAGCACACAAACAAACAATCATTACAAATATAATTTTTTATTTCAAAATGTCATTGTAATTAAAACCTATGTACCTACAATAATTGAGAAATATGTCAAATAATAATATATAAATGTTCGTGGGAAGCAAATTCAATATCAACTATGCTTTTTTATAAGGCTTTTTTAAAGATAATAAAGTATCTACTAGTGCCGAATGCTCTACGAAATTACCTTTCGCCTGTGAAAGTTTCGCTTAAATTTTTCCGGTTCTACACTTCTCGCATAATTCATACAATATTCCATTTCCGTCCATAATTCATCCAATAATAATTATTGCCAATATAGTATAACAGGTAATAAGGAGGTACCTAACGAGGAGGTTTAAGTATTGTTATATTAGTCAATATTAATACAGCGTAAACAGTAACAAAATTATTTTATTCTCAATCAAGTACTCGAGATATTTTTTTTAAAAAAGGTTTATCACTTTCCTATATCTACAAAGCTTTACATTGATCATAAAAATTGGTTTGTGCACAACATAATTTGATGGAGATTTCAAGTAAGCGATATCGTTAAGGAAAAACGATAGCATATGGTCAATGAACACAGGCCGCCCCACTGACCCCGCTGTCAAAGATTATGAGATTAAATATTACAAAGGCGAGACATTACTTGAACATATATATTTTTTTGTTAAAGCTTAAATCAGGGTTCTTAAAGTTTTTATTGTCATAGACCACTTCAGAATTTAAAATTATGTACGAACCCCGGTTAAAACAGTTTTAGCAAATGAAAACAAGGCTAGTATTAAAAAATGCTACGCGGGATTATGTGAGCCAGCAGGCGGTTGTTTTATTTACTATGTATTGTAGCTAAGTTAACAATCCCCGTATCGCTCAGCAATTAGAGCGAGCTGTCACACAAACGACTCGTGTATTACAAAATTTCCTAATACATAGGTTTAGGGTTAACTGAGTTGACCAGACAGCATCAGAAATTAACACTTTAGTACCATGTAATAGTAACGCTAGGGCTTGTGCAGTAATAGTCACCACCGTTGTGTATGAATGATTATTATAACAATGTACTGTAGTGTTATTTTTTTTTATGCTGACCATACACATGCTACGCACTAAGGGATCCGTGAACCCCACTTTAAGAAATCCTGGTTTTAAGGCAATTATTTTCTCATAAGAACTTACAACCTACACACTAACATCCTACCAGATATATAGCGCTATTTGACGGCTATAGTTATTTTTCAGCGCTGCAGTGAACTTTAGATTTGTCTTTGCAAAATGGAACAGACTTTTGCAAACTGAAGCTTTTCTAGTACTTGTAATTTATTTCAATAGTTTCGCCGATTTACCCTACTTCTTTTAAAATTGTTTCCACTCATATACAACAATAATAACGTCAATGGCAAGCGCTCCCAATTATGACAAGTAAAACTTTTTCCACTTCTTAAGTTGTCAATTTCAAATCTTATTAACATTTAACGATGACTTTCCAATTATAACCACCCGTTCTATTGTTCTCGGCAATTTGTTACTTTCGCGACAATTTGATGATTGTGTCTGCCATTGACATGGTGTGAAAGATGACGACTGTGACATTATATCTCAATCAGTTGTGAATATACACGTATCAGTGGTAGAAATTCCGAATACCATCGAAAGAGTAGTACGGAGTAGGTACTTACTATTTCAATGCGAAACGCTGATTGTTTATTGTTTTTATTACAATAAATCATTCCCATCCGGAAGGAAATTATACCTTTGTGATACCGGGTGCGCCATGCCGTCCAGTAAAATAAATAGAAAAAAAAGCTTAAAAAATAAAAAATAAATAAAAATAAAGAGGTAAGAGATCCTCTTATTTACGGAGACAGGGGATATATGTAAAGTTTTCATATTTATTTCTTTATATATAACGGAGCAAACTGGAGGGCATCGATCGACGCCCTCGGTATTTGAGAGGTACTATCAAAATTGTCATCAAATATGAGACCCGAGAAGAAATAGTTGAGAAGATCATTGGGTAACATTTGCTTACTCATACACTACATCTGGCATTATAGGCAATGCTAGCATGTCGCCTACATATGGCTTTTTTTTACTTGCGATCGGCTGTACAGCCTTTATCAGATGTGATCTTGAGATGATGCGGAGATGTTTGGGATTACTACAATTAATAACCCTAATTTAATGTTAAACAGTTTGTTTGTTTTCTTTGGTCAAGTGCCAGCACCATCTTTTTAGGCGCTTCACGCTCTCTCTTTCGTTTAGCAAGTCTTTTGCCAAAATGTTACTGTGTAGGTCTAGTCCTTTTATGTAATTGCTGCAGTGGCTTGCGATCTATTCCTTAACGGTCGGCATTTCCAAGTATTCATGTATCTCTGAATTTCTTACGAACCAGTGTGCATTCGATACTGTTCTTAGGTACGGCTTAGTTATTTTTTTTAAAAGGACAAGCAAATGACTCCATTCCACCTGGAAAGCCCAAATGTGAAGATGTGCGTGAGAGAACTCCACGCTAGCCACTCTTGCCTTGCTGACCTGCAAGGTGCTTCTTGACGCCTCTTCATTGAAAAGAGGGAGACCTAAAATTGTAGGAAGGCGGGAACACGTATGCTGCTAGTGAAGTGGTTTGACGCCGTCGTGGTGGAGTGGTCAGTAACGCTGCGTACACATCGGGCGGTCCGGTTTTGAGTCCTGGTAGTGGCAAATGTTAGTGTGATGAACACGAATATTTGTTCACGAGTCATGGTTGTTTATATATTTATTTAAGTTTATTTAGGAAATATCTAGATTATTATGTATATTTGACCGTTTTCTAGTATCCATAGCACAAGTTCTTAATGATACTTAATATGGGCTAGATAATTGATGTGAGCGTGGAAATATGAAAAAAAACCATTTGCAAAACGAATTGCCAAGTTATTGTTTACTTATTAGGTTTGGTATTCCTTCAAACCTAAAAAGTGCATAAGCTCCCAGGGAAATAACAACAAAAGCCAACAACCAGTAGAGGCGTCCCGTTCTAAATGCTTCCCATAAAAAGTACCGAAGTGAAATGTAAATAAGAAAATTTGAATTGTATATCGTGTAAGTTTTCGTGCTTTGGTTGCTATTAGTTACATGAGGTCATCATAGAATAAGTGCTCTTTTAAACTCATTTACCTATTAAGAATTTCATCATGAAATTTTGTTGAACTATGAGTTTCAATTCAAATAATATACTTTTTTAAATGAGACGAAAATTCTTAGCATTTCCTTGCAACACCGTGGGGGTCCGGGTACATAGTGTGCAGAAAGGGGAATATCCGGGACTTGTAACCTAAGTGTACGTTAAAGGGGCCTCTTATGATGCACCAACGCTCACCTCCACTACCCTGACTTCCCTCTCTGCTCAGTCATCTTATCTATACTTTTATACTAGTATTATAAAGAAGAAGATGTGTCCGTTTGTAAAGAATAAACCTAAAAAGTACTTGGCCGATTTTGATAAAATTTGGTACAAATCTAGATTTGATGTTGAGAAACCATATAGACTAGCTTTCATTTTCAAAACGCTAGAACAAATATATTTATTTCTTATCTCCTGCCTAAATTCAAAGTTTCGTGGTTTTATCTTCACAAATGACGAACTTCCATACAAAGTTTCAACCCTTTAATTTAAAATCAGCTTTATTAATAATTTTTACTTTAGATATAGGCACTTTAAATGAACTTTTAACTGAGTAGTTAATAAAATAATACATTTTTAATGTAGCGAAGAAGGCGGCGCAAGAAACTCCCTCAACTTTTAAACTTTAGGCAAAAACTTTAACTACCTACCTATCTATGTCATTTATTATTTCGTAGTTATTTAAGCTTTATTAAAAGTAACTTTTACACAACTTTAGCCGATACATTGATACATTATCGATAAACTTTGTGCAACTTTCGACAGCTATAAACAAGTACCTAAGTATGAATATAAGTAATTTGCTGCAAACTTTGATTTTTGTTTTTTATAAATTGATAAAAAGAAGAGTAATTAAATGATTTTAATAATTAAACGAAACGACGAAAAATTTTTATTCCAAAATAAAAACAATTTTTCTTCTTTCTTAACGTTTTAATTAAAATATGAATTTCTTGCGTTTGAATGCGTAATTTAATTGTTCGCTTGGCTTTTCTGTGCCTTTCTGTAAATATGCAAATGAAATCTCATTTTTCTTATCACAAAATTCACCTTGTCATTTTACTAGGATACACCCCCCATGTTTTATTCTCTTTGACTCATTTGTCAAACGTTTCAACCCGTCTACACTTGCATAATCTTTGGTCGCCGCGTCAGGATGCCTCGAGGAATCGATCTGACACGATCAGCCTGCAGTCAATGGTTCGTTGTTTATTGTTGACGGGCGGTTTTCGATGAAAGGTGCCGGTGGGCGGGGCCGCATATCTCGGTAATTACAAGGCTCACTGGCGATATCCCATAAAATATAAAAGATCAAATTTGGAAATGTGGATTTGTTCGTAAGAAAGTTTCGGACGAAATGTTTATAGGGGCGTATGATATAGCTTGTTAGGTTTCGGAATGTTAAAGCTTGGATGACTGGTTATCCTGCCCTTAGCTGCAGTATATTTATAAGCAAAGTTTTTTATGCTTTACAGGGAACCTCCTCGCCTTTATATCGCGTGTTATTCGAGCAGGTCGCGACTGTTGTAAGGCGCCGCTTTCCCAAGTACAAATAGAAATAATGTAAGCCCAGGTTGGCAAGCAAGAATATGATGCTAGGAAGATTCTGCTCCAGGGAGAGCCCTGACAGGTAGCATGATGGTAATAGGGAACCCCAGGGACTGGCTTTGGCAGGCAGCAGCGGGGAGGTAATGAGACCCAACACGGACGGTTGAAATCTGATAATTGATAGTGTTGATATTGTTGTATAGTAACTATTGATAGGTTTTTGCATGTCTCTCATGGGTGTAAATAGCCGGCGGTGCACGTAGCTGCTGACCGGGGGAAAGTTGTTTTCACCTCTCCAGCACCAAAAGACCTCTTTTGCTGCGTAAAATCTCGAAGAAAAAACGCTTTTTGCTGCGAACTCTAAACATGATTGTAACGTTCAACCTACACGATGGCAGTAATTTTACTTTTATTTTTAATACTAAATTTAATTAAGCTAATAAACACGTATTTAATTATTTTTAATACTAAGTTTTAGCTTAATAAACACGTATTTAAATATTTTCTTATTTTTCCCACACATAACAATTTTCTCGCTGGAGAAGTGAAAAGTTGTATGTATCACACGAGAGCAAATTTTTTTTGTCTCGTGCCTTTAAATTATTCACTGCGCTCAGTAGTCTATTTACGAATCACTCGCTATGCTCGAAATTCAATTCTAGACTACTTCTCTGGTCATTCGCAGCAAAAACTAACTTTGCTCACTTTTTGAACAAATAACTATTGTTTCCTCGCAGCTGACCACGGATCCGCCGTCAATTGTTCATCTTGTAGTTCGAACTCCTGCTGATAAAAAGGAAAGTATACTTAGGCATACGGCGAGAACATGGAAGCGACTTCACCTGGAACCCTTGAAAACTGAAAGACTGGAGGATCTTATCATTAGATTCCGGAACATATTAATACTATTAACGCTGTTGTTACGGTAGCAAATTTGGCTAAAATGAGGCCCGTCAGACGGACGTAAAACTATCCTCAGCAACCAAATCGGGTACATAATTGTTTGTAATAGCTGTGCCCGCGACTTTGTTCGCATGTTATGATATCACATAGCCTATAGCCTTGCTCGATAGATGGACTATCCAACGGGAACCCATCACTTTATCGCAATTAACTTCATCGATTTTCATTCCCCATAAAACTATTCGCAGATCTTTTTATACAATACTTAACAACTCCTAGAATCAGGTTACATCGCAATTTCATTTCCTCGAATAGTTGTTATCTACAAGCTCATTCCATCGTAAATTCTTTTCCTATTTTATTTATTTTATCGAAATAATGTTAAATCGATGTTTTGTTACCCATAATTTTGTTTCCACGTAAGTTTCAGTTTGCAGAATAGTTGAAACATAAATTTTTACTACACTAAAGCTAGTGTACATCGAAAATACTTTTTTTTATGTAATTAATCGTAATCATTTTTGTTTCCCTGTAAAGAAAACTTAAGGATTAAGTTAGGGTAGATTTAGAACAACAGGCAGTCAGCAGCGGTGCAACCGAAGCTAACGGAGATTGCTTGTTGTATTCAGGCATGCTACATGCATGCTTGCATTGCATGATGTATGCATGTTTGCATTGCATGATGTATGCATGCTTGCATTGCATGCTGTATGCATGCCTGCAAGATGCTTGCCGGGGGGTGCAGGGGGGCTGGCCCCCCTGTTCGGGGGGGTCGGGGGGCCCGAGGCCCCCCGCTATAATAAAAAACCATTAATACGAAAATAAACCTAGGTTAGGTTAGGTTAGACTTGTGACCAAGCATAGCGGAGCGAGCGAAGCGAGCGGAGCATTATATTGCTTGCTGCATGTTTGCTTGCATGTTGCATGCTTGTTTGCATGCTGCATGCTTGCTTGCATGCTGCATGCTTGCTTGCATTCTGTATGCTTGCTTGCATGGTGTGTACCTACTTGCAAATTAAGAATTAATTTTTAAATTAAGAACTAACCTCAACAGTTTTTATCGTTAAACGTCAACAGGCAAATGTATCGTTCGATGAAACGTTACTGCGATGGAAAGTTGTTAAACAAAACA
The DNA here is from genome assembly GCA_955850985.1 of Elophila nymphaeata. Taxonomy (NCBI): domain Eukaryota; kingdom Metazoa; phylum Arthropoda; class Insecta; order Lepidoptera; family Crambidae; genus Elophila; species Elophila nymphaeata. Next base: position 9,895,163 of record OY039086.1, on the reverse strand, counting down.
TTACAATGTGTAACGTTAAATATTGAAACATGTTTCTATAAATAGTGTTATCGATAACTTAGTAGTTTATATGAAATGTTAGTTCGATAGACCGTTATTCTGGTAAGCAACACAACTTTGAAATTTTTTTTTTATGAAAGTTTATTCGATAATATGAAACGGTGATCATTAGCTAGTCGATCAATCAAGAAAAATAGATATTGAAAATCGTGGAATAGTTTTCGGTGAAATGAAATTCGATGACAAAAAAATCTGTATTTTGATAGGTACCCCTATCCAACACAAAGAGAATTTTTCAATTTGAATCAGTAGTTCGTGAGATTAGCGCGTTCAAACAAACAAACTCTTCAGCTTTATAATATCAGTATAGATATGAGCGCATGTCTCGAACAAACGGAGAAAACGTTGTCCTACCCTATCCCTATTTCTTATCGGATCTTTAGGATAATTTTTTTTTATTAAAAAAAATCTATCTATATCTGTATGTTTTCCTTTTTTCAAAATTCGATATTTAAAGTTATTTAAAAAAAAAAGATTGAATTTTGAAATAACGAAAACGTACAGACATAGTTCTTAGTCGGATAAGAATTAGGGGTAGAAAATCTTTTTCTCTGTTTGTGTTATTTTGTATGAAGACTGTGCTCGCCATATGTACCTACTCAGTTGCATTTTACGGGTTAAATAATTTATTTTTATTAAAATACACGACTCTCTTCTAACCAAATATTTGAAAGAAGCCGAGTTAATTACCAAAAAAGAAACCAGATCTCCTAATCGCAACGATCTATAAAAGGATTCTTCGGCCATAAATCTCCGGTTTCTATCACAATATGTAATTAGGCGACAACAATATAATTTAGCGGTCCAAACGAAAGTGAGCACTTTCACCGAAGTGCGGGGGAGAGGTCACCCACGCGTGGACCACTGACTGTATGCAGTCAATTTGGGATTATGGAAGCCTTTTTTGGTTGGGTGCACAGTATACCAAGAACAGTGTCGGCGAGTTATTAGCCTACTCTGCGTTGACGCTAGGGCTATCGTAAATGTGCCGGGCGGGAACGAGCGGCGAGCGAATGTGCAATGACATAAAAACGCGCGATCACACCGAGATCACCTTATGCCCCCATATTTTTATGTCAATGTGTGCGTCACAGTGCGTGCGTAAACGGCGCCGAGTACGCACGCATACATTCTAATGGATAGCGGCCAGTTTGTATGAAGACGTATTACTGTTCTTGGTATACTGTGGTTGGGTGTAAGCCGCAATATCGAACGCCAAATAAATCGATGACAATATCGAATATAATCATTCATACATAGTTAATTGCATATCGAAATCTGATTTTTGCCAGCACATTAAGCGGTTCAGGTTCGGATTCAGTCGTGTAAATCTGCAACGAACTCATTTTGTCTCATTTTAGTGGAAATCCTTACTTTTATTGGGCAGACTGGAAGCGAAGTTGGCAATGGCGTTCTTTATCGACATTAATTCTAACTAGGTGGTAGACCCATATGTAGGGTCGTCTGGTTAGGTACCACCGCCTTTCTTATTTCTGCCGTGAAGCAGTTCGCTGTGTTTCGGATTGAAGGGAAAGGTATCCAGTGTAATTACTGGGCATGGAGGGCATATCATCTTAGTCCCCAGGATGGCAAACGCACTTGCGGTGTTAAGTGATTTACACTTAATATTGCAAGCGTCTATAGGCGGCGGTGACCACTTAAAATCAGGTGGGCCGCAAGCTTGTTTGCCATCTCGTAACATAAAAAAGGAGAATAATTTTAATTTAAAATATATATTTTTTGTGAAATATTTGTTAGCGTTTGACAGCGAAATCGAAGTGATCGTTGAAGTGATTCCTTCATAGAGTAGCATGGTTGGTATTTATGCGTTCCTTCATAATGATATATTTTTTTTATTTTAGCAACACTAACACACACATATAACAACTACATAAGGCGCTTAGTACGTCACAACAAAAATTGCAGCAATAATATTTTACGAGCCTACGAAATATAAGCCAAGTATTACGGTTAGTGAGAGTGTGTGTGTCGCAGCTGTCAAATAAAAAAAATCGGGAGTGGTCTCCCCTTGACTTTCTCGTATACCGGAAACGACGCAAAAGTTGATAGAAGCCTTACATTTTAATGCCATACATGCATGTTAAATTTTGGTCACCCATCCGAGTACCGATCGCGCACTTGGTTGCTTAACTTTCGTGATCAAAGTCTCAAAAGTTTATAGAAACCTTATATTTTGATGACGTACATGCATGTCAAATTTGGTTGCATTAAGTTAAAGCATACTCGAGTTATCGTGCTAACGAACAGACACACAGATAATAAATAAGATTATCCCTCATCGTAATCCTTTAGATACTAAAATAGTATGTTTACCTTGGAGAGTTCCACACACACAGACATAATTCCAAAAACTGTATTTTTGGACTCATGGAGGTCCAAAACGTGTAAATCCGTCAAAATCTCGAGGTCAAATTTTTTGACGATTACAAAACTTCCTCTATACTACGTATACGAGAAAGTAAAAAGTTCACAGTTCAGTGTAATATCTTCTCGGGTTACCCAGGAGCAAATCACTGGTTTCCACTGATTCATACCACCATGGCTATTCTATGAAGGAATGAATAACTTTTTTTTGACATAAAAACAACACAAAAGGGAAAAAATAGTATATGAACAACAAAACTAGTTTGTGTTATGAACAGGAGGATCTATATAGATTACATTTAAGATATATGTATACAGTGATTGCTTACCACAAGGCCTTACGCTTGTCTGCCAACCAAACAATATAAAAAACATGTGCAGTTCATTGTATCTTACCTACACTAATTATTAATTACCTAAACTAGCGTTCAGTTGCACCAAATTTCACGTTTTACAATTTTGCGAAAAGTAACGTAAAAGTCAACTTGATTCATATGAATGGATTGTTCCATTTTTAAAAATATGTTAATTTTTTATGAAATTGTAAAAAGTAAAACTTTGTGCAACCGGTCATTGGATACAATTCGTAAACTGTTTTTCTTCTATTCTGTCTTTAAATCAAATACTCGAATGAAGCAATAACAGACGTTAGTCCTAAGTTCGTTACACCACAATTCCAAGTCAAATTAAACTCTGACCCACCACTTATCTTGGTAATTGGAACCATCCTAACATTTTGTACTTAAATTATCACTTGCACTTTGTCGAACAACTTGGTTGCCGTCACGGAAAGGTCTGATTGGGTTTATTGGGACGTGAACGGATTTATATTGTGTTATTGGATGCAAATTGTAATCAAGTTGGGGTACGGACTACAGCAAAACGATATTGAAACTAAAATTATTTTATAGATTTTTGTCCATCATACAGAACACCACAGTTAAATAACACTACATTTTAGTGGTATTATGTTTCTGTTGGTGGGTAAGGTTGTCAGAGCTCGCAAACAAAAGGTTCGTACTCGTAATTTTAAACGTTGAGACATTTTAATTTCATAAATTGGAACTCCATAAATTTGCATCACCTAATCCTGTCTATGGGACCAGTATTCGATAAAGTAATAAATAATAAACATGATTCGGATGTGAGCGGTTGTAAGGTCAGTAACAGAAGTAGATTACCATTTTAGTACCCTGACATAATAATCATACATATTGATGACTGCTATTACTGCACAAGCTAGAATTGCTATAACATGATACTAAAGCGTTAATCTAATTTCGATGCTGATCGTATTTTCTCTAATACACGGCATATAAGTCAACAATCGCTTTACTATTGACTCTACTTCACAAAGAACAGTTACCAATTCATTAATTTGAAGAGCAGCAGTACAAACCTGAGTAGCGTCATAAAATATATTTAATTACGTACGCGCTATGGGCTACCAGAATCCGTTTTTTAATATCCTCTTTTGCTGTACTGAGTACAGTCAACAGCTAAGTTGATAACAAAAATCAAAACACGTTCACTAAATAAAAGTTATGATTAATAGAAAACTAAATGATGAATATAAGTAACCTTAACTATCTAGCACTTGCCTTAAATGTCCTTATGTAGTAGTGTTTCGCATGAGGGCTAAATGTCGTTGTTGCTTTAGTCCAAATCTAGTGGACACAGGGAGCGACAACGTCTCATTGGTCAGTTATGCCGCAGCCCACCGCAAATGCAGGAGTCTCTTGGAGTTATAACGTTACTAAAGTAAATCTGACATTGTATTTTATTAATGTATGGAGCAATAACGTTATAAGTACACATTTTTGACCATTGAAATTTATGAATTTAATGAGCTTTACTATTAAAAAAGTTAGAAAACGAAGTTGTAATCCAAAAACTCGAAGAAAAATTCTGGCGAAAATTGAGAGAGTAGCTTTTACTGTGTCACAATTACATTATTATTTTGATGCTAGTGCCACAACGTCACGTCACGTTAAGAGAGCTACACAGTAGTAAGTTTATTAACATAATATACTTTATTGTTTGAGTAATGATGAAGTTAAAAGTACGTCTAATGATAAAACCTATTCACCTTGCCAAGTTATGACAGAATTATTATTTTACAAAAGCACCAAACTTTAAATGCCTCTACTAATTTGAAACTGATTCTGTCCTCGAATGCAACAACTGAAAACTAACATTGATAGAAACTCACAACAAGAGAGAGATGTCAGCGCAGGTTATATGTAAACAGCTAGTTGCGATACGCCAGTTGCCGCAATACGGAGATCAAAGTTGCTTTCTCTACATAGCGCCTAAGAAACCTACATTTAACAGCATAATTATATTAACCTTTTCTCCATAAAGAAAAACTAAAGCTCATTCAGACGTATCGTCATCCATCTTGTTTTTAATATTCATAGTGTGACATTGATCGATAAATATTTGTATTCACGCCATCAAACGCTTCTTTACTCTGATGATGACTTGAGATAAATCTATTTACTTTGCTAGCGGGGGGAGGCCTAACGGCGGCGCGTGCGCAGAATGTCGATGCGCGCCATTCACAACCACGTTCTGATTTAATGCGTCTAGTCACATCGGGTTCGCATAAATACTTTACAGTAACTACTTATACGACATGGGATTGATCGGAAATAAAAACCAATTAAAAAGTTTTTGTTGAAATGTAAATACGAGTAATCAATTCCGTTGTTCTCATAATTGTGCGTAAGTGTGCCTACGTACATTTATGAGAGTAACGGAAATAATATAAGCAGATTGTGCGATAAAATTACAAATAACACTTATTATATTATTTGTATACTTCTATTCTTTAATTACTAGAAAACGAAAAAAAATCGGGAGTGGTCTCCCCTTGACTTCCTCGTCTACCGGAAATGACTCAAAAGTTGATAAAAATCTTATATTTTGATGTCATACATGCATGTTAAATTTGGTTTCAATAAGCATACTCGAGTTATCGTGCTAACGCACAGACATACACACACAAACACACACATAGACAAAATTCCAAAAACGGTATTTTTGGACTCAGGGAAACGTGTAAATCCGTAAAAATCTCGAGGTCGAATTTTTTTACGATTACAAGACTTCCTCTATACTACGTATACGAGAAAGTAAAAATTGTACAGTAGATTTGAGTTAAAAATGGAGTCTCTCAACACGTATTTTTACAACAAGAACTCGGGAGAAACTGATTTGTATACTTACTTAATTGATATGTTAAAATAATATCTACAATTATTTATATTTTCAGCATCGTGAACTAACCTGAAAAGTCTACAAATATTTGCCTACCGTATAGAGACAGTGAAAAGTCTCTTCTGTCCTTTTATTTGCGGTTAGCATAATACATGTTTTCTTCTCGATTATCCATTATTCTCAACACTAAAACTTTTCAATACCCGATCATTTATCACACTCTCTTCACTTTATATTCCACCTCTCTACATACATACGTCACTTCTTTTATCATAATATGCTTATCGTTACATGCCCGTTCTCACTGGTTTCAATATTCTAACCGCTAGTAAAAGTAAGCTTACTGAAGTTTGGTTGCCTAGCAACTTTTGGTAAAAATGACAGCGGTCGCCTAGCAACCTGGTAGGGCGACTTGTAACTGTGAATTGTATATTGAAACCAGGAAGATTGAAACCCATCTTTCCGTGAAAATTGAAAACTATTTAACGATAAAAAAAATTGTATAAACTAACAATCTTGGCAGTTCGGCAAGACGATGGTGACCAAAGCGGCGCATAATACTAATTTTAGTAATTGGTAATTCTAAAGAAAACTAATTTAAAGTTTATTTAATTACAAATATAGAAAGGAGTACATTCTTTTAAAATTATCTATAATACAGTTAGCTAGTTCCAATATTTTGGACGTCATTGAAGTTTTCTGTTACTAATCATTGCATTCGTACTATTGCGTTTATTATGAGCGGGGATGAAGTGGTTTGCTAGATATTTTTATTTAAAAAAAATTAACAAGGTTCTAAGCTTCCTCTACGTCGTGGGAGGCGGGCTCGTAAACTGGAAGGCCAGCCTATTTGCCACCAGCTCACACACTTCTCACATCCTTAACGATCTGACTTTACGACCGCTAATCCGGTCTTCTACTTAGTAAGATATAACGTGGACATCCGTCGTCTGACACCTATTGGATAGATGCTGTTTGTAATTACGACATGCAATTATAACTTGCATGTTTCTATAAATGATTTATCTCTTAACTAGTGATCAGCTTCGCTTGGGTGAAAAAATTTGTACTCTTCATTTATCGCTTTTACAATAAACACAGTGAATTTTTCTGTCAAGCCGAAGTGAGCCGAAGCCATAAATAGGTCAATACAAGAGTTTTCTCTCGATTTCTTGTTTCAAAAACACGTGTTGAGAGACTCCATTTTTAACTCAAATCTACTGTACATTTTTTTGTTACTTAATTACACATTTTCACTTGACATTAGCAAAATGCGTAACGTAAATGTATCGCGACGCCATTAATTAAAAATAGAATAGGTCAAAACATCAGCTGATTTCGATGATGGTCCCATAGGAAGAGCTGTTTGTCATGTATGTACAATTGTACAATGTACACATATAATACTCTTTATTGCACATAAAATACATAATACAATTGTTTGTTACATAGTTTACAAGGGCGAACTTATCTCTAGAAGAGAGAAGAGAGAGACATAGTGAATCCTGTAGATCTATTACAAATTGTAATCATCTATAAACTAATACATACAAAAAAACTGAATTGAAACTTACACTATTCTAATACTTATATATATTTTTAGATACTCCCACAGTATTAATATACAAGATTTCTTCTATAGAGACGGGCGATGATAATGATACACCATTGATTTCCTTAAGCAATCCACCGACTATTAACAGGTGTTCCACGAAAACTTCTCAAGAGGAAAAGGCGTTGAAGGTCGCTATATTTGAGTTTCATTGATTACACATAAAGCCACATCTGGCAGGGTGGGCCATGCACCTGAGGCGCTTTCCAGGGCGCTACCAGGCGCGTCCCCGGGTTGTGGATAGGGGAACGCCCCTCAGATATGGGGGGTACCGGCTGCGGCCGGCGCGAACAGCACTGTATGGTGTGGCCGCCTGTAGGGCCAGCGGCCGCCTTCGGGTGGCGTGGGTTGGTGGATCTGCAAGGTCCGCGGATCGCCTTTTTTGCGATCGCTGTTGGGGCGTCAGTCGCCAATTGCGAGTTTTGGCTCGTAGGCGCGGCGGTAGGACCAAGATGGCCTTCCGTCGGGCAACCCGTTACTCTGCACTGAGCGGGGCCGGGGATCCAACGCATGGAGCGATGGATCGAGTGGAAGAAAACCACAGTAAATAATTACCCCAACCCCAAGGTGGTGGTAACGCGCTGACGGGGTGCATGGCCGGAGGGTGTCCGGTTACGAGCGACCAAGTCAGGGAGTCATCCCCTTAAAATGACAAAATATGGAACTCGATTTGGAAAACAAAGTTCCCCAAGGGGTAAAAATCCCCCCCGCAGGACCGCGCAAGGCGGCTACGGGCAGCCGTTCGTTTTTGGGGTCGGCAAAATTGAGTTCCGCCTCGTCACTCTGTGACGTAACATGCGAACCCGTTGAGAGCGGGCGCCAGTCGGTATCCGGGCCGTCTGGTGTTAAATCTGTTACCGAGGCGTGTGTTGGGAGTTTAGGTCGTGTGCTCCGATCTAGGAGCGTCGGCACGCCGATGTCCGCGCGATCACGCAGTGGCTCGGCGAGTTCTGTAAATAGTGGCTGTATAAATGCTGTAAATAGTAGATTAAGTACTAGTTTAGTCAAATTAGATATAGGTTTTAGCGAGTCAGGGAAGACATTTGCGTCACCGTCGCTAAAAAGGAAGGCAAACGACTCCGAGTCGTCAAATCAAACGTACCGTTCGGTCGTCTCACACACTGACTCTGTTCACAATGCTACGAACCTTTCCGACGCCTCCACTACTTCTAGGCGGCGCCAGAGGAAATATAAAAAGAAGAAGGAATCAAAAACCTCGACCCCCGACTCTGCCTCGGGCTCCGAGCTGTCAGACTGGGCCAAGCCTTCACAGGCTTCAAAATCCAAATCCGATTCCAATGGGAAAGAGCGCGGGCGAGGTAGGTCCCCTATCATAGGGGAATACGCCGGAGTATCTTTGGTTCCAACAGAAAAGACTGCCATCGACATCGAGGAGGTGTTTAAGACAGACTGTAATGTCATTTTGGAGGTGGCAAAGAAGTCATCGCACCTGAGTGGGGGCTACCAGAAACTTCTTAAAAACGCGGTGGCTTCCATCCAAGACTCGTTCAGTGAGGTAGCCCGGAGGTCGATCACGGAAGACCACCGTATTCTCAAGGCCGAAAACGAGGCCCTAAAAAAAGGAATGGTGGAGCTCCGCCAAATGATGACGGAAATGAAGACCGAGATCAAGGCCCTCAGGAAGAGAGGTAATGGTTCTCCACGGGCTGCCGTCGCTGCTAGGTCAATGGATGTCGTCGAGACTGGAGTGGATGTGGAGACTGTTCCTCTTTCCTTGCCTAGTATTTCAGTAGCCCGACCGGCCGCAAGTTCTGCTTTGGCGGCCTCCACTTCAGATGCTGCCAATTCGGCCCTCGAAGCCTTCGAGGCTAAAATAATCCGATCTGTCGGTGTTATGCTGGACGCCCGATTCGAGGGCATTAAGGACCGCCTCCTCCCCAAGAAGAAGTTGAGGCCTCCTCTTGCAGCAGATGTGCAAGAACCCTCTAATCCTTTACCAACAACGCGAGTTAAGGAGATGCCGGCCAAAACGCAACCCACTGGTAAAGTCAAGGCCAGCCAGTTAGCTAAGAAGCAGTCCACCTCTACAGCTGTGGTTCCATCCACCTCCAGGCAGACTGCAGTACCGACGACCCCGGTTGAGCAGGAGTGGTCCACGGCGGAGTCCAGAAAAAAGAGACGTAAGAGATGCGGGAAGAAAAAGCCTTCTGCTCCCCAACAGCCTCAATCTGACATCCCAAAGGCCAGTTACGCGAAAGCGGCCAAATCCAAACTCATGTGCGATCAGCCCGCTCCGCCAAAGAAGCAGAAGACTACATTTTCTTCAAAACTAGTGCCACCCAAAACGGCTGCGGTAGTCGTGACCCTTGACCCTACGGCCATTGAAAAAGGTGTCACTTATGGACAAGTGCTCGGGCAGGCACGTCAAACTATCGACCTTGTGGAGATGGATATTGGTAAGATAACATGCCGCCAGACAGTTGCCGGAGCCCGTATTATAGAGATCCCTGGCACACAAGCCGCAGAAAAAGCGGATCTGCTAGCCTCTAAGCTGCAGGAGGCCCTCGCCGGCGTGGCAAAAGTTGTCCGACCCACGAAGTGTGTCGACCTTAGGGTATCTGGTTTGGATGACTCAATTTCCAAAATGGAGTTGGCGGTGGCCATTGCTAAAAAGGGCGGTTGCAACGCTGACCAAATTAAGGTTGGTGAAATCCGTGATGGCCCAGGTGGCTTAGGGGCCTCTATTGTTCAATGCCCAGTTGTCGTTGCCAAAAAGGTTGTAGAGGGGAGGCTTCTAATCGGATGGAGTTCAGCCCATGTAAGGACACTGGAGAGTCGTCCTATGCGGTGCTTCCGGTGTCTCGGGACGGGTCACACTCGGCAGCGGTGCCCTTCTAAAACAGATCGGAGTGGACTCTGTTTCCGGTGTGGTAAAGATGGTCACAAGGGCTCTGATTGTAGCGCCAAGCCCTACTGCGCCGTCTGCGCCTCGACCAGGCGGCCCTCCGATCATGTCATGGGGGGGAGGAAGTGCAACCCTCCCCAAACAAAAGGAAAGGATCCTGCCCCAACAAGAAGGGCGGCGTCCTCCCCTGCTGAAGGCTCGTTTGATTCCGTCGTCGAGCGAGAAGAGGCTGCAATGGAAACATAATGGACTTAAGCAATTGCAGCTTCCTTCAGGGGAACTTGAATCACGCCGCCAGGGCCCAAGATCTGCTGCTACAAGTCCTGGCGGAGTGGTCTATCGACATTGCTGTCATCGCGGAGCCATACATGGTCCCAAACCAGCCCAACTGGGCTGGCGATTCTAGTGGCTCCGTCGCTGTCGTAGTCCGGCCTGCTCCGGGTTTTACTCCCCCCGTACTCAGGGAAAGGGGCTCCGGCTACGTTGTCGTTTTGTGGGGCGGGATATCCATTGTAGGCGCCTATTTCTCACCCAACAGGCCGCTGGTGGACTTTGAGAACTTTCTCGGTGTACTCGGAACCGCAGTTAGGAGAAACGCCTCCACCGAGGTTCTGTTGCTAGGCGACCTAAATGCAAAGTCTGTGCTCTGGGGCAATCCTGTCACAGATGCCCGCGGAAGGGTCACGGAGTCCTGGGCAATCGCCTGTGGTTTATCTCTCCTCAATAGAGGGACCGTTCAGACCTGTGTGCGCTATAACGGTGGTTCGGTTGTCGACGTTTCGTTCGCGACCCCCGCCCTCGCGCGCAGAATTGCGAACTGGCGGGTTATCACAGAGGTGGAAAATCTTTCGGATCACCGATACATCCGGTTCGAGACACCCACTCCTCGCCCTCGGGTCTCTTCAGACGGTGGTCGTGGTCCTCGCTGGGCCTTGAGTCGCCTAGATAAGGAGTTGGCAGAGGAGGCGGCTACTGTCCAAGCCTGGTGCTCCCGCCCCATGGACGGCCAAGACGTCCAAGAGGCTGCAAGTCGCTTTCGCGACGCTCTGACGGAGGTATGTGATGCATCCATGCCCCGAGCTCGTCCTCCGAAAGACCGCCGCGAAGTTTATTGGTGGTCTAGAGAGATTGCTGATCTCCGCACGACCTGTACCTTCAAAAGGCGGGCCTACACACGCTGTCGCAGGCGTCGGGTGCGCAATGAAGAGGAGGAGGGCCGACTGTACAATGAGTACAGGGAGGCCAAGAAAGCTCTACAATCGGCCATCTCGCGCGCGAAAGAAGGTGCCAGGGAAGAGATGCTTCAGGGCCTTGACAGGGACCCGTGGGGACGGCCATTTAAAACCGCTCGAAATCAGTTAAGAGCACGCGGAGCCCCGCTAACAGAGACTATGAGCCCCGAACTCCTGGGCGAGGTCGTGGCGGGGCTATTCCCTCCCGCCACTGACTTCACTGCGCCACGTATGGCTCTGCCACACGATGAAGCGGCTGGCGAAGAGGTTCACCCTTTCTCAATAGAGGACGAGGAGTTTGAGGCAGTCACCGCTCCTCTTAAGAACAAGAGGACTGCGCCGGGCCCTGATGGCGTCCCAGCCAAAGTATTAGGTATGTCCCTCACACAACTAGGAGACAGGCTTCGGGAATTGTTCCACTCTTCTCTTCGAAGCGGACAATTTCCCAAATTGTGGAAGAATGGTACGTTGTGCTTACTGCGCAAAGACGGCAGGCCAACAGATGACCCATCGGCATATCGTCCGATTGTGTTGCTGGACGAAGTCGGTAAAGTCTTCGAGAGGCTAATTGCTTCTCGACTCGTCCAGCATCTGTCTGAGGTGGGCCCCGATCTGTCGTCAACACAATATGGGTTTCGGGTAGGGCGGTCCACCATAGACGCCCTGTCTGATCTGCGGAGCCTTGTTTCCCAGGCCACAGAGCAGCGTGAGCAAGTATTGGCGGTGTCGCTCGACATTGCTAATGCATTCAACACACTCCCATTCGAATCAATACTAGAGGCCCTGGCGTACCACAGGGTCCCAAACTACTTGCTTCGAATAGTGAAAAGCTATCTAGAGGACCGCGACATTATGTACGTCGGACAGGGTGGTCAAGCTGGCCGCCATAAGGTATCACGCGGTGTCCCGCAGGGGTCAGTTTTAGGACCTTTATTGTGGAACGTAGGATATGACTACGTCCTGCGTGGTGCTCTTTCTTCGCGTGTCAGGCTATTCTGTTACGCCGACGACACGCTCGTCACCACTAGAGGGAGGGACTTGGAAGAAGTGTTGCTGCTGGCCTCGGAGTCCGCCACCTTGGTCGTTCGGCGGATAAGATCACTTGGCCTGAAAGTAGCCTTGACGAAGACTGAGGCCCTGCTTTTTCATGGGCGTCGTCAACGTCCCCCGGCTGGGTTGGAGGTCGAGGTGGACGGAGTGCGCGTTCCTCTAAAGCCCCACTTAAAATATTTGGGTCTGGTCATTGACGGGCGTTGGCGGTTCGAAGAACACTTCCGACGCCTCGAACCCCGTCTGATGAGTGCCGCTGATGCTCTTGGTCGTCTTCTCCCCAATGTAGGGGGACCGAACACCACCTGTCGCCGGCTGTATGCAAACATTGTGCGCAGCATGGCCCTATACGGAGCCCCAGTCTGGGCTGACGCCCTTGGTCGTCGTGCTGTTGCGTCTCTGCATAGGGCGCAGCGCGCCATGGCGCTGAGGGCCATTAGAGGATATTGCACGATTTCGCATACAGCAGCGTGCATCATCGCAGGCACCCCTCCGTGGGAACTGGCCGCCCACGTTCTCTCGGCGGCTTACAGGATCCGCACGGAGGCGAGAGTCAACGACCGCCGAATGGTGGCCGCCGAGAGGGTCGCCGCTTTGGAGGAGGCGACAGATGAAATGTTTCTCTCGTGGTCACGGGAGCTATATGATTTACTCCGTGGGTCGACCTCCGATACCCTTCACAGGACCGTTGAAGCCATGAGCCCGTCTTTAACCACATGGGCAAAACGTCGGCATGGGTCCCTCTCCTACCACATGGTACAAATTCTAAGCGGCCATGGTTCGTTTGGCCGCTATTTGCACCGCATTGGGAGAGAGGTGGCCCCCATATGTCACCATTGTGGTGCTGAGCAAGACACCGCCCAGCACACCCTTGAAGAATGCCCCGCGTTCTCCGCACAGCGCGGCCAACTAGTCGCCGCTATTGGAAATGACCTCTCACTCCAGGCGGTGATCTCCACTATGCTGGAAAATGAGAGGTCCTGGGGCGCAGTGGGTAACTTTTGTGTCGAAGTTATGACGCAAAAGGAAACGGCGGAGCGAGCCAGGGAGAATGACCCCCAGGCCGATCCGTGCCGCCGCAGAAGGGTTGGACGGAGAAGGCGGCGCTTTGCCCGCCTCCTTCCTCCTGTCGGTGACCAGCGGGGCCCGGGCCCGGGAAGCCCTAACCCCGCATTGCACCGGTCACCGCCAGTCGTCGATGTCCAGGATGTCACGGGACATCGTCGGCCTCCCCTACCTTTTGGGGAGGTGAGAGGGGCTCGCCTTAGGCGAGCAAGCACCGACGGGGTCGTGGAAGTTTCCGCAAGGGTTCCCATGGTCCCGTCCGGCAGCGACACATCCGCGGCCGACGCGTTCTCCTCGTCCGATGACGGGGAGGAAGTGGCGGTCATTGATGTTATCGCGCCAAGGTGCATGTGAGGGACATCGTTGGGTTTTAGTGGGTAGGCCCTGCCATTAGTAGGGAGAGTCCCACATAACGTTCATGCCACCCCAGGTATGACGTATGCGTAACGCATTTCCCAACGTAAAAAAAAAAAAAAAAAAAAAAAGGGTGGGCCATGCAGTGCCACAAAACAGTTACAGGTTGACAGCATAGGCGACTATGTGATATTAATAAGTTATTGATTCGTTGATATTAATAGTCTCTACTCTATTTGAAATAAAGCAATTGATCGTGGCGTAATATTGAAGTTTTGGCCGGAATTTGTACTTTACCCAGACTGCTAAGATAATTTTGAGTGTAACATCTGTCCTGGTTCTTGGCTTTTGCGTTTCATTGTTTACTGAAGGATTGTTAGGTTTTGGGTTTGGTGCCCCTTTTATGTAGGCGACAGGTTGGTAACCTGTCACTATTTCAAGGCACTGCGTAGCCCATACTGCCAGATGTGGCTTTATGTATAACAAAATGTTACTTATGTGGCTGCTCAACCCCTCATGGGATTACGACCGTGATCATTATGGATGTATGTATTTGTACTTTAATCTAAGTTGCGACGAAACAATTAAAGAATCATAAAAATCTATTGGAAAAACATTTTATTTGTTTATAATTTTATTTGGCATGATTTGAATTGCTTGAAAATTGTATCAAAACTGGAAAGAAATATTGCCATGATAAAGGATGGGACACCAACCCGCGACCTTTAGCGAGCGAGTTTTCTTCCATGTAATGTCGTAAAGTTCTCGTAAATCTGTGGGAAGTCTGAAAGAAGGTTGTCTCTAATAGGGATGCCTACTAATATATATAAATGCGAAAGTAACTCTGTATATCTGTTAGGCTTTCACGTCAAAATCACTGAACCGATTTTGATGAAATTTGGGAAGGGACATGGGCTTCCCTTTATTGCAAAAATAAGGCTTGAAGGGGTTGGAAATTTGTATGGAAGTTAGTCATTGTTGAAGATAAAACCATGTCACTTTGAATTTCGGCACTTGATATGAAATAAATGAATATTTTATAATTTCGTTTCGTCTGGGGATGAAAGGTCGTAAGGAAATCCAAACGAAATCACGCTTTCACGCCTAACACTGGAACCGAGTTTAATAAAATTTAATTTAACGTTACTTAAGTTCAAATTCGAAACTTTTATCCATATAGTGTCATCTAGTATCTACCTACATAAAATTTAGGAGGCATTACGTAAAGAATAAACTTTCTATTACGTGGCAGGTATAATACGGCTATCGTTTTTGTTATTTACAAACAGTGATCTTAATTGCGATAAACAGCTTTGAAGAAACGGGTTTATAAAATATTATAGTTTTCACTAAATGTATGGATGTTCATTCTGTGGTAAATTTAGACTGTGGTGAATATAAAACTTTTAATATAATTTCCATAGAAGATCAGGGCAGTCAGTCATTTGATTTAGAGCTTTGTACAAAAACATCAAGTCATTAACAGTTTACGTGTTTCCAAAGATTGTAAATTGAAATATTGCAAATAGAATACACATTTTGGATTTTGGGCGTTCAAAGTCAAACGAAGGTCTAATTCGAATAAATATAAACGGAACGTTATTACGTAACTTGGCAATAACTTTCTATTAACAAATAATGCGGAACGCACAATACTCTCATATTAAATCGCGTAATGACGAGTCATCGCAGAACAATACTTAATTGAAATCAACTAAAAAATCTGTTGACGTTCACATTACTGCTGCTCGTTACGTAATTCTACAAATGTAACAGATTTTTATTTACGCATTAATTTGGCAATAGAGTCACTTAAGTAACTTATTATTGTTTCCATAACACACATCTGTCATATGAAAAAACGGCTTCCTACTAATATTATAAATGCGAAAGTTTGTATGGATTTATATATGTATGGATGGATGTCTGTTTGTTACTCATTCACGCAAAAACTACTGAATTGATTTTAATGAAACTTTACAATAATATAGGGAGTTTCTTTCGAGTTCTTGTTGTAAAAACACATGTTGTTTGACTCCATTTTTGACTAAAATCAACCACACAATTTTTGTTACTTTAGTTACATTTTCACTTGACATTGGCAAAATGCGTACGTTTAATGCGACGCGACGCCATTAATTAAGAATGGATAATATAGCTCATACATTAGAATAACATTTAGGCTATAATTTAAGTATACTGTAAGCTAGTTAATAAATTAAGGGTCCACAATGATCTTGTAAAATATTATCTACATTGACCACCTTTTACATTTTGATTTGTAATAAAGATTATTGACTATCGAGTGTAATTAAGGCTGTAAATTCATTTAAAAAATATATAGTGTAAAATACAGTTTTAAAAAGCTTTTATTTTTAACTCGTAAACGAATGGACTGATTTGTGGTGCGGTGGTTTTTTTTTAAAGCTGACTTGATCGAGATTAATAAAACAGATTAATAAAATAATAAACTATAATAAAACAGTAAACTATCAACATTATGAAATAATAATAAAAACATACAGATGAATACAGAACCTCCTCCTTTTTGGAAGTCGGTTAAAAATAGAGTGCAAATTTGTACTCCCTCGGGATCGAACCCGGAACCTCGTGATCTGGTGGGTGACCACGGTTACGAATAAGTAGTCAAACTTTCAACTTACCCATGAATAGGGTTAAAAACATTTCTAATTCAAACAACCCATTCCCTCACCATTACATTATCTCGTAGGTCGCTCGTTGATGTCTTTCCTATAGAACTATGTCTGTCCTGCTCTTCGTAGTACAGAAACTTAAATGAGTGAAAGTGACATTTGTAATTGCGTATAATAGCTGTAATACATCACAGCGATAATGATACATTGGATCAATGACTGATGACGCTCGCTTTGTTTTCCATAAAACCAAGTGTACATTGTCAAAAGTACATTATAACAAGCGCTTGAATAATGCTTGTCGTTCGTTAGATCAAAAGATGAAAGAACAATCGAAAATCGTGTATCAAGATGATGTGGGATTTCATCTAACCTGATACATATCACGCTCATCCAGAAAGAATTTAAGCAGAGCTTTAGGTAACATTTGGTTACACATGAAGCCACATCTGACAGTATGAGCCGTTCATTCATTTATTCATTTATTTATTTATTCATTTATTTCATGTCACATACTAAATTGTCCTTAAAGATATAACACAGGATAGGTCTCGACATGAGCCCTGTCAGGGCGCTACAACATTAAGTTTAGTTTATTAAATTAAATTAAATTACATAAAATTGAAATAATTAATTACAATAGCACAAGTCAAAGATAATAAAATTAGTCAATGATACAACAAAATAAGTCAAAGATTCAATAAAATAAGTCAAAGATACAATAAAACAAGTCAAAGATACAATTTTTACGAATACATTATCTGGATTACTTCATTAGATATGGGGTGATGCTATTCTACTCTGCCGGCATCACATAGCTAATCGCATGTTTGTTTACCTGCAATCAAATATAGAAATAACAAAGCAAAAACCAAAAGAAAATGGCAAAAGCCCGAGAATGACTAAAGAGGTCAAATAAAATTATTATTGCCAATGTTATGACGAGTTCTTGTACAAGCGACAGAAGATCAGTATAGCCAATACTGTCAAATATCTTCCATAAATCTTAAACCTTATCCCACGATCTTAGAGTTCAAAGTATATTGAAGAAGTTCGACAATTTATGGTTGTCTGGGTCTACCGTCGCTGTACCTTTCTGTCATGTTATAAATTGGAACCGCGTGCTCAACCAAAAAATACGATTATGCTAAAAACAGTTTTGGATTACATTTAAATGCAACAATGTTGGGAGAAACACAAAGATCGTGTTTTGTTAGTTTTAAAAACAGAAACGGGTCAGAACTTGCAGTTCCGCTTAACAAAGACAAGCTTTTATCCGCGGCTTTGCTCGTGCTAAGAGACGAAAATTCTTAGGACCTATGCAAACAAACAGCGAGCGGGGCAGACAGCGGCAGTTGGGTAATTTCCAATACATTACTCACTTTTAATAGCGCATTTCAAATAGTTTTTAAGCGATGCAACCAATGTATTCGAAACTGCACAGTGGTGCACTTACGGCCAGATAGCACCAAGTTTTACGTCCATCTTAATTCATAGAAATATGCTGTTCCATTAATTAAATGTTCATTTTTACGAAAAAAAAATAATGGAATGAAATCGGTTAAAATCGGGCTCAAAAGGTTAAATCGACCCCTTATATTATTAAAATTGGTTAGATTGTAGCCTATGTTACCTAGACCATAATAACGAACCGATTGATACCTTAATAAAATCAGATGAAGTTTAGGTGCTACGGAGAAACATTTTTTGTTTTGTTTATTTAGGTTGTTAAATCAAAGTACTTTAAGCTGCAGAATCATCATAACAGCCTCTATAATTCGACCCACTGCTGGGACACAAGGTGCCTTGTCATCGAAGGAGGTTTAGGCAGTAGTCCACCACGCTTGCCCAATACAGATTGGTGGACGGAGTATAAGGTGATCAATACCCCTTTGCTGCTCCATTAATCGCCTTCTACGACATCCATTGGAGGATATGGGGTGATGCTATTCTACTCTGCCGGCATCACATGGCATACCGTAATGTGAATGTGAATGCGGAACCCTTTAACCCCAAGGGATTGGTTATCTGAGCTATTGCAATTCGCAATATAACCTTGTGATATAACTAAGTATACTCACCGCGGTCCAAATTACGCTTATGTATATGTGCGCTTATTATATATCGGCACCGATAGCGCGCACACGGAGTGAACCGAATTGAACGTATTCGCACCAACGAAAACAATCTGACGTCATTAGTGACGTCATTATGCAGTGCTAACAGTGCACACGAAAAAGAGGTAGTGCAGTGTGTGTGCAAATGTCCAACTCAGACGTTTAAGTTTGTGAATTATTAGAGTAAACATTTGAGTTTTGAATTATTAAAGACTCGTTATAGCTACTTTATTTAAGACAATAATTTTCTTTTACTCTATTAATAATCCTAGGGTGCTGTTTTAGTGTTTAAATAGTTTTTACATAACCTCTTCTTAGACGTTTGACATTTACACACAAAGCGTGGAGCAAATTGATTGCACGCAAACAGTGCACATAGCATCGTATTCAATTCGGTCCAAGGTGTTTGCACTGTTGGTAACGTTCGTAGTGTTTGCGCATATCAGACCGCAGGGATTGTTAGCAGGACAGCATAATATTTTTGAAAATTGGCGGTAGTTAGCCAAGTAAACAAAAAACAAGTACTATCATCAACAAAACCGAATACAAAGTCCCCGGGGGATTGAACCCGGGGCTATCTAATATAGAGACTGAAAACCACCGAGGTTAAAGCACTGTGAAATTGATACACTTAATGTTTACCTTATCTATAAGATACAAATGACTAGAAACCTTTACCCGAAACAAAATAAATAAGTTTTTTTTTTTAATTAAAATCTGCTAAGCAGATCGTGGGAAACTGTGTACAATATAAATTTAAGCGAAAAATTACTTGCCATGTTTATCTAGAGTTTTAATTAAATTCAATTATTTACAAGCACGCCTCTGAGACCTGAGATTTAGACCAAAAAACGGTAATGAGATAATGATAGTATTCTCATTATAGTAAGATTAGTTTTCCACTATATTAAACTTACGGCCAGTTGCACAAAGTTTACCAATTTTGCAAATCTAGGGTATGTAATGCTTTTAAAGGTTACAATTACGACCTTTGGAATGAACAGAAATATTTGTGAGTAAATAAACTATTTGTATGGTTGCTAGGTTCAGGGTTATTTTTTTTTTTACCAAAAGAGGCCGACCTTTGTGGGAGAGTCTATTCTTTTATTTTGGATGGGGTTTGTATCCTAATGGACATGTCAACCCCATTGTACCTTAGAACTAAAATTCCGCTAGCATATAGTGCTTATTAAAAAGCTAAGAATCTATGATACAAAATTAAAAATTTACATAAAAAATTTCTTTATTTAAATGAAAATGACAACATAACATGATTAAATATATCTAATAAACGACATGCACACATTCACTCATAATTATATCTACATGTGTATATTATTTAACTGCCGAGGGAGCTCTGTTTTTTTAAAATTTGTTTATTTTTAATTCTATCCAGTTAGATGGTAGAACAAATGAGAAAAAAATAACTATTTCGACGATTGAACTATGCAATCGAACCAGTGAGAAACAATGGTTAGCGGGATCTGTACCGGTACAAAGATAATCTTTTTCTTGTTTTAAAATCATAAAACATAATTCGAAGTGTCATGTTATTCCGCCTCACACGTTGAACAATTACTTATGTCTAATAAATTTGCCGCACTTACCAGACATACCATTTGAGTAATAAACGTAAAGTATATACCGAGTAACATGAAATATGTGGTTAGGTTAGCGGCTAGGTAGCAACCAGCTAGTTCGTCTGGCCTGCAGTTAAGGCACCGTCGCAAAATGACCTTGAAGAAATGTGCGCAAAAACTGTCGTTGAATTCCTGTAGACAGCTTGAAGAGCTTGGATGTAAATAATGTTTTATTTCAAATTATAAGAAAAAAATTAAATGTAATAGGTAATTTAAATTTTAAGTAGGTAGATAGATGATTTTTTTATTATAGCTAAATAAAATTGCACTCAAAAAAAGTGAAAAAAATTATGTCTAAAATCGGCGCCAGACATGTTCAAATACGCAACTACCTAAAAAGTCACGAAGTGTGGCACAGGTATTTGAGTAAGTATCTGTGCAAAAGTTTGAACACACATTTGAAGTCAAAAAGACATACACAAGTATTAATACTAGAAAAATGCACTGAAAAATTTTTTACAATAAAAATATAAGCACCAAGCACTGACAAATTTCGACAGCGAAAAGCAGTGTCTCGGTGGCGTAATTGGTCAACGCATCCGCCCGGATTGTGGAAGATAGAATATTTACGCGTTTGTATACGCAAAAATAAAATTATTCCATTACATACACAAGTTTCAAATGTGACAGACATTCAAATGTGTGATCAAACTTTGCTCAAACTTTAATTACCATGTCTGGCGCTGGCTTAAGAGCTTTTTAACCAAAGAGCTTTCATTATTGTAAACCTACCAGAGCCCCACGGAGTAGGGTTGGCAATGCGGGAGTAACACATCAGGGTTACAATCATCTAAAGGCTATGGTGGCCATTAGGCGGTCTGCCTGTTAAGTGATTGACAGACAAGTCAAAACAAGCCGACGGCAAGCCTGGCGGTAAACAGCAACCATAACGTATAGACGCTTGCAATATTGACGTGACACTCGCGCGCTGTCAACCCCCGTCAAAGCTTGGTCTTACAATCCCGCGTAGATAATTGGTGAATATTTATAATTTTGTTAATTCGATTATAGATAATGGACGTAAGGTGTAGAAACTGATTTCTAGCAAAGCTTGTGTTCGTACGTTGCACTAATGCTACCGAGTCTTTCCTTCTTCGATCTGTTATACTCGGATTGTACGGGAGTGACGTATGTTTCTTTGTGACAGCATGTTAAATGAAATTTTTTTATACGGTAAGCAAATCCGAAGAAGAGTAAAGTAATTCAGTTGAGAAGTCACGTTTCTTAAATAATATCTAGTATTACTTTATTTGGATGATTCATTTAAGATGTAGATTAATATAATAAATGTGAAGTAAAATCTATTAAACGACGATTGTTATCTTCAAAGAGCTTACTTTGAATCGAGGAAAATAGAGAAATATTTATATTTTTAAATCATCAAGGTACGCATAAAAAAATTACGTTGCAATTGAAAGTAACTGACGTAACTTCTTCAATACAAAATTTCAAAAGTATTTTTTGCAGTCACAATTTGAGTATTTTTTGCTGGAGCTGAGCTTAAAAAACTCAATTGTGAGTAAACAGCCCCTTAATCGACTGACTTAACAAACTCGACAGCGTCATTAAATATTAAGGTCCGATCACACAACATAGATATTTTGATCTGCCACTGTATAAAGGATTTTTTTTGTATGTTGAATTCGATTTAAAATAGAGTTACTGTTTTATGTACGTAGCTGCAACAGCAGCGCAGGATCAATCGGGTTATAACCTCAAGAGTGCCCTATGCCTAACTGCGGATTAATGATTGATAGAGCCTCTTTAGGACAGTAACAATTGTTAGTGACCGTAATTTTTTTTTTCCTTTTATCAAGTTAAATGGGCTTTTAACTTTGGTGTCTACTAACATAACTCTTAAACTACCTAACTTAGAGTTTAATATTATATTTTTTATTCTCTCATCTGTAAAACACTAACGAATATTTTACAAAAAGAATATCAATAATGTTTTGTAGAATACCTTAACTGTTGTAGAATAGGTCAATTTAGCTTCCAATTTATGTAAGAAATATTTCGATTAAAATTCGACGGGTGAAATTGAAGTGAGAGAGAAGCGATACTTACAAAGTAGCAGACCGGCCTCTTTTTTTATTGGTATTAAAGTCATCCTGAATAATTAGTGTATGGGTATTATAATTTTTAAAACGTTTTTTCATACTAAATATAAATGATATTTCACTGTAAAAGTTCAAGTGAACATAGCATGTCAAATCCCAAATACTATGCGAAGCCAAAAAAATACCATAATAGGATAACAGCAATAAAGTTATTAAAACTTTTTTTTATCTTCGGCGGGAAAGCTTTAGACTCATCACACCCAACGGTACCTAAGTTATCTATTTATATTTATACCTACTAATATTATAAAGAGGACAGATTTGTTTGTTTGTAACGACAAAATTCAAAAACTACTGGACTGATTTCAAAAATTCTTTTACCATTACAATGCGACGTTGTTTCCAAGTGTCATAGGATATATTTGATTGAAAACTCCACGCAGATGAAGTCGCGTGTCGAGCGCTAGTGTATGATAAGGCAGGAGGACACCAGGCTTCACCCGTAACCTTATCTTATTAGCTATCTTATCAATAATTACAGACACAATAGTGTTGTTAGCACTATTATTGATAACAGACTATGATTAGGTAGCTATCCACGCGGACATAATATATGGAATAATTTTATTTTTGCGTTTTATTTTTAATACTAGAATAATGTACTGAAAAAAATCGACTTGCCTCAGGCGGGAATCGAACCCGCATCTTCCTCAATCCGGGCGGCTGCGTTGAACATTACGCCACCGAGACACTGCTTTTCGCTGTCGAAATTTGTCAGTGCTTGGTGCTTATGTTTTTATGGTAAACATTGTTTCGTCAAATCTTTGAAATTTGCACTTCTAAGACCCGAACGAAATATTTTTGCAAATATTTGACGCCCAGTTAAGATGAAACTACCATACATTATGGAATAATTTTATTTTTGCGTTTTACAAATGCGTAAATATTTTTAATACTAGACTTTCTCGGACATACCTAATATATCTACCCGCCAAATAGGGTACTTATAAATGTACTGTGGTAACATTCCAAGCGTCACGCTTTATTTGAGGTCAACTGTACCTACAAGACAATTACGCCCCGTTTATCTACATCTCCCCTGCTCTAGTAAGTCAGTTGATTTACATAAACATACTTGTTTTGTGAATAATTATAGTGATAAAAACTGTATTTGACTTGACTGCGGAAAGTAATATGTTCGTTATTTCTAGTTACATGTAATTATTGGGTTGGTTAATTAATAGTTGGTAATTGGAATTAGATGTAATATTGACAGCTAGCTCTTTAACACTAGGTTCGAATCCCAGTTAGGGAAGTCGTTTTATTACCAGACTACGGCAAAGCCAAAAGTAGGGCTAATAATTTAAGCAGTCTATGTATGTACACTCACCTGCACGAAAACTGGGCAAAGCAAAGTTTTCCATATGGATCATGTTTAAAATGTTTTTAGTTACTCAAATCCATGTAAACGGGTTCAATGTGTGTTACATAGTGTTTTAAGATGTTTTTAATGTACCTATCTTATAAAGATTTTGTTAGGAAAATAATGTTAATTCAAAATCACTAATTTAAACGCAAATTAACACTATGTTATCAAATACAGCATAATTAAATGTCTATCAAATTAAATTAAATGTCTATTATACGTGTAATATAATTAACGAAACTTACTTACCTATTTGGATATAAAACAAACAACTTTAAATGTAAACTTACCTATTTATATCTAGGGCATCAAAAACTTTTAATTAAGATTGATTACATAAACACACAATAATTAATTAATTAAGACTTTATTTTGCAGTCGTCGTCCGGAACAATAAGTGCACAAATTGTACTGATATGAGGAATTTTGACTTTGACTTTGTAACCCTTTAGTGCGGTTGTCTGTATAGTGTCCATATTCTCCCTCAGTTGACTTTTACGTCACCAACAGAATGAAAGGGTAAGTTATATTAGTGATAGGTAACTATTTAACTTAATAAGTAACAGATGTTGCTTCTTTAATCGTAAGGAAGTTCGTTTTAAGGATTGAAGACGTACCAAGGTTCTTACAAACCCAGCTGTCAAGTCCAGCTGCGGCTAAAAAAAATACTTAATCCACAACAATAAAATTCTATTTCGGAGTGTTCCGCAAAAAAATTAAAAAGTCAGGCTTAATTAATGCACTACGAGGTAGGTAAGAATAGCGAAAACTGGTTCTTTAAACCTATTTGCATAGTTATTGCAAAGATCAATAATTGACATAGTTTTTTGTTGTATATTTAATTCGCTTTGTTGTTATTCGGTTTCAAAAATATTTATGTTTGTACATTTTTTTTTATAAAAAGCTACTCATAAGCACTGTACTTATTCACCGGGATCGCGAAGGGGTTCAAGTGTCGAGCTTTAACATGACAGATTTTTTTTCTGATCTTTCGTTTTCTTTTCAATTTGGTATAAATTTCAAACATTTAAAATTATCCCAAACAAAATTAGAAACATAAATTGATTATACTAAAACAAAAAAAAATGAAACTTCAAAAAAATAAATACGTCTAAACCTGACTAAAATTAGCATGCATTTTAAAAATATCTATAGGTTACCTGGAGGAGATCGTTTACTGCGATAAGGTCGCCCTTTGAACAACAATTTTTAATGTGATTCAATACTAATATTGAACTGGTTGATGTATGTACAAAAAAAATATTCTATTCTATTCTATAGGTATACTTAATTACTCTTTATTGCAATTTAAAATACATCAAATGTACAAAAAAAAACAGAAAACAAAGTTTGCAAGGGCGGACTTATCTCTGAAAGAGATCTATAGTAGGAGCAGTAGAGGTATACATGAAGAAGAAAAAAGGATTAATTTAGAGAAATAGTCGCGATAAATATAAAATTTATGTTTACAATAGAGATGTTTGAATTAGAGTCGGCACGGTAATCAGTATATGTATATAAATAGCTATAATTACTAAGAATTTAAAACTACATAAATTATATATACTTAGTTATTTTTCCTTAACATACCTAGGTATGAGGATATTCCAATTTTATTTGCACTAATGAGGAATATCCGATGTCGGCAAATAATTTTATACCTACCTTAGTGATTAATGATATCATAATTAGCACGAATTTCGTATGTAATTTACGCCTATTTTATAACTTTAAGATATTTACGAAGATTTAGTTTGTTCTCCATCCAACTATAACAGAATATTGACAACTCTTAAAAAGTAATAAAATTAATGTGCGAAAAGAATTCCGATTCAAAGTTGTGGAATATATTGGGGTAGTTGTTTAAAGAAACATTTATTTATTATTTTAAATTAATATCTATAGTAATTTTGTAGTTGTCTCAACAAAATAATTATTTAAATAAAATAATTACTTCCGTACTAAAACTGTGGTAAGGATTTCGACGATTAAAAACCAAAGTCATTTAAATAAAGAAATTTTTCATTTTCAATTCAAATGTCGAAAAATTCTTATAAAGCCCAGCTTCGCCATAACCATGCCTTTAGTTAGATAATCGTGACTCCATCCACAACAATAACGCACGCCCAATTCGGAACTAACAATAAAAGTAACAAAATTACTCACCGAAAAGTCCTCAGATTCTACGGCCGTATACGGCGAAAATCCCAGCTGGAAAACACTTAGCACAAGTCTTTAAAATGCACAGAAAACAGCACAGCACAGCACAGGAAAATTGTACGAAAACGCGTCACGAAAGATCGACAAAAGTTTCGCGGCAATTCGCTACGAAAACGCGCGGTCGACTCCCGCGCAGGTTTAACAGAGACTGGGGCATAGCGCGCATGCGTCGATGCTACTAACATAAACTAACTTAAAACCCGCTGCAGGTGCTATACAATTTGATTCTTATAGCTATAAACAAAAAGGTTGTATTAACGGTATCCATATCCTTGTGTCTTTCGCCCCAACACCTGCCTTCGCATAGTAAAAAACTATAGCAAACAGAATAGTAGCATATCTTACTTATGGCGATGACAACCTTTTAGAGATGTTCATTTTGAATTTACGAGTGCATGAGCTGTACAAGCTTTAAGGTCATAATGTGTCTAGTGGGCCGCGTCTCATATTATGACTAATACTTCAAACATGGATAAAGATGAACATACCAAATAAAAAAGTACATAGACGGAACGCTACAAAGAAAAAATTGAGGCTCGTAATATATAACTATGCCTCCCTCGTCACCTTGAACAATACAATACAAATATACTATATTGCACAGACAGAAACGGAAAACTACAGAACATAATAGTACATATGGGTCAGTACAATAGGATTATTGCTAAAAAGCAATCTCTTCCACGCAACCTTTAGTAAGAGGAGACTTAAAGGAATAAATAAAAATAGGTGCAAGACTCGGGATAAACAAACATCATATTATTGAGAAGAATAATGTAAAGAAGTCATACACATATAATGATCAAAATAGAATGAAGATAGAATAGAATAGAATTAATAATTACAAAAATGAGTGACAGGAAATACAATACAAACTAAGCACAAGGTAGTAACGAAATATTAGAGCTTTGCAATATTCGAGACCTTCTTAAATCTTCAGGTAATCTTCAGAGTTCCACAACCGGACAGCATGCACAGCAAAGGAATATGAAAATAAATCAGTAGACTGGTTGGGGATATCCAATGTGAGAGTGGAAGATGTATACTTACGTAAAGAACGACATAGCGAGTCTGAGCGAAAATAAAAGGAGTTTTTGAAATAGATGAAGTCTGTAGAAAAAGGACAGATAACACAGTTACGCCCGTATTCACAAACAATACTTGTCTTAGTAAAAAACAATGCTATGCAAATTAAGGAACATCAAGAAGGTGGCGGGAATACACTGGATGAGAAGGGCATAAGACCGAACGGATTGGTGTGCGAATGAGGAGACCTATGCCCAGCATACATACATACATACATACATAGAGTCACGCCTTTCTCCCACAGGGGTAGGCAGAGATTACTTGTTTCCACTTGCTACGATCCTTGCATACCTCTTTCGCTTCATCTACTTTCATCACATTCTTCATGCATGCTCGGCGGTTACGCGTACTTCTAACCTGGCCCTTTTTCAAAACGTCTTCGATTTGATCGTTAAACGTTCGCCTAGGTCTACCTCGCCCCGCCTCTCCATTCACTTCTGATTCATAAATCCTTTTAGTCAATCTACTTTCATTCATCCTCTCCACGTGTCCGAACCATATGAGCATCCCTTTTTCAATTCTTGTCACTATGTCTTCTTTCACACCACACATCTCTCTTATCACGCTATTATACAACCTGTCACTCAATTTTACACCTGCCATGCTCCTCAAGGCTCTCATTTCTACTGCATTTATTCTACTTTCATGCCTTTTCTCCCATACCCAACTTTCACTTCCATACATTAGTGTTGGAACCAGCACACCGTTATGTACTGCCAGTCGTGCCTTGTCAGACAGCGTCTGACTGCTCATAAAAGCGTGCAAAGCTCCATTAACTGCGTTTCCCGCTTTCACACGTTTTTCTATATCACTTTCACACTTCCCATCTCTCGTGAATACAGATCCCAAATATACAAACTCACGTACTTGCTCCAATTTTTCGCTCCCTATCATAATATCACACTCAGTCATGTCCTCGTCTCTTTCAAAAACCATTATCTTGGTCTTGCTTACGTTCACTTTCATTCCCTTATCATATAAAGCTTCATTCATTACACTTACCATCTCCTGCAATTCACTGGCCGATGATGCTAATAAGACCTGATCATCAGCGTACAGTAGGCATTTGACAAGTAAGTCATTCATTCGTAAACCGCAATCACTCTCTTTCAATCTTGTCAGACATTTATCCATGAATAAGTTAAACAGCCATGGAGACGCCACACATCCCTGTCTCACACCTTTTCCAATGTGAAACGATTCCGTGTATGCGCCGTTTATCCTAACACAAGCATTGGAACCCTCATAAAGAGCTTTCAATGCTCGGATCAGGCTGCTGCTCACCCCATGCATAGACAAAGCTGACCACAATTCACTTCTCACCACTCGATCATAAGCCTTTTCCAGGTCTACGAAAGCGCAGTATACTCGTTGGCATTTCGCCAGAAATTTCTGAGTTATGCATCGCAGGGAAAAGACTTGATCTGTACATCCCATCCCCTTTCGAAATCCTGCTTGCACGTCCCATATTTTGTCATTCGTCTCTTTTATGACCCTTTCTATCAAAACTTTTGCATACAATTTGCCGACAACGCTGAGGAGGCTTATCCCACGATAATTCTTGCACTCCAGCTGCGACCCTTTCCCTTTGTACAATGGTACTATAACGGCTTTGCACCAATCACTTGGCACTCTGCCGCTTCCCCAACATACATTGAAAAGGTAGTGCAGCTGTTTAGCAACGGCACCTCCCCCCGCTCTCAACATCTCTACCGTAATCCTGTCATACCCTGAGGATTTTCCTGCTTTCATACCTTTTAATGCATCCATAATTTCTACCATACTTATCTCGCTTTCATCGCAATCTTCTTCCGTGGGTGAAGTATCGCAATGTACCTCTTCTTCTCTTTCAAACAGGCTCTCAAAATACTCCTTCCATCTCTTCAGCACTCTTTCCTCACCGTTCATGATACTTCCATCCTGGCCTCTGATATTTCCCAGCTCCGAGGTTGCACTCTTTCCTCGAGCTGTCCGTATGGATTTCCAGAAAACTTTTATATTGGAACGGAAATTATCAGAAAGCCTTCTATCAAAGTCATCCTTACATTCTTCTTTCTTTCTAGCTACTGCTTCCTTCACCAGTGCGTTCCACCTTTTGTACTCACTTCTAGCATCATCTACATCCTTAACTGTCATCTTTTGCATCCTTTGGTCAGCCCTCTTAGCTAACCAATCTCTCCAAGCTTTCTTTTTCTCTTTCACAACCTTTTGTATCTCTTCGTCCACCCATACCGCCTTTCGTTTCTTCCCCTTTCTTCTTTTCGCAACTCCGCACACACTAATAGCAGCACTCACTACTTCATCTTTGAAAATCTTCCATATATCTTCAATCTCACAAACGGGTTCTATTTTTCCAAATACGTCCCTTAACTTCCTCCCAAATTCCTCTTCCACTCCCTTCTCTTGCAATTTTTCCACTCTTATGCGCTGCAGGATACTTACAGTATCATTGGTTCGGTGCCGCCATCTATTAAACAGACCACTTATTCGGCTTACTACCAGAAAGTGGTCCGTATCTAGGCCAACGCCCCGAAACACTCTTGTATCCCGCACCTTGCTCCTCAGTCGTTCATCCACAACCACAAAATCAATCATGCTCCTCGAATTTCCTTCTTCTCTTGTGTACATATGGATCATCTTGTGAGCAAACATTGTATTTGTCACTAAAAGATTCCATTCCAGACATATATCTAACAAACTTTCCCCATTCTCATTTATCCTTTTATGCCCAGCAGTGGGTGAAAATGGGTTGAGAAGAAGAAGACGAAGAAGAAGGCCACTCCACTGCATTCCGGCAGAACATGGGCGGCTGTTTCTTCTGTCACCATGCAGGCTCTGAATAGTGGACTGTCCGTGATACCTAGGTTTGTCTGTTAAAGTTGCTATGACCAGTCAAGGCCCCCGTAATTAATCGGAGTCAAGATCTACTTAGCTGTAATAGAGCTCTATATAGACGAGCTTAACACCAGGCAGGCCGTACGCTTGTCTGCCAACCACTTAACATAAATAAAAATTCGAATCGAGTCCTCGTTAAGCGAGCTTTAAGTCATATTTTTAAAATCGAGCTTTTATTAAAGGCTTACTTTCATTTTAAGACCTTTGAAGATTTGGGTCGTTGCTCAGAGAGCTCGCACTCAACTAGACTTAGGACTCGGAGTTTAACGAGCTCATAGAGTCTTGCAAATCTGATTCGAGTCTCTTAATTTATGACTCGAGTATTGTAATATCACTTACCATCACGTTTAGGTCAATAGCTTAATTGTCATTGAAAAACTGCAGTACAATGAGGAATAATGCTTGCACTTGACGATCTAAGACTTCGCATGTTGACCTATAATACGAATAACGGCTGAAAAATTATATTAAGTCCGTCGGAAAGAACACAAAAAAATATTTCAAAAGTATTTATTTTATTTTATCACGTAAACAAATAATGACGGCGATACAGTGCGCTGAAATGCCCTCACAGGACATGTCCTCACAGGACATTTCAGCTTACGCTTTGAGAGCGTGACGTAACAAGCGCCCTCGCCTGTACTTATATACTCTATATCTTTTTAATTATTTACTTATTTGATTAAGTATTATATTCGTGTCTAATTTTTTTTTGGTAATGTATCTGATGGACTTAAGACCATGCACTCGATTTACGTCAAAATTTTCACATTTTGTGATTTTTGTAATGAAAACAGACTTAGTAATTTTGTATTTAGGAAGATAAAGGTTTGATGAAAACCGCTACGAGAGATATTGTAATTTACGCTTTAAGTTTTGTAAAACGATAAGAATCCCACGGCGCAGTTTTACGAAAATGCAGTTCAGTACCCGTAGTGTATGTTTTTTAGTATAAAAAACGTAACAAATATAGTGCGTTAAGAGGTCTATTTGTTTGGGAAGTTTGATTTGCACTTCTTTCCGCTAGAGGCGCATTCACGTTTCCTATACAAATTGAGCTCTTAACGCAACTACAGTAGTTACGTGTTTTGTACGAAAATTCTTACACTACGGGTACAGAACTATTTTTAGACACGTATTTTTTTTTAAATCGTATCAGTGAATATTTAAAAATATATTGAGCATGTAAAGTTCAGGCGTGGGGGCTTATGACGTACGAAGGCGTGACGTGTCACATCACGACATTTGAAATGAAATGAAATGAAATGAAATGAAATGAAATGAAAAGCTCTTTATTTAAATGGACTTTGCTAAGTACTTTTAAATCGTCAAAACCCTACCACCATTTCGGGACGATAATATTATTATGCTGAGATGGAGAAGAAATGGCGAAAGAAACTCCACAGCTTACAATTTGGTAATGATTTCAAAACATCATTACAGGTCAATAGATAATAATAATATAATTAAAATTACAGTTTTACATGCGTAAATTTTGGGCAGTTATTACTCCCACGCATTTGGTTCATTTATAATAATAATTTATGTTGTAAAAGCTTTTCTATACAATTCAACTAATCACATTAATGAACTAATTAATTTAAGTCTTATACCCACCACCATTTTTTGTTATTGTTAGATAGATTTTGCTCAATTTAGGTGCTAAGCATACATTTATGATCCTTTGGTTAATAAATATATCTATAAGAATACAATGTGTGCATACCAAAATAAAAAAAAAAACAATACCTAATACATTAGTTATATAAACAATATCATAACACAAACAAAATTATCCTATTAATGGCATGTGTCATACAATTATCCATCTAAATCCAATCATTTGAACGCACTGTATCGCCGTCATTATTTATTTACGTGATAAAAGAAAAAATATGTGTCCAATAGTTTTTCATGTCGTATCTGACGACGGACTAAACGGAATTTTCCAGTCATAATCCCTATTAAAAACTTATTTGTATTTTATTTTTTATGTCTAAGATAGTTTAACATATGATATTGAAATCATTTGAAAGACCTTTAAAGTAGATTACCTATTCTTTACTAATTATTATTGTCACCAAATAAATATCATCCAAAGTCGAAACAGGCGAAAACCATAACCAAAATAATAATACTAGTATACTATTATATTATCTGTGATAACATGATTCATAATTGTAAACAAAAAACTGCCAGGAAGAAACTCGTTAAATTTACGGTAACAAATTTAATAACGATATAATTAATACACACAGATGTTATATAAAAAACCTATCAAATAATTAATTAGAATAAAAATCGTAACATAAAACTTATTTTTATTGAAGCTGATCGGGAAACTCGAAATAACATCATTATTAGACCAAGATAAAAATCGCGAAGAAAACTGGTTTCAATACAGAGTTTGCATATTATTACTATGTTCTACACGATTTATTTAATACTATATCAATAGTTTGAATTTAAAAATCAATCGTACGTCAATTAGTGAGTCAGATAGTTACTATTAGCAGATCGACAGCTGACTACGAAATAGTATCAATAAAGTTGACCTCAGTTAGCTAACATAGTTTTGCAAAGACACTAATCAGTAAGTAACACGCAATTTATCTTGTGTAAGTACTACAAACACTATTAAAATAATCCAATATATAATCCATTATTAATAATATAAATGCAGTAATAAACTAGGTTTGTGTGTCTATTAGCTTTTCAGGCTTAAACCACTACACCAATTTAGTGAAATTTAACATGGAAAATGAAAAAATGAAATGTAAAAGCTCTTTATTTAAATGGACTTTGCTAAGTACTTTTAAATCGTCAAAAGCCCTACGATGGAGATGGAGATACGAGTAGATTGTAACTTGTAATCTATTTCCAAGCCACTGATTACTGGTTATCTAGGGTTATCTTATAAATTATTTGTCGCCATTATGGCGACACGGCACCAGTGCTTCTTACATCATAGATTTTTTTTAAATTCTTTATTGTTAATTAGATTCTCTCTATTATGGGAAGCCAAATGGATCTACTTCATAATGCCATGTACTATTATTTTGAAATGTACGTTTTCGATTGATCGTTAACATCGATCGAGATCTATAAAAACATCATATAATACTAAAGACAACAAGTTGTCAATGAAAGCGAAACCGACAAACAACTGGTTATTCTAAGGGAGAGAACATATAAGCGACATCTGTGTGGCAAACTAATTTGCCATACCACATTCAACACGTGTCGTTGTTATTATAAATCTCAATTTATAAATAGGTAAAAAATAACATCAAACTCATTCTAATGAAGCGTGGAGAGGCATCTTACAGGTTGGCAAGGCATAGGTGGCTAGTGCGTCTCTTGTATTATTATCTATCAAACTAGCTATTTGCATTAAATGCCAGCAGAATAGTCCAGTCAACAAGTTCAAAAACGTGAAAAATAGAGATAAAGCTCCTAAAAATATGAGCAATAGCTCATTGGATTCGGAACGACCTCTAGAAAAATGAGTTTTGAGGATTTTACTGCACGTAAAAAATTGCAATTGTTATTAACAAAATAAGATGAAAAAAAAGAGGTATTTACGTTTTTGTTAATAACTCATAAACTATTAATATTTAAGATATTTGGAAAAAAGGTCCTTAAAGAAGAGGAAATTTCCGAAAAAAAGTCCCAGCTCCCGGAACTCTACCTCTATTATTTATAATTTTAATTTAACGCTGAAAATAGGGTTCCGCGCAGCCATTACGGCATGGGCGCACTGCCGTTAAAGACAGTTTCTTACATAAAATTATTTTTTATAGTAACAAATATGAATTTAAAAATTTAAATAAATTATGGTGTCATCCAGATACTTGAAAGAATATATTCCCGTTGGAAAAAAAATTTTAAATTAATTTTTCAAAAAGTTATGCAATTGTTAATTAACGAATTTTTTTCCTATCTCCGTTTTCATAAATGACGACATAAAAATTTAAATAATAAACCTATAAATTTTTGGCTCTGTGGAGCTCTTCTTATATATATACTTAACAAGATCCCGCGATAAAAGTTTATTAAAGTTAATTATTTTGTTTATAACAATTTTTTAAAGTTAACAAAAAATGAAAAGTCTAAGAAATTTTTATTAAAAAAAAAAATTTAAACAAATGTTATATTATTGCTGCTTTCTTATCCAACAATGGCATTAAGTAACATCGGAAAAAAATTTTTTACATCATTTGTTAAGAAATTGTTTATAAACAAATAGACAAGTTTAATATTTAAAGAAATTTTTTTTTACCATTATGTTGTCTTGGCAAAATAATGATTTTTAAAAAAAAAAAAATTTCTTAAATAATTTTTTTTATTGTTTATAATCGTTTTTTTTATATTTCGATTGTTTAAATAATTAGTTAAGGAATGATATTCTCTTTAAAAATCATAATTGGCATTTCATCATAAATAAATAGAAAAAAAAAAATTTTTATCAATAATTTCATTGTTTGTTAACTTAACAATTTGTTATAAACAAATTCTAACTACCGTTATATTTTTTTTCTAGAGCTAAAAAAAATAACAAAAACAGCCATATATATCAAAATACTAAAAATCGTGTAATATTTAAAAGCGTTATAAAAAATAGAAATTTTTTTTTTTTAGTATTTTGATATATATGGCTGTTTTTGTTATTTTTTTTAACTCTAGAAAAAAAATATAACGGTAGTTAGAATTTGTTTATAACAAATTGTTAAGTTAACAAACAATGAAATTATTGATAAAAATTTTTTTTTTTTCTATTCACCTATGAAGAAATGCCAATTATGATTTTTAAAGAGAAAATCATTCCTTAACTAATTATTTAAACAATCGAAATATAAAAAAAAACGATTATAAACAATAAAAAAAAATATTTAAGATTTTTTTTTTTTTTAAAAATCATTATTTTGCCAAGACAACATAATGGTAAAAAAAAAATTTCTTTAAATATTAAACTTGTCTATTTGTTTATAAACAATTTCTTAACAAATGATGTAAAAAAAATTTTTCCGATGTTACTTAATGCCATTGTTGGATAAGAAAGCAGCAATAATATAACATTTGTTTAAAATTTTTTTTTTAATAACATTTCTTAGACTTTTCATTTTTTGTTAACTTTAAAAAATTGTTATAAACAAAATAAATAACTTTAATAAACTTTTATCGCGGGATCTTGTTAAGTATATATATAAGAAGAGCTCCACAGAGCCAAAAATTTATAGGTTTATTATTTAAATTTTTATGTCGTCATTTATGAAAACGGAGATAGGAAAAAAATTCGTTAATTAACAATTGCATAACTTTTTGAAAAATTAATTTAAAATTTTTTTTCCAACGGGAATATATTCTTTCAAGTATCTGGATGACACCATAATTTATTTAAATTTTTAAATTCATATTTGTTACTATAAAAAATAATTTTATGTAAGAAACTGTCTTTAACGGCAGTGCGCCCATGCCGTAATGGCTGCGCGGAGCCCTATTTTCAGCGTTAAATTAAAATTATAAATAATAGAGGTAGAGTTCCGGGAGCTGGGACTTTTTTTTCGGAAATTTCCTCTTCTTTAAGGACCTTTTTTCCAAATATCTTAAATATTAATAGTTTATGAGTTATTAACAAAAACGTAAAGACCTCTTTTTTTTCATCTTATTTTGTTAATAACAATTGCAATTTTTTACGTGCAGTAAAATCCTCAAAACTCATTTTTCTAGAGGTCGTTCCGAATCCAATGAGCTATTGCTCATATTTTTAGGAGCTTTATCTCTATTTTTCACGTTTTTGAACTTGTTGACTGGACTAGAAGTGGAGTAATTTTCCAGACTTTATTTATAAAAAAAAACTGAATTATTATTTATTATACTAAAATTAAGTTAACAAAGTTATTGTTTCAACGGTTAATTATAAGATAGCTTACCTCTCAGTGGTAGAAGGTTCAAAGCTCACGTCTATCGTCAGGCTTATCATCAGTGACCATTTTGTGAGACAAAAGCTAAAAGCTTCCCCATTTATTGCTTTGGCGACATACTTTGATAAGGTGGTAGTGGCTACCTAGACGGTTTTAATATGCCTCCGTGCTGTAGTGGTTTATCTACGGGAAAAATCCAGATGTCACGAATTCGATCCTCAGGAGAGTTCAAATCAAATAGAAAATAAATTTATTCAACATATACTTTTGCAAGTACTTGTTGACGTCATACCATAATTAAATTAAATTAAAGTTTTACTAAGTCTAAAGCTTTTAGAAAACTGAGAGAGTCCACTGAGAAGAGCCAGCAAGAAACTCGGTAAGATGTTGCCTCTTAATATTAAGAAAAAAAATACATAAAAACCAACAAAATTAAAAACAATACATTAGCTAAAACCATGAATGAAATATAAAAAAAGTCTTGCTCATAGGGCCCTCTCTCACGGACAGGACACCATGGTGGCGTTACCAATCGCTGCCACGAATAAAATTGCTAAGGTTAAGTTAAGGTTTGTGCTGGGTTTGTTTATTGGTACGGCTTGTTCTAACTCCGATTAGCTAGCTACTACCATCCTCTGAGAATTTATCGCCATGACATAATAGTATTATTGTTAGTCAATCAAGAGAGATGAAGGCCAATAGCTACCCTGGCCAAGATAAAAAAACGAGCATCAACTAAAACAGTAGCAAATATGTTCCCGAAACATTTGGATCTAAGACTAGCCGTTAGACTACAGAAGGGAATAAAACTTGTGTCATTAAGTCGTCCTAGAAAAATATAATTGAAAGAAATAAAATTTAACTTTAAGTACCCACATAAATATATAAGAACTGTCTCAATCACGTCAATTTCTTAAGAGCTACGATCCCACAGACAGGCGCAGACACATCAAACTTATAACACCCATCTTTTTGTGTTGGGAGGTTAAAATACTATAGAAGCTCACATTTATAAACACCGCCATCTAAATCTGTCGCCATAATAATAATGTTAACAGCATTATTGTGTTCCGACAATTAATCATAAGAAGCCAGTCGATCAGTTAAGTTTCCTTATCAAGCATAAAAAACACACTTTCTCACCAATTACAAACATTCGTAAGAAAATCACAGCTTATTTTATTTTGTAAACCGAAAAGGAGGTTCTCAATTCGACTGTATTTTTTTATGTATGTAACATCATATCTCTTTACTGGGTGTACCGATTTTGAAGATTCTTTTAACTTTTGGAAGCTGGTGCTTGTCATGTGGTCCCATTTAAAGATCGACCTTTGACGATTAGTTTTTGAGTTATCCCTAATAATGCCTATTTAATTGCCATTGATGATGACGTAATCTTATCACTTGTTTGTCTGAAAGATCTCCAGTTAGTTTCCTGAAATTTTATACACTTAAAACACTAAGAAGCAAAAAAATAAATAATAGAAAATCGTTTTAAAAATCTAAATGTTACCGACCTAAAATGGTACCGACCTATGACCGACCTCAAAACGCTTTGGCTTTTTATTTAAATCTCTATTTTTAGTTTTGAAGGCGGTTTTTTAATTAAAAAATTTGTTAAATTTTGTCGCTCGTGGATACACCGCCTTATACACAATACACTAGATAATAAACGTTAATACTATGACATTACTGATTTAGTATAGGTACATTATGGAATGGTCCGCGACATTGGTCTAGTTTCAATTCATTACGTATATTAGTGAAGTAGTGCGCAGCTTTGTGGAACAATGGTAAAAATCTAGTTTTCTCTAGGTATTATTTTATTTTCACAATTATTGCTAACCGTGTTTCAATGGAATTCCTGGTGAAATCTTAAAATACAAACAAACATACATACTAAAAAGCTTTAGGTAGTTTGGTTACACTTAAAGCCAAATTTGGCAGTATGGGCCATGCAATGCCTCAAAGTGATGACAAATTACCAGCCTGTCGTGCTCACACAAGATGGAAGCATTATTGCGAGACATTCACTGTAGTGTATCTGTAGTTGGAGTGTGAATTATATTCTAAAGTTTGGATTGTCGAAGCATCATACCAAAAAGGAATTAGACCTTGAATGAACAAACAAAAAGTCACAACCAGGACAGTATACTCTATAACGTCAGTAGTTCCTTTAGTGGCTTAGGGTGCCGTGTGTTGGGGTCCACGTCCGGAAGCCTCCTCGTGGCGGACCCTGGTAACGTGGTGGAGAAACTTTCTCGGTGGGTGTGTGGCTTTTGGATGTCAAGTGTGTCCCCTTGGTATTCGAAGTCACATGCCATCGTCGAGTTGTTTTTGTTTTCCCACCACGGCTAGTTCCGGACGGCCCTTTTAAGAAGTCCGGCATGAAGTCTCCCGGGTGCGGTCCGATGGCTGCTCCCGGTGTCCTCGTCAGGAGGACGCGCCAGGTCGAGCAGCCGTCGGTGGAGGAGTGGCTTCTGGCCACCAATTGGTGTAAGGAGTGCCTAGACGGTCAGCGTTGGGACGGTCTCGGTGTAGTTCCCGAGCCGCCCCATAATAGCACACTGAAGGTCAGGCCGGGGAGGATGTTTAGTGGGTATGGAGAGAACGCCTTTACCCCGAGTCCCACATATCCCCTGCAGTTGGCACCACCCTGCAGGGACGATGCGTAAATTCATTTGACCTCCCCGTAACAAAAAAAAGGCTGCCGTGTGAAACTTTTTAACGGTTTCTCGACACTTTTTTAGTCCTTCAAAACCATATTTCTATAAGCTAGTGTAACAGCCATTACTCGGGTCACTGTACCCTTTTTCATATAAAAAATTGGAGATTTTTCATTCAGCGTAAGTACCACCATTCAAATATATTAACACTATTGTAGAAAGATACGTATCTCGTAACAATAAAGCGCACATTTCAACATCCGCGTCACGGTCCGCCGGGGACAGACGGACCTACGGAGCATGTAATGAGGATGTGTGTTAGGGTGCGGATCCATCTAAACTGGTCTGCAAAACTAAGTACTACACTTTTATTATTACAATTGAAAGAAAAGGGATTATATTTGATTTTAAAGTTTATTTTATCCATTTCTTAAAAAAGATCACCAACTATGAAGTATTTTTCACAAAATTAAACTTTTTTTTCAGTCTTTTTATTTCAAAACTTTATCTTGTATACTTATTAAGTTATTGCAATTTTAAAAGTATGATATGCTTAGTTTTGCAGGCCAGTGTGTACCGTACTGGATGCGACATTAGACGAAGTAATAAACATTCATTTAATTTTAAGCAATTGTGCATGCCATTTGGTTAGAGCAAATAAAAAACTGGCTACGGAGCGCTGCGGATAACGCACTAAGGCGGGTTTTATATATATGTAGTGCGTCAGTCGACTTTTTAAGTAAGTATATGGCAAGGCGTATTTTCGTTGCATGATGTGTAAGCAGGTAACAGTTTATTTAAATGAAATGAAATGTTTTATTCTTTTTACGGGCGAGGCGTAGTTTTACCGGCCTCAGTGCGTTCACTTTTTTATTTGATCTGGAGGCCATTTAATATCATCACAACGCCTCTCTGAAGGTGTTTAGGCAGTAGTGCACGACGCTCGCCCATTGCGGATTGGTGGACGGAGTGATCAATACCCCTTTGCTGATCTATTAGTCGCCTTCTACGACACCCATTGGAGGATATCGGATGAAGCTATTATACTCTGCCAGCATCACATGGCAAATGCTGCTATTTAATAAGGAATTGTATTTTTAAGGAAAGTATGTATTATTAAGGAGTGGAAAGTAGTTGTTTGACACTTTTTTATGTTTCACAGGGAAACTCTTGGTGTTCATCTCTATCACCTAATAGTAAGTGTTGATAAGGTAGAAAGAGGAAGCAAATTGCATCCGGAACCCCTAACCACTAGAGGCATCGGTCTGAAAACTAAATTGTTTGATATAATTATATAGCAAAATTATATTATCTTCTCATCAACTATTTAGATATAGCATCTAGAAATAAGAAGTGATATTGTTAACTACGCTAAATCGACCTTTTCTTATATCGTTTATGTATTTTTTAATATCTGTTTTTTTATAGTTTTTCAGGATTGTGATTTGTTACTTTTTTATATACTTTTTTATATACTTGATTTTTTATATTACATGTGATTGACTAGAGAAGAGAAAGTAGATACTCTAGAAGGTATATAGATTCGTTTTGCAGCTTTTTTCATATTTCCAACAGATATACTAAAAAGTATATATAATTATATTTATGTAGGTATAACGCCTTGTATGACGAATAATAGAGATCCAAGATTAATCATGCATTTCATGTTTTTAGTAATTTATTTAATTATTATGTTTCTGTAGTAATGAATGTATAGTTTTAAAAATTGTATGAATTCGGAGCATTTGTGGTTGTGTGTACGCACCCTAATGAATATGTTAACTACATTCAACCGATACCACGTATTGTCTTCACAATGATTTTGTAAACTATAAAACTGTAGTATTTTACCTACAAATATTGTAATGCTTAGTAATTTATTTGCAAACTGATGAGGTCTTTGAAGAGGCAAGAACTGTACGATATACTGTACATTCTTGAGCAGACCACACCGGATGATTAAATCTGCTTTTGGTACTGTTGTGTTTCTGCCCATGAGTTTAATTTTCCAGAGCTCATGAAATTGCCATTTTGTATAAAAATTTCAACAGAAAATGCATTTTAAATGCTAGCAGTTTTTTTTTATTTTTCATCGACTCTAACTGATAATATTACGAAACTTGATTCTAATTCGCGGATAAGAAATATTTTAGAAGGTCAGCCAATTACCAATTATTCAATAGTCCAGTCAAAATAAACGAAAAAAAAGTGCTGAGTTTGAATTAATTCCTAACAAGTTGGATTTTGTATATGTCTTAAATACATTATTTCATTACAAGCGCTATGTAATAAGTCCCCATCTAGTTTGTACAATTGCTTATTAACCGAGGTCAACGGTCACTAATTTTCAGTTTTTCGCGTATTCTTTAAAACGGTGAGAGCTGCCGGAAAAATGAATAAGAGAAAGTTTGTAAACGTAATTTTTTTGTTTATCCTTTTTCCATTCGAAGCACCGTTTAAGAATTATCGCTTATTGAGAATTCTATTTAGACTAGACTATAAATTAGATAAGGGAATAATTCAGTCATTTCATTTACTAAATACGAAATTTATACCAAGTTATTCTATCCGAAAATTTATGAAAACTCTACCTACTTAATTCATAGAATTGCAATATTTTTGGAATCGTGCAATTTATTAACTAAATTGCGTGTACGAAAAAAGTTGTCAATTAGTGGAGACTTATAAATACAGCAGTTGCTACCCATTTGCTTGCTGTGTTTGCTACAAAACAAATTGTAACCGTTTCCAACCCTACCGACGGGAGGATCTACGCAACAGCTCGCGCGGGCGCAGGTGCGCACAAGCATCTGTTCTAACCTCACTTGTTACAACAACGTAGGGTTGGCACCACAGCTTTAATAATACAAGGAGATAGGCCAAGCCAGCGTTTAACTTGTGACAAGTGTATGCCCAGTGCGCATACATTACCGCCACTTCGCCTTCCGATAAAGTCGAGTGAATGCGTAACTCAACGATTTGACCGATCTCCTTTGCGGCTGTGCTTAACTTTCATTGCTTCGCAGTCCTTAAGACGTGCGCAATGAATAGTGTATATTACGGCATGCTCAACTAGAACCATGTTATGTAGTACGGCCGCTGATCGCGACATTCGGTCTTCATATGAACTCGGCGATTCGACCGATCTCCTTAGATTGATATATCTGTGGTTGGCACATTGGCATGTGTTTCTACCTAATCGTCTGCTGCTCTGTTATCATCACTAGTGAATTTATGAGTCACCCACGAGTACACTTTTTTCTGTATGATAGGATCATGAACTGTTTTATTAGTTATGTCATCAATTAATTAATTACCATGGCTGCTAAGATGATTAAGAGTATAATATCCATCCTGGTCGTAGGCTCACAGAAAGTGTGTTCTGTGGCATGGTTCATTATATCAGATGTGGCTTTGTGTGTCACCAAATGTTACTTTAGACTCTGCTCACCACCTTATGCATTGTGAGCGTGATTGTAAGTATGTATTGTTGATTGAATTATTTATAAAACTAGCCTTTATAGGTATAAAGGTAAAAAAAAAAAAAAAAAAAAAAAAAAAAAGTCAACTTCTGTCCTCTTGGTCTCCGTATTTAAATTGATATTTTTTATGTGTAAACCACAAAAAAAGTGTAATAATACCTACTTGACACTCATCGGATCACCAGTCATATGATCTAGGCGAAATAATAAGTGAAAGTGGAAATAACATGTCCTGTATAGCAGGATTTAACCGGTGAGCGCTTAGACACACACAACACAACACCGCCACTGTAAAATAGCACTTATCACTTTTATACATGCATTTTAAAGTGCTTTATTAATAAATACACTGTGCTATTACTGTATTCGGGCGCTATTACTTCATAATAAATAATAATCGTTACACTAAGATGGAAAGTTCAAATGTCAATATGGCGCCTAGAAAATTATTTGCATCAAAATCAACAGAGACATTAAACTCATCTATTGTAACATCAGACTCTGAATATGAGACTAAAAGTTTGGACTTATCAACACATGTTATTGACCATGACATTGACAATATGAGGGAACAAATGATTGCTTGAAACTAAGATTACAAAGTACAGAAAATGAACTTGACAATGTTATTTTGGAAAACTGCTGCCTTAAGAAGCAAATTGACCATCTAACACAACAACTGACTACACTGAAAGATATATGCAAGACTCCCATGTCGACACTGAAAAGAAATACCTCAAAAACGACCAAAAAGACAAGACAACCTAGTGCAAAAGAATCAATTATAAATAACAAAACTATAATCACAGATGCCACTTACAAGGATGGTTCAACGCAGACATATCAAAAAAAAAAGTGTGATCATGTAGCGAAAACTAAAACTAACAACATTTCTGACCATACTAAAAAAAATCAACAAGCGATTTGGATCTTTGGAGGACAGCATTGTGTGGGCTTGGCCTCTATCATTTTACAAGACCATAACCGAATGTTACATAATAAGAAGTGTAGGATCACATCATGGACGAAACCTAACGCGTCGACTGAAGAAATTTTAAAAATAAGTTATGATTCCCGTATTCTTGATGATGATATAATTGTTGTAAGCGTAGGAGAACATGACAAAAATCCTTATCAAGTTATTATGGAATTACATAGCCACATAAAAAGACACCCTAACAATCATATTTTTATTCTTAAGGTCAATAACAATAATAATAGTCATTATAATATGAATATTTTGAATTATCAATTGAAATTAATTTGTCAAAATATAGGAAAATGTCACTTCGTTGAAAATAAGCTTGAACTTGTGGATATGTTTCGTGGGCTTGAGAAAATATGCAAAGGAAATATAACTGGTGGATACAAAAAAAAAACTTTAAATAAAAATCAACTTAAATATAATCACAAAAAGATTACAAACAAATGCAACATAGGAAGACAAAATAATCAAACAATAGACATAAACAAAAAGGGCACAATTCCTTATTATTTTAACATAGCTAAATCTAAACAAAAAAATGCTAATACGCGTTCGGTTTCCACTTTGAAAGGCACAATTCCCTATTATTTTAAAATAATTACAAAAAATACTACAAAATTAGATATCCCATCAAAGCCTACTCAACATTCCTTTCGTAAATAATGACAGTAATCAGTTATATTACAGGGTATTACATCAAAACATAGCAAGTATATTATCAAAAAAAGAATTGTTAGAAATAGCGTTATCTGAATTGGCAAATGCAAATAATGAGCCAAATGTTGTATGCCTAACAGAAACATTCGTGAAAGCGGGCTCTGAAAAAAATTTGAGAGTCCATGGCTATGAACTGGCGGCATATTTTTCTAGAGATCAAAAAAGAGGAGGAGTAAGCATTTTATTAAAGAGGAATATTACTTATAATGAAATAAAATGGTTAGGCCAATATGCTGCATCTAAATCATTTGAATGCTGTGGTGTAGAAATACCAAATCAAAAATTATCGATCATATGTCTATATAGGACACCTAATTCCGATGTCTCCTAGTTTTTCAGGAAATTGGATCTGGTGCTTTATGATTTAAACAAAAAATGTAAAAATAAATATGTAATATGTGGTGATTTCAATATAAATATATTAGTAACAAATAAAGCTACCGATCAACTGCGTGACTTAGCGAAGAATTATAACCTTACTTTTCATATAAATGAGCCAACTAGGCAAGGAACATGTATAGATCATATACTGAGTAATGTTGATTCAGGGATTGGCACTGTCTTTCCTTTAGGTCTATCAGATCATGAAACGGCACAAATGTTGACATTTCCTACAAAATATAAGATAATTGGCCCTAAGGCATTTAATGTTTTTAGAAGAGACTACAGTGACGCTAACAT
Organism: Elophila nymphaeata; assembly: GCA_955850985.1. NCBI lineage: Eukaryota > Metazoa > Arthropoda > Insecta > Lepidoptera > Crambidae > Elophila > Elophila nymphaeata. The sequence continues at coordinate 9,850,764 of OY039086.1, read as the reverse complement.
AAAGAGATTTAATAACTTATTATCTGACATATCGTTCTCTGAAGTATACTCAGAAATTGACCCAAATAAAGCATTTAGTGTTTTTCATGAATTGTTTATGTCTATTTATAATATTAACTTTCCGAAAAAGAAAATATTAATAAAAAACAATAAAAAGCAGAAGTGGATATCTAGAGGAATAAAAATCAGCTGTGCAAAGAAAAGACAACTACGCTTCGTATATTACCAGCGTAAAACATTAACTAATAAATATAACTTTAAAACCTATTCTAAAATATTGAAATCGTGTATCGAAAAAGCACAAAAACTATCAAATAACAAGTTTGTGACTAATAGCAAAAATGTTTGTAAAGCGGCTTGGCGAGTAATAAAAGAAAACAATAATGACGACTCAAAAACATATATTGAAGAATTAAACTACAATGGTATAACAATAACGAATCCTTTAGATATAGCTTCGACATTTAATGATTATTTCATTCAAATGACTAACAAAATTAATAATGACATTACTGATATAGACATGACAATGAAATTTAATGGTAATAACTATGGACATTCTTTATATTTATACCCGACTTCTAGTAATGAAATAAGAAATATAATACAGTCCCTGAAAAATACAAATTCAGTGGGCTATGACGACATATCAACGAAAGTATTGAAAGCATGCAAAGATAATATTGTAACCATTATTAGCCATCTAGTAAATTTGTCATTCCAATATGGTACATTTCCAGAAATCTTAAAGAAATCATTAGTTAAACCTCTATTTAAGAAAGGAAATAAGAAAGATATTGGTAATTATAGACCTGTAACATTAATTCCAATATTTTCAAAAATCTATGAGAAATGCATGCATAAGCGGATCACAGAATATTGTGAAAGATATAACTTAATAAAGGAAGAACAAAATGGCTTTCAAAAAAATAAATCTACCACCTTAGCGATGTTCAAAATTATACAAAGTATAGTCACAAATATGGATATTGGCCAAAGGACCTGTGCACTCTTTTTTGATATGTCTAAGGCCTTTGACTTTGTGTCACATCCAATTTTATTACAAAAACTAGAGAGATATGGGATAAGGGGCCCAGTGTTAAAGTGGATAAAATCATACCTTGACGATAGAATGCAGTGTGTTCAAATTGCTGTTGTGGACCAAAAAAATGTTTTGACTACGCATGAATCAACTTACCAATGCAATAAATTTGGCGTACCACAGGGAAGTGTGCTGGGTCCGCTGCTGTTTTTATTTTACATAAATGACTTGCCGTATGTGACGTCTCATAGAACAGTCTTGTTTGCAGATGATATTGCTGTTATTGCAACCGCGAGTAAAAATGACAAATCGGAGATCGAAAGTGAAATTAATGAAACAATAACACGAATAACAAACTGGTTACAAAAAAACAATCTGAAAATTAATGCAACAAAAACTAATTACATTATATTTGAAAATAGTTATAAGAATAAAAATTTTAAATTAGACATAAAATATAATAATGAATCAATATTAGAGACTAAAAATGCATCATTTTTAGGAGTGACTTTAGATAAAAACGTTAATTGGAAAGAACATGTTAAAAAAATTAATAATAAAATAAATAGTTTCGTATATGTTCTCAAGCGTTTGCGAAGAGTTTCGTCCCAGGAAACGGCACTGTTTGCATACCATGCTTATGTAGCTTCAGTTTTGAGATATGGATTGCTGGTCTGGGGAAATTCAACTGATGTAAATAGAATCTTTATAGCGCAAAAAAAATGCATCAGAGCTGTCGCCGGTGTACCACCATACGAATCATGTAAACCAATCTTTGAATTTATGAAGGTAATGACTCTACCAGGTCTGTACATTTATAAATCCTGTGTCTTTGTCAGACAACATTTAACGCTTTTCAAAACAGCCCAAGAAATATATTCACGTTCAAATAGAAACCAAAACAGATTAGTATTATCTCATATACCCAGAACTAGCCTGTACAGTAAGAGTTGCCTTGCGATGACAGTAAAGCTTTATAATAAATTACCTGAAAAAGTAAAGGACTCCTCATCTATACACATATTTAAATCTAGACTATGGAATCTATTAACACAGCATGTATTTTATAATGTGAAGGAATATTTGGATATTAAATTTAAATAAAAATTTACTAATTATTATGAAATAATATGAATATGAACTTGACATAATATGAAAAGACATTAATGTACTTGACTTTTTTTTTCTCTAAACATTTGACTAAGTAATTTTAATTTTGTAATGGATTTGAATTTAATTAGTACCTATTCAGTTAAGGTGTAATAGATATATGACTATTGAACTTTTGCATGCCACGTTGGCAAAACATGTATGCTCATTAGATTTAATATAAACACCTGTATTTACCATGTTTTTAGCAAATAAATTATTATTATTATTATTATTATTATAAATTCTTTCTGTATTCCGTGGCTATGACCCTAAATTATAAGTGAACTGTATCTCACTTGCCTACGCTTTTGTTTAACTGTTTTTGACACATATACAACATGTAAATGAAATAACCAACACCCTGAATACAGGTGGTTTGGGATAGGCTTCCGAGTTGATTTCAATATTTTTTTTTAAAAAGAACGATTTTTTAAAAAAAAAGTACCCAGAAAATATTGTATAACATTTTCTGAGTACTTTTTGTTCTTTTTTTAAAAAAAAATCTTTTTTAAAAAAAAATATTGATATCAACTCAGAAGTCGATCCCAAACCACCTGTATTCAGGGTGTTGGTTATTTCATTTACATGTTGTATAATGATACCGTTAAAAAATCAATAAATCGGCGAGTTCGCGCTAAGTTGTATCTACCTAGATTGCGCCGCGCTACGTGACGGTAGTGAAACACTCGACTTTCTCGTATACCGGAAACGACTCAAATGTTGATAGAAACATTATATTTTTAATGTCATGTTGGTTACCCATCCGAGTAAAGACCGCGCAGTTGGTTGCTTAACTTTCGTGATCGACGACTCAAATAAGTTAGAGCATACTTGAGTTATCGTGCTAACGCACAGACACACAGACATACAGGCACACACATAGACATAATTCCAACTCCGGTACTCGGATGGGTGACCAAAATTTAACATGCATGTATGACATCAAAATACTTTTGAGTCGTTTCCGGTATACGAGAAAGTCAAGGGGAGACCACTCCCGATATTTAATACACTAAAATGTACAAATTTTGGAATGTTCTCATACTAACTGTATAAGTAATCTTGTTCTATAAGTGTATTTTTTTTCAAAATTTACGTTCTTATGTTTACGCGTAAATATCGTTAGAAAATTGCATGTTACGAATTACTGAACATTGCGTCCGGCATTCAATCCTCAGAATGTAATCATGTCAAACATGTTTAGTGCAAGCCAATAAAACTGCTATAGAGACCAAATAAAATCATATCACTCACCAAGGCGTAGGCTTACTGTGGGTAGTTGATGATTTGTTACAATGCCCTGTATAGCTCGCGTAATAATTGATTGCAAAACACTCTGTAAGTATAACTTCTTATACTGCATAATAACAAGTTCACGTGTTAAAGATATAATTTTGGTACAGTATAGTACATTTATTAAAGTATTTTCCGCACGCTAGCGTACGGAATACCCCGCTTCCTGTTCAGGGGTGACATATTATCTTACCTTACCTCGGGTGGTAAAAAAAAATGATATTTCGCCTTCAGCTCGGTCATCAAATACCTGCAATCTATTCATTACATTATTCATTACCGCCCTAATTATTAAATGTAATATTACACTATAGGCAAATTATTAATTACCTACTTCTTAAGTTGCTGACCTATCAAATTACGTTATACCAACCTATTTCTTCAGTTTCAGTTCTATCACCGTTACGTTTCAGTAACATATAATATGTATTGCAAATGCAATGGACAATCCTTTACATTTGCAATACAAGTGTGTTAGTTGCTATAATATTTTTACTGTGTGTCTGACAATATACAAAATTTATTGTTTTATTTGTGTGTATGTGTTTGTTATGGGTGCGCATTTTCTTACATAACGTTTCAATTCCTATCCTAATGGAGATCCGAAAATATTTCTCATACCATTTAAAACCATAATGATCATTCTTCATAACAAATCATTCTTCATAACTTCATAAAACATAATCATTGAAATTCATAATATCATTAATCATATATTTTTGGCCGAGTTTAGTGTTTTATGCACCTACATGGCTGGGTGATGGGTAGGTTAGGGTTATTTTTTTTATGACCAGGCGGAGTGCACTGTTTTTAGTAACAGTATAAATAAAAAAAATATGATCACTAACTGTTATGAGCTCCGTTGGTAGTAATAAAAATGTATGAATAAAAAAAGTATGAAAAATAAAATTATGAAGAGTGATTATTATGAACACAAATCGGTAGTAAGACAAAGAATAGGATTTAGAATATTATGCGAGCCAATATGGACCCGTTTGTTATATACCTACCTAGTTATTTGACTATAGTCAATAATAGTAGATCGCTGGACGAGGGTGGATTGAACTCTGACTACAGCCTAACTACGTCCTCATATGAGAATTGATTCCTTTTGCCCGTGTTAAGCGCTCTACTTGACATTTAGAATACAAGGAAACAAAAAAAAGAGTTTGATCCCAAATAACTTGCGAGCAGAATTAGAAATGTTTAAAGGTTATGTCACACTTATCAGCTAGAAAGGGAACGCCTCTTTTTACTATGAACACTACGGAACGGCTATGGATCGTATAACATCGCCTCTTTTTAACAGACTTCTGAAAAAGGAGGAGATTCTCAATTCGTATTTATCTTTTTTTAGGTATGGTGCTAAACACAACGTTTATTCCAAATATTGAGCAACCTCAGGTCGGTGCCAACGCACCGACCTCAAAAAACAAAGTTGGCCTTTAGATTTTCTTTCACATACAATTTTTATTCCTCCATTTTTAGTTTTGATGGCGTTTATTGTTTTTTTTTTTAATAATTTTAAATTTTTAAATATAATTTATTTTCAGTGGTGTAAGTATATTTCTACAGTTTTTAATAGAAACTATTTCGAGTCTTTAAACTTTAAGACAAAAAAGCAATAAGTAATCCAAATTGGTTTCCAGGTTGTCGACATATAAAGTTAGAAAAGCTAAAAAAATAATATTACGACTGCGTATTTTCACGATTCTCGCGATCGCAAGTCTAAGGCCGTGCGCTGCGTTAAGCGGGTGTCATGCCATCTCCATAGAGCAGCGCTGCGTCTCCCGTCGCACGCGACGCGGAAATCTCTATGCAGATTGTATAAATCAGCCCGCCGCGCGGGTGCACGCAGCGCAGGCTCTAACTTAACCTATCCTAACCTGCACCCCCTTTGCGACACCCTGACCCGATTCTTACTACAGAATCGATTCATGTATTTTTTTATTACACCATTTCGAAAGTATACTCCTTTAAACAAAAAAGAATGTTTCAAATCGGTCCAGGAGCCTTAAAAAACCTTAGAGTCGTTATCGACTAGCGATGTCAGTCTAAACTATTTCATCAATTAAAACTTCCCAAATGAGACTGCAATTATAATGCTTTATTACTTACTATTGATACTAGTGTGACCAGCAGTTTTTTCCAGCAATTCATTTAAAAGTTCATTCCACCAGAATTGTGCTAGCCGGTTCTTTAGCACCCACTAACACCATTAACTGGCGCCATAGAATGTGAATACAATCGATGGTGAATTGCAGTATCACACCCTTACTTGCAAACATTAAAATTTGTAGTTGTCTGAAGTTGATTTTTTGAAAGAAAGTAAGCCTAAATTGTTTATTTTATGGGATAAATTTTGCGTTTACAAACGCGTAATTATTTTTAATACTAGAAAAAATAGGTACACTGAAAAAAATCGACCTGCCTCAGGCGGGAATCGAACCCAGCATCTTCCGCGATCTGCTAGGCTGCTATGTTTATTGTTTTGTTAATATTTTTTTAGTTGAATTAATATCATTTTTTTTTACTTTCTCGTATACGAAGCACAGAGGAAGTCTTGTAATCGTCAAAAAATTTGACCTCGAGATTTTGACGGATTTACACATTTTGTACCTCTCTGAGTCCAAAAATACCGTTTTTGGAATTATGTCTGTGTGTGTGTGTGTCTGTGAGTTAGCTAGTAAATAACTCGAGTAGGCTTTAACTTATTGCAACCAAATTTAATATGCATCTATGACATCAAAATATAAGGTTTCTATCAACTTGTGAGTCGTTTCCGGTATACGAGAAAGTCAAGGGGAGACCACTCCAGTTTTTTTTGTTAATGTTACTTTTCTTTTGAACGCATACTGCCTTCGTACATTGAAACAACATGAGATGGCCGTTTGTTATTCGTCTATCGTCCGCTGTCGTGATATTATAAGGATTGGAGCACCTAAACTGAGGTAGTAGCTCTATCACATTACAGAAGACACAGTCAAATAACACTACATTTCTATTCTATTCTATTCTTAATTAATGGCGTCGCGATACATTTAAGTTACGCATTTTGCTAATGTTACTGAAAATGTATTAATTAAAATAACAAAAATTGTACAGTAGATTTGAGTTAAAAATGGAGTTTGATCTTAACCGGAATATTCGACAAATGTAGTTTTAAATCGAACGTTGTGGTTGCCGAAAAAAAGTAAGTTCGTATCTTATTTAAATCATTCAACTCTCAGTCACTAAATGTAACTCAGGAATTCGATTGGGATGTAAAAACAAATAAATATTTATGTATAATTTCATTATTATGCATTTAACGTTCCTTGAATGTCAAACGAGTGTCTGAGAATTCGCTTTTGTCAATGACAATCTGTTGAATTAAAATAAGATTGATAATGAATCATAAAACAAGTTTATTTGTTGTGAAGTTTGATTGATAAAGTAATAATCCATGTTTTCGAGTACGTACGTTTCAATCGTAATACATATGAAATAGTAGATCGGGGTGTGATATCATATCCCAAAATATGAATAATCAAATCACAGAAGGCCAAATGAACGAAATCCCTAATAACGCTTTACCAAAAACATTTAAGACCAAATCACGTTCCAAATCCAAAAAAGAAAATCGTAAGACCTAAACACAAATTTAAAAAAAAATCTTTCAATAAACACCTAAGGCATCTTCGAAAATACGTAACAAATTATCATCATCATCACAGCTGTACATAGCCTTCCCCAAATTACATATGTAGTAGTTCAAGTACCTACCTGTAAGTTAGCTGGGTGTATTTGGGGCACATGGTTATTTCTTTTTTTTGTTTTTTTAGTTTGTATTTGCCTGTTACGATCTTTGTTTTTGGTTTATCTTGATTTAATCTAAAATGTTTTTAGTATAACGTGATTTGGGATTTGGTTCATTTGGAATTCAGTGATCTATGAATCAATCAGGAATCAATATGAATTGATTTTAAATTGATTAGATTATTATGTTCGAACAGTTAATGAACAGCCAGTTCCTCTGTGGTTTGACGGTTCCACCTTCAAGAGCGTCCTTGTCAAACATAAAAAAGTTCGATCTCCAAAGAGTATTTCAATATTTCATTTGTTTTACGACCTTTTTCGCTCGTGTGTCATTTAAGTACGTGTACTTTATAATCGCCTAGTACATAAGTAACTAAGTTAGCGATCCAACATGTTTGAAATTTTGCTCGTAGTCCGCCTTGGCTCATGTGCCTGTCGTCGCGAGCGGCCGTTTCGTATCGCTATCCGTGGGTGCGCAACGCTTTCGATAATTGACACAGCAGATTTCATACAACAGCTCAGGCGTTCTGAAATAGCTGTGAAAATCTTCCTTCTTTTCAGTAACTCTCTTGCAAAATTTTCATTTTTAATAAACGCTCTCTTTTTGTAAGCCAATGCTTCACTCACATTCGCCAAATTGATCTTTTTTATTTGTTTTTAAAATATGATGTTAGAATATAAATTCTAAGTAACATAAAGATTCCTCTGTCGACGACATCGGAAATAGTGTGTACAACTCAGGTGTCCAAGCTTCACATGTGCCACGGACGTACTTTAAGTCTGTCACCCTCATTTAAATTTACTTTTGCTATTGGAAGAACAATATCGATTTCCCCAATAATTTATTGATTCATAAATATCATGCTCAGACTATTAAGACGAAATACATTAAACATATCTAATACTTAATCCAATTGTCGAACGCAGTTGCCTAACATGAAGTTATTTATGTCTTTATTAAAAGCTATTATAGCGTTATCTATAAGCCGAGTTTTATGGTGGTAATTAAATTGGCTAACTATGTCATAGTTTATAATCTAGAACCTAGACACGACGCTTAGTCTTGGAATCGCGAGTTGCAATATAATTTATATGTTAAATATTGAATATTGTGATGCCGGCAGAGTAGAAATAGCATCACCCCATAACCTCCAATGGGTGAAGTAGAAAGCGATTAATGGATCAGCAAAGGGGTATTCTTCTTCTCTTTCGTGTCACTCTTGACAGAGTGGTCGTGGTCAACATGTAGGTGGTTTGGGGGCTGATGTTGCTCGCCTCACGATGTCCCGCCATCTTTCTCTGCTTGTGGTATTCCTGGTACACTCATGCAAGGGACCGCCCACCGCAGCCTTAATTTGATCGGTCCATCGCATGGGTGACCTTCCTCGAGGTCTAGTGCCCTCCACTCTGCCTTGCACAACGAGGCGCTCAATGGACTGTGCATCACGTCTCGAGACGTGTCCGAAGTATTTTAAAATACGAGTCTGAACTATATTAGATAGCCGCTGTTTGATACCGAGTTCTTGGAGTATGGATATGTTGGTACGAAATTCAGTCCAGGACACTCCAAGCATTCTTCTCCAGCACCACATTTCTAGAGCATCTATCTTCTTCTTCTCGATTTCACGCAACGTCCACGTCTCGGCAGCGTACAAAAATATGGGGAAAACCAATGTATTAACAAGCCGGATTTTAGTGGTTTTGGTAAGATTCCTGTTCTTCCATACTTTCTTCAGCTTGGGCGAATAAAGGGGTATTATTGTATTAAAAATATTATCATACTTTAAAAGATTACCTTCCTCCCTACGATTGTCGGATGCAAGTTAACTATAACAAAATGGCGGATGACAGACACCGCACAAAATTGCAGGTACAATGTAATGCCTGAATCCCCCTGAATCAGTATAATAATAATAGGCTGCAACGTGCTGTGTGATGTGCCCAGCCACAAATCAGCGGTAAATCAGATTTCCTTATATTCAGTCCACCAATCCACATTGGGTAAGAGTGGTGGACTACTGCCTAAACTTCCTTCGATGAAAAGGAGAGGCCTTGTGTCCCAGCAGTGGGTCGAATTATAAAGGTTGTGATGATAATTGCATATTGAACTGATGCAAGAAGATCAATTTTGATTAAAGCGTCGGTGGCGTAGTGCGTAAGAGCGTCGTCTTCCGCCCGTGAGGCACTGGTTCGAACCCCGCCACGTACCAATGTGTTTTCAAATTTTGAATTCATATGTACGTTTAATCGACGCTTTTACGGTGAAGGAAAACATTGTGAGGAAACCTGCACACACCTATGAAGAAATTCATAGGTTGTGTGTGAAGTCGACCAACCCGCACTTGACCAGCGTGGTTGACTAAGGCCTAATCGCCCCTTAATGTGGGGTAGGCTCGAACCCCTCGGTGTGGACATTATATGAGCTGTTGATGATGAAGAAGATCAAGCTTTACTTAACGCTTCTTTTTTACTTGAAACGCAACGGAACAGCGGCTTCCCTTTGCTCATCCGTTAGTCGCCTATCGCCTTCTACGACACCGATGCTATCCCATTCTGCCGGCATCACATGTCTAAGATTCCCAATAAAATAAGTATTTTGTACACAATTAATTGGACTGAAACTACAAAGGATTTCTTTCAACAAAACTTACAAACTTTAGCTTGAACCAGAACCGAAGGTGGTGTGGCACCCCACTTCCGTTATTCGCCCAAAGTCTCCCCAGTTCTCAGAATTGACAACTCATTTGATTGATTAACGTTTCGTCAAACATTTACATGACAATGTACCACGAAGATATAAATCATAGCTTTACGAAATTAAAGTTACACGTTTAAGTATACATTATAAAAGACCTACTGAAGTAAATAACGACGATGGAAAAATTACAAGTTTGAATTTAGAAGGTTCGACGTCTGTCAGCTGATAATTCTAAGCCCACCTCTGCATTCGGAACTTATCGGTGCTTTCTCCACAAAATTATAGAGAACACCTGCGTACCAGGTATCCATGAGGATATCCGAGTCCTTTTTCTCATAATAAGGATAAAAATATCCTTTCAACCGGAGAGCTAAGGTCACCGACGGACATGGCCCAAAGAATTGTGAACCTTAATTAGCAATGAGCATGTGGGAACATTGCGTCCAGGACTGACTGCCGTAGGCGCGGAAACCTATCCGCCTCGAGCGCGGCCACATACGGTGAGACACATCTTTGGTAGGCTCCCCACAAGGAGGACCGACGATCTGGTAAAGATCGCGGGAAGCTGCTGAATTCGGGTGGCGCAGGACCGCTCAGATTGGAGATACCTGGGGGATACCTATGTCAAACATTGAGCGTCTGTCAGTTGACATGATAATGAGTGTTGTACTGTTGTACTGTGCACGATTTCCAAAACTAGAGAGAGAGAGTTGTACATGACACTAAAAAGTTTGCGTTTTAAAACCCAGACCTTTTTAACACACAAAAGCTTCTCCTTTTAAAAACTAAGTAAGCAGAATTTATAAGGAGGTTAAATGTAACTTCTGTTTAAAGGCAACCGACCATAACCGGCCACCCCTATCCAAAATTCATGAATGGAAAGCATTAGCCTACTGAATTAATAAAAGCCTTTCATTACAATGATATGATTGATACACTTCTTGAAACGAACTACGTATAACGCTGTAGGTAAATATTAGGGGTTTAAGTATAAAATTGCCGTTTTATATGGAGAATTTAACGAAAATTCATTTTTCCATACAAATATATTTACGATTTTTCAAGGAACCACAAATCTAAATATTGTGTAATTTTGTGGATATATTTAGACAACATTCTGCTACAGTATACTTAGAGAAAAAATTTGAGAATATTAGGTATTATACCTGTAAAAAATATTAATATTTTTATAACGGAGACGGACACCTCTTACGACGAGCAGTTTTTGAAGAATTATTTTTAGTGAAAAAAAATAAAATTAGAATAAAATTTTACACATAAATATGAGTCCTTGTAATGAAGTTTAAAATAAAAAAAAGAATAATGGACATAGCTATTGTAATAAAGGAATTATACACTAATGAATAATGAGGAAAAAATCGGCAATTTCATACTTTAACCCCTATTATTATTACACAATAGGGGAGAGACTTTGTAGTATATTGTAATAAAAATACAGTGTCTCAAAGATAATTTTTGGTTATTGTGCGCGTTCTGTTGTAATTTTAAATTCGTGTAAATAAAACAATAAGACACGCCAACGAGGAAACTTGTAATATTTGATCATGAACAACCATGTCGGACATTTTTCGTCTTTCATAAAGTTTTTATATGTTTCTTTTTTATTTCTCTTTTTTTTATAAAATTAAAGACCTCATGCTCAATAGAAGACCCTGTGGTAAGCAGAAGTGGAGTCCACATGCAAAGAAAGCTAGAGCTAAAGAATATAAGCGTCACACTTGCCTTGCCGAATTGCAAGGTGCTTCTTCGTGCCTCTTTCGAATCACCCAGGATTGTGATGAGGGAACACGTGTGCTGATAGTTAATTCCATTTCTTGATAGTGCGACTTAGAAATGAATAGCATGTGTCTCAAGAAAATCAGAAGAATGTAACACAAATTATACTTTACAGTATTCTAAGTCATTATCATCATTTATATAAATTATCCAAATGCATGGGAGAAATAAATGCCCAAAATTTACGCATGTTGACTGTAATTTTAATTATATTGTTAGTGATGTTTTGAAATCATTATGAAATTGTAAGCTGTGAATTCGCCATTTCTTCTCCATCTCAGCATAATAAATAATTATTTCGTCCCAAAATGGTGGTAGGGTGTTGACGATTTAAAAGTAAGTACTTAGCAAAGACCATTTCTATAAAGAGCTTTTTCATTTCATTATACTAATATTATAAAGCGGAAAGATTTGATGGTTTGTTTGCATTGAATAGGCTCCAAAACTACTGGACCGATTTTGATAAAATTTGATATGGAAATATTTTGAAACCCTGAGAAGTACATAGGATACTTTTTGGCGCGTTAACCGACATTAACGCCAATGAAGCCACGGGCAACCGCTAGTTTCGTTTATAAAATAAATTGTAGATAGGTACCTAACTGTTAAGTTAAAAAAATACCTATATCAAGACAGTGTCCGTGCTAGACGAGAAAATAAATAGCGTTAAAATGACTTTACCTAGACAAACCTTGTACTTACATTGAGATTGAGTCTTTGATAAAGTCTGATAAATTATTCTGTATTAGTTTTAATTACGATATCTAGGTACCACAATCACAAATATTTATTCCTTTGCTTGTTGCCTTGACCAACAATAATCTAAAGCAATATCAGTGGCGATTCCTCTAAGCTGGCGAGGTTGGCCCAATCCAACGATTGCAATATTTCATCGATGCTAACAATATTTCATTCAAGCAACCTGCTTTTCAACCGGCTTCATAAAGGAGGAGGTTATCAATTAGACTATGTTTTTTTATGTTTGTTACCTCATAACTCTGTAGATACTGGGGGCGCCGATTTTGAAGATTCTTTCCACTTTTGGAAGTTGGTGCTTGTCATTTGGTCCTATTTTGAATTTGATCGAGATCTGACGAGTAGTTTTTGAGTTATCCTTTATTGCCTATTTAATTGACATCGATGATATCGTAATATTATCACTTGTGTGAAATTTGTAAAATTGTGAAAATTTATATACTTAAAACACTAAAAAGCAAAAAATAAATTACTTTTCAAAAATAAAAACACTAAAATAAAAATTCTGTTTCTAAAAATCAAATTTTTTTAAGGTCGGTGCAAACCTCAATATTTAGATTAAGAATTGTCACTTGTATTTGGGACCGACACCAAAAAAACATTTAGATTTTTATAAACAGAATTTTTACGTTCCAACTTTTTTGCCTACCAAAAGATACACCTGTTTGGTATCCTACAAAAAACCGAGATTCGTGACGATATCTCTAAAGGATTCCTATCCCACACGAAGCCAGGAATCTTAGACACGACTCCCGAAAATTCCTGATTAGCTTCACCACAACAAAACTCCACGGGAATTCTTCCGTAGCATTGTAAATCTGGGTTATATTAAGCATATCCTGTGTTGGCCGGACATGTGCGTGCAGGTTTTGCCCACTATAGCCTATGCGAATGATTGTGGTGCGACGTGGATACCTTACTTAAGTTGGAAATATTATATCTAACTGTAATCCTACTTTAGACTTTACTATAAGTTACATTTTTATCTTTATTTATTTATTTATATTTGGTACACTAACAGATTACTGTTAATTTTCTTTACAACATTAAAATATACTTACTTACTGATAATTATTTCTCGACAATGATCCTTTATAAGTGTACACAACTTGACCTATTGAGCTGAACGAACAAAACAAATTGAAATAACTTAAACTAAAACTTAAATCTTATCATAATAAAAACAACAATAAGTTTAAAAAAACATTAATTATCTAACTAGAACTGTCTATTTTCTTGATCAAAAAACTTTATTCCAGGCGTTTCACCCAAACCTTTTTTTATTTATTTAGGTCAACAAACAATTTCACAATATGGATTCTACAAGACATGTAGATACTGATAAACGTAGATATAGGAAGCTGTAGATCGGCAATGTGAAAAAGAAAGATATCAGGCCCCTACGGCGGTCAAAGAACATCCCGAGAACGCTTGGGATGTTCTATCAGCTTCGAGACGTGCAATGCGAGCGACGGGGCCCTATCCCATCACTCGCTTGTCTCTAGGCGGGTGGAGGGTGAATATTCGCCTCCTCCTGCCGGTACGCCTCCTGCGAATGGGCTCCGCTGAGGGATCATCCTCCCTAGCTCTTTCCGCAGCCTCCTTCTGGTGCATTATTTCCTCGGAAAAGGAGACCATTGCCTACCAGCATGTCGCGCTGCCTACCATAGCTGTACCTATAGTCGACAGCGAGATCTGCACAGACTGACGCGACGAGGACACTGCGCTCTGCGACCCAATACTTCTTAGGAACGACTTTTATGTTTCGAACGCAGCCTCATTCCTCACCAATCAGCATCGTATAATATCATCTAAGAATTGTACCGTTTCCTCGAACAGTTTTCTTTCGTGTATACTTTACGTCGTTAATTTCAGGCGTAATCTAAGAGATTGTGGCTTGAGATTGTGGAATTGGCGGTTCGCGTGCGTCCCTCCACCACGCACGCATTAACTGCCCAACTAAAAATGAAAATACACCCAGTTTCCATACATAATTACGGTTTTCTTTATGCAGAGAAAATGTTCTTACTGTCGAAAATACACGCTCACTTTAATTGGGAATGGGCAAGTCATTTAATAGAAATAAAACGGCTGGAATAGTATTGTCCAGATGCATGGTTGAATAAGGATGATCAGACCGTCAGATACTTAGATTACCTGGGGCCTTACCAACATCTTTATAAAAGCGATTCAAATTCCACACGTTTGAGTAGGTAAAGGTTCGTAAACTGAATCGTATTATTTCATACCCATCATCTTCATATTACTGATTCGCGTTTGCATGGAAAGAATCAAGAAGCATAAATTTAATGAAAGAATGATTATTAAAGTTGTCGTTGGTCTGTTATGGACTGAAAGAGAGAGCGCTATATAAATATGAAATAAAGTTGTCTCAGTCTACCTACAACTCTGAATTGAATCGGAATCTGAGGTCATGCAGTCAGTCAGTCAGAGAGGAGAAAACTGAGTTGTGTAGATAGCGTCATAGTACGAATTATGGATTCTATTCAATTCGATAAAAGATCCTTCGCAGTCCTTAAGACGCGCGCAATGAATAGTGTATATTACGGCATGTTCAACTAGAACCATGTTATGTAGTACGGCCGCTGATAGCGACACTCGGTCTTCCTTTGAACTCGGCGATTCGACCGATGTCCTTAGATTGATATATCTGTGGTAGATGCCTACCAAAAGCATTATAAATGGCCGTTTTACTTACCTATTCAGTTTTATCAGTCATCTGGACGACTGTTTCTACAATTGAATTTCTCGGTTCTTGGAAAAAATAAACAAATTTTTGTTATACCCTTTCGTACTCCGTCATACCCTACCTAATACTAATAATACCTACATCTTTTTTTGATGACAAGGGAAAATCCATTTAAATTCCACACCACACGCTGGCTAGGCGCGTGGCGTGTGTGGAAAAAACTAATAATAGACCTAGTAGTTAGGTATATTTCCAACAGTGGGCGTCACACACACCAAATATCTAGCACAAATTAAGTATCTTTAGCAATTTGTATTACCTTACTTTTTTTTTTTTTTTTTTTTTTAATTCACGCTCACACCAATTATCTAGCCCGAAGTAAGTATCATTAAGAACTTGTGTTACGGATACTAGATAACGGACATTTTTTTTTTTTAATATACATAATAATTTTAGATATTTTTTATAAATAAACTTAAATAAATATATAAACAACCATGACTCGCAAACAAACATTCGTGTTCGTCACACAAACATTTGCCGCTACCAGGATTCGAACCCGGGCCGCTTGATGTGAAGCTTAAATATACTTAAATATAATAATACTTAAATATGTATACTAGATATCGGACAAAATACCCAGGGGCGTCGTACATAGTTAATTTGTTGGTTTACTGAAGGCTTGTTACTTTTTGGGTTTCGAGCCAGTTTATGGAGTCGACAGGCTGGCAACCTGTCATTATTTGGAGGCTCTGAATGACCCTTATTGCCACATGTGCTTTATGTTTAATAATAAATTACCTAGGACTCTACGACTATGAGCGTGATCTTTGTAGATATACCTATGTATCCTGGGGTCCACGTCCGGAAGCCTCCTCGTGGCGGACCTTGGTAACGTGGTGGGGAAACTTTCTCGGCGGGTGTGTGGCTTTTGATACAAAGTGTGTCCGCTTGGCATTTGAAGTCACATGCCAGCGTCGAGTTGATTTTGTTTTCCCACCACGGCTAGTTCCGGACGGCCCTTTTCAGGGCCACGAAGGCGCCCGGGGACCTCATCAGGAGGACGCGCCAGGTCGAGCAGCCGTCGGTGAGGAGGCGGCCTATAAGGCCGGCGTCGGCCAGCGGCCCACAGGGGCTGGCGTTAGTCGGTAGCCCCTGTGGGCTACTGGCTACCAATTGGTGCACAAGGAGTGCCTAGACGGGCAGCGTTGGGACGGTCTGGGTGTAGTTGCGCTCACGTGCGCAGATCCCGAGTCGTCCCGAAATAGCGCACTGGAGGTCAGGCCGGGCGAACGCCTTTACCTCGAATCCCACATATCCCCTGCGATTGGCACCACCCTGCAGGAACGATGCGTAAGTGCATTTGACCTCACGGTCAACAACAAAATAATATAAAAAAATGTAGATATATGAATCCTAGATAAATATGACTAGCAAATGCGCGTTTAATTGCACAAATTTGTCTCTGGCAGCGTTAATGATCACCCAATGAGGTATGTACCCATAGATTACCTCCTCTAATCTATGACCCCACCTCATCATATTCAAAATCTCTTCAGGTTCGTTGCTATACAAGTAGATATTTCTTTCGTTCTCTTATATAGGTAAGTATATGATACCCCTGGTTTCAGATCACAATTTGCTGATGTCGCTTTCGCTTGTCATCCGGTAGGCAGTACCTATGCTTGATTGCTACTAACATACAGCATATTTTTTTTGTGTCTATGCCAACATGCAGTCTGTTGCTAGAAAAATTATGTGTTGGCTACAATTTTAGAGTGAAATTATTTTTTTCTTTTATTTAATTTCCACTCTTCTCACTCACTTACTCTCTTCTCATGTTATTTCCTATCCAACAGTACTTTATCTTGCCAAATAAACGCAGCATATCATATTTTGTGTTTCCTACCAGTAGATGAATGGTTTATAAAAATCAAACAAAAAAGTATTAATTTATATTTTTTATTTTCATTTTTTAATTTATATCAACCTGCTATCGTCAATATTGGCATCTTTATGAAATATAATATTCCCTTTTCTTTTAATGGAAGAATTAGAACAAGGCTTAATTTAATTTGGCAAATCCAAATTAAACCTTAGTAACAATTACAAAAGTAGATATTTATAAAACATAAAATGTTTATATAAAATATACATTTTTTACAAAAATGTAACATCGTAATGCTAATATAACTACAAGACTAACGCTTTATAAAAATACTTAACATCGACTAATATTGCTATTAATAATAATTAAAAATAAACAAAAAAAATTAGAATACAGATATGCGAATTCTTGAAGTATTATTTTCAGATTATTTACAGGAGCATAAAATATTCTAGATAATTTAAAGTTAAATAATATACAAAATGTACATTAGAATAATTATATTAATCTAACTATACACAGGTGGAGATGAAGGGTGTAATAAAATTTTATTTTATTTACTTAACATTCAACCATATGCTCCTTAACTTAGGATGCATATTCATCTCTTCCCGTAAGCTCTTATTACTTGACAATGATGGCAATGACATAATATTTAAGACATTGAGAAGCGCCCACCATCATGAAGTAATACATAGCACTCACACAGGTGTCATTGAGAAAATTAATATACCATCAGTACATGTTCAGATCTAATAATCTAAGGACAAGTTAGTATAATCAACAGAACAGCAGGCGCGACTAAAACCTGTCTTATTCGTAAGGAATAAAGCGTAGGTTTGCAAAGCAACTGTCACGCGTGATGTGCTGCCGAATGTACAACCATATTGCACGTCAAAAAGGAGACCGCTTTTCCTAAAGTCTAAGAGAAAGCATGATCTCGACAAACTTCTGTTTGGAGTAACCATCAAAAGAACAAAAATATTAGGCACGAATGTGTGAATATAGTGTTTTTATTTAATGCACTGTAACCCTTAAAACTCTATAATAACTTATTGATATTAAAAACTGTGATTTGGGTGCTTACGGCACTATGACAAATACTCAAGTATGAAGTAACTTTTAGAGCGACAACAATTTGGTATTTAGTAGATCGCAATTAAATTAAGGACTTGGAGGGTTTGCCTCAACATTGAACTACCCCATACTTTTTGAAATATGCAATAGGTAAAGCGTTACAGCATATAATCTTTTTTAAAGTTTTTGCAACTACCTCCAAAATTCAAAAGATGTTTACTCCAAAAGAAGTTGAGTAAAAATAAATAAAATAATACAATAAGCTCCGAACATACAAGGATGGTCCATACACTAGTCTTGCCTACTGGGCCCGCGGAGGAATGAAAATAAGGGTAAGGACTCATGTGAGCTCACCACCTGACTCGTTAAGTAGCCTTTATTTACAAAGCATTTTTGGCCTATCAAGTCCTCGGTGGAATTCCCTAAATAAACGTGCAAACAGCAGTCAAACTATTCCGGTGGGCAATATATAAATTACGTATGTATGTACAATATGAAATAGTTCGGTCTGACTGAGTACCTACATTTAATTGTTTGGTATTTATTTGTGACTCTCCATACACTATTTTGTACCTAATTTTTCTTTTCTTTTGCCGCTCTATGGCACAATTGCAGGCTTCATACGTTTTAAGGCACCAATTTAGGCACTTATTGTACAATATATAATTGGTTAAATACAATGATTATATATGAGATAAGTTATATATTATTGAGCTTCAAATTTCGATAAAGAAGTACTACAAAAAATTTTGTACGCATATTTTGACCATGTTGCAAAAACGTTACTAAAAAAAGTTTATTTTCATTATACTTTCGTTTTCCAGAACACGTTATGGCACAGTAATTGTAAAATTGCTCAGAGTCCTGATATTATACATTAAAATATATTACCAATAACATACATAGCAGTATATAACATATAATTTGTCACTTCAGTCTTCAATGCAGAAATCTCAATAGGCAATTAAAATCACAGTAAATTTTATAGTTGCAAATATATGGTGCCGTTTACTAAGGCCAAATTCTTGGGTTTGTTTGAATCGTTAATTTTTTAAACTACCCATCATAAGAGTTTTTCTATGATAATTAGTATGGGTCGGTATAGGTAGAGATTTAAGTAGATCATAACATGGATATGCCCATCCAGACTGTCGATAATGCAGAATTACTCCTTGGTCAGGTCTAGTACGGACCGCTAAACCCAGGGGCGCGGATTCGATTCCCACACTAGACAAAAGTGCTTTGACAAGTCCGTTACAAAAAACCCATTATATAAATATGCTGTCCATGCATTTGTTTAAATTGTAAAGTATAACGGTAGTTTTAAAAAAAAAGTAATTCGCTCATAATGTAAAAAGCACTTGGTCCTCACCCGCTAAATCGGTAAGTAATATTTGCTATTTTTTCTCTTTCAAATATAAATTTCACTGTACCATTACAAGACGGCTTTTTAAAGACATTTTTATCAATACCGGAATACCATTAGGAGGCATATCCATATGAATATTTCGTATGTCAATTTGACAATAAATACTCTTGATATGGAGGCACGCACAGAGTTTATATATGAATATTTTTATAACATTAGGTTAGGTTAAGATGAAGTTATTTCAAACAGCTATGAAAAACCTGTAGGTATAATTTGTTTTTTTTTATCAAAAACGATTTATATAACCTCAAAAATGTTACTGTTTTTTTTTAGACTAATTCAGGTTTGAGGAAGAGGTTGCTTGATACTTAAAACTCTACCTATTCCGACCCATGATTGCGAATAATTCTCAATTTTATTGCTTGTAAATGAAATTTCAAATCTTAAAGCTGCTTGGCAAAAATAGCACTTAAATCCAAAGCCAAACGACCCAAACTCGCCCATCTCCATTCACTCAAACCTGAACACCCAGAACTCTATCAACAACAAATTCATATCTCACATCATCAGTCTTGTCTTTCTCCGCTTCCAACGTTGCGTCACACTTCGGCACTTCGTAGTTCTCGAGACAGGGGTTCTTGCATTCTATGACTTGCTCGCTAGTCGTTACGGTTTCTATTTGCGTGGCCGTTTTCGTTTCTGTCCTGGTCCGTAGCTCGTAGAAGGTCTTGGATGAGCGTCCGTCCGGTGTTCGTCTTTCCTCAAGCTCGTCTTCCCAATCATCATCCGACGCGTCTTCTTCGTTCGGCGCTATTGGTACAGAGTTTTTGCTGCGAGTGAAGAACGCCATCTTTTCTCTGTTGACAATAAATGAAAATAATGTTATCAAACTTTTACTTTCAAAAATGGTCCTTCGAGCCGGATTCAATATACAAAAATACTACTATAGCCACGAAAGAACTTTTACTAACCTGAAGGTAAGAAGGTCAGGCTTTCTACCGCCCTGTCGTGATTTTCTCAGCCGGTAGATCTCCCTGCAAGTTCTGTGTAGCAACCTCGTCGCCCTATCTCCGGGCTCTGCGGTATTGGCTAACAGTCTCCTAAGGGAATCGTCTTCGGTCACCCACGCGGCTATAGTTGGATCGCCTCGGGTACAAGCTTCTTCTAACCTGAAATCGAACAACAAGGTAACAAAATCTGTGTAGAGTTATTAACATAATATATATAAGACATAATGCAGGATTCAAATCGTTAAACGCGACTTAAGAAAGTGGTATAAAAGCTTGTATAATTGCTATTTTATATCAGCTAGACACCATAAACTTTAAGCGGCCAGTTTTCTAAGTAGTGTTCATGTATACCTGGTGGTAAATTTAATAAGTAAAACTGTTAACTGTCAAAATTTCACAGTAGACATCATACTATTTGTGGTATTGTAATGAAACAATTTAATTTATTAAAATACTATTATCATTCATGATAATATTATTAAAGATTACATGAAATGAGGCTAAATCCTTCTTTCCGTTTTTGAAAATTCGAACAAGAAATGACTACAAAACAAAATGGTCCTTCGAGCCGGATTTTAACTCTAAAATCATGTTAAACAATGTCAATGTTTTACATTATTTTAGAGCTCATTCTCAAATTTTGTATAAATATTATTTTAAAGGTGAGAAAAAAAAGTATTTCAGTTTTTTAAAATCTTTTGATTGAAAATTCGAACAAAAAATGGCTACAAAACAAAATGGTCCTTCGAGCCGGATTTTAACATGTTAATTTTTTACATGATTTTAGAGCTCGTTCTCAAGTTTTCTTTAAATATTGGTTCAAAGGTGATAAAAAAATGTTTACAATAAAATATTTTAAGATATAAGCACGAACCTCTTCTTTAGCTGCGTAAGATGAGCGATCTCATTGCGCAAGTCGGCTAAGCGATCATGTTGCGCGTGTAGATCTAACGTCAGATCCAGGGAAGTCCTCGCAGTGCGCGTGCGCGTGGAACTACGACGTAAGGGAAGGGCGCCTCCAGAGACACGACCCCATCTGAATAACAATGGAAAATTTATGATTACCAATTTATTTTTGATTCCTTCTAAGTGGAAGTAAGGTTAATATGCACTTTATTGCTTTGAAATAAGAACGAAAACCTGTGCTTCAAGAGAAATAGAAAAGGTTGAGTAATATCCATACCTAACAAGTGCAATAATGAAATCTTAAATGTGTCTCAAAATTATTATTTTATGTAAGATCTAGCAAAAATCCATAGAATATAATTAAAGAATAAGACATAGAACCTTGTGTTAAACAAACTGACTTTTATTGACTTTTACTAGAATTAACAAAGAGAGCAAATATTCCATTTTCATTACTGTGATAAGGGTCTACGATAGGTTAGTTTTCTGTTTTCTAGATAGTACAATTTGTACACATATTAGAGATAAATTCTACGCTAACCTAAGTTTATTAGAAGGCTTTGCTCTGAGGGCAAAAACCAAGAACTTTAGCAAGTTTATTCCTACACTAGCTTCCGCCCGCGACTTCGTCCGCGTGGACATTTTAACCCCTTAGGGGTGGAATTTCCAAAAATCCTTTCTTAGCGGATGCCTACGTCATAAGATCTACCTGCATGCCAAATTTCAGCCCGATCCGTCCAGTGGTTTCGGCTGTGCGTTGATAGATCACTGTGTCAGTCAGTCACCTTTGAGTTATATATAGATTTTGAATAATAATACCATTTCATATTGATATCTAAAGTTAATTTGCGAAAGGACCGAATCTCATATGTGACCATTATAGATCATCTAAATATTTTGTAAAAATGGCCATTGAATGCGGGCAGAGTAGAATATCATCACCCCATATCCTCCATTGGGTATCGTAGAAGGCGACTAATGGATCAGCAAAGGGGTATTGATCACCTCATACTCCGTCCACCAATCCGCACTGGACTACGCGTGGTGGACCACTGCCTAAGCCTCCATCGATGACAAGGAGAGGCCTGGTGTCCCAGCAGTGGGTCCAATTACAAAGTCTATTTTGTTGACGGTGTTTCATAAATGTACATAAAGATATTACCTGAGTGATCTGCGCTCTCGCACGCTCCTATCGAAGGGTATGCCAGTAGTCGGGGGCGGGTGTAATGTCACTCGACGTGCGTACTGCGCCATTGAAGAGTCTGACTCCGAACGGTTTAGCCTAAAAGGTAACAGTGCCTTTTAATTCTACTATAAAAGAAATATAAGTATCTTAGACCTTATTCTCTAAATCTACTTCATCTTCTTCCACCCTGCCGTGCTGTTCTGTAAAGATCTGACTTCGATTTCACCTGAGATATTTTAGGGAAAATCCCATGAAAATCCTTAATTTTGCCGAGTAAACAGAAACCTAAGTTAGCCATGGTACCAAGAAATTTATAGGTAAAATTTTACATATAAATTTCTTTCTATTAAAACACTACTTATAAAAAAGTGAAGACACATTTTTTTGACCTCATGTAACCTTTGAATGTTTCCTACTTGTCTCTTTCTAGCTCTCCGCACAAGTAATAAGATGACGCACGTACGTATGAGGTATTAGACAGTCACGTGACCGACTAATACGTGTGCTCTGGTGGTTAGACAGAGACAAATTTTTTGCCTTCACTTTTTTATTGCTAGCGTGGCTTTCAATTTTACCTATAAATTTCTTGCATCATACAGTCAACACTTAGACAATTCTTTGTCTAAGAGTCAACAGCACATCGCATAACCATAAACTGTCAAATTTTCTAAGTCGATTTTGCGCGACTAACAATACAACGTAAATAAAATAAAATATATCTTAGCGACCTTTTTTTTATGATATTATAAAGTTGGTAACCGAAAAAAATACTTGTAAAATTTTTTTTTTAATCAATCCTCTTTCAAAATATACGAGAAATTTGTATATTTGCCACGTCTACTGATAGTTAATATTGTTGTCTATCGAACGATATCAAATTGTTGCTTTATCGTGTCAACGTGCAAAATTGTCGCATGAAGGCAGTCAAAACTAAGAAAAAAATTAAGTTCTTATATTAGTCGACGAGGGTGCCAGCTAGACCCTAACTCGAGGTGTATTTATCGATAAAATTGTCCAAAGAACACGCTCAACACATTAACAAGGTTTATAAGCAAAACTATTACCGTACCTGCAAATATAATGCCCTTTGCCGATGCTCTGCGGTTGCGGTGAAAATGTTTGAGATCTCTTTATTGTGGCTAGTGGCTCTTCGGGGTTTGCGTTCACTTGGTGACTTTTCCTATGGACAAACATTATATTTAATTATATAAATTATATGCTATTCCTAATGTGGAAGTCATTTTTGTTTTGTGAAATTGTATAAAGCTCAACTTACTGGCTGCATTGGAAAAGTTCCGTTGCCTCAATTTTTTTAGTGTCAACAAATAAATACAAGCCACCATTTAATTATTTCAAAGGGGAACATTAAACAAATGGACACGTCATTATTATTAAAAAATATCTTCACTGATAGTTAATGCAACAATTATCATAAATCTATTTTTATTTAATTTTTTCAATGTACTATTTTTCTGAACTCAAAAATCAGTCTGTCTACATAGTAACTAAATATATTAGTAAAACTGCAAAAATATGTTAGGAAAACTTGATACATTCACATTGTGCTGTTCTTCATGCCTTTCATGCAAACTATATAAATGAATAATAATTAAACAAAAATTGTTTTAAATGCATGCACTAATAAATATGAAAAATAAGATATCATTGCTATGTGTTCGTTTTAGCATTTCAACTCTTATGGTCGTTACTTAAAGTCTAATTTAAGAATATAGTTATAATAAACATGAATAGAAGGTTCCATTATTATAAAAATACTAGCTTCTACCCGCGACTTCGTCTGCACAGTTTGAGTATAAATTATAGTATTTAAGTTATTCTGATGTATGAGCTATACAACATGTAAATTAAATAACCAACACCCTGAATACATGTGGTTTGGGATCGGCTTCTGAGTTGATTTGAATATATTTTTTTTTTGTAAAAACGATTTTTTTTTGAAAAAAAACAAAGAGTACCTAGAAAATGTTGTACAATATTTTCTGGGTACTTTTTGTTTTTTTTTTTTTTTTTCAAAAACAAAACAGTTTAAAAAAAATAATTGAAATCAACTCAGGAGCCGATCCCAAACCACCTGTATTCAGGGTGTTGGTTATTTAATTTTTACATGTTGTATATTTTATTGTTTCATCAAAATCAATTTAGTACATCGAAGACGCGGGCGACCACTAGTAGACAATAAAGGTGAAAATTGTCTACAAACAGTGAAACAATTTTCTAGCACCAACAGAAAAACACATAGCAATATCAACCTTAACTACGAGACAATAGAAACCAAACAAGCGTACACGTCCACGCACAATGTAAACGTACCTATATACAGTATTATATACAAAGTATGTGTGTACGGACGGTGCTATTGCTCTAGCGTGGTACAGTCGGGCCTTCCGTCTGCCTCCACGCGAAGTTTCAAGTATCTGATGGAAGAAACCTTACTATTTACCCTTTACCTTTACCCTTACCCTAATTACCTCCCTTAGGGTTGCCAACTATACTGTTATACTGTTTTTGTGATTATAATAAGGTCATCTATACTTGAATGTTCTAAAGAGGAAAGATTTGATTGTTTCATCATCATAACACAGCCTTTATAATTCGACCCACTGCAACACAAGGCCACAGTAGTCCACCACGCTTGCCCAATGCGGATTGGTGGACGGAGTATAAGATGATCAATACCCCTTTGCTCGTCCATTAGTCGCCTTCTACGACACCCATTGGAGGATATGGGGTGATGCTTCTACTCTGCCGGCATCACAAGGCTTAATGGTTTATTTGCATTGAATAGGCTCCAAAACTACTGGACCGATTTTGATGAAATTTGGTACGGGGATGTTTTGAGACACTGGGAAGGACATAGGATACTTTTTGGTGCGATAACCGACATAAACGCGAGCGAATCCGCGGGCAACTTTAAATCAATAATAATATGGTAAATCGACTACACGTGACTGAGATGGGAATGCTGTGATGGATGTGTGGAGTAACAAGAATGGACAAACTGAGGAATGATTACATCAGAGGAAGTTTGAAAGTAGCACCAGTGAGTGACAGAAAGACTGACACCCGTATACATTACTATGAGGTTTCTAGACTCTTGGATATGTAAACGCATTGCATTGAATAGAGCTCTGCGATTGGTTCGTTTCTGTTGCCTAGTTCACATCGTTGAATGTACTGACGTTTTATTACTTCAAACCTCAAACTTTAAGCTTTTGACATCTGGACGTTGTCTAATAATAGGTTTTTAGGACCCTGTGCATCTACGCGCACTATGAGACTTCAAAATCCTGGCCATATGGCACGCACTGAGAAATGCCTTATTTTGCATAGCTTTGTTTTTTGGAGTTTACTCCTTAAGAATCGATTTGCATATATAAGGGGCCCGGTATGAGAAAAATGTGAGGAGTAAAATCTATCGATGAATGACCTCGTTACGTTTTTGAAGGTCAAAGTCATAATTGGTGCGCATCCTATGTCGCGCAACTTTCTAATTGTCAAAACACGGATGACAGCAGGTGCGCCATCTCACCTGTCTCGGAGTAAACTCCAGTCGTGTAAACTCCAGTCACAATTTTTTACTATGATAATATGTATTGTTTGTGTATACAGGCGTGGGGTAACAGGTTGGCATGGTATGGGCATATAATGAGAAGATATGATGAGCATGTAACAAAGAAAGTTATAAGAATGTATTGTGGATGGATATAGAGGGAGAAGAAGACTGAAGGAAATATGGATAGTTTGTGTGAAAATGGCAAAGAAGGTTTATGGCGACAGATATTAATAAGATAGTGGAGCTTAATATATTTTATTTCTTGTATAAAACAGTTGGCAACCCTACTCAGAGTAACAGAAATGCCCAAAAAAGTGTATCTTTGTTTACGCCATGACAGAATAAAATATCTACTTTAGGTACAGCCGAAACCGATTTTCAAGGCTTTAACATAATAACCATCTTACTGATACGCAATAGCAGATTAGCGATTAACATGAGCTGTTAATAAATCTTTAAAAACAAAGCCCTTTGAGTATTATGGAAAAAAAAGAAGTAAAGAACTGACAGATGTGGTGTATACGTTAAGATCTCTTTGCATTAGAATTCTAGCAATGAATTATATTTGGTAAATAAATGGTAAAAAATTTCACTAATTCTCAGATCTGGCTTTGAAAACAAATATACACTTTTACCACCATTTCCTGGGATTTGAATCCACAACATGTTAGATACGACATAAATACCATCACCGTATACGTCTAGCGTCCTCCAATCACCAGTTATGTTAAATAGTTAGAGTGTGACGTCACAACTCACCTCCGCAGCTGTCTCGCTCCCTCCGGGCAGAAGTTGCACTCAGTATTTGTCTCTTTCTCAGCCGTGGGGGGGTGGAGATACTCTTCCTCCAACGCTATGTCTTCCGGAATGTAGTCCTCAAATGAGTCTTCTTCTACTATCTGTTGGATTTGTTTTTATTGTTAATTAAGTAGAACAAATATGGGTATTACGGAAATTGTTAATGGCAAAAATATCGTGTTTTCAGAATAATTGAGATTATTATTTGATCGTAGAAAAGAATGCTTGTATACCTATGATGATACATTATGCCATTTAACTATTTAATATACATGTGTGTGTATATTAAATGGAATAATGTATCATCAAAAATAGGTAGAGGAAAAACCATAGCTACTTCATGATTTTTAACTGATTTTATTTATTTTGAATCCCATTCTAATAAAGTTTGTTTTAAAGTCAACTCTCAATATATAACTTTTTGATTATTAACATTATAAACTTTCGCGTTGCCTTATTCACTAGGATAATTATTAATATTGATAATTATTTGATTATAATTTTACCTGATTAAGTGGTTCCCTGGACTCGTCATCATCAGACGCAGAGTTGTCCCCACAGTCAACATTGCAGTCTGCCCCAGTCATACTTTCTGGACCTACAATTAAAAATGATGCATTGTGATATTTTCAAAATATGTAGGTACTTAGAATAACTATAAGATAAAAGTTTTTACTTAGATTTAAGTATTTACTTGTGTTCAAGTAGATAATACTGTCCTATAGATTTATAATTACTGACGTTTATAGATTGGCAATGAACCGACTAGGGCGAGACTAAGAAAATAACCAATGTGTGAGTATTGCGTATGTGTGCGTTAAAAATAGTACTGCAATCTGACAGTTGCTGTCTTTTCTAAGTGACTCTCGTCTATCTATTTCGCTCTAATATACCAATGTGTGAATATTGCGTATGTGTGCGTGAAAAATATTAATGCAATCTGACAGTTGCTGTCTTTTCTAAGTGACTCTCGTCTATCTATCTCGCTCTAATATACGCGTTAGTATGCTCTTTCTCTTTCACATTGCCGTTCTACAGTTTCCTATATCTATGACTGTCAACAATACTTATCCAAGTAAACTAACATTACTATGCGAAGTAAGGCACTATTCAGGACTATTAAGGAGATATTCAGTGCGTTCCATATGGTAAGCCTTTTAGTTCTTATACAATACTCAAACGACCCTGGGATAAGTAAACGCATTCCTTTGAATACAGCTCTGTTATTGGCTCATTTCTGTTGCGTAGTTCACTTCGTTGAATTGGCTGACGTTTTATTACTTCAAAGCATTAAAATATGGATGTTGCTTTTAACATCTCGACTTATGTAACATATCTAGCTACCTTAAATGTGCGTTATTTTAAAGGACGCATAGTGCCGATCCCCACTAAGCATTGTCTATGAATAGGTTTCTACGAGCCTACGAAAAGTAATGGTTGGAAATACGGTTGTATGTCCTTGGCTATAAGGTTTATTTTACCGACTCACCTCTATTCCTAGTAAGCGTGGACGTCTGCGACGATATGACCGTAGATTCGTCTGAACTCTCGTCTCTTCTCATACACCTGAAGCTCAACACATTGTACCACTTCTGCAGAACAGTCTCCGGGTCGTAGTCCGCTAAGCTGACTTGTGCACAACCCTGTTAAGGGAAAATCGTCTTTAGTAGTGGTAAGGACAGGGTTGGTTTTTGTTTGGTCGTAAGCTATGTCAGAGATAATCGCTCTCGCCCGTTTTGTTGTTCACATGGCACTCAAGGCTTGCAGCCGAATACTCAAATTTGGCTAGTTTTCATCATTAAAATAGTCAATACCATAAATAATAATAATAAAACAAGTACCTATACGGAAGGAAATTAAGTAATATACTAATATAAAATTGGCATTACAATGAACTTTGCAAAGATCTGCTTTTTATCCTAACTTGGTCAAAATTTATGTATACGGATTGGGATTGGTGCAGTATACAGGATGAATTTTTCAAGTGGACCAAATTCCAAACTATAAGGAATACCGAAAAATGCTCAAAGGAGTTGCGAGCCCGATTTTGAATGAAAACAAAATGTGCATCATTGAATTTTTGAAATATCAATAATCCTAGCCAGGAATCGAACACAATGTTTTCGAAAAAAAACAGCCTGTATTATTACATCATTCGATAGTAATAAGGATCGATTTCTGGGAAGTAGTTTTATACGGGAAACTAATGGAAAATATTAAATTTCAATAAAATATTACTTGTTACACCTTGGTTGTAGCGATAATCAAAGCGATGGTCATTATTTTATCAATCAATCCAATGATGCAGTTTTTGTTTTCATCAAAATCGGGCTCGTGACTCCTTTGAGCATTTTTCGATATTCCTTATAGTTTAGGACTTGGCCCTGAAGGACCACTTGAAAAATTCATCCTATATATTTTACGATTTTTTTAATTTTTTTTTTTTACGATTTTACGATTTTTTTAATTGATTTAATTTATTTATAATTCTTCCCTATATTTTTAATTCTTCCCTATTACTTACTATATTTAAATATGTTTGCACTTAATATGTACATACTTCAGTGAGTGACATGGTGGAAGGTATTTTATTATTAGCGTAAATAATAGCCTTTATGTTATTGTGATGTTTGGGCTATATTATTGCAAACTTTCATTAAAATCCATTAAGTAGTTTTTGCGTGAAAGAGTAAGGAACATCCACACATATATCCATAATAAGAAATTTATAGGTAAAAATGGACGCCACACTACCAATAAAAAAGGGAAGACCACTTTTATGACCCCAAGTAATCTTTGAATGTTTCAATTTCCTACCTGTCTCTCTCTAACTCTCCGTACAAGTATTATGATGACGCATTTACGTATGACGTATTAGATGAGAAAAAAGGTTAGAAAGAGAAAAATGGGAAATAAGAAGTTTCAAGGACTTTATTTGTCTTCAATTTTTTACCGGTAGTATGGATTCCAGTTTTACTCATAAATTTCTTGGCCAATACAAACTTTCGCGTCTATAATATTAGTGGGATAAACTCACCAGACACTCAGCCCCGTGTGTCAAGTTGACTTGTAAGGTGGCGGCTCTCAATGCCCTGGGACCAGCTACTGCTGCCCGTTGCACGTGTCTCCACACCAGGGCAGTTCCTCGCCATTGCAGTGGAGTACTACTGAAGGGTACTCCACATCCCCCACCTATGACTAACGCTCCTCTGACGGCGCTGTTGACAATGTTTTATTTTTATTTTTAAGACATTATCTTTGTTTGATAGTTTATTTTCGTATATATGTTTTACTAAATTATTTTTAAACTCTTTAAGGGGCAAAGGGATCTAGCTATTTTCTATTTTCTTTCTTGATGTTCGCATTAAAACTTGAGTGTCCCACATTTGAATGCATCTAGCTCGGGAGTGCTTGGCAAGAAATACATGTCAACAGACCTCATGATAGCGACTGATAAAGTGGACTAATCCCGCTATAAATACATGGTATGACATTTTTAACGTTTTACACACCGTCACCTTTATGGTAAACTTACGAAACTGCAAAAAACAAATTTTACAGGAGAGCGTTTTGAAACATTAAATTGATAATAACTTTTGTTGTGATGCAGATGTAATAAATTCTTAGATACATTTGATTTTCAAAATCCTGCTGTTTTTAAATACAATGAATGGATCACACCTATGTAGTACAACATAAGGTGCAATTTTTTTTAGATATGTCAAATTTACAAAAACTGCAGATTCGTAAGTTTGCCGTGGAGGTGACGACACCACAAAACCTTAATTTCAATGATTCCTCGTACGTAACTAACCATCAACACGCATGCATCAAAATAACACCACTTTAACAGCACAAACTCTACTCCAAACATTTTTCGAATTATCGAAAGAAAGATCTAGATTCAGACGCCATGGTTTCCCGCCAAACACTCATTTTATTCTTATTTATGATACAATATAATTTATGTATAATACTATACCTACGAAAGTGTAGTATGTATAGTGTGTATGTATTTATATTGATTTTTTATTTCTCTCTATTCTGTGAAGGCAAAGGGGTCTGGCCCATACAGCCATATCTTTAGTAAATAATTTTCTCCTTTCTTGAAGATTACATTACATGGTTAACACATCTTTTAATGCTTCTAGGGTGTGGTAATGAGAAACTAATTCTCAATGACATACACACCATAGAATTGTGTACTAAATCAAATAGGTAGCACCACTTTAACAGCACAATGTTCACTCGAAAACAATTCTTATATTAGTCTAAGGATATCTTTATAAAATAAAACTATGCTTTAGTTTACAATGTAACAACTGTCCTGGTTATTGGCTTTTGTTTGTTGGTTCACTGAAAGCTTGTTACTTTTTGGGCATGATCCCTTTGCCTCCACTGAATAAAAAAAAATGAAAAAATAATTAACCATTTAATAAATGAAAACTGCAACTAATACGTGGTATATATAAAACTAAGTTTCGTCTAAATATTAGATTTTTCTCCAATTAATCAATAAAGTACTCACACTTCAGTCCCAACGTCTATGAACAACGCATGGAGGTTGCGCGCACGCAGTATACCGATCTCCAACGCACTTTCTTCCGGACAGTAGCGCAATTTGATCTCAATTTGAGCACTGTTCACTGTAAGAGAAATAAAAATTTAATTTTAATATTGTATATAGGTACAGTCAGCTTCAGATGTAGATGATCATTTTAGTACCATGTCATAGCAACGCCAGCGTTTGTTCAGTACTAGTTGCGACAATTATGTATGAATTATTATTATGACAAGGTACTAAAGTGATCATCTACTTTTGATGGTGACCGTACTTTGATTGGTTCCAGAAAATTTAGGAATCGATTTGTTGACTATGCTAAACTGACAACTTAGATATATCAATATTCTTTTATATCATTCTTTTCCATGGATTTTGTTTTCTTAACAACTGTCATGTAATTTACATATATTTTTCATTCTTAACACGAATTCTGTTTATTCATATCTTGTATTGACCATACCCATATTGACGCGGATGCGACTTGACTAGCATTCATGTTATATTTTTTTTGTGTCTTACTCCCGTAACTCACTATGACTATCATAAAAAAGTTGAAAACAAGGTCTAATTTTTTATTTATTTTACGAGATGGCAAACAAGCTTGCGGCCCACCTGATGTTAAGTGGTCACCGCCGCCTACAGACACTTGCAATATTAAGTGTAAATGACTTAACACTGCAAGTGCGTTGCCATCCTGGGGACTAAGATGCTATGCCTTCCATGCCCAGTAATTACACTGGCTACCTTTCCTTTTCATTCCGAAACACAGCGAACTGCTTCACGGCAGAAATAAGAAAGGCGGTGGTACCTACCCAGACGACCCTACATAAGAGTTTACCACCTAGTAATGAACTGGCTGCTACAAAAACAACAGGTATTTTAAAATCGACCATATAGCTATATTGAGAAGAGTGAAATTAGCTCACCTGCATTAGAAGGATCATTCTGCGCTTGCGCAGCCTCAAACACTCCGGAATCACCCGCCACCGACTCGTCACTGACTGCTGCCGACACTGATCTAGTATTTGTACCTAAAAATAAAAAAGAATCAATAAATTATTACATAAAATTAAAGGAGGGTAGATTTTTTTTATCTTGGGTTGATGTTGGGACGAATGTTTGTGTGGTGGATGAACATTTGTTCATCTATCATGATCGTTTATACAGAGGCCTTAGTACGAGTTTGTTGGTTTTCGAGCTCGATCAAACGTATCGTCTCTTTTCATACATTGCCCACTAGCGCCCCTAGCGTAAACTATCAGAAACAGTGGCCAATGTATGAAGAAAGACGATACGTTTGATCGAGCTCGAAAATTATCAAAACTCATACTAAGGCCTCAGGTTTGGAAAATGGTATAACAAACGAGCACCTACTAATGCTAATATAGTCATATACATGGTGTTCTCAAAAATGCTAATTTGTAAAAATAATTTAGATCATTTTCCATACATTTTGTTTCACTGACAGAGCTATTATTTATTCAAGGCAAACTTAATGCCAATTGCGATAAAATTGAGTCCGACATAGTACCCAGCTTAGCAGTGGCGTAGCGTGGGTATCGGCCGCCCGGGGCGGAAGATGATTTTGCCGCCCTCTTATTTAGGTATTTCAATTTGTATAGGTACTATGCATTACACACTAAGAAGTTCAAAAAGTATAGATGCGTTGCACTCCCTCGAAAATGGCAACGAAAAAGTCGGGCAATTGCCGGATTTACATTCAGTTTAGAACTAATGAAAAAATCGGGAGTGGTCTCCTCTTGACTTTCTCGTATACTGGAAACGATTCAAAGGTTGATTGAAACCTTATATTTTGATGTCATACATGCATGTTAAATTTTGGTCATCCATCCGAGTACACTACCGACCGCGCCCTTGGTTGCTTAACTTTCGTGATCGACGGCTCAAAATTTGATAGAAACCTTATATTTTGACGTCTTACACGCATGTTAAATTTGGTTGCAATAAGTTAAAGCACACTCAAGTATTACGCACAGAGACATACAGACACACACACAGACATAATTCCAAAAAAATATTTTTGGGCTCAGGGAGGTCCAAAACGTGTAAATCCGTCAAAATCTCTTTTCTTTTGGGTTTACAAACGCGTAAATATTTTTAACACTAGAAACCCCTCCGCCTGTCTGAAAAAAGGGCAGGTCGATTTTTTTCAGTGTATTTTTCCAGTCTCAATAATATTTACGCGTTTGTAAACGCAAAAAATTATTCCACACTATAAGGTAGCTTCATCTTAACTGGACGTCAAATATTTGCAAAAATATTTCTTTCGGATCTTAGAAGTGCAAATTTCAATGATTTGATGAAAAAATGTTTATCATAAAAACATAAGCACCAAGCACTGACAAATTTCGACGGCGAAAGCAGTGCCCTGGTAGCGTAACTAGTGGTTAACGCAGCCGCCCAGATTGCGGAGGATGCTGGGTTCAATTCACGCCTGAGACAGGTCGATTTTTTCAGTGTATTTTTTCTTGTATTAAAAACAATTTCAATTTCATTTTGTTATTCAATTTGATTCGCCTGCTATCGGTATCGGTGCGCGCTTTCGCCAATGAACGCTAAGCAACAATCAATACGTAACTCAAGGGGTATATAAATTTATCTCTTTCTACTAACGGGTTTGCCTCATCATTAAGTGATCTATGCATAAAACTTTCTTTGAATAGTCAAAGTCATTATCGCTGATTATTAGTCATAAACAATTAAAGCACAAAATATTCCTCGTGAACACAAAATAAACTAAGGGGAATCGCCGCAAGTCAGAATAGACGGTGTTGACAGCAGTTGATACAAAATATCATTCAAAGAAAGGAAATTCATCACAAAATAACTAATGAAAAATTTCATACTCTTTTCAATTGGTACGAATTTGTAGTTGCAATAAAAAAATGAAATGGTTTCAATTTTTTTTTAATTATTGTGAAATTTTGCCGCCCCCTCAAATGTGCCGCCCGGGGCGGGACGCCCCCCCTGCCCCCCCTACGCTACGCCACTGCAGCTTAGTTCCTTTTCCAAGTACAGACGATTTGGCACTGGTAATTTGACCTGCTGTTGTCTGTACAAAACAGGAGCTCGAAGTCTAAATAAAGAACATTCCATCATCATCATCATAACGGCCTCTATAATTGGACCCACTGCTGGGACACAAGGCCTCTCCTTGTCATCGATGGAGGTTTAGGCAGTAGTCCACCACGCTAGCCTAATACGGATTGGTGGACGGAATATAAGGTGATCTCCTTTGCTGATCCATTGGTCGGCATCTACGACACCCATTGGAGGATATGGGATGATGCTATTCTACTCTGCCCGCATCACATGGTTCATATCATAGAACATTTATAACTAGTATTTACTCACCACTAGATGAGGGAGTTCTCGGCGAGAGAGGTGGAGGTGGAGTCTCGGAGATAGGGGACAGGGGCTCGCTGGGCCGTCCTGGACCTTGGAGTTGCACTGGAACTGGGGAAAAAATACATCTCTTAATATAGGTATCCCCACGGTCATCCCAGTTATCTAGGACCCGAAGCACACTGGTGATTCTGTTTCATTCAAATACCGTATCAGACATACGGCAATAAGGTCCCTAATTGAACAAATTCAACGCTGAAATGGCGTGCTATAGCGCGTCCGACGAGGGCCGTCGAATTTGTTCATTTAGGGACCTTATTGACGTGTGTTTAGTACGGTATTTGAATGATGTCCGCGCCGCGTCCTTTCCAGACGCCAGATAGGTGTGCTTCGCGTCTAACTGAACTTAAGTATAACAAAACCGTGTACATTAGGACTGGCACAATAAATACAGAATGGTCCAAGCATAGTTTTATAATTACTTGAATTGCAATGAATCGACTAGGGCGAGACCAAAAAATTTGACCAATGTGTGAGTAATGCGCAAGTGTGCGTGAAAAATAGTAGGTACTGCAATCTGACAGTTGCTGTCTTTTCTACGTCACTGACAGGACGACTTGGGCTGTGTGTAAGTGAAATGGTCTCATCTACCTATCTCGCTCTAATATACGCGTTAGATACTATTTCTCTTTTACATTGCCGATCTACAGTCATGTACAGTTTTCTTCCAATATGTTTTTACTTCGATTTATTTTCTAACCGAAAATAGATTTAAATATGACCTTCTAAGATAACATATTTCACTGTTTACGTAAATTCGCGGAACTTGTACGAGGTATTTTTGGACGATGTTATGATTAAATTATAAACATTTTTGAACGTCACGATTGGTCATTCAAAACAAAAAAGTTTATATCTTAATAAACCTTGTTAACGACAGCAGAACTAGCTACTCAAAACTGTCAAATTGCTTTCAAAGTACTTTTGCGTGGGTATTAAAAAACAGTATCCCAGACTGTGTAGACCAGTGTGTAATATCTGACCTGGTTCACTGAAGATTTACTTGCTTTTTGAATTCCCTGTCCCCTTTATGCAGGCGACAGGCTGGGAATTTGTCACTGTTTTGAGAAACTTCAAGGCCCATATTGCCAGATGTAACTATATGTGTAACCGAATGTTACCTAAAGCTCTAGTCAACCCTTTTTGCATTAGGTATGATCGTATGTATGTAAAAATACTTACTTGTCGCAAGCCCAGTAACTTCGTTAAGTCCAGTAGCGACATCTATCCTCATTTCTGCTAATTTTTCTTCTAATTCTCTTTGCTGTCGCCTTTGTCTTTCAACCTGTTGAAAAAAAAAATTTGAATGTGATTAAACTACTACATTCTAAAACATGAGAGCTTATCGAAATTACAATCTTTAATCAAAAATTTGCAAGTAAATTGCTTTGAATCCTGACCGTGACAGAAAATATTATATCGATGCAGATAGAAAGACGTTTCATTTACTTTTTACTGTGTTTATTAGTCGGATATCGGTTAATTGTCACGAAAAGGAGTACCCTTTCATCCCGTGGGAGTAGTAAAAACCGACTGAGGGAGTTTCTAAGCTACAAGTAGACCACAAAGGGTCATTCAAACCACTCACCATAAATCTATACCAAAAAATATGGTAACATTATGGCATTGAGAAATTGAGACCAGGGCCCGCAGACAAGCAACAAATCTAAACGATAACGAAGTTCGATAAGAACATAATGTATAAGCCATCGTTAAATCATTTGGCCAATCGTCATATCTACGTAAGTTGGTAGCTCAAGTAGATGCTATAGATAACCAAGTAATATGGCCTATAATGACGAATTTCAGTATGAAACGATTGCCACTTGTCTAACCCCCCCTAGTTAGGAAAAAGAAGAAGTCGGTACCTATTCATGTATAAATAATAAATTTTAATTATTTTTTTTTTTAGCTATTTAGTGTTTTAAGTATAGAAATTTTCAGCACACTATCTCGAGATCTTTTAGACACACAATTGATAAGATTACGATATCATCCATGTCAATTAAATATGCATTATTAGGGATAACTCGAAAACTACTCGTCAAATATCAATAAAATTGAAATGGGACCAAATGACAAGCACGAGCTTCCAAAGGTCGAAAGAATCGGTACACCCAGTAAAGAGTTATGAGGTAACAAACATTAAAAAAAACATACAGCGAATTGATTACCTGCTCCTTTTTGAAGTCGGTTGAAAAATACAGCTTCCTATGTTAGAAGCTAGTTCAGTAATGCATTTACTTTAAATCTTTACATAAACATTTGTCATATCTAACAGATTGCTACTGGAGCATTAAAATGTTTTCATTGAATAGTTCTCACATCAAAATTTATACCCTCAAGATTTCGAACCCAGACCACTTGATGTGCAGACAGCGTCTCTGACTACCAAGACAGTGTCAAAATAAACGAAACTCATACATAATTCTGTAGTTCAATCTACAAAAAAAAGGTCTACATGATAATTGCGCAACATGTATCCCAGTACGTTTGCAGCAGCGTCTTCAAATATAACAATAACCGTGTCTTATTATCCGCCTGTCCATCTAACTTGACCTTTAACTCGAGATAAAGAGAAAATTTTATCTTCGACAGATCTCGGCCCCTATGTGTTAGTGTCAAATGGTTTTTGAATGCAAAACTGACAACTATTCTTATATCAAATTACACAAGAAAAATAGATGGTGTCATAGAGTTGGTTAATTTGATAAGCTTTTGAAAGGCTATTGGGGAAATAAATGCGTCGTATTATAAATCATGGAATGTTTTCTTTGCCTTACAAAAGCCCAATTCAAAGGCGCGCGATAAAAGGTTTATGGTTATAAAGGCATTTGACCTTTAGGCATCTACAAAAGAATAAGGAATAAAAAAATGTGCAAACCTGAGTATAAGAAGGTGGCGGAGGAGGTGGACTGGCTGATGAAAGACTACTTCTTGGTGATAATGAAGATTGGGATGGCGAACTGCTAGCGCCAGGTGTCACGCTGTCCGCATTATAACTTGTGCCTCGGAGAAGTCTGGAAGAAAATCATTTTGATTTTAATAACCTAATACTTAAAATATGTAAAAGTGATAAAAGACTGAAAATAAAGAATTACCTTTCAACCCTCCGATGTAAGTCCACCATATCAATAGGTTTGTCAGCTTGGAACGAGCTCGCAATCTGCGACCCACCATATATATCGGTGAAACTGATTCCCGAACTTAATGAGCCTTTACTGCTCGCAGTAGACAAGGACCCTAAGCTTGAACTACTCGAGACAGACAACGTACTCGCCGATAACGTCTTCAGTTGCCCTTCTAAAGTCGTCATCGACGTTAAAGCATCTTTTAATTGCTGCAATAACAACTGCTTCTCTTCGTGAAGCCTTAATCTATCTGCTATACACTTGTTGGACATTTCAAACGCATTCTTCAAATCTTGCTCTAACCTCT
This sequence comes from Elophila nymphaeata, assembly GCA_955850985.1. Lineage (NCBI taxonomy): Eukaryota > Metazoa > Arthropoda > Insecta > Lepidoptera > Crambidae > Elophila > Elophila nymphaeata. Next base: position 9,812,282 of record OY039086.1, on the reverse strand, counting down.
TGCACTCTGACTGGATATCGCTCATCTCTTGCTTCGACCTCGTCCTCGGAGTTATACTCCTCAGCTCTCTTAATAACTGCTCTTTTTCCTGGAATAGCAGTAGCCGGTCTTTGTCCGACTCTGCTTGGCCAGGTTGAACCTTATCTTCTAAATCTGCTAATTGCTGTTGGATCTGCTGTATCCTTTTCCTAGCTTCGTCGTACTGAAACCGCACCCTCGCCATTTCTGCTAGTCTAGTCTGGATTGGTACTAGATCAGCACAAAGATCAGTTTGGGAGGCAGTACTTAATTTTTCTTGGGGAAGGCTCAACGTCGATAAATCTGGAGACGCATCTCCTAACTGGAGCCTTGTCAAGTCGTCCTTTAGCTTTGCTAAGGATTGCATTAGATCCGCTCTTTCCTTCTCCCCAGAAGTTAAGGACTTCTGAATATTTTTAAGCTCCGTCATGATAGCCTGAGCTTCAGTTATGTTGTAGCAGCCTTGTTGGGAACTAAGTTTTTGTTCCACTCTGAAATTCGAAACACAATTTCAATTAGAGAGGCCTATAAATGGGATCTAGATCAATTTTCCATGTTCAAGAATGGGTGTAACCACGTAGGGTGAAATTGATTGGATGTTGTAAACTTATGGACATTTCCAGTTAAATGAGTAAAATACGACTGTAAACTTATTTTCATTTGTAGCGCACTATATGGAGCGAATATTTCTCCAGTTAGTATTTCCATTTTAGGTTTGCCATGTAAAATTAGTGAATCGAAAATGAATTTTTCGAAAAGGAAGCAACTTTAATCATTTGTGTCAGATGAGTAAAATGAAGTTGCTTTTTGTTTAAAACATATACTTTATAATTGTTGTAAACAAAAGTATTTAAACCAAACAAAAACTACAATTAATTTAGGAACCTTTTGATGAAACAAGGAAGAGTTTGAAAACTATTTTCGCATTACTCACTCAGCAAGAGTATCAACACCTCTTCTTGCACTAGCTACTTCGGCCCTAGCTTGCCTCAACTCCTTCTTCAGCTGAGCAACCCTTCCCCTAGCTTGGGTAACTTCCACCCGAAGCTGGTCAGGATCGTGCCGGGAGGTAGTCGAGGTTGTTGTCATAGACGTTGTCGATGAACACACTGTAACAATGACATGGGTTGTATTTAAAGCTTATAATTTAAACTCAACTGAAAACAAAGCAATTGAAAAGAGACTGTTAATTTATTTAATTAAAACAATCATATTTTCATGCTGTTTATTTTAATCCACAAAAGGGTTAATTTTTAAGACTTGGCTACATAAGTTGTTTTTTTTTTTTATAAATTTGAATAATCTTGTCGTTATAAGTATCAAATTACTACTATTACCAACACCAATGGCGATATTGAAGTTTTGTGTTATTTTTAAGGAACGTCTTATTAAATGTTGCGTGTGTACAATAATTAACTAAGTATGCTTTTTATTTTTCTCGAGCATTCTCGCTTATCTTAAGATGTTCATATTTATTTGAGTTTTTGCAATAAAAGAATATTTGTTCAGTAAAGTAGAGAACTAGGGTTATCTACCTACACTCAAGAAGACACAAAATTAATAAGTAATTTTCACATTATAACGATCGCTTAGGAGCTACCTTAACAACAATTAATAAAGCTACCTAAACACCTAGAATACTCGGGTTTGATTCTTGATATTTTGTTAACGAATCATGGTATTTAATATTTAAATCTGGCCACGACTTTATCGTGGCTATTGCAAGTCGATCCAAAATGAAAAAAATAAAACTGTTTTCAATGCAACTTTGGAAAAAGTAATATTGTCATATTATTGCAACAAGGTTTCATCACGCATAGAAACAACCAAACACACGGAAGCAAAATTATTATATAATTGTTAATATTTGGATTCGTTGCCATTGTATCCATAAAACAAGTTCTTTAAGGTACTAATTAGATGTAGGTAAGAGTGAAAAAATAATAATTGCACTTTTGTTTTTTTTTCATAACTTATTGCATCAACTGTGTCTTCCACATTACAGGATCTACCGTTTAAAATGTTTATTATTAAAATATGCAAATCGCGCACATATTGGTTGCACTACTTCGAGCTACAACATATTATATTGAACGTGTCAGCTTATATGTAGGGCTGACGCTTTCTTTAATATGTCATACAAAAATCGACTTTATCGTTTTCTTCATAAATCGAGATTTTAATGTTGGTAATAAATTTGACAGTTTTCTCATTAGCTGTTTAATAGTCTTGGAAACTGACAAATTCTTACTTACAAAACTGTTTCATTGACTCAATCCACCGAGAACTTAACATGGCTTCAGAAGCATAGAAGAGCTTGAGGTTACAAATATTTGGTGATTAATCTCTGGCGGCCAAGACGAACGACTTAATATACCTACGAGGCTGTTACAACCATCTCAGCAAAATATGTTGCAGTAACAATAGTGTTAATAGCACTGTGCTCTGACAGTCATAAAGAAACCTGCCAGGACCTCAGTGGTTAAGGTTTATGGTAAATTTTTGTGGTCTTATATACTTTTATTTTCTTTCTTTCTTATTGAAAAATCCGGCTCCTAGGACCGTGAGATCCTACAAGAATTACGTAAACAATTAAAATTCAAGTGAAAAATACACGATCTTATTTGATTTAATTAAAACTTTTAAGTAGAATGTATGAAGCGGGAAAACTATTTAAAGAGAAAGAACGAGTTGTTAAGAGAGATATAATATCGAGATCACAATAGTAAATAGATTAAAATTGAAAAAAGAAATATGTGTACCTATTCCATAAAATAAATTAAAAAGGTACCCAGATTATCAGTGTTATTTATTGATAGAAAAATATAAGAAAAACAAAAAAATACCCCGAATAGCACAACCCTAAACCTTCTTAGGGTAACGACGCGAAAATTATTAACAATTTAACCGCATGCCATCCCCGCCATTTGCAATCGTAATGTCTCTAGTGCTTTTGTATTGATTACAATTTACAGTCCGACTTGAGGACGTGGAGTACTAAATACCGTGCGGCCGGGACCCGTAGTTGAAATCGAACGCCCTTTGCTCGAATATTAAAATATTCCAAACCTTCTTTCAAAGAACCATAATTATAATTGATAAATCTTGACCTCGAGAGTTCGCTACGACTGCGAACTGTCGAGCTCGAGAATGTGTGAATAAGTTATCTCGAAGTAGTCTCTTTTTCTACCAGTGGGGATTCCTCTAAGTTGCCGAGATTAGGCGCAGCCAAACTAAACATGAACAAAATAATGTAAAAACTTTATCTATATTAATAGAGTTAACACGCTAAACAAACACAGATACCATTCCAGTAGGCCTTGAGCCAACCTGCCCGCCTAGCATGACCACCGAAACACGATATGATATAGGCATTTATCGCTTTGAACTGTCAAAAATCATTGGATATAATCGCCAAATTGAAATGTTATCCAAACTTCCAACATGTATAAGGCTTACACATGCTCGCAGTATCGATAAAATTTCAAGATTGCGGTTATATCCAATGATTTTTGACAGTTCAAAGCGATAAATGGCTATATCATATCGTGTTTTGGTGGTCATTCTAGGCGGCTAGGCTGAGGCTAGGAATTGCCACTATTATCTTCCGCTTTTAGGTGCTAGCTCTGTCTACATATCGATTTGTCGAGCTAATGTTTTCGTGATTTTAATGCATCGATGTAGCAAACTGTAGAACTCATGATTTGTTGATTTCATGGTTCTTCAAGGTTTTCAAGTACTCAAAATTCGAGCAAAGAGCATTCGATTTCAGGTAGGAAACCTCGTGCGACCAGTCGCCCAGTACTTTTATGGACTTCTTACGTTTAGTACTGAGCATCCAATTCCCGACTCCGCCTTAACATTTCCAATACTCTATACGGAAATCAAATAATGTTCGTCTTACATTATTGTATTCAAGCGTCGTAATTATTTCTTTATATGAAGACGGTATAGTATTATCGGTTACATCAAGAATTATAATTGTTTTGTGCCGGTTTACGTTTAGCGTTATTAAAGTACACAGAATATAGTAGTCATAATTATATTTCATGTTTTATTTTAAACTACGTACATGAGTTTCTGATCAAGAATATCTACTTTATTTTACAGACCGCAACTATTTGTCTAAAAGTTTATTTTGATAAATGCTATCCCATCTGAGAACACTTCTATTCTGAACTCGACTAATGAGAAAATTACTAAAACCTATAAAAAGCAAATTTTCTTTATTTTGTTTTCTAAATTTAATTTTTGCCTATATACAACATGTAAATTAAATAACCAACACCCTGAATACAGGTGGTTTGGGATCGGTTTCTGAGTTGATTTTAATAATTTGAAAAAAATCGATTTTAAAAAAAGTACCCAGAAAATATTGTACAACATTTTCTGGATACTTTTGTTTTTTTTTATGTTTTTGAAATCAACTCAGAAGCCGATCCCAAACCACCTGTATTCAGGGTGTTGGTTTTGGTATTTAATTTACATGTTGTATAGATAGAATAAACCTTGCTAAGGCGGATAGAGGAAACTTGCTTTACCCTTAACCCTCAACCACAGTTAGAGTGCCTATCTTAACTTATTAACACTTTTGTTAGGTATGTCATACTTTGATAAGAAGGTGTTAGCTAAACTGACGGACTTAAAACTTTTGGGATTATCAGCCTGATCGTATATGCATGTATGTAGGTACCTAATATGCAAGTTATCGTACCTATATTGTTACGATACATCGATACGTTAAGATAGATGAGGGCCGCGGTCGGTTCTACGTAACGATTACAAAAGCTAAGCTACCGAGTGTGCGGTCGGTACTTGGATGGGTGACCGAAAATATTACTTCCTCTGGAAGACCGGTTAAGCTAGAGGTACCTACGGGTTGCTGTCGAAATATGCCATTCGTAAAAACAAGTCATGTCGTAGGCGAGAAATTGCCGACTTGTAAACTCTGACACCAGGTTAACCACTCGAATAGGAAGAAACAATGAAGAAGAATATTACAAACTGTACTTACAGCTGGTTCTTGATGCGGCTAGCGTGGAAAGCGCATTGTTTAGGTGTTTGTACTCGTCCTGGGCTAAGCAAAGCCGCTGTTTCTTCACATCGTACATCTCCTTTTTCGCCTATGGACAAGGGAGAGAAATGGTTAGTCTGATTCATTTATTTTTTCAACGCAACATTATTTCCTAATCGAAATAATAGACATAGAAATATAATTTGTTAATCACCGATATAATGGTTAACATTTTTACTAATATTCATGCGTTGAGTAAGGATATTTTTTGCAAGCTAACCTAATGTATTATACATACCATAACTTTCAATGTTTTTTCAAGTGCAATAACGAGTTATATATAAACGAGTAATTTTATTTTAATATATCTATAGCAGAAAAATACACTGAAAAAATCATCCAGCCTCAGGCGAGAATCAAACCCAGCATCTTCCGCAATCCGGGTGCTGGGTTAGATTCCCGCCTAAGGCAGGTCGATTTTTTTCAGTGTATTAAAAATATTTACGCGTAAAAATTATTCCATATCTATAGTAGTTACAGACTTAGTAGGTAGGTACTGCATATTACTTATATTCATCAGCCGAGAGATGCCCACTACTGGACATTGGCCGCAGGAGGAATAGGGTTGGAGGTTATTGGGGGATTTTCCAACCCCATCGGTCCTGCGCTGCCCGCTTATTACTTATAGGTACTTATATATTTTTTTAAATTATCTTGTTTTTTAAATTACTTATTAAGTTTTAGGTAGGTACTCCAATCATTTTGTTATTAAACTTCAGGGACTTTTGTTAAATCGTTTTAAGTACTTTTTCAAAATCAGCATGCTTAATTGATACTATTTTCACAATTTTAATTAATTTATGCTTAAACATAATTTATGATTTTGGAAGCAATATTACAAGCATTATTTAATTGAGCTTAACAAAAAAATAATTTAATTAATTCTATACCCATTATACCCTTAGCAGCAAAACAACTGGGTCACCAATTTGATTTCTATATTTCTTAAATTTTTGAAAAACTATTACCTGCGAGTATATTCGTGAATAAAAAAGTAGGTATTCTAGATAGACAATAAAATTATTATCTTTCTAAAAATAACAACCATGTATAAATAAAGGTAACAATGTTGTAAAATCAAAGAGAGAACTTTGAATCAAAATCTTGTATATGACCCAGTTTTTTTGCTGTTAAATGTATTTTTCTAGATAACTAGATACTTATATCTTTTTTTTTCAAATTAGTGTGATATAAGAACATTAATTTTGCTGTCACTCATTTTATACTTGTCAATATCTCTATTAGCTAAACCATTCGATGAGATAAACACACCTCAGAGTAACACAAATGGGTAATTTGTGTCTCTAGTTGGTTTTACTTGCGGTGCCTAAGAAGGAAATAACAATTATATTGGAAGTCATTTTTATACTGTTATATATAATGTCCATTAGAAGACTGGGTTCAAAATACAAATACTTGTAAATTTCTAACATTGCAGTAACGTCATTACGAAATATAAAACTAAGTTCTGAGTAGAAACTTATTTTCACTTAGATATTTTTTTTATAGTACCTACCGTAATTATAAAATAAATCCCATTGACCAGCGGTCTTGTCGCATTTCAAGTGTCACCTATAAATTATTTTTTATCCAGTACCTATAAGGAAAACAAAATATACCGCAAAGTAGTTGCGGAATGTTAACAGCTACGCAACAATCGTAAAAATTATGATTGCATCTCAAAGAATTGTATTAATAATCCATTATAATCATCTCAAGAGGATTAATATGAGTTCGGTGCTAACCTAAACTAATATAAAGAAGCATAGTTAGAAACGGGTTACCGTATTTCACAAGTGTATACGAAATTCAACGGGTACCTAACTTCCAAAATTAACAAGTCATTAGAGCGAAATTCCAAAGCGTCTTTTTTGTGATGGCCATACATACAGTATTATATTGGGCAACGACTTTTTGCTCGGAATGCGCACAAAAAGCGAGTTGGTACTCGTACATCATTTCATACGGTCATATCCTGTTCTGTAAGAAATATTTTAATATACATGCCACCGAAAACGCGATGTACAACAGGTTTTGATGTGATCGAACACGGCTTAATGTATAAAGTATCAAAAAGTGTTTACAGTGAACATCCTCAAGGAGCCCGTGAGTCTGCATGCTTGCTGGAGGCGGCTCCAGGTGTGCGGCGGGCACTGCGGAAAGGTGCCGTTCCGGCTGAGCACCTGCGTCGCCACGTAACCCTGACCTTCGTAGTACGCCACTTCAGACACTGGCACTAAACGCACTTCCGCGGAACGAATCTGACGCACTGACAGTATATTCTCGTAAATAGCCTCGTCTTCCAAGTTCTGGCCTTCCGGACACAAACGATAACCGAACTCGCGGCTGATCTCATCGAGGTTAGCGTACTCGGGTCGCTTGCGAAGTTCATCGAGATTCTGGTATTGGGGCTCGTCACGAACTTGTAGGCCGGGCGGGCGCACCGACGTAAGATCCACCCGGACCCCGTATTCTGGAGGCTCGCGGACCATCCTGGCGAGTTGACGGGAGCCATGGTAGCCACGACAACAAGGGTGTGCTCCAGCGGAGGCAGCACGCGCGCGGAACTTCGACGTCGACGACGCGGCATCGGGTTCGGGGGGAGGCGGCTGGGACCACATCGTATAAGCCCGCCGCAGCGGACACATCTTAACCCCCAAAAGGGCGCGCGTCGACTGACGCGGGCGCGCGGAGCTCGGATGGCGCGCGGTGGAATGCGCCCGCGCCGCCGAAAGAATGCAATCTCGGGCGCATTTCGGAGGTCGATCTCTCCGAAGGGCCGGGGTCCGCGCTCGCTCCCGCCTCCCGAGCCGCGGCCATCTGTCGTAATAAGTTCGTCGAATCGAAATGTGAGCCCGCCGAGGTGTCGGCCCGGACCGACGCCCTAACGGACCCCCGATGACCTCGTCCCGTGTCCCCTGGCACGCAAATCATTTACCGATTCTCCGCATTCCTAATCTAGACGAACGCTTTAGCGGAGTGTACTCACTGAAAGAATGAAGTCCCATTAGCGTTTAAAGCGGCGACGCGTCAACTAGGCGACAACAAACAATCGTCATAATCACTGTAATCCAGTTGAAGAAGCCGGCTGCGGCGACAACAGCGGCGCGGAATGCAAAAAGATGGCAATTTCACATGTGCCGGCGGTCACGCGCCTCGCGTAGTTAGCGCGCGATTTTCTCAGATTTTCCACGTAATCAATTTACGCGTCTTAATGGTGGTATGCGAGGGGTTAGCGGGCGCGGGCAATCACATCTGGCGGGTGCGGTGCGACGCAGGTAGACGCGCGCATTTTTGTTCCGGAATTTCTTTACACGCATTTGCAATCCCGTCCTGCCCCAGCACTTCGAGTGTCCTATACTCGACTTGTCTTGAGATTTCGTTAGCCTCGCCATTTGAAGTTCCATCAAGCCCTCTAAAGAGCGGTGCACTGATATCAAAGAGTATGAGAACTCCCGACATGTTACGTGTAGGTGTAATTAGTCGACTATACTAGAACTAGCTCATGCAGCCTATTCTCACGCGAGCCAATTCTCAGACGATGGAATAACTAGCATTTTTCTGACTAACTAACCGCATAATTCTTAGCCACACATGTGTGGACTCGTGTTTGATTATAAACGTAGATAAACATACAACGCATTGGACCTTGTCAACAGACCGCTGTATTAGGAAGATACGCCTAAATATGGGAATAAAGTAATTTAAAAACGAATAACAACTAAAGAATGATAGAGCTGCAAGGTAATAAACTGAGAGGTAGGTATCTCTATGAATACGGAGAAGATAAAATATTCTGATTTGGAGCGGCTGATAACGGCAAACTTAAAAATTGGAAAAGAGTTACAAAATAATTAAAAATTTGTGACAGAGTTCAATTGTCTATCATCGTCACAGATTTCTAAAATACAAACGAATTATTTTATAATACTGAATATTAAAGTCATTGACAATTCCGAATTTTAAAATGAGTTTATTATTACGTGACCTCGTTATTGCTATATTTTTTTTAATAAAAGGAACTTTGTTATTTGTATTATTACAGGTAGTTACAGAAACCATAAACCACCTTACGTTAAAAGCCCAAAGCAAGCTTTTTACATTATTTGGTTCTTTTGTTTAGCTACAAAAGCAGATTCAGATGAATTATTTCTTTCTTCATCATAATATAATTACCCAAGTTTGATGAAGAATCCGAAAACCGAAATTATTCGTTTACTTAGAGCTATAAAAACAAAAATGTTAAAAATTTTAAATCCAAAAATATCCCGACAGATTGAGAACCTCTTCCTTTTTTGAAGAACATTATACACGTTAAAAAGAAACAATAGAAAAGAAGAGGATCATTAGTTAGGATTCAAATGAAATTGCGTGCTTCAAAATTGTTATTATTAGACTAGAACAAAAATGTTACAACGAAACTAGTTGCTACCACAGCGAATAATTACATTTCCCATGCAAAGTCCGAATCCCGGATAAAAGTATAACTGGAAGTAATTTTAATATTTATTCTCTCATTGTTGGTATCTTAGCCTTAGGGGTTCCAACAGAGCATCTGCCTCCCCTCGACTGGCTGTATTTCGACTCAGTATATCTATCTTGTTCCCTCATACCACTCTTCCATATAGCCCCTTCTCACTCGCTCCCACGGTTCCTCAGAACTAATTTTATGTCTTTTTCTTCTCATTGGCAATACTACTGCAATGCTGGTGTACTTATTCGAATTTCCTTTCAATCTTAAAATGTGTGGCTTCGTTTTATTTCTCAAACAGTTGCGTAATATTCATTTTTTATTTGTTGTTTGTGTTACCATTTTTTTATGTTTGGATTATTGAAATGCGACGCGATTAGATTAGACTCAGTATTGATGGAGTTATTTGATTAATATCAGCGTTAAAATTGAGATTATGTTAAACAGTTCTGTGTCAATAAAAGCTTTCAAAGTATTAGAAAATTTTAATTAATTTTAAATCTACATTCGTACATTTTTGTACAGAATGTTGAGTAATAAGAAAAGAAATTACTTTAACACGTACTCATTTCTTTAAGGGCTACATCCCTTTCTCTCAAAAAATATTGGAGAAATTAAGATCGGGATTTGAAAGCACCAAGATATAGTTTAGTTTTAGTACATTTTTATTGTAACTTTTGAAGTTATAAGTGTACACCTTGTAGGTACCTTTTAAATAAATGAAGTGGATTTTGATTTTGAACCTAAACTTGTTGCAAGTATAGGTATTAAGAACGATGACGGAAGAGGTCGCAGTATGCGATCATAAAAAGTTTGAACACAAAAATCCGGAATCTTGCTAAGACAAAAGCTCGAAGGTCGACGCTATAGACAGCCTCCGAAAACTAACCAGTCCGCTCTTTTTATTGGACTCGACCGTTGGCTCACCGGGATACGATTAAAATTCCTGAGACGCCTAACGCCTGCCGTCCCTTCGGCCTTAAAAAAAGTAAAGACACGGCACGCGATTTTGTACATTGTTGTACGTATAATTTGATATTTCGGTAATAATAGAGGGAATGTAATGAGCACTTTGTTTCACAAGTCGGATATTGATAATTTTGGTTTGACATGGACAGATTTTGGCGAAAAAATTTGTTACTATTTTAACTCTTTCAAACGACGATGACTTTTTAAAGTCATTTACTCGCTTATCCTGCTGACTTAACTTTCGATTTAAAATACAAAAATAATACAAATCTATAACATATTTTTTTTATTTGGGAATGTTCCGAAAATATACACATTTAGAAAGTTTATTATTATAATTATTCTAAATTTTTTGTTAATAACTATTCGTATAGGTACCCATTATAAAAATCAGATAAATCCCCAAGCGAAAGCTAGTAGTTAGTTCTTTTAGCTGACAAAAACAAGCATTTTATCAACCGTTTAAGAGTAATGCTTATTTCAAAACACGTCCTGATTGTATGACTAAAATATTTTATAATCTTGTTTCACGACTTATGAAAGAGATTGCTTATCTTGTAACACCTAAACGATTCAATAACACTTTGTTATTTTCATCTTCCGTACAAGAAAATAAACAAATTACTGAAAAGCAAAACTACCTGTCTAATTCCGTGAATCGCTACACCTTACTACGTATATCAATAAGAGTCACACTTTCCGTAGAATTATAAGTTATTGATGTTTTTTTTAGCCCCGAAAAAAATATATAATAATAAGTGCCGGGCGACGTTCCTAGGTAGCATAGGTAATCAAAAACAACACAAGAAAAGAAAAATTTTTTTTTCTTAACTAAATGCTACCTACTTAATATTTAAATAATGAAATAATCTACAAGATGAATAATAAGTTATAAAAAGCAGCTCCAGTAGTTTCAGAGTTACAAGTCATTTTTTATTTTGGTATGACGCCTATTTTTAAGATTTTTTTAATACTTGGATACACTAAATGTAGAAGTTTTGGATTGTTTTCTGATTTTTTGCATAACGTCGTAGTTTAGTTTTACTTAAAATAACAAAACTACAACACAGTAATACAGTTTGCAAGTGCGAACTTATCTCTACAAGAGATCTCTTTCTGCCAACCCAAGACGTCAGTGACATAACTCGTTCGAAAATCGGTAAAAATTGCGTGTTACCAGTTATCGTCCATAGCTGCCGCGTCTATACGTTCTTATGCTTTGGACACGCGAGCTCGACCGGAGCGCAATCTCCCCAGCCCACTAACATCAGCATTACCATATTACAGGACTGATTACCATTGCCCGTGCAACGTAATGCGGCCGAATTCATTTTGACGACCGGCTCGTCGAAAACTGATCTGAAGTCCTGGGTTCAAAACCTGGTAAGGGCTGATGTATGTCTATTTAATGTGATTTTGATATTTGTAACAACGTTTTCAAGGATTATCAATTATGCTAGAAAATTAAGTCAGCAAGTCGTTAAAAAAGAACATGAACAAAAGTAAGTTTGATGACAAAGTAAAATGAGTAAGTTTAATTAAATATCTAAAACAAATAATAATTAAAAAACTAAATAAGTACCTATGTTACAATTACCTTGCTAAAACCTACAACAAATAATTGAAAAATATTATAGTTATAGTAATTAATAAAGTAGATAGTAATGAGTTTCCAACAATAATATCCTACTGTTTTATTGAATATCAACCCGTAATATTTTACCTTACGTAATGTTAATTGCATAATTTTACCTTACGTAATTTTAATGTTATAAGTAGATTAGTAGCTATTAACAGTAATAAAATTGTAACGATAAAATTAATTATTCTATAAAGGGACCAACATACTAACTTAATAAAAAAAATGTCAGTGTAACAAATTACAATTACGAACATATTTATTTTAGTCAATCCATTAACAAGATATATGCGCATAGGTAGGAAAAAATATTCAAAAATGTAAAAATACAAGCATCCAATAAAGAGTTTTACCGCAAAAGCTATTTTTGTACCGAAGCAAATGTCATTTACATTCCTCAGAGACCACGCCTATATGAAGTGTGGTCTAAATTGGAACAAGAATTATTTAATATCGCATGTTCTTAGAAGATGTGTGACTATAAAAAGCGCACCATCTGTGGAACCATGCGACTGCGAGGATCCGAACCGAGGACCTTCGGAGTACCGACCAAAGATAGCAACTTTACGCCAGCCGCCCGCATACAATACTAAGCGAATTAACGGTAGTATATCTACGCGTGTAAAATGGAATAGATAATATTCTATGACACAAGTAAATATTACAAACAGCAAGAAGTAGTAATACATAAAGAAATAGTAAAAAACGAGAAGGAAACAGAGGGAGGAGGAACTTATGGAACTTATTTTCAGTAATAAATAAACCAATAGGTTTATACTAATAAACAATACACCTGCAAAGAAAAGCAAGTACCTAATAAATGAGAACATTAAAACACCAGATAAATAAATAGAACAGGAAAAGAAGTTACATTTCATCAATATGCAAATAGGGCACGGTAATAATTAAGTTTTAGATGAAGAAATATTGTAAGTAAATAAATACATAAATAATAACACATTGTTATTTAGCTAATGAAAACAGTTACGATAGTAAAAAAATGCTGTTCTCATTTAACCTTCAAGTAAGTAAATAAAAAATATTTATATTGATATATGTGTATGTTATCTGCCACTACAACACGAACATAAACGTGTTTTTTTTAGCATCCGTACAATTTATTTTTTCTGTGAATTCCTAAGAGTGAAGGATAAGGAACTTGATGTACTCATTCGAATAAACCAAAAGTACAGTCTAGTGTTACAAACGATTATCCTCAAGAGAGAGGGAGAAAAGAAAAAAGTAAAAAACGAAAAAAAAGATATATGACAGAATGCCGGGGCCGTGAGCGCACGAAACTTTGGGTTTGATGTATTCGTTTTTTACGCTCATATTCTTATTATTGGGCCCCAGAGCTCCCGGTGTTACGGGCGAGGAATGCGTCATAGAGTTGCGCGCAGATGCGACAATAAAGATTATGAGTATAGGAAATACAACATCAAAGAATGTTCGCATAAATCAATAATCAAATTCTGTGCTAGAAATGTCAATAAAGGAATTTAGACCATTTTTTTTCAAAATTTATACAACGATTCAATTTATGAACGGTTAATTTAGCGTATTTTCTATTTTAATTAGCACCGAAAGAAAACGCACTCATCACATCAGCGGCAACACAAAAGCTTAATTACAAAATTCATTCCGAACCTCAAATCCATAAATATTTTTATAGCAATCAACCTATCACTTCGGAACGTTAATCGCGCTAGTGTACTGGCCATTACTAGATAATTGCATGCTCTAAACATTATGAAATGACATTCATCACTGGTCAGCAGTAGTTACAGCAACAATTTAGCCCTTTATCAAAAACCTCCTCGGCGATAAATCACTTATTAAGCTATTGATTTACAGAACGATTCCGAACGAAAGATTTTCGGGGTTCCGCAGTTTTGGATCTCGGTATTCCCATTCGAAAGAACAAAGCGTATGAAATCAGAACGGTACCGAACTATCTACCTGCGACCTTCAAAAGTAAACATCTCCGGAATGCCGATGAAAAAATCCCGAACACCCTCGTGAGAAATGAAAGAAAAAAAAACGGAATTCTTTGTCGAGGATGGGAACGACGGGTTCTTGGAATTCGCGTGCCATACTTACGTCTGTTTCATAAAGCCCTTTGTTCAGTATAGCCAAGCGTAACAGTCCACGGTAACTCGGGATTGCAAACGTATTTAAAGCTTAGTGTTATCTATTGAAAATTTTAATAGGACACATACCATAACTTTCAGATTTACCAGTAAGGAGAATTTAGTAGGTATCTTAGTAAAGGTTTATGATCGCGCCTACATAAGAATTGGATTCCAATGCAATTTAGAGACATTCAGTAACAGATATGGATGTGAAAGAACATTTTGTGGTCAAGGCATTTAAGACGATAGTTTATTAGAAGCAACTTTAGGCTCCAAGAGCAAGGTCCATAAGTTTTACCACTCCGTATAAATAGACTTCATTTGATCCTAAATCACTGGATTTAGATAATTCAATCAAACATGACAGACTAATAACAGGACCAATTATGAAATATACTTCACCAATCGTTCTTCTACGACAAGAAAATAGAAATTCAAAGCAATACAATTTGCTTAAGGGCAAATTACGCTTCAGACGAAGACTCGTAAATCAAGTCTAGGTAACATCTAAGACAGCAAAGAAACCAGTGTCCACACTTATTCTCAACGCATTGCATTCATGAACAATTTTAGGACAGTGTGTTATTTTGTTGAAGATTTGAAGCAGCAAATTTCTTCGGAGAAATATTTAGGGAAAATCGTAAATAGAAACTAAGATTTTATGAACCTCGTCTCTAAATGTTTTCAGGAATTGATGAAGGAACATTCTCAGGGAACAGTGTGAACGTACTCAAGTCAATACGAATAAGTATAGACTTTAATGCAGTAGCCCTCAGGCAATGTGCTAAGCGCCGTTTTACGAGGCTTGCAACATGCGTGAGCTGGTTATCGATGGGACAGCTAGAAGTGCCTACTGACATCAACAATTTGTTTTATAACATGTTACAAAACGCGGAAGGCGCAGTAAAGTAAAATTAATTCTCTAAAGTTAAACCTAGTAATTATATCTGGAATGTATTATAAAAAGCATTCAAGCTCATGAATGTAGTAGATGTTAATGACATTTAAAATGAACGTGTTTTAATAACTAAAAGGCCAGATGGACGTGTAATAGATGTGTAATCTATAGAATTCAAAAGTAATGCCCATCATTAAGCCATAGGAACGTTTCGATGCAGACAGAAATAATCTTATAAGAACGAGTTTGGAATTATTAAGTGTCAACGTGCAGATTTTAACACACCTTCATTTATGTCTAGCTAGATAATGCTGATACTTCATAATTAATATCATAGTATTTACATATCATTACGATAGCTCAGTGTCCCTGCAAAGGTTCTTCGCAGGCTCTTAAATTTCTTAGGGAATGAAATAGTTAATGTTTATAGATGCAAATACAGCCTTCATCGAATATGACAAATGACGTTGCGTTGTAAATTACCACTAATGGCATTTCCATGTTACAGCTAAGAATGTCACATTTTAAAAGGTTAATTGTTTAAGTATTATACATCTTCCCTTATACAGGCGAATGACGTATCGATTGCATAAATTAAGGATGAAGATGGAGAGAAATGTTTGCAGTTGCAGTAAATCATCTTGGGACGTGCTAAACTGCCCCTTGGACATATGTTTCCGGTTTATTATAATATTTAAAATTCATACATTCGTTTCATTACATTATTTATGTTTTTTTAAACATCTTGAGCATCCATAGGAAGTTTCAATTTTCTATCTTCGTATAATGTAAAAAACATAACACAATACATTTGATATTTCACTGATTTTTAAGAACAGGGTTTTGCCTTTCTAAATAATAATCTGCGGTAGCAATTTTATATTATTGCTTATTACTTTGCTGATACCTTTTCGTCGTCAAAACTCTTTGTAATATTTTTTTAGCTTCTACATAATTGCTAACGAATTCCAGAGCAACCTTTAGTGCCCTTTCCGAGCTCTCACATGGCATGGCAATACAATGCGGTTAGAGGTATGAAAACACATAATTACTTGTGCGTGCGTCGCCAAGGTCCACGGAGGTCGTTCGTCGGCGCACGCGACGCGCTTTGAAAACAATCTCGGGTTACCGGGCGAGCTACGTTGGAGGCACCAGCAGTTTGTGAAATTTACTAAAGACAATTTTTTTGAAAAGACGAACATTGGCATAAGCGGTCATTTAATAATTTTATTTTGTACTGTTATTGCTTGCAACTTCCTGCACTGAGGAATGGGGGCCACAGTCTAAATTAAATCTCTCTATTTCATATCCGGAAATTCTATTTAATTTCAAAGTATGACAACTTTAGTCTTCTATTTTTTGTCTCATCTATCTGGATTAAGACTTATAGCATAAATGGGGACCTCATGCCTACGGCTTATGTTTGTAGAAAATGATCCTGAAAATCCGCGTTTTCTCGGACGTGCAGTGACCGACCACTCGTCCGCGGGTGTAACATTAGCCGCGACGGAACAATAGCGCACGCGCTGAGGTCGCGCACGGGTCGAGGACGCGCCTACGCAGCCTTACAGCTGTCCTTCAGGAGCCTGGGTTCAAAACGTACATTTCAAACACAAACATATTTTAATGTAGTAGGTACTAAATTATATCAGGCTGTGGTAGTATTTCACTCATAGGAGCAGCAGAAACTACATTACAGACACTGTCATGACCTCAAAATTGAGTGAAGAAAATATTTACGGGACAATTAATTTTGACAGTACTAATGAATGTCACGAGAGGCAACAAATTTTCCATCGCACACTTCGGGTAAACTTTTTTTAACGCCACGGTCTGGTCGCTAGGAACAATGGGTGCGCACGAGCCGAGGTCGCCGCACCCAGGTTGAGGACGAGTTACCTTATCAGTCCTTGATTCGGACTTATGTAGGTTTTGGTTTTTCATTTTGTATTTGTTCAAATATTTTGCCGCACACGTGAAAGTAAGGTTTGGTGTCATTTCGCAGTTTTGATTATGTATTTATAAAATTATAAACTGTTGTTTAACTGCACACTCCAACGTGTTTATAAAATTCATAGCATTAATACCTACGTAGTTAGCATTTTACTTGAAACATTTTGATTACGAAATTCCATGCTTGCATTCTAGCAAGAATGTTCTTGTTAGAATACAAGCATGTTCTATAAAATTTCATCATTTGTAAAAATATATTGTTTTTAATTTTGAAATCACGTCTTATGTGCATTCAAATAAATAAAAGTAGACATATATCATTTAAAGTCACACTACAGTGCTTCTTTCATCCAGAACATTTAAATGAAGTGTTAACAAAATGATTTTACAATTGAATCTAATACGATTGACTACTTGAACTGTTGGCGCAACAATAAACCCGTTTTACATACCTTCATCGTACCTCAAGAAAAAAAGACACATTACACAAAGCCGGGATTATTTCCGATATTCGACATAAAAAAATGAACCTCAAAAGCTCCAATAAACGAAATGATCTCATATTTAATCCGGCGGTTTTAATGCTCGCAAAATATGTAAATCTGTATTAATAACTAACGGAATTAAAGTTTAAGATGAAAACGTAATACCAAAGTTATTCGAGACACAAAACTCTAAAATATGAGTAGTAAAATAAATGTGACAAAGGCACATCTGGTCCGTCATCCGTGCATGATTGAGGCAAGGAAAGTCGCATTCCATTCTCTGACAGCACGAACATTATTAATAAGCCGGGGAGCGAGAGGGCAACATCCAGCAGAAAGGGCACTATATAAAACATGCCAGTAACTCATTCTTTATCTCTGAAAAAGTTGTCCTTTGACGTAACGTGATATTTCGTAAACAAAAAGAAAACAATGCAAATGATCAAAATTTCAGTAACGTTATTAGCATTATACATTTTGCTTTTTGGTGCTATTAAAATAGAGAACAGCTTTGAAAGAAAAGGAGTGATTGTCTGAAGCAACATCGAATGGCAAGTTACTGTGTTTCTCAGCGGTATTATGACAAGGAGCAACATGTTTTATTTTTATGGGAAAGATTTACAGAGACAAACATTGGCCGGTGACTACCGTGCTACGCTCAACAGATTAGATAGTGTTAAATGCTTTGTGTAAACCATTTTAAATGATTAAGGGATTCTAGCATTTCGCCTTCTGTAATCACTGGTATTTGAATGGGTAGGTCAAAATTATCGTTTGCACTAAACTACGAAGTAATAAAGTAAGAATTAAATTTTTCGGACGGTTCATAGAGATAAATTATTTTCTATTTAAAAAACTAGTACTGATTGTAATCACTTCATAGATATATAAAAGTAAAGTTTAGAAGAAAAGTAAAGTTTTTATTCATTAAAAAATGATATCGAATATTTGAGCACAATTTTCGCAATTTTATAAGATATATACAACACATACTTGGAAAATTTCGATCATTATGCACAAAAATTAAGTTTTTTAGATACAATATAAGAAAAAAGAAACCGAAATAATATGATGAATGATAAATTTAAATGTCGAGGGGACAAAATTATAGCTAAATAAAAAAGATGATTAAAGCAGTAAACTTAATAAGAGAACAACTCTAAGACATAAACGTAAGTGCTACAACATATGACGGATGCCGAAGGCATGCATATGTAATTAGTCGGACAATTTCGTTCACATCTCAACCTACAATTAGTCATTAAGAGAAAAACGTATAATTTGTAAACAGTAGCAACAGGTACCGAGACCAGACTTACGTACCCAATAATTATTTAAATGATTTAAAAATACTCATTGAAAGATTGTAAAGTTACAGAAGTTATTTCAAACATACATGAAATGTTTTCACATAAAATTATATTTGTGCAAGTTATGAGAACTTTCTACAAAATAGTATTGCCATTACATACAAAACGCTCAAAGGCTATGTGACTATTAGTAAAAATATTAATTCACGTCATGAGGTGAGTTCAATCAAATGTTTGTTCAATGATTCGTCACTATAGTAACATTTCCTATTGATTTCATTATACAAGCCTAAACAGTTCAATCACGATTAAAATAGTATGCCTCTTTAAATAATTTGAGAATGTTATTCTGATATAGTGATGAGAACAGTTTAAAGTCAATCTTGAAACAATAGAAATATCTGTTATTTATCTCAATGCTTTCATCCCGCATTTGAATAAAACGATATTGAGGGCCGTCCAAATGGAATTCAATAGAAACCAAGCAACATGTTTGACCCTTCTGACCCAACAGTCCACATTTTTATAGATTCACAATATATGTTGTCTGTTGTCAGAATTCAGATATAATTTCGTATAAAGTTAACAGTACATCGAAATTGAGAAATGTTCACTATTGAATTCAACACTGGCAATATAATCAAAGTAATTTTGATTATCTTTCCAGTGTTGTGCTATTGCTACCTTTAATGATAAGCTATCATAAATCTTGTCTTTTGATTTAAAGGCATATTCGTGATTAATATAATTACGGTTATTATTTGGCAAATTTTTCATATCCGTTCAAGTCGCTATGTTCATGACTTAGCTTTACATCTTTCTCCTTTCACCTGTGGGGTGATACAACTGACATGGCATGCAACACTACTCCTTTCTAATGCAATCAGAATACATGATAATAATACCTCTCTATGGTTCATACACGTAATGTATTCATCATTGTTATTCCCATCGTTGAGAGAAACCCATTTGAAATGGATGATATTTATCAAAACTTATATAAAAATTATATTCTTGACTTCAGCATGATGTATTTATATCATAAGACATAATTCATAGCTAAGTGGAAAACCTATAATATTAGGCCTCATATGTTTTTGAAAAAATCCACTCAAATATCAAATTTTGTCTTTACGTCCCAGACAACCCAGTCATAAAATAAATAATGGACTGACCGAGGCACTATCTCGAATAAATCCATCACATTCCTCTTATACGCCATTAAAGCTTCTGTCCAGAAAATATGCGTTCACGATTATAAGGTGAATTTTAAAGTCGCTACTGAGCAGAAGCTTTCCAGTTCATCGTATTCTGAAAGCCTCATGATAACGACGTCTTTACTCGTTAATGTAGCCTGTGTTGACACAACATATGACACTCGATAAACTCTCGAACTTAAGACAAAAGATCAATACCGTTTCATTCGTCATGACGACGGAATTTAAACATTTCGAAATAATGTTAGAGGTAGAGGTTTGAGGTGAGTACAATAAGATAAAGCGTAAGTATGTATAAGATGGACATGTTTGACCATTGTTATATTGTACATTTAACCTTTGAAATATCAATGTTTTCTTTATGACCGATGTAAGCATTCCAAAAGAATGACGCCAGTAACTCTAACACACGTGTGCACCATAAATTCCATTTGAGATCCTCGGGTTTCTTAACATAGAAAGTTGCAGCCAACGAATTATACTCAAAATTGTAGTAAACGAAATCAATACAAGTGTTAATATATAAAATGAAGCAATAGAGCAAAACATATTAATCGAAACATCAGCGGCCATGCAACTAGAGGATGTCAAAGAAATCGTATCACATTTTTCATTGAGATTACAATCAAATATTTAAATTCATCCGCACAGAAATGTATACTAGCACATAGCTAACATATAATATGTGGTTTTATTCGTATGACAAATGCGTAGACGCGGACGATTTATATTGGCGGCATGTTAATGGATTTAATCAATTCACCAGTGTACTGTACATTTACGATGAAAAATGGAAGAATCGTTTTGCATATTATCTAGATGTATCGTTCTGAAGTGGAACTAAGAGCGACCATTTATAACGACGTATTGAATCTGCATAGCATTTTAAAGCTTTTGACTTGTCCTATGTAAATTATTTATCTGAACAGAACTGTCTCCAATCATTCATTATGAACATCCGATGTAAGATCTTAATCAATTATACAATAGGAGACTGTAGCGGCCTTCACGATTTGTTAACAATTCTTCGGACGCAGAGCATGAAATTGACATAATAACATCCCACGCATCTCGTGGATTTATTACAGAGGGCTGAATACTACGAAGTTTGTAATCTGAGCCATTTATATATCATAATCAAGGCTGCATCTAAGCTCAATATATTACCGAAGCGGAGCGTACCTGTCGCACGGTAGCTCCCAGACGTTGTGTTATTCTAACAAACGACCAGTTCCTAAACCAATGGCTTTTATTATAATATTATACGGTGCTGTTGGTCGGTTGTAATTATCCCTGAGGCCTTTCAATACAAACTTTATTTATACTGACTTTATCAAAGTCTGTGTAGCCTTTAATGAAGAATATTTATAAAAGTGTATTGAAAATACAGACGGATTTGTCATTAATTTGATTTGGAATTTAATAGACTATGTTCTTACATAGTCTATTAAATTCCAACTCAAATTAATGACAAATCCGTCATCAGTATCTGATTAGCACAACAGTGATTAGACGCATCCAATTACTAAAGACGTCAGTTTCTTTAAGGAACTAATAGGCAATAAAGGAATATTAATACTAGTTTCTAAGCAAGCGAGTTAAGAGATTGTTATCTTTAACTCTCATTACCAATATTAATCACTGAGACGTCTAGGGCTATGTATAAATAATAGAAGTTAACATCAAACCAAGCAAACTGCGTTAACCAATGGTATCTATCTTTTATTTTACTTTATATAACAATTTTATACTTTGTTAAGGTATTAATTGGGTTTTATATCTGGTATTCAGTCAGCAATAGCATTGTATCAAACCTTCCAAAATTTATCTTGAATGTTGATTCGCAAATTCTTTTTGATTTTTTAGGCCTTCGCGTCTTTAGTTTGGGGTTCGTGGTCGAGCAGGTGTTCTTTCTTGTTAATCTTTCATTTTTATTTTTCAGATAAGCAGGTAACTTATCTTTCTCACTTCCTTTTCCTTCAGATAAAAATTCTTAGATAATTGGTTTAAAGGTTTTTGTCTATACCTTTGATATCGTTTTACCAAGAAAGTTAAGAGAGAAATTGTAACTTATGGTAAATAACCTAGTAATTCTTATTGTAAGTTATGCCAGTGATAAACGTATCAGATCCAAACTAATATTATAAATGTGAAAGTGACTTTTGTTTGTTTGTTACGCCTTCACTCCTAAACCACTAAACCGATTTGAAAAATTCTTCACCATAAGAAACCTATTTAATCCGGGAGAAAAATAGGCTGTATTTATTTATGCCATTTTGTTATTTGTTGGACAATTTAGGTTACTAAATTACTATGGAGATCTCTTTGACACTTTGTTCGACGTGCTCTGAACTTTTATTATTTGTTAGAAAATTTAGCTTACTATAGAGATCCTTTTGCTTTGACACTTAAAGTGGTTCCATTTTATCCGATCCAATATCGATATTGGAAGCTAATGTCAAGACAAATGTATGAAATTTTACCGTCCGATATTGGGCCGGGCAATGAAAGGCGGGTACATATTTCATACATTTTAATTAGTCTCGATATCGTATCGGCTATACTGATATCGGATCGGATAATGTGAAATGCTCTTAATATTTTAATAATAAACAGAGGAATATGATTGAAATTTAAACAAAACTAAATAGAAAATAAAAAGCAAGGAAAATCCTGTCACGATAATCGCTGAGACGGGACTTGAAGCCACAAAACTTAAAACAAAATAAAGGGGAATGTTTGTATGTTTCTAAGTAATAAATGCTAATAAACTCAAAAAATGCTGGACCAATTTCAATAGAAGAAGTATTGAAATTGGTCCAGCATTTTTTGAGACACTGTTGAATGAATAGAATTCTACATTATTCCTGAGTGACATAGGCTATATTTGATCCTATAGGCTATATTGGATTAGAAAAAATCCCTACGCGGACGACGTCGCGGGCGGAGCGCTATTAATATATTAAGAGAAAGAAAACAAATGGACTACAATGGAGTCTTTATCAGTTAGTTAACGTAATAAATTATCGTTGGGTCATTCATCGTTCGCTACATTGTGACAATTTATGAAAAGCGAGGTTCCGATCTACAGCTTTGTATCCACAAGTCCACACGCGCATTCCTACATAAATGGGTGTGCGACTCGACGGCCAAGTTTTTGCGACTTGTTCTTTTTGCCCGAAGCGTAACTTGGTGGCGGGATCATAACTAATATTTATGGACGGTTTGTTTCGTTTTAAATTTAGTGTAATGATGAGCTTGGGCTCCCGTGCCGAGCACACCTCGCTTTAATCGCCGACCCTCCCTCGTAAAGGCCCAGCTTAAACACTTAACATTGTAACCGTTGTCCATATCAGATTTACTGTCGACAATCTTTCCCTACCATTAGTTGGTTTGCGCATGTTCTTTTTACGACTCGCAGTTAAAGTATTTCTTTGCACGAGCCTCGTTTTAAACTCTCGACATTGGCAGCTGAGAAATCAATTTCTGTAGATGTCGTTTAATAGTCATTTTGTTTCAAGTTTCTGTCCTGTTCGCGGCAGATTCAATTAAAATGGTTTATTTATCACCTAATAAAAAAAAACTTGAACATATTCAATGTGATATAAAAGATATTAATTTTGGAGAAAACTACTTCACTTTACATATTCGTCGATTTGGCAATGTTCATGTAATCAGACATTTCCAGGAAGATGTAGATTTAAGAGTAAATTAAAGATATTGTTATTCTTTCGAAAATTGAGTAGGTACTTACATAATAATAAATACAAGCCATACCACCATTCGAGTGTACAAAAAATGACTTCAAAAATGAACAAAACACATTCAGTTAATATTTTAGAAGCTGCGTTATTATCAAAACCTGATCTAAACCTCCAAACAACCTTGCCTATCCCAATATCGGAGCACAAAAAACTGGAAGCCGACTCCACCTCCTCACCTGTCCCGCCTCAGGCTTTAGATCACGTCGACCTTCCAGGAAGATCCCGGGCCAGTAATGACCGCGCACCCAGCAATTACCCACCATCACAATCAAAATACTACAAATTATCCGTTGCCCCTTTTCGAGGTTTTTGAAATTGTTCAGAAACCTGTTGTTAGACGTATAGAATTCAGAGGGTGTGCTCAATTAAATATGTATTAGTGTTTGTTACGGACTACATTTGAATAATTGCAATGCTGAACTGAATTTGCACTCGTGTTTATTATGCGGTTTGGAGTTTAGTTTATGGGCTCCATTGAAGGGCGTGCCTTTAATACAGGTGTTGGTAATAAGTGCATTAAAATTATAATTCTTCAATATATGATTTCTGAAATTTATAGCTACCTCAAACCCAAAACATGTCCTTCAAATCTTAAAAAGTTTAGGAACGAAAAAGCCAAAAAGAAACCCATTATAATCCAGATGGGATTCAAACTCGAGACCTTTCGATATCCTAGTGATTAAACTTCCATCCAAGAGGAGTCCACTAATCTAGACATAACGAATTTGCTCTAATCTTTAGTTGACGAATTTGACGATTGCACAAATTGCATAAACGTGTATGGGTACTTTCCTATAATTCAAATAATGCCTAATAAAATATTTATAAATAAAATATTTTTAGCAAAAAAATAGGACAACCGACTTCAATGCGTTCAAATTTAAACTAAAAAGTAAGAAATAAATAATATTTTTATGAATTAGTTGAAAAGAGCGTCATAGAAAACCAAGAAAAGTATTGATACACATTTCTAATTCTTTATTTATAATTCATACTCCGATATATTTGGAGCCGGTGCCAGCTAGCCAAGGACGATAGTGTTTGCAATTTTCGAACTTCCCGGAGCGGTGGATTATTTCTTATCTTCATCATTCATTATTATGATAGTTAATGGATTAATCAAGTTCGTATCTATTAGGTAAGTTTATTTTGCTTAGGCTGGCACCGACTCCAAATATATCGGAGTATGAATTATAAATAAAGAATTAGAAATGTGTATCAATACTTTCCTTGGTTCTCTATGACGCTCTTTTCAACTAATTCATAAAAATATTATTTATTTCTTACTTTTTAGTTTAAATTTGAACGCATTGAAGTCGGTTGTCCTATTTTTTTGCTAAAAATATTTTATTTTATTATTTTTAGTGGAAATAAAGTATATTTTATTGAAAACGGATAGGCCTACTAGGCGCACATTAAAACTTAATGGAAACTTTAACTAAAACGTTTTTTTTTGCTATTACTAATTTGTTCAAAAAGGGTCGAATTTATATAGATAAAATTTATACGGGCCATCTCTGATCTTGACGTACCTAAAAAAGAATCATTATAAAATCGAGTCGTAATACTCATAATTGACGAAGTAATCAGGTAACAAACACAAAAAAAACAGTCGGATAGAGAACTTCCTCTTTTTTTAAGTCGGTTAACAAATAATATCACGTCTCAGACCTATATCTCATTACAAATGCCTGCCATTCATTCAAAATGAATGGTAAGTTAATGAACTATGAACCTAGCTATTTAACTTAAGTTCATAAAATAATTTGTCATAGTTTATGTGTTGACTATTGGACCTACTAACCAAAATTTCACAATTGCATATTAGGTAATGGCAAGTTCAAAAAAAAAATTGACATTATTTTTGTGTTCGTGGACGATGTTCTTATTTCATCCCCAATGAAATTATCATTTTAACACAAAAGTACTGAACCAATTTCGGTATAATTTATACGGGACCACCTTTGGAGTATGTCCGTCCTAACGAAAAAAGAATCTTCAAAATCGATTCATAATTGACGGAGTAATCGCGGAACATACATACAAAAAAAAAAAAAAAAAAAAAAAAAAAAAAAAAAACATACAGTCGAATAGAGAACCTCCTCCTTTTTTGAAGTCGGTTGAAAATATAGGACCTCGTTTCCTGCAATCAGAGTTTAAAAGATATGACGAAGCTAGCAGTGATTTTAACTAATAGAATAACAAACAATTTCAATACTGAGTAGAACTTGAAGTACATTGGTAGTTAGCGACAAGAAAAAAGTAAACACAGTTTGGAATGTCGCCGTAACACTAAAACAAAGATGACATCATACTGTCAACATTAGACCGAAATGGGTACGATGGGTGATCAAATTACTGAAATGATAGCGTAATATAAGCCCTACAGTGATTAATAATTTATAAACACCTAAACATATCAGCATAACATAATATACAGTTAATTAGATGATAATCTCTACCATGGGGAATAAAAAGCGTTATTTCATACCCAATTATTTTAAAGTAATAATATACAATGTAGTATTTAATACTTTTTTTATATATTGAAGCAATACATAAAATGACTTTAAAATAACAGAAATAAAAATTGACACGCACTCTATAATCAACAACATCGAAGTGAATAAGTCCGTTACTTCTCGAACTCTGCAGTTAAGGCAGAAAGTCCGCGCGGAATTATCGAAATTTAATTACCTACGGAAATTCAGAGAAATTCTTAATATTTTTACGAATTCTCACAACCGGCTTGCAACGTGGAATGATAGCTGTGCACGCGCGCTGTTTCGAGGAACCAACGTAAGATGGAGCTGTGAGCCTTCTGCGAAACATTTTCGACCCAGCTACCTAATAGGAAGCCAGAATACGAAATGCCTGCGAGATAAAAAAAACGATATAAAATGGGCCCTACAACTCGATTGGTTCTTGGAAATGGAACACTCTTGCTATCATAGTAACAAGAAAAGGATAGAGCAGATTTCTGGTTTTAGTTTAGGCATAAAATAAATATGAATCACGAAAGAAACTTTTTAGCTTTATCGTCTATCAAACTAGTCGCAAATTTTAAGCAAATCGTGCTCTCTTCTATGTGCCTACACAAATATTTAATCATGTGGGTAGCTATTGCCAAATACTTGACCAGGTCCTAGTCACATTTCCCTTGCGCAAACTCTCAGCACGTCCTTACGAAGAGTACTTATGGCAAGTGTGTATGCAGTCCGTAGACCACGTTAGATGTCAGTTTCACGATCAATAACATATTCTTTATTATTATTGACATAAGGAATATTATTGTGTGCTCCTTAATCTACTATTAGCACATGAAAAATTGTCCAACATGTATGCATGCCTCCACGTAGTAATAGTGTCGCGAAGCTACCGTCGAAGATAACCCAGCGATTTTTTTATACGCCTCTGGCATATTAAGTGACTATCGTGTTGGAATTGAATTACTTTGTTTATGCAAGCATCGCTTGCAATATTCAAATAGAGGTATGATGGTGATTGAGCCTAAGGATTGAAAACAGTATCTAATAGTTCATTTGTGTATGTGTATGTACAGAATATAAGTTTCATATCGTGAGAAGACTTATTGTTGTTCTTAAAATGGACACATTAATGCTAATCACAGTATCTAATTAAGGTGGCATAATGCTAATAGATGTCTGACAAACTATGTCAATTTATGTGGGTAGTGTTCAAATATTATGACGAGACATTCGACAACCACCTATTGAATTCATGGCTATGCTATAATGACTTTGTCCGCTTTGATTTCTGAAATATACACTGCGGTTATTTCGACTACAATTGCATTCTAAGCTCAATGAAAATTGAAAGCAAAAGTACAATTTTGAATGTTATAAAATACATGAAAACTCTATATGCATATACGAGTCAGTACAAAGGAATGCAGGATCAGATATTTCAAGCTAAATTTCCGTATAAACGTGCCTATTTTATCCGTCCCGAAACTAGCTTCGAAGCAGACGCGACGTCTATTCGGGGAACGCTGAAGAATTCGATTTATCGAGCGATTGACTCACCCGATACGCAATAACCAATTGATTTATTTGGCGAAAAATGTTGACGAAATATTACGTGAAATAAAATTTGTAAAATAATGTACCATAATAATTAATTTTTACCTAAGTTGTCGATGGTTATTTTCAATTTTAATTTAAAGAGGGGTGCAGCCTTATCCAAGTGTATTAAGATATATCCCTAGCCGTTTTTGATTTTTTGCTCCTGTTTGCGATTTCAAATCTACAGAAAGTAGGATAACGAATTATGTCTTCAAGATGAATGATAAGATTGTGAAAACACAGTCGTTTTCTCTTAAAATTCTCGGCGTCATTCGCGATATGTAAGCATCTGTTACAATGAGTCCACATTCTGTTTCGTCACTGTCACATAAGGCATAAAAAGTTTCACACTACGATGTTCCAACATTAATAAAAACTCTCGTAAAAAAACTGCCATTCCATTTAATTAAGTAAGGAACTAAGGATGCCAATTCAAAATTGAAGCTGCGATTTTCCATACAATGTATTTTTTTTTTTAAACTTTCTTTGATAAATCAACACCCACATTAACCTGTTCAATGTGCAGGCTAGATAGAATTCTGACCAAATGACGTAATCCCTTAAGACTAAACCTGTACCGATACTATTTATTGTCACACGCTCTAATCTGTCTGTTTGTTTAGAAACAAAATGTTTGAACGCTGGTGATTCATATATTAGTTACACATTAAAATAACAGTAAACTGGCAAAGTGATATATAAATGGTTTGGTATGCCAGTTCTTCCGGCCAAAAGCAGAAATAATTCTTACAATCTTGAGCCTTAAGGCGTATAACCTTATTTAACGGTTGCTTAGACACACCATCTCGAAAATTTATTTAAAGCGACGAAGTTTTGCAGACCACTACCTGTATCATGTCTAGAATGTTAAATTACAAGAAGATACTTTTTTAAACTTCACGGAAAAGTCATTCTTGGCCTTCATGTCTCAAGTTGGTAAGCGATAGTATGGTCGAAGGTGGAAATGAGGATCATCAGGATTCCTTGAGTGCTGAAGTAGATATCATATCACTGTCGGAATATAACAATGCTGTTAAGGTTATTATATCTTTGATAAAATGGTGGTAACTATCCACGCCCAACCTAAACCAGAAAGGCGGCTATTATGTACTAAAAAATCATATTATAATGTTAGGTGGTTATTAATCTAAGGAATCAACAATACCATATTAGAATTATGAAGGGGTCAGTATTATTATTGTGAATTGATAATGTACACTTTAACTAACATAGTTCTTGAATGATTAAAACATGACTAAATTTGGAGGTGATTCAGAAGCATCTTATTACGGTTAAAAATAAGACTGATTTGATATCAATTGAAAATGTACGCATTAAATGTGCATTTGATTATTTTTTCGTTTAATGCTGTATATTCGTCTTCTTATCGTCGTTTAGAAGTAAATAATCAGCGATAGTTATAATGACATCAACTACTTACCTTTATATTTTCATAAAGATAACGTTTTGTATTAAAAACATTGACAAGACAGATTTTTACAAAACAAAGCAGTGTTATGTGGATTTTGGATTTTTTTTAAATTTTATTTCGCCCTATGTATACTTGGATAGTCAACTCATACAGACTTCACTACATAAATGGTTTTGCGTACACAAAGGTCAAGAGGCGACAAACGTAAGTAATTAATCGATCAAATGAATCTTTTGTTTACTTGCGTATAAGGTTTATCAATTGATTGACGTCAATCGTTAACTGCTAAGGTTATCCGATGGCCCACACTTTAATAAAGTTCATATAATAAGCTACAATGAAATAACTGAACCAGTTAAAATTAACTAAATGGTTCGTCAAAATATACTAAACATTATATATTAGTCAGATGAACTAAATCGGAGTCTACAAATTCGTTAAGGCCCATATCCGGATTAAAAACCGGGACAATATGAGCAATGCCTTAAATTACCAGCTATGTAATCCCTAAAAAAATAATCACCGTAAAAGTCTAATCAGAGTCTAATATGAACTAAGTAGAATAAAATGGTGATGCGTTAGTAAAAGTCGACTTTATACGAGCAAATGAAAAATACTTAATATTATCGTTAGATGAGAAATATAAGCGGGTACTTAATATTGGTTACTATATACAGATACACAGACATAGACTACAACACTGATAGGGGATCACTGTTGTAGTCTGCACAAGCCGTAACTATTTGTATAAATAATTCAGCAATATCTTATGTTTCTAAGTAGGTTTACAAAATTACCTATGTTATTAAGCATTAGCACACAGTTAATAAATATTAAAATACAGTTTCCTAATACGCTATGATGAAGAAAACATCAACAATTAGATATACTGGAGTAAGGGCCTTAGAAATCGTAACACATAATAATAAAAAGATGGCATCCAAAGAAAAGAAAAATAATTGAAAGCAAACACCGCACAATACCTTCAGTCATTGTGTCAGTCAAGCAAACAGACATGCAGGTCAGTTGGTCACTTCTTGACACGATAACCTTTCCATTGTCAAAATCAACGCGGGAATAAATACCCTTTCGCGATTGACATAAATTACTGAATCATCCACACATTTGGAACGTTTGGTTGGAAGTTGCGAATTTGTGAGAAAGTATCACAATCACAAGTGACACCCTATTGAGTTTAATAGTCTTTTGTGTCATAATTAATGGGGCAGTTCTAAGACTTCATCTAACTTGATGGTAAGTGCAGATAAGCCGAAGTTGGAAACGAGTTTCACCTTGAACCCTCAACCAGACGGATTGACTATTTTATCATCATTAAGAATATGGTTGATTCAACTAATCTAAATTCAAAGATCCTGAAGGTATAAGTTGGAACTTCTGAATATGACAACGGTGATCGAACCACTAGTCCACAGAGGCGACCCGATAACGGACTTCTCACGGAGCGCAAATTCCTACGTGAGTGTTTTAGCAAACTGATGATAACCCAGAATGAATTTAAGAAACGCATTTTTCGCTCAGACCGGGCATAACTGTTTAATTTGTACATTTCGATTCATATTATCTCTACTGATATCCGTGCTACGGCACTTAGCGTGCTTTTGGAATATTCTTATAAGTATTGCTTTTAAATGTCGTCTTCAAACTCTTTCATTAATATTGGATAATTTTGTTTGCTTATAAATTATAAAATAGGTTTCTTACTTCAGTATAAATTTATTGAGAGATGAAGCCCAAGACAAGACAAGCAGAATCATACAGAGTTGGAAATTAATGAAAACAATAGGTCCATTAATACAAGTAAAGTTTATAAGGTTTTCCTCATCCTTGACACACACCTGCAAAAAAGTAAACCAATAAAGTAGGATACTCATAATAACTCTCTTTAATTATAATACCTAAGTTTACAATTGTGTGGACTACAAAATAAAACCTATAAAACTCTTTAAATGAATTTTACCCTTCACTATACTTGCACAAATCTTTTTTCGATAAGAATTCTGCTTTACCATAATCCATTGTAAAGACTGTGACAACTTGATTACAAATTCTCATTTTGAAAAAGATTTTAAATATTTTTATACTGAAAGTTGAAAAATATTTGATACAGACTTTCTTTAATTCATCAAACGCCTTTATTTCAAGCTCGTAAATAGTTCTGCTTCCCACTGCGTGCTCAATTTGAAACAATATAGCTTGCCACTCGACAGTTATCTCTTATCTCAATATCAGACCATCGCATTCCATTGTTATCTACAAGAAGCCTGCAGATCGCGCATTTAATGTGCTTTTGAATACATTAATTATGGATAAAATTGTTGTTTGATTCAATCTTATCATTTTTTTTATTGTGGGGCTTGGTTTGTATAATTGATAGCAAAAACAATACCTTTACTCCGTCTACATCATCCATCCAATATTTTGAGTTTTACAACAAATTAATTTATCAAATGTCTGACATTCGTAATCGTAATCTCTCTCCCATAAGTTGCTGGACGAATTTTCTTATAGAAATAGGTACACAATTGTCTTTTGATATCTAAAACAACCCTTTTATTGTGACGGGGAGGTCAAATGCTCGAAAGAATAATCGATTTTTTATAAATCAACGTCCAAAAATTGCTGAACATATGCAAAAGAAACATCGAAATTCCTAAACATCCATGTATGTGCGTGTGTGTTAAATGTTGACATTTTAAGCTTAAGTATAACAATTTTCGATATTTCGATACAATCGATATTTAAGTTTTATATTTAGATATATTTAAACTATATTTATATATTATATTGTATTTTAATTTTCGACATTCAAATATGTACCGAGTAAATTCAATACGATCCCGATATTGACATACAAAGTTAGATGAAAATTAATTCATCAGTAGCCGATAGCATCGGACTACTAACTTAAATCGACTTTAATTTATTAAAACGAATGTATATAATGAAAATGCAGCTGGTCATAGTACCGTCGATGGTTTTACTCTCACAACAATGGTAAGGAGGTGTCTTTATAATTTGGCGATTACCCGATAAAAGATTGAAACGATTAGTAGACACAGAGATTGGCCGCCGACGTGAATGGTAAAATTAAAAAGGTCTTAATCTTGATTATTATCCGATAAAATACTTAAGAGCAGTAATTTTATATCTGAAGTTTATTCTAATGACTTAAATCTAGAATGTAATGGGCACTAGTAGAGAATTTATCGTTTTCTCGAGATAATTCATTAACTTTATCTTTGAACACACCTACAGGGAAGATGGTTTTATTGAGAATCCTGTAATCAATTTCTTTTAAATTATGAATCTACCTACGAAGTAAATTAACGATAAAGGTTTCACTGGAGATCATTTAATTACTTCATCACTCTTTGTATCTACATAGGATTCCACATTAAATACATTACGAAGAACAAATTTCTCCCGAAGTTTATTACGATTGCAGACATCCATAGACTCTGGGGTCTATGGATACATGCAATCGTTATTATATTAAAAAGTTTATTAAACTCACCTCTAACGCCTCCTGTGCAGTATGGAGGTAGTCTCTCAACATTGCTTCTTGGATGGTAAGCCATTCTAGCCTCGGATCTTCAAGCTGCGTCACCTCTGTAACAATTACATAATTTTATTATTAAATGGCTTGATTATTTTATTCGAGGCGTTTTTTACAGTTAGAAATTATGAAAAATCATTATGTATCCTTAAATTTTTTAGCTCTTTTATGATATTCAATTGTTTTACTAACAGGTGAATTCATCTAGCTAAAGACTCTTTAAGGATTAGAATTAAAATATAATTATATTATTATAAAAGAAATATAAAGATGTTATAAAACACTAATAAGTAAATCATCTTAACTTGACACATGATTCAAAAGATTTGATGTCAAACATCAGTTATTTTATGACTCATCCAAATTGTTTACTTCTAACTATAAGGTAGCTATCAATCTATTTTACAGGCTTCAGATTTAACGAAGATTCCACCTATTCAAAAATTCAATTAGCAGAAATATACAAAAGATTTACAACAACAGCTAAATGTCATTAAGTTATAAAGCATTTGTTAAAAAATATTATAAGATTTTAGAACTATTTGAAACAAGAACATTCCTACAACTTCTGTCGATGGCCTCGTGAGATAAGTTTCGAAATGCAGACCAGCAACAGAAGTCAAAATAGTATGGAATTCTGTATTGTTTTCCCTAATCTGATATAGTGAGCAATCAAACTAGGGTTGCCAGCTAGATTTCTGTAATGTTGAAGGATAGCCGAAGTATTGCAAAATCTATCAAGATTAAAGATTTAGCCTACTTTGTGCCAGAAAGGGTCTGTTTACCAACAACTCTCTTTGTACGCTTAATCTATAGGATAAATGTTATATCCGATCCACTTTTTTGCATTTTGCAGGACAAAATCAAGAAGGACAGCCCTAAATGGTCGTGGAAACGTTTCGGCCTTGCCTGCTCCAGAATTGAGAATGATAATTGAAAGATCGTCGCTTGCGCACTTTGACTGTCACGCGTTGCGAGGATGACAGAGTACGAATGATTATAGGAATCATAGTTAAACGAGACCCAGGCAGACAACATGGAATCGTTCAGAATAATGACAAGCCACACCTAGCTGTTAATGATTTGCATGTTGTTTTTGATATTTTTGTATTTAATGAAGTTAATAACTTTATTTGGAATTATGATTGGTTTAAGAGCACCGATTATCGAAGTGTTTTTCTCAATAAAACATCGTCAAATGATTACAAGATTAACAGTCAGTTTGGAAAGCCAACAATTGCAGTCTAAAAATAAATATGTAGGTAATATGCAACGTCGGGGTTGAAATAAGATACTTCGAAGTTTGTACTTCAATACACTTGGCAATTGTATGAATCATGGATCATGCTTCGTAAATGTGAAAACAGTTCTGTTAATTTAGACATTTCATTGTTCTACCGTTTTAAATGACACTTAAATTACAATTACTCCTTAATTTACGGTTTGAGCTGTACAACTTATGTTTTTAGTGTACTGACTTGCTTAGAATGTTGACTTACAATATCATTCATAATAGGTGCAAGAATTTCGAAATCTGTTTAGTATTCATTATGTTTGATGTATTCCTAAGTTATTAAATCAGTATGTTAATTACTTAACACCATAATTAGCATCTCTAATAGTTGAATGTCAAAATCTGCAATTTATTACTCATTCAACGTATAAACGTAGCGCCACGCCATATTTGGCGCTGTCATGGTCTATCAAATAGCCGGTGCAATAAAAAACACGATTGTTATCGCAATATTATCGGATGCCTGTAGTATCGACTTGTTTCGTCATCAGTAATCGGTAGCTTAACCTATAATCGCAATGAATTCTCTGACGGTAGTTAGAATTGAATTAATATTAGAGTATTCAATACGAATGGCAATTATACATTTTCCAAAGTGTATCTATTACTGATTCGTTTAAAATAATGATGCCAGTGATATTTTACATACAATGTTTTAATGTCGAGTTGATAGGGTAATTCTTAATCGCTATTAATGATGAACATTGTTGATACCGACCTTGGCATGTGTACTGATCATTAGCCATTTCCTGCTCTTTTGTGTCCAAAGTCATTTGAATTCGTCCCTTCGTAATTTATAACAATTACCTGATAACGCCGATGAGGGTTTTGTCTAACAAGTGCCTCATATTATTTACAAATGCTACCTTCTGTACGTTAAAGAAAATATGTAACATTTTATTCAAATATTAAAGCGATAAGAACCTCATTTCTTGATGAAATGGTGCAATTTTTGGGAAATCTATCGACCATACTTGCACTACTGTATTAATTAATCAATGTTATTCCTATTATGTTAGTTGTGCCTACAACCGATAGCTTAAGTAGAAAACCATTAACAGAAATAATGTAGTTATGAGAGCAATATAACTAGTTTCATTGTTACTGTTATTGTTGTTTGTCATCCACATTGGAAATCTCATGATCATGACATATCAAAAAACGTGACGACTACTCAAAGCAATATACGCCGACGATACACCGAACATCAACAAATCGTGACCCCGTCACACTTGACTTCACTATTCAAAACATATCGACACCTGTCAAATACTAATAAAGCAAATCAAAATAGCCGAAGATTCATAACATATTCTCGCTATTTACATTAATATTTTTTAAACAAAGGGTCAAATGTGAATCTTTCTTTCACTTTCTTTTCTTTTCCTTTTTAAGGATAACAAACAGTTGATACAATAATTCTTTTAAGAATCAATAATTAAACATTGTGAAACTCACACGTTATTTATGAAAGATTTACACAACTTTACAATTATCTAAAATTATTTAAAATAAAAACATTTACAATAACGTAGATTTGAATTGTTTTTTTAAGTAGTTTTAGTTTGTATAGTTATTATTTTTAATTTAGTCTATTAAATTGTAGTCATTATATTAATTCGATAAAAAAGTAAGAGTTGGCAATAAAGCTAACTGGATTATTTTACAATACACATCATAAAGAAACAATGAAAAATAATTATAATTTTAAATGATTAATAAATAATTAGTTTTTAAAACGTCCTATCCATGTTTTTAGACTTTATTGCTGAAAAAGAGAAAATCTCTAAATCAGAGAAATGTTCATTGAAGTACGTGTCAACAAGACGACGACGAAGCGTAAACAGAAAAGCTAATGATAAGGAACTGAGAGAGAAAAAATGTAGTAACTAATTCCGAAATTACCGATTTGAAATAAGCACATCATGATACTAATGATAATGCATAGACATTAAACCTTGCAAGGCAAATAGTGATAGGCTTAAATATTATAGAACTCCTCCTCCTCCTTGAGTCGTTTTCCTAAATGCTGAGGGTCGGGCGTAACCTCCTGGACATATCCTATTTCTCACTATGTTGCGTTTCTGCCCGAGACGTCGTGGAAGACATCATATAGTTCAGTGTCGAGAGTGGTGCGGATCTGATCGGACCAACGTATTGGGCTACGCCCTCTGAAGTTTTCCGAGGTTGTCCCGGTTTTTCCTGGCTATATGGCCAAACTAGTTGAAAATCTTTTAAAGACGAAAAAATAGTAATGTTTTAACTAACTTAATTTTAACTACAGAATAATAATTACATTTTATCTTGTCATTCATTTGACTATGACTGATAACTACTAAAGAAAAAGGAATCATTCAGAGTGCGAACGCACTATGTTTTAAACATTGCAGTTAACTATGAACAAAACACGAAAGCGCAAAGCCACTCCCACTAGCTCAGTCTTAATAAAAAAGAAAAGGAACCAAGGCTCCAACTCAAAGGCATAATTTAAGAATCAAGATGCGTCCAACGAGTGAATTCCTCAGCTATCGATGGAGTAAATTCCTTTGAGAACACAATCGTTAACTCTGTATTCTATAGGAGGGCGTTAAATAAAACCCAGTTGGCCTGAGTCGTATAAATATTGTAGTGTATGTAGAAAATAGGTATAGGGGAGATCGCTGAGCCCGATAGGATTTGGATTCTGGACGCAAGCTACGTGAGAGTGCTTAGTGGATGTGGCACTAGCATTTTATTAATTTGTGATCTCTATTTAACTAGAGATTATAACTTAATTTTAACTTCATTAAATAATGAATAAAATATTAAAGTTACATTTTTGCTGTACGAATTGCAACATATCTTTATATTTAAAAATTATAAATCAGTTGATATAAAAAAAAGGAAAATGTTTCTACAGTCGCCGTTGCATCGAGTTCTTGGTTTCCTTTTATAAACTTTTTGTAAGAAGTTTTCTATAACATTGGCATAAATGACACTTATGCTAAGTTGACCATAAGCTGAAACCTTAATTACATCTTAAATATAACAATTGATTGACGATGATTGACGATGGTCTAATCGCTCCTAATGTGCGGTAGGCTCGTGCCCCTCGGTGGGGACATTCTATGAGCTGTTGATGATGATGATTACGAATATTTAAATATAAGAAATGTAAGTATAAAAATTATACTGCCGTACCATTGGCTTCCTACGCGAGTTAACAAGAAATGACACTGATTAGATCTTGCATACCTAGGATGCAGCAAGTATGTGAATAATTTTTAGGTTTGTATCATTAAGCGATGTAATCTGAATATTAAGCCAATAATCACATGCTTCCTTATCTTTTTTTTATGCTTGACAGGTAAGCTCTTGGCCTTCAGCTCACTTGATGGTAAGTGACGATAATGCCGAAGATGTAATCCAGCTTCACCTGGAACCCTCAACCACACACTGAAAAAAATGTAGTCCAACTAAGATACGATTTCTCTTAGTTGGCATCAAAATGTATGTAATAATTATTAATATGTTTGTTATAAACAAGGTTCCATAATTGCCAGAACAAATACATTTTATTCATTTCGACAATTATGGACCTGCTTAATGTAATCAAAGATCTTTGTTACATTGAGCATCGTTTCATGTTTTTGTTTAATTTTACTACCTCCTCTTTTTAAAACCAAATAATTAGATATGTTCAGGTAACAAGCAACTTGTTAGCATTACACAATTTATATTATTGATTTTAACAAAGATCATGGTTGATTAAAATATGTGCCTATTTGCATTAAATAAGAGAAGTGATCAAATTAAATATTTAGGTATCTTCGTGGTAACAAGCAACTTGTTCGGTTGACATACTTTATACTCAGACCAATAAAAAAGTTTATATTATTGATTTTAACAAAGTTCATGGTTGATTAAAATATGTGCCTATTTGCATTAATTATGAGAAGTGATCAAATTAAATATTTAGGTATCTTCGTGGTAACAAGCAACTTGTTCGGTTGACATACTTTATACTCAGACCAATAAAAAAGTTTATATTATTGATATTAACAAAGTTCATGGTTGATTAAAATATGTGCCTATTTGCATTAATTATGAGAAGTGATCAAATTAAATATTTAGGTATCTTCGTGGTAACAAGCAACTTGTTCGGTTGACATACTTTATATTATTGATTTTAACAAAGATCATGGTTGATTAAAATATGTGCCTATTTGCATTAAATAAGAGAAGTGATCAAATTAAATATAGGTATCTTCGTGGTAACAAGCAACTTGTTCGGTTGACATACTTTATATTATTGATTTTAACAAAGTTCATGGTTGATTAAAATATGTGCCTATTTGCATTAATTATGAGAAGTGATCAAATTAAATATTTAGGTATCTTCGTGGTAACAAGCAACTTGTTAGGATCACATACTTTATATTATTGATTTTAACAAAGATCATGTTTGATTAAAATATGTGCTTATTTGCATTAAATATGAGAAGTGATCAAATTAAATATTTAGGTATCTTCGTGGTAACAAGCAACTTGTTAGAATCACATACTTTATATTATTGATTTTAACAAAGATCATGGTTGATTAAAATATGTGCCTATTTGCATTAAATAAGAGAAGTGATCAAATTCAATATTTAGGTATCTTCGTGGTAACAAGCAACTTGTTAGCATCGCATACTTTATATTATTGATTTTAAAAAAGATCATGGTTCATTTAAATGTGTGCTTATTTAAGTTAAGAAAGAGTTGATCAAATAAAATAATTAGGTACGCTCCTGGTAACAAAGCAACTTGTTAGCGTCACATAATTTATGTTATTAGTTTCAATAAAGATCTCGGTTGATTAAAATATGTGGTTATTTGAGTTAAACAAGAGAAGTGATCTAATTGAATAACACTTTGCAGTGTCCACCAATCGGACAAACTTCCCCCGCGCACCATCCGCGCTCCGCTCACTACCTTAGAAGTCTAGGCGACGCCATAGTCAGCGGTACATTTTTTTTCTCTGCAATCACTCAGTACCTACTCTCTATAATAATAGTCATTGGTCATTCATTATAGATACAGATCTAGATAATATCTCTAATCAGTGGATCTCAACGCGTAATAAGTGTTACGTAAAAGAGCTAGGTACCTAATAGTCTAGTAAAGTGTTGACGTCGCTTTTAAATTTTAATTAAACTTAAAAAAGACAGGGCAGAGGGTCCTCTTCATGAGCTGTTGGAGGAATTGGAAGAATGAATTTCATAATAATGATATACCTATATCGGTAAGTTTTTGTGTATGTAAATATACTTACCTATTTAATGAGTAACAATATTTAAATATTAAAAAACTAAAAATACGACACCTATCGAATTAGTAACAATATTTAAATATTGAAACCCTAAAATATGAGCGAAGTTTGCCTACGCAGATTCAAATAAAATATTAGCCTACATTAAAGTGATGCACTGACCTTATTTTTATTTACAGGACCTGAATTTAACAAACTTTGAAATTCAACAAGACCCAAGCATTGTAGTTGTTTCCTTAGAGGAGAGGTCGCACTTCAAATGCTTCAAACAGAACAGGAAGGAAGGTACCATAGACGGGTATTAAAAAAAAGCATGTTATGAAAACTTAATGTTTGGAAGACCAGGATTTATTACGCACTTTATCCGATTACGAATCTGATCTTCATCGAGGTAATCCATCAGTAACAGGTATAAAAGAAAAATGTGTTTGGTTTGGTGTTCAAGATTTCGACTTATTCAATCAAATAGGTGTCGACTGTATGCATGACATTCTAGAAGGTGTTGCTAAATATGTGATTCAATTTGTACTTCTTCAGTATTTAAGACATTTTAAGCTCTCTTCATTGACTGAACTCAATAACAGAAATCAAACCTTTGAGTGCGGTCCTGACTATAGGAATCAGCCATGTACCTTAGCTATGGATCATATACTTCACGGCAATGTGCGTATGACAGCTTCAGAAATGTTAACTTTTTGCGGTATTTCGGTTTACTAATAGATTTATTCGGTTTACTAATAGTTGACTAATAGATTAATAATAAACTAATACTTACCACAATGTTAATAATTTATTATGGATGTTAACACTTCAATGCAGCTTATTACTTACTACGTTATTAGGGTGAAATGTACAAGGGATTTAAGCATTTTTGTAACATCATATATCTGTGAACCTTTGACCAAATAAATCTATTCTATTTTATAGACACGAGTTTTATTTCTTCTGCGCTAAATAAAGAATATTTGTTAAGGATTTTTATATAATTTTGTATACCAATGTTCTAAGGCACGCCGGTTCAGTATTCTAGAAGGTATCATTACATTTTTACATAATCATTCCAAGTAGTAGGTATATAGCAAGTGTTAAAAATTGCCCCTGGTAGCAGTTTTGATATCAACTTCTAACATAAGCTATAGATAAATGTAGTGATACCTTCTAAAAATACGCGACTATGCCTTATACACAAAATTGGTGCATAGGATTTTATAAAAAAAAATAACTTAAAAATATCTAATTAATTTGATTATCCTCGTATTCGAAATAGTCACGAATTTCCTATTAACTATCCGTGCTCTTCAATTCACTTTATTGTCTTTTGCACATTAACAAAGTGACTTGTCTTTTATAAAGATTGTCAATCATCTCCTGATTTTTGTTTCCACTAAGATCTTAACTATCTTCGTATTCGGTGAAAGTGGCGCCTTCAGTGATTTTTACGAATAAGAAGATAGTTAAGATCTTAGTGGAAACAAAAATCAGGAGATGATTGACAATCTTTATAATAACCAAGTCACTTTGTTACTATGCAAAAGAAAATAAAGTGAATTGAAGAACACTGGTAGTTAACAGGACAACGTTTTTTGACTATTTCGAATACGAGGATAGTCAAATTAATTAGTTATTTGATGCAAGATCTTAGTTGTGGCAACAAATTACTTTCATTGATCTGATAATGCTTCTTGTTTATTTCAAATAAAAGGTTAGTTGAATCAATCAGTAACTTTTAATTATTTGATGCAAGATCTTAGTTGTGACAACAAATGACTTTCATTGATCTGACAATTCTTTAAGGTTATTTCAAATAAAAGGATAGTTGAATTAAACAGTTACTTTTAGTTATTTGATGCACGATCTTAGTTGTGACAACCATTCACTTTCATAATTATGATAATGTTTCTTGTTTATTTCAAATAAGAGTTTAGTTGAACTAATTAGTTTTTTTATGTTACTTGACGCAAGATCTTAGTTGTAATAACAAATGATATTGATTAATCTGACAAAGTTTGACAAACGTATCGATCAAGATCTTAGTTGAACCAACGGTAAATTTAGATAATGTGATACTTTTTGTTTATTACACTAAGCAAGATCTTAGTTGAAGTAAATATCTATCGTTGAATAAACCAATACATTACTTAGTTGACGAAACTATAATAATTCAACAAAGTTGTCTTAGTTGCAACAGTCAAGATCTATGTAGGCTCATATACAGTCAAGATGGTAATCATATCAAACAAGATGTTTATTAAAGCAATCAAAAATTTTTTTCAGTGCAGAGGGACTGGCTACCCTATCAGTAATTGTCAGAACACAATAATGCTGTTAACATTATTATTATGGCGACAGATTTTGATGAGATGATGGTAGCTAGTCGGGCGGACTTGAAAAAAGTCCTACCACCAACCAAACCGAGTACAAGTACTCCCCTGGGGATCAAACCCGGTATTTCTGGATCTAATTCCATGGGCGAACCACTAGACCATCGGGGCGGTTTAAATCTTATCCCTATGAAATTTACAGTAGCTCCAAATATCATCGCTTCGTTCAAGTAGTCCCTAATATCGTACAAACCATTACAAGATATTCTTATTCCTTGAATAATATTGAGAAAAAACTGCGTGAAGGAATGTCAATGATTTTGACGCAATGTGGAATAATAATGATAAGATTTGTGATAAAACAGTATTAATAAATGCCTCGTCCTGTCAAATCAATTAATCATTTGCGATAAAAACTTTACAATGTTTAACTTATCCACACGATTTCTTAGTTCTTCGGAGCAAACCCAGAACGTTGTATACGATGCAAAGAAGACGTATTATTTGAATGAAAGCCATCAAGATGATATCAGTAAACTTTAGAACGCTTATAGACTTTTATAAGCTCGCCTATTTATAAATTTCATATCTTGTAAAATTTTAATGCGCAAATTGTAAAGCCTAAGGTTCAATTGGCAATTTAACGTTTTTTGTGAGCTGGGAAAAACTGTGTTACAATGTAAAATGTCAGGTTTAATATAAGCCCTACTTATGATAATGATGCAGCAAAATAATCAGAATACAACTAGTTAATCATATTGGATCGGAAATTACTTGATTATTATTGGCTAGATCCTATTGCTTCTGTCCCTTTGTCTGTTATTATCATTTATACACTAGGTATTATATGTATATTAGGATTGGCATTTTTTTACATATGTAAAAAAGTATTTATATTATCAAGACTTTAATATTTTATCATCGTTGTGTCATCGTAAGACATTTTTGCTTTTGCAGAAAAAATGCTGCGCTACAGTGCAAGCTGTTTGCAATTGTAAAATTTAAATTCAACATTTCAAATCGTTAAATAGGAAACTACCTTTAATCCCACGTAAATTTTATTTGCCAAGGCATATAAATATTTCTCTCAAGACTTGCAATTTACATATTAATTAAATGAAAGAGCTTTGCATTTATTAAAAATAGGTAGTTGTTGTAAATTTATTATATTCTGATTGAGTTGGACAAGGGCTTCCTATAAATAAAAAGTCTGACAATAAGGGTACTTTCGCAAAAAGTAAATAATAAGTAGGATCAGTCCCTTAAATTGTATAACGATTTTAATGAGTCATGGATTATAAAATTTTAGCATCTCTCAGTAAATACGAATTTCTATCGTGAAGTTTTTTAAATCGAAAAGATTTGAAGAAGGATCAGATCAAAAGTAGATATTGGAAATCGCCGAATATGTATGAGGAGTGTGCTGAACGTAGATGAAGAGAAAGAAATACGCAAAGATCGTAAAGATCGTAAAGCCCATTATTGGGACATTTATACTTATAGAATGGTGATGATGATGATCTTAGTAATGCACGTATTGTTAATAAAGGGCTACTTCGTTGTATAAATTTAAGCACGTGGGAGTAAAAACAAATAATGTATAGACAAGATCAATTTACCGCTTAATATTATAACGTAAATCTCACAGCGCGTGGGCATCAAAAAATCGGTTGGTATTGGAGAAATTGCCCGATTCTTAATGATTATCTTGTTTGATGAGCTCAATAAAATTCTTGTGAATCATTAAAGATCACAAAAAAGGTCATGGCGACCTCCTACAAAAGGCCGTAATACTCTGGATTTCGAAATTTAGTACCTGTATTGATTTTAAATTTTAATGCTGGCAAATATTGTTGCCAGCATTAAAATTTAAAATCAATACAGGTACTAAATTTTAATGCTGGCAAATATTGTTGCCAGCATTAAAATTTAAAATCAATACAGGTACTAAATTTCGAAATCCAGAGTATTACGGCCTTTTGTAGGAGGTCGCCATGTATATAGGTATTTAAAAAGTAAATATTTAGAACCTTTTTCTTCCAATGAAGGCAAAAGAAATCGGATTCTCTTGGATTTGAATAGCGTGCAACCCGCGAGTGATACGAATGTACAGACAGATTATACAGAATGTTTGGTACATAGGTATATGGTTTAACAAGCGGGCATCTAGCCATGCCAACATAGTCATATAAATATGGAAGTATAAAAAAATCTAAATTTGTAAAATGAATTTCAAATTTCTCCATACAAAAAGTTTGGTCATTAATTTAACAATTTAGAATTTTTGATATATGGGTAACTGATAGTCGCTTGTTAATATTATGTACCAACTCCTGTAGGTTAAAATTTCTCATTATGATGTGTAACATTTCATACCTAACCATAGTACCTTTTGCGTTCTCTGTTTGAGTAAAATAAATATGTAAATACCCATAAACATGCCATGTTAAGTCAAGGACATAAAACACGACGCTAGATTAAGATTTATATTAATTCCACGGGAAATAAATCCAAAAGCCTACTCGGAGTAGGTTCAACGCAACAATGTGGACACAATTTATGGCTTACAAGGACGATCACTTATAGTACCGCAAGATGGCTAATTTAATATATTATTTTAATTACTAATTAGCTAGGTGGCGGTACGATAAGTGACGGTAATATAGGCTCTGCTCGGACGCTATCTAGGCATCTACACGAGTAAAACACGCCATGGACAGGTCCCATAAATGAGAACATGTTATTTGCATACACCTGAATACGTAAACGCTGGGGTGCTGT
Source organism: Elophila nymphaeata (assembly GCA_955850985.1). NCBI lineage: Eukaryota > Metazoa > Arthropoda > Insecta > Lepidoptera > Crambidae > Elophila > Elophila nymphaeata. Next base: position 9,767,569 of record OY039086.1, on the reverse strand, counting down.
GATAATGAAAATGAAGATGTTATTCTATTTCGAGCTTTATGAACTGAATAATTAACTCCCATTTTAAGTGGAGAGGATACAGATACTAACTTAAAATTACTTAGTTAATACTTCAGAAGAGATCCATAGCTCAATGGCCAAATTTGTAGTGTACGTGCTGATGAAGTAACCTCAACATTGCAGAAGATTATAATCTTGCTAGCTCAATGGTCACGGTAAGCTTTTCTAATTATAAAGAAATGCTTTATCCCAGCATATTATGTAGGGCGTAATAGGAGAAGGATTAACTCAGATGCATGACATGAGCGAATAGCAAAAACGGATAAAATGGACGTTGTGAGGAAATGAGACATGAAGAAGTTTGAAAGTAGTACCAGTGGCAGAAAGAGTGAGGTAACAGGGCATTGTATGGGCTTTAAATAAGAAGAGTAAAATGATGCAAAGAATGTGGATTGACAAAAAGGAGATGGACACTCTGTTTGAAAGAAGATAAAATATAGAAAAGGCTGGTGTTAACGTTGAGATAACGGCTGATCAAGAAGGGTAGACGAAGAAAACGTATTAAGATGACCCTAAACATATTGGAAGTGGGGTAGGCAGTTGATGATGGTGAAACAGACACGGCTTTGTCCTCATCACTATGTAGTGTCAGCCTCTATGCGCAGAGGACTACAAAATAGCATTAATTTTAATACTGTTCTATTTCTCTCAGTAAAAAAAAATTCCAGAAAACTCCAGGATAGGTAATAAAGACGGCATTAGCAGCTGTAAAGCTTTTGCCAGTGAGTTGAGAGGAAGCTTTATGTAGACAAATTAAGGTTTACAATTCTGTAAATGTGCTAAAATAATCGGACTCACTCCTGTGGAAATGGAATATCAGTTTGTACAAACATTAGCACTAATAATAAATTATTACGCGATAACGCTTAACATACATAAAATTAGTTCATTGCTCGCTTCAGTTTTAATTCTTTTCACTTTTTACAATGTAAAGGACATTGCAAGCGTTTGTAATTTATGAGGACAGTACTCTTTGTAACATTGAGATAAGATTAAACACAAAGTTAGCATCTACACAAAAGGGATCCTGTGTCCTCTGTGAGACATAGGTTCGTTCGAAATTTGACCTTAAATTAAATAAAACAATGTTCTAATTGCAACTGTGCAGCTGAATAATTTTTCAAAGCAATTTTGATGTTCACTCCAAAAGTTTATTCAATGCAATATGTCACCATACTGCATGTGATGCCGGTAGAGTAGAATAGCATCACCCGTATCCTCCAATGGGTGTCTAGAAGGCGACTGATGGATCAGCAAAGTGGTGTTGATCACCTTATACACCTTCCACCAATGCGCATTGGGCAAGCATGTGGGACTACTACCTAAACCTCCTTCGATGACAAGGAGAGGCCTTGTGTCCCATCAGTGGATCGAATAAGAAAGGCTGTAACCTACTGCTATAAGTTTTGATATAGATTTAAAGCGGGCCGTCTGTCTGACATTGACATCAACTCTCTTTGGGAATGCTGTTACGGGTGGGTCACTCGCCACTGCGCGAGTGACCCCTTGTGCGATGCTCTGCAGGAGGTTTAGAAACTCCCTCAGTCGGCTTTCATGACACCCACGGCACAATATAGAGAACGATACAGTACTTTGATTCCATATATAGTGACGAATCGGCGCGCACGCACACATAGAAACGTCGAACTCCGTATTAAATTATGTGATGTCTTACAAGGTGTAAGACATCACATAATTTAATACGGAGTGGCTCTAATCTAATGTCATCTTGACATCTAAATCCGCGGGAAGTAAATGTCACAGACAACGGCTAGGTACGCTTCGTAACAACCACTAAAATGTGTTATTTAACAGCGATCTGCTATGACACGATTACACTACCCGAATATAAGAAACAACAGTTATCTACTAAGAAACTGTCAAATAAAAAACAAATGTTCATCATAACATCTGCAACTGGTTTTCAAGCCGGAGCCTTATTCAGGTTCCATTTAACTAGGTAGCCAAATAAAAACTCTGCGTTTCGACATAAACTGCAGAAAATGTCAAGAAAGCTCTTGCTAATAAATAATTCATTAATATTGCACTGTTCGCGCGAAAAAGCATCTACACGCTAAGATTTAAACGATTCGAAACATTTCTAATAGGAAGTGAGGGAAAAATTTATATCTCCATAGATAGAGTGTCTAATAAATACCAAAGCTTGATAGAAATATGGCCTTGTAGATTGTACTTATGTTTTATGCCTTTGCAGGGCTTCGGAGCGAGAACCCAACAATACAATTAAAAAATATTGATACTATGCAAGCGGTCTCGAATACCTAAATTATTAATTATTCAGAGTTTCCTTTCTTTCCCATGCCATAAAGATAAAACAGTCAAAGCAAAAAGGTCAAAGATACTGCATCTTATTTATGTTCACGCATTTCTAGGTATGTTTGCATAAATAATGCATTTTCAACACACATCATTCCATTCATAGCGCCACTTATCATAATTTTATACATGGTCGTTAATATAGTGACGTAAAAACGCCATGTAAATGGAAGGCTCAATGATAGAAAATGTATAGGCAATTAATTTATTTTCGTTAAAACAAATAAACCAGCTGAGCCATTATTAAAACTATGAGTATCTACTATAACATCCCGAATAAGAGAAGAGAGTCAATAGAAAGATGTACGTGCAGATGTTTTTAATAACTGAATAAAGCCTCTGCTCTGTATTGTATTAATTACTAACAGTATGAAAACAAAAATGTTACAATACAAAAACAAAAGACGATAAAACCTTTTAAAACTTTATAGTCTTTGCCAAGTTTTATTACGGTACTGTGTTTGAAATAGAATAAGTTGTATAAGCTAATAATCCCTTTTATTTATTGCTTTGATAAGCTTGACATTTTAAATGCAGTAAAGAAGCAATATCACCAATCCTCGGCATCCTAGGACTAGGTATATGTTTCGGTTTCAAATATCAAATTGATGGATCCTTCCATTATGCCGGACACGTACGCCCAGTCTCCATAATTCATAGGTCCCTAGATCTCTTGCCCCCTACCAAGAACATTTTTCACTTTTCTCAGTCAGTAATTCTAAAGGACATAAATAAGGGTTAGTTCCGTGTAACCGATGCAAACAGTTCTTTGTTCAGAAATGAGTTATCGTTGGTAGAAAATATGTTAGTAGCTACTGTTTAAGGGAGGTTACAAAGTTGCTTTCGGATGCAAAACTTGTTTGGTTCTAGAAATCCTCGTATGACAGAATGTGATGTAGGTATCATTCACATGGAAATTGGTATAACCTATGTCAAGTTATCCAATATTTTATTCGTTAAAATTTACAAAATTTATGCAATAGAGATGTGCGTAAAATCACGAGATGGTAATGATGCGAATGCGAGAGTTAGGTACCTGAACTTCCAAGTCCAACTAAGAGAATATTTATAATTTATCCAAATTCACTCATAGGGCTAATGATACAATTCTATGAGTAGGTAAAGCCAGTACTTATAGATTTCTATCTGAAGGGTCCAAAAAAACAACATGGTTGATACTCACGATTGACATGGTTGATGTAATACGGTCCGATCTGAGGATCGTATGCCTCCTCCCATCCAAGCGGCAGCTCATTGCCAATGCAATCCGCAAACGTCTGAGGCTTTGTATATCTGAAACAATGGACATATTTATTAGAAACTCCTGAGTTTAGACCACAATGGGAGTCGAGGAATTCCATGGTGAAGGCAATTCAATATCGATTTAATAGACAATATGTTAGCCGCGGATGCTATCATTGCAATCCAGCCTTAAGGAACTATAGGTTAATTTTCGTAATAAACATAATTTAATATTCCACGCGAATATTAATTAACTCAAAAATTCTCAACTAGTTGAGTTATAAAACATACAGTTCCTAATATTACCAATATAATCGCATACGGGGGTACCATTAAATCAAGAGCAAAGTTCTTGTACAAAGAATTCCCATATAAAAAAATTACATCAGTCGAGCACTCTTCCCACGAATGCACGGGGGCCTATTAAATCGCTCCTATTACTATCATTAAGGCAAAATAAAAATAACAGGGCCCCGTTATTATTTCGGATCTTTCGACCGGATAATTTTCACTAGTTATTTAGTATGAACCATGGTGGGCAGGGCCAATTTCGTCTTCATCATGTGTGTAAACACAGTCATATACTTTTTTTTCATCGAGTTCACTCAAGCTGATACAGCAGCATTAGTACGAACACCTATCATATGCTGAATAAATGATTTATCCAACCCTTTTAATCGCAGGCAACATATGGCTTCTAAGTCTAATGATTGGTTAGTCATGAATAAAATGCAAATCGATATCTTATTACAGGATTACGTAACGTGCTCTAACAAATTAGAATAATTGGAAAGTAGAAGAGCACTTCAGTGATGCAAATAGCGATATGCACTTCGCAATTTTATGATAGTGATATGCTTATAGCGCTATTTCTAGATATTCTTGTAACTAGTTAATAACTGGGCTCGAGACATCGATCAAAATTAGTTAATATAGGTGGTCTGGAGAATAAAACGATCTCGACCACAAAAACAGGTGCGATTCTATCCAACTCCTAGGCATGCAGATAATACAGGCGCAGAGGGAATATTAATGACCGCCGATAGTTGTCCGATGCTCGAGGCGCATAGGGCGTGGTTCATTGGCGCCAGCGACTTGATACACTTGCAAGTTTCGACCATGATTCACATACCACTACCAGTCCCAACAAAAAGCCGACTCGCATTTCCGATGGTGACGAAATCCGGCGCGTCTCATACGCATCCCACTTAACGGTTCTCGACTTTTAATATGGTATTTTACGGTAGTCGGATATTAAATAAGATTCTCCGGTTAATTGGACATATTTATATCCAGTTTCGTACGTGTACGTTTAAAAAATTGACGTTTTCGATCGCGTGATTGTGTCCCGTTGTATCATTTCGCTGTTTGTAAGATCGTAATGGCGTGCAATGTTCCAAAGTGATTTAGCAGAAATTTTTACTTCAGATGATTTTGGTTTCCGAGATTTTAATTAGGTATCTTTATAACTTTTGTAATAAGTCTAAGAAACTCGAGCTAAACTCGAACTAATATGGGTAATCTTCAAGATTATTATTCTTAATAAATACAGTAAGTAAAATATACACGGCATATAAGTACTTCATCTTTTGCAAAAATGTTGGAACAAGCAAAAAGAGTTTATGTAAAATTCAACAAATCAGTCATATCTCGCCAGCGTAAGTGGTGTAAAATCTTCAATGGAAAATTCGTTACTCCTTCCGCACAGCTACCGAACGCGCGGCGTCCATTTCAAAACACGATCACTCTTATCGAAGTGAGGGGATAGAGGGCGCGTGCGTGCGCGCATCCAATGCATCGACGCAGGAACGAGAAGGGAAGAGTTCAGACTCGAGTGCAAGCAAGACAACTAGACACACAATGTTGCCTCGCCGTGGTAAAACGGCAAAACCAGTCCTGTCAGCGGGACGTCAAGACGAGTCGAGTTCTCGGAAACGGTGACCCGTGTCATGGAATCCCTCAGCGCACACACGCAAGCCTCCATACACACAAACACGCATAAAACTTTTCGACTCAAATCATCAGCGTGACAGAATTTTTATAGGTGTAAATGTCACCAAACCACTTTTGATCACCTCTGGTATACATTTCTATGATGTACAGTTTGTATCTCAGGTTTCGTTTCGTTCTAATTGCCGATCAGTGATAAATTAATTAATTAATGAAACTGATAATTATTTATATTTCAGATATTATTATTTTTCATTCTAATGGATAAGTAGTAAAGATAATTTGGTCGATAACATATAAACGAACTATGCAGATGAAATCAAAATACTATTAGATTTGATAACTCACATTAAATATGGAAATGAAACGATGAAATTCCAATAGAGGATGTGGAATGCTGACTTGTTTACAACTAAGCAAGCCTTTAATTACATGAAATATTTTATTGATAAGTCAGACTTGACCTTTTCAAAATGGATTTAATTTTCAAACATAAAAATCTGTTTACACAATTTTGAGACGTAGACTGTCCGTATCCAAATACAAAAGACTGCTAGAAAAGACTAATTTTATTTTTTTATTAGAAAATAACTAAAACATTTCTTGCCTGTTTCTTCTGCAGGATGAGTTGTGCCACATAGTTATGCTCTTATATAGTAGGAGGTAATTTCAATCAAATTGAATAGATATAGACATTTTTAAGAACGACACGAGAGTAGATTCGATGTAACTTAGAGAAAGCTACGACAGAATAAATCCAAAAAATCTACGTTAGGGTAAGTTACATCCGTAAAGAACAAGTACAATTACATCTGACAAAAATGGTGGAAAAGAGGTAAGAACTGGACTAGGACTAGATACTGAAGAAAAAGTCAGGTGTTCGCGTGATTCAATCACATTTTGTGAAAATGTACTGGAAAATTAACATCATTAACTATTTTTGTCAAAGTTACAATAACTACATAAACAAATCCGTTAATGTTTCCATTTTCAACCGACTTCAAAAAGGAGGTTATCAATTCGACTGTATGTTTTTTATGTGTGTTACCTCATATCATAACTCTTTACTGGGTGTACCGATTTTGAAGATTCTTTCGACCTTTGGAAGCTGGTGCTTGTCATGTGGTCCCATTTAAATTTGATCGTCATTGATTTTTGAGTTATCCCTAATAATGCCTATTTAATTGACATCGATGATATCGTAATCTTATCACTTGTGTCTAAAAGATCTCGAGATAGTTTCCTGAAAATTATTTCTCAGTTTTTAGTTTTGAAGGCGGTTTATTTAATTTAAATATAATTTTGATTATTACGAGCGATAAAAGAATGGGTATACTCCCAACAGTTACACCGCGGGAATTCAAAACGTAGGCGTAAATCTTTAGATGGGATAATTCTTTTGTAGGCACAGAATTCACGATGCGGTTTGCAAGACTTGCAAATTTATCCTTAGTTAATATGAATATTACGATGTAATTTCCATTATTTTGCATGGCAATAAAAAGATGCTTTTTAAGTACTTACTTAAATAACTATAATTTCGTACTGGCTCTCGTAGGTACTGAATAAAAAATAGGTGTCTAACTACTAAAAATTCCATGGTACTCTACATTTACTGGGGACGTTGTGTTGACAAAAAATAAATGGAACGTAACTCATGGAGGCCAATAAGAAAATTAAGACAATTACGGGTAGGAAAAAGCATTCTTACCTACAATTAAAAACTCATTTTCATTCAAGTGCAGTTGAAATGTAATAAATATCATTTCGCATGAACTTTACCAGGAGGTTAGCAACTTTTTTGAAAGCATTACTGAAATATAATTTGTAACATTGCCACTTGATTACCACAGAAACATTTATTTTCCTCTTCATTTGTTTTATAATAAACCCGTCTGCATTTACTTCAGCCAAGTTTTCGCCCTTTTTCTTGGTTATAGAGACATTTTACGGTTTTGGAGTTAAGAGTAGTTAAGACCAATCTATGTGCAATATCCAGCTCGTTCTATAATGCTAGTACTCACTGGAAAATAGCACAGCAGAAGGCCAACGTTCGACGTTCGTCCAAGAATAGAAACCCGAAGGTTGCTGCCCGCTTTGGGACTAGTGCGCTTACTGCTGAATTGTTGACATTTGCAGTGTCAACACTTAAAATGGCATACGAGACACAATAACACTCTAAGAAAGAAGATTAAAATCACGCTATACCGAGGACGTAATTTGTTGAGCAAAATGATAACGTTAATTCGAGTCTCGTAACAATCAAAATAAGAGACGACCAGCATATACCTAAATTAGAAATAAAAACTCCAAAATAGTGGAATCTCAGTGGAACGAACCGGAAAGCGCAATCAATCAAAGTAATACTGTCATAGATTCTGCTAGAATATCAACAATTATTGGAAGTAACCCACATTTCCGTCTCTATGATTGTTTGTTATCCGAGTCTAGGCGCCATTCTCCGACCGGTATTTGGCTCAGATATTCGTTGCTAGTGTTGTTACGTTCTAATTTGAGCGTGTTACTCACTTGCCATTCGACGAGAAATTGAAAAGTCCAATGACCAAATCCTGGGATTATGACAAAGTTGGTTCATGTCTGGTAGGAGGCGGTGCCACGCTGTCTCACACATATCGACCGACCACAGACGGACACGCACACCTACTAATGCTCTATAAATACCGGCAGGGAAATATTTTAATCCGGATGGCCCGTTTAATGCACATTCCTTAGGCTTCGGAACAATCTCGATTTTTTTACTCATCTGCAGAGGGCGTTGGCCCACTTACACTGGTCTATACTCCACATTGAAGTTAGTACCTACGTATGTACTTCCATATAATAAATCATCCCATTATCTACCTAGACATTGGCAAAATCAAAAATAGTTTCTCCCAATGAAACATTGATTTGCAAAACTAAACGTTATCTCGAAAGGAATGCCATGCAATTACTTATTTGGACTTGTAAATAGGTATAGCAATTGTTTAAAGTTTAAAGCACGCTCACGGACAGGAAGATTACGGACTCCAAAAAAGGATGCGTGTTAGGGGTCAACGTGATTTCCTCTCGCATTCCGAATGTCTGACACATTGGCACAACGCAGTTATACTCGAATTAAACACAACTGCAATCGATTCAACGAATCACAAGATGATCCCAGCGAATAAGAAATTTAGCATGATCTGAACAAAGTACAGGCCACGAACATTCCTGGCGTCTTACGTCACGACTCCAATCACCAAATTTATCCCCCAAATTGCCGCAGCAATCGTTCGAAAGTTGTAATTATGTAGTCGATGGTATGCGCGCGAGCAACTAATGTGACGCTATGACGTCACGATATACGATCATTGACAAACGACATTCCAACGCCTAGTGTGGACTGTTGAGACGCACGTCACGTTACACCAAGGTCTCAAGCTCGTCTTGGGAACGGATAATAAAGTTTTAAACGCGTTTGCATCATGTTTATAGATATGTTCTTAGACTATAAAACGAACTTCCATATTACCGCAAACGAGCGATGTTAAACGAAATAGAAATCATCTAAATAATGTCAGTATCGAGTTGGGAATGTTCGTATTAAATGTTGCACGCTGTCTGTAGAAGTGACGGATGGACGGACAGCGGGTTGCATAAACACAGAATATATAGAGTTTCCGATTGAATCACACCGCATACCAACCGCCTTCGTCACGCCGCGCCGGCGCGTGCGACTGCGACACAATATCATGCGCAAAGTTACCATAATTTGGTTCTTCAATTTATATTTACATTCCATGTATTTTGTTAAAAAAAATATTCATAAAAACCAGTCACACATTAAACCTGACACAAACTGACAGTCAAATTGAGACAAGATTAGTGAATGTAGACCAATGTCTGTTCAATAATGAGTAGGTGGCGTTAAACCGACATTACAATACTTTACATTGGTATAAGACAGATACAAATCTAAGAGCAAACATGCCTTGTATGGAATAATGAGGTCATTAGCTAGTTAAGTCTTAATTTGCTAGATCTCGTTCATAGAAAGGAACGTTTAATCATTGAGAATCAGTAGATTTGCTAAATCAAGTTGTTACCTAAATGCCAATAAAATTATCGTATTTATCCAAAATACTGGTACTACGTCCTATACTGCAGTGCCAATAGACCTACCTACATTTACAAAATGACGAATGACTGTCCTACTATCGCAGCAGTCGAGAAATACCTAATTGATATTGCATTGTAGTCACTCCCATTATGTTATTGCAATATGATGGAGATTAGAGCAATAAATCCAAAAGGACAGAGTCCCAAAGACAGGTCAATATAAATCAGACAGACAGGACAAGAGAACAAAAGTTTATGGCCGAGTTAATTTATAGTACATTCGGAGATGTATTTTAACGATGCGTATGCTAATTAATTAGCCAATACAAAAACTATTTACATAAATTCAAAACAATATGTATGGCGGTTCTAAGAATCTGCTACTGTGGAATTTAACAAAACCCACGCCTTTTGCAAGGTTAAAAAAGGAAAACAGAAAATCAAACGTATGAAAATATTCGAAATATTTCCGCTAGCAACATAAACGTTTGTTATGCAAGTATGCAATAGTTAAAGTGAATCAGAATGTTGGAAAGCCGCTATGTGCAGTGTTGCGGCTACGAATGTCTGGGCCCTAGAAGTATGATAGAAATGTTGTTAATGGCTTGTAACGATGTTTGTCGGCAACTCCGATGACGGACGGCACAAATGATACTTTCCCAGTGATAGAAAGTCAAACATTAGGGATGGCACTAAAACGACTTCATTCACGTAGCGTTGCTATTAGAGCGGCTGCGACAAAGACAAACCAAAAGGTAGTGGTTTTTGCAGTATAAAAAGTGTACACTTGTCAATGCGGACACACCAAAGGTTGATAATCATTTGTACGATGCCTTATGGGCGTTACGGAAACTTTGTATAAACATTGGCAAGCAGGCAGGTAATATTCAATTGAATGGGAGGCAACTTCTGTGAACGTTTGAGGAACAAAATTCCTCCGCCCATTGTTTCGTGAGCGCAAATCGATCGATACACAAATGCAAATTGCAATTTTGAGTGACGCCTCCTCAATTGCAATACTTGTCTTATACTTATCTTCTCTTCAAATATTTTCTAAAGAATTCTTAAATTTTTGTTCAATAAGAATATATTGAATCATTATAACAGCTACAACACAATCAAATTCTGTAATAGATTTGGTGTTACAAGTATAATACTTTACAGGTGGTTCGCATACCAAAATGTTTATGACTATCCAGCGTTAGCTCGACGTTCCAATAGCCAAAAGAAGCACATAACACCTAGGTGTTATGTGCTTTAGTAAAAGTGTATTTTAGTCGTTAGCAAAGTGTATTTTAGTCCGTAACCATAACCCGTCAATACTATGTTTTCACGTGTTTCGCTACAGGTTTAGTAAATTGATGCTAATTTGAATATTATTTAATATAATGACTCTGATACTAGAATAATTTATGATCATATAGAATAGAAGATTCATTAAAAAAATTAATCATTGTAATCTCACAATTTCGTAAAATCAACATTTCGTCGCATATTTGAAACTCTATAAATTCTGAAATGTGTGCATTTAGGAATGAATGAAACACAATCAATGAAAAATTGACGTTCTCAGTGCACAATGCTGACATTTACTTTATTAAAGGTCCGTTAATTAAGTCGAACTAAAAAGAATCGTTAGTGAATACATCACTAAATAACGATTTAAATTTTATTTGACGTTTTTAAGTCAGATAGCGGTATAGTACCTCCTCCGTTCTTAACGAGAGATTGGATTGGAACATTTAACTGTGGATATTAAATCGTCGCAAATGTTTATGGAGGAGACATTAAAATAGGCAACATTCTTTAGTGAACGACGAAGTCTGAATTTCTTCTACTTTAATCAAACAGTTTTAGTTTTATGTAAATCAAGCAAATAGGTAGTTAATTCAGTTTTATGAGCGGCGGGTATGGAAGATTTATCAACACTCCTTACAGGTATCGAGCTCGCACAAATTACTGCAGCATCAATTTCGAGTCAGAACAAGTCGCCATATTTTGCTACTTTATCACTATGTCAACTCGTCACACCACATACACCATAAGTTACTCTACCAATTAAACTTAAGAACTATGAATTTAAACTAAATTGGATTTCCTTCTAGTACGACTAAAAATTTATATGAACATGTAAACAACTTCATGCCGTTACAGATAAGAAAGGAATGCTAATTTTGATTAGGAACAAGACCAGCGCTGTTGCGCCCGTTTATCGCATACTTACATAGATAAATTTTAAACACTCGTGATTTTAAACACATTTCCCGAAGTGTGGCGATAACGTTTGCAGTTATTTCTTGGAATGCAACGAGTGTTTGATATACCCAACTTTAGATGGTTGTTCACTTTGACATGCCATTTGTAGTATGTACACATTGTAATCCCAGCTCCATAAATTCGATTGGTGTAGTACATTATAAAAATTCAGAGATGTTGGTGAGATTCATAGACAGAAGTCGTGTGTCATTAGTAGCATTAGTGGAATCAAAATAAATCAGAAACGTGTCCGCGCCGGCGGCTACTTCGGTCGCACGTCTGCGTATAAAATTGCCAAGGACATATTTATCTTCGAGGAATGCGTTGGGCTTGGATAAACAATGCTGAACGCTATCTAACGCAAAACCGTTCTACCAGCCGCACCCACCATTTACGTTCAAACTAGTTAAAATCTACCAGTTCTACTGAAAAATAGGCTATTACTTAAGTACTATATTTACATCAGTAGTAGGTAGTTACTTAGTAGTAGCATTATGTTCAAAGTTCCAATGTATTAGACTTACTAATAATTTCGTTAGGACAACTGTTTTGATAAATAAATTTAAAAACTATTACTATAACTGTTGCTTCATGCAGTCTATTGGATAAAAACACTGGATTACCAATGTAGGTGGGTAGATTCTACGAAATTATCAACGGCGTTATTAAGATTCCTAAAATTTTAGACCTTTAGCATTGGTAAGTATATCACTGCCGTCGTTTTAGCGGAACGGAAAGGTGACCTGTTCGTTTCGAATCCAGCAACATTTCGTTTACCAATGTCGGTCACCTTGGTGTGCAGCGTGTAAATAACACGTTAAGAATGTTTGATTTGGTAAATGAAATCATGGAGTTAGCACCCACTCTAAAGAGTCTAAAGTCAAGAAACGCAGTAAAATGCCCAGCCCCTTGGGCTTCACGGTTGAAAGAGCTTGCGTTGGGCGTGGGAAGTATCCGTAAGATGCTTTACACATACTTGGATTACACAATCTCGACAGCTTCGTTACAAACATCAATGCGAACGAAAACAAGTATTAATAAACTTCTCTTGACAGTTGCCTTCGTATCGACGCCAATGGGGATTATTGTATTGCGGTTAAACGCTGAATTACTTAGAAAAAGTTATTTTAAGCCACACGAAAAAAAACATCAATAAATCATGCCTTAACTACTGGAGCAGCGGAATCAGCACTAAGGAATGTTCATGAACCAAATTAAATAATCGGAAACCAATGGAATTGTTGGCATAGTAGGTGCGCAATTTTATACGTCAATATCTTGTATACTGGTGTTAGTCAGACGCGAAGTACCAATTATGATATTAAATTAGCTCATGTCGATGCCCGGCCAGTAGTCACGACGACGAATTCCATACTCAAGTATCCTGGCGATTCCCACATCCATTTTACCCACACCCGACTACGCATACTTATAGCAGATTTCACTCGCAACATAGAATTATGCATTAACGAGCAACGGAACGCAACACTCTGGTATGCGAGCCAAACAATATACCGACGCAGTGAAACTGCATTCAACCGATACAATTAAAGTTATAAACACCGACATACACGGGTATAAGTTCCCATTCGCCAGTTAATCGCCGCTATCATTGTCTTCCCGCTTCCTTGCCTAGCGAAACAATGAGAGATTTTTTCCTCGATTTACAATGCGTACCTAGCTGTCGAACACTCTATATCGTTTGACTTTTTGTATGGACTTTTTGCACCCTATCTTATACACGTATCACTCCAGTCTCAAGATCTGTGAAAACCGCAAAATGCTCATTCGCACGCAACATCTCGTTGCAGGCGTGTATGAGACAACACTTACTGGTACAAAATTATGGCCGTTCGTGGTGACTCTGAAGTCACCATAAAAACCTCCATCTCGATTCTCGATTGATCTGATCACACATCGTTCTTCAAGGGCGTTTTTTTACTTGTAGTCTCGAATTTGGTCCAATCAACATTACAAAAACTCTTAATGCAACGGCATTCCTGGGCGAGTATAAATAAATGCATTCTGGAGACGCATGCGAAGTGAATGCAATTTTTCATAGAACATTTTGAACTCGCACTAAGGTTATAATGGTGTATGCGGCGGAGACGTGGTCTGGTTATTTTTAGACGTTAATAAATTGGCTTAGTGGCTCGGTTTATTATGTGCGCGTTTTGCACAAGTAGACGCCCCGGCTGTGACATCCGCGGTGCCTCCGCTTCTAGGTCAATTCTGAACTGTCACTGCTGTTTTGCTGTCTAGTTAGCATTCTTTTCAAAACAATGTGTTACTCTCATCATTTTAATTAGCACAACAATTGGAGCTCATGTCGAGTAAATGCGAAAAATCAGGAACATAAGTATGACAATTTGCAAGCAACAAGATTGCCACGTATCCAATCCATCCACATGTTGGTTTCTGTGGAATGCACTTTTGCCAAAAGGTTCAATAAAAATACAATTTTGTCTCTTGTGTCAGCAGTGTCATTGATCTGGAATCAAGTGCCCTAAGTTAAACCAATAATATGCAATTGTAAATTGCGATAATACCTACTATTTATAAGAATCACGAGCTAAGAACAAACCTTTATCATCTTTCAACGGTAGAAATCTTTAAGGAATCAAAAGTGCTTTTAAGCTAGGCGATATGAGAAAATGTTTTGTGTGTTGAATAAATAAATAGCTTCACACGACTTCAATTGCGACCGCTTCTTGCCAGTTATCTCTTCGGGGATAAGTCTCGAGATAGACTTGAGGCGAATAAGTTTTCATTGCATGCAATTTGCTACCAACTGCGATTGCTACCGGTTATGACTACATCTTTTATCTAACGAATAAATGGTATTGGTATTTGCTTCAGCATCACTAATGTGACTGTTTAACGTTTTAACTGTATCCTTGCATTTTTAAGTGCAGGTGCCAAGTTTTTAAGGTCAACATTTAAGACAATGATGCAGCTGTCGTTTAAACTATGGTAAATAGATACGGCTAGAGACATGATCGGTATTTAATAGGGATGTCTTACGGCACCTGCAGCTCGGTGGTGCGGTGGTGAAGGGGGAGGCTGCGGGGTTAGGGGAGGGGGCGTTGCGCCGCTTTAGAAAGGCGCGACCATCGCCGCGGGCCCGGGCCGCATTCTACGGCCTGTCATTCACACCGCGCAACTTGCCTATGCATTGCATTCCATCTCCCACCGCGCTATCGCTCAATGCACACACGGGTACCTTACGAAACCACCGACACTAACATCTAGCTAGACGGGCCATGCTTAACACAGTCGTAAAAGCTTCATCAAATTATTTCTGCGCCAGTTCAGTCACAAACATCTTTATGAACCAGTTCCATGTCCCCGTTACTCGTTGTTTATTGTCAATCACTAAGAACCTACAGCCCTTGCAATAACAACAAACTCAACACAATATACATGCCGAAGGATAACAATTTATATCTTTAATTTGTGTTTAGCTCATTTGTTGTCACTAAATTGTGGAATGTCGTGTGAAATCGAGACTGTTGTGCGTGTTTTCCACCAGAGCGCAGCAGCTGCGCGTTGAGTGAACTGTTTGTTTTTCACAATTTATTCTATTTTAAAATCGTGTTTACCACATGCAAGTTCACCAGAACGAAGGGTAACTTATGCACTGCTCTTCAATTCCATCACATCATCTAAATTCAATCAGAAAACGATAGAAATCGCATTGGAATGTAAAGTTTTGACATGGGGCTCTTACGGGTTAACACTTCTCTTTGGAAAACTTACCTGTCTCGCGGGTCGATCCACGTCGTTTTTTTGCTGTTGTGATCGATGAAATATAGTTTTCCATCAAAGTCCCTCGCAAAATCCCATCCGTCGGGCAAGGGTATCTCACCGTTTCGTCTCCTTGGCATATTTCACTGATTAAATCCATTCAAACGAATAACGAAGCTCACTCGCGAACTAGCTACACGGCCATGTTGAATACCTCATTACGAGGTGTGACGTCACGCGGGATCGGCCAATGGCAGCGAAGGGCCCCCACGATGGAATGCGGCGCGTACGCGAGCGCGAACACAGAGTGCTTTCGTACGTCACTTGTCCGATAGCTGAGCAACACGCGACCGCACCACGCGACCCCTCGTCGCCGACTGAGCCGCGCTGACTCGCCGCCACGTTATCACCGCTCATGATAATATTCCAGCACCTACTGTCTAAATGCATTCCTCAGGCTAATGTTTACATTACATACACACAGGGCACACACGACGTCCAACAGAAACGAATCACTGACTGATGCTTTGTACGGTGCGAACTCGGATAGTGCGAAATGAACTGCCAATGTAAGCAAAAAGTAGGTAGGTATGTCTACCCATTCAATCTATTTACGATTCCGCTGTATACATAGCTAGAGACAGGCGTGTATAGAGCGCATTCCACAACGTAGGTACCTACCTACATACAAATTACAGACAGATAGCTCGCACTGTGGATAGAAACATTTATCTCATTGTGTGAACTACTTTGTAGCCTAATATTGGTATAAATTTATTATAGAAGAATACAATATCTGCGATACAATATTGCTTCCAATAAAAAGGTGTGAATTGTTTAAAGAATAAGGTTTACTTACTGTTTTAACAATGTTGGAGCAGAAAAACTTGAGTGGAAATCGCAGAAATACTCGAATTGAAATTTACAGACGAAGTCACGCCCCTGTCTCTCATTATGGGTAGGCAGGAATCACCTTCTTTCCACTTGCAATTTAAGATTCGTTTATATTTCTACATCTACTCTCATGCAGTCCTCATAGGTATACGGCAATAATTATGCTCAGCGATTTCGAGTATAATTTTACAAGTCAGTAGGCCTTTCTTTGGGATGTTTTCAATTTGATCACCATTAATGTTCGCCTAGCTTCGTCTATCCAAAGCTCTATTACTTACAGCTAAGTAGGTGTAGACCTCGACTCCGATTTACTATGGGGGTCTTGACTGGACATAGCAACTTTAACAGACACCTCTTTAACCTATACAGAGTAGAAGCATGGTGATAGAAGAAATAGCCGCTCACGTTCTGCTGGAATACAGTGTAATGGCCTGCTACCGAGCAAAATACCTGGAATCTCTGGGTGACATCAAGGCGCCGCCGGGTGACTTCCTGGAGCAATTAGGATGGTTGGAGTGAACCAGGCCCATCCCTCAAACGCAAAAACGGCGCAACAGACGTCCATTTGCGGAGCGGAGACCGCCCGATTGAAGAAGATGTTCACTAGGTCTTCCCCGTTGTGCATCTCTAGAATCTCTACTTCGGATTAGATTAAAGTGGTTTCTGGGTTTTACGTTGGTATCTTATAAGAAAAGTTTTGAGATCAATTTATCTAGGTTGAGTGTTTATTCCACTGTTTTCACAATTTACAAAGGCAAACTAAAAACGCAGTAAATAAAGTTAATTAAAGAGTAACTGTTATGGAACATTTATATTAAACTACTAAAGTAAAATTTTGTGCTGTAAAATAATTTAAAACATATTTATTGGCTTCAATAATTAAGAGTTCATTAGGAACTCCGTATCATAACAGAACAGACTCCATTAACCGGTTTTGATTAGGTACCTACCTACGTAGTGCAAAAAATTGTCCAAATATTTCTGATGTTTAATCGGTACCTATAGTGAATACGCGCGACGTGAGCCACGTGAATAACAATGTCTGTTTATCCTTACAAGTAAATACATAGGTACAATAAGCTTTCAACCCTCTTTATCCACAAATGCGCAGCTACATTTACAAAAATCTTTTCTTCGCGAAACTCAAGTTTTGTTATAATTTTCCGTGCCATATTTTTCCTCTAATTGCCTGTCACTAGGCATGCACTAACACCATACGTTATGGAAACTATAGTAAATAAAAAGCTACCAACCTACCTAGAAGCTACCGATGATCAGTGCTCATGAATATGGTTTTCGCCGGAAATAGTCCACTAGGAATTTCCTAGTGTTAAGGAATAATAATAATAATGATAATGAATCCCTTATTTGCATAAAAAATGGTACAAAACACAGATGTCATAATAATTTATAAGCTCAATAGGATCAACATGTTTTACCACGTAGGCATGCTAAATATAAAAGTATTCGTAATTACATATTTTATTACTTAGGACAATTATCAATTTTAAGTCTAATATTTGTAAGGTGTTAATTGAAGAAAATGTATAATATATTACTCCCCAAAGTACAAGAACAGAGATAAATTTTAATCAGTAAAAGTTGTCGAAAGCGGCTATAATTGCAAACTTTCTAATGAATGTCTTTTATTAAATCGCATTAGGTCAAACAATTCCAAAAATTTGATTATTACAAGTACCTAATTAGTCGCTATAATCCCACTTCTCTACTTCCCTACTATCCCTACTAATATTATAAATGCGAAAGGAACTCTGTCTGTCTGTCTGTCTGTTAAGCTTTCACGTCTAAACCACAGAACCGATTTTGATGAAATTTGGTACAAATATACACAAGAGCCCGGGGAAGGACATATGCTACTCTTTATCTCGAAAAAAATGGTTGCAGGGGTTGAAATATTTGTATCTAAGTTCGTCATGTTTAAAGATACTTAGGCACTTAATAAAAATAAAAGAAATATTTGATCTAGGATTTTTGTGGGGGTGAAATTGGGGATGAAAGTTTGTATGGGAGTTCGTCAATGTTAAAGATAAAACCATGAAACTTTAACTTTAATAAATAAATAATT
Source organism: Elophila nymphaeata (assembly GCA_955850985.1). Lineage (NCBI taxonomy): Eukaryota > Metazoa > Arthropoda > Insecta > Lepidoptera > Crambidae > Elophila > Elophila nymphaeata. The sequence goes on along the minus strand of OY039086.1, from coordinate 9,748,896 downwards.
GTTCTAGTGTTTTTGAAATATTTACCCATGTGGGGATGAAATTGGGGATGAAAGTACGTAAGTAAGTCCAAGCAAAGTCACGCTTGAACCGATTTTGATGAAATTCGGCACAAAAATAGACTAGCCCTTGAGATTGAACATAAGCTACCTTTTGTTATAAAAGAGGGCATATAGGGGTTGAAATAAGGGATCAAAGTTTGTATGCGATTCCTCTATATTGAAGATAAAAACCATGAAACTTTGTATTTAGACACTTATAAGAAGTAAATAAAATATCTGTTCTAGCGTTTTTGAAATTTTGACGCAAGTGCCATCCTCACTTAATAGGGGATGAAAGGTTGTAAAGAATTCCTAACAAAGTAACGCTTTCACGCTTAACAGCCGAACTGACCTTAATTAAATTAGGCACAAAAATAGACTATCCCTTGAGATAGGACATAGGTACAGACAACAGCACGTTGGGTTACCACAAGCTGTCAAATTTTCCCAATCGATTATGCACTTTATAGTCAAAAGCCTTAGGTTGAAAATCGTTTGGAGAAATTTGAAAGTTTTGTATAGCCCGACGTGCTGTTCACTGTACATGTAAGTCACCTGTAAGTATGTTTGTTTGGACTCGATTTCGACCCACTTTAAACGGTCAGATTTCATTTAAACTTTATAGACTTATCAAAGACCGATGACATTACAATAATTCGATAAGAATATCCCATTATCCTGATTAAATTCGCCAGGAATAATCAATTAAACGTTAAGTTGGCGGTGTTAAGAGTTTTTTTTTTTTAATAATATAAGTAAGTACTTTCATCGACAGTTATAATTCGCACTAAAAAAAACTAAAAAACACGCTTTTATGTTAAAAGTGAAAAAATGAAAAATAACTTTTTAGTATAGAAATTAAATGATGAAAGAAAAGTATAATTACTACTTATAGAAAAACGTGGGGTGCTCAATTTAATTGTACCGATCGAATATTTTCAAGAACTAATGTAATTGAGCACCTCACGCTTTTCTAAATAGTAATTATACTTTTCGTTCATCATTTTGGTTTCTATACTAAATGACGGGGAGGGCAAAGGTCCCTGCGGGGTGTTACCAATCGCAGGGGATATGTGGGACTCGAGGTAAAGGCTTTCCCTCCAAAACCACTAAACATCCTCCCCGGCCTGACCTTCAGTGCTCTACTACGGGACGGCTCGGGATCTGCGAACATGAGCGCAACTACACCGAGACCGTCCCAACGCTGCCCGTCTAGGCACTCCTTGCAACAAATTGGCGGCCAGCAGCCACTCCTCCACCGACGGCTGCTCGACCTGGCGCGTCCCCCTGACAAGGACACCGGGAGCAGACATCAGACCGTACCTGGGGGACTTCTTGCGCGGTCGTGGCCCTGAAAAGGCCGTCCGGAACTAGCTGTGGTGGGAAAACAAAAACAACTCGACGATGGCATGTGAATTTGAATGAAAAGGGAACACACTTGACATCAAAAGCCACACACCCGCCGAGAAAGATTCCTCACCACGTTACCAGGGTCCGCCACGAGGAGGCTTCCGGACGTGAACCCCACCGGTAGGTACCCTCCTAAGCTCCTAAGGCGTTTTGAGTACCTACTACCTACGGGAAACGTATATTAGACTATAAATCTACCCCTGTGCCAAACTTCATCCATATCCGTTCTGGTGAATAATGTCATACAGCATTTAAAATCTATTCATTTTATCGTAACTTGTTTAAAAGCCATAAGTAAGTAGGTATTCTTTTCCTTTCTTTCACCGCGGAGCAGGATAAATGAGATCTATTATTTCACCGTGACCACATTTCGGTAATAGACCAAGGATGTTCTCTTTCTCTAAAAGCAACTGTGTAGCAATAAAGGCACTAGGTTAAAGTACAGACTGTGATGTGCGCCACCTTAGGGCCGACGCCACGCCGCGGAACATTATATTCGTGTTAAAATAAAAGAATGTCAGTGTTAAATTCATTTAAATAAAGTCTAAAATAATTTCTTTGCGAAAACATCCTTTGACGTGCCATACCGTCACTTAATGTACTAATTTAAAAACTATGCAGACTGTGGGGCTAGATTCAACCTATTTTAATTACTTAACACTTAGTTTCCTTTAAGAACACGAAGTAGGTAATGTATGCGTCTCACTTGCCGCAGGACGCCGCAGCATGGCACGAGATATTTCGACCTATTCGTGTAAAATTAATGTAAATCCTAAATTCGTTTCAATAAGGTCGAAAATTATATGTCTACGAAAAAATCCCTTGCCATGCCGTGCCGTGCCGCGCCGTCGGTAGGCGCAGGCCCTTATGGTGGCTTAAGTAGGTAGTCTGTGGGCATAAGCAAGCAAACAACAGACAGAGGAACAGACAAAGCAATAGTGAGAATGAATGAAAAAACAAATATAAGCCATGCTTCTTCAGATTACCTAGCGTTTTACGATGGAACAGATAAAAGCAATAAATGCAATAATACCTATGTACTAGATACTCTTGACATTTTAACTTCCCCTTCTGTGCAAATAGCTTAGACCAATAAAGCAAATAAAGTCACGAAATAAATAACAAAAATGGGTACTTACCTACTAATTAATTCTAGTAACAGTACCTACGGCCTATTTTTATTTACATACAGATCAATAAAAAAGTGTAGGTAGGTAAGTATTTGACAACTTGGATTGGTACCCATAAAATAACTAGGTACCTACCTATCTTCAGTTATTACAAAATAAAAACAAATAGAATTACGCTTACTTACTTGTATTTGGAGACTACTTGATGTGGAGAAAGTCCCTTGCCTTACTTACCGAATGATTTATTTAACTGTCCTAATACCATTCAAATAACACGACACACGGATATTTTTCATTAATAAAACAAAAGAAAATAGTTTACTGTTAACAACCATCAACAAAAAGAAACAGTTCCGAAATTCAAATCTCATATTGCACTTTTTTTAATTTTGCACAAAGTTATGAATTAAAACAGCCACTTACGTTACAAACAGCAGCGAAGAAGGCCAAACTCAAACCACAGTACCTATATGCTCAAACTATTCTATGAGTATCTCCCGAGTTCTTGTTGTAATAACAAGTGAAGTGAGACTCCAGAGGCTTTAGACAACATGCATTTCGGCAATCGCTCTCGCTATCGCTAAGTAAAAAAATGTATAGGATTGACATAAGCAATCGATCACTTTTCGATTGCTTATGTCAATCCCATAAATTTTTTTACTTAGCGATAGCGAGAGCGATTGTCGAAATGCATGTTGTTTATAGCCTCAGTTTTTAGTTCAATCTAATGTATTACTATTTTAACTGCGCATTGGCTAAATGCATTTTGCGAAGCCATATATAGAAGAAACTATTCTATGATTTTTTTTAAAGAAACTTATAGTTTATTTTCTGATTTTTTGTAATGTTTTCAATAATTTTAGACTTTTTAGCCAAAAAACCATTAAATAACTCTTGTAAACTCGGATTATATCTGAGACATTTGTGTAAGGATTATATTCAATTTGAATAATTTTTTATCTATCATTTCATTATTTAGTGCCAGTTTTAGTTTTCACTATCATTACAACTGTTCCTTATTTATCAAAACCACAAAAAAATATTTTGAAATTCTTGGAAATACGGATATTTACGAATTAAATATGGATAATAAACAAACATACGCCGTTAACAGATGTGGTAATGAAAACCTGTGAATCTGTCAATAGCCGAGCCACGGAACGTTGCCATACTAAACGTCAAATGTCAACTTCACGGTATGTCATTGTCAAGTTTTGTGGCATGATTTGTCAACACGTAGGCGTGAATTGAGTTTCAAAAATAATTTGCCAATAAATAAATTGTGATGGTCTAAGCATCACATAAGACAAATAACGATTTATTATAATGCCTTCGAGTGATAGTGAAGATTTTGAAAGTGCAGACGAGGGTCAAGCAAGCGTTGAGAAAAAAGAAAGAAAAAAGCGTTTATCCTCATCAAACTATAGTGACGACACATTGGACACGGTTTCCAAACCAACAGGAACAGCAAAAGACGTTAATAAAGAAGAAAAACTGAAAACAAAATCTGTAAGTATAACATAACATCTTAATTAATACAAATCCAGGCTACTTCTTTTTGTATGAAAATTGTTAAATATTTATTACCAATGAACTTACACTAAATTTTAGTTATTGTGAAGTTTTTTCTGTTATAGAATGTAGATAAAATAAAAGTTAATGACAACAAAGTAATCTTATTATTTTGGGTTTCATTTTTAGGCAAAATCTTTTATAAAATGTAACTCCGAAACCATACTACAGCTACTTGGTTTATTTTATTAACCATTTCTCTATAAATATTTAAAGTATTGCAACACATCAGTAAATCCTACTAATATTATAAATGCGAAAGTTTCTATGGATAGATGTCTGGATGTGTGATTGTTACTCTTTCACACAAACACTACTAAATGAATTTTAATAAAACTTTACAACAATATAGCTCATATATCCGATTAACATATAGGCTATAATTTATAGTGATACTGCACAGACGAAGTCGTGGGCAGAAGCTAGCTGTTTAAATAAATCAAAGATAATCTAATTGCTATTCAAATTATATCCCCTATTTTTTTTTTATGTTAAGTGATGGCAAACATGCTTGCAGCCCACCTGGTGTTAAGTGGTCACCGCCACCTATGGACACTTGCAATATTAAGTGTAAATCACTTAACACCGCAAGTGCGTTTGCCATCCTGGGGACTAAGATGATATGCCCTCTAAGCCCAGTAATTACACTGGCCACCCTATGTGGCGGCAGCTCAAAGCTTAACTGATGATGCAAAAAGACAGGTGTTAAAAGTGTACTGTCTGTGTGTCTGTAGCTGGGCAATTTAGATACAATAAATAAAATAATAATCAACTATTATTTTATCTGTGAAAGTTGTCAATAAATAAATAAATCTGATAATACTCAGAAATCTCAGAACAAATATCCTTGAAAGAATTGAATTTGTTATTTGCAGAATACAAGCTCAGTCTTGCTTGAAGCACAACAACTATAAAGAACTCTAACCTAGTCCTTGTTTACAGACAGCTGCTGATGGATGGGATGACTTTGACATAGATAACCCAATACAAGAAGAAACAGTAGTAAAAGCTAAGGAAACTACTAAACAAGAAACAAAAGAGCATGAGGTCAAATCTTTGGATACTGGCTGGGATGACTTTGGTGGTGACTGGGGTTCGGAGGAGGTTTCTACTCAAAAAGAGCTGGTACGATATTTGTCTCTTAACAACTTACTTGTTGTGTTGCACAATATATTGTTTCTCAAACACATCTATCCGTAACTCTCTTAAAGTAATAGTCTTTTGTAGATTATTTCGAATTTGTTTTCAAAAAAACAAAATTTGTTTTTTTCCTTTTTGAACCATCTTGCTTTTTAACACCTGCATCTGTGAGAGCAACCCTTAGCAATGACCCCTACTAAGGGACAGACAATCAGGCTGATAAACATGTTGATAAAATCAATGTTAGTACTAACAGTATACTTAGTTTGCTTACCTTATTAAATTGTTAACACCCAATAAATTTTTCAGGAATATTATTTTATTATATTCTATTATACATTTTGCTACCCTCCGCCATCAAATATAACTCTCAACTTCCATATTGACCCAAAATACTTTTATTAGTTTTCTGAAGTTTTCATCATAACAGCCTTTATAATGGAGTTTCTCATGAGTTCTTGTTGTAAAAACACGTGTTGAGATACTCCAATCTACCGTACAATTATCTGTTACTTTAAGTACATTTTCACTTGACATTCACCAATTCGTAATCTTAAATGTGTGGCGATCGCCATTAATTTTGAAGATAAAGACGAAACCTTTATAATTCGACCCACTGCTGGGACACAAGGTCTCTCCTTGTCATTGTAGTTTTAGGCAGTAGTCCGCCACGCTTGCCTAATATGGAGAGTATGAGGTGATTGATACCCCTTTGCTGATCCATTAGTTGCCTTCTACGACACCCATTGGAGGATATGGGGTGATGCTATTCTACTCTGCTGGCATTCTGAAGCTTTGATTCAAAATTTATTATCGCGAGAAGAAGTAGCTAATATCTGTCTCCACGGCCCTATCTATCTTTAATAACAAAATTCAATGCAAAATGGGTGTAAAATGTAGCAAATAAACAATTTTGTATCTATAATATTAGTTAGGATGGATGACAAGTTAGTTAAAAAAGCTTATCCTAGTGTAAGAGTTCTCCTTGCTTTGGATGTTGTTTGTTCTTGTGACTGTCAGCAACTATCTTCAGAAGCATAATATCGACAAGTTTATCATAAAACCTTTTATCTACACTCATGTCATAAAATTCGAATTACGATATCAAAGGTGAACATAAAATGACATACTTTTTAATACAGATAATCAAAATTAAAATTAAAAAAAAACAACCTGTAACATAATTTGTATCATAATGAGTCTAATAGTAGTTTATGCAACTGCATATAACACGGGTATTAAAACACTCGTTACTATTATGAAACTCGCTGCGCTCGTTTCATAAACTCACACTCGTGTTTTAATACCCTTCATTATATGACAGTTGCATAAACTACTATTACAATCATTTCAGAAACAAGTACCAAAAACACAACAGTCATCAGACCCTGACATAAAGGCAGTGACCGAGAAACTTGCTGCTGCTGCTGCGTCTAGTAAAAGTAGCAGTTGGGGGTGGGGATGGGGTGTTGATTCTCTACTCAACACTGCCACTGCTGGTATTTCCACATTAACTACTCAAGTGTCACAGGTAGGTCTTTTATTTCGTTTTATATAATAGGTTGGGGAAAAAGTTTCTTCGCATTTTTTTAGAAAATTCAAAACATTTTTTAATATAGTTTATTTACATTTAACTAAAGTATGTAGGTACCATTTTGTTCGATAATTTTTTGCCATCTTGTAGGTAGGGACATGATCCCATTGCTATAGAAATTTTGGGACTTCTGGTCAAAATACCGCGACAAGTGGTTTTGGCAGTCCTCTCGTGATGTTAACCTGACACTGCCTAAAGAATTCTGAAGAGACCGAAACAGGTGGAACTCTGAAGGTGCAAGGTCAGGACTATACGGCGGATGCATTAACACCTCCCAGCCAAACTCTTAATTTTTGCTGAGTGGCTAAAGATGTGTGAGGTCTAGCGTTATCATGATGAAAAACCACACCCCTTCTGTTGATTAATTCCGGCCGCTTTCTCTCAACTTCTTGCTTTAATCTCATCAGTTGTTCGCAGTAGAGTTCAGAATCGATGGTCCTGCCTGGTGGTATCAGCTCATAATGAATAATGCCCTTCCAATCCCACCACACACACAGCATCACTTTGTTGTGAGTTAACCCGGGTTTCGCCACAGTCTGTGAAGCCTGACCGGCCTTTGACCACGACCTTTTTCGCACGTTCTTGTCGTACGTGATCCACTTTTCATCACCAGTTATCAGCTTCTTCAAAAATGGTTCGGCTTCATTACGTCGTAATAAAGAATCACAAATGAGTACACGGTTCATTAGGTTTCTTTCAGTGAGCTCGTGAGGTACCCAAATGTCGAGCTTTTTTGTGTACCCAGTTTTTTTCAAATGCGCCAAAACTGTTTTGTGGTCAATTCCCAGTTCTTCAGCTACGTCGTAACTACTGACATGCAGATCTTGCTCCACTTTTTCAAAAATGGCATCCATTTTATCTGTAATAGGGCGACCAGAGCGACGTGCATCTTTGACATCAAAATTTTCGGATTGAAAACGCTTAAACCAAATTTGTGCTACTCTCACAGACACTGCACTAGGTCCATAAACATCGCAATTTTTTTTCACGGCTTGCGTTGCATTTTTACCTTTTTTGTCTTCGATCATCTACAACCGTGGATACAGCACGTCATACAATAACAAAGCTGAAACTTGGCACATGTGAAAAATTCACCATATTATGCTTCTACTGGCTTTGTCCATACATTGCCGCAGACACCTCAGTCCTTTAAAATGTCTTCAGTCATTACACAGTAATGTAAAAAAACAGTCACTTGAAGCTACCTAAGGTAATTTTTGAAGCTGAAACGAACAAAAAGTGCAGAGGAGTAGCAACGAGCTGTTATTTTTTATTTATCTAAAAAATATATTTAGTTTTCTTCGTATTTATTTTCTACTCTTTAGATATTATGCATTCTAATTAAATTCATTATTATTAGTAGATAAAAGTCGATGACTTTTAATCAAGCCAAGTCGTCATGTGAACGATATAGTTTTGAATACTTGATAAAGATAATTTATTTAAATAAAACTTGAAAAAATATTAAGTTGAATAAGTAGCTGTGTGTAAAGTATTTTTACTGAGGTCTGCGGTATTTATTTCAGGCTTAATTACTTGCCCTGAAATAAATTAATCTTGTTTCAAACTTGCCTTTTGGAGTTACGGTTCCTTTCAAAATTTTAGTTTTGTGAAGTGTGTGATTTTATCATGATAAAAAAACAAGTCAGATTTTTAAATGACTTATTATTATTTAAATAAGATAACCCAATATTAGGGTGTGCACTATTTATTTTATTGTAGATTACGTGCCCTGAAATAAATTTATCTTGTTCCAGCCTTGTCTTTTAGATTTACGTTTTTTTTCTAAATTTTCTTGCCTGGAAATATAGTGAAGTCTTAAATCGACATATTTTTCGATAATGGCCTTCGTCAGATGATAGACATGATGAAATTGATTGAAAGCTGAAAATAGATCATTTTAATTTACTACACTAATTTAAAAATATATATGAATGGCTATACGAATATATAGGAACTCCATTCCTAAAAACTTGACTATGTTCCGATTTTATTAGGTATTTTGTCTCACTTTGGCTATGAGTGTGAAAGGGATGGCTAAGGGCCGTTGTTTTATGAAATTATTTTATAATTTTCAATAACCAAAGCGTATTTCAAGCTAGTTTTAGCATAAGTTCAGTCTCAAATTTTATTGAAAATACTAACTTACTGGTGGTATGTCACACCATGTTTTTTAACTAGAATTTAGGAGTGATTTTTACAATCTTTTACGGAGCACTTTGACATGTTTACCGTTTGACAAATCATGCATCACTGAATGCGAAGTCCGCTACGGCTGCGTTTTAGCGGAGTTTGAAGTGTGCCACCGACGCTATTGCCGTGCATTATCCACGGTTGTAGATGATCGAAGTTTTTTGTAGTAAAATTTTAAAATGTATCGAATTTCTTCATTAGATTCACTCATCTTAGCGGTACGAAAAACAAATGAAAATCACACATTTTCCTAATTTGAATTTGGAATTATGTTCTTTAAAATTTAAACTTTCAATGATACCAAAACCAGCCAGATACAAATAGTATAGCCAAAGAGATTTTATTACAAGTTTATACATACTATAATGCGAAAAGACTTTTTCCCCAACCTAATATATATACATATATAAATGCACATTCTATGGATATCACAGTATTTAGAAAAATGCAAAAAAAAAAAATATGCCACTTAACAAACATGTAGGATATGTTAGTCTAACTACACTACAATAACATTAAAAAATAACTAGTTTATCACAAAAAGTTGTGTAACAAGAATTTGAATAATAGTTATTTATTATACAAGAGTGGAAAGTTCCTTTTTAACCGCGTGCTCGATTTGGATGACCGAGCAAGCGAAGGATTCTAAAGTTGAATCACGAGCGCAGCGAGTGATTCTAAATTAGAATCCTGAGCGTCAGCGAGGGAAACAAACGAGCACAAGGTGAAAAATCTTTCCACTCGAGTGCAATACGTAACTTTTCATCCCACCTCAGCGAGGAAATGACAAAATAATCTTCATTCTAATCATAAATTTGGCACCATAGAGGTTACATTAAATAGGTTTAATGACGTTTTGAATTTACAATTATATTGAGTACTCATTATATGTGATGTTCTAAATTCAAATCTACTTTGCCGCTCAAGCGAATAAAATAGAATTTTCCAGCCAGATTTCGAAGCGCAAAATTACACTTTCCGAGGTGGTGGGATGAAAAAGGATTTATTTTAAAGAGATTTTATTTTAAATGTGAGAAAACGGGCTTGAAACCATTTTTTTGGCACAGTTACACGCGTCGTGCTCACCTGGTAGAAATCTCGATTTGTCTAGTTTAAATTATTACAGTGGCCATGTAAATTTTAAACGATACATTGAATAAGGATCTTGCTGCCATTCGCAAATAGTTGTAAAGTAATAAGTGCGTAAAAGAGGATAATTATTATAAAAAAGGATAGTCATATTATGAAGCACTTATTCGGAACAGCACAACCCCAAATAAAACAAAATCGCAGGTTCTACCCCTGTTAAAATCATTTCTAAGTTTACATTATGATTATTATAAAGTGAGTAACAAATAATAATTCTGTTACTATACTATTCTAGGGTATATCTAGCGTCTTAGAGAGTGGAATCGGTGCTCCAGACCCAGAAGAACTTGCAAGAAAGAATAACAAGGAAGTTAAAGAAGATGTCGAGAAGGATAAAGTCAAGGAAACTGATAAACCTCAGCCCTCTGAAGAAAAAGATAGAATGGAGCAGAAGCAATCTGCGGAAGCATCATTTCCATTTGGCAGTTTGTTGTCTGGTGTCACCAAGTTTGTGGAGACGACAGGTGAGTTTAATATCATCAGTAATAGAAATCAAATGATTAAGAACTCGAAAATTTTAGATAAATACAATATAACACTTAGGTATACGCAAACACGGCGCACTATTTTTCTTAACCTCAAAATACTTATGCAATTTTTTTTCATATTTGTCCTTCTTTTTAGTTGTAGTGTTTTTTTATATCCTCGTTTTATTCATTTTTAATTAAATGGGTAAAAACTTGTCTACCATTCTAACACCCGTATTTACAAACATTACTATGAGATCTCTCGACTATTGGATAAGAAATGCCATTGCGTTGAATGAGCACTGTGATTGGTTCGTTTTTTATCCAAGAGTCGAGAGATCTCATAGTAATATATGTGAATAGGGGTGTTAATCTCTTTCTTCTATTGTGTGGGGCTGCTGGAAGAGATTTCTTGTAGTAATTCTTTTGTACAGTCAACAGCACATCAGGTTACAAACTGACAAATTTTCCCAATCGATTTCGCGCTTTATAATACGCGCATTGAAGGTTTAAAACCAATCTGACAGAGTTGGGTTGTCTGATCTGTCCGTGCAAGTTTGTCTAATGTTGTCCTCTTGTAATGTTGTCTTTGTGTGTACATTAATTGTTAAATAAATAACTGTGCTAATATTAGGTCCTTACCTTTGAAATTGGCGTTTTATTATCTTGTTCCTAAACTTGCAATTTCTTTAATTCAATAGTTGTTTTAGGTTCATATTATGATTATATTTTGAAACTACACTCTTTACAAGATTTTAGTCTGTAATTAAATTAAATTTCAATTTTTAAATTCTGAAAAAAATGTGAAAATTACTCTTTAATCTCTTCATCAGAATTGACGATTTGATGCCTACTAACTCATGGACAGACTTGATTTTTTCATAATATATTGATGCTAGACTTAGCCGAGGGTTGTTCGCTTATTTCCTACAAATTTTGTAACATTAGGATTTATAGTTTAAAAAAAATAGACTTAGTATGGAACAACGACAATTTTTATGAAGATTTTCAATAAAATGTGTATTTTCCATACTAACGTTATTTAAAATTTCTAAAAAACTCCGTTGCCGAATCTTTTGAAATGTGGAGTGTGTAATTGAGCAAGACTTAGTTAAGTATTGCATCAATGATTTAGACAAAAGATGGGCCTGTCCATGAGTTACAACGATTTCAAGAGTTGATTCTGCTCACCAAATAAAACAGTCACTTTATTTATTTATTTTTTTAAATAAACATTTAAATAATTATAAATTTACTACATGCAAATCCGTAACAGTATATTCCTTATTCATAATTAAAATATAAAACTGAAACACCGACTAAATCAAAGAAGAACACAGCTAATAGTCTGTAAGAAAAAAAAAAACGCCAATTACATAGGTGGGGACCTAATATTGTCATTTGTTTACAATTTCAAAGTCGATCTGGTTAATTGAGATGAACCATTATCCCCAAATCCAGGTACAAAGGTAATAGCAGGTGGACTTGACACATTAGAAACTATTGGAAAGAAAACAATGGAAGTTCTACAAGACGGTGATCCAGGTTTAGCTAAGAAACGTGCCATGTTGGGCCTTGACCCGGGAGACAAGCCTGTTCTGTCTCAAATTCTAAGAGAAGCCAAAGCTAAAGCAGAAGAAGAAGATAAGATCAGAGAAGAGAAGAGGGAAGCTAAAGAAGTACATTATGAGAACTTGTTTGATGATTTTGAAGGTACTTTTATGGTTTAAAATTATTTATATTCTCATTTGCAAACATTAAATGTTTAAATAAAGTTACATTACAAAAGTTTATACTTACTCTAAAGCAGTTCAGTTTAAAATTATGTAATTGGAAACTATTATTCCGCTACCCTATATTAAATCATCAATTCTAAATATATAAATTAATAGCGACACTATATTTGGGCTAAGTACTGTATGGCCCATATGGCAGATGTGGCTTTATGTGTAAGCAAATACTACCTGAAGCTCTGCTAAACCCTTCTTGGGATTATGAGTTTGATTTTATGTATGTATATCAAATCAATTCCATAAACATCCAACCACAATTCTCATAGCAACGCATTTGATTTACTGCAGGATTAGTTCATCTGGAAGCACTAGAAATGCTGTCGAAACAAGTCAGCATGAGGATAGACGAACGTATTCGTGGATTGGACCCTGATAAGAAACAGGACGTTAAAGAAACGTTGCAACAAGTCGCAGGTTTGTGGGTTTCGCAATAATTAAATTTTATAACATATACATATAGAGGTTTTAAGAAGGAAGGAGAGAATCTTCAATAGCTGGAGGAGATAGACGTCTAACATGAATAAGGAATGCAATCACAAGTATAGGAAATTGTAGGTCTTTACTAGTAAATACTAGCTTTTGCCTGCGAATTTGCTCGCGTTAAATTCGGGGTAACGTAGTTGTTTCTCTATACAAACTTTGGACCCCGTTTCATCCTCCTAGGGGGGATGATAGGCATTTTGGAAAATCCTTTCTTAGCAGATGCCTACTTCAGAAGAAATTTAAATGTATGAAATATGTACCCGCCTTTCACATTTCCTGACCGATGTTGGACTGCCAAATTTCATACATTTAATGTCTTGAAATTAGCTTCCGATCGTACCTATCCTATTTAGTTTTAGATATCTATTTTGGAAAGGACAGCAACTGTCAAACTGCAGTACTATTTTTCACTCACACATGGTCTCGCCCAAGAAATTTATAGGTAAACATGGAAGCCACACTGCCTATAAAAAAGTGAAGACAACTTTTTTGACCCCAAGTAACCTTTGAATGTTTCCGTTTCTTACCTGTCTCTTTCTAACTCTCCGCACAAGTAATATGATGACGCACGTACTGTATGACGGTCACGTGACCTTTAATACGTGTGCTCTAATGGTTAGAAAGAGACAAATAGGAAATAAGTTTCAAGGACAATTTTTTTGTTTTCACTTTTTTATTGGTACTGTAGCTTCCAGTTCTGCTAATAAATTTCTTGGTCTCGCTCTATTCGATTCATTGGCAATCTATAAATGTTAGGAATTATAAAATCTATGACCCATACTGCCAAATGTGGCGCTATGTGTAATATAGAATGTTACCAAAAGAACTGCTCAATCCCTTTTTAGGATTGTTAGCGTGATTATATGTATGTATGTAAAATCCATATTATGTTTTAAATTCTTCTAATTTGGGAAATCTTCTTGCTTGCTACCTACCTTACCTATGTCTTTCTTGAGCGATGTTGTTATATCTACGCAAGCTAAGGAATGTCAACGTGCAACGTAGTATATCAAGCGTCTTTCGAGGGCTTGTTGGCCAACTTCAAGCCAACTTTTGCTCGTTGGCCAACTTCAAGCCAACCTGTACTTGTTGGCCAACTTCATCCAACTTTTGCTTGTTGGCCAACTTCAAGCCAACCTTTTTTGTTGTCCAACTTCAAGCCAACTTTATCTACCCGTGGAAAGTGGAAAAACTTACCAAAGCCAGCCCTACAAAAGGCTTATCTTATTACGGTCTACGGAGGTGACGAGTGGACAGTTAGCTGTGCTGTTGCTAACGTATGTCTTCCCTTTTTATCTGCAGAATTATGTGAAATACCCGAAGACGAAGAAGACGACGAGGAAGTACCAGAAGACCAGTCCAAACCCGACGCTTTCCATGAGAAACTACAGACGGCCACTCAAGACCTCGGATTGAAGTTACAATTCCAACACTTAATTAAGTAAGTGTTGTCTTATTGGACACACGTTTTGAGCAGAGCTTTAAGTAATATTTTTTGATGTTATCATATCGGGAAACGTTCTAAAACTACAAAAAAATAAAATCGAAATCAGTATTTTATTAACATTTCTTGGGAAATTATATTCAATTAATAATAATAATAACATTATAAACGCCTAATTAATAGGCATTGAATTATTTTTAATTTAAGCAAAACCAATTTTAATATTTCACGAAAATAAATACATATTTGGTTTTTGAACGGTTATCATGAATTTTTCGAAACTGTCATTGTCAAAGTCATGGAAAGCGTTCATAAATATTAATTCCATAAACGCAAGAAATATTTATGTATTTTCATCAGCAATGACGATGATTTTTTTTATTAAAAGATTTTATTATATGTTACGTATGTGCTTATAATGTTAATATTAATTTAATATAAATTCCCAAGAATTTTTAATAAAATTCTGATTTAAGTTTAGAATTTATTTTTTGTAGTTTTAGAGAGTTCTGGATAAGATTACATTACTATTACGTTACATATATTCTTGCCCGGGGGATTGGTTTAAAGTGGCAAATGTAACAGAGCATACCCCCTCCCAAAGAAGAAGAGTATATAAACAATGAATTTGTATAAAAAGGTAATAAATAATATTTTATTTCAGACAATACACAGATATTCTCGACTGGCTTAGGACGAATGAAGATGTAACCGAGAAAGTGATATACAAGAAAGCAGTGAGCAGTCTTGCTCAGGCGACTGCGTTGGCAGTAGAAGTATATCATAAGACAGCGGAGATGCTTCTGGTGAAGAGTAGAAGGTCAACAGCAGATGAAGCGGACGCGCTTACTCAGTAAGTACCACACGCAATTTGGAGCCTTATCATCTTGGTAATTAAGTACATTTTCGCTACATACAGTTGATATAGGTAATACTAATAAACAGTAGGTAAAGTATTGGTTCTAAAAAGAAAGTATATTTATTTATTTATTTATTTAGATCTACCAACATTTGTGTACACTCTTACTTATATCTATAATAATATTACAAATTAACTTAATGTAGTGCAACAAACACTTAAAGGTAAATACAACATGCAAACAGCTTCAGGCATATTTTAAAAATTTAAATCTAAAAAATATTAAAAATAGAATCTAAAAATATTAAAATTGAATAATATATATATATAGTTGAGCGTCCACTTAAGCTACAATACTATACTTTTCTTCGTGAGAGGTATTCACTGAGAGTAGATCGGAAGCGACCAAGCGAATCGAAGTGAATGTCTACAAGATCACTACTGTCGTTTAATAGTCTACAGAGTCTTGGTAGTGGTGAATTAGCACCCAGCACAGTTCTTCGGCGTGGTGGACAGAAAGGAGTTATGCGATTTCGGGGGCATCTACCTGGTACTCGGTAATTTAATTTGGTTAGAAATCCTGGGCAGTCTATAGTACCATTCAAGACCTTGTACATGAAGATGCAGTCCATCAACTCTCTACGACTAGACAAGGTAGAGATTTTAAATTTAGAAAGTTTATTCCTATAAGAGGCCTTTTTTTCTAATTTGTTGCAGTTACGCACTAGGTGCCAGGTAAACCTTTTTTGAATTCTTTCTAGTCGTAGTGAATGTGTCGCATAGTGTGGTCTCCATACTATACTGCAGTATTCTAAGATAGTTCTTACAAGGGTGTTATAAAGTACAATTTTTGGTCTACTGCCACGAAATATTTTTCCGTTTCTAGTAACAAAGCCTAACATCCTAGATGCTTTTTTGATTACATTTTCTATTTGTGGTAAGAATGTTAGTTTTCGGTCGAAGATAACACCAAGATCATTTATTGTGTCAACAACTTGAAGTTTTTCATTACCTATAACATAATTACCGTCAATATCCCTTGCCTTCCTGGAAAATTTCATATGAAAGCACTTTTTGCTGTTGAGGACCATATTGTTATGACTACACCAATTTATCAACCTATTGAGATCATTTTGGAGGTAATGAGTATCATTAGCTGATTCTATTGATCTTCCAAATTTTAAATCATCTGCATACATGAAATATTCGGAATATTTGAAGCATGTCGGTACGTCGTTGATAAAGACGTTAAACAGTATTGGGCCGAGATGGGAGCCTTGTGGCACTCCAGATGTAATGAGTTTAGTCGTAGATTTGAATCCGTTTACCACTACAAAAAACGAACGCTCCTCAAGGTATGATTGTAACCAATGCAACAAGGTGCCGGTTATGCCATACATGCTCAACTTTCGGAAAAGTATTTTGTGTGAAACTCGGTCAAACGCCTTACTGAAGTCGGTGTATATTACATCATATTGTTTATTAGAGTCCACGGCCTCAATTACACATTCAGAGAAAGAAACTAAATTAGTAGTGGTTGATCTCGATTTCACGAAACCGTGTTGGTTGTTGTTTATATATAATTTAAAGTGATTTTGAATATAAGGACATACCAACGACTCGAAAATTTTACCCATTGAGGATAAGATTGATATAGGTCTGTAATTATTTATTACTTTGTTACTATCACTCTTATGAACAGGGACAACTTTCGCAACTTTCCACCGGGTAGGAAAAATCCCTGTACGTAAGGATTCATTAAATATTCTTAACAGCGGTTCAACTAAGTACTTAGCACAATTAGCAATAAAAACAGGGGAAATGTCATCGGGCCCTGCACCCTTGGTAAGGTTACAGTGTTTCAATTTTGTTAACAAAGCATCATGTTCAATAATAGGTGAAGATAATTCTAGACTATTTCTTTCCACATCTAATAAGAAGTCAGTAACGAAGTAAACATCAGTCCCGTCATCTTGGCTATACACTGACGAAAAATGAGATGCAAACATTTCACAAATATTGGTTCCCTCTGAGGATGTGGTCGTACCGTCAGTGAAAGAAGTGGGATATGAACTCGATCCACCTCTTTTAGCCTTAACGTAGGACCAAAAGTATTTGGGATTTTTATTGATCTTATCCTCTAGACTACTGACGTAGTTATTATAGCATATTTTGGACCTGTTTGTACATCGCTTACTCACTAAACTAAATTCAATTTTGTCTCTCGGATTTTTATAATTAAGTATAAGTGGCAAATATATAAAATCTTCTTATATTATTGTTTGTCTGTTTCAGAATGACTGTGGTACTCACCAAACATGTTGGAGAATTAGCTACTCTATTCACAATCAAATTGAACTCTTTGGCCACTGAAAACAAGGAACAAATTAATAACTACACTACCAATATATTTTTAGAAGTAAGTATATATTTAAGCTTAATTATTTCAGTTAAGAATCTTGTACAATACTTAATTTATATCATACTAGCTTCTGCGCGCAAGTTCGTCTGCGCAGTATTAGTATAAATTATGTTATTCTGATGTTTTTGTTTTTGCGTGAAAGAGATTTCAATTCTGAATACAACATCCATTTCGAGATCCAAGATGGCGGACGCAACTTTATGATATAATACCAAAATGGGTATCATTTTCGTGGTTTTGGGTGTCCAATTCTGAATACAACATCCATTTCGAGATCCAAGATGGCGGCTTATAGTTCCAAAGTTGCAATATTTTTTATGCAAAAATTTCCTTGAGGCAAATCTCAATCTGAAAAATAAATAAGTCAGTTCATTGAGGCGGTTCTTTAACTTTGACGTTTTTTGCTACACCTACTATAATTGTTGTAGCAATGTTGCTACCTTGCAAGCATCTGGCAAAGTTAAAGAACCACCTAAATGAACTGGTTTATTTTTAACCCCCGACGCAAAAAGAGGGGTGTTATAAGTTTGACCTGTCTGTGTGTCTGTATGTCTGTGTATCTGTCTGTGCCATCGTAGCTCCTAAACGAACGGACCAATTTTGAGGCGGTTTATTTGTTTGAAAGCTGACGTGATCGAGATGGTTCTTAGCAATTTTATGTCGGGGGTTACATAATATTTTGTGTTTTTTTTTACTCTTTAAATATTCAATTTTAAGCTATAAAAGTTACAGATCGCCACGGGACATTTTTTTGCAAAAAAAATTGCAATCTGGGAGCTATAGGAGAGTTATATGACAGGTTTTTAGCCTGCCTCAAGCACCTTATCAAATATGTCTCTCAGCTCTCGGGCTAGAAATTATGTTATTGACAAAACTTTTGTGCTTTGTGCAATCTTACTTACATTTCCTTTTAACAGCAAAACCTAACCACTTTTACTTTGTTCACAGTCTGGCAACAGTTCTACGTATATACAAAACGCATTCCAATTGGCCCTGCCGATCCTGCAAATAGGAGCCGTTTAATTTTAAAAGTTATTATAATACATTTAGGGTACAATTTAGGAAAAATACTATTTTGCACATATTGTTCTGTGCGTTGTTGTAGAGTTAGAGAAAAGTAACCTGTTATGGAATAGAATCTTTGCTCGTAATATTTTCTTTACTTATAAATGAGTGCGTCGACATCTCATGATCACCAATTTGCAACCCTTAGCAACCATGTTGAACTTTAAAACTGTCTACTGTCCCCATACAAAAGTTTAGGACAACCCAAGACGGTCAAATATGTATCCTAAAATATTGGAGTACCATAGAAATTTATATATTAATAGAAACAAAACTTTTTTTTAGAGAGATTTTCCTATCAGCTATATGTATGCACCCCGTCACCCAAATGGTGAGTCACAAACTGGTCATTAAGTTAAAAGTTAAGTTAAAATGTTAAAAAATATTAACGTTTTTTAATTTTATACTACTCTAAGGCCCTGTTTCGCAGATCTGATTCGGATATATCTGGCAGTTAAATTGACAGTTTTGTATGGACTATCTGTCCAATAAAGCGTTAAAGGGGAACTCATTGAGATAGGCTGGTATTCCGTATTAAGGATACTATTGGATAATTGGTTACATTCCTCTATTCTATGATGGAAGGGAGGGAGTCTGAGTATAACACTTTAACGGCCTAGTCTTGGATTTTAGTGATTATGTTGTGTATCAGAATATCTCGATTAGGGATGTAACGATATATAATTCTGGCGAAATGATTCTGATACCAATTATTTATCGGCGAT
This sequence comes from Elophila nymphaeata, assembly GCA_955850985.1. Taxonomy (NCBI): domain Eukaryota; kingdom Metazoa; phylum Arthropoda; class Insecta; order Lepidoptera; family Crambidae; genus Elophila; species Elophila nymphaeata. The sequence goes on along the minus strand of OY039086.1, from coordinate 9,729,411 downwards.
ACCGATATCGATGACTTAGTAGATAATAAATCAAAATGTACTTATTAAATGCATAAAAGTTACCTATATTTTTTGACTTTGTGAAGTGTGAAAATTGAGAAATAAAAATAAACACCAAAAATTAATAAGAAGCCAAATCAAAATTAAAAATAATTATTTATTTAGGTAAGAATATGGAATATTATCAAGTAATCAAAATTGTGTTTAATTTATCACACAAAATAATCAAATAAACCGAATAGGTACCTAGATGAAGTCTGTAGTTAAAATTTACTTCAGGTAGATTTTCGAACTGTTTGATATCAGTTGTATTATAATCGGCGATGCCGATATATCGGTATCGGAATTGTTACATCCCTAATCTCGATAGATTAGCGCCCCTAGCGGAGAGAGCCGTTAATCATGTTTCTTATACAAATTGAGCTCGACCAAACTAAAATAGTTAAGTTTCTTACACTGACCGGCCGGTTGCACCAAGTTATACTTACCGTAGATACAGGAAACTGTAGATCAGCAATGTGAAAGAGAAACAGCATACTAACGCGTATATTAGAGCGAGACAGATAGAACAGACCATTTCCCGTACACGCTGGCGGCCTAGGTAAGCCTCTCAGGCACGTAGAAAAAACGGCAACTTTCAGACTGTAGTACTATAATTCAAGCACACAATATGCGCATTACTTTATTATTTGTACTTTTTTTTGTCTCGCCCTAAGCAATTCATTGCCAATCTAATAAGCGTCAGTAAATTTAAATCTAAGCTTTTTGCAATTTTGTTGTTAATTATATTTAAAAATGTTTAAACGTGTTTGTATTTAACAACCCATTTCTATGAATTAGGTTGACATTAACGTTACTTTTTGCATAATTGTGAAACGTAAAAGTGATTGTAAATGGCCGTTCTCACACACCGGTTTTAATTACCTACTTTGGTTTCTATAATTTTTACTCGTATACGTAGCATTCAAGAAAGTCAGAAAGTCTTTTAATCGTCAAAAACTTCGACCTCGAGATTTTGACAGATTTACACGTTTTGGACCTCCCTCTCCCTGAGTCCAAAAATACCGGTTTTGGAATTTTGTCTGTGCGTTACCACGATAACTCGAGTATGCTTTTACTTATTGCAACCAAATTTAACATGCATGTATGACATCAAAATATAAGGTTTCTATCAACTTTTGAGTGGGTGATCACGAAAGTTAAGCAACCAAGTGCGCGGTGGATACTCGGATGGGTTACCAAAATATAAGGTTTCTATCAACTTTTGAGTCCTTTCCGTACCCCTAGTATGAGTTTGATAGTTTTCGAGCTCGATCAAAGTATCGTCTCTTTTCATACATTGCCCACTAGCGCCTCTAGCGTAAACTATCAGAAACAGCGGGCAATGTATGAAAAGATACGACACGTTTGATCGAGCTCGAAAACTATCAAAACTCATACTAAGGGTACCGTTATACGAGAAAGTCAAGGGGAGACCACTCCCGGTTTTTTCACTTAGGAATTTCCTCTAGACGCAAACATTATGTCACTTAATAATTTTTTCTCAACTTAATTTGTAAAAATGTTGTAATAACCTACAAACTTTTTTTATATAGATAATTAATTTGTATGTAATGAAAAGAATGTAATATATAATGCCTAATTTGTACAATTTGTTTTTGCAATAAATACGTATAATTAGATTTATTGTGCTGTTGTTCATTTGGAGTCCAATCACTTCCAAGGCATTAGTTTAATTTAAAAAAATATATTTTTTTATTTTTGTAATTGATTATATAAATATATTTAGAACTTTAAGGGTGCCTTCAAGTTTGCCGCTAAATGTCGTGCGGCAACAGCGTTGCTGTCTCTAGGTTTGATACAGAATGACACTCAAAAATCAATCATGTCTTGAGAATCGTTTGTCACTTTCTATCAAGCACAAAGTGAAAGAGACGTACGAGGCTCAAGTCGGTATTGATTCCTGACTCATTCTGTAATTCGTGCCTTAGTATTGAGAAATTGGTAATGAAAATATTTTTTTTTGTGTTTATAAAACTATTAGATACTTATTGGCTTATGACCGCTTTCCTGACCTTCTTGATTTTGAAAAATTTATGATAACCGTTGTTATATCAAATAATAATTTAGAAACGCAAATATAAAATACTAGCTGACCCCGCAAACGTTGTTTTGCCTTATAAATAAAAAAAAAAATTAAGGGTGGACAACCCTTATCACTAAGGGGTATGAAAAATAGATGTTAGCCGATTCTCAGACCTACTCAATATGCTTACAAAATTTCATGAGAATCGGTCAAGCCGTTTCGGAGGAGTACGGGAACGAACATTGTGACTCGAGAATTTTATATATAAGATTTAATCTCGTCAACTATTAAAGTTGGGTTTGCTTAAATTAAAATATTTCTATACATAATACGCAGCCGTTTCTAAAGTTATTATTACTTAATATAATTTCCCAAGAAATGTTAGTAAAATAGGTAGTGATTTCGATTTTGGTAGTTTTAGAACGTTTCTCGATACGATTCTCTCAAATACACGTACTTGCTGATGCGGCAGTAGCACTAAAATCGAGTTTTCTATTTATATGGATTTATAAAGCATGGCCGCAGCGCGGCACTTTGCGGCTTTGAAGGCGCTCCAACTGCCAGCTAGATACGTTCGTTGTGTTTCGCCTCTAACAAGTTATGTGATAATTTCATTGTTTTTGTCATTCGTAGTTATTTGCGACAATAAACTCTAGTGTGATTATTAAACAATAAAGTTTGTTTATAATTATTTATGGGTTTTAATTATTTATTATTACATTTTTCTAAAAAAAAAAGCGTCGGTAGCGTAGTGGGTAAGAGCGTTGTCTTCCGCCCGGAAGCCACCGGTTCAACCCCGCCACGTACCAACGTGTTTTCAAATTTTGAAGTCATATGTACGTTTGATCGACGCTTTTACGGTGAAGGAAAACATCGTGAGGAAACCTGCACACACCTATGAAGAAATTCTTAGGTTGTGTGTGAAGTCGACCAACCCGCACGTGGTTGACTAAGGCCTAATCGCCCCTAATGTGGGGTAGGCTCGAGCCCCTCGGTGGGGACATTATATGAACTGTTGATGATTATTATATTTTTCTAGACCAACTAGGTATACTAGATTAATGGTTGAATCGACGTTCATCATCATCAACATTTTATATAAGTACTTTAAACGCAGAATATTTAATGTATTGAACCACTATTGAACAAAATATTAATTTATAAAATTGTTCCAGAACGAAATAATAATAATAATATATTTCTACGCTCACACCAATTATCTAGCGTTATGGATACTAGATAACGGACAAATATACTTAATAATCTAGATATTTTTATAAATAAACTTAAATAAGTAAATACACAGGGTGTACAAGACATGAACAGTCAAACGAGAACCATGTATTCTGCTCAACATCATAACATTTTTTTCCCTTTAGACTATACCTGGGAAATTGATAGTTACGATTTTATTGAAGGTCAAAGTCATAATTTTTTTTTAAATATTTTTATGAAAACGTATTCTATACGTTATTTCTTAATTATTGTCCCATGAAACATTATCATTTTTAGTTTCAAAACATTAGCGTTCAATGTAGCTCATTCGATGCGCACGGACACTAACGAACGGGGCCGCCGTCTGGCAAAATTATCGCGGTTTTGAGAGTTGCGTGCGAGTTGTGCCCTTTACATTGCGCGGTACAATTTGCAATTTTTTTAACACCAAAAAATAAAAATCATTTCCCAGCCATATTTTTTTTGAAATATGTCTTATTTTGATGTATAGAATACATGGTTCTCGTTTGACTGCTCATGTCTTTTACACCCAGTATAAACAACCATGACTCATGAACAAATGCTCGTGTTCATCACACTAACATTTGCCACTACCAGGACTCTAACCCGGACCGCCCGATGTGTAGGCAGCGTTAGTGACCACTCCACCACGGCGGCGTCATATACGAAACGTAACACTCTCTCTCTCTCTCTTTCTATCTTCACTATTATATCTTCCTCTCAACTTTCGTTCGCCTCGCCCGATCACACTCTTCGTAACGCTCTCCTCACGCATTCACCAGCTTACCTCCTCCCCAAGTCGAGCATGCGTAAAGAAGTTTTACTTCAATAATTGTCTAAAATCAGATAACTCGGTTTGTTAATAATTTGCTAATGACATTATGTCCTTTATTCTATTAAGCCAATGGCAGTAACCAACCTTGAAAACACAAAAGCCTTCTAACTCTTAACGAAAAAAGCGGAATGCAAAATTACAAACAACAAAACCGATTTGGGTCCGGTTAATCTGCAAACCATTGTGAGAACACCTGTTAACTCTTTCACACAATAGAATGTCGTGGATACGCCAATCTTTTTTACAGTGCTTTGTTTTGAAGATTAATTTTGGTATTGGACCAGTCGCCCGGTTCGCGCAAGATCGCGGGCTCGCTCTCTCCTGGTCGGCTGGTGTTACTTTGGGGTCCACGTCCGGAAGCCTCCTCGTAACGGACCCTAACGTGGTGGGGAAACTTTCTCGGCGGGTGTGTGGCTTTTGATGTCAAGTATATCCGCTTGGCATTCGAAGTCACATGCCATCGTAGAGTGGTTTTTGTTTTCCCACCACGGCTAGTTCCGGACGGCCCCTTTCAGGGCCACGACCGCGCTAGAAGTCCCCCGGGTGCGGTCCGATGGCTGCTCCCGGTGTCCTCGTCAGGAAGACGCGCCAGGTCGAGCAGCTGTCGGTGAGAAGGCGGCCTATAAGGCCGGCGTCGTCGGCCAGTGGCCCACAGGGGCTGGCGTTAGTCGGTACCCCCTGTGGGCTGCTGGCCACCAATCGGTGCACAAGGAGTGCCTCGACGGGTAGCGTTGGGACGGTCTCGGTGTAGTTGCGCTCACGTGCGCAGATCCCGAGCCGTCCCACAATAGCGCACAGGAGATCAGGCCGGGGAGGATGTTTAGTGGGTACGGAGGGAACGCCTTTACCTCGAGTCCCACACATCCCCTGCGGTAGGTACCTATCAACACCACACACGTGATACTAGGTCTTGCCGTAACTTCTTCTTCTTTTTTTTAATTATTGGCGTTCGCGAAAATATTACTCATTTCACCATTGTCAAGTAAAAATGTACTTACAGTAACAGACGGACGCTAGTTTGAGTTAAAAATGAAGTCTTTCAACACGAACTCGGGCGAAAAACTCTATTTGGTCTGAGACTACTTTGGTTGGACACTTACCATGAAGTGGGATGGAGTCATTTGCAGGACTTTTAATAAAAATTACATAATAAATAAAAATTTCGACGCGCCCGTCTTATCCATACAAAACTTTCGTTGCAGTTTGCAACGTAGCCGTCATAATAGTCATTGAGCTTGCAACATCTGCTCAAGGGTTGTGTGACGTCACGAATGAACATCTTGCGACGTCATGTGCGTGATTAATGGTCAGTGTCAAGGTTTTTGCCAAACTTTTGGATAAAAACTTTATAAGTTTACGTGTAGATAGTCCAAGGTGAGAGCTGCCAGCCGTAATTTTCTGAAAGATAAAATACTAGGTAAGGGCGCCTTCAAATTAGAGGCATGAGGAAGCGCTTCAGTGGCGCTAACTTAGAGAAGCGATACAGTGACCACAGATATATCAATCTTGTGGGCTCGACTATGACGCAGTAAGCATGCGTCTGTTAAGACCAGAGGCCTTAGTACGAGTTTGTTAGTTTTCGAGCTCGATCAAACGTATCGTCTCTTTTCATACATTGCCCACTAGCGCCCCTAGCGTAAACTATCAGAAACAATGGCCAATGTATGAAGAAAGACGATACGTTTGATCGAGCTCGAAAACTATCAAAACTCGTACTAAGGCCTCTTGTCCAGAAGAGCGAATTCGTCGCGAATCATTACGTGCGAATCACAGATATATCGTTGTATTATTAAATCTGTGGCGCGAACACATACTGAATCTCAACGCGCGAATAAGATACTCGCGCGAAGCTTGTGGACGCGCAATGTATTGAGCCGTAGTAAACCTCGGCAACGCGCGTTGTGTGTTCGCGCGTAGAGATTCGCGGCGAATTCGCTCTTCTGGACAAGGTCTAAAGGCTGATTTAGGTACACATGGTAAATACTTATCTGACTCTCAAATTCGAAGAAAAACAGTATTGATTTAGTGTAAATCGATTTATTTATACCTATATATTCAGATTTGAAGTCGGTACATACAGCGCTGTCGCGTGAGCCATTCCCGTCGGATTGGAACTTACTGACTGCATGTGTGTGGCCAGTTCCCGGCGCCAGCACTGCCGCCTGTTACGGACTCTTTTTTACCCTGTCGGTAAATCAGCCTAAGACCTTGTCCAGAAGAGCGAATTCGCCGCGAATCTCTACGCGCGAACACACAACGCGCGTTGGCGAGATACGGGGCTCAATCTATAGGCTTCTTGGGCTCAATACATTGCGTCCACAAGCTTCGTGTGAGTTTCAAATTCGCGTGTTGACCTTCAGTGTGTTCGCGCTTAGAGATTCGCGGCAAATTCGCTCTTCTGGACAAGGTCTTACTTGACGTTTCTGTAGAGGAAAGTAACCAAATATTGAATAGTATCCCTTAGATAGTATCCTAATGTGGAATACCGGTATTTCTCGGAAATGAATAGGTACTCCTAGTCGCAAAAGCTCTTTTAGATCTTTTATCTCAACATCCCTATACTCGAATACAGTTATCGATTTACCTATCGCGCGACTTCCACATTTGGATACTATTCCTTTATCTTTGGTTACGTTCCCGCAATTATGTCGTAGGACAATAGACTGTTTGTAGGAGAAACTGTCCACCGTGCTTCTTCTTAAATTCCTGTTATCCTCGCTGGGATATAGGGCTCGAAGGACAGCTTTTCATGCTTTCCGATCCTGTGCAGCTGTACACGTCTGTTGCCACGACATCCCCAGTGCTCGTAGGTCACAGTCAACTGAGCGTCGCCAGGTCTCTTTGGGACGTCCCCTCTTTAGTTTACCAGTGAATACACCAGGTGAGAGCTTGTCGTGAAGGATGATTCTCGGGTGTCCTCAGGACATGGCCAATCCACCGCCATTTACGTATGCGAATTTCATCTACACTGGACTGACCACACAGCCTCTAGAGCTCACTGTTTGTGATACCACCGTGCTTGGTCATAAAAAACATAAAAAAATAATCCTGAACCTACAGACCTACTGATCACTCCTGACCACTACCATTTATGGAAAATGGGATACTGGACCAGTGGTCGAGCTTTTTATGGTCCAGTTAGCCTTTTATGTTATGCCGGCATATCACGTTCTGGCCAATTATACGATCAGTCAATGACACATGCGACAGCACGTGTGCAAGTCGCGTGCTCAGCAATTTTCTAGGTAAATAACTAAAATTAATCATCAGCTAAGTATCAATCGCCGGGTCCGTTCGTTCCATAATGAATTTCTGCTTCCTGCTACTAATATTTTGAGTGTGGACACAATGTCATTTGCACTATACGGTTGAGTGAAGGGGGTAATTATATTGACGACACATGTTTTCATTTCTATGAGGACTTGATTGGTTGTTGTCATGTGACTAATGACCGGTGTTCTAATATTTTATTCACAGTCAGATCTTACCCTATTGTTTGATCGACTATTGCTGATGTCGCAGATGACTTTCACAGGGCTACCGGAGATTTTTAGAAGGCGAGGACCTGTGGACCCTTGGCCTGAAGGTCACCTTAGAGGTTGGGGTCCACGTCTTAAGGTCACGTTACTTTGCAGCGTGCGAGTGTCCGAGTGTGCGTGTGAGTTAACTAACCCATGTAAACTATTCACAACCTTAAAAAAATAGTTGGCATATTGACTATTAGATCGTATAAAAATAAAACTTTTATTTCTCCCTTTCAGTTTTGAAGTCGGTTAAGTTAATTTTGATTTTTAAGTCGTTTTAATTTTATTGATATTGCAAATTAAACAGAGAGTACTTAAATCCTATCCTGAGGAGGCTCCATCTCTAAAATCAAGGCAAAAATACCACTCACCCTACCTCTCTTGAACAGCCACTCAAAATACTTCAACGGTCTTTCCGCCATAAAATATTTCGGTTATAGGTAGTCAAGGTGTTTCATTACATCTGTAAATAATCCTTCAAAATGCGCCGACAGCCGTAAAATATTCTATTAAGCCGGTTACTAATGTGCTCCGTTTGAAAACGCATTGATCACTAAGTATTTGGAGTATCGACAGATGTGTATTAGTACCCTGTATGCTTAATACAGGTAGTAGGTAGGTATGCGATACACATACTACCTACATATGGATAGATAAATTCAAGATCACAATTCCAAAAAGCGTCGAGTACGCATAGTGAAAATGTCTGCGTAAAAGCGTTACAAATAAACATACACACATTCGCATTTATAAATATTTAGTTTACCACAGTCTGTGTGATATAGCCCGATTACTTTAGAGGGATTTTATTATTCGTCATTTGTATGCAGTTGAAGTAGGCGTGAGGAGTAGGTATACCAGCTAAGGACTTACACTTGGTCATCATCGCTCCTCGCTTTCCTCTCTCTAACACTACGAACTTAGCACCCCCACAGTGAATCCACAGAATGCTAAGAACTTTCGTCTTATTACGGCCTTTACACTTTGCGATTTTTTGCAGCGATACAAACGCGCGTTTGATGGCCGCGACTGTATCGTGAACGTCCCTAATCGGCATAGAAACTCCCTCACGGGAGGCGCTCGCCAGTTAGAAACCCTCTCTAAGTGATTCGGCTTTCAGGCTAAATTACCCAGCTAGGTCCTTGCCTTCACATAAAAACCTCGGTGACGCAGAGAAGGTCATCAGAAACAAAATGCAAAATTACTCCAAAAACAATCGGGAGTGGTTTCCCCTTGACTTTCTCGTATACCGAAAACGACTCTTATATTTTGATGTCATACATGCATGTTAAATATTGGTCTCCCATCCGAGTACCGACCGCTTACTTGGTTGCTTAACTTTCATGATCGACGGCTCAAAAGTTGATAGAAACTTTATATTTTGATGCCATACACGCATGTTAAATTTGGTTGCAATAAGTTAAAGCATGCTCGAGTTATCGTGCTAACGCACAGACACACACACAGACATAATTCCAAAAAAATATTTTTGGACTCTGGGAGGTCCAAAACGTGTAAATCCGTCAAAATCTCAAGGTCAAAGTTTTTGACGATTACAAGACTTCCTCTATACTACGTATACGAGAAAGTAAAAAAGAGTGGCGATGCACACGCACGATTGTATCGATTCAGACGCGGGGTTAGAGGAGGAAGGAACAGCTACGCGCTGCCACTACTCATCACGTTTGTATCGATCTTGTAACGCGTTTACATCGATACCGTATCACGCTTTCAACGCGACTGCAGTGGTCACGAAAACAAAAATGTCTAATCGGTAGATGCGCCCAAGTAATATCGGTATATTTCGTGTATTTGGACCATAAATCTGTAAATTGAATAATAAACACTAAAATCACAAAAAAATGTGGGCTTAAAAATGCCTACGACCTACTGATTTTTCGGTAAATCTCGAGACCACTGCGCAACTGTATCACTGCAGCTACGCGGCCAGCTACTGAATCGCGACGGCGGGCGCATCGCGATTACATCGCTGCCTTTAGTAATGCGTGTGTGTAAAGATACGATGATTTGCGACTGTACCGAATGTTATCAATGCTGCATCGAGACTGAATTGAGTTTGTATCACTGCAAAAAGTCACAATGTATAAATAAAGTTTGATTTTCATCTGTTTTACAACCATATATAGACGAATGGTAAATAACATTAGAAGTGTTATTTCCTTGCCTTTTGTTTGCGTAGATATTATGGGCTATTGTATGTAACTACATACAGGTGAATGCTGCAATGTGACAGGTCAACATTAAATATGTTATATACCCACGCAATATTAGCTCGAGATTTAGCATGAACCTCGAGCTAGACTTTTGAATGTTTTAACAAGAAAAGGTCGTTAAACCCCGTAGTAGCTGCTAACGATACCGTACACAACTATAGAACCAGTTCGTGAGGAAGCCATGCATCCTTCCCGACATCTGCTAAAAATAATCAAAGGTGCGAACTACTAAAAGTTTTTGTTGCCGAATTCGGGATTTTTCGACCTACCTTATTTTATTGGTATAAGAGCGGTTTTTGCAACGAATTATTTGTTATGGACACGATTGAGGGATCCCGGGATGATTAGTGTAATTGACCTTGTAAAGACAGAGGGAGCAAAATTGCTGGGCGTCTCACCAAAAAAGTGCAGACTATTTCATTCAATCATATTTATTGTAACACATTACCTCTACATATTTTTTTCTGTACCTACGTCATCCCTTTATAAACTTTAATTAAGGTCCTGCGTAGAGTATTGCTCGCACCTGTTGGATGGCTCCGCCAAGTACTTACTTGATGCTTTTGGTAGGTTGCAGCGTGCGTCGTGCGGCCCGCATCATCAGTGACAAAGAGCCTCTCCAAATGCGGCGCGACGTTGAGTCATTGAGTGCGTTCTACCTTGTGTACCATGGCGACTACTCTGAGAACCTTTTTTCCTTAATCCCACCATCTCCCTTCCTTCTAAGGACTACGCGTGCTGGTTTCCGGTGTCACCGATCAATCGTGGCTATCATTCCCACGCGAACCAAGATATTTGGCAAACCTTTTTTGCTTTAATCTAAGTTTGGCAACTAGTTTCTTTGTCGTACAATCAAGAAATGGAATTCGCTACCATCACACTGTTCCCTCCTTCCTACAATCCTGGGTCATTCAAAAGAGGCTTGAAGAAGTTTATTTGATAGAAAATTTTATGACATTAATGTTTAAATATGATTTCGGCCATGTGGCCGCTACGGCTGGCGCGTACATGGTGCTATCTGGAACACCAATTTTCACAAACTTTTCGCAGCATTTCCGGCCGAATTTCGCCAATAACTCTTCGAATGTTGATTTCCAGGTGTTCAATTGTCTCTGGTTTATCGATGTAGACAAGTGAGGATAATTATCTTACTATCATATACATCCACAGAAAATTACTGTTTGGTGCGCTTTATGGGCTGGCAGAGTCATTGAGCACACGACGCCTATACAGCTGCGTGTAGTCGGCTACGAAATTAACAAATTGAACTGCGTCTTCGCTCAAAATTAGCTTTTTTACTGAAGTTTACGTAGTTTTTTATTGTCTTTTTTTACAGTCTATACCTATTTGGCTTTTGTTTGTTGGTTTTTTTTTTGTAGAAGAAGGTCAAGCAAATGACTCCAATCCAATGATGGTAAGCAGAAATGGAGTCCAAGTGCGAAGATAGCGAGTGCGACAGATAAACCGCTGCCTTAAACATTGCCTTGCCGACCTACTTGCAGGATTGTAGGAAGGAGGGAACACGTGTGCTGGCAGTGAATTCCATTTCTTGATTGTGCGATAAAGAAACGAGTTGCCAAATGTCTTAGTTTGCGTTGGAATGACAGCTACAGTTTGTTGGTGACAACGAAAAACAAGTCGTAGTCACTGAAGGTTTGTTAGTTTTTGGGCTGTATGCCCCTTTTATGTAGGCAACAGGCTGGTAAGCAGTCACTATTTTGAGGCGCTGCATAGTCCATCCATAGGTACCTACTGCCAAATATAGATTAACCAAAAGAGCTTTTCTATCCTGCCCGCCTAGCATGACCACCGACACAATATGTTATAGCCATTTATCGCTTTTAACTATCAAAATTTATTGGATAAAACCGCCAACTTGAAATTTTATCGAAACTCCGAACATGCTATCAGCTTAAACATGTTCGCAGTTTCCATAAAATGTCAAGATGGCGGTTTTATCCAATGATTTTTGACAGTTTCAAGCGATAAATGCCTATATCATATCGTGTTTCGGTGGTCATGCTAGGCGGGCTGAGCTTTTATCGAAATTGAATAAAAATGTCATTGTCGTCCAAGATATCTACTTTGCGTTCTATTCTCACTTTCTTACGTTACATACAGTGCATCATAGCAACTCTTACCGTCAAACAATTTAATGATGTCTGCAAGACAGATTGTGATACAATATAGGTAAGTAGATTTATTTTGGAGTAGTTCTGTATAACTCAGACCAATAAAAATTGGTCTGAGTTCTGTAAATAGAATCCTACTACTTGCTTCAGTATTTATTATTATTGTATTTAAAATAGTATTTTGTTAGAAAGTTTCTCAAAGCCATCTTTTGGTACAGTAAATAAATAATGTAAGAAATTTAAGATTAATATTTTATCTTCATCTTCTTTTAAATTATTGGCGTTCGCGATACTTAGAGATTACGCTCTTCGCCAATGTCAAGTGAAAATGTACTTATCAAGAAGCTTATATTTTAGTCTTAGTCTATCTTCGTGGTACTTACATAAAGTATCTAAAAGATAATTGTACGGTAGATTGAGGTTAAAAATGGAGTCTCTCAACACGTGTTTTTACAACAAGAACTTGGGAGAAACCCTTAAAAATTATCATATCTTGTTGCTGGCTTCTTGAAATTTATACATTGTATATTTCTGTATAGGTAGATATGTAAGCCCCCCTAAATAAAATGGAATTGTGAGCGTGTTTGTATGAGTACATAATATGTGAGAGCGCTTGGTAGTACACAAAAATACTTCAATGAAATGTTGTTAAGCAAGATGGCACTTAACCTAAGTGTCTGTTTTCCCTACAATATACCAGCAGGACTGGCAATAGATTTACGATGTATTTTTTTGCTTTATAAAATCTGTTGAGCCCAGCTAATTCGATCACCATCTGTTGGACAGACATCTTCTTGATTTATAGTCGATTTCGACTTCGCCGAGTGGTGTCACCACTTCCATAATACTTCAGAATGGATGCAAAAAGTTAGCGAGACAAAAAAAAAAGTGAAAAAAAATCACGGTGAACATTAATGTGCAGGTCACAGGAACAGGGGCGTGAGACAATACTGCGCCACTTCCGAAGCGAACACAGGTAAAAGAAAAAGTATAGTCGACGACACAAGTGGAAAATAAAACTTAATATTGTCTTTCTTTTCTGTTTTTACCCGACTACGGCGAAGACAAAAGAAGGGTTATGTATTTAGCAGTCTATGTATGTTTGTATTTACGTCTGTTCCTCCGTAGCGCCTAAATTATTCATTTGATTCTGATAAATACCTAATGGTCAATCGTTTTGTTATTATGGTCCGGATAACATAGGCTACATTTTAACCGACTTTAACAATAGGAGGAGTCGATTTTACCTTGTAAACCCCAATCTTAACTGACTTCATTCCCTTCTCTTTTTACTGTAGTTGGGTTACAGTTTATTATTTCTCGGTGGGCTAGAGTGGGTGGGTTGATAGTTTGTTTGTCATCTAGTTGTATTTTTTTTTGTTTTAAGTTACTTATTATAGCTTTGATTGTATTTTACCTAATATAGGTTAGAGTGGTGTAATTTTTTTTACAAATCGCCATTGCTGGCATCTGACTTGTTTTTTACGACGCCGGAACCACCAGCTTAACTTGCCTTCCGAAGCACGGAGGAATATTGTTGTTGTTGTTGAAAAGATGAAACTTTTTGGTACAGACAACAGCACGTTGGGTTACCACAAACTGTCAAATTTTCCCAATCGATTATGCACTTTATATTGAATAGTCTTAGGTTGAAAATCGTTTGGAGAAATTTGACAGTTTTGTATAGCCCGACGTGCTGTTGACTGTACACTAAATGCGCAGTTGGTACCGCGCACTTAGTAGGCCGAAAAAATTTCAACAAAGATGCTAGGTAAGTTTCATTTATAGACAGTTGGTAAATAAATATTGCATAATTCGATTTATTACCGATTTTTTTTGCGGACAAGTCTAATAAACTTTTTACAGTTTGCTGTAAAGTGCTGCTGCAGTTCATGCGCGATACTTTGCCTTGAGTAAAAGCTAGTTGTAGAAGGATTGAAATAGTTTCAGTGAGCTAACTCGTCTAATTAACGTTAATTTGTTGCGAAAAATAAATCAAGAAATGGAGTTCACTGCTAATATCCTTGTTTCACCAACCTAGAATCCTGATGATTCAAGAGAGGCGTGAAGAAGCACCTTGCACTTCAGCAAGGCGAAGCTGTCTAGCACGGGGCTTCATCTCTCGCACCAGCTATCTTTGTATTTTGAGTCCAGATCTGCTTACCATCATCTGGGGTAATTTGCTAAAACTTTTGAGATAAAAGAAATCATATTATAAATTCCATTTGTAAATAATTGTAGTTTAAAATCTGCAAATGAACTTACAAAACCATAATTTTACGTAATTTAATGACATTAATACGCCTAATAAAGGCCGAACATAGTGAAACTAACTATTATGTACCATCTGTATTATTACCACCTTTGTTTACAAATAACTTTTTACTTTAATGAATACTAAAAACTGCTTTCATGTTAGATAAGATAACTACTTGCTAAGGCTTTATTCCATCAACAACTTCGTTCACGACTGTACCGGAAGTCGGCGTGCGATTGCTCACTATGACCGTTTCCGCTATTTTGACGAAGCCTGCGCAATGAATGAAAAAAAAACGACATTTGGTGCACTCAAAAATTATTGCTATTATTGTGTGCGAATACGAGAGATACCTGTAACAGTTTTTTTGTTATTTTACGATATGGTTTACAAATATTGCACATGTTACTGAGAACAGATATTAATCAATGATAGTCCCTCATCTACATCTATTCTTCTTCTACTCAAATTAATGGCGATCGCGACACATAAAGATTACGCATTGCGCCAATATAAAGTGAAAATGTACTTAGAGTAACCGACAATTGTACGGTAGATTGCGGTTAAAATGGAGTGTCAACACGTGTTTTTGCAACAAGAACTCGGAAGAAACTCATCTTTACTTCTATACTAATATTATTACAAATAAACTCGTATGAGTTTATTAAAATAAGGGGGTATCCCCTTATTTTAAAATCTGGTGCTAACTCTGCCTCTCATACGGCAAATAAAAGTGGCAGCATTAGTTTTAAACTATGACTTACTTTAGTCAATGTTTTATAAAGGGGAAAAACTACTGGACCGATTTAAAAACTATACTTATTTGATTTTTTAAAAAAACCTCCATGCGGAAGAACGTAGACGCAAAATTTGAAGTAGATTCGACCAAGGAATCACGTTGTCCCATACAAACTTTGCCCCCCTTTTTCATCCCCTTGGGGGTAGAATTTCAGAAAACCCTTCCTTATCGGATGCCTACGTCATACAAAGAATACACCCTCCAAGTGTCAGGTCTCTACGATCAGCGCTAGGCTGTGCGTTGATCCGTCGTCAATCATTCAGAACAAAACATTTTATATGTAGGTAAGTATAGATTTTTATCTCACGAACGCAGATGAGTCGTGACTGCGTGTGGATATAGGTGTGTACCCTGTAGGATTGTTAATGATGATTAATACAACTTGTATCACTTTTAAGACCTGTATATTAATTAATTAAATACATATCAGTAGGTAAGTAATACAAATTTTGAAATGTTTTCATACTGATTTGTTGAGTAAGTAGTCTAATGTCACACGTAGATATTTTCACAATATCCTATCCTTTTGTTAATGGGTGATGATCGTTGAAAATAGGTAAAATTCCATGTTACCAAGATGCTACTACTAAATGATGATTTTTCTCAAAAGGTAAAACTAAATCAACGCGAAAAAGTGTTACGAAGCTTCGGTCGAGTTCACAGATAATTGACGGGAGTTAACTCCCTAAAACCAACTTTACTCTTAAATAAAATACTCTTATAGGTTAATAGGTAAGTAGATATTGACTCTGTGAAGACTTCGGCCCTGTTAAACTACTCGAAGAAACAGAAGCTAAAATTAAATACTGCTGTATATAATACCTATAATCAGCCGTTGTGAAGAAGAATAATTATAATATACCTACTGACGAAAGAGGAATTACTACCGGAGGCGAATTGATTTTCAAAGATGATACCGCTGTATCCTTTTCAATAATAATGTTTTTGTAGCACAAATTATGAATGAAAGTTAATATTATATTAACTTGTTTATAAGTGAGGACAGAAAAAAGCTTTAACATAACAGTCTACTCTGCACCAATGATTATTCACTCCCGACGACAGTATAGGATGAACGCAATTTTAATAATAAAAATGTTGTTTCTTTTTTTTTTTGCAAAAAGTTAATAACAGTACTATCTTTGTTACGTAGTTGATGGAGAAGTTACCTCATCGGCAACGAAAAAAAACATTATTAGAAAAATATGGATTAGTCTGCGAACTGTGTTCGCAGGGCTTAGTTTATGTTTATGCTTTAGTTAGAATTAAAACCCGCCTCAAAAACAATAGAAAAATTAACTGTTAGGGCGAATATTACGCGTAAAATCTATCTATATATATATATATATAAAAATGAATACTGACTGACTGACTGACTGATTGACTGACTGACATATAAACGCACAGCCTAAATCGCTGGGTCTAGAGATACCAAATTTGGTACGTAGGTTCCTTAAGAGGTCCAGGGGTGCACTAAGAAAGGATTTTTGGAAAATCACCCTCTAAGGGGGTTAAAATGGGGCCTCTAAAGTTGGTATGGAAATCCGTCATTTTTAAAGAAAAATCCATAAAAATTGGTACATGGCCTTTCAGCTACAAGTTAAGAAAGGTGGAAGTATTTTAAGATTGTTGGAAATTAAATCCCTAAGGGGGTAAAATAGGGGATGAAAGTTTGTATGGAAACCCGTCATTTTTTAAGTAAAATCCATGAAAATTTGTAGGTAAGTATATGGCGCTTAGGTTAGAAGAAATAATAAGAAAAATTTAAATCTTCCCGAAGTAACTATTCTACGCGGACGAAGTCGCGGGCATAAGCTAGTAGATAATAAAAAGAAAATATCGAAGATCTTATGTCTTATGCTATGATTATCCTTTACCATCAAGCCAATCGTCATTGTCATAACCATAGATATAGGAAACTGTAGATCGGCAATGTGAAAGAGACTAACACTCATATTAGAACGAGATAGATCGATAGACGAAACCATTTCACGTTCACGCAGGCGGCCTAGATTCGCCTGCCATTCACGTACAAAAGAAAGACAGCAACTGGCAGACTACAGTACTATTGCGCATTACACACACATTAGTGCATTTTTTTGTCTCGCCCTACCCTGCGGTCCAAAATGTGCAAACACTACGAACGTTAAGGAATAATTTTATTTTTGCGTTTACAAACGCGTAAATATTAATACTAGAAAAATGCACTGAAAAAAAAATCGACTTGACTCAGGCGGGACTCGAACCCGCTTCTTCCACAATCCGGGCGGATGCGTTGACCTACGAACGTTACCAACAGTGCAAACGCCTTGGACCGAATCAGACCAAATTGAATACAGTGCTATGTGCACTATTTGCGTGCAATGAATTTGATCCACGCTTTGTGTGTAAATGTCAAACGTCTAAGAAGAGGTTATGTAAAAACCATTTAAACACTAAAATAGCACTCTAGGATTATTATTAGAGTAAAATAAAATTATTGTAGTAAATAAAGTAGCTATAACGAGTCTTTATTAATTCAAAACTCAAACGTTTGCTCTAATAATTCACACACTTAAACGTCAAATTCGAGTTTGACATTTGCGCACACACTGCACTACCTCTTTTTCGTGTGCACCGTTAACACTGCTTAATGACGTCACATATTTTCGTTGGTACGAATGCGTTCAATTTGATTCACTCCGTGTGCGTCAGTAATTATAAATCTATGGTCATAGATTACATAAAAAACCTGATTGAACACCAACCACAATTACCATCATACTTTCTCAGTTTTATTATGGATTTATTTTTGCGTTAACGAATGCGCATATATTTTTAAAATTAGAAAATATACACTGATAAAAATCGACCTGTCCAGGGCCGGAATCGAACCCAGCATCTTCCCCAATCCGGGCGGCTTCTTCAACCACTACGCTACTGGGACACTGCTTTCTCAGTCGGAATTTATTAGTGCTTATGGTACTTATGTTTTTATAATGATAACATTGTTTCATCAAAAAAAATGTTTCAAAAAATCCAAACGAAATATTTTTGCAACTATTTGACGTCCAGTTAAGATGAAACTACCGTATATTATGGATTTTCTCCAAGTGGACTCTCTTCTTACAAGTGGACTTTTTACTTTCTCGTAAACCTAAGTAGAATTGGTAGAATAGAGGAAGACTTGTAATCGTCAAAAAATTCGACCTCGAGATTTTGACGGATTTACACGTTTTGGACTACCCTGAGTCCAAAAATATTTTTTTTGGAATTATGTCTGTGTCTGTGCGTTAGCACGATAACTCGAGTATGCTTTAACTTATTGCAACGATATTTAACATGCATGTACGACATCAAAATGTTAAGCTTTCTATCAACTTTTGAGACGTCGATCACGAAAGTTAAGTAACCAAGTGCGCGGTCGGTACTCGGAGGGTGATCAAAATGTAAGGTTTCATCAACTTTTGAGTTCTTTCCGGTATACGAGAAAGTCAAGGGGAGACCACTCCCGATTTTTTAGTGTATATTTTCTAGTGTAACTTTATGTTTAACCAAATATTACCAAAGCTCTGCTCAACTCATAGAGTTATAATTACTGAAGTTTATATCTATAGCTCAACCCCTTTTGGGATAATGTGAGTATCTAGGTGTGTTTGTGTACGGGGTGCAGGCTGGCAAACCTCCTCGTGGTGCACCCTGGGAAGGGGGTAGGAGCAGTGCCTTCATTATGGGGACTGCTGCTACCACTTTGCGAATTGTCAGCAAATCGACGGTTGACTCCACATCCAGATGGATCCTGTCGGGACTTGTGGGGGCTACTCCCGGCACTTTTCTGCTCATCAGAATAGGCATGGGTAGTAGGTATTGTGTAAGCTACCCTTTGTTGTTTCTGGCCAAGGGGCTATTGAGTCGTCCAATCCAAATGTGCTTCAATACAGCGTATGGTGCGAAAGTATGCTTCGACTGTTGTTGGGCAAACCGTTATCCTCTCGTAGCGACCGGGGGCCGACGGGGCTTTTGTCCGGGCTAAAGTGGAGTAAACCACATTAAAAAATCTCCCAATCCTAAGGTCCAGGGGGTGCCGATAGGATGAATGGCTGGCGGGGTTACGCTGGTCCCAAGCCTTCCTTAGTGGAGAAGGGGAAGAAGTTAGGAGGAGAAAACAATTGACAATGGATGCAGAACTTAAAAATAGACTACCCCAGGAGGGTACCACTAAAAGTGGAGAATCCCTCCCGACAGCTTCGGCTGTCGGCTGGCCCCACGTATCTGGGGGGGGCCAAGACTGCTCTGTGTCGGTTGACACGCGGTCATACGATCCCGCTGACCACGGGCGCTTGTCGTTGTCTCGGGCGGCAAGTGTTAAATTGGCTACGAGTGATTGCGACGAGGGCCGACGATCTGGCTCTACAAAAACAGAACGGTTGAGACGCTCCACAAGGAGCATGAGACTAAGCCAAACAACTAATGCGTCTTGTCATAATATAGGTGACGTCGTAGTAAAGGCTCGAGGGAAAAAGCCCGCCAAAAAAGGTGAAGACACAGGCTCAGACTTTGGATCTGGCTGGTCCTTAGAGACTGTTGGGTCACAGACCAGCCGTAAAAGAGGAAGGTCGCCTGTAAAAAAGGGGACGAAACATAAGAAGAATTCGGGATCTGAAAGCGCCTCTAGCACAGGGTCCGCTAGTCAACCCAAAAGTTTCACTGCATCACGTGACTGTGGCGGCCCAATGACCAGCAAAGAGTATGCAGGCCTGATAGAGACTCAAAAACGGTATAACGCTGAGCTACGTGAGTCACTGCGGTTAGAGGCCGAAAAAGAGCTGGCTGCTGAATTGTCGCAAAAGTTTCTTCGCTCGGACTCCGCGGCATCTCGTCATACGGATTCAGACATTGCTTGTATGTCTGTAGAGGAAGAGCCACGTGCGACACAGTTTTATAAATCTCTAGAGGAAGAGGTGCAGACGATTCTCATGGTTGCAGCTAAATCTAGCCAACTCAAGGGCACCTTTCAAAAAGCCCTCAAATCGTCTGCAGTCACAATCAAGGAAAAAGCTCTTGCACTTCTTAACTGTTCGGTGACAGAAGAGGTTGGTAAGCTTGAACGCGAGAACAAACGCTTATCGGACGACCTAACTGATCTCCGTAAACAACTTGATGAACTGCGCACCAAACATGGTGCGCAACCTGCCGAGGGAAACAAGTCCCTTAGTTCAGAGGAGATCATGAAGGCAATTGCAACTATTGTTGATGACAAAATCAAGGTCGCTACAACGTCAGTTAGGTACATGATTGACGCTCGCCTTGAAGACCTCGTTACGCTGGATAAACCACGGCCACTGTTGCCCGCTGACAAAAAGAGTGGGGCCTCCCAAACGAACCGCCCTCTTAAGAAAAATAACCATCCGCTTACAGCGGCTAAGATTGTCCCCAGAACATCAACTCGATCGCGCAAGGACGTGAGCAAGGGGAAAAAGATGGCATCCAAGCTGACAACAAAACCAGTGCATGATTTGGAAGTGGTACCCAATCCGCCACCTGCTCCCGATACCTCTAAGGCTGAGGATGAGAAGGCCTGGACCACGGTAGTAAAACGAAAAGCTAAGAAGAAGACGGCCCAAGCCACCACGGCTCCAGTGCCTAAAGCCAAGCCGCCGGTCAAGACCAAGAAGATCCAGTCACAGGACAAGACCAAGAAGCAGCGTAAGATCAAGCAGCCAAAAACTGCAGCGGTCGTTATTACGATCAGTCCTGAAGCCGAAAAACGCGGCCTATCTTATGCGGAGGTAATTAAAAAAGCACGCGCGGCTTTTGACTTAAACGAGCTTGATCTTCCACCGCTCTCAATCAAAACAACGATGGTGGGTGCTCGCAAAATCGAAGTACCCGGTGAGAATCACAACTTGAAGGCCGATGCATTGGCTGAAAAGTTGCGCTCGATTTTTAACGAGGAAGACATCCGCATCTCCAGACCGACAAAGTGTATGGAAATCACAATAGCCGGTTTGGATGATTCGATTGAAAAGGAGGATATTGTGGTGGCTGTAGCTGAAAAAGGAAGCTGTGCCCACCATCTTGTTAAAGTGGGTGATATCCGGCCTGGACCGGGCGGTATGGGCAGAGCATGGGTATCGTGCCCTGTAGCCACTGCCAAGATCCTACTGGATGTTGGCAGGCTCCTAGTTGGATGGAGCTCCGCACGAGTTCGTGAGGTAGAGCAGCGTTCACTAAAATGCTACCGCTGTCTTGAGCAAGGTCATACCCGTCCGCAGTGTGCCGGTCCCGACCGTAGTGATCTCTGCTTCCGTTGTGGAAAGTCCGGTCACAAAATGAACAAGTGCACAGCAGAGCCATACTGCGTTGTCTGCGCGATGACAAAAAGGCCGGCTGGTCATATTTTAGCAGGTAAGAGCTGCAAAGCTCCGGGGGTTCCCCCCAAGAAGGTAAAAGTGGCTCTACGGACCAAAGCTGCTGAACGGGCTAGCGATCCGCAGCCCATGGATACCGTAACAATCTGTGATGGCCCTACAACAATCAGTTAAAGTCATTCAGACTAATACAAACCACTGCTCTGCAGCCCAAGATTTACTTCTTCAATCAATGAGACAGTGGTCCGTTCATCTAGCTGTGACATCTGAGCCATACTATGTCCCGCCTGGTCCTGACTGGGCCTCTGACCTAGACTCCACTGTAGCAATTATCCAGCTAAGACAAAGCTCATCCCCGTCCCTCTCAGTCCAACAGAGAAGGCACGGATTTGTTGTTGCGAAATGGGGCAAAATAATTGTAATTGGGGTATACTTTTCTCCCAATAAAACCTTCGCAGAATATGAAGTATTTTTAGGAGAGCTTGGTTCTGCTGTGCGTCTACACTCGACATCGCACGTGCTTGTCTTGGGGGATTTCAACGCCAAATCTGCGGCTTGGGGTTCCCCGGTAACTAACACTCGAGGGCGCGCTACTGAAGTTTGGATGGCTATGTTCGGCCTTGTAGTTTGTAATCGAGGCTCCGCCTTTACCTGCGTACGACAGCAGGGGGGGTCCATAGTAGACTTAACGTTTGCTACCCCTGCTCTCGCCATGCATGTAAAAGGCTGGCAAGTTCTCGAAGATGTGGAAACTTTGTCGGACCACGTTTACATTTCGTTTAACATATCTTTCTCAACCAGAGTTGATAGTCATCCGGCGGTTTCGAGTTCTACTTTTCCCAAATGGGCACTTTCCAAGTTGGATAAGGAGCGTATGTCTGAAGCAATTCTACTTGAGGACTGGTATTTCCAGTCCCACCCTTTGTCAGAGGATGTCGACATGGAGGCTGATTTCTTCCGCGCCTCGCTACAAAGAATAAGTAGTGCAGCCATGCCACGTGTACACCGCCATCCTCCAAAACTGGCCGTTTACTGGTGGTCTGGCGAGTTAGCTGAACTTCGTGCTATCTGCTCTGCCAAGCGTCGTGAACTAGCAAGATACCGTCGCCGCAGCCGCAATGGAAACCGAGAGCCCAGTATAGAAGGGCATCTACACGAAATTTATGTCGAGGCACGCCGAACTATGCGCGCCGCCATTTTCAAAGCTAAGCAAGAAGCTCGAGCGCAACTATTAGAAGGCCTTGATAACGATCCGTGGGGTCGCCCATATCGCGAAACACGTGCCAAACTTCGTGGGCAGGGTCCCCCGATCACTGAATGTATGCAACCTCAGCTAGTTCAGAGTGTGGTGGAAGCCCTTTTTCCATCTCGGGCTCCACACACTCCTCCGTGCATGGCTCGTCCTCGGGAAAATTCCACGCCAGAAGAAAACTCAGAACCTCCTCCTGTTACTGACGACGAGTTTGACTCAACAGTCCTAAGACTTAGAGCAAAAAAGACTGCCCCTGGTCCTGACGGAATCCATGGTCGAGTTTTGGCTATCTCCCTCATGGAATTGGGATCACGCTTACAAAGTCTTTTTGACACCTGCCTCATATCCGGTAGGTTTCCTCGGGCGTGGAAAAAGGGGCGCCTTGTGCTTCTCAAGAAGGAGGGCAGACCTGAAGACTCGCCATCTGCCTACCGTCCCATTGTTTTGTTGGATGAGGTCGGTAAAATGCTTGAGCGGATTATTGCCACCCGCATCAACGACCACCTAACATCAGTAGGTCCGAACTTAACCGCCTGCCAATTTGGCTTCAGAGAGGGTCGATCTACCATTGACGCTATTTCCAGCTTAAAAAGTCTCTCTAACGAAGTAGTGGCTAACGGCGAAGTGTTGCTGGTGGTTTCTCTGGATATAGCGAATGCCTTCAACACTTTGCCATTTGAGTGTATCGCCGAGGCGCTTAAATACCATAGAGTACCATCCTATCTTCGGCGTATTGTCTGCGACTATCTGCAGGATCGCACAGTTCTATGCCAGACCAAAAACGGCCAAATACTTGAGAGGCGCATGGCGTGCGGTGTTCCGCAGGGGTCGGTCCTTGGCCCCCTCCTGTGGAACATCGGCTACGACTGGGTACTACGAGGCCCCCTTTTGCCAGGTGTACGCGTATTCTGTTACGCTGACGATACGCTCGTCACGGCTCGCGCGGAAAATTTTCCTATTGCCGCACGACTCGGCAAGGTCGGGGCTATTCAGGTGGTCCACAAGATTGAACAGCTTGGTCTGAGGGTGGCCCTCAATAAAACCGAAGCTTTACTCTTTCATGGGCCACGTAAGGGTCCGCCTTCGGGAGCCACTCTTGAACTGAAAGATGTCCGAGTCCATATCGGCCCCACTCTGAAATACTTGGGGCTCGTGCTTGATCCTCAATGGCGCTTTACAGAGCATTTTCGCCACCTGAGCCCCAAACTAACCAGAACGACTGCTGCTCTAAGTCGGCTACTGCCAAATTTGTCCGGACCCGGTGACTTATGCCGGCGCCTCTTCACAGGGGTTGTGCGGTCTATGGCGCTGTATGGCGCTCCGGTCTGGGCTCACGCACTGACGACCCACAACAAAACCATCTTACGAAGGCCGCAGCGGGTTATGGCCGTCAGAGCAATTCGCGGATATCGCACCGTCTCGTTTGAGGCAGCGTGCGTGCTGGCTGGTACTCCACCATGGGATATAGATGCCAAAGTCCTAGCGGATATTTACCAGCGCTGCGCGATTGTTCGCGCAGAAGGCTTTCGGCGTATTATGCCAGAGGTGGTCCGGCGTTGGAGAGACCATGCCCAACAGACCACGCTGGAGGAGTGGCGACTCCGTCTGGAAGAGCCCACTGCTGGTTACTGGACCATAGAGGCAATCCGCCCCCACTTGAGGGAGTGGGTAAATCGGCGCCACGGAGTCCTGACTTTCCGGATGGTACAGATTCTGAGTGGTCATGGCTGCTTTGGCAGGTATCTGCATAACGTGGCCAGACGAGAGCCCACACCGAGGTGCCATGAGTGTGACAGTGAGGAGGACACGGCGCAACACACGCTTGAGCACTGCCCGGCGTGGAATTTGCAGCGTCGTATGCTGGTCGACAACATTGGTAGTGACCTTTCACTGCCTACTATCATTGTGAAGATGGTCGGTAGTGAGACATCATGGGAAGCCGTTGCCTCCTTCTGTGAAGAAGTCATGTCACAGAAGGAGGCCGCGGAGCGGGTACGCGAGGAAGACGAGCACGCGGACCTGATTCGTCGAAGAAGGCCTGGCCGGAGAAGACGGCTACACGACCAACTTCAACCGCCATAGTGGGGACGGCGGGTAACAGGGTGGGGCCCTGTTGCCTGCACCAACTTTCCCTGCGCGGGAGAACACTGTGCTGTTCCGCGGGTGCTCTCTACCCCCGGTGGGCCCAATAATGGGCGTCACAAGTCGTCTTGTCTTTGACGCATGGTAGTGATTGCGAAAAGTTCCCTACCGTGCGTTGAAGCCTCGACTAGAGCGGAACACGTTGGTTTTTAGTGGGTAACGCAGACTCCCACATAACCTTTGGGCAGCCCCACTGACCATAGGTACCCATAAAGGGTTTTCCAACGAAAAAAAAAAAAAAAAAAAAAAAAAGGTGTGTTTGTGTACGCACGTGTTTGAGTTACTGCCAATATCGATCAAAGCACCCCATGGTAATTTCACGCTTCGTGATACTAAAATATTATTTCAATTAATATTTTCGCTGCGTAATGATTTCCGATACGTATTAAAATTATAGTTTTGTTGGTAAAACTAATAAAGAACACACTTTTGTCGGTAGCATATTGATTTTAGGTAATTTTACAATTATTTCACCGTAGCATATGGGGTCAGGCAGGGGTAATTGATTTATTGTTATTATTGCTAATTATCAATGCATTATAAGGTAGTAGGTATTCAGTAATGATAATAATACAGCTTGTTTGTCATATACGTTACCATTATTCCGCCCTATACCTTATTGAGTTTTGGGGCTCTGTCATTTCGGAGCATACCTACCAAGACATTATTTTTGTTTATATTTCTTTAAGGAATAATTATTTGAGATATATAAAATAATAAATGTTACAAAATTTAGGAAGGTTGCGTGTTGATTTTCGCCTTTAGAAGCTACTAAAAAAACCGTTAAAAAATCGAGAGTGATCTCTCCATGACTTTCTCGTACCGGAAACGACTCAAAAGTGGATAGGAACCTTATATATTTTGATGTCATACATGCAGTTAAATTTTTGGTCACCTATCCGAGTACCGACCGCGTCCTTGGTTGCCTAAATTAGGCTGTTTTGACGGCCCAAAAGTTGATAGAAACCTTACATTTTGATGTCTTACATGCATGTTTGGTTGTAATAACTTAAAGCATACCTACTCGAGTTATCGTGCTAATGCAAAGACACACAGACATAATTCCAAAAACGGTATTTTTGGACTCAGGCAGGTCCAAAATGTGTAAATCCGTCAAAATCTCGAGGTCGAATTTTTTGACGAGTACAAGAGTGCCTATAAACTAGTATACGAGCAAGTAAAAATGTGTGTGCCATACACACGGCAAAAGTGAAATTTCAGAAAAGTAGTAAAACAAAAGTGATTTCAGGAGCAGTAGATGTTACAATTGGTTTTCAAAATTACAAAAACCTCTATGCCTCAAAAATTTTTTAGTTTCGCTTTGTAAGAAAGAAAGAAAGAAATCTTTATTCGGCTTATAAAATATAGGTACTTTGTCGTTTCATCGAATTTTTAAATCACAACGATGTTAGAGAAGAACTTTAAAATCAGACCGAACAAAGTCACGGTGCATTTTTCTTCCTGTGTTCTTCCTACTCTGGTCCGGCCATCTGCCTGACACCAACCAACCTTGGAAATGCTTTTGTAGGACACCCATGGGATGAGAGAATAAACCTTATTGTTGCGGGAGCTACATTGATTAAATCTCGCGGTGTCTAAAGAACCGAAAATTTAAACAGTTTTTTACCTCAAATGCGTTAAGTAAGGTGACTTGATGACCTAATGCATGTATCAACATACAAGAATCCCGACTAAACAGTCATGTCTGCCTCCTAATTGTCTTATAAACATCTTGATGATATCATAAATGTTGTCAGTTTTGAGATATTATTATAGTCTCCGATAAATATTAGAGGTTTAAGTACGAAATTGCGGTTTTGTATATGGAGAATTTAACGAAACTTAATTTTTCCATATAAATACCTACCTATAAGTATTTGCGATTTTTTAAGGAACCACAAATCTAAATTAGGTGTATATTTGTGGATATATTTACACAACATTAAGCTATAGGATACTTAGAGAAAAAAATCACGCAAACGGAGCTCACGGTGTCATTAGGTCTTGCTGTGTGGTGGTTTGCTTGCGTTTTAACAATGTGCCACCTGCTTGGGATCCAGTAATTAAAATTATTAAAACTCAAGCAAACCAGCACACAGCAAGACCTAATGACACCGTGAGCTCCGTTTGCGTGAAACGGAACGCTCCAAATTAATAATTAAAGCGACGGTAGATTTAACTATTTCATAAAATATGACAACCTACATCTTTAGTCATTCCGTGACCACGAACGCTGAAAGTGTTACGAAACGTCATGCAGTAAAAAAATATGTAAAATCTAATTACACGCGAGTAAAATCCGTAAAAGTTGTTTTATTTATAAATATTAACTTATTTATTCCATGTTGTTGCTATGACATATTTATTTAGATTTTTTGTATTTTTTTTTTTCATAACTAATATAAAACTTTAAAATGACTTATCGATATCTTAAGATTTCGCCCAAATATCATTGAGTGACTTTTCCTTTATTCCATGTTATTGCTACGTGTTATTGCAAATTACACACAAATATGAAATTCGTATATTTGGTAACAGTGTTTGCAAAAGATATCTTTATTTTCCTTTTCGTAAGGTGAATTTGATAAGTAAGTACCTACTTACCTACCTATATTTAGTCAATGACAACATTTCTGTTATGTTTGCTTCATAGACGGTTTTTTTATAATCATACACATGTTTCCGATAAATGTATATGTATAGTAAATGGGTTTACTATGCATGTTCGAATGACGACTGTGCGAAGTACGGCAGTGGGAACACCTTTTGGAGAAAATGATGGATGGTTCATGAGTTCGAATATACGTTTGCGATAGTTTATTAAGTCGAATATTCATTTATACTATAGATAGCCCGGTTGAAATTTATTTACGTCATTTGAACGTAGCTCGGACGTTACTATTGTAAGACTAGAAAAAATGCACTGAAAAAAAATCGACATGCTTTGGGCGGCATTTTTTTAAGTGCATTTTTTCTGGTATTAAAAATATTTGCGCGTTTGTCAACGCAAAAATAAAATTATTCCATAATGTAAGGTAGTTGTACTTGGCGTCAAATATTTGCAAAAATATTTCGTTCGGATCTTAGAAGTGCAAATTTCAAAGATTTGATGAAACAATGTTTACCAGAAAAACATAAGCACCAAGCACTGACAAATTTCGACAGCGAAAGCAGTGTCTCGGTGGCGTAATGGTCAACGCAGCCGCCCGGATTGCGGAAGATGCGGGTTCTATTCCCGCCTGAGTCAAGTCGATATTTGCAGTGCATATTTTCTAGTATTAAAAATATTTAGGCGTTTGTAAAAGCAAAAATAAAATTATTCCGTATATTGTAGTTGCGTTAAGAGCTTAATTTGAACGGGAAACAGGATTTGCGCTTCTTTCCGCTAGGGGCGCTATTCACGTTTCCTATACAAATTGAGGTCTTAACGAAACTCCAATAGTTAGGTACGTTCTTATTACGAAAAACCAGAAAAAACGTACAATAAGGGTACCGTTTGGACTTTCATCTCATATTTCATGCCAATGTAGATCGCAATTTCATGATAATAGTTTAAGTCCTGAAGCTTTAGTATATTTATGTACCAAATTTCATCAAAATTGATTCCGGTGTTAGGCGTGAAAGCGTAACATTGTTTGGACTTCCATATGGCTTTTCATACCCACGCGGATAAAATTTCAAAAACGCTACAGGAAATATTTATTTCTTATCAGGTGCCTAAATTCAATGTCGAACTTCTATACAAATTTCATCCCTTATTTCCAACCTCTTCAAGCCTTTTTTCGCCTTAAAAGGTAGCCATGTCCTTTCCTAAGCTTTAGTCTTAGTATTTGTACCAAATTTCACCACAATTGGTTTAGTGAATTAAGGCCTGAAAGCATAACAGCCGTACCGACAGAGTTACTTTCGCATAATTATTAATGATACTTATATGATTCAAAGTGCTGTAACACATGGACCAATTTGCCCATTGTCCTAAAGTGGTCCTAAAATTAACAGAATTAAAAAATATGGAAGTAAACTTAGTACCTACTGTCTGTGAAAGAAATCACCAATTTTTGAGGTAAAGATCTATAGTTAGTCTATTGTTTTTCCAGATCGTAAAACCGCGTAAGTCGAGAATTCAGCCTGACGCCTGCTTTATTTTTTCTTGGACAAAACTCAAGGACTCTCAAACCAAGAGTAGCTACCTGTGTTACTCCTGAATCACGTTTTATGGTAATGATTTTTACACCGCGATTTCACGAACAATAGGCTGTAAAAGAAGCGGTTGCCATTGCTGTCTTTCTCTTCCAGAGTGACGTGCGGTGGGTGCTTGAAGTACTTTAAGTGTTTTGCAGTCTGATAGTGAATTTCGGTAAAATTTGAAACGGCTACTGTTTAGGTATTACCCGGACTACGGAGACTTACTAGGTGGTATGCAGGGTCGTCTGGGTAGGTACCACCGCCTTTCTTATTTCTGCCGTGAAGCAGTTCGCTGTGTTTCGGATTGCAGGGAAAGGTAGCCAGTGTAATTACTGGGCATGGAAGGCATATCATCTTAGTCCCCAGGATGCACTTGCAATGTTAAGTGATTTACCCTTAATATTGCAAGTGTCTATAGGCGACGGTAACCACTTAACACCAGGTAGGCCGCAAGCTTGTTTGCCATCTTGTAGTATATAAAAAATGATAATTTTGAGTGTAACATTTCTCCTGGTTGTTGGCTTTTGCGTTTGATTGTTACTTTTTGGGTTTGGTGACACTTTTATGTTGGCGACTAGCTAGCAACCTGTCACTATTTGGAGGCACTGCATGGCCTATACCGCTAGATGTCACTTTGTGTAACAAAATGTTACCTGGCGCTGCTCAACCCCCCATGGGAGTACGAGCGTTATCATAATATGTATGTATGTACTCTCTAGGTTTTCTACAATGACGACATCAGGATGCCCTATGCTTTGCCATGGCCATTACACTTTGTTTCCTTATCCTCATCAGAGTAAAATTGTGTTAAAAATAAAAAAATGTTTTTATATAATAATACGGATAAACTTTTAGCCTTTATCTCATCTGATAGTAAGTGATAATAAGACTGTAGGTGTAATAAGTGGAAGTTTCCGCAAGGGTTCCCATGGTTCCGTCTGGCAGCGATACATCCGCGGCCGACGCGTTCTCCTCGTCCGATGATGGGGAAGAGGTTGCGTCGCTGATGTTTTCACGCCAAGGTGCATGTGAGGGACATCGTTGGGTTTTAGTGGGTAGGCCCTGCCTTTTGTAGGGAGAGTCCCATAACGTTGACGCCACCCAGGCGTGACGTATGCGTAACGCATTTCCCAACGTAAAAAAAGGTGTAATATGTGAGCTTTTAATTTGTCGAAACACAACAATAATAATTATAATACTATTGTTATGGTGAAAAAACTTTGATGAAAAATTGTTAGCAAGACAGCAGAGCACAACATCTACAGTTTCCTATATCTATGGCGGTAGCAGTTCAGGTTGACTCGGATGACCTGAAAGGCACCGAAGGCGTTACGTGAATGGATCATCGCTGGCTGTGAAATGAAACTCAACTTACCGCCTGTAGTGGGTTTTCTCGCCAACACATCTCTAGTCAATAGTCAACATATTTATTGTCAGTCATAGTTACTTCCTTACCGTGGTATAGCTGCTTAAAACACTGTCCACACATTTCCGTGTCACGGCTATGCAAGTTTCGAGTTGGCCGTTTCAGTGTTACGGCCAGATAAATGTCATCGGTTTCAGTGTCGTCTGTTTCCTAATTAATAGCCTTCAGTTGAAAAACAATTTTATCAATGCATATTAGTGGAAAAAAAGCTCCACAATTTGTACGCAACTTCAAAGTTATATCCTGATATATGTGTTAAAATTATCATAAAAATGGAACGACTGTAGGTGATAATCGGATAGCACTGACAGAGCGTCCGGTCCGTGCATCCGAACGTGCTCCGTGACACTGACGATCCGGATCCCCGAACGAGTTCGTGTACACATCGTATGTAGGTAACCAATTATTTCATCGTCCCTTCTATGTTTCTCGGATATGTGTAGACAGCGCCTTAATTGGATGATAGTGAATTATACAAACCCAGACATTTCGTTGTAGTACCAATTTCAATTCAATACTGTAGCATGTACGTCTCAATGCTCAAAATATTCGCGGTGTGCTTCGGTACAACCGAACAAAGTAACTACTTTATGATGAAAAATTATTACATAACAACAGTTGTAAAAGTTCGAAGCCAATGCATTGTAAAAAATTTCGACTAAGTGTATTATTAGTAATAAAAAAATAACAATGTAGTAAACTATTTTTCTTTCTCTTTACCTTCTTTTGAAGACCATTTGTTGGTCTACATTGTCCTCGTTACCTTTTTTTTAAAAAACAAACCGCATTGTAAAAAGGAGGTATAGGAACGAATACTTAATTTAAATTAGGCGACTAAAGGTCCTGGGTCTAGGTTATCCTAAACCAGAGGACTTTATAGACTGTATTTCGATGTTGGCGGGGATGGGTGATAAGGAAAGGGGAAGCACAAAAGATCCCATAGGGTCAAGTGCTGTGAGACACAGCCTCAGCCCCTTGCATAAGAATAGAATAGAATAAATTTAAATTACGACATGTATAAACATTTTAATCAATAAAAAATCAAGGATTTAAACGTGCCTTAAAGTAAATCGCGGTCAGTTCAGAGCGGTCACCTTAACTTTGACTACAAAAATACGCCACTATAGAATCTATTTAGCGAAGTGTTTATATCAATAGATAGAGAATTTAATAAGCTTTTATAAAATATAATCGCAATTTGCAAAAAAAAAATATAGTTTATTATACAGAATGTTTGGTACATGGCGTATCAAGCGGGCACCTACGCATGATAACATAGTCATATTCCTTTGGGTGGCATCCCCAAAACACCAAAATGGCGTCGAGTGGCTGGGCCCCTCCGAGGGTAGTATAAAAAATGCAATTGACAGGCATACATAATATGTCTGCGTGCCACACGCGTGATGTAATCTGTCAGACATATTATGTCTGCCTGCCACTTCAGGGGATTCGTCCGCATCACCCGCGCCGAATCTGGTGACGTCATCCAATGATTCTAAAATTCGATTCGTCAGGTGCGTTCGGCACGTTCAGCTCTTCTAAATTTGATTTTTTTTTTATTGAAAAAGGCTCTAAAAAGAAGAAAATAAAATATACTTTAAATACGAGTACATATGTTATAAAAGATTGTCACCGAAACTTACTTCGATCATCGTTTATTTACTACCTTGCCGATTCTATGGCTGTTTATCTATAAAGGTAAATGTCAAGACAAGCTTATCATATTATTTAAATTTAAAGTTAATTTTATTTTCTTCTTTTAGAACATATTTAAATAAAAACTTGGTTGTAATTATTTATACATATTTTTATTTTTTTATTAGTTTATTCGTATTCTTCTTAATAGCAAACCCTTTTATTTGATACCCATATCATGAGAGTGCACAAATAATAACTGTTCCGCCACCTTGGGCCGTACGCCATATTGGATTTAGAATGACGTCACTTAGCTTAACATACCGTTGTCATCCAAATTAAACGTTTAAGTATACAAAATTTCAGCTCAATCGAAGACCAAAAAATGGTAGAAAATTGGTTTGCAAATTTTGACGGACAACTTACATATTACTAATTTCGAATGATTTTAATCGCGATAATAGTTTTTTAGTCCGTATCTTTTTAACTTTACCAATCACTTCAAGTAACGCCAAATAAAACTATTACCAAGCTGAAGTTTAATAATAAAGTCAATAAGTACAATATTATTACCCACAACAACAGTTCAACATCCACGGACGGCTGCTCTTTCTCACGCTATAACAAGCTGCTCCTCTCTCAATCTTCCCACAATTAATATGGTGGGGTGAATGACCTGAAAAATATTTTGATGCCTTGTATGATTGTTCGTATTTTACACATGTTCTCAAACACAGGTCAATTGAAATTAGCAAATAACAATTTTCGAAATAAAATTTACTCCGTAAAAAAACTGACGTGCTGCCAACCCTAGTACCCCTCCCTACCCCGTGGAGCTCTGGCAACCTTACTCACCAACAGAAACAGAACAAAAATTTAGTGCTATGTGAATCTTGTAGTTTCACCAACATGTCACTATTTCGCCTCAATCACATAATCCCTAATAATCCAAAAAGGATTGAACAGAGAACAATTTAGGTAAAATTTTGTTGCACATAAAGCCATATCTGGCAGTATGGACCATATACACAGATTTAGGAGATATGCCAAGCCGGCGTTTAACTTGTTGTTAACTTGTATGCCCTGTGGGCATACATTTCCGCCACTTCGCCTTCCGATAAAGTCAAGTGAATACACGACGTAACTCAGCGATTTGACCGATCTCCTTTGCGGCTGTGCTTAACTTTCATCGCTTCGCAGTCCCGCAATGAATAGTGTATATTACGGCATGCTTCACTAGAACATGTTATGTATTACGGCCGCTGATTGCGACACTCTGTCTTCCTATGAATCGGCGATTCAACCGATCTCCTTAGATTGATATATCTGTGGCCAATAGTACCCACAAAATAGTGACAGGTTGCCAGCCGGTCACCTACACAACAGGGGTGCCTAACCCAAAAGTAACAAACAAACAAAAGCCAACATCCAGGACAGAATCAGATGTTACACTTAAAATAATCTCAGCAATCCGGGTATTCCGGGAAAAGCTTTCTTTTAAATTTCCATAGACAACAAGACCGAACACCTTAATAGCTAGCATCTCCCCCTATCACCCTTTCATCATGATAATGAAAATGAAAAAGCTATTTATTTAAATGGACTTTGCTAAGTACTTTTAAATCGTTTAAAGCCCTACCACCATTTCGACGAAATAATTATTTTACTTAAATAATTATTATTATGCTGAGACGGAGAAATGGCGAAAGAAACTCCACAGCTTACAATTTCGTAATGATTTCAAAACGTCATTACCTACATGTCAATAGATATATCAATATGAATAAATTCCAATTTTAAATGCGTAAATTTTGGGCAGATTTTACTCCCACGCATTTGGATCATTTAAATAATCATTTATCTTGTAATAAGCTTTTTTATACAATTTATGTTTTAAAATATACAAAAAATTTCAAAAATTTTATTTTTCAAATAAAGACCTCCATTTTGTATCAATGTTTATGAATACAAAAATCATTTTATCGTTACAATCTTGAAAATAAATAAATAGAATAATGGACATATAAAAGAGCACGGTTGTTTAAATGTCAAATAATTTAAGTACAATAACAGTCTTTTCTGAAAAACTAATAGAAATTTACAATTTCTGAAAAAAGTTAATAGTCCATTAATTTTTATTTAAAATCGTTCTTTTTCAGGTAGATTTTGTTAGTCAACCCTTATTAAAATCAGGCAAAAGTCTAGTAAAACTAAAAAATGAGTTTTATGAGGTCATTAATACGCAGTTAAAAGTTATGCTTATTAGGTAAGTACAGTCAGCAGCAAAAGTAGATGGTAAATATTAAAACTTAAGAGCGTGCATTCATCGAAGTACCATTAATATTTTTTTCGCTGTATTGTTGTTAGATACACGTGTCTATGTGACCCCATACACACATAGACATTGCTCGCAGAGCGATAAGTCCACTAGCTGGGCAGACCCTGGTTGTACAATCGAAAAATCCCCGATCTCGGATTTAGAAATCTGAGTGCATTTAACAATGTTATAATATCATCATTATGTCTAGCATTATATGTATTTTAAATATAATCACATTAAATGAGTTTCATTTCAAATACAAAGTAAAAATCGACATTAAAATTTACCAAATTATAATTTTTGGTATCTCTTTTTAATATGTTATCTCAATTTTTTACTTATTTGGGCTCTATAGTGGTTTAGAATAGTATATTTTCTATTGAAAAATAAATTTTTGTAAAGTATTACTTGCCATTATACTGCTGGTATTTCATCTGAAAGATAGCTCCAAACTGCATTTTCGTAAAACTACGCTAAAAGATTCGCCTTGCTTTAAAAAACTATAAGTGTAAATGAAAATATCTCTATATAGTGGTTTTAATCAAGAATTAATCTTTCTATAATATACAATTTCTTTGTAAAGTCTGGTCATATCGCTTAAAAAAATAGGTCTGAAAAATCTTCAAAATGTGATAATTTTGACGTAAATCGAGTGAGTGCACGCCCTTAATCCCACATTTACAAAGAAATTATATATTATAGAAAGATTAATTCTTGATTGAAACCACTTTATAGAGTCGATATTTTAATTTACACTTTATTTAATGTACTTAAATAAAGCCCTAGAGAATAAATACGTAAATGATTTACTACACTAATGAAAACTTGCACCAGTAAGGTAAGTAAATTTTATATTTCATACATTTCTGCAAAGATTTTTCTTATAATGGATTTAGGAGTTCAGTTTTTTATCATCGAATTCTGCTGTTGACTGTACTTACAATCTAAAGTGAATTATACTCCACACAGAATAAGATTCACTTTAATATGGTAAAATATTGTCGTGATAGGACACAGCGGACTAGCTGCGGTAATTTGGAGCGCCCAAGCAGGGCTTAATATTGATTAGACGTTGGAAAGGGATATGGGCTACCTTTCATCGCGACAAATTATTTTATAATAAAAAACCGCCTTCAAAACTAAAAACACAGAAATAAAAATTTGGTTTATAAAAATCTAAATTATTTTGGAGGTCGGTCCCTGCAAGGTGGGTCACCTGCAAGTGACAACGTTTATTCCAAATATTGAGATTGACACCGACCTATAAAAACATTCAGATTTTGTATTTTCTGTTTTTAGTTTTGTTTAAGTTATAAATGTTTTTTTTTTGCTTTTTAGTGTTTTAAGTATAGAAAATTTCAGGAAACTATCTCGAGATTTAAATGGGACCACATGACAAGCACCAGCTTCCAAAGATTGAAAGAATCTTCAAAATCGGTATACTCGGTAAAGAGATATGAGGTAACAAAAATTAGATACAGTCTAATTGAGAATTTCCTCCTTTTTTCAAGTCGGTAAAAAGGCTTGAAAAGGTTGAAAAAAGGAATATAATTTTGTAAGGAAGTTCGTCAATTGTGAAGATAAAACCATGAAGCTTTGAATTTAGACACATTGATAACAAATGCATAAATATTTGTTCTAGCGTTCTTTCAATGTAAACCAAACACCAAAAATTTTCCCAAACAAAGTCACGCATTCACGACACCGATTTTGATGAAATTTTGTGCAAAAATATGCTAGATTTAGAATAGGACATAGGTAAGCAACCATTTTTGAAAAAAAAAGGCATGAAAGGGTTGAGATAAGGGATGAAAGTTTGTATCTCCCATATATTTTATTATCAAAGAATTAATTAAAAAAATTAATCGTCATTATCAAAGATAAAACCATGAAACTTTGAAAGGCACTTATTATGAAATAAATATTTGTTTTAGCATTTTTGAAATTTCTTCCCGTATGGGGATGAAATAGGCGATAAAAAGTCGTATGGAAGCCCAAACAAAGTACAAAAAATGCTGCCCAAAGTACCTACGTATTCCATGCGGACGAAGTCGCAGGCAAAAGCTGGATATGGAATACATAAAGGAATTTGGATAAAAATATAAAATTTTGGAAGAAAAATGTAACAAGTAATTTGAAAATACATTCACCCACTCTACGTTTATCCCAAAATGCGAAGCCGTATGCCGCTAGTACAGGTATTAGATAGTTATTTACGTATTTATTGAGCGCATAATGAATTTATTAAAACCTAGTTCAATGTCACTTCCGTTTCTTGCCCAGCATTATCAAGAGCAGATAACGAGACGTCACTCTGTTCTAAAAATAAATCACGTTGTTCGAGCTCACGTGTTGTTGAGCCCAAGAATAGGAGAATAGTTTACGCGCGAATTTAATTTACACCTTCCCTTTGAGACTCCACCTGTGTCCCGAGACGGACAAAAAGCGTCCTTGCGCGCCAAGTGAGTGCCAAAATCGGCGCACGCGGCGATCGGCGGGAAACGAGTACGCCGAGAGCGAAGCGTCAGTCGCAATCGGCGAGACTACGCGCGCGCACGCAGCCACGCCGCCATAAAAGTTTTAGGTTAGAATTGGCGGGGTTTCGTCCATCCGCCAGGTGCTAACCGCGTAAGCTCCCCCGCTCGCACCCATAACGAGCCCGCATTCGCCCTCCCTCTCGCTACCTGCAGACAACAGCTGTTTTCTCGGGAGATTAGTCAGATGTTTCTCGCGAACTAGTCGCTGCTCACCTGATATGGCCGCAGGAGGACGCACACCTAAGCAAAGGAAGCTAGAAATGTCTACAGGGATGGCAGCACTGAGGAATGTGTCCAATACGCCGAGGAGGAGGCGCGGAAGCTGCAAGTGTCTGTTTGGTGCTCCTGACAGGGATGAAACCAACCGCCTCATCGCCGAACAGTATGCCAGGGATAGAAAGAGGTTCATTAGAAGATTCAACTTTGATGTTGAGACAGGTTGCGCCTACAAGGCTGCTAAGTTGGACTCGCCAGTGAAGTTCTGTGATGACGATAAGGAGAATTCGAGGAGTCCAGTGAGGACCGCGACTGAAGCGTTGGCGTGTGTTGGAAATACGGACTTGAGGATGCTGGGGTCACCTTCTAGGAGGAGTAATGGTAGTGCAGGGTCATCACCACGGACGCCGCGAACGCCCCGCACTCCCCGCGCTGCTCGGACACCGCGCACTCCACGCACTCCCGCCTCCAGAAGACAGCTACAAATGACAGGTCAGTATTTACATATTCCACATAACATAATTATAGTATTCCTTTATCCATTAATATCATGTCTTGTCTTAGGAAAATACTGGCATGTAATAAAACATCTTCATGACCGATGATCAAAATAAATGAATGAGCTTCAAATTTGGTCCTTACTAGTAGAGCTTGTTATAATTGGTTGTTCGATAACGGATAGACATTTACGTTATAACAAAAATAGATATGACACAAGACACATTATCTTTTAACATCTTTAGGAAAATATCAAATACTAAGGAAGGGCCCTCAAGATGCACTCATTTTCAATTTGATTTTCATAATTAATAATTTGTTTCAACTATGCATTCTTTGGTAAAGAAACTACAAAGCCACTGCAGTTTAGTTACTAAGCAAACTTTGATATTATTAAGGATCATCCATCATACGTGCTAAACAAAACAACAACCGGGCTATAGATAAATGTAAATACTATATTAAAATTGCCCATTTATCATTCAAAACTTGCTATATCTCAATCATGACTTGACATTGCATCGAAAAGCAAGAAAACATTGCAACACCGGTACTATTTACCTGTACTATTATTTGCCCAACTGCACCACAATGACTCCGAAAAATGGGCTAAGCAAATTTATCGAGCACAGCCTGATCAAACATTGTGTAAGCAAATAAAGTTATCCTCTCTTTGTGTTTGCTAAGACTGAGAGCTCCCGAGTTACGATCTGCTTTAACATTACATTTCGTAATGGAATTGGTCCATTTCTCAGTTTCCAATTAACTCGGTGGTATACTCGAGGTTCGAGCAAATCCTTTGTTAATTTATGTAAAGATGTAGTGCAACATTCATGGGCCAACGAAACAGGATTTTTATTTCCCATATCGAATCTGGCTACGAAGTTTAGCTCCGAAATGAGCTTAAAGGTATGTAAGTGTGCATCTCAATAGCAGTTTGCATTCCCAATTAGCTGCTTCATAAAATAACAATACTTACACCTTGTTTTACAACACGCGTAGTGTCTAATTTTACGACTGTATTGTTGCCAGAAATATTTACAGCGAGCGTTTAGTTGAGCTTTCACAAACTTATCTTTATCCGCTCGATCAGCATTCATGTCGGCTATAACCATTGGTTCCTCATTTAGGAGTTCAGTGACCGGTTACGTCATCTAAGAAGGTCCAACATTACACTTTTTGTTACAAAGGTTCCTTCCTATCGAGTTTCTCTGTCCAAAACAACGTCATCTGTAATTTCAGCCTTATTGTCTTCATGCTTCAGTTCATAATCACATTTCGATCGATTGA
This sequence comes from Elophila nymphaeata, assembly GCA_955850985.1. Lineage (NCBI taxonomy): Eukaryota > Metazoa > Arthropoda > Insecta > Lepidoptera > Crambidae > Elophila > Elophila nymphaeata. The sequence goes on along the minus strand of OY039086.1, from coordinate 9,690,457 downwards.
TGATAATAATCACATACGTAATAACGTTAGGTTCTTAGCCACTATGAATCATACCCATAATTATTCCTTTTTTACGTTCCTAAAGAAAACCAAGAGTTGATTACCCTTTCGTAAAAACGTAATATATCAAAATCAGAAAAACAAAATTAGACTTCAACACTAATCAAACATTTGGTATCGCAATAAAGTGACAGCTTTATCACCATAGCAAATTTTGGCTATTCAAAAGCACCCAGTTCTGTAGATGCACACAAATATTTGATTTCGATTGCAGTATTAGGTCGCCGAGATATAGTTAGCAAATAAATATTTAGAATGTTGACTGGGTGGGGACATTTGACCTGGATATCCTTTCTAAGTAAATATTTAATTCTCATGATTCCGAAGCTAAAGGTGGCCCATTTATTTTCTTTATGTTGTTGCAAGTAGCTTGACTATGTGCAGGTAAATTTGAGTCCTTTTAGATTACGCAATGGTTTTACAGTGGTTTTACACGTTCTTGATATTTCCATTCATTTTACACTTTGCATTTTCTGGAATTCATGATAAAATTACTAGTTAATCATTTTTAGTTTAGTCGAATGATTATTGTCTTGAGTGTGTTGGAATAATAAACGTACTAGCTACTAAAAGCTAAAATTAAATTAAATACAATTCATATCAGATTAATGTGGAACATACGGCTTACGTACTATGAATAGGTTTAAGAAAATCGAAATTGATCTTTAAACAACTCAATCTGAACGTAAGACAATTGCAACAAAAGTAACATTTAGTCTGGGTTTGATATATCAGCGTATGAATGTGCACTACTAATGCGTTCGTAACTGTACGGAGATCCAGTCCTGAGAAGACATTCAGAAATGAGGCTGTTATGTTCCCCTAATAAAATTACATATCACAAATCTATACGCCTCGCTCAAACTTACCAGATTCAACATAAACATTTTATGACTAGCAGATTCAATGAAATAGACACAAACAATTTCTCTCGAAACAAATCAAAAGGCATAACAATCCAAAACTATGAGAGTCAATATGGACCCGAAAAATATATGGCTACGATAAATAGTATATATCGTGTGATATTTGTAATTCTGATATGTGGTGTGTGTGACTAACAGGTTCACTTTCGCACTTTTTATGTTCACTTAAACCTGACGTAATCCATGAGCTAATTCAAGCCACACCTCTTCAGTCGCGAGATGAGTCATAGGAAGTCAGGAAAGCAATCCAGGAGTCTTTCTATAAAAACTTCGATGACTTATACTTACATGTGCTACCATGGTGGTGAGGCGAGCAAGGTGGTATGTCAACGGCTCAATGTGGAATAAGAATTTGGTTTCCGATGTCATAGTCTAAATTTAAAAAAAAAGCTAAGAAAAAGAGCCTTAAAATAGCAAGTGATCCGCTCGAACTTAGAAGTAACTTTTACCCTCCAAACGATCAAAGGTTAATAAACTTTACTACAAAAATAGCATGGTGAAAAATGATTCTTGTGTTCTTACACGTACATTACAAATACATTACTGGAGACCAGAGATACTTTGAAACCATGGGAAGATAGAATATGTTTTTTAAGGTGCGATAACTGACAGCCATAGTACAACATAAAATTCATCTTCCGTTTCTTTGTCTCTTCAAATCTCTGAAAATAAGTAAGGGAGTTTTTGCGGCTTGCATTTTGTTCTGTGCAAAAGCAATGCGTAAAAAGTCCATAACTTATTTAAGGTTTTTTTACTTTCTCGTAAGTACATAGTACAGAGGAAGTCTTGTAATCGTCAAAAAATTCGACCTCGAGATTTTGACGGATTTACACGTTTTGGACCTCCCTGAGTCCAAAAATATATTTTTTGGAATCATGTCTGTGTGTGTGTCTTTGCGTTAGCACGATAACTCGAGTATGTTTTAACTTATTGCAACCAAATTTAACATGCGTGTATGACATCAAAATATAAGGTTTCTATCAACTTTTGAGCCGTCGATCACGAAAGTTAAGCAACCAAGTGCGCGGTCGGTACTCGGATGGGTGACCAAAATTTAACATGCATGGATGACATCAAAATATAAGGTTTCTATCAACCTTTGGGTCGTTTCCGGTATACGAGAAAGTCAAGGGGAGACCACTCCCGATTTTTTTTATAAGTACTGTTATTCCGAAGTCGGAAAAGGGATATTATTGAATTTAAAAATTTATTGTTATATTATTAAAATTATCTGTGATTCTATTACTTAACTTAAGAACTACATAATCTGTAAACTAATTTCGATAAGTTTGCCTTTATTCAAGAATAAACACGGTTGTTTTTTGTTGTAATTATTATTTTATTATTCACGTGCAACTATAACATTAATCAGTGGCGTAGCGTGGGTATCGGCCGCCCGGGGCGGAAGATAATTTTGCCGCCCTCTTATTGAGGTATTTCAATTTAATGTATACTATGCATTACACACTAAGAAGTTTAAAAAGTATAGATGTATTGCACTCGCTCGAAAATGGCAACGAAAAAGTCAGGCAATTGCCGGATTTACATTCAGTTTGGAACTAATGAAAAAAAATCGGGAACGCTCTCGCATTTTGGGCTGGTCGACTGAACTTCATTGCAACGCTTTAAGTTATCGCTCGAAAAAATGCCTTCCTGTGTTTTTAAATAGTGCAGTAAAATACGTTAACGCTGTTAGAGACAAGAAAACGTGTCATTTCATTCGAAAATACTTTTTTCTTATTAAAAAAATTTCATATGGAATATTTTTTTTGGGCTTACAAACGCTTATTTTTAACACTTGAAACCCCTCCGCCTGTCTGAAAAAATGGCAGGTCGATTTTTTTCAGTGTATTTTTTCTTGTCTCAAAAATATTCAAGCGTTTGTAAACGCAAAAAATTATTCCACACTATGAGGTAGTTTCATCTTAACTGGACGTCAAATATTTGCAAAAATATTTCGTTCGGATCTTAGAAGTGCAAATTTCAATGATTGTATGAAACAATGATTACCATAAAAACATAAGCACCAAGCACTGACAAATTTCGACGGCGAAAGCATTGCCCTAGTAGCGTAGTGGTTAACGCAGCCGCCCGGATTGCGGAGGATGCTGGGTTCGATTCCCGCCTGGGACAGCGTATTTTTCCTTGTCTTAAAAACAATTTCAATTTCATTTTGTTGGTAATTTTGTTATTAAAGTGTGCGTATGTACCTACATACGCACACTTTTTGTCAATGATAGTCCGATACCGATACCTATATCCTTTGTTATCGGTATCGGTGCGCGCTCTCGCCAATGAGCGCTAATCAATACGTAACTCATGAGGTATATACATTTTTACCTCTCCAGCACCAAAAGACCTCTTCATAAAATCTCGAAGGAAAACGCTTTATGCTGCGAGCTCTGAACAAGACTGTAACGTTAGATCTAATTTATTTTAGTAGGTATCTTACTTTAAATTTTTGATAATTATTTTTAAGATAATAAACATGTATTAAAGTATTGCCTGGTTTTTCTCAAATATAACATTTTTTTCGCTGGAGAGGTAATAAGTTGTATAATATATTTCACACGAGAGCATTTTTTTTTGTCTCGTGACTTTAAATCACTCACTGCGCTCAGTAGCACATCTTGAATCAATTCTAGACAACTTCGCTGGTTCGTGATTTAATATCGGCACTTGCAGCAAAAAATAACTTTGCTCACTTGCTGACAAATAACTATTATCTCTTTCTAATGACGGGTTTGCCTAATCATTAAGTAATATATGAATAAAAGTTTCTCTGAATAGTCAAAGTCATTATCGCTGATTATTAGTCATAAACAATTAAAGCACAAAATATTCCTTTGAACACAAAATAAACTACGGGGAATCGCCGCAAGTCAAAATAGACGGTGTTGCCAGCAGTTGCTACAAAATATCATTCAAAGAAAGGGGATTCCCCGAATTCGTCACAGAATAACTAATGAAAAATTCCATAGGTACTCATTTCAATTGGTCCGAATTTGTAGTTGCAATAAAATATGAAATGGTTTAATTTTTTTTTATTTATTGTGAAATTTTGCCGCCCCGTCAAATGTGCCGCCCGGGGCGGACCGCCCCCCCTGCCCCCCCTACGCTACGCCACTGACATTAATGTTAGATTGACTACACCAAGGTGTAGCAGGGTTTAGCTGGTAATATTATAAATAAACATTAACCTTGAAATGTCGGTAAAAAAATCAAAACATAAGGTGTAGTGGCACTAGAATATCAAATCAATCGGAAATGAAAAAGTAGGAAAGTGTTTTTTTTCTATTCATTCATCAAACACAATAGAACAATCAAAGGAAGTATCTATAAAAGAAATAGACGTAAGGATTTAAAATGCCCGAATATTCTTTGATCTAAGTGTTAGACCAAATAAAACTCTGGCATTTCAAATCAGCAATAATATCTTAGAATCTGATATTATTGATTTTAACTTATTGAAAAGTGCGTCCGTGGGACAAAAATCGTTTTTATTGAAAAAGCATTGTCGCTAAAATTATAAACTACGTATCGTATTAACTGGAAATAAGGCTTAATTTTCAATATTTTTAACGTCGTTTTGATTCTAAAGTGCGTAGTATAATAATCAGCATATCCTAAGCAACAAGTGCGCTGCAAAAATATGTTCTGTTTCGACGGAATAAAACTGGTTATAATTTTGAAATGTTCAAACTTGTTATGCTGTAAACAGTAACCACAAGGGTCAGGTGCATTCTCATAGGGCACGCTGAGTGATTCCGTAGGGCGTCACGGTCCCAAGTTCGGTTCCAGTTTGATGCACAACCGCATTTTAAATTGGCCGTTTTTCCTGTAGATATAGGAGCTTCTGTTGCTGTGCGCACGCCATTATTAATAATAATCTTGTGCCGCATACTACTTTTACTGTTAATTCTTAAGGAAATACTAACAGTTGTATGAACTCATTGATAAAATTTTATGTGTGTTGTATCGCAGGTGGATCGTTTAACATGCTATAGGTAAAACGTAGTGTGTGAGATTGATGAGTGACAATAATTCCAGTCCGCTTGATCATAAAAAAAAATAACCTGAACCTATCAATAATAAGCGATCTCTATTGGATCATGTATACAGACTAATATTGATTGAATCTACTGAGGATTTATCAACAAACGTTTTTATTGGGTAAACAATTCTCACAGACTACAATTCGCCGCACCGTTTTGTGAATTTTTCAAGTGAGAGAGAGCTCGAAAACTAACACACTCATACTAGGGGTAGGTACACTTATCAACTCGGAACCTTATCGCCTCTTTTAACTATGAAAAACAGGCGATGCGCTGCTACGGTCCGTAGCAAATTCGTAGCTACCATTCCGTAGCGCACACAGCTCGGGCTGGTAAGTGCGCTATGCGCTAAAGGTGGAAGTTTACTCAAGGAACTGGATATCGTATCACAAACTGTCTGAATTCTGAATACAACGATGCTATTAATATCACAGATAATATAATACTTAATATTATTGTTATGAAGGCAGACTTCAAAAACATGATGGTAGCCACTTCGCAGGCCGACGCAAAAGAAACCCTCCTACCAAGAGCATTGAGTATAAATTTGTGCTGCCCTCTACTAATTCTAAACGAATTAAATTCAAATCATTTGTCATTTTCGTCGAATTCACTCAAGGAGCTTATACTAAAGAATGGAGTCATTAGACAAAGTAACAAAGTGAAGGCAAAAATTTTGACAATACTTGACATTTCAAATTTCACATTTCTCTTTCTAGAAATTGTCGTCATCTCTTTCTAAACACGACTACATAGAAACAAGATTTCCCCAGTATTTCGCCATCTTTCTAAAACAAAAGTAGAAAAGTAGCTAAAAACTTAACATATTGTATTCAATTATCAGTATTTATTATCAATGAAAGAAATAAATATAATATATTTAGTTTTAATGTTTAGGTTTGTATTTTATTTTGAAAATCATCATTGTGATTCTTTTTATAACTTATGGGAAATGAAAGGATTTATGTAATGGCAGCACTCTTTTCATGTGTCAATGTCCCGAAATCTCAACATGACATCAATTGTCGTAATTGACGTATTCATAAATATCGACTCGCGATTTTGGTACGGCTTTTTACATTTTAATAACTATAAATAGTGCAAAATGGTGCATCGCTGTATAGTTCGTGGTTGCAGAAGTGAGTGGTATCCAGGATGCAGTGTGAAATTTCACTTGTAAGTGTTATAATTGCATATTATTGTTCACCTAAGTAAAATTGGTTTTTCACGTGTAATTCCATATGATTATCGTTATTGGGCGAAACTCCATAGGGGAAAGTAATTTCTGATACTCGGCTTTAATACTATCTGAATTTAATTAATTTTCATACATAAATTACTTATTCAAATATGTGTAAACAAATTGACTAGGGTGACTAGGATTTCCAGAATTATTATAAAATAATAACCTTTTTCCTTTCAGAAATGGCAATCAAAATTGATATATATATATTTTTAAGTCTTTGAAATAGCTGTTATATAGATATATATAGATTATATATATAGTTTATAGATTATGTATATATATAATACATAAATCGTTCTACCCATTTTTGGTTGGGGACGTTTATTTACAAACAAAACATGTAATTTGTGCAATGTACATTATTTTAATTGAGAAACATATTCAAAATGATTGATTGGATTTTACCAGTGTAATAGTGTATTTTATCTTTCACATTTGCATCTACTAACATGTAACGCAGAGTGCAATATGCACAGTGACCTCAAACTTCACTCGAATTTGGGTTAGTAAATTTGACACAGCATTAATAAAATTGTGACTGTGCTATTCAAGCCTATCAAATGATAGTTTTTAATATGCTAATTACAAGTTAAAAGTGCCTGTATACATAAAATTTTCTTTTCTTTTTAGATTTCCGAAAGACCCTAGGCGGAAATTACACTATTACGGCTTTAGGAACAAGGCTCTTATCCTTCTGACTTCGTAACTGAGTAACAGGTAAAGAAGGTTGATATATATATATATATATATATACGTAGGGCGTTCAATTTAAAGTAAGAATGAGGTACAAACTCTTTGAAACCGAAAAAAGTTAATACGGGCTATTCCAAATACATGGTGTGATACGTTGCGTACCGACCAACTTTACATAGGAAATCCTTATCGTTTTATGCATATTTTTTTAATACTGGTTAACACATGACAAAGTTATATACCTTGTCATACGTTAACCAGTATTATTCGAGTTACGAGTACAAATGATTCTTTTACATCTTTTACCGGTATTCATATTTTTAATTGTTGGTCTCATGATAGAATAAAGTCACATCTGCATAATTATTTCTTTATAGCAGAGCGATTTTAAGTTTGTCTTGTACAAAATTAGCTGTAACTTTTTTCTTAGTTGTTTTACAGAATCGATTATTTTGCCAATCATTATAAAGTATTATAGTAGAAGATCCGAACCTATATCGACCTTCACCGAGCTGATAATAGAATGAAACATATTTTATTATTAATTTAGTATATTAGAAAATATATTTAAAATGGGTTGTCTAAAAAAATCCTGGACAGACTATTTTTAATTATATTTTGAAAAATGATTTAAAAAAAAAATGAATAAAATATTGCAACATCAAGATAATAAGAAAATTTTGTCCTGACTGATAGTAGAAACCGTATAGAATGTGCAGGCATTGGGTTGTCTATTATTTACCTGCGCGAACTACTGGGTTGTCAGGTATGAACAGGTATGTCGATATCAGTTACTTTCACTCGATTGGATAATAGAAAAAAAATTATATCATCATAAGCGCGCGACAAAATTTTCTTATTATCTTGATGTTGCAATATTTTATTAAAAATCATTTTTCAAACAATAATTAAAAATAGTCTGTCCAGGATTTTTTTAGACAACCCATTTTTAATATATTTTCTAATATACTAAATTAATAATAAAATATGTTTCATTCTATTATCAGCTCGGTGAAGGGCGATTTAGGTTCGGATCTTAGACTATTATGAAACATCGATTGATATGAAAGTAATATATTTTAGGTCAATATTTTGTAATTTAGAAGTATCTATGTGAATATGTAACTATATTCTGCGGATATCACTGTATCATATAATAATAAAGGATTTTGTTCTTTTAAGTATCAATATTATGTGTATATATAACTTTGTTTTACATAAATTCAATGTAATATATGAATGTTTAGATTGTTATTTATGTTTAGATTTAAAATAGAACAGTTCTTGTGATAAGTTTTTATTAAGGAATAAACTTAGTGTGTTACAGAATTTATAAAACTACCACTACTACTACTTTATTTATTTTTAATAACTACCCAAAATATACGCATGTAAAACTGTAACTTAAATTAAATTGATAATTATTTATTGACTTGTATTGATGTTTTGAAATCATTACAAAATTGTAAGCTGTGGAGTTCTTCGCCGGAGTCTTTCGCCATTTCTGCTCCATCTCAGCATAATAATTATTATTTCGTCCCGAAATGGTGGTAGGGCTTTTGACGATTTAAAAGTACTTAGCAAAGTCCATTTAATAAAGAGCTTTTTCATTTTTATATTTCGCCAATGTTAAGTGTAAATTTAATTATAGTAACAGACAGTTGTACGTAGGATTAAAACTAATTATTATGAATATTAATTCTTTGTCATGGTAAACTCAAAAATATTTTAAACTTTGAGTACTAATTAATTTTATTAACTTAACGAAGTCCAAGATTGTCCGTAATTATTTTTTCTGCTATAGGCACCCTACTAGAAAGAGACAGAGCCTCTCTAGAAATGTCAAGAAATGTCAAGGGTTGTCAAAATTTTTGCCCTCACTTTTTTCATTTGACTAATGACTCCATTCTATAGGTAATTTAAGCTCCTTGAATTCACTGCTATCAAAACAGAATATTAAATCCTATTTTTATGAGACCGTGAATATGTTAGGAGTCTGGGTGGAAAATGCTAATTTAAAATTGAAACAACAAACGGAAAGATGATCATTTTAAAAGGGTCAGCAGGGCTGCCTCCACTTAGATATCATTATATTATGTGGAGCTGATTAATCTCGCAAAAACGCAGTCATGAAATTGTAGATGGTTGTCAAAAATTGCAAGAACAAGTTAATAAAGTCTCAATATGCTATTGATAGTTTTTATTAGGGTTAGGATTTTGACATAATTCAGTATGTAGCGTGTACGCTTCGTAAGCAAAACCGTTATCACAAAATTTAAGTCTACTGAATTACAATTACAAACTTTAGGTTAACAGTCTAAACAAAAGAATGTATTTATTCTTTTGTATAATAAAGTAATAACGTTGTTTTCATATTATAATCATAAAATCTTTAGTAATATTACAATTTTTTTTTTAATTTAAAAATACTAAAACTGAGTTTAGTATTATGAAAATAAAGTTGTTAAAACTGATTAACAAATTACTGATATAAATTCATTTGCTTAGTAGTTACTAACCACCTACTTTCAGTCTGTTACACGATTTAAAATTATAAAACATGGCAGCTGAACGTAACAACCCTAGCACCAACGGTGAATCGTCGATCACGCATCACATATCGAGATATATTGTTAAGGAATCTATTAGTATAATTCGGGCCACTTATTTTCGAATTCCGACAAGCAAAGGCAAGCATCTTGCATACTGCAGTTGCTTGCCCCGGAGCTATCACGCGAAGAAAACAATTTTGGGAATTTTTGGCTGATAGGTATTATTAATTAGGGCTTCAAGTGTTTTTTTACCTGTAGATATGGAGGCTTGGCATCAAATCAAAATATTATTTAGTTTTCTGTTATAACTGTGTAGCAGCAGATTAGCAGCTCGTATTTGGAACGCCAGGGCCAGTAAAGACTGCAGTCAAATAACGCTACATACTACCTGTAGTGTACACGTCTCGTGCTTACTCTGTGGTGGGGCGCTGAGTCAGTACCGCTAGCGCCGTGGCCGCGAGCGGACGTGTACTTGTGCACAGAATGCAGTGTCAAGCCAGTGTTACAAGTGGTAACGAGAACACTACACTACCTAAAAAGTCTTGCTAAATCGGAATGACCCCTTTACATGCTGTTCGAGCAAGGTGATAATTGGAACTAAAACTTTTAAAGTGGCGTATCGACGATGCGCCCGTTTATATTTGAGCGTCACCTTAGTGCGCAGATTTGACGAACGCGAAGTACTCAAACAATATGGCGTACTATATTTCAGCCAAATTGTAATCAGACTGAACCTGAGGTAGCCGCATTACATAACGGCGACGTGTTACACGATACGGCAGCGACATACATAATGTTCAAATTACGTTTTTACGAGGCGTAGCGCATTGGTTATCGGTTAAGCTATGAAACAAGGAAGCACACATTATCAGGGCACAAGCGGGCATTGAACCCGCGGTTGTGGCTTCAGAGGTCACCGAGAAAATTGTTACGGTGCAGCTGCAAGATGCTTATAAACTTTCTTTTTAATACTGTATTTTTTTGGAGCACCGGAATTGGGCTAGTATCAGCATCTTGACAAACGGAGAAAAATCTTTATTACCTCTATTTCTTATCGACTGAAAAACTGTGCGTTTGTCTATTTTTTTCGAAATATTTTCCGTATTATTCCTTTTTTACTTTTAGTGTACTTATTTTGCAAATAATAGACACATACCAACTGCTGTGGTATTTTTACTAATCATACACACATGTACGTTTAAAATGACAAATTTGTTCGGACTTCCAAACGAACTTTCATCTCCTATTTCATCCCCATGTAGGTCGAAATTTCAATAATGCTGTAATGTTCATGCAGTTCTTATCAAGTGTCTAAATACAGAGTTTCATGTTTTTATCTTAGATAATGACGAAATCCCATACAAATTTTCACCCCTTATTTATGTCAATTTTAACAACAAAAGGTAATTCAATTACAAGGTAGACTCTGAGATATCTATTTTTATACCAAATTTCATCAAAATTGGTTCCGGTGCTATGCGTGAAAGCGTGACTTTGTTTGGACGTCCATTCGACCATTCATCTCCACGTGGGTCAAAAATTCAAAAACGGTATAACAAATATTTTTTATTTCTTATCAAGTGCCTAAGCACAAAGTTTCATGGTTTTATCTTCAAAAATTACAAACTTCCATACAAAATTCCATTGGGTGTCGTAGAAGGCGACTGATGAATCAGCAAAGTGGTATTGATCACCTTATGCTCCGTCCATCAATCCGCATTGGGCAAGCGCGGTGGACTACTGCCCAAACCTCCTTCGATGACAAGGAGAGGCCTTGTGTCCCAGCAGTGGGTCGAATTATAAAGGCTGTTATGATGATAAAAATTTCCATCTTCTATCATTTCTTCTATTTCAAACACTTCAAGTCTTTTTCGTAGTAAATGTCAGCGAACTTTTATATGTAAAAAAATTGAATGAAACAATAATATGTAATTACAATTTGAGCTCCAAAAGGAAGCGCAACGTCCTCGTTTTCATTAACCACACAAACAAATACTTCATTCACTGCAATATTGTGAAATGAATCCTTTTGCAAAAACTTTCTTCTCGATGTTTACCAACATGGGTGTAAAATTACAACATTGTATACTAAAGTTTAAGTATTTTGAGCTTAATCTTAGAAAGAATAGAGTCTAAAACAAACAAGAAAGGTTTCCCGTTAACCGTAGCGAACGAGGTGAGCGACCTCGCAAGAAATAAATGTGGAGATATACAAATTATGCACTATAAAGCTTTGCTTAATAGAACTTGTAAGAGGATTAGTATAATTTTATACAACAGTGTAATAAAGCGCAGAACTAATTCAATCTAGACTATCTCGAATTAATATTCGAGTTGATTAATTCTATTCTATTCTTAATTAATGGCATCGCGATATATAAACGTTGTGCATCTTGCCAATGTCAAGTGAAAATGTTATTAATAGCCTAAGAGCCAGTGGAAGGCTACCTGTATGTATTTGACCAGACTTGGGGTTTTGTACAGTGAGGCCCCTATACCTACCATATATGAGATGGGGGTTCACTAAGCCCCAAGTGGTGGACACGGCGCGCGCTCAAGCAAGACAGGTATCGATTTTTGGCGAATTTTTAATGCATTTGACGACGTCTGCCGTTTTTAAAATTTGATAATATATTATTATTATTATCTAAAAACAACAATGGCAGACCATTGTCGCGCGGTTAACATTGTGGCAGACAGTTTTGAAAGTGCTGAAAAAAATTAAATTTTGAATTTATTTGAAGAGATCTGCCATTGATATATTTTATTTATTAGGGTCTTGAAAACTTATATTCATCACGGCAGACGACTTCATTGAGTACACACATCAGCAGACAACAAAATCTTTGCTACTATCCAGTCAGATGTATGTGTATTACGTTCCCTATTTTACATCAATATTATTTACTTTATCACTGTGATTAACTAAAATTGATAAGTTTGATGATTAATAAGTTTGATGATAAAAAAGTTAGTATATTTTGGAAGAATCTCAAATATTAAGGTATATTGCAGATAACAAATAATTATTCAAATATTTATTTAATTTTCTTCTTTTTATTTATTTAAGACATAATTAAAAAAAATGAATAACAAAATATGAAACGTGCATGCAATAAAAAAAATTAATGTTTTTTTTACTTATTTAAATCTTTATTCATCGTCATCGGAATCATGGTCGTTGTGGTGTGACTCGTCTTCATCATCCATAGAATCGGAATCTGTAAAAAAATAATTTCAAAATAAAAATAATTTGTAAAGTGATCCGAATATATTCGATTAAATTTGGTTATTAATGAACTTACCATGGACTTGGGTGATTAAGTCGCTCACAGAAGTTGGAAGTTGATCACCTTCGAACCATTTGAATAAAAATTATAGAATGTTATTAGAGCCTCTGATACTGATATTTTAATTATAATGATTGGTAATATGACACAACTAAAAAATTCTGATTCCAATATTTGGATGCTCAATGGAACAGGAAATAACGAAAGGTATATTGACGTCACAAAAATTTATCAGGAACTTGGTGAATTGTTAGCCAAAAGCTTAATCGGCTTCCATGCATTCACAGGATCTGACCGGATAGTAGCAAAGATTTTGTTGTCTGCTGATGTGTGTACTCAATGAAGTCGTCTGCCGTGATGAATATAAGTTTTCAAGACCCTAATAAATAAAATATATCAATGGCAGATCTCTTCAAATAAATTCAAAATTTAATTTTTTTCAGCACTTTCACAACTGTCTGCCACAATGTTAACCGCGCGATAATGGTCTGCCATTGTTGTTTTTAGATAATAATAATAATATATTATCAAATTTTAAAAACGGCAGACGTCGTCAAATGCATTAAAAATTCGCCAAAAATCGATACCTGTCTTGCTTGAGCGCGCGCCGTGTCCACCACTTAGGGCTTAGTGAACCCCCATCTCATATATGGTAGGTATAGGGGCCTCACTGTACAAAACCCCAAGTCTGGTCAAATACATACAGGTAGCCTTCCACTGGCTCTTAGGCTATAAAGTACATAACAAAAAATTGTACGGTAGATTTGAGATAAAAATGGAGTCTCTCAACACATGTTTTTACCACAAGAACTCGAGTTGATGTAGTTGTCAAAAGAAAAAAAAAACACTTTTAATGTGGTTTGTTTCTTACTTAATAAAATTTTTATTTCAATTGTGTGTAAGACAGATACACACCAAAATTTGTATAGTGCGGGTAGCGAATCCTCGACATCCATGGCAATTCATAAAATTGATGACTCATTCTCAATGTTACAATTAATATTGAGTTTTGTAATTTATTATTCTGTTACGGTACCTTTCTCAGAACGATGACCGAAGATATAAATACAGATTATTCTTCGAATCTGCAATATCAACAACACACTAAAATGGCTTGAACTCCAAGCTACAATTAAAAAATTAAAATGTTGATGATGAAAGATATCTGTTTCAATACCATTTAAATATGTGACATCCATATTAAAATGCAAACTTCATGAAAGAAGAAAATATTACAGGCTTTAAGGCCCTTCCCTTAATAGGAAGAATTTAAATAACAACGATGAAAAATGTACAAGTCTGTAATTTCATAACTTGGTCTGTATGATTGTTGTAAGCTTCGTACAATAAATTAATAAAAAAGTGTATTTAGAATGAACGTGAAATCGTTTTTGTTACTTATGTAAACAACACAGCAAATGCAATGATATAAGTTAAAAATCCCACCAAATGACATTAATTATTATCAAGAAAGTTTTAAATAATCTCACTAAAGCTCTTGACACATACATAAATTAGACAAACGTATTTGGCTCGTAAACTCTCCTCCCGAAAGAAGTTTTGTACAAAAAAACTTATCGGTAAAGTACAACCCGATTGTGGGTTGATAAATTCAAAAATAAGCGACCAATTCAGGCGAACGTACGTAACTCAGGTAGCTAAAGCTCCCGGAGGCCGCTCAGTGTCATAACAATGTAAGTTCGAAATCAAAAAATTATGTTAGATACTTTTTTCTCGTCTTGACCACTTTAAAAGTACTAATAATTTGCTTATTTATATGCAGAATTGTCGTTAAGGTTTTTATCTAATGGTAGCTTTTAAAGCACGATAAAATTTGTTTTATTAATTAGTTTTTAATAAAAGAAACATTCTAGTGAATATTTTTAGTTCGCAGGTAGTTTTATTAAAATACAATGACTTGCGTTGCATAAAAGATAAACAGTCTAAATATTTTTTGAAAGGAAAATCGAAAGTTGGAATGTTATCTACCTGCACGACAGACTTTATATTACGTACTGATTATGTCTTCTTTATGATATTAATAAAATTGTATTTATTTTTATCATTCGAAAGCCCTGTTTCCTACCTTGTAGAAACGGAAAACTACAAAGTTGATTCCGAATATATTTATTACAATTTAAGTACAGATATTAAAATATGAAAATTACTAAAATTTATTACACACATACACATTACAGGCCGCGTGTGTGATTTTAATTTTTTTTGTTAATTTTTTACTTAGGCCTGCTTTGGCATGCCGCAATGAAATGAAACACGGTTGTTATACAGTGTTTTTTTTATTATTTTAACTCAGAGTGTCCGATATACTTGGCAGTGTATCGAACCGGTTTTTGCGTCTACATCCGTCTCTCTCTGTTTGACTTAGAACGACTACCTTTTTGCGACCATTTATTTGAAGTGGTGTAGTTTTTTTTATAGGATTTTAATAAACGTATACGTATTTGAAACAAAAGATTGCTGTGATCATGATTTGTGTGCTTTTTTACTTTCTCGTATACGTAAAAATTCGATTTACACGTTTTGGACATCCTGAGTCCAAAAATACCGTTTTTGGAATTATGTCTGTGTGTGTGTCTGTGTGTCTGTGCGTTAGCACGATGAGTATGCTTTAACTTATTGCAACCAAATTTAACATGCATGTATGACATCAAAATATAAGGTTTCTATCAACTGTTGAGTCGTCGATCACGAAAGTTAAGCAACCAAGTGCGCAGTCGGTACTCGGATGGGTGACCAAAAATTTAACATGCCTGTATGACATCAAAATAATATATGTATAAGGTTCCTAACTTTTGAGTCGTTTCCGGTATACGAGAAAGTCAAGGGGATACCACTACCGATTTTTAGTACAATATCATAATGTTGTAATTATCATAGTATATACTAGCTCTCGCGTCGATGGCGTAGTTATCTGCCACCCGATAGGCACCGGCTCGAACCCCGCCACGTACCAATGTGTTTTCAAATTTTGAATTCATATATAGCGTTTATACGAGCGCTTTTACGGTGAAGGAAATCATCGTGAGGAAAGCTGCACACAGCTATGAAGAAATTCTTAGGTTGTGTGTGAAGTCGACCAACCCGCACTTGGCCAGCGTGGTTGACTAAGGCCTAATCGCCCCTAATGTGGGTAAGCTCGAGCCCCTCGGTGGGGACATTATATTAGCTGTTGATGATACTAGCTCTACCCCGCAATATAGCTCGGATTTTGAAAATTAAATGGGCGAGAATACGAGATATACGCGGGTGAAACCGCGTACGGGTCGTTATTATATTATACCTACCATAAGACTTGATTTTCTTGAAGAATTAATTTCTTGGCGCCAACCTGTCCTGAAAATTCATTAACTAACTTGCTTGCGGTTGTAGGTAGATACTTGTATTAATATTGCCCTAAGTTCTGTAGTAGCTGGTTAAAGTGGACAAAACTGGGCCGGGTTGTGAATTACGTAGTGACTTAATAACCAAAAAATACAAAAAAAAATCGAATATTTTTTTGACACGACCTTAATCGAACTTTCGAATTGAAAAGGAGGACACAGAACGAGTCTCAGTTGCTTTAGGCTTTTTTAAAGACTGTCATTATCTGATTTTTTAATCGATCAAAGTTTGCGAAGTTAAGTCTTAATTTCACTTTTTTTGTGATGCGTATGGTAGCACAAAAATTAATCATAAATGCATAATCCTATAAAATCATTAATTTTTTGGCTGACCTGTCCGCATTTTTTTGTATGCTCTCTTCTGCCACCGTTTTTGGTCAGCCATGATCTCAGTATTATGGCGACGATAACTGCTGCCGACCTTGGCCATACTGAGTGGAAAAACTAATAAACCATTGATTATTCTTCAAGATGCTACTTTTATAGGAATATTTAAATAATCACTTGTTTATATTGCAAAGACCTATGTTCAAGATTTTAAAAATAAACTCACATGTACAAATTTTTAAATGTTCCCTTACAGATTTGATATGTAAGCAATCTAGTTTTTTAAGCTATATTTTTATATTTTTTCGAAATTTACACTCTTATTGTTAATGCGTCTTGAGCGTTTGAAAATTTCCGTCCATTAACGCCACTTATTTTTGTTAGTTTTCCTACCCCAATATAAAATCTATATCCATCTATATTTATTCTCCCATTTATTCTCCCTGTGTCAATAAAGATTATAAGTAGTGAACTTAGTAAGAATTAGCTGAACCGGATATGTTTCGGATACTCGAAAGTTTCGGTTACACTAACACAATATTCTGGATTAGACACACATAATAATGAAATTTTCCTTACTCGGCTTACTTCGAATTGGTATGAAATAATCCAGAGCTCCTCGCCGGTATTTTAATCGGAACAGAACCGCCGGTCCCCCAGACCGATAGCTGGAATCAATTTTGCGTGGGAACTCACGAAATTCTTGGATTTCGACCCACCTGAGTATTAAGCTGACGGCCCATTTTTCTCGGCATTCCGTTTTGAAATATTTCAAAAATTAGCCTAGGGTTTCTTAACCTGACCAAGTTCATTTTAAAGGGTTTCATCTTTTGACCGACTTCAAAATAGAGGAGGTTCTCTGTATTTTTTTGTGTATTACCTCATAACTGTTTACTGGGTGTACCGATTTTGAAGATTCTTTCAATGTTTGGAAGCTGTTGCTTGTCATGTGGTCCCATTTGAATTTGATCGAAATCTGACGTGTAGTTTTTGAGTTATCCCTAATAATGCCTATTTAATTGATGACGATGATATCGTAATAGTTCTATTACTTGTTTGTCTAAAAGATCTCGAAATAGTTTCCTGAAAATAATCTATAGGTGCTAGAAAAATGCACTGAAAAATCGACTTGCCTCAGGCGGGACTCGAACCCGCACCTTCCACAATCCGTGGTCAACGCGTCCACCCAGATTGTGGAAGGTGCGGGTTCGAGTCCCGCCTGAGGCAAGTCGATTTTTTTCAGTGCATTTTTCTAGTATTATATTTACGCGTTTGTAAACGCAAAAATAAAATTATTCCATAATCTATAGGTGCTTACTGAAAACACTAAAAAGCAAAAAATAAATTATTTCCAAAACTAAAGACGGTGAAATAAAAATTTTGTTTATAAAATCTAAATGTTTCTTTGAGGTCGGTGCCACCTCAATATTTGGAATAAACTTGTGTTTGGGACTGACCTCAAAAACCATTTAGATATTTATTATCAAAATTTTTATTTATCCGTTTTTAGTTTTGAAGGCGGTTTTTTTCTCACATTGATTTTAATAATAAGGTGGGGATCCTAAATTAGAAAATAGAAAGTTACACCAACACGTTTCACTTATATGTTTCAAGTACTTGAATAACTTTAAATCAATATAAAATTAATTAAATTTAATAGACATACATCCATACATCTATACATCCATACAAAATTTCACGTTTATAATATTAGTAGGATTGTATTGAACTTACTAAGATATAAATATCTTTGTTTACAGATTACTGGACGCTGAGAAAACACGCCGACTCAACATCGAGTGACAAGGAGAATTGATTTTAATTCTTATTACTTAGTCAATAAGGTCACAGTTTTTTTTAACAAAAGTACGATTAGTACTTAGTTCTGAATTATGCTGAGCATGTTTCTCCTATTTAATGTAATTTATGATAGTGTTATTGCCTCAAATTTACTAAAAATTTTAAAAATATGCCAAAATAGAAATAATTTTTCTAAACTCATTTTAGAGGCTAATTTAAAGCTACATAAACTTTAAATTGGTCTAGTTAAATAGCTAGAGTGTTCAATTACATTACTTTGGTTGGTAATGGAATAGATAATTTAGCGTTTTTTTATTATCATTGTTCTTTCGTACTTACATGCTAACAAACCTATATTCTAACAGTCAGATAAATTCTACTTATAGTGTTATAAAATATAAAAAATTGGAAAACAAATTAAAAAAAAATATATAAATAGACGGTCAGTAAGACAATATTAATGGGAAATATTTGAAATTGGTAGCAAATTAAATAGAAAACGAAAAATAAAATAGCTCTAAGTAAAAAAAATACTGTTTTTATTTTTTGTTTTATATTTAATTTGGTATTAATTACAAAAATTTTCAAATCAGGCCAAATAAAAATGGAAACAAATTTCAAAATTTAAAACATGAAAGTTCGACTTTTGCGTTGCATGATTAACATGACTGTAAAAACGTGGATTAACGCGACTACCTTTTAAATGCCTGACTGCCTGACGTTTCAGCCGTGTTACACCGGCCGTAGTAGCCACAGAAATATTATTATCATTTCTGTGGTAGTAGCCAAGCTGAAATCTCCATTTTTACACATGTTAGGAAAGTTTGAGTCCCGTCTCAGCATTTGTACACATGGCAGGATTTTTTCTTGTTTCAATTCAAATTGGCACAATAAACAAACAAACAATAAACAAATTCTAAATTGGAAAATTTATAATTTTCCAATTTATAATTTTTGATAACACTATAAGTACTATTATTTATATGACTGTACACGTAGGTAGGTGCATATAGTGCACCAGTTATTCTGTATAATCTTCATAATTTAGCACCTTTGGTTATATAATCAAAATGTATTTTTTATAACTGGAAAATTTTCTGTGGCATTATTGAAATTAATTATGTTATGCTTTTTTACTATAACTAAGTATAGTATTTAAGAAAAGATTCCATAGGGATCGAAAATATTTTTAGAAAATAAGTTTGTATACCATTTAATATCTACGTAGGTATGTAGGTATACAAGAAATTAACAAATTTTTATTACTTACTATCAATTTTTTGAATTTTTTTCTGATTATGAATCTTGTATCGTGTAGGTACTCTTCCCCTATAGTTAGTATATTAAGTGAAATGATTACCTCACTTATTAAAAATTCAACTTTATCAAAAAATACGAAAATCTTGGGAGTTCTTAAAGTAATTAAACTATTTATAATTACACCTAAAATTGTCTTTAGTTCTAATTACCAAAAATATATATTTCTTGTATAGAATTTATATTTTACACTTTACCTGTCAAAGTACATTTAATTAATTTACTTGACAGATACATTAGAATAATTATGCTTAAATATTTTGTTTCAATGAATTAATAAAAATGATTCTAACAAAGATCTCCAAGGAAAATAAATGTGTTTAAACAGTCAATTAGGTGGTAGCTATGACTCCCAAGCTCCCTCTAAGTATATTATTTAATTTAAAATAAAATAAATAAAAATGTAGAT
Source organism: Elophila nymphaeata (assembly GCA_955850985.1). Taxonomy (NCBI): domain Eukaryota; kingdom Metazoa; phylum Arthropoda; class Insecta; order Lepidoptera; family Crambidae; genus Elophila; species Elophila nymphaeata. Next base: position 9,670,381 of record OY039086.1, on the reverse strand, counting down.
TCTAGTCTGAGATCTCTGCAATAATTTCAATTCCATCCGAATCTCTATGGATGAGAATTACTTCCTATTAATATAATCTATTATTTTTGTAGTGTGTAAATAATATTAATTAACTTGAAACCGCACTGAGTTGCAAAGAATTATTTAATATATTTTTTAATGTGCCTTAGTTGCATTGCTACAAAAATCAATAACAATGTTAATATGCTTGATGTTTCGAAGAGTGCGAACGGCTTGTCAAATTGTGATATTGAGTATAATATAATGCTATTATTTAGCAAAATGCCCAATAGCCTAATTTGAAAGTAATCAATAATCAATACACACTTTGACATTTGTCAAAAAAATAAATAAGAATGTTGTTAAAATTTTAAAATTGTATAGAATAACCTAATTGAATCGTTTAAGCGAAGTACTCCATATCATTTAAACCTTAGTGTAAGTTCTAAGTGTAAAAAAACGTAACTATTTTTGTTGGTTATGAGTTCTACTTATATCTTAAACGTGATCTGCTCCTAGCGGAAAGAAGTGCCAATCGCGTTTCCTTTAAGTATCTAAAAATTGAACTCATAACGCAACTTAACACATAGTTACATTACAGACTTGCACTTGGATACTGAAAAATGTTTGTTTGCCTTCTTAGTTCACTAAAAAATTCATGTGCAACATCGTAGTTCTGAGACGCCTATTTAACAAAAACTGCTTCGTTCCTCTCCTCATATATTAAAACACAAGAGAGCAGTAGAATGTCATTAAATTTTGAGAAGCATTTAAAGAGATCGTTGCCGCTATAAATATTTTCGTAAATTTAAAACTATGGCGCTAGTTAGCCCGATTTTGTATGTACTGGTATGATTACCAACACTACTGCTTTGTTAAAACATTGTCATGTTTCATAATTATATAATGTAATATATTATGTAATTATATAACATTAGCAACATTATTATGAATACTATATTTTAAATAATTTAAGGCACGTGTATAATATTTAGCAATTTTTATTTAGTTCCTTTATTTTGTATGCATGGCAGATTACCACTTATTCTCAATAAACTTAGAATTGTATTATTAAGGAATACGCTTTAAAACGTATTGAAAAAAATAACATTTTTGAGCAGCGTGCAGCCAACCTGCAGCTATATAAACAGTACAATCAACCATAATATTAATTGATATCAGTTTAAAAATTAATTGTTGTTTTAAATCACGTTTAAAATATATGGATTGTTCTAAATGTTTGTCTACTGTCAAACACAATTAGGCGATATTTGCGTTGCTAGTGAAAATTACTTTTGAATGATTTTAGTCAATAGTTATTTGACTAGTATCTACTTAATGTTAAGTAAATAATAATGGTTACGCATTAATTAAGAAACTCTTTTAATAATATTTTTCTCAAATTCGTTTGTGTTTAACAGAACATGTCACAAAGTAATTTCTCGTCATTTAATTATGCTGTTGATTGTACATATAAAATAAAAATCAAACTTTTCTCAGTTAAGCGGTCGCTCAAAAGTCAAGTCATCTCGCTCGCCTTTATTGTGCATGACCAAGATGCCTTGAATTTTTAACAGACAAGAAGTGTTTCAGTATTTTGCTTGGAAAACGTTTTTTATTGTAAAACTATAACAAATCTCTTGTTTAATTATGAATTGTAAATAATACTGTTGAGTTATTTTAGGTTCATTTGCTTTGACTTTAAATGAATGTAGAGGTTTTATATGTTTATTCAAGCGTCAAAGCCAAATGATCTTTATTCAGTTGTTTTAAAATTTACATTCGCATGAAACATGCGTAAAGCTATATAATTTAAATAACAAAATATTGTAAATATTGTAATTGTAAAAAGTATTGTGTCAATTTGTCAAAATGGCAGACATAAGCATGATATTAAGATATACAAAATTCGCTTCTTCTAATATTATGTATATTTCAAATGCATATTGCGATTTAACAACCATGAAAACATATCTTTTTTTATTAATTATAATGTAAACTTCAGGAACTGTAAAAATATTTCTGTCGCATAATTACCCATGTCACTGGCTCATAAGGTATCTTAACCTAAAGCATTGTCTGTCCTATATCCAGTCCATCGTTTATAAGCAATTTGGAAATATGAAAAGTTAGGGAGTAACTTATAGAAAACTAATTTAATGAAGCCTTTATTAAAGAAACCTAAAACTATGTAAATAGAATTAGCAAAGAAAATGAAATAATAAAATTATCTTCTAATTATAATTGCCTGATTTTTATTTACTCAACCTCTTTTTTGTCTACCTCTTTTAAGCAATTTCTATAAGTGGAACAGAAACGGATGAAGGAAAGAAGGAACATCGTGATGAAAGAAATTCTTAGGTCGTGTGTGAAGTCGACCAACCCGCGCTTGGCCAGCGTGGTTGACTAAGGCCTAATCGCCCCTAATGTGGGATGGACTCGAGCCCCTCGGTGGGGACACGAATGAGCTGTTGATGATGATGATGATATCATTAAACTGGCTGGTTGCACCTACGAGTACCTATGTTACTGTGCCAAACTTACTGGACAAAACATTCTAGAATACAAACGTATTTAACAAAAATCTCTTTTTGAAGACTGCGAGAGCGAACGTTAACATAGCACAAATAACCTGATTATTTGTAGGTATTTAATTTAAGTCCTCTGTTGGCAACTGGCTGGTTCTACCATTGATATATTTAAGAGTGGTGTGTTTGACGTTAAGACGTTTTGGCAGATTGGGTTGGATTGTCAACGGGCAAACAGCGCTCATTGTATTTTATATATATCCTCAAAATGCCTCTCATGATCGGCACAAATTACAAAAGTAGGTCCCGACTTGTCGGCACAAATAACTTCCTATGAAGGCTGCTTCCAAATTTTTCATCATTCGATTGAGGAGAACTAACCGAAAAATAAACACGTTTATTTGCATGGTTCCGTACAGTTGTACAGTTCCGTACCCAGAATTGTAGAATTTTAGGTAAGTATTTTCAAGATTTCGTTTTTGATTTCTGATGGATTTTTTAGCTTGGTTCCTAAGACCTTTGAGCCATATCTTCTTAAAGCAATTCCTTCTTTCTTATTTTTGAAATTGTGCAGTACCTATCACAGATATTGTATTATGCTGTATAGGATAGGTAGTATCTTTTTGTTCTGTGTTCTGTTCTGTCACAGAAAAATATCTTCTCTGGCTATGTCTTTCTTCCTTTACTCTCTTTAGACATATTCTTTCTAATCTGTGCTTTACTCCCTACATATAGTGCCTAAGAAGCTATTAGCTGTGCAAGGTGCTACACTTAGTGCAAGCATAAGTTTAATCTAAGTGTGAAAACTTTATTATTTTTAAACGACTTCAAAAAAGGAGGAGGTTTTCAACTCGTATTCATCTTTTTTGTTAGATATTTTCCCCGATTACTCGAAGACGCCTGGACCGATATGAAAGTTTTTTTTTTGTTTTAAAGGATATACTTTCCAAATGGTCCCATGAAAAATTCTCAGGAATCAATGATGTAGTTTTTTAGTATCGTTAAAATACGCAGTGGCAATGAACTTTTCCAACTTTATACGCATGTTATACGCCGATATCTTCGAAAGTTGTTAACCCATTTCGATGACTCTTTTATTGTCGTAAAGATCAAAGTATCGAAAATTTCTCGAAAATTGTCTCCTGAAAATTTTACAGTGTTAAGAACTGTAGAACTTTAATTACAAAAAAAAACTCAAAAAATCAGTTGGGATTTAGATGTTCTTCAACATAAGTTATTTATATCTCCAATTCTAGTTTTGAAGGCGGTTTTTCTTATTTAAATATAATTAATGTTTTGTTTTTTAGTGGTGTAAGTAAAGTTCTACATTTGATTAAAAATATTGAGGTTGGCGCCAACCTCAAAAAAACATAGATTTAGATTTTCTTCAACATAATTTTTTCATTTCACCATTTTTAGTTTTGAATACGGAAACGTGATTTGTCCTTCTCTCCGCTAGCTTGTGTTTCCCATACAAATCTACAAGACTATACGAGGAGACTAATTTATACAAAAAAACATAGTCATTTTATTTTTGTTATTTCCGATGACGATGATAATACACAAATATCCCACTAAAACAAGTATTGAGGGAAATTAGTTACAGCCGTTTACCTACTTTCCTAGAGGACTCCTAAATGTCGTATGTTCATTGTTCACGGAGGGAGCTGCCGTGAGTCACCTCCGATGCATCTCAGCCTATGAGTCACACCGTCGAATCACTGTTGCTATGCACGTGTATGTGTTGCGTTGAAATGTCGATCAATGCATGCGGAGTGAGTCAGCAAAAAGCCGATTTTTACTGACCACGTGCTACGAACGAGAGCGTATTTATTTCACGCTCAAATTAATTACCTGTAACTTAAACAAACCTATAGTTACAACTTAAATCATATTAGAAATTATGAGATCCGCAGGAGAACTAAGATCACGGACATAACAATAATTGCGAATCTTAAGTGGCAGTGGACATTGGATATTGCGAGGAGGACTGACAGAACCGGTGATATCAAAAATTTTAAATTGTACAAAAAATTGATATCTGCATACAAATAGTTGGACCGAAAAACAAAATGTAATAATACTCTTTATTGCACTTAAAATACATAAAAAAGGTTGTTAAAACATAGTTTACAAGGGCGAACTTATCTCTAGAAGAGATCTCTTCCAGTCAACCCATGAATATGTGTTAGTATGATGATGAGGTAGGCGACATAAATGCAAAAAAAATATGTTTAGTGTCGATTAAAATTTAATAAATACCTATCTAAACATATACATACCCATAAATGTGTGTTATTTTGTATATATACATATATGTATATATACAAAATAACACACACATACATATAAATAAATATATATTATATATACATAATCATATATAGATACATATATATACTAAAATGGACATGATGAAATATATATACACTTACTGACTGGAGATTACCTAACCTTACTGGACCTAAGTATTAAAAAATTACAAAATTATTTTTACAATTTTGAATTTTTAATACCCATGTACCAAACACCTTGTACTTACATTGCGGTAAAACTTTGCTATTTATAAAAAGAAATTACAGTATTCGAGGTCCCAAAAACCACACGAGCGCCTTCTAATAAACTACAAGCAAACACGTCTTTAAGTGCACGCGTAAAGACAATTCGTGGATTCATTGGGCGCCTTGAAAGAAATTATAGCAATGAGGCATCCGCCTTTCACTTCTCTAAGATATTATTAAGGCGAAAGACTAATATCTTATACCCACACGGCTGACTAATTTAAAGTGGACATCTGTCCTGATTGTTGGCATTTGTTCGTTGGTTCACTAAATATTTGGTTGCTTTTGAGTTTGCTGCTCCTTTTACTTGGAAGCCCTTATTGCGCCATACTGCCAGATGTGAATTTTTCTGTCACCAAACTTTACCTCAAACTCTGCTCAACCCATTTTGGGATTATGAGCAAAGAGTATTTATGTAGTAGAAACATCTACGTAAACAGTAAATTTATCGACTCTATTGAAATAAAAAAAAAAAAAAATTGTTTATTACCCTATACCACAACTGGTCAGTAAAAAGCTTTTAATAATCTCGACGGATATTGTCATGACACTGGTATTAATGATACCACCTTTCGCACAATTCATTCTACAGGTCTCCAATCAAGTGCCTTTCAACCATAAACATTGTACATATTTACATTTGAACGCTTGGCACGAGTTACACTCTGTTCCAAAATGAACAATGTTATTATAACAAATATGTTATCAAAGCATAATACGGTTCATTTTATATCCATTTGTATGTAAAGTAGCGGCGAAAATTTACCATTTTTATGCAGCGAAGAAGTCAGCATTTTAGGGTTATCAGGCATGAGACGGGGTTTGAGTACGAGCGACAATCAGAGTCGACAACGAAGTTACTTCAATTATTGATAACTGCAACTTACAATATATTATCTGTATTTTTTCTAGTATTAAAAATATTTACGCGTTTGTAAACGCTAAATCCGCTGCCTCACAGGTACTCTCACTAGCCACTTTGCCACTAAAGGACACCTGTGTACAATAGGCAAAGCTGAAGACCCTATCTGTAGAATGTGTGGTGAGGAAGAAGAAAGTATGGAGCACATACTATGTGACTGCGATGCACTAGCCAATAGGCGACTAAAGGTCCTGGGTCTAGGTTACCCTAAACCAGAGGACTTTATAGACCTTATTCCCGCCACATCGTAAAACTCGTACAAAATGTTTTCGATGTTGGCGGGGATGGGGGATAAGGAAAGTAGAAGCACAAAAGATCTCATAGGGTCGAAGTGCTCTGAGACACAGCCTCAGCCCCTTACATAAGAATAAGAAATAAACGCAAAAAATTATGGCATAAGTTTTAGTTACGCGAGCTTTAATTAAATCTTAAATTATATTACCTACTATTCAATTGCATAAAGTCAGTAAAGGATGATTTAATAAAACGCATTTTTTTCTAATTTGTGTTAGGCTTTTCAAGTTTTTTTTTGGTGTACTTATAAAGAAAGAAACTATAACTTGGATCTCGTCATAATAACCCTACGACATATATAGGTATACATTAACCACATCCTTTATTTTATTTATTTTTGTTTCATGATTATTACGCACATCTTTTTTATTATTCACGACGTAGGTCTTGGTCTTCATCTTACCTGATGTTAAGTGGTGATAAGGCGAGTGGAAGCGAACTTCACCCGGTATATCTAAGTTTTTTCATCACCCCATATCTTTCAATGGGTGTCGAAGGCGACTTGTGGATCAGCAAAGCGGTATTGATACTCCGTCAATCAATCCGGATTGGGAAGGCGTAGGTAGACTTCTTCATAAACCTCCTTCGATGACAAGGAGAGGCCTTGTGTCCCAACAGTGGGTCGAATTATGAAGGCAGTTATGGAAGGAAGAAAAAGCAGGAACCGTTGTAGTTGCAGGTCACGAATAGAACTACCTTTTCTCGTCATGTGGGTTTCGTAAAAGCCTGTGCAGACCATCGCACCATGGGTTTTATTCGCGAGGAAGTAGTACCTACCTCTGGATTGGGGTAGTGCCTCCACATTACAGAAGACCATAGTTAAATAGCAATGCATTTCTGAAGTGTTGTGTTTTTGTTGGTGAATATGATCGCCAGGTCTCCACGGGGTACGAAAGAAGACTAGGGTTGGCAGAGCGAGAGTGTCAGGTCAGTGTTACAACCGTCTATAGGCTTCGGTGGCTTCTTACCACCAGGCAGGTCGTATACTTGCCTACCAACGTTTAAAACGTCAGTGGAAACGGTTAAGAGGAGCGAGGACGACAAAGGTCGCGCTGAAACACGGTGTTGTCAAAAATGGCCGTAGACAGATTTGCTTGCACCGCTCACGTCTCGTATTGTAGTAGTAGTCTTCACTTTGGTAGAAATTGGGCCTTAACCACCCACAACATTCGAAAGGAACCCGGTCTCAGGCAAGCGGCCGACCTTAAATAAAACGATTCCAAAGCTTATAACAGTAAGGTGACACAAATTCCGACCACAAATACAGTGAGACCAGGGTAGGAAGGAGGAGAAGGAATAAAAGACTATGGCAATGACTCAAGAATAATTTGGCAAAGAATTAGGCAAGAGTCAAGTGCAGATCTAGTTTAATACACTGGGTTTTACTAATACCCTTAAGTATATATTTTTTTCTATACTCAAATAATAAGTAGGTAAGTACCATACATAGTTTTGAAGTTGAGATTTCTTTTAAAACTAAATTATATAAAAAAAAGCTTACTACAAAAAAAATATATCCAAATGCGTGAGAATAAAATCTGCCCAAAACGCATTTAAAATTGTAATTTTATGGAATAATTTTTGCGTTTACAAACGCGTAAATATTTTTATTATAATTGTAATTTGTTCATATTGATAAATCTATTGACTTGAAATTGCAAGCTATGGAGTTTCTTTAGCCATTTCTTCTCCATCTCAGCATATTAATAATTGTTTAAGTAAAATAATTATTTCGTCCCGAAATGGTGGTAGGGCTATTGACAATTTAAAAGTGCTTATAAAAGTCCATTTAAATAAAGAGCTTTTTCATTTCATTCCAGTCGTCTAGTATTGTCAATATCAAAGCATACTACAGCGACCCCAAGTAAATTGTGAACAGGGTAGGAAAATGATGAGTTATAGCGAATACAAAATCAGCTCCGCTAATCGCTAGGCTTATAACAAACGCAGATCGCTCAGCAACTAACCCTGGCCGTATCATTTTAAATTAGGAATGCGTGGATGAGTGATGGCGCACGCGCAGCCCTGATTGACTATTGTCTGAACGCAGCTTGCTTATACGACGCATCTGTTGTGTCTATGGACTCAGCGTACAAACTTAAATTGACCGTTAAATCTCATTAATTTACATTAATATAAAGAGATAAAGTATTTAACATTTCTTTGTAAAAAGTAAAATCTGGAAATACTGAGCCGATTTTGAAAATTTTCAGCAACATTTACAATCGATTTTCCATGTGAACATAAGATACTTTTAATCCTATTATATGGGATACAAGCAAACCTTGTGCGGTTCGCTAGTGTCATAAATAGATAATAATTTAGAAAAGATTAATATGCAAGTACTTATTACATATATAATTAGGTAAATTATTAAGGTACAGTCACCGTCAGTCAGAAGTAGAAGATTAAAAACTTTCACTTAGTTTACTTTTTCATTTCGCTTTCAAAACTTCTACGCTACCCGGCCACAGATGTCGCTACGTAGCACGCGTGAGCAAAAATAGTACTTACCTAGTTTTATTGTTTACGGGAAAATATCGCGTACCAAAATATAATATCTATTAGTTCTTTACCTATGTATGATATTGCCGTTTTGTATGTTTAAAGAAAACGCATTTTCCATACACTAACGTTTTCTTCAATTTCAAATACTTATTATCTATTGTAATTAATTTAACGTGCACCTTTATCTAGATTGCTGACAATTTTCAATTGTGAGTTCAATTAATAAATTTGCTATGAATGAGAAAATTTTTAAATATTTGATTTTCGAGATTCTTTGGCAGAAAGTTATAAGAATGTAACTCGCGTAATTAGAATAGAATAGAATAGAAATAAACTTTATTGCACATCGACATAAAAACAGTACATTTTTATAACAATTAAATATTTTTTCTTCTTTTTTCTTTTGTTTTTCTTTTATTTTGTTTTTTTCTTTGGTGTGTTTAGATATTGTTCAACTAATTATAACTTTACAATGTCAATTGTTAGCAGCCTTAAAAACTATTTGTAAGTAGGTAATAAGTGGATAACGGTGTGAGTTACACATTCGCACTGTCGTTGTATGTAGGTACATTGTGTAAGGATTACTTGTAATAAATATAAAATTATAATAAATATAAATCATTGAAAATTGATCGAATTTAGTAGCAATAGAAATTTTTAAATTAAAAAACCGCCTTCGAAACTAAAAACTTCAAAATAAAATTTTGTTTAAAAAATCTAAATGTATTTATTGAGGTCGGTGCCAATCTAATTATTTGGAATAAATGTTGTCACTTGTATTTGGGGTCGGTCCCTGTAGGTACTATTCTTGATGTATATAATATTAAACTATAATTATCGGCTCCTTCGTGCACCGCGTTCGTCAGATTCCCCATACGTAGTATATCTTCACAAACGTCACTTCTTTATTCCACCACAGTGCGCAAAGGAGACGACAGCCATACATCCGACGTACACTACATCTCTTCCTTGTTTTAATATTTTATTTTCAACCAGTCAGTAGTTTTCAAATAAAACAATTTATTTTACACAACTTCATTGGTATTTTAAACTTCCGTCTCTTATCAACAATATCAACAACAATAATTACAAACTGAAATCAGTTCTTACTTCGCTTCCCTATTTTCAACCTTTTATTAATATTTTACGCTTCCTTCTATGATCAATACTAACAACAACAATAATTACAAACTATGATCAATGTTTCCCTTGCTTCTCTATTTTCAACTTTTTATATATATTTCCTTCTATAATCGACAATACTAATAACAATAATTACAAAAATAAAATCAATGCTTTCTTCGCTTCTCTATTTTCAACTTTTTATTAATATTTGAAACTTCCTTCTATAATCAACAATAACAACAACAATAATTACAAATTTAAATCAATACATCTTTATTTTCAATTTATACTTTTAGCTTATTAAAACCGTCACAAACTTTCATCACTTCACTAACAATATTATTCTATTTGTTAAATTTTACAACACAGTTTGGGACAAACTCTATTAACCATTTCCCATAATATCTTTTTCGTCCAATACTTCTTATTAATTTTCTAAATCATCCTTCATTACTTGCCATTCCCTTTCTACCTTTTTTAAAACGTACAATATTACGTCGCAGATTTTATCTAGTTTCGTCATTCTATATTGTAATGACACTCCTTGAAAGTTAATTTAACTTATAAGTTCAAAAATCAAAATACCTATTATTTAGTTAGTTTTGGTCTCTCGTCAAACTAAAACTTGCTACTCCCTTTCTCTTGTACGTATATTCACTATTTTTTCTTTATACTTTATTTTTGTGCTGTAGACGTTTACTGTTTTATAATTATTGATCATAAGAATCTTATCCCTAACTTCCTTCCGTAAACTTTGCAAGATATTCCAGATTTTCTTCACGTTTTATTTAGAGCACTGAACCTTAGATCTCATAGATCCTTTTATACCAACCGCTAACGCATGAACAGTATCTACCTTAGGCTTCAAATTCAAATCATTTATTGCATTTTACATGTCATGTAACATCTTTTTAAGTTTTCAGGAATTAAATGTTTATCCCTGTGATTTGGTCTGTGCCCAATGAGTGAAACATCCCCACGAAACAAAAATATTTGTATATAAACATCAAATTTAACTTTCATAGATACAACTTTTTACTTTCTGAATATCATGATCCTGTAGAGAATTTTCTTCAATATCCTTCAGTGGCGCTGTAATCTTTACTATAGCTATCTGCTATAGGTACATAAAATCACGCTCATAACCCCAAAAGGGGCCGGCCGGTCAGAGCCTCAAGTAACACTCGGTCACACACAAAACCACATCTGGTGGCATGGGCCATACAGCAGTTGAAAAAATATCTTCACCATACCAAAGTTAAAATGCGGCGCATTTTATCTAACCCACCTACTAAATTCTAATACTTCTTTTTTATTGGTAACAGTAATGGCGCTCACATTCCGATAGTTACGTTTTCAAACACAGATTTTTTTTACATTGAATTTTAATTAAGACATCATCTAAGGCAGACTTGGATCCACAAAACATTTTCTTTAGTGTTCTCATCATAAACGCCTGTTAAATAATTAAAGGCATTTTTTATTGAATGAAAAATTTTCCTAACTTTCACTCTACAGTTATGAGATGTTACAACAAAATTTCCAACGAAGCCATTCTTTTAAATGAACATAATGTTACATTTTAGATAATGTATCTCATTGTAGGTGTACAATAAAGTGTCAATAAATAATTCCCCACATTCTTGCAGTACTGACATGAATGGTGGCGCTCAATCAGAACCCTTTTATTATTTTATTTTGCCATTATTTTATTTTTAAACTCCTTTATTTGGCCTTAGCACCCATAGGAATCCTTTCAAATTGAGCAACATTGTTTACAAATTTCATTCATCTATAGCTATGTAACAAACCATCGGGATCTAGAATGTCATCGATATCTATCTAGATTTTTTGACGTGACAACGTCTTATAATTCGATAGAGCCGGCTGCACGCACGAAAAAACATGACGCATGCGGCGTTACCTCGCTCTGAGGCGTTCCATGTAAGGCCGGCAAACAAATGAAATTAAATTTTTCTTTTGAAAAATGCTACCACTCAATCAGTATTTTCTTAAGACGTTGTCACGTTCAACTATCGTCAGTAAACCGACTTTACAGACAACCAATTTTTATGAAGAAGTTGAAAAGAGCGTCATAGAAAACCAAGGAAAGTATTGATACACATTTATAATTCTTTATTTATAATTCATACTCCGATATATTTGGAGCCGGTGCCAGCTAGTTTTTTTAATTTTGGGAATGTCCTTACATTAAAGATTTTCGCCGTTTCCAATTCGATTAGAAAAACCCTGAAAGTCACAGCTATGGTGATTTTGCCTAATAAATGCCTCGTACCACCGTCCACTACCTACATATAATCGCCAGGGATTTCTCTCTAGCTTTTTCTATATACAAAGGTCAAATAAATGACTCTATTCCGCCGCCAGCTTGTTTTGTGTACAATTAAGCCATACTTTGTCATATATTTAATTGATATTTGCAACCCTAATCATTAAACGTTTTCACTTTACTTCGTCTTACAAAGCAAATTACCAAAATCTCATCACTATCTAGGTTGAAAAACATAGGTAGTAAATATTAATCAGTATGCTGTTCATTAATGTTCCTTATCAATATTTTCTTAAACTATGCGCTTGTCTCAACATTCTTCCTTCCTAAATTCTGCATCTCTAAATTTATTTTAAGTAGGTACTTTTTGTGGAATAATTTTATTTTTGCGTTTACAAACGCGTAAATATAATACTAGAAAAATGCACTGAAAAAAAAATCGACTTGCCTCAGGCGGGACCCGAACCCGCACCTTCCACAATCCGGGTGGACGCGTTGACCAATTTCGCCACCGAGGCACTGCTTTTCGCTGTCGAAATTTGTCAGTGCTTGGTGCTTATGTTTTTATGGTAAACATCGTTTCATCAAATCTTTGAAATTTGCACTTCCAAGACCCGAACGAAATATTTTTGCAAATATTTGACGCCCAGCTAAGATGAAACTACCTTACATTATGGAATAATTTTATTTTTGCGTTTACAAACGCGTAAATATAATACTAGAAAAATGCACTGAAAAAAATCGACTTGCCTCAGGCGGGACACGAACCCGCACCTTCCACAATCCGGGTGGACGCGTTGACCAATTTCGCCACCGAGGCACTGCTTTTCGCTGTCGAAATTTGTCAGTGCTTGGTGCTTATGTTTTTATGGTAAACATCGTTTCATCAAATCTTTGAAATTTGCACTTCCAAGACCCGAACGAAATATTTTTGCAAATATTTGACGCCCAGCTAAGATGAAACTACCTTACATTATGGAATAATTTTATTTTTGCGTTTACAAACGCGTAAATATAATACTAGAAAAATGCACTGAAAAAAAATCGACTTGCCTCAGGCGGGACACGAACCCGCACCTTCCACAATCCGGGTGGACGCGTTGACCAATTTCGCCACCGAGGCACTGCTTTTTGTCTTGTTTTTTAGAAATAACCTGCTTGTCCGCACTTCATACACGTCGTCTCTTTTGGAGGGAATTCTTATTGACTTATGTCCATAAGATCTGCTATCTATATCATTAACTTATTCGTTCTTCTTTTGTGTATTTTTTTTTACTATTATTGTAGTTCTAAGTGTTTGCCTTTCAATACTATCATCAAATTCTTCTATTTGGTCGAGCAGATATTTGACTCTCGACTTACACAAATTTAGTAAATGAGCTTACTGCGTTTAGACACAGTAGAAACCTTTGAAAGTTTTCTTATCTTAATGTCCTAAAAATATGTCCTTCGTCCTTCAACTCTCTTACCTTGCTTAGGTGCGGAATAATAACCTATCTTATACAGAGCTATTTTAAAACCATCCTTTCATCAGTAGAAACATCTGAATAAAAACCTACTTCTTGCAGTTCGGGTCCACCCCAATGCAATAAACTAGAACGCTTCTGACAAATACCCATATAAACTGCTTCTGAATATATGGGGTTCCAACTTTTTTTCCAACGTTCTCGCCTGGTAACTACATAAGTATTGAATTAACATCTATGCTACACGTCAAATGTGTCATTATTTAGCCTGTTCACCTGTTCACAAAGAAAGATGATATTTAAATACAAGCCAATAAATAGGCACCACCTATTTATGACCCATATCATCCAACAAACTTTCCATTCGCCATGTTCCCATATCCTATTTTAACATCATTAACTTCCAATTTACAATTTTAGCATCATTAGAAGTCATCAGCTTCCAATCAAGCCAATAAATAGGCGTCATTTATTTATGACTCTTCTCGTCTAACCACCTTTTCGTCCGTCATCCTTCCCATAACTTCCAATTTACAATTTTAGCGTCATTAGAAGTCATCAGCTTCCAATCAAGCCAATAAATAGGCGTCACCTATTTATGACTCTTCTCGTCTAACCACCTTTTCGTCCGTCATCCTTCCCATAACTTCCAATTTACAATTTTAACGTCATTAGAAGTCATCAACTTCCAATCAAGCCAATAAATAGGCGTCACCTATTTATGACTTTTATCGTCTAGCCACATTTTCGTCCGTCATTCTTCTCATATTCTGTTTTAACATCATTAGCTTCCAATTTTCAATTTTAACATCATTAGAAGTCATCAACTTCCAATCAAGCCAATAAATAGGCGTCACCTATTTATGACTCTTATCGTCTAACCACAACATCATTATTTCACTTACCTAATTTTTATTTACTTGCTTAATCATTCATTTCTTCATCATAAAGCCAAATTTAATGGAAATAACAAATCTGTACAAATATGATTTTGTAAAAAAAATAATAATTTCAAAACCGCGCTTATTTGTTACTAGCGAGGCAGTGGCTAGTATGTCATTTTTACTTTCCTGTATACGTAGCATGGATAGAGGAAGCCTAGCCTCCATCAAGCCCCGAGTCGTCTCCGGCACACGAGAAAGTCAAAGGGAAGACCACTCCCAATTTTTTCAGTTTAAATTAATATAAGTAAGTAGATAGTAAAATCTTTTTAGTATATTTTTGTGTATGCTACTTTTTAGATTATAATCTACTAACTGATCAATTTATTAATTGTCTTTGGACTTCAGCAAAACATATTCAAATACCAATTTCACAATCAACAATCAGGACTCAACCAGGAATTGAACACAGGACCCAGGCTTTACCATAGCTAATAAGAATTATATTTTTCTTTTTGCAATAGAGAACAATTATACATGACATTAATTAAAAGGTCCAATTAAATACCATCAAAATGTAAACAAAATTATGAGAAACGTCACATAAATAGTATATAGATAAATAGTAACGAAAAACTATTCGATACTAAATATCATATTTTAACTTTGTAATAAATTATTTCCAACTTCATCATTAACTGTTGTTAAATATTGTGTTATTCCTGTTGTAGCCTGATACAAATTAATCATGATGAACAAAAATAACAAACTTCTCTTTCTATTTAGGTAGGTACACTAAAAATTAGTTGGTAAGTATGTAATTTTGTTGGACACTTCATATTACCCCGACAAAAAAAAATTTCAAGCTGTTACAGATTTGACTTCTGCAACTAAGAAAATCCATTGATTTTGTGTCTATATTTAATCATTACTATTGATATTTGCGAATAGTACTTACAATCTCGTCGCCAAAATGTACTATTCTTGATGTATATAATATTAAACTATAATTATCGGCTCCTTCGTGCACCGCGTTCGTCAGGTTCCCCATACGTAGTATATCTTCACAAACGTCACTTCTTTATTCCACCACAGTGCGCAAAGGAGACGACAGCCATACATCCGACGTACACTACAGTCCCAATCGGTCGGTCAAAATCTGGAGGTCGAATTTTTTGACGATTACAAGACTTCCTCTATACTACGTATACGAGAAAGTAAAAATAACAGAAATTAGAATCATTACCTATTCATCAAATTCGATGTAATTGAACATGTAGGTATGTGTGCAATGATACGTAACTAATTTATGGAAAAATATCAACCAGAAATTACTATCTATACCTACTAACACAACATATTTCAAACATTGTACCTATAAGTTTATGCATTTAAAGTGGACACATTTAAAGTTTAATATAAACATTAAAATTGCTCACGTCAATTTCTTCAATAACCCTAATTTGCGGCGGTGCCGAATACATTTAACGCATCGTAAGTACGGGACACTTGGACCCCAGACGTCGGTTATTATGCGGTATGTTGGTTTTACAAAACGTCTACCAAGTGAACTGTCAATGACTTGTTTCAATTTGTGGTTGAATGTAACAATAATATCTTAAAGACGAAGGATTTCTCATAGAAGAATTTTGAACGTCTAGATTTTTATTATTATTTCCACTATAAACAATTCTGAAAATCAAATACTATGAAGATAATGATATTACCTAGTTAATGAATGAATGCAAAAGACAGAAACTCGATAAGAAATAAAAGAAGTTGTCAAAACAATTCACTATTTAGTTTGAAGTGGTTGTGTAACGTAGGTATATAAAATAATTAGTTTCATATAAAATGTTTCATAAATAAAAAAAAACAATAAATTTGTACGCCTACTTAGGCAGAACATGTTGAACTTTTAAATGTTTATTTATTTAAAAGTTTAACTTGTTGGCTTACAGTAATGCACCAAAGCGCCAACAAGTCCAGTAAAAAATCATAATATTAAAATAACATTAGGTACTTTATACATTAGATACATTAATTTAAATGTCAATTCCATAAAATAATTAGTTAACAGTAAAAAAGAGGAAAGTCAAATACAAAATTAATTTTAAGTCGTCAAAAAGCAAATAATCAAAATACAAATTAATTGTTAGCATTATTTCTTAGTCATTTTTGGTCATTTAGTGTTATTAATTTAAATATCAAATTCACAAAATTATTAGTTTACAGTCAAAAAAGGATAAATCAAATACAAAATTAATACTGAGAATAAAAATAGAAACCAAATATGTTATGTACTACCTTTCACTTACACATGTTTCAACAAATAAATATCTTTTATCATTATTGGTTGTGTTGTGTCATACGCGTGCAATGACTTTTTTAATTATATTTGGTACACCGGATAAATAGCAGCTATTTTTGGTGTGGTCATGATTTTTTTTTTCGGATTCTTACACTAGGTAAACGACCGCTTACCTAATATACATGCGTCTTATGGTATACATATGAGTACACTAACAATTTAAATTTCTTCTTTGTTGTTTAGGTAATCCTTTTAACATAAATTAAACAATATTAGTAAGTACCCATAAATAGCATGACTGGTGAAAATGCGACGTTGAAGAGTTTGCTGGATGAAATGCATGTTCATCGAACAAACACCTGCTTCTATCTATATCCATCCATATTTTTCTCTCACGAAATCTAAATTGATCACTCTGAGGTAGTTAATTGATAAATGATTTAATATGACTTACGAAAGTATGCTCAGCAAATGATATTGTATCTTAAAGAGCTTTAAAACCACATTGTTTCCTAGTGTTGAATAAAACATGTTTATTAAATGCATTATGTGTTCTAAATTACAGCCTGTTGTACCTAACAGGTAAAAGTTGCCTCAAATTGATGTTCTTTTTATCGATCGATCCGATTTTTTTAAATCGATTTCAAAAATAAAGACTGTTTTTCTTTATGCTTAATTTTCAGATTTAGTTGAAGAATATAGAGGAGTAGTTATCCCATATAATGACTTCTCTATATTTTTTAAATATCTCGGTAATTGCTACGATTTTTAGGGTTCCGTACCTCAAAAGGAAAAAACGGAACCCTTATAGGATCACTTTGTTGTCCGTCTGTCTGTCTGTCTGTCTGTCTGTCAAGACCCTTTATCTCAAGAACGCGTAGACGTATCAAGCTGAAATTCACATGAAATACTCAGGTCTATTGTCCCTTTAAGCTGTGAAAATATCAAACTTCTAAGCCAAGCCAATCAAAAGATACAGCCGATTATGTCGATATTTTCAACAAATTTCCGGCACTCGCAAAGGAATCAAAACCTACAGGATACTTCCCGTAAACTCAGAATCTTGAAATTTGGCATGAAGCATTTTCATGTAATGCAAATATAGGAAAAATTGCCAGAATCACATTTTTTTAGTTATATAATATAATAAAAATATTTTAATAAAATGAAACTTACTATCTTATTTCTCACGAACGAATAAAGGTATCAAATTGAAATTTGTACCAAATACCTAAGTCTATTGTCCCTTTAAGCAGTGAAAAAATCAAACTTCTAAGTTAACGCGATCAAAAGATACAGCAGTTTATAAATTGTAAACCGCTACGTTTGTACGGCGGAACCCTCGGTGTGCGAGTCCGACTCGCACTTGGCCGGTTTTTTCCTATAGTTAAAGGTTTAAAAAACTTTCTTTTATAGGAGAATCTTGATTCTTTCGGAAAAATTGTTTTTTTAACTTCTGCACTGTAGTTAAAGTATTGTAAAATCTGCGACTACTCGTATATAACATTTATACTACTAACAATAAAAGTTACAATGTCTAAAATCCTTTAGAGAATATAATTATAACAGCCGTAACCGCCTTCTTGAGCTTTACCGGTAAAAGGCAGTATATCGCGAGCATCTTGAAGGGTAGACCCAAGCCCAGGTGTCTATTTAATTGGAAAAAAGCTAATTTACTTCGGTCAACCCTCCTTCGTCTTATATCTAATGAAGACGCGTCCTACATAGACCTTTTAATCTAGTAGAAATAAGTTTAAGTTGAAGTTTATCTATGCCCTTATTTTTGTCCATATCAGAAAGTTTCTCTGAGGAGTTTCTTCTAGATTAAGTATTAAACATTACTTTTTAATGTGTCATGTGACCTGTATTAGAAATAAATAAATAGAATAATTTTCGCTTATGGTGTTTCATCATCATCATCATCATCATCAATTGCAGGGAAAATAATTAGAATTATGCGTTGTAAAATTTTGTTTGAATATCCATCTAAAAGATAGTTTTAATTAAAAAGTAAAAAAAAAAACAAACTGACTTCAAAACTGAAAAGGGAGCCATTAGTTTTATGTTGTGTTTAAAAACCTAAAAGAAAATATGCCAAGTATTTTTTTGAGGTCGATGGAAGACTTAATTTAAAAGAAATGTACAATATACATAACATGAGTAACTATTAATTAGTTAGGAAACTCAAAAGAAATCGCGAATACGAAGCTTCGTGGTTTTCCAGAATTTCAAAAAAATCACTCCGGAATTTCAGAACCGCACTTCCAGAATTTATTAATATACTAATTGTTACATATTGAACATGATTAAAATAGTAAAATTAAATGAAATATTGATCCAGCCATTCTCTACGTTTCTAAGCTCCAACACCAGATGGTTGAGCATCAGTAAAGCATACACCTGGTCCCGTGGCCTATAGCCATCCGGCCGTAACGCCTTGCGGGGTGTTAGCTACCCCATTGTCTTAGATTGGAACAGATAGCCGCAATTACAGGGTTGGGTACAACACCGTGTAAAGGCCCGTTATTACTTTATAATTTGGTTAGGCATTAGATTTCATGGATTACTCTCTTGTGCTTTTTGTTAAAGTAATAACGCATACCAAATCTATTGGAACTTTAGAAGTTAGTAAGTAATTTTTATTTTGGTTCAACAGTTTCAGATTTAAAGCTTCTACCAGACTATCGAGGCACTGAGATGTAATGAGTAAATACATCTGACAAAGTAGATTATGTGCCTGAATAATAAACAGTTTGTTTGGTATAACAAGTGGTTTTAATAACTTATCTAAGGCCCGTATTACAGAATGACACTCAGAAATCAATCATGTTTTGAGAATCGTTTGTCACTTTCTATCAAACACAAAGTGGTAGAGACGTACGACGCTCAAGTCGACGTTGATTCTTGAGACTCATTCTATAATACGTGCCTAAGTGTTTACGTTTTGCTTCTATTCTTAATTAATGGCATTCGCAAATCTTAAAGATTAGGCATTTTCCAATGTCAAGTGAAAATTTAATTATTTTTACAAAAAATTGTACGGTAGATTTTGGTTTAAAATGGAGTCTCTCAACAAGTGTTTTTGCAAGAAGAACTCGGGAGAAACTCCTCCGTTTTGCTTACTAGGCAAGAAGTTTATATTTTACCTATTTACTAGTGAGTTTACTAGGCATAAGATTTTGACAGATATCCTATAAAAAATGTCAAAATTCTACCGTTACCAAGGGAAACTGACGGTAGTTACGTTATTGAAACCCGTCAAATAGTAACAATTATAAATACTTTAATGTTATATAAATCACAAAATTGTAAAAAAATGAAATTTTCCATACATTTCGTTTTACTGATGATGACACTAAAAATTTATTCCGCAATTTCAAATTTTTGGTATCACCGTAGTAGGTATGTATTTATGTGATTATGTTAGCAAAGGTGCCCGCTTGTTATACTATATATAGTATGGATAAACGCCCTGTATAACGATAAGTAAGTAGAGAGGTATGGGCCGAATAATAGACGAATACACTGTAAAAAATGATATGGCTAAGAAATTAAAAGTACTTATTACGCTGACCCCACAAAAATAAGAACCGGTCCCGGAAAGACTAAGAAAGTATAGAGAAGTTTGTAATTTATAAATCTTTATTTAATTTCAAGATTTCGCAATTTGTAGCTAGATTAGACTGGAACACAGATTTAGTAATACAATGAGATAGGCCAAGCCGGCGTTTAACTTGTGACAAGTGTATGCCCTGTGGGCATACATTTCCGCCACTTCGCTTTCCGATAAAGTCAAGTGAATACGTAACTCAGCGATTTGACCGATCTCCTTTGCGGCTGTGCTTAACTTTCATCGCTTCGCAGTCCTTAAGACGCGCGCAACGAATAGTGTATATTACGGCATGCGCAACTAGAACCATGTTATGTAGTACGGCCGCTGATCGCGACACTCGGTCTTCCTATGAACTCGGCGATTCGACCGAACTCTTTAGATTGATATATCTGTGGACTGGAAGCTTGAAAACCCTACAAAGCTACAAAGACGCGAAGCTACGAACGAAAAGCTACGAAGCTACTGAAATCGGTTTGATTGGTGGTAACTAGGACTTGCTCCAAGTCCATCTAAGCCTAGCCTAGCCAAATTGGGCCTCGCTTGATAAGATTATCAAAGTGTGTGGCTATACTAGGGAATTTTAAGCAACAGTACATATTAAGCTTTCGTAGTTAGTGATAGGCCGTAACCACTTTAGGTATCTTCAAAAAGCACGAATGAACTCGAGACTACGAATACCCGAGTTCTATACCGACCAAGCTCAGACCAATAAAAGTCTATTGGTCTGAGTGACCAAGCCGCAGAACTTCCTTTTTAATTAGGTACCTTCAATACCATAAAATCAAATTAATTACCAACACCTTTTGTAAGTATATTCTGATTATAATTGCTTAATACTTTCTTGACTTTCGAAGTCTAATTAGGCAGCTGTATTTTGAGGAAGTAATTACGATCTCCATTTTAACCATTAGGTTCATTCCGTCTGCATGTCATCACATAAAATGTCGCGGCATGTAACATCAAACATGTAAATTGACCCCAAACAGTCCATCTGCCACGCCACCTGGTGGACGCTGAATTAATTATGAAATTGTGGCATGCGCCCGCGCACGCGCCGCGGCCATCTTCACTTGATCTAACGCAAAGATAGTGTAAATATTAATTGTACTACGGAATTTTTAAACTTCGTAAAATTTAGACAAATTCACGTTTTCAATTTGGGATTTAGAAATTTTTGTTTGTGTTTCACTCTAGGCTCTAATAATATAAAAGCCTTGATGAGTTAGACCACATAGGTACTTAAAAATTTTCATTAATCTCATATATAATCATAAATTATGTTTTATTTTTGAATTATGAATATTGAAACAGATCAGTTCAATTGTTCTTAGACAACATTAAGTAGAATTGATGTGAAAAGTTGTTCCTATATTTTCTTATTATGATTAGTGAAAAGATTTTACATGAAATCCATTATGATGTTTTTTGTAAAAGACTATAGGCCGCCCTGCAAATACGAGTCGTATTATTAAGGTATTTAAAATCAAAATTCCAATTCGATTTCCGTAATTTTCTGTGTAGCTTCATTTCATGAGTGAGTTTTATTCTTTTTTGTACTGTTATTTATAACCTTAATCGAATACTATGTATCGAATAACAATGTAAAAAACCAGATGGAAAAAGTCACAACGTCTTAGTTGTTGTAGTGTGGGACAGTATAAATAAATGTATTGTTTTAAACATACATGGTCACAAACATTTTATACAAATATTGTCCCCAATAGACAACTTATATTACTTTTTAAAACACAGAAAAAATTTTAGAGATTAGAATTAGATAATTTGTCTTCATATGCCGGTTAATTGTTTTAATTCAGTTGTAATTTCACTTTAATAACAATTAAAGCGTTTTATTAGACAATACTTCGTTAAGGGCCAAAAGAATAATGCCCCATTAAGCCGGTCTTCATTAAGCAACGTCTCCCTTTTAATTAGCATGACATTCAGAGCCATACACTACAGGAATGTGACTGATGTCAGATGCGATAGACCTTTTATGGTAATTTGTACCCACGCGAGCATTTAACGGTTACAGTAAAATAAAAGAGTAATTGGAAGGAAAATATTAATTGAGCAAGAATAAGAGTAAATTAACTGACAAGGATTCGCAATGACTGCATTTATTAGAGTGCATTAGAAAATATTTAAATGCAGATGTAAATTTTTTTACGGTGCAGTATGGTATACTGCACTGATTATTGAATAAAGGAGACACCTAAGCATTTCATAAAGAAGTTGATGTGTCTGAATGTTAAGGTGAGCATAAAAAAGCAGGATAGTCCATCTATCAGTTCCTTTAAAAATAGACCAAAGCAGTACTATTTATCACAGATATCTAATTGATCTTCGCAAACTTATCTCATCATGTTTATTCTGTTAAGCTTTGTATTTGTCATAATATTATTTAATACGTGTAGTTTATGTATATATGTATTTGTTTATGTAGTATATATACATATATATCTATTTTATATTTACGTATTATTATTTTTTAATATTAGGTATTCGTTAGCTTAATCTGTTATTTATACCGTCATTTTGCATTTGTGTCGCCTACCACATAAATATTATAACACACATTTATGGGTTGACTGGAAGAGATCTCTTCTAGAGATAAGTTCGCCCTTGCAAACTATGGATCTGACAATTTGTTATTATGTATTTTTATGTGCAATAAAGAGTATAAAAATAAATAAACTGTGTAAAAGATAATAAAGTTGCGACAGGTAGAAGAAATCGCGAAAAACTAGTAGGTGTAGAGAATTTACATTTGTGGTATTTAGTTAATATAATAAAATACCACAAGAAATAAACCTTTGGGAAATTCTTGCACCTTAAATATCCTGAACAAAATTTCTGTTTATAATAATCTAAATGTTTTTAGAGATCGGTCCCAAGGGACAACGTTTATTACAAATATTGAGGTTAGCACCGACCTCAAAAAAACATTAAATTTTTTATAAACAGAATTTTTATTTGTCCGTTTTTAGTTATGAAGGCGGTTTTTTTTTTATTTTTATTATATTTTTTTTGTCATTTAATGTTTTAAGTACATAAATTTTCAGGAAACTGTCTTGAGATCTTTTAGACACACAACAAGTGATAAGATTACGATATCATCGATGTCAATTAAATAGTCATTATTAGGGATAACTCAAAAACTACTCGTCAGATGTCGATAAAATTTAAATGGGGGACCACATGACAAGCACCAGCTTCCAAATGTCGAAAGAATCTTCAAAATCGGTACACCCAGTAAAGAGTTATGAGGTAACAAACATAAAAACGTACAGTCGAATTGTTAACCTCCTCCTTTTTGAAGTCGGTTGAAAACAATTTCAAATCAAAATGAATCTTCATAATAAATCGATTACGCCCAACTAGGTAAAGCATGCATTATCTCGATCAACGATTGATAGATTATGTCTTATGCAAACAATGATGTCTATTTACCGGATCTGCATACAATGGGCGATTTCTTTGATAGCAACTGCACGTTAATAGACATTAGAATATGGAGTCCGGCTTTTTATGTAAGCCAGGTGCTTATGTAACGTCTACCTCTTATGTAGAACGTTAGGTAGAATGATGTTAAACAAATTTCGTGTCAAAAAACATAAAAATAAAGTTTTTTTTATATATATTTTCTTTGACCATAATTTGTTTTAGGCGACAGGCTGGCAACCTGTCAATATTGGCACTTCATGGTCCATACTGCCAAATGTGGTCTGCTTCAGCTCTTGCTGATAAAGTTCTGAAAGCTATATAACACTAACTGGCAGATAATACTGCCTATCTTAATACATATAAGTTAAGTGTCACGTTGTTTGTCCGCGATGGACTCCTAAACTACTTAACCGATTTTAATCAAATTTGTACACCGTGTGCAGTTTGATCCAACTTGAGACATAGGATAGTTTTTATCTTGATAAGTAGTCATTTTTTTTTTACTGCAGATGGAATGATATAGGTCAGTAGTATGAAATTACTACAGCAACGTGTGGCCGGGACAGCTAGTTGTGTATAAATCTAATCCTGCAAATAAAAAATAATCATTAAATCTTAATTTATTATTAAAAGAATTTTATGCATTAACTAACGGTTTTCACGTGCTTTATCTTAACATCAAAACAATCCTCTTTGTCCGTTCATTCATAAATAATACTTAGATGACAAAATTCTCACATTATGCGATCCTCAGCGGGACATTGGACACGCGAGAAATTCAACAATAATAATTTGTTAAGGGTAAGTTATTACAACGGTTGAAATATTTCATTTGACTTTATTGGTTGACTAACAAGTTAAACACTAGTTTCTAGTTACTGTTGTAAATTTTATTCTTAGAACACTGAAAAGCAACAAATGAATTATTTTTAAATATAAAAATACCGCCTTTAAAACTAAAAACGGAGAAATAAAAAAAATATGGAATAATTTTATTTTTGCGTTTACAAACGCGTAAATATTAATACTAGAAAAATGCACTGAAAAAATCGACTTGCCTCAGGCGGGACTCGAACCCGCATCTTCCACAATCCGTTTTTTTCTTCCTCTTCCACAAAAATATGTTTTAAAAAATCTAAATGTTGTTTAGACGTCAGTGCCAACCTCAATAAAAAAAATTGATTTTTTTTTAACACAATTTTTTTATTTCTTCGTTTTTAGTTTTTTGGGTTTGCTGTCTCTTGTATATAAGGCGACAGGCTGGCATCATTATTTTATTTTGTTGTGTCAGTTTTCTTTCGTGTGTGCTTAAGTAAATGATTACAAGTTTGTATTTTTTAAACCATATTCCTATAATCGACAATATAAATAATTTTACAGACCATTCTCATTTGATTTCTCTACTTGGTGATATCATGTTAACATGTTTAATGATAAACTTTATGATATTACTTCCCCTTAACATATTTTTCGGCGTTGACATTCTGCGCGTGGGCATCCAACGCGTGCAGAGCTCGATCATATCGACGCACACGCAGCTGCTGTCATCATTGTTTTAAATGACATTACGCGATAAAGGAATTACGGTGAATTGTTAATATTGTACCTTTTGTAGTTAGTAAACTGCCCCGGGTTAGGATAATATAAAATTCTCCATATGAATAGTTTAGTCAGTACAACAAAATGTATGGGAAATATAAATTTTTCAATTTAAAGTTTTTATAACACCTTTGCTATTTATATGACTAAATAACTATGTTAGAATGGGTGCTTACTTGAGTGTTAGGTATAATAGTACTATGCACTAAACGCCCTGGCTTTCGTCATTAATGCGAACATAAAGTTTCATCGTACTCATAATATTAATTATGACGAGAAAACAACAATTACCAAAATGCAAATTTATGTCTAGCATGGATTAGATCTAATGATGCATCCACAATACCACCCGCGTGCAGTTCGCGGTTCTGACGGTTTTTCTTGTGACCAGGCCGGATCCTTGCAATTTTTAAGGAAAAACAAAATTGCACTGCATAAAAAATCACTTACGTGCCACATGCATTTAGCGACACTTAAAAATATTAAACACAACAACATTACATCAGCGCGTCCAACTTCAAACTTATACACAAGACACAGGGTTCTATTTAGACTGTCAAACTCTCAAGTGTTCCAGCCATGTGTTTTAAGTAACCGTATCCGAATGAATGATGATTTTTTAAGCTCCATCATTAATATCAATCGGCAGATGTGTGCACTTTTATTCAGTAATAAAAAGCGTGTTTCCACACCCCCGTATGCGCGTGTGCCCCGCTGAGTCCTAAAATTGTTAAAAATCGACCTTTGATTAGTGTACACGAATATCTACTTATCTATCTACATCCTATTTGTGTACCATAATAATGAAG
The DNA here is from genome assembly GCA_955850985.1 of Elophila nymphaeata. Lineage (NCBI taxonomy): Eukaryota > Metazoa > Arthropoda > Insecta > Lepidoptera > Crambidae > Elophila > Elophila nymphaeata. The sequence continues at coordinate 9,644,027 of OY039086.1, read as the reverse complement.
GGTCAATTTAAAATATATGTCTCTATGTTCTTAAATTAAATTAGGTTTATTAATCGTTTATTAATATTAGGTTGCCTTGAAAATCGGCAGAACCAAAACTGAATACCAATAATTTCTGCGATTTCAGCGGTGTCTCCAACACTGAGCCGGTTCTGCTCGATGTAACTATTACACCGGTCGGTCTGCCCCGATTATCGGTATCTGGGTTCACATATTCAGCACAACAGCGAGATCGACTAAACGTCAATCATAGAATCAGCTCAGGGTGGATGAAATGGCGACAGGTTATGCGATTCCCGAAAATTGAACGGTAAAGCGGACGGATGAGAGTCTACAACTCATAATTTTAGTAATCTAGATAAGATTTACTTTTATTATTAAATAAAATAGCTACCTTTTAAATTAAAAATTCAATCCGCTGTGTTAAGCTTTGGGAAGAATGGTAACTAACTCCTGACACAAGATTAAACTTAAAAAGGGCTGTCCAAAAACATTATTGTAAAAAACAAAAACTGCCTTTAAAACTAAAAATAAAGAGATAAAAATTCTACAAACCTGAGTATTTGGAAAGAACGTCGTCTCTTTGTCTTTGGCACCGACCTTAAAAAACATGGTGGCATTTAGATATTCTTAAACATACAATTTTTATTTCTCCATTTTTAGTTTCGAAGGCGGTTTTTTGTTTTATTTTAAAATAATTTAATTATTTGTTTATTGTATGCTTAGTGGTGTAAGCATATTTTTACAGCCTGGAAGCTATCATCGAAATTGGTCAGCAACTTTCGCATAAAGTTAGAAAATACGGAAAAATTCTGCGACTGTGTATTTTCACTATTTAAAAAAAAAATACTGAGCCGATTCATGTAAAATTTTCATGGGACCATTTTAGAAAGATTTGAAAAATCTTGAAGGACTATTCCTTCAAACAAAAAAAGATTTTTCAAATCTGTCTAGAGAGATGTCTTCGAGTAATCGTGGATAATACCTAAACAAAATGAATCGTCCCTTCTTTGTTGAAGTCGGTTAAAAAAGACAATCTTTAAATACCCTCATAGAATAATGACGCGGTAATTGAGTAACAAAAATCTGTAGCCAACGTGTAACGAATCAAACCACACTAGCGCCATCTAACAATACGTTTCTAAGCAATAGGGGTGTATTATGCCCCAGCTATTGTATGTGGGTTTATTGATGACGGAAGTGTTACCGTCTTTGTGAGCCCCGTATGATTTCGTGATAAAAAATTGATGTCATAATTTTTTTGAGGTTTTGTCAAGTGCAGTTTGTAAAGATCGCGGTGTTACTAAATCGTGGCACGATTTAATAAGACTTTTGACCTTAATAACATTAACAGGGGTGATAGCGAGTGAGGGGTGGTCTGTTTGTGGAGCTGATGATAGAGACATGAGCTCTTTGAATCCAATAAATACTTATAAAACCGGACACTCTACACCAGTCTTTCTCAAAGTGGGCGATAACGCCCCCCTGTGGGCGTTGGAGGCCTAGAGGGGGGCGTTAAGGGACTCAGAAAAAAAAGGGGGGCGTTGGCGTGGTTCAGGGGGGCGATGGTGGATTTGTAATTTTATTTACTTAACATTTTAAATTTCACTAAACTTAAAACCTACCTATTACTCAATATCAGGCGTGGTTTAGGGTTATCAGATGATTAATTTGTAATTTCATTTACTTTATAATTCACTAAAATTAAAACCTACCTACTACTCAATATCAAATAATTAGTTTATTTATTTGCCTTGTATGATGGTATAAAAACTAAAAAATATTTATTATAGATTTCGTAGAATAGCCCGTATGCCGTACGCAATCAAGTTGTAACAAGTTTTTGTTAAATAACGCTATTGGTGCAATCCGGTAGTAATCGTCTGGTGCATCGATACTTGTCCTAACTTGCTCAGTACTATTAAGCGTGGAAAGAGATAAACGAGTTTGTGCGCGTTTGTTTTATTCCTGTCGGTGCGTGCCGTATTTAAATCCTATATAAAAGCTCGGAATATCTCTTAAATTTTCATTAGTAGTTTCGTGCGCAATCTTTAATCGATCTTCTGAAACAGAGTACCTCGTCGAGTGCACGGAGCTCCGAGTGGATCGCAATAAAGAAAGACTGTGGTAATCTTCAACCTACACTTCCTAAAAAGGTCAACACTTTATTTACATATTTGTAAAAACAAAGTCATGTCGGAAACAAAAAAGAAGAAACGGCAATACAGTGCAGAATATATTAAATATGGATTCATAGAAAATCCGACAAATTCATCTTTGCCTATGTGCCTTCTTTGTTCAAAAACATTTTCAAACGAAGCGATGAAGCCTTCAAGACTTCAAGATCATTTGAATAAAATGCATCCAGATAAGAAGGACAAAAATGTAGCCTATTTTCAAGACCTGGAAAAGAAGCATAATGCTCAGCCAAGTGTATCGAAACTTTTTTCGGTGGCTACTAAGCAAGACGATGACGGACTTCGAGCTTCATACAATATCTCTTTGTTAATTGCTCAAACAGGTAAACCACACACCATAGGAGAAACGTTAATTTTGCCGGCAATAAAAGAAGTTATAACTACTGTGCTTCATAAACCTGCTGCAGATATAATTCGAAAAATTCCTTTGAGCAATAGTTCTGTGCAAAGACGAATTGATGAAATGGCTGATAACATTGAAGAGTCGTTGTGCAATCATCTGAAGACTAGTCAATTTTCAATTCAGTTGGATGAGTCCACTTTACCAACTAATGAAGCTTTGTTGCTGTCTTACGTGAGGTTTATTAAAGATGAAAAAATATGTCAAGAACTATTATTTGCTAGAAATTTAGAGACAGACACAAAAGGAGAAACCATATTTAAAACACTGGAAAAGTTTTGTGATGAAAAAGGAATTCCCTTGAAGAATATTATATCAGCTGCTACAGATGGTGCTCCAGCTATGACGGGGAGTCAAAAAGGTTTCATAGCATACTTAAAAAACGAAATTCCAGATGTGCTTGCTGTACATTGCGTTATACATCGACAACATTTAGTTGCTAGAAATTTAAGTGAACGACTGTTTCAATCATTGCAATATGTCATCAGAGCAGTCAATAAAATCCGAAACAATTCTTTAAATGACAGATTATTTAATCAGCTTTGTGTTGCTAATGATGAAGATTTCAACAGATTGATTTTTCACACAGAAGTGCGTTGGCTATCAAAAGGAAATTGTCTGACTCGATTTTACAATCTGTTTGACTCTGTCATTGAGTTTTTGGAAAACAAAGACACAGAATTGCGCGACAAACTCATCACATCAAAGAATGATATCGCATACCTGACAGACCTTTATAAATTGCTTAATGATATGAATCTCCAACTTCAAGGCGATGACTTGAACTTAATAAAAACAAAAAATGTCGTCGCTGCTTTCGTAGCCAAGTTGCTCTTACACAAGAAGAATATCGGCAGACGTGAGTTCCATAATTTTCCCAATTTATCAGTATCCTGCAACAGCGACGACTTGCTTGTCTACTGCCAACATTTGGAAAATCTTCACAGCGATTTCATTGAAAGATTCCAGGATATTTTGAAATTGGAAATACCAGACTGGGTGTCAGATCCTTTTTCAAATGTCAACATAGGTATATCACCCCAACTGGAAGAAGAACTTATAGAACTGACAACGAATGATGAATTAAAAATCAAATTCAAAAGTGGTTACCACGAATTTTGGCTACAAAAATCAATCTCGCAGTTATATCCTGGATTGTGGTCGATCGTTCAACGATTTTTAATAGCATTCCCATCGTCATATTTGTGTGAACGTGGATTTAGCGCTGTGACAACGCTGCTTACTAAAAAGAGAAATCGTTTGCATGTTACCGAACGCGGCGACTTAAGACTGTTTTTGAGTAAAATCGAACCTGATATCAACAAACTTGTTAAAAATCATCAAATTCATCCATCTCATTAGATTCGTTATAAAATTAAAATTGATTACCTATCTACATTGTTTCTTTTAATTTGATTTTTAAATATATTCTTAATATTATAAAGTTGCGTTTTAATTGTTCTCACTGGTAAAAATGTCTAATTTAGAATTTAAACATCAGGACTGAATAATATAACACTATAACTAAATTAATTAAAGTAATGAAATGGTGGTTTTTAAGTTTTAGGAGTGTATAAAAACTAGGGGGCGCTGAAAAATTATTTATTTTCAAAGGGGGCGGTAAAAGAAATAAGTTTGATAATCTCTGCTCTACACCAACACCAAAACCCAACTTAAAATTAATGACAATTCCTGCTATCAAAAATACAAAAATATATCATATCAAAAAACTAAGCTAATCTGCCAGCCAGTAGCCAACAAGAGATTCTATTGATTAAATTAATAATTTTTTGTCCTGAAAAGAATGACTAAATTAGCAAAATCCATTTAAAGTAAATATTTTAAATAAATAATTATAATGTTCTGACGATACTCAAAGAATAAAATTTACTTTGATATACTGTAATAATAGGTTGGGGAAAAAGTTTCTTCGCATTTTTTAAGAAAATTCAAAACATTTTTTAATATAGTGTTAGCAGAAATGAAGAATGAATCGTTGCGAATCATGACGTCACCACAACGCCGCCATAAAAGCAATCGCTAGTTCGCTCTCAGCCCATTTGCTTGTCGGACGTTGAAGAGCGAGGTCGGTTGGAAAGGTATACGCCGTAATGGCGGTGACGGCTCGGTTGAGTCAGTCGTGTTCCGACCGCCGGACCGAGCGGACGTCTGCCACCACAGTGTACAGTGAATCATAGAGTGACTTAGTGTTATAGCACAACCCTCTCCCGACATTCCGGAGGACACCACAGTGGTGATCGATGTGATTTGCAGTTAGTCATTTGTTTCATCCTTATTATTCGGTTATTGTGTAAAGAGTTGTTTTCTGTGCAATCGCTTGTTACTTGTTGTGAAAATCTAATTGAAAGTAAAATTGGTTTAAGTTACGATGATAATTCTTTATTTTTATTTTATTCCATTTCTGATTCCTAAAATCAGAAGTGGGATAATACTTCCTACGCCTACATTAGAGGTTTTTTTGGTTTAAAAAAGAAAATAACAAGCAGTTGCAGGGATTCGATTTATTATGCCGCTACCGTCACAAAATCTGAAAATACGCCACCGCGCCATGAGATTAAGCGTGGTATGTACAAGCAAATCACATCGACACCATTATAGATCTCGTTCTTGTAGTCGTGGGTCGCGTTCACGGTTGTCTAGGAGTGAAAATCTTTCACGGTTTCGTAGGAGTGATACTCGTGTGTCTACTCGGCACGTAGAATGTAGTTTGCGGTCTCAACGCGACTTCGTCACAACAGAACCGATTTACAACATCATCATAGTGACCGTCGCAGGTCACGTATAACGATTCGATGGCGGAGACGTTAAGCGCATAGTGTCTACACTAAATGCCATTGGGGAAAATACGGCGAGTGTAACGTCAACCCCGTCTGACCGTGTTCGTGTTAGATATACTCCGAATGTAACGCCAAACCCGCTGACCGTGTTCGTGTTAGAAATATTGCGAGTGTAACGCCAAACCCATCTGACCGTGTTCGGGTTAGAAATACTGTGAGTGTACCGCTAAACACGTCTGCACGTGTTCGTGTTAGAAATACTAAGAATGTAACGCCAAACTCGTCTGATCATGTTAGTGTTAGTCCTACCCCCGATGCGAGGACAGCAATCTAATCGCAGCGCAGGTGCTTGCTGATGCTATCATTAAATAAAGCAAGGGGCCACAGTAACTTTGTATCTAACTTTGATCTATCGTCTATCCATAATTTTGGTGCGAGGAGGTAGTTCGTTTCTGGCCATTTATGTCAAGCCTAACCGCAGTAAATTAGTCAGCCATACACCAGCTAATGCTTTTAAGAAACGCTACACTACTCCACTAGATGTGAAGTGTCACTGCGGTCAGACTGGACATTTAAGTGTAATGTGTACCAAAAAATAATTAAGGATATAGGTAGCTCAAAAGTTGGGTACATGTTCTTTGTGTAAAAAGACAGGTCACAAGGAAAGTGATTGTTTTGCCAAGGTTCGCTCACAGGGGCGTGGTCGACGCACAGTTGATTTGTGTAGTGAGTTAAATAATTCTTCAAAAATATTGACATCACCACCGCAGTGATTCAGGGTACACCTGTGGACGTTTTGATAGATAGTGGCGAGCGCGATTTCCCTAATATGCGATTCGGCTCTCACTTTTCTTCTATTCTATTCTATTCTTAATTAATGGCGTCGCTATACATTTACGTTACGTGTTTTGCCAATGTCAATATAGTGGAAGAGTAATTAAGTAACTAAGGGTTGTACGGTGGATTTGAGTTGGAAGTAGATTCTCTCAACGCGTGTTTTTGCAGCGAGAACTTTGGAGAAACTCCAACACTTTTCTTGTCGGCGTAATCTCATTGCGTATGTCACAATTACAGTGGAGTTCAGTAACATTGCTTTCGATATTGATTTTATGTTGTACCCGCAACTTGTATGAATGAATACCCCGATTATTATCATAACTGACGTTCTCAATAGAGATGGTGTAATGCGATGTATTGAAAACATTATCTGAGGCGGGATTCTCAATAAATCTTCGAAAGTGTACCTTCCTAACTACCGAGGTAACCTGGGCCGAGTTAGGCCGAGTTAGGGCCGAGTTAAGTGCGCCAGTTTCTGGGCCTGGCCGGTTGTTTCCGCCGTTGCATCGTGTGAAACGTGTTGGTGTTTATTTAATGGGGTCACCCGGGGCGCGGATGGCCGATGCTGCTCATATGGGTTGGAGACTCTGGTGGTCGTCATAGCGTTGCGAAGTTTTGGGCATTATTTGATTGGGGTGGCTTTCAAAGTCTTAACCGATTGAAATGCTCTGGGGGCCGCAGAGGGCAAGACAGATCTTCTGCCAAGGGCTGCACGCTGGATAATTTGTCTACGGGATTTTTTACTTTCGAATATAGAAAGGGGAATGGTGTCCCGAGAGTTGTGCAGAATTTTTCGAAAATAATTTTGTGGTTTACCTAACGCTCTTATGTTACAGTTCTTACTTGCGAACGTCTATATGTGCGTGTGTATGTTTGCAAGTCACGTGGCGCTCTGGCGTGGATCAAAGGAGCGTTTACCCAGGCGCGAAAGGTGCCGTGCAGAGATGTCGGCGGACTAGTGGGTGGCATACCTATGTAGTGGGATGGACGAGCGGCACTGGGTTGCACGTCTTATGACGTGCGTGGTCTCGCTTCGGCGAACCGGCAGACGTATCATTCGATGCGTGGTCTCGCTTTTGCGAACCGGCAGACGTATCATTCGATGCGTGGTCTCGCTTTGCGAACCGGCAGACGTATCATTCGATGCGTGGTCTCGCTTTTGCGAACCGGCAGACGTATCATTCGATGCGTGGTCTCGCTTTGCGAACCGGCAGACGTATCATTCGATGCATGGTCTCGCTTTGCGAACCGGCAGACGTATCATTCGATGCGTGGTCTCGCTCTTGCGAACCGGCAGACGTATCATTCGATGCGTGGTCTCGCTTTTGCGAACCGGCAGACGTATCAGTCGATGCGTGGTCTCGCTTTGCGAACCGGCAGACGTATCATTCGATGCGTGGTCTCGCTTTGCGAACCAGCAGACGTATCATTCGATGCGTGGTCTCGCTCTTGCGAACCGGCAGACGTATCATTCGATGCGTGGTCTCGCTTTTGCGAACCGGCAGACGTATCATTCGATGCGATGTCTCGCTTCTTCGGCCTTGCAGACATATCTTACGATATGTGTTGGGCTTCGGCCTTGCAGACATATCATTCGATGTGTGTTGGGCTCCGGCCTTGCAGTACCTTCTTAATTACCGATGTAGGGCCGATCCAGGCCGAGCGTCTGACAGATGGAGGCGCCGAGCGGTTGCGCCAGTTCCTGAGCTGCGTGGCCGGGTCCGTCGCAGTCTGCGTGCTGCCTACCCGGCAGTCGCGCACCATCCACGTGCGTGCCTCTGCCTGCGCGCCCTGCCTGCGCGCCCTGCTTGCGCGCCTTGCTTGCGCGCCCTACTTGCGCGCCCTACCTGCGCGCCCTGCATACGCGCCCTGCTTGCGCGCCCTACCTGCGCGCCCTACCTGCGCGCCCTGCTTGCGCGCCCTACCTGCGCGCCCTACCTGCGCGCCCTGCTTGCGCGCCCTACCTGCGCGCCCTGCATGCGCGCCCTGCTTGCGCGCCCTACCTGCGCGCCCTGCTGCGCGCCCTGATTGCGCGCACTGCCTTACAGACATATCTTTCGATATATGTTTGGTTTCGAATTTGTATCCATATCCATTGATATGTGTTGGACTTTGGTCCTGCAATCTCGTATGGCTTAGCCTTGTACGTAGAATTGTAAGAATAAGCGATGTGTGTGGTCGATGAAGCTTGTAATACGATGATTGTTAGTGAAGTAGAAGAAGTTAAGAAATAACATCGTGTGTATCATTGAAAGAGGGCCTTGATTGTGTGAGGAATGAAAGAATAGGCAACTTTACAAAAAAGTTTTGTTTTTGTGTTCATGTTGTTTCTCATCGACAGATTCCGAAGCTGAAGACAATGATGACACCGGTGCTAAGCCCTGGTCTGCTCAGGTTGACCCTGTTGAGGTCTTCCATGAAGATATCTTGTGAAATGCGGCCGAGGACGGCGCATGATCAGGATAGGCCGTGTTAGCAGAAATGAAGAATGAATCGTTGCGAATCATGACGTCACCACAACGCCGCCATAAAAGCAATCGCTAGTTCGCTCTCAGCCCATTTGCTTGTCGGACGTTGAAGAGCGAGGTCGGTTGGAAAGGTATACGCCGTAATGGCGGTGACGGCTCGGTTGAGTCAGTCGTGTTCCGACCGCCGGACCGAGCGGACGTCTGCCACCACAGTGTACAGTGAATCATAGAGTGACTTAGTGTTATAGCACAACCCTCTCCCGACATTCCGGAGGACACCACAGTGGTGATCGATGTGATTTGCAGTTAGTCATTTGTTTCATCCTTATTATTCGGTTATTGTGTAAAGAGTTGTTTTCTGTGCAATCGCTTGTTACTTGTTGTGAAAATCTAATTGAAAGTAAAATTGGTTTAAGTTACGATGATAATTCTTTATTTTTATTTTATTCCATTCCTGATTCCTAAAAATAGTTTATTTACATTTAACTAAAGTATGTAGGTACCATTTTGTTCGATAACTTTTTGCCATCTTGTAGGTAGTGACATGATCCCATTGCTATAGAAATTTTGGGACTTCTGGTCAAAATACCGCGACAAGTGGTTTTGGCAGTCCTCTCGTGATGTTAACCTGACACTGCCTAAAGAATTCTGAAGAGACCGAAACAGGTGGAAATCTGAAGGTGCAAGGTCAGGACTATACGGCGGATGCATTAACACCTCCCAGCCAAACTCTCTTAATTTTTGCTGAGTGGCTAAAGATGTGTGAGGTCTAGCGTTATCATGATGAAAAACCACACCCCTTCTGTTGATTAATTCTGGCCGCTTTCTCTCAACTTCTTGCTTTAATCTCATCAGTTGTTCGCAGTAGAGTTCAGAATCGATGGTCCTGTCTGGTGGTAACAGCTCATAATGAATAATGCTCTTCCAATCCCACCACACACACAGCATCACCTTGTTGCGAGTTAACCCGGGTTTCGCCACAGTCTGTGAAGCCTGACCGGCCTTTGACCACGACCTTTTTCGCACGTTCTTGTCGTACGTGATCCACTTTTCATTACCAGTTATCAGCTTCTTCAATAATGGTTCGGTTTCATTACGTCGTAATAAAGAATCACAAATGAGTACACGGTTCATTAGGTTTCTTTCAGTGAGCTCGTGAGGTACCCAAATGTCGAGCTTTTTTGTGTACCCAGTTTTTTTCAAATGCGCCAAAACTGTTTTGTGGTCAATTCCCAGTTCTTCAGCTACGTCGTAACTACTGACATGCCGATCTTGCTCCACTTTTTCAAAAATGGCATCCATTTTATCTGTAATAGGGCGACCAGAGCGACGTGCATCTTTGACATCAAAATTTCCGGATTGAAAACGCTTAAACCAAATTTGTGCTACTCTCACAGACACTGCACTAGGTCCATAAACATCGCAAATTTTTTTCGCGGCTTGCGTTGCATTTTTACCTTTTTTGTAGTAAAATTTTAAAATGTATCGAATTTCTTCATTAGATTCACTCATCTTGGCGGTACGAAAAACAAATGAAAATCACACATTTTCCTAATTTGAATTTAGAATTATGTTCTTTAAAATTTAAACTTTCAATGATACCAAAACCAGCCAGATACAAATAGTATAGCCAAAGAGATTTTATTACAAGTTTATACATACTGTAATGCGAAAAGACTTTTTCCCCAACCTAATATAAAGACACAAAAACAAGAGAGTCTTGTGTTCCGCTACTCGGCAACAGAGGGCAGTAGATAAGTCAAACAGTTGGATTAAGTAAATAAAACTAAATTTTTTTTTTGTATAATCAATGAAAGCAAGGAGAAGATATTATTGTTTATTTAGAAATTTATTTATAATGATATTTAATTCATGAGACATGTTTATTTGTTAGGTATCTTATATGTTTAATTAGCGCAGAGTTTTGGAGATGCTTAAGCATAATTTTCTTACAGTAATAGATAGTAATTTAGCTCATAAATATTTAATAAAGGGTAAATGCAAATTCATACATTACCATAGTTTTATTCCAAGTTGGGCACAGCGAACTAGCTTCGTGAATTTGGAGCGCCCGAGCTACAAGGTAAGTAGTGTCTTAAAATTTAAATATGAAAGTAAATAATAATTGCATAAGTGTAATAAGGTGCAATAACCATTTTTATAATCATTAAAAATTTGTTAATAAATATAAATTTTAAACAATATTCATTAGTTAATATTTTAAAAGCCACCACGCTCACCGTCGTCGTTTGTAAAACAAGAATAATAAAATAATGTAGTAATAAGAACAAATATTAATTAAACATCTAACAATTCAAAGTCAAAGTCAATTCTTTTTTATTCATTTAGGTACAATTTGTACACTTATGAAAGTCAATTTTGATGCCACCGATTCAAGAATCTACCAGGAGGCCTTGTTCTGAGAAGAACCGACAAGAAACTCAACAAGTTTTATCCTCCCTTTACAGTTTTTATACATTTTGAACAATATTCATTAGTTAATATTCTTTATTTTATTATATTGTGCGTTATCTAAGTAGTTAGTGTCTATAACACAAGTTTGGGCTAGACAAATTGGTGTGAACGTCTAAAAAGAAAAAAAAACCTGTAACAGTTCTCCAATTGATTTTCAACCTTAAACATGTTTATTATAAGTATAAAGCGCAACATCGATTGGAAAATTTGACATTTTGTGGTAACCCGATGTTAACGACCTATACCTAGCAAATATACACAAAAAAAATCATAAAAATTGGTGAAGCCGTTTCGGAGAATTCGAACACAAACACCGTAACACAAAATTTTTATAAATGTTTATTTAGATTAAAAAAAAATCTTATTATTGCATAATTTACAAACCCAAACATGTTTTTCTATTCTGTATTTAAAAAAAACAACAAACGACACGCTAATCTGACCACAAGGGGCCTAAAATTTTTTATGATTTATGAACTCCCCAAAAAAATCGGCCCACTTCACTCGTTGCTCGCATAAATCATTCGAAAACGCAAGGACGGTTTGCTTATTTTCGCTTAGTTTTTTCCAAAACAAATGCCTCATGCCACGGTGTCGTGTTACAGCCATCTGTGGCTCGTCTACTCGAAGACTGTGGATGACAACCCATTGAGGATTTAGGATCTTGCAAAATTTTACCATGTTTATCATTCAGTCCACTAATGCTCGTATTATAGAATAAGTTTCAAGAATGAACGCCGACTTGAGCGTGAAGTGACAGACGATTCACAAGATATGTTTGACTTTTGAGTGTCATTCTGTAATACGGGCCTAAGAAGGAGTACGCAAAAGCTCTCCGAAGACCGCAACTGAGTCCGTTAAAATCTGACTACGCCTTGCCTGTCACCTGTGTCGATTATTCTGAAAATATCGATAACATATTTTTAATAACTATTAGGCGGCTTACCGATGTAGATACCGCTAGAATAGATTATTTTAGTTATTTTCACAGCATAATGTCATTTGGAATTCTTCTCTGGGGGAGTGCTGCAGATATTAATACCATCTTTGTGCTGCAAAAACGGGCTGTTAGAGCAATTTATCAACTGCGTCCGCGTGACTCCCTCAGAGAAAAGTTCAAGGAGATAAATATTCTGACTGTGTCATCACAATATATACTGGAAAACTTACTATATGTAAAGAAAAACATTATGAATTTTTCCGAGAAATGTCATACGCACAATGTAAATACTAGGAAGAAACACGATTTGGTTGTATATAAAACTCGTCGCCACAGAATAAGCAATTCCTTTATGGGTCAATGTATACGTTTTTACAATAAGCTTCCGAAGAATATTAGAGACTTGCCTATTAATAAATTTAAAAAAACTGTAAAATCTTAATTATATAAAAAAGCTTATTACAAGTTAAATGATTATTTAAATGATCCAAATGCGTGGGAGTACAATCTGCCCAAATTTACGCATTTAAAATTGTAATTTATTCATATTGATATATCTATGGACATGTAATGATGTTTTGAAATCATTACGAAATTGTAAGCTGCGGAGTTTCTTTCGCCATTTCTTCTCCGTCTCAGAATACTAAGAATTATTTAAGTAAAATAATTATTTCGTCGAAATGGTGGTAGGGCTTTTGACGATTTAAAAGTACTTAGCAAAGTCCATTTAAACAAAGAGCTTTTTCATTTCATTTCATTTAATAATTTGGGTATCCATTCAAGTTGAAAAAACTCCTTTCAAACACTTTTTACCGCACATTAGATATTGAAATTCCTATCAATACCGGAGCAATATCAAAAAATAATTGCGCACACAATAAAATTTATACGGCATTCCCCAATTTATTGCCCTAAAATCAATCCCTTTCCATACATCTTAATCCATCACATCACAATTCCTCATCATCACAAGATCATGGTTCATTAAAATAACCCCGTAGAGCGTGGATAGTACTGGAATCAATTTGGTACGGTCTAGCCGATGGGGTAAGATAGTCGACAATATCTACGATACAGTGTCGCAACTAGACAGTGTGTTGGCGCGCTGTCATAGTGACAGACAGCGAGAGCAAATTTTTCTTTTAATATTTAATAAAAATTAACCCTTAGATACTGTAGCTTTACCAGAACTCATATTAAATGCACCGTGGTTTACAAAATGTAACGAGATGCATTAATACTAGAAGATAAAAAAAATTAAAAGCAGGAAGTAAGTACTTTTGCGCATCGCTATAAAAACAGATTAACTTATCACAAAAATAAACGGATCGCAACTCTGAACAATGACATGCTCAAATATGAAAAGATTAAAGAGATAAGTATAATATTAACAGTCCAGAACTTAATTGTTCGCTTTTCTATTGAGAAGCGACTCTTAATAATGGATTTGCATAGTGACCTCACTGACTGCAGATAGTCATAAAATAAGAAAATGAAAATAAAAAGTTGTGTCATAGTGAAATATGGTCAAGTAAGTGGTGATATTTTGGTGATTACGATCGATACGACTAGGTAACTAGCAAAGCGTCTTACTATGGAGCAATACAATACAAATAACTAGTAAATGGTATTTGTATCAAAACGTCCTACTATTAAAACGTTTTCAAACAGAACGTCTAATTATTCCTAGGAAATCGCCTAATAATTTGCAAGCACATTTGTAATGTAGATCAAAGGATGTTGACAGCTAATGTATGGATATAATGCCTCAAGATTTTGACAGGTTATCTGCCTGCCGCCTAATAAAGTTACACATTATAAAACATTTTCTACCATGACCCGTGCCAGTGTATCGTAGACAACATCAGAATTAGTTCAACACGCACAGTCAACTCATTTGGAGTTGTTAAATCGATTAAATTCACGGTTAGCCCTTAACATGAGAGCTTTTATGTGAAAGTTTGGTAGATAATATAAGTTTACACTTATACAGTTAAAAAAATCTTCTTATTGTTCCGACTAGGCTGCCCGCCCACGTCCGATAGTCGATAACCGCTATATTGTAGGAGAAAACTACAACATTATCGATCCTAATTTGATTTTTTTCTAGTGTGACCTTTTTAATATAATTTAAAATCTTTGTTGAAATTGAGCATGACATTATTATTGTGCTAATTTGACATTACTAAGTTTGCGATTCTTATTTGTATGCCCAAGAGAATGTGTTCTGCGCCTTTGATATAATATGTTGTCATCTTGTTTATGTACCACATTCAAAATAAAGTCTATTCTATTCTGAAACATGGAACGTATTGATTGCAATAGTGAAACGCGCACGTCCTACAAAATTCGGTCAGAAAATGTAATTAAATTACACGTAATAAAACGGCCAGATAGTCGATCCTACAAAATGTCTAACGTAAGCGAATGGCTTTAATTATTTAAGTGCCACAATGGCACTTAATCTCATGCTTCCTGGAAAAAAACATATAAATAATCAGACTTGTCACTATTGTCAGATATTTTAGAAAAACTGAAATGATAGAATGAACAGATGATTTAATAAATCAATTTGCTAAAAGAAAAGTGTATGTTTAATTTGAATTGTTTGCCTAGCTAAATTTCTAAGAGGAAGTGATAACTTATAATAAATAAATATTTATTTTAATGCAAGTTTTTTGTGAGCAATCTTTACCTTTCATTTGGGCCCCCCAACTAATTTTGAAACAGGACCCTCCAAGGCACGCTACGACACTGAGTAAATTGTGTACATATCGGTACCTACTTATAAAAGCATTTCTACATATAGACAAAAGTCTTGATATTAAATGAGATAAAAAAAAGCTTTGGTGTTTTATTGTAATTTAATTTCAGAACCCCCATATTTAGTTTGCAGCACTGATTTTTAATTATGTTTTGTTTTTTGAAATATTTTTGCTGTAACAGAGGTGCTTCTAGTACATTTGGTAGCCTTGTTTAGTATTATGTATAACGAGTGTAAAAAGACCTTTGACAAAGCCGAACTCTCCGCATTCTATTTACTACATTTTCTATGTTATTTCTTATTATTTAATCTCTATTTACTATATTATTTCTTATTTACTACATTTTGGTAATTACTACTATTTCTATATTAAGTACTGTTGTTTCTATGCTATTTAATACTCTTTATTGCACATAAAAATGGTTGTCTACAACGTAGTTTGCAAGGGTGAACTTATCTCTAGAAGCGATCACTTCCACTCAACCCATGAATATGTGCTAGAATGATCATAGGTAGGCGACGTAAATGCAAAAATTGTTAAAGTACTTTTTATGAATATACATAATATAAATATATACATAGATAAAACAATATCTACAAATTATATATACACGTATAACTAAAATATATACCTAATACTTACTACATACATAATATACACATATAAATATATAAATAAACATGATTAGATACTGAAATGACGATGATGAGAAAATCGTACAATTTATGAGCTATTACATATTGTAAGCTTTAGTGTTTGAGGGTTGCGGATGAAGCTTTTTACCATCTTTCATTGTTATCAATATCATCACTTACCACCTTAGAAGGCCAAGAGCTTCTCCGAGAATAAAAAAAACAGGATTTCAAATTTGCTTAAATGTTTAATGAAACCTTATAATGTAACCGCAGATGTCGCGCGGACGTCCGCTTCCACAAAGTGTCGAGATCGATTCTAAATTTAGTTTTGTAAAATATTTTATTGACTTAACACGTCAAATGCATGGGTTACAAAGTCGCTTCTAGCAGTATGGGCCACGCTCAAAACAGTGACAGGTTGCCAGCCTGTCGCCTAATAAGGGACATCAAACCCAAAAGGTAACAATTAATCCTTGAGTAAACAAAAGCCAACTACAAGGGCAGATGTTACAATCAAAATCATCTCAGCAGTTCCGTGTACTGAATATGAGATCCTGAGATTGCGGAAGATTCCATACCCTGCGGAGGCAAATTCGTGTTCGGTTACTCTGCCTCGAGGCCAGAAGGAACGGGGCTGCGACCATCTACGAGTACTTATTTGAACGACCTCTCCCACTTCTGGCTTAAAATGTAAAGAATAACACATGGGCACAAATATATTTCGCAACTGACTCATAGATACCCTGTCATAATAATCATTCGTTCTTAATGATAGCAACTATTACCTACTGCACAGAGTACTAAACTGTTAATCTACTTCTCATCATCAACAGCTCATATGTCCCCACCGAGGGGCTCGAGCCTACCCCACATTAGGGGCGATTAGGCCTTAGTCAACCACGCTGGCCATGTGCGGGTTGGTCGGCTTCACACACAACCTAAGAATTTCTTCATAAGTGTGTGCAGGTTTCCTAACGATGTTTTCCTTCACCGTAAAAGCGTCGATTAAACGTACATATGAATTCAAAATTTTAAAACACATTGGTCCATGGTGGGGATCGAACCAGTGCCTCCCGGGTGGGAGACGACGCTCTTACGCACTATGCCACCGACGCTTTTTCTCTACTTCTGATGCTGCTGTATTAAAACAGGGTTACTGTACGAAATTAAAAGTGAACGGAGATAAGAGTCTGAAGACCTTAAGAGAACGTTTATCGATCAAGTCTTAAAAAATCGGGAGTGGTCTCCCCTTGACTTTCTCGTATACCGGAAACGACTCGAAAGTTGAAACAAACCTTATATTTTGATGTCATACATGCATTTTAAATTTGGTTGCAATAATTTAAAGGATACTCGAGTTGTCATGCTACCGCACAGACACACACACACAGACATAATTCCAAAAAAAATATTTTTCGACTCAGGGAGGTCCAAAACGTGTAAATCGGTCAAAATCTCGAAGTCGAATTTTTTGACGATTACAAAACTTCCTTTTCAACACACTTCCTCATAAAGTGTCTCTAATCCCATGGCAATTAGGCACATAATGACACCTATAATCAAACTGTGACTTTTTCATTACTATTACTCTCACTCGTGAGTAAACGCACGCGCCCGCGCCCCTGCGCCGCCCCTTCTGAGACGCATCCTACTAGCGAAATACCAAGTACATCCAATGATTGGATTTCACCTACCTACACGAATAATGAACCATCACAAATAACAATAGAACATGAAAGTATTTCAGTAAATAATCTATCTGATGAGACCGCTATATCATCAAAAATAGTTAATTATAATTTTACTAACTGCACATTTACTAATTGTTTCTCTAAATAAACTTTTATCTACTATGTAAAATGGTTTTTTATTTAAGTATTATTTTATTCAGAAGTGTGTTGAAACTTCCTTTATCGTATACGAGAAAGTAAAAAGGGTCAGTTTAAAGATCTCGAAACCGCCGAGCATACAAGTGAACTGCGATGAAAGTGGATGAAGCGAAAGAATTATGTGAGAATCTTATCAAGTGGAAATCAAATCAAATCTTTATTGCAAACTAAGTGTGTACAGGTGTTGTTATTATTCAAAGAACTTAATACTTAGTCGCCCTTTACGGACACAGCAAATTAAAAGAGGGCCGCCAATTTTACATATTAGATGGTACAACAAATATCTAAATCTACTAAATATCCATAATGAACTCAATCTAGATTCTAAATGCCAGATCGCCGTATCAATAATTTATGTAGTATAGGTAAAATTCTTGTTAGAAACTCCTTTTAAATATTTTAATATTTCTTAATTTATGTCAGTTGATTTGTCACTCGATTAAATGTCATCTCTCTGAACGCGTTTTTTTCCATTATAATTTTTACAATATAATATTAGTTTCTTCAAGTGGCGACCGTGATTATGGAAGAAATAAAACGGGAACGCGCTAATTTACGCCGAATATTCACCAGAAAAGTCAACGAATTAACAAAACTATTGGAGAGTGAAAATTTTGATTCCGATAGTATCGTCGCGATCATAGAAGTATTAGAGCCCCGCGTTCAAGCTATTTTTGATTTAGACCAGAGAATATTTGACTATCTGGTGAAAAGTGGTGCAGGAGAAGAAGACATAGACGATGAGTCGGACCAGGCAGATACATACCGGATTAAATGGATTGCGATAAAAAGGAAAGTTGATAGAATAGCCTACCAGCATGAAGTTAATACTGTATGTAGCCCAAAAAGTATTTTACGTAGTTCGTTGGCAGATTTCGAGAGCATAAGTAGCTGCAACAGCAAAGGCGACGGCAGTACTTATAGACGTAATTTTAATTTGCCAAAATTAGAGCTTATGAAATTTGATGGCAACGTTCGAAATTGGATCGGGTTTTGGGGGCAATTTCAGAAAATCCATACAGACCCCTGCCTCGACGATTATGACAAGTTCCAGTACTTGCTTCAAGCTATGGAGGAAAACACGTCAGCTAGGAGTTTAGTTGAGAGCTTCCCGCCATCCGCTACGAATTATAAAAAGGCCGTGGACCAACTGAAAGAACGGTTCGCTAGAGACAACCTTTTGATCGATGTTTATGTTCGTGACTTGCTAAGTCTTGTTTTATCGCAGGCTAAGAAGAGTCAACAAATATCTTTGACGACGCTGTACGATAAACTTACGACGCAGCTACGTGCGCTAGAGACATTGGGGGTGACGTCGGATAAGTGTGCCGCCATACTGCTGCCGTTGGTGGAATCTGCTCTACCCGAGGAGACGCTTAGAGCTTACGAGAGGTATCGTAATATCGAGCCTGCCACCACGGAGGATACAGGTAAATTGCTCACACAGTTATTAGCATTCTTACAAAAGGAAGTGGAGAGTAATGAGCGAATTTCTATTGCCAAGACATCATTTAATTACGATGGCAGTCAAAGTTTTACTGAAACAACTGCTTCTTGTTTACTAGCGGGGGATAATAAAATTAGTTACCATTTGTGTATATGGTGTGATAGGTCGAGCCATTCCAGTGCGGAATGTTCGACGTTGAATAAAATGACATATGATGATAAGAAGGCCGTTATAAAAAAGAAGAAAGCATGCGCCATT
This sequence comes from Elophila nymphaeata, assembly GCA_955850985.1. Classification (NCBI taxonomy): domain Eukaryota; kingdom Metazoa; phylum Arthropoda; class Insecta; order Lepidoptera; family Crambidae; genus Elophila; species Elophila nymphaeata. Next base: position 9,624,917 of record OY039086.1, on the reverse strand, counting down.
TGTCTTCGTGTAGGACATCACGCCAAAGTATGCAAGCTATTTGTAAAATGCCTGATTTGCTCTAGACGCCATAGTACAGTTATGTGTCCTGATCTAAATAAAACTGATATGAAGGAGGATACAAAGGAAGAGACTAAAATTCTCAGTACTAGTGCCATGATGTCTTATTCACAGGCGAATGCTGTCATAATGTTGCAAACACTTGTTGTTAATATAGTCGGCAAAGACAACGTGAGAACTCCGACAAGAGCCTTAATTGATAGCGGAGCACAGCGTTCTTATATTCAGGAGCAACTTGCAGTACAGCTTGGTTTGAAAGTAGAAGGTAAGGAGACACTGATTCACCAGGTTTTCGGAGGTGTTGAGAAAGCCATGCGTTCACATAAAATGTACAAAGTATGTGTAGAGGACTTAAATAAGTCTTACAAAATTAATATGATTGCTTTAGACGAGCTTAAGATATGCGGTTCTATCCCGTCTATTACTCACGGTGTAATCAGGAAGTTGAAGCATTTCAATATTGACATGAGCGATCGGGGTGATATCAAAGACATTGGACTACTTATTGGAGCAGATTTTGCAAGTCACCTGGTAACAGGTGAATTTGTTCAAGTCAAAGAAGGGCTAGTAGCTATTAGAACCAAATTAGGGTGGACTTTGCAAGGCAAAGAGAGTGGAGTTTGTTGTACAAATGTAGATACAGACATTAATATGATTTCAGTACTATTTTCAAAGATAAATGTTAATTTGACGGATTTAAATCATATCGAGGCGAAAGATTTGAGGGCAAGAGCCAAATTTGTACAGAAGCTGCGCACCGAGATAAAAGGGCGTTTTACAAAAGAATATTTAGCCAGCTTGGTTCATCGCGGGCGGAGGGCTGCTCGCATGTTGAAGGTCGGCGACTTGGTTCTTTTGGACAGTGGCGGAAGAAGAACTGCTTGGCCGCTCGGGAGAATCAAAAGATTAATAGAAGGGGTGGATGGTTGGCCACGAGTGGCAGAGATTAGAACACAGGACGAACGTACATGTGTGCGACCCATACAGCGCCTATTTCCTTTAGAAGTGGAATGAAGATGTTATATTTGTTTTTTTTGCTGTGTAGAAGGTGTTAGAAACTCCTTTTAAATATTTTAATATTTCTTAATTTATGTCAGTTGATTTGTCACTCGATTAAATGTCATCTCTCTGAACGCGTTTTTTTCCATTATAATTTTTACAATATAATATTAGTTTCTTCAATTCTCATATTCTTAATTTACTCATATAAACTTTCTAAATCTAAAATAGCAATCATGGTAGGTAAACAAGGCGTTTTTATTTAATAGATAAGAAATCCGTGACTGTATAGAAACATCTGTCGATTAGATAATCTCTTAATTTATTTTTAAAGGTATTGAGAGTTTTTTGGTTTTTTATATCTGGTGGTAATTTATTAAATATTTTTACAGCCATATAGTATGGACTGCAGTTTAACATTTTTATTCTGGAATGCGGCAGGTATAATCTATTTTTATATCGAGTGTTAATGCAGTGCGTTTCATTTATTTTTTTAAACTTATCATTATTCTTATAAACAAATATACATATGTCATAGATATATATGGAAGGCAATGTGAATATTCTAAATTTTTTAAAATATGGTTTGCAACTAACAGTGTTGTCTATTTGGGCAATGATTCTAATACATCTTTTTTGCAAGATGAATAATTCTTGAGCATCTACACTATTTCCCCACAGCATCACGCCATACCGCAGCCAGGCGTAATAGGCGTAGTAGGCAGATATTGCAGTGTCTGTGTTTGTGCTGACTTTAATTTGAAATAAAGCGTAACTGAATCTGGACAATTTCGTTTTAACATAAGATATATGTTGTTTCCAATTTATATTAGAGTCGATTTTTATTCCTAGAAGGTTAAATTCGTTAACGGTCTCTATGTTAAATTCGGAAACAGGTCCACTAGGTGGTAGACCCATATGTAGGGTCGTCTGGGTAGGTACCACCGCCTTTCTTATTTCTGCCGTGAAACAGTTCGCTGTGTTTCGGATTGAAGGGAAAGGTAGCCAGTGTTATTACTGGGCATGGAGGGCATATCATCTTAGTCCCCAGGATGGCAAACGCACTTGCGGTGTTAAAGTGATTTACACTTAATATTGCAAGTGTCCATAGGCAGCGGTGACCACTTAACATCAGGTGGGCCGCAAGCTTGTTTGCCATCTCGTAACATAAAAAAGGTGAATCTCTGCCTACCCCTATGAGAAAAAGGCGTTACTTTAGTATATAAAGTACACATAAAGTGAATGTATTTAAGTTTATACATACATAGCTGTAAGTATGTATAAACTTAAAACATCTACTGCGAGAGCACTTTTTACGCGACGCGTTAGCACAAAAAATACATGCCGCTCCCCTTAAAATGTAACTTTAAAATCTGAGTAAATGATTAAGGATGTTCCGGGAGCAACGACGCGGAACCTAAAAGATCGAACAGGATCTTCCCTTCATTAGTATGCATGAGATTCAGTTTTGTACCTTCTACTTTCACGGTTGCGCCGATTTCCAGGAAGCAGGCACACGGTAAGTGATTCCAAAGTAAATTAAATTGTAATGTCAAATAATACGTTATTCTAACTAATATTAGAAATGTGAATGTTGGGGATGTGCTGGCCTTAATTGTAATAAGTTTTTTCTGATACCTAATACATAATTATTGTCTCTAATGTCCGCTGTGGTACGATAATCTTTGTCACCATGGTCTCTCTTGCGCAAGAAGTGCAGGCCAATTTACAAGACATGTTGAGGTTAATGATATTATCCGCCGGGGCCCTTGCAACTACCGGACGCCCGCGCTTTGGAGCCTAGTTGCTTAATCGCGATCGATGGCATGACCCTCGTTTTTTGGAAGAAAGGAAAATGTCTGTTGCGCGGACACCTTAGCCATGTGCCATGTTCCAGCTGCCTAAGCAATCTCCGGATCGGCTGCAGCTCCCGCTGAATCTTTCAAACGGCGCAAATACTCTGGTCTCTCAAGAGTATACTTTTCAGCACTTTTGGAGACCCAGAGACCATGGGGTCCAGGAGTACATCGAATTTTCCAGGATATTGCAGAATGACTACGTGAAGCAGTATGTGACAATAAGGCTGGCTAAAGTCTTACGATTCAGCGAGATAATGCAGCTAGATTGGTACACTATTTCAAAGGATCTAGGTGTTTTTTTATTTTATAATTAAGCAGTAATTTGTATCTAATTTTATAATACCCATATGAGAGAATAGAAGACGATTCTGATTGTAAGACTGAGGTTAAGTGTCAATCCCATTTTCTTAGAAAACATGAATACAAGCTTTCACCTGAATATAGTATTAGGCCCTTCATACATATGAAAATTTTGCCATATGAGACCGGCAGAGTAGAATAGCATCGCCCCATATCCTCCAATTGGTGCCGTAGAAGCCGACTAATGGATCAGCAAAGGGGTATTGATCACCTTATACTCCGTCCACCAATCGGACAAGCGTGGTGTACTACTGCCTAAACCTCCTTCAATGACTTTGCTCCAACAGGGAGTAGAATTGTAAAGTGTGACATTTTCGGATGCACTATAACCGCCACCGTGGTCTAGTGGTTCATCAACCGGAATAAGATCCAGAGTTCCGGGTTCGATCCCCAGAGGGTACACCTTTGTATTCGGTTAAGTAGGACCCTTTTCAAGTCCACTTGGCTTCATCGCTCACCATCATTTATCAAAATCTGTCGCCATAATAACAATGATAACTACTGCCAGATGTGGCTTTATGGATAACTAAATAAAAAATATTCTATTTTACTAATTCTTATATTTAGCCTCAGCCAGTATCGGAATCCTTGGGGTCAACATATCGAGTGACGTTCAGTTCCGCGGTCATTTGGAGAGTAAAGCTAAGTTGGCCTCCATGAAATTTGGTGTGCTCAACAGATCGAAGCCGTATTTCAAGTCGGCCCATCGCCTACAACTACATAAGGCGCAAATTCGGCCCCACATCGAATACTCCTCTCATCTGTGGGCGGGCGCACCCCAGTACCAACTTCTTCCCTTAGACCGCATACAAAGGAGAGCAGCTCGAATTGTTGACGAACCAGCCCTTTCTGATCGCCTTGATAATTTGGCATTGCGTAGAGATGTGACATCACTCTGCATCTTTTATCGCCAGTATCACGGGGAGTGTTCTGAGGAGTTGTTCGGTCTTATACCAGCTGCTGCATTTCGCAATCGTTCTTCGCGACGACAAATCCATGCCCACAGTCTTGATGCTTGGCTATCCACAACCGTGCGTTTTTCGCGCAATTTCCTACCGCGGACCACAAGACTGTGGAACCAACTTTCGCCAGCGGTGTTCCCGAACCGATATGACTCTGACATCTTCAAAAAAAGAGCGTATTCCTTCCTTAAAGGCCGGCAACGCATTTGCGATGCCTCTGGTGTTGCAAATGTCCATGGGCGGCGGTGATCACTTACCATCAGGTGAACCGTCTGCCCGTTAGCCCCCTTTTCCATAAAAAAAATTACTTACCTATATCGGTAAATCCTAAGATTTGGAACACTTGTGCACTTTGAAACTGGCCCAAAATTCTTAATGGGTTCAAAATTATTAGACCTCAAGTACGCCTAGCTAGAAACCACCATTTTATTAGTCTGCCCCCATAACAAACCATATTCTTACATAAGACAAGTATATAGACGTGACAAATAACACAATGAAGACATAATTATGAATAGAAATGAGGCAACTGGATAAGTTATGGAGGGCTTTCTTTGAACAATAACAAGTGCAGCCGAAGGGTAAGGAATAGGACCATAGAACAAAGAAGAATCAAACATGGCAAAAATTAAATTCATCTTATTGAACAAATCCATTTTATTAACCTCCGACACAAAAAGAGGGGTGTTATAAGTTTGACGTGTCTGTATGTCTGTCTGTGGCATCGTAGTTCTTAAGCGAATGGACCGATTTGATGCGTTTTTTTCTTGTTTGAAAGCTAACGTGATCGAGATGCTTGTTAGCTATTTTATGTCGGGAGTTAAATAAAATTTTCAATTTTGAAGTTTTTATTTTTGATTTTGCCTTTTATCGGATTTTAATTATTACGGAGAATAATATGCTTATTATTGAACGTTTGCTGCTTCATAAAAGCGTCGCTAATACCTAAAAACATCTAAATATGTGTGATCTAGAATGGCTTGAATAGATTTCCAGCAGAGACCATGTCGATCCAAATTGTTATAATGTCATCAAAAATAAATCTAATAATATAATGTCTTCTATTTACGTCTTGGAAATACATAAACTAAAAATAAACTATTGAAGAATTTTTCCAGTTTGTAATAATACGAAATGCAGGCGTGTGTACTCGTTATAAACATAGTTTATAGAAATCTGTTAAATTAAAAGAAACAATTAAGTATCAAATAATTATAAATAAATTCATTAAATATAAAATTCATCGCCATACATTTAACTAAATAAAATTCACGTGCAAAACTAAATGCAAGCTATTCTTGATAGACCTTTCTGGACGTTTCTTAACTCTACATCAACCCTCCTCACGAAATTCGGGACTTAGAAAAGAAATCCAAAAAGGCCGCTCGGACAAAGATTTGAATAAGGCCCCGTTCACACGTGCGGACACACGTGGTAGGGTCAACGAACTATTCAACAAAAAAGTAGTCATATGATAGAATTCTTAAAAGTTTTTAATAGGTTTTAAGAGATGTCAGCGGATTGATGGCAACTCGAATCTGGAATGCCTAAACTACTTTGTAGCGAGCCGGGCAGCGCAAGCGGTTCACGACGATGATTTTAACATTATGGACGGACCGGCAGCTTATAGAGCGAACAGCACACGAGAGTCGGGTCTCTATCATGGCCATTTACATAACAATACTCTTTGTGTTCATCAACATTATCATCATTTCAGCGGAGAGACGCCCACTGTTGGACATAGGCCTCCCCACAGGATCTCCAAGCCTGCCAGGTCCTGCGCTGCTCGCATCCAGTGATAGTCCACCTTGTGAGGGGCCTTTTTCTTTTTTGTTTTGACGGGGAAGTCAAATGCATTTACTCATCGGTGGTGCCAACCGCAAGAGATATGTGTGACTCGAGGTAAAGGCGTTCCCTCCATACCCACTAAAAATCGTCCGAGACCGTTCCAACGCTGCCCGTCTAGGCACTCCTTGTGCACCAATTGGTGGCCAGGGCCTACCCACTAACGCCAGCCCCTGTGGGCCGCTGGCCGACGCCAGCCTTATAGGCCGCCTCCTCACCGACGGCTGCTCGACCTGGCGCGTCCTCCTGACGAGGACACCGGGAGCAGCCATCGGACCGCACCCGTGGGACTTCGTGCGCGGTTTTGGCCCTGAAAAGGGCCGTCCGGAACTAACCGTTGTGGGAAAACAAAAACAACTCGACGATGGCATGTGACTCCGAATGCTGTTGGCATTCGAAGTTACATGCCATCGTCGAGTTGACATCAAAAGCCACATACCCTCCGAGAAAGTTTCCCCACGACGTTACCAGGGTCCGCCACGAGGAGGCTTCCGGACGTGGACCCCATCTTGTGAGGGGCCTACCAACACTGCGTTTCCCGGTACATGATCGCCACTCAAGGACCTTGTTCTGCCCAACTCGCAATGTGCATTGCCCGCTGCCACTTAAGGTTCACAATTTCTTTGTTATGTTGGTGACCTTGGTTCTCCTGAGGATCTCATCATTTCTGATATGATCACGCAGAACCCTCTCCATTACCCTTTGTGTGTCCTTGAGCCTTCTTATGAGGCCCATTGTAAGCCACGTTTCGGTTCCATAGGTCGTGACTGGCAACATTTTTCGTCTTGATTATAATTACACTAAATAACTACTATCGCTTAAATAAACTCAGTTTGTCTTAGTCAATGCAAACTTTCTTTGAAATCTGTAGTCTGATGTAGTTTGTTGTTTATACACAGCTGAGGGTAACGATATCTTTATGCTAATATTGACTATAAAAAAAACAAAGCTATTTACAACACAAAAGATAGATGCATACCTTCTCTAAACATGTTATTGTATTTAATGTTGTAGTGTGACAATACGAAAGAAATCGACCTTAAACAAAAGACATGATAATTATGTGCAGTAAACTCGTAGGTATGTATTTTAAAGGTTACAGATACCTCAACAACCCAACAAGCATTCAAACTACACTGAAGATACACTTTAAATCCTACTTACAACTCTCAGATCAATAAAAACTACAATATTATAAAGCGAAAGCTTGTATGGATGCATGGATGAATGTGACATAGTTTTTGCTACAAAATTGAGTTTCCAGTTCTTATTCCAATACGTATAGAACAAGAGAAACTATTTACCGATAATAATACGGAAACTTAACTTTCTACTACTTAAACCAAAAAAAATCCATTTTCTCATAACCGATTCTTTGCTACGTTATGCCCGAATTTGGGTATATTTGACCATAGTCAAATACCTACCACTACATTTTCGTAGTATCGTGTAAATAGATTAAGGCAGCCTTATAATTTTAACGCAACGGGGACAACGGGAATGATTATGTTAATACATAATAATCACGCTTATAATGTTAAGAGGGGTTGAGCAGAGCCTTAAGTAACATTTCATTGCGCAAAAAGCCACATCTAGCAGTATGGGCCATGCAGTGCCTCCAAATCACCTCCAAATAGTGACAGGTTGCCAGTTTTCGCCTATATAAAAGAGGCAACAAAACCAAAAAGTAACAATCCTTCAGTAAACAAATTTTTTTTTTATATTACGAGATTGCAAGATGGCTTGCAGCCCACTTGGTGTTAAGTAGTTACCATCGCCTATAGACACTTGCAATATTAACGGTAAATCACATCAGATGATATGCCTTCATGCCCAGTAATTACACTGGTCACCATTCCCTTCAATCCAAAACACAGCGAACTGTTTCACGGCAGAAATAAGAAAGGCAGTGGTACCTACCCACACGACCCTATATATTCGCCCCGGGTGCCAAGAACCAAAGGGTGACAACGTTACAGTTACAGAATGCTACAATTTTGTACTACTTTAGTAGGTAGCTGCGCCACCTTCGGGAGTGACAGAACCCTCACCGCCCCATATTCTAATCTACCCTACGCCGCCATTGAATCATTGATCATTCAGTTGATTCATTCGCCTACTAAACACGAACGTGGCAGCACGCTTCGATCACTTATCAAAATTCTGTCAGCATCAAGTTCAATTAGATTAGATGTATTCGGTTAAAAAAGAAGCTCACTTTCACATCTTTTAGGTATTATTGCTGTTTCGTTAAACATTTAAAAAGGTAAAAACAGCTTCAAAATTAAAATCAAAATCAACAAGTTATACCTATATTTAAGAACTTAGTTACTTTAAATTGGGTTCACTCTTGGCAACACTCTCAGCTGGGGCGCTAAGAGGAAGCAGAAGATAGAGCGAGTATACCCAGAAGATACCCATTCACTCGAACCTTACAGAGCAGGGAACCTTACCGCTCGGGAAAATTGAGGCCAGCAGGGAAATCTCTACTCTTTGACGTTGCGCGTATTAAATGACGTTGAAAGGTTAAAACCCGCTGGATAAGCACAGGCGGAAATTGTGCTATATAAGGGTGGTAACCCGCAGTCCGTCTACACCCCAGATGGTGGAATGACCTCATGTAGTTCAAGAGCATACTCCCCAGAATGCAATCTATAAAATACCGTCAGGCGGGCCACTCCGCGACTATGAGTCAAAATGGAGGCCACATTGCAGATTAGCTTGCGCTAGCCTGTCAACACTTATAAAGGTACAAATATACTGCGCTTGTGTGATGCCACACCACGTTATTTGATTTTACGTTAGAAACACACGATCCCTACGCTACGCCAAACGCCACTAATCAGTCTCGTCAGCAACAGAAACAAACCGAGCTTACGCGAAGGCACGCCACGTTATGCGATGTTATTTAGAAACACACTAGCATTCTGCTACGCCATATAGTCAGTGAAGCGTCGATCATCGTAGCTACGAGCCAAGAGTTGAGTGCTCCGTGTTACGAGCGGACTGACGCAATACAAGCACACGCAATACAAACGATCTTACGCGTATACAATACACGTAGAACGGGACCTGGGCCCCGATCGCGGTAAATAATTTCAAGTCGAACGCAGATGAAACACGAACGCTGTCAAAGTTACGTTTCTGTTAAGCCCTGTCCGCACAGCGATAATATATTCGCGCGGAAATAATATCGCGTTCAATTTTAACGCGATATTATTTATCGCTGTGCGGACAGGGCTTAACAGAAACGTAACTTTGACAGCGTTCGTGTTTCATCTGCGTTCGACTTGAAATGATTTACCGCGATCGGGCCCCTGGTCGCGTTAGCAACGTCACAAGATAAATGTAGATAAGGAATAGCTTTTGCGTTTGCAAACGCGCAAAGATTTACGCGTAAAGCAGCCGCCCGGATCGCGGAGGATGCCGATTCCCGCATGGGGCAGGTCGATTTCTTTCGGTGTATTTTTTCTAGTTTTATAATAGTTATTTATTATACAAGAGTGGAAAGTTCCTTTTTAACCGCGTGCTCGATTTGGATGACCGAGCAAGCGAAGGATTCTAAAGTTGAATCACGAGCGCAGCGAGTGATTCTAAATTAGAATCCTGAGCGTCAGCGAGGGAAACAAACGAGCACAAGGTGAAAAATCTTTCCACTCGAGTGCAATACGTAACTTTTCATCCCACCTCAGCGAGGAAATGACAAAATAATCTTCATTCTAATCATAAATTTGGCACCATAGAGGTTACATTAAATAGGTTTAATGACGTTTTGAATTTACAATTATATTGAGTACTCATTATATGTGATGTTCTAAATTCAAATCTACTTTGCCGCTCAAGCGAATAAAATAGAATTTTCCAGCCAGATTTCGAAGCGCAAAATTACACTTTCCGAGGTGGTGGGATGAAAATGTATTTATTTATTTGAACAGGCTTACCAACTAAATACATACGAGAATTACTTAATTTATGATCTTTACACTAGAGGGGTTTTTGTATGCATTTAATTAAATTATAGGTATGCACAACGTTTATATAAATATGACAGTACTAACAATTATCTAAAAAAAAATCAATTAATAAAAACTACTACTTAAAACAATCAGATACTGTTTTGACAAAATGAAAAAACTACTTTTCTAAATAAACCTAATGTAGTTCTAAATAACGATTTTTCAAATCTTTACTAAAAACCACGAAGATATTCTATAGGTAAAATATAAGCTCTTTGCTAAAAACCGATGTCTTCTGACGTACGTCCGTCAGAAGACATAATATACGTGGCATCAAATAAGCCCAGTTTGCTTGCACCTTCAGTTTCTTGGCTCTGGGATCAACCGAGTCAAGAGCGGCAAGTCGATATGTTGCTAAACCGATAGGTGGCAACAATACTCCAAGCAAGTTCAAAAATTCATGCAAAAAATTGTTGCAACGTGAAAACTTTTAAAACGCCCTACCTACCGCGGCTTCGGTCGAAATAATAATAAGTACTCTATTTGAATAATCTCCACCAGCTTAATCTTAATATATGTAAATTACGTGTCACGTTGTTTGTCCGCGATGGACTCCTAAACTACTTAACCGATTTTAATCAAATTTGTACACCGTGTGCAGTTTGATCCAACTTGAGAGATAGGATAGTTTTTATCTTGATAAGTAGTCATATGTTATAGGTCAGTAGTATGAAATTACTACAGCAACGCGTAGCCGGGACAGCTAGTATTTATTATATAGAAACGGCGCACCAAGCTCCCACAGCTTACAATTTGGCAATGAATTAAATACAGGATGACACATTTAGATCGATCAGTATGGGCAAGTCTTCTGTTAATATAAGACACTAGATATGCCCGCGCGACTTCGTCCGCGTGGATTTCCCGTTTTTGCAACATTTTTCATTGATGCTCAACTCCTATTAGTCCTAGAGTGATGTTATGGAGGTATATAGGCCCATATCACGGTTTTCTAAACTGGGGACGCCCTGGGGTGGCGCGGTTCTATCCCGGGGGCGGGCGTCGTGAGACGAACCACATAGAATGGCTGTTTAGCTAGCTTTGCGAGCTAGTCGAACGAAAATAAATGTAGACAAAGAAATGAAAGTCGCGATTTCAAAACTTGAGCCCGGTTTTGAGCTCTGTTTTTAAAATAAGAAAATACACTGGAAAATACGACTGTCCAGGGCGGGCGAAAAAATCGAATACAGCAAATTTCGCAATCCGGGCGGCTGCGTCAACCACTACGCTACCGGGACATTGCTTTCGTCGTCGAAATTTGTCGGTGCTAATTATGTTTTTATGGTAATTTTTTTCAGTCTACTTTCTAATTTTAAAATATTTGCGCATTCGTTAACGCCTAAATAATTCCAAAAAAGCTATGTTTTTGTTTTTGTGGGTATGTACTTATCTTGGCTGTTATTATAACGGGGGGAGGGCTCGTAAAAATTGGAAAATTCCTAAGGGCGTCACTATGAAAATAAGTTTAGGACCATATAGTGTTCCTCGATAAATAGACAATCAAATAATATTTCAATTTGAATCAGTAGTTCCCCTTTTTAGGGTTCTGTACCCAAAGGGTAAAATGGGATCCTATTACTAAGACTCCGATGTCCGTCCGTCTGACCATTTGTCACCAGGCTGTATATTATGAACCATGATAGTTAGACAGTTGAAGTTTTCTTATATGACGTAGTTCTGGTGCCGCTGTAACAACAAATACTAATAAATAGAGTAAAATAAATATTGAAGGGACTCCCTTAAAATAAGCGTGTCTTTTTTTTTGGTCGATTTTGATAACGGAAACAGATAAATAGGTTATATAACTAAACATTTGAAGCGTCTAGACGCTTCAAATTTTTAGTTATATAACCTATTAGTCTCTACGAATCTGACGGGATCAGTAGTTCATAAGATAAGCGCGTTCAACCAAACAAAAAAACAACTCAGTATAGATGCGTGCGTAGTACTTGATCATTATTTAGCTGCGGGTTATGTTAAAACTATGATATCTCTGAAAATATTCATTGAAATCTAATGATGTAAAGAACAATTTTGTACAAAATTAAATATTTGTGATGAATAACGTATTAATTTTGATAAGGAATAATATTATTTGTACAAAAATACCTTCGCAACTAATGCATTATTTTAGAACAAATTTTATTAACAAAAATAGGTTATAGCGAGCCAACCTTAAGAGATAGATAAATGCTGTCTGAAATTTTTTTTAGAACTTTTAAAGGACAATAATTCCGTCATACATGATTTTTGCGTAACTTTAACCGTTTACACAGCGCACGCATCAAAAGCTCTGAAAATCAAAATTTATTATTTTCCGTTTATTTCAAACTATGATATCTCTTAAGATATTCATTGAAATCAAATGAAGTCATGAACAATTTTGTTCAAAATTAAAATGCTTGTGATAAATAATGTATTTATTTTGATAAGGAATAATATCATGCATACAAAAACACCATTGCAGTTAATGCATTATTTTAAAACAAATTTGATTACCTAAAAGAAAGGTTATAGTGAGCCAACCATTAAAGATAGACATATGCTGTCGCGGACTTTTTATTAGAAAATTTAATGGAGAACAATTCTGTCATACATGATTTTTCCATAACTATAACCGTGTACGCAGCGCACGCAGTGAAAGCTTTGAAAATATTTTTTATCCCACTGCAAAATAGTGTACCCATCGAGTATATGCTAAAAACCTAATTTATACGCATATTTATCACCAGGAGAATATATATCTACTAGGTTGCCTATCAAAATGTGGCCGCTAGTATTTTTTTTTGTTAAAAATATGTGTTTATTTTACTTTAAAAAATATTTAGGAATTACTTTATTTTTCAAATCATTTGTAGGTAATTCTCTAAAGTTCATCACAATCAAATGTAAACAAATGAACTCTAAGAATTTAACTTAGCTTAAAATGTACCCACGTGTTTCCGGTACATAATGCTCCCTAAACACCCATGTCCTTCCCTATCCTAGAGGTCCGACCCTCAGGTCAACGACCTTTATTATTTTCGAGATTTATTCACCGATATCCTGTTTTGGGAGACACTGGAAGACTAGGGACCGGTCGTTTTTGTAATTTATTTATTTGCTGGAATGTGAGAGACTGACGTTCAGTAAGTACAGACTCTACTTAAGTACAATAGCAGTTGTAGAAAAAGTCTATAAACATAATCATTAGAATAATATAGGCCAAATGCCATTCATACTACCTATCCTATACCTAATTATGTATAGGTAGTAGAGTATTTTATTAAGGTGCCGATCTACTATATTATCTAGAAGATTAATAAAGTTGTATAAAGATACCCCATTTAAATTGGTAAAAGGTGATGTCTTTTATGCCAGAAAATCTCTATCGTGTCAAATAGCCCTAGAATTTGAGAATTAGAATTAGAATTTTTAAGCTTATCAAAAATGTTTATTGTTTAGTCAGTTGACTATGAGAATTTATGACGTCGCAAATTCCAATATCCAATGACAATATACAATATACGTGGAAGAATAATTGTTTTAACAGCCAATAAAAAATAGCTCAACGGAATTGACAGGCAACACCCCTGGGGGGCTATTCGCTATCTTTTTTTGACAGTTGAAAGTGATGATCACTGAGCGAATTACGTATACATTGCTGTTTTACGCGACAAGTGCCATAATAGCGTGTCGTGTAAAACAGCAATGGATGTGTAATTCACTCGGTGATCATCACTTTTAACTGTCAAAAAAAGTTAGGGAATAGACCTACTGGTCAGCGGCCGTGCACGACGCGAAGCATTCCAAATTTAAAAATATTCTTTAAGCATACCTAGTCTCTCTCATCATAATCATAACTGCCTTAATAATTCGACCCACTGCTGGCACAACAAACACAAGGCCTCTCCTTGTTATCGAAGGAGGTTTAGGCAGTACCTAGTCCACCACGCTCGCCCAATGCGGATTGGTGGATAGAGTATAAGGTGATAAATTCTACTAGAAAAGTAGAGTGCTTAACAGTAAAACGAATCAATATCTACTCGGACTATAGCCGCCCTCGCTGTGCTCGGGTGTCTAACGACGTCCTCATATGGGAATTGATTCCATTCCACCCTAGTCAAGCAATATACTATTCTCCGTTTGTGTTATTTTGTATGAAAACGCCGCTCGCCGTACTATCTTCTTAAGTTGCGCTTCTTAGTTACATGTGGTTGCATGATAAAGATTTTACAGAGTAAGTACCTACTTAACTTATTGAACTTTTAGATACTCGGACTTATAAAACACACATAAAATGTGTTAGTTTGTTATGCAGGTGCGAATTATTCCACTAGTATATATCGTCGCCTTAATACGACTCTTTCAAGTAACATTGAAGCTTTACACCTTACTGATAAGAAGTTTACATTTGTTTTTCATTTACACAAGTTTATCAGCTTAAACTTGACAAATTACTGCGCTCGAAATGCAATTGCTCTGACGAATGGATTAACAGAAAGTGCGTCACTTGGAACGGTGTCCAACAACGGTGGGAACCACGGAACACTCCCAGCAGGGGTCCTGTTTGGACCCCACAAGATGTGCAGCGGTAAATGTAGGAAGGAATTGGAAGATTTGCCACGACAACAATAGTTTTAACAGCGTTAGTGATAAGATAATAGCCTGTCTTTCAGTGTCACTCTTTGCTTATAATTTTCATTGCTATTTGTGACGTCGTGGTGTTCTATCGAAAGTTGAATTATGCCTCGACAAATACCTGATGAAGAAATTTTATCTATTTCAAAATTTATACCAAGTGAAATAGAAAACGAATGAAAAGAAAAAACCTGTCATGAAGCATGAAACGGGACTCGCGACCTTTCGCGATCCACGCGAACGCTTTTTCCTCTGAGATACACAGGACTAATGTATCAGGATGAATTTATTCTATTCTATTCTTAATTAATGGCGTCGCGATGCATTAAGCGTACGCATTTTGCCAATATCAAATGAAAATGTAATTAAAGTAACAAAAAAATGTACGGTAAATTGAGTTAAAATGGAGTCTGTCAACACGTGTTTTTAAAACAGAACTCGGGAGAAACTCGTTCCGAAAAGTTTACTTGTTTGTTTACTTTTACAATAAACAACTTTTAAAAAAAAGTCCAACCGACTTCAAAAAGTATAAAAATAACATATTATTAAAATGTGTGCTAGGTACCTGCTGTACTGTTTGAACTCGGTGCCAAGCCATGCCAATCGTTCAGCACCACGAGCCCCTCATCACCCAAGCTGGCGCGTTCGGTCGGTCGCAATCACGGGATGGTGTGATCAATGAGTGTAATGTGGCAGGCGGAACTATAGAATACCTAGTTGGCTTGGCACCGACTTCAAACAGTACAGCAGGTACCTAGCACACATTTTAATAATATGTTATTTTTATACTTTTTGAAGTCGGTTGGACTTTTTTTTTAAAAGTTGTTTATTTTTCTATTTTTAGTGTGAATAATTGTTGTTTTTTATTATTACGAGATGGCGAACAAACTTGCGGCCCACCCGGTGTTAAGTGGTTCCGTCGCCTATAGACACTTGCAATATTAAGAGTACCTAAATCACTTACCATTAGGATTGCGTTGCCATTCGGCGGAATACTTTTTGGGTTTTGTGCCCCTTTTATGTAGGCGACAGGCTGGCAACCTGTCACTTTTTGGAGGCACTGCATGGTCCATGCTGCCAGGGGTGGTTTTATGTGTGACAAAATGTTACTATATTATTTAAAGAATTATCATACAACTCTTAATCGTTAAGGAGTTTTTCCATAATCAGCTCACCTGAATAACCTGAAAGAATACAACTATCGCTCTTTAGGTACCTTTAATATTTAAAAAAATATCGTCCGACTCCTAACCATTAAGGAGTTTTTCATTCCATCATTAGCTCACCTGAATAACCTGCAAGAATACAACTATCGCTCTTTAGGTACCTTTAATACTTAAATAATCATCAACCAACTCCTTACAGTTAAGGAGTTATTCCTTCCATCATAGACTAACCTGATTAGCTTGAAAAAATACAACTATCGGTCTTTACGTGCCTATAATATTTAAAGAATTATCATCCAACTCCTAACCGTTAAGGAGTTTTTCGTTCCATCATCAGCTCTCCTGAATAACTTGAAAGAATACAAATATCGCTCTATGGGTACCTTTAATATTTAAAGAATTATCATCCAACTCCTAACTATTAAGGAGTTGTTCGTTTCATCATCAGCTCATCTAAATTACCTGAAAGAACACAAATATCGGTCTTAAGGTACTATTGATATTTTAAAAAATCATCAATCAACTCCTAACAATCAAGGAGTTTCACCATCCATCATCAGCTCATCAACATGAGATGACTACCAGACGCAATCATACTAAAATAGCTTTATAAAAAATGTGAATAACCCTCCCTTTCCGTTGTTTCCCGAGGGTTGCCCTCGATTTCCCTAGCTTCCCATCATCAGATCCTGACTTGGTGACAATGGGACTACCTCAATAGTATACACTATTGAATAAAAAAAGAATTTTGGAAATCGCTCCACAAATGACAGAGATATCGGTGAACATATATTTACCTTCCATCATCAGCTCATCAACATGAGATGGTGACTACTGGATGCAAATGCTAGTATAACTTTAGAAAATACATGAAAAACGTTGTACATGCCTATAAAATTTGAGGGTTGCCCTCGATTTCCCTGGCTTTCCATCATCAGATCCTGACTTGGTGACAATGGGACCACTTCAGGAGTAAACACTATCGAATAAAAAAAGAATTTTGAAAATCGGCCCACAAATGACGGAGATATCGGTGTACATACATAAAAAAAAAAAAATACATACAGACGAATACAGAACCTTCTCCTGTTGGGAAGTCGGTTAACAAAAATGTCAAGATATCCGAATCCAATCAATTGACACGGCTTTCATCACAAAAACAATGCACTTTCCCACATTTTGTTTGCTTTATTTAAATTTTGTGCAGCAGAGAAGAAATTCCCATCAAGGTTCGTTTAAGAGACATTTAACTTTTTTTACTTTCAATCCATTCACAAACGGTTTTGTGTAAAGCCGTATCATTGAGTAAATTATAAGTTTAATGGGAGACTTTTTGTAGACAATTTTTTAACTGACTACTGCATGGTCCCGGAGTACCACTCAAAATGATTATCAATTTCAAAGTAGTACACGTTACCATGGTTCCTGTTTCGAAAGCCAACGCAAAAATACCTATAAATTTCAAGGTGTTACATAAATTATGCAAACAAAAAGTATGAAGGAACTGAACAAACGTCATAAATTAAATGCCATTATAAATAAACATACTTGACATACTCGGACTCACGGAGATAGATTAAAATATAAGCTTCTCTTTTGTGTGTTGTCACTGTGTTTCATGTGTACTTTTTGAGTTTGGCGCCCCTTTTCTGTTGACAGGCTGACAAGTTGTCACGATTTGGAAGCACTGCATGTCCGATACCGCCAGATGTGGCTGTATGTTTAACGAACACTTACCTAAGGCTCTGCTCAACCCCTCTTAGGACTACGAGCGTAATAAATAAAATTAAATGTTAACAACCATCGGAAATACGTTGTAACAAATACAAATTCGCACATCACAACCGAAGACTTGAACAGATTTAAAATAAATAACATACAGTAACCTTGAAATATTTGTTTCCAACGCGGCGGACCTACCACTGGGCATACCAGCGGCTGGCCCGAGCCGCCCCTATGTGCGAAGTGTGCGGCGCACACAGGCGCCAAGGCAATAGGGGCGCCAGATGATATATCATCTCCATAGTATTGGTGCAAGATGACAAAAAAACGCTTGTTCCCAACGAGTCACACTGTAACACGTTGGGACAATTCATATAAGAGGTTACTTATTATTATAAAAGATTATTTAACCCAATTATGTATTATGATTATGATTAAATAGTATGCTAAACATCTCCTGCATAGTCATGGTAGCCTGGTACTTCAGGTTGGAAGATGTCCCAACGTTTTACAGTGTGACTGGTTGGGAATTATTTTACAAAGTTGTCCCAACGAGTCACAGTGTTACAGGTTACAGTGTGACTCGTTGGGAACAAGCGCAAAAAAAGAGGCGCTTCATAGGTCTCGCACACAGGCGCTGCCGGGGATCGGCGCGGCCCTGACCAGCGGTGGTACGGTGAGTCTAAAACCGTACCTCTAGCTAGTGGGTCTTAAAAGTAGGCTTGCTTTACTAAACTTCCAAGGAACCAGTTTCCGCACAGTGTGTTCCACTCGTTAATCCGCGTCAAGATCTTGGGAGACATTTATCTGACGGTTCAGAGGGACTAGACAAGTGGCAGACGATACATAACTTCTATTTCTATTGAACGAAATTTCAATTTTTGACTACTACTCATATATTCGACACGTCGGTCGCCATGGAGCTTTCTCAGTAAATAAGTCCATTCTATTCTATTCTTAATTAATGGCCTCGCGTCGCATTAAGCGTACGCATTTTGCCAATGTCAAGTGAAAATGTAACTAAAGTAACAAAAATAATTGTTCGGTTGATTGAGGTTAAAAATGGAGTCTCTCAACACGTGTTTTTACGACAACAACTCGGGAGAAACTCCAGTAATAAGTCAGTTTCGTAGATTATATTCTTTTCGCTAACCGCCAAGTGGCTAAGCCCTCTGGGATTTTATTTCTTCAATACAAAAGCCCCTTCTGTGCGCAAGTTTTTTTATGTACCTATGTATTTCTAACCACCCACGAGAGGATATCTCGTTGGCGAGCATCTTCCGTGGGAGTCTCTACACCGATAGCCTCTAGGGGTTCGACTCGGGAAGGAGCGATGCTCCTGGGGTGCCCCTAAGCATTGACATTCCAACGCGAACTAAGAAATTTGACAAAGGAACGAGTTCTTTGTCGCACAATCTAGAAATGGAATTCACTGCCAGCACACGTGTTCCCTCCTTCCTACAATCCTGGGTCATTCAAAAGAGGCGTGAAGAAGCACCTTCACCTTGATCTTAAAGACAAAAAATGAATCATTGAAATTGGTTAACAACTTTCCAAGATATCGACGCATAAAGTTGGAACTGTTGGAAAAAAAAATATTGTGACGAGTATTTTCACGAATCTAAAAAAACTACTTAACCGATTGATGACAAATTTTTATGGGATCAAATGGCAACTATTCCGCATCGAATTAAAAAAAAGAATCACTGAAATCGGATCAGTAATCTCGGTGTAGGTAATCGGTGTGCATACATAGAAAAAAAACATACCAACCGAATTGAGAACCTCCTCCTTTTTGAAGTCGTTTAAAAAGCGGCGATGTCCTACGGTCCGTATCTGTTTTGTAGTTGTCGTTCCGTAGCGTTCATAATAAAAAAGAGGAGTTCCCTTTCCGTGCTGATAAGTGTGCTAAGTCCTTTAATGAGGTCCTAATAGAGCAGGTTGTTTCTTTATATGATCTATCATATAAAGTTAATTAGAACGTTGTCATAATAAAACACAAATAAGTTATTTTAATCTATATATATAAAATTCAAAGTTCTGACTGAGAAATCAAAGCACGATCCAAACCACTAAACTAGAGACTTTTGCACATAGATACCTTATACAGTGTAGGCATCCACTAATAAAAGATTTTTGGAAATTCCACCCCTAAGGGGTAAAATGTCCACGCGGACGAAGTCGCGGGCGGATGCTAGTTTAAGTATATCAAGAAGCATATGTTCCATCCTCTAACTAAACTTCTTAAATTCATTTCGCCTATTATGTTAGAAGCGGTCCACACAATTGCTTAACAATTGTTATTACTATTATGATCAACAGTTACCGCAGTTGGACGGACCACCGCAGTTGATTTTAACATGTCTGAATCACGCACTTCGGTTACAAACTAACCATTCATTGCTTCCTTAATCGAGGTAGACAATAGATCCGCGGTACGTTTAACTACTATCCAGCAATTGATAGTATCCTGACCCAAGTTAGAACTTTATCACAGTAAAGGGAATGACATAGTCTCTTTCTTTGTCAAACACTTTGTCGTATTCACGTACGTCAAATGACCCGATTTTGAAGTCGTTCGATCATCGCAATGTCGTTGAATCATCGTCGAACCGGATTCAGCTAATACATCGTTTTAAAATCGCACCTGAAACGTCAACTGAGAGGTATTCTGCTAAAAAAATCTCTTATCACGTTCTATGTTAAATAATATCAATATTGTTTGATTTAATTTGATTAATTTATTGTAAATCACTGTATTTGAAGTAAAAAATGTATTTGAACCTTTTAGTAGAAAATAAAATAATTTTACGGGCATCCTTTTTGTTTCGTTGACAAGTTGTTCGATGTGCTTTAGTTCCGATCCTATTGAGTTGTGGTTCAATCGAAATGTAGCTGAGTAAAACGTGAATATCAAATTTGGAAAGAACTACGATCGATTTCTAAACTTGAATTGGGCCACTGGACTGCTGAGATAATTTTGAGTGTAACATAAACATCTGTATTGGTCGTTGGTTTTAGTTGATTTGTTTACTGAAGGATTGTTAATTTTTGGGTTTGTGCACCAAACCCTAGTTTAGTGTAGAGGATAGGCTGGCAACCTGTCACTATTTTGAGGTACTTTTTGACCCATACTGCCAGATGTGGCTTTGTGTACATACTATTTCAGAGCCTATGGCGTAATCACACCGACATTTCTTGTTTAAGCTGTTGTGGCTGGATTACTCGTTGCCGCACAAGTGGCCCCTTGGTGCGGGTCTGCATAGGGTTCAGCAACCCTCTCAGTCGGCTGATGTGACACCCACAGGATGATAAAAGCTAGTGCTATTTGTAACGGGGCACAACCCCTGGTTAAGCCACTAAAGTGGGTCATAATATATTCAATAAAGTAGTCGCAAGTGCTTTGCTAATTAACGAAATGCAGGGAGAGCACTTGGATCCACCATTGGCCCTTAGGATCAGTATTTCTCTTATTTCATTCCTACTGATCCCAAAATTTAGGTTTGGTACAGTACAGTATACCTCAGAAAGTGGTCGATCGATGAATCCAAGTCAGCTGGGCAACGTTCGGGAAGCTATGCGGCGTATTGTTGGATCGTCTACCACAGTGTCTCAAGACGAAAGCATTTAATACGTGTGTGTTGCTAGTGATGACCCAACGGAACCGAAACGTGGCCGCTTACAATGGGCCTCATGAGAAGGCTCAAGATCACTCAAAGGGCAATGCAGAGGGCTATGCTCGGAGTTTCTCTGCATGTTCATATCAGAAATGACGAGAACCGCAAGAGAGCAAAGGTCACCGACATAGCCCAATTGTGAACTGTAAGTGGCAGTGAGCAGGACTTGCGAGGACTGACTGCCGTTAAGGCGGAAAGGGCCTAGTACCGGGAAACGCAGCGTTAGTAGGCCCCCCACAAGGTGGACCAACGATCTGGTAAAGGTCGCGGGAAGCCGCTGGATGCTGGTAGCGCAGGAACGACCGGATTGGAGATCCTTGAAGGAGGTCTATGTGCAACATGATGATGATATCAGTATATCTTGTTATCGATATACTGCTATACCTTTTGGCACTGCATTTCATGGCCGACCTGCAAAGGATCCTGAAACACCCTCAGTCGCCTTTTATGACAACCACGGGATGAAAAGAGGTAGTCCTCCTTATGACCGTGAACTAAAGGCGTTGATCATTAATTTATTTATAGAGAGTTATTTGTTCAATCAAGGCGCACCTACTGATAGATAAATGACATACGTTGTCACGTGCCATTGCAGAAAATAAACAAGGGTATTGGACACATAAAGATACGCCATGATTGCTTATCAGTTATAACAAGTTTATAACATTAATCTTTACTCTCATCAAAGCAGATATAGTGACAAGAATTGAGAAAGTAATCCTCAAACGGTATCCTCATATGGTCAATATCGAAAGGATGTGTGAAAGGGTATATGAATCGGTAGAAGACCTAGGTGAACATCATAATCATATCGTAAGCATCTTGAAAAAGGGCCAGGTCGACATCACCGTGTATTTATGAGGACTATGATTGGAGTAGACGAAGCGCAAAAATAGTTAATTGGATTGTAGCAAGTGGAAGATGTGATCTTTGCTACCCTTATCGGCGAAACAGTGCCTTTACGTATGTATGTGTTTGTATATCGGTGTGAGAGATGATAGCTGTAGTATTGTAGTATTAAAACTTAAAAAAGTATAAAAACATAAACAATACAAAAGAGTCTTCAACAATCGGCAATGTTAAAAATAGCATACTGACCAATGACGTAGGATTACTACGTCATTGACACTGACGCGTATATAAGAGAGAGATAGACGAAACCAACCTGTCAGTTCAAAAGACAGCTGTAAACTAAACAATATTTTTGCTTATTTTTGTAAAAACTAAGTTTACGGGTTAATAAATAGTTACCTGTCTAACGCAATTTAATAAGGTTACGTGTGCTGTGCCAAGTGTAATTCATCTAAAGATCAAAATCCTCATAAATATTCATTTCACAAGTAAGTACGACTGAAATATTTAGTTGTTTCTATGCAGTAATTTAAAAGCTGTTAGATTATTTTATACACAAATTGTAGAGAAATTTTATGATATTACGTGTTTAAGTATTAAAATTGCCGTTTTGTATGGAGAATTTAACGAAAATTTATTTTTCCATTCAAATATATTTGCGATTTTTTAAGGAACCACTAATCTAAATTTTGTGTAATATTGTGGATATATTGAGACAACATTAAGCTATACGATACTTAAAGAAAAAAATTGAGAATTGATATCATATTTTTATAACGGAAACGGACACCTCTTATGACGAGCTGTTTTTGAAGATTTATTTCTAGTGAAAAAAATAAAATGAGAATAAAATTTTATACATAATTATAAGTCCTTGTAATGAAGTTTAAAAAAAAAGAATAATGGACATAGCTATTGTATTAAACGAATTATACACCAATGAACAATGGCGAAAAAATCGGCAATTTCATACTTTAACCCCTATTATTTCAGTATACCTATTTAAGTTTTAAATGCATAGGGATTACATTTAAGCTGAAAACAAATACGTGAACTTCCTCCTATTTCTGACCCCACTTCTGTAGACATTGACGCCTATCGATAACTTTTTATATAGGTATCGATATTTTCTTAGTTAACAAAGGTATCGGTGTGTCCGCGGAAGTAGTAATCAAACTATAAGGCGCCTGCCTAAAAGGCTCGGTGCGTTTCGATTTCTTGAATGGACTAGGTATCGCCCTATTCGATTTAATGCCAATCTATCAACTCCATTAATTATAAATCTGTGACGTATATGTACTAAATTTCTTATGTTTCAAAGTTTCATAGTGCATTATTTTCCGGCTGTAATTCGTTATCTTTCTACAGCTGACCGATCAGATCAGTACACAGTGGCCGCTTAACCACGAGACGAAGTACACGCTTGATTAAATAAATATACTTTATTCTGCTAAGTTTGTTATGAGATAGATATGTGCGTGTAGTTCTATTGGAGTGACATCATAGCTTTATATTGTAGAAAGAGACAAAAAAACAACACTTTGTGCGAAAGAGACTGCCGCCAATACTCATTCACGCTGCATTCAATTCAGTGCATAGTTTTTTAGTATATAAGTGAACGTGGACTGTACATATAAAAGTGAAAAAGGCAAATTTCGTGCAGCTCTCCAATAAAAAGTGAGTACAAAAAAACGTGTTTTGATTTCTTCAAATTATAACTTTCTTTTTTATTTCGCATTATTTCTATTAATAGGTATTTTAGAAACTTTGTTATATCGCACTTTACTTCGTATGTAGGTTCTAAACACGCACCCTACTAAAATAGTAATTGTTGAAATACGTACCTTGACTCAACGTTTCGTCACGTGGTCACGAGCGAACTCTTTTTAAACCCTAAATATCCAAATAAATAATGCAACGCGAAATTTTAAAACAAATGCACCAATTAATATGTAATATATTTACTTAAGAGAAAAGACATGATTATTATCATCATTTTTTATCTTATTTAAATATATAGTGGGTCCATATTGGCTATATGGCATATAATACACTTATGATTAAGAAATTTATAAAAACAAATATTAGAATAAATCACATTTATGAATATCATAGTTATTTATTCGAATGATTATGAGTTTCGATCATTAGCATAGAAAAATTATGAATACAAATATTAGTAAAAACTAAGTGTGCTTATGATTAATGATATTATGAAGTTTTTTTTAATTTTTTTATGAATAATGATCATTATGGTTTTAAATGGTATGAGAAATATTTTCGGACCTCCAATGATAGGAATTGAAAAGTTATGTAAGAAAATGCGCACCTATAGGTACATAGTATGTGAGTTATCGGTAGGTTTGGGATTTGGGGCCGTCCTTTGAGGGAGAGTCTAATGTAGGTGATGCATTTACTTATTTTTACAAATGTGAAAAAAACTCTCACTAGTTTGACGATCGAACTACTGAGTACAAAGGAAAGTACGTATCGATTAAGTTACTGTTTTATCATCCATTATTCCTGTACCTTATAGTTTAGGATTTGGCCCTGAAGGCCCCCTTGAAAACTTCAGCCTGCATATTTGCTAAGTTTTTCTTTATATGCATTTGTGAGGTTGTGTAATACACACAACTTGGAATGGATATGTTACCGGCCTAACCCGATTTTAGAATAAACTGGTTTTTCCTAGGCCAAACCAGTTCCCCGGGGACGTTTTGGTGAAATGGCGTTCGTTAAGTACGCCGACCTCAAAACGCCTCCAGAAAAGCTTAGGAAAAACCGGTGGTTTTTAGTGGGTAGGACCGTGTGTCCCACACACGCCGTACGCCTAGCCAGCGTGCGGTATTTTATTTATTTTTATTTGTTAAGGAAGATTTACAGCATATATGGTCCGTCAATGGATTTTCCACCGTCAGAGAAAAAAGCCAAACCAGTTCACTAACCTACCCATCACTCAGTAGAAGCATAAAACACAAGACTCTTCCAAAGAAAACTGTGCACTCCGCCTGGTCATAAAAAAAATAACCCTAACCTACCCATCACTCAGCCACTAAATATCTCCAAATCGCATAAAGGACTAACTGGTTTGGCCTTGGAAAAACTAATTTACCCTAAAATCGGGTTTGGCCGGTAACAGATATATCTAGTAAGTAAGTATACTATTTAATTTTGTTTGTCATGGAGTATTGTTATACCTGAGCGATTACAGTAGTTATATTGTCTTATCAGTAATTATTGTGCGATAACAGTATAGTTTTCAAAAGTGTTTTCTAAAACGGCGCGGCGGATTATAGTATGTTAGAATTGTTCCTTTATTCGCAGCGAGTCACACTGGATCCTGACACAATGTGACTGGTTGAGAAAAATATTCGCATCGAGTCACACTGCTACTCGATGTGAATATTAATTCTCATTTAGTATTACTGATTTTGAAAATTGTTACTCGTTCGGAAAAACAAATCTCAACGATTAACAGTCTGACCCGATGCGAATATTTATTCTCATATAGTAAGACTGTTGTGCGACATGTGGTGTGTAATTGTGTATGACGTTAAGAATTTTCCACCTCATCAATCGCCATCATGAGGTCTATTGCCATGCATTTCTCGCCAAACACTCCCTAGATAGAATGTGTGACACCCACGTTTTAATGCATACGTCAAGAAAGGAGATAGAAAACTGAAGGCATGGCTGTATGGGTTAGATCCTTATGTCGTCCCGTAATAGGGTGATAATTAAAAAAAAATAGAATTTAAGGTTTTAATTTTAAAAACACTTTCCTTGCTAGCGGATAAAATCCACTTTTCCACTCATAATGTTTCCGAGCTTGTGATGTGAGGTGAAAAGAATATCTTATATATAAAATTTCCATGTCACAATGTTAGTTACCGTACTCCTCCGAAACGGCTTGACCGATTTTCCGAGACAGAGGGGTATGGAAAATAGATAGTAATTTAATCATTTTTGTAGGGCAAGATACCGTTTGCCGGGTCAGCTAGTTGTTTATATAACTTAGATTCCAGCCGACCTCTCGTCACTCATTATATTAATCAAAACAATAAACTTTGTAATTATACCTACATGAATTAATTTCCACTCCTTATCGGTGTTATAAATAACTTATATTTAATAAGTCGGGTTTTCCTCCCTGACGCTATAACTCCAGAACGCACGAACCGATTTCCACGGTTTTGCATTCGTTGGAAAGGTCTCGGGCTCCGTGAGGTTTATAGCAAAGAAAATTCAGGAAAAATTTCAACAGAAAAGAAAATAGGCGGTACGAATTTCGCCGGGTCAGCTGGTATGCAATAACTATTATTGTAAAAGAAATTATTACTCAATTGAAATATGTACCGACATCACTAGTTGATTCTTGGTTTCATTATTTGCCAAACTTGTGCGATTTAAGATACTCAAACACCAATAATTATAAAAATCCCGTGTCACAATGTTCGTTACATGTCCGAAACCATGGAATGTATGTTTTTTGCTTGGTAGACTGGTTATAGAGTACCTACATAGTATATATGATCACGCTTGTGATTCGCAGAGGGTTTAAGCAGACCCTTAGGTAAAATTACGTTGGGGTCCACGTCCGGAAGCTTCCTTGTGGCGGACCCTGGTAACGTGGTGAGGAAACTTTCTCGGCGGGTGATGTGTGGCTTTTGATGTCAAGTGCCCTTGGCATTCGAAGTCACATACCATCATCGAGTTGTTTTTGTTTTCCCACCACGCCTAGTTCCGGACGGCCCTTTTCAGGGCCACGACCGCGCCCAAAGTCCCCTGGGTGCGGTCCGATGGCTGCTCCCGGTGTCCTCGTCAGGAAGACGCGCCAGGTCGAATAGCCGTCAGTGGAGGAGTGGCTGCTGGCCACCAATAGGTGCACAAGAAGTGCCTAGACTAGCAGCGTTGGGACGGTTTCGATGTAGTTCGTTGTAGAAGGTCAGGCCAGGGAGGATGTTTAGTGGGTACAGAGGGAACCCCTTTACCTCGAGTCCCACGTATATTATTTGTGACAATCGCCAATCTAAAGATTAATGTAGCCCTGACTTCTGAGGTAGCACGTGTTAGAGAAGCCAGTACCTTCCTATCGATGTACAATAGTAATGGATTTGTTAAAGTTAGTGAGAAAAGACAATAAATAACCAAAGTACGACGATAGTATCGCTAATGAATTTGAGACAGGTACTGTGTCTGTATGTGTGTATTTTATGTATATCAACTTCAGTAGATTCGTGCTTAAATCTAGGCACTTAACATATTCAAGTTTCCGCTTGGTTATAAAAAATACCATGATTCTACCATGATAAAAAATAGCTAAAGTCTTAGTTATTTTTAACAAGACTTAGTTATTATTATTTCGGGTTCGCCCCTCGTTCGAACCCGAAAGAATGCCGTTGGCCTTGCGAATTGTGACGTGAAGAGGTTTCACTGGAAACAAATTAATATTGACAATGGCCAAGTAGTCTTTGTGGTCAAGGCTCAGTGGCTGATTTCCAATTACAGAGTTCTGAGAAATGTTCAACTTGTAAATGTAGAGGACCTTAGGGAAATACTTCCTACCCATTTGATTTTCTGCTTACACTAAAGACTGTGCTAACATAGTTATGATAACCTAGTGGCTAAGATAAAAATATAATAACGCTCGTACACAGCCAACAGTCTACCAAAATACACAGAGCAGAATAATCAATGTTATTATTTATCATAGCTGGACATTAACTCGTTAACCTGTTAATCGATAATTAACGAAGTTAACATTTCGATTAACGGATTAACTTTTAAGTAAACTTTAAAAAATGTTAACGAACTCATTAACTTCCACTGCTGCCTAAAGATCAATGCTACCGACATGAAGAAACTGTCTTTAAATTAAAAAATCGGAAGTGGTCTTCCCTTGACTTTCTCGTATACCGGAAACGACTCAAAAGTGGATAGATTTCGGTCTCCCATCCGAGTACCGACCGCACACTTGGTTGCTTAACTTTCGTGATCGGCGACTCAAAAGTTAATAGAAACCTTATATTTTGATGTCATACATGCATGTTAAATTTGGGTGCAATAAGGTAATGCATACTCGAGTTATCGTGCTAACGCACAGTCATAATTCCAAAAACGGTATTTTTGGACTCAGGGAAGTCCAAAACGTGTAAATCCGTCAAAATCTCTAGGTCGAATTTTTTGACGATTACAAGACTTCCCTATACTACGTATACGAGAAAGTAAAAATATAAAGTCTGCACAGCATTAGCCATGCGAAAAGTTTTTGACCGCTTTCGACGGCGGATAGTGCTACAATGCCGCGGCTTTTCACCCGAATTTCAGGTTGATATATGGAAAGATAGAAGAGGAGCTACGGCAAGAAGCTGCCGAAAGTCCGAAGGATAGGGATATTTTAGAAATATTTTCATAAAGGCGTATAACAACATATCCAGATGATTAAATTACACACTCCAATTATCCATGTATTTATTTGGTCCTAGCTTATTAATTTCCAGAACCCAATCCAACAGTTTTTAAGTAGATCACGAACGCGACGATATAAAAATGCAATTTTTATCATTTGTGTTAAATGTTCCGAAATATTGCACATTAACAAAGTTGGATTTTTTAGTAACGGAATAGCGATTAACGAAGTTAACTATTTGATTAACGGTACCCAGCTGTGGTATTTATCATCAAATCAAATCAAAAATAATTTATTTAACGTAGACTTTCACAAGTACTCATTGACGTCATACGTATTTAATTAAATTATATTACATTGATACTAAACTATCAATATCTTATCATTTTTAGATAGTACTTAGCTAAAGGAGTACTTACATGTAAGGCGTCAATAGGACTTGTACTTTGCAGGACGCAAAAAACCCCGAATTGACGAAATAATAACCAATACTAAACTAAACCTAAGGCTGGTTCGGAAATTATACAGTACTAGCTTCCGCCCGCGACTTCGTCCGCGTGGACATTTTACCCCCTTAGGGGAGGAATTTCAAAAAATCCTTTCTTAGCGGATGCCTACGTCATAACATCTACCTGCATGCCAAATTTCAGCCCGATCCGTCCAGTGGTTTGGGCTGTGCGTTGATAGATCACTATGTCAGTCAGTCAGTCAGTCACCTTTGAGTTATATATATTTAGATTATTCAACAGTTAACCAAGTACAAGTTTATCCTGATATCAGAGCTGTTACAAGTCAACATTTCTAGACTTGATTGACGTGACTTGTTTTACTGCTGCTATCATTTCACAGCAGCCGGGATCACCAACCTATCGTACCTAAGCACGGAGGAAAATCGACTGAAACATTCGTCGACCCATTGTACGAACTGCACACTTACGGGCGACTTCAATATTCTACCCGCTGGTAAAAGTAAGCTTACTGAAGCTTGGTTGCCTGGCAATTATTGTTAAATTACCCAAAAACAACAGTGGTTAATTAGCAACCAAACCTTTGTAGTGAGATATGTAACTGTGAATTGAATATTTAAACCGGCCACTAATAGCTTATCTCTCTAACTAGCGCGTCATCGACATCCTAGTGATGCTAGGATAGATAGGGACGTGTTAAAGCCACGGCCTAGAAGAACACGTCAGTTTTTAGTGGGTATGCCCTGACGGAGAGAGTCCCACATAATTTTGGGGTGGCCCCACCTGCTCCAAAGTATGCGTAAAGCATTTTCTGACGCAAAACAAGAATAGATAGTCTGTACAATGTCACCATTAAGTTACATAAGCCAACGAATTATCATTTCTAATTCCTTGACATAAGCAGTCTAGAATTGCACAATAATGCAATTCACTTTTCCTACTGTGTATTTTTCGATGACTCAAACTCGAAAGTCGAAGTCAACACACAAGTGTGTGCCGCCTCGGGATGTCGCCGGTCATCGACTTTGATAAGCGCGCCAGCTACTACGAGTAAATAATTCTCATATCATATATTTATTTTAACTTCAGATGCGGGCAGCGCAGGACCGACCGGGTGGTAGATCCTCGGCGAGACCGAGGTCCAACAATGAGCGATTCTCGTCTAAAAATGACGATGATGATTTATTTTGACTAGTTGAAGGGGTTCTACTGAATGCTTAACATAGATATAGGAAACTAGATCGGCAATGTAAAAGAGAAGGAGCATACTAACGCGTATATTGAGCGAGATAGATAGACGAGACCATTTCACGTACACGCAGGCGGCCTAGGTCGGCCTGTCAGTCACGTAGAAAAGACAGCAACCGTCAGACTGCAGTACGATTTTTCACGCACACTTGCGCATTACTCACACAAGGGTGTATTTCTTTGGAATGGCCCTAGTCAATTCATTGCCAATCTATGAACGTCAGTAATTATCAATCTATGATTCTTAATATGCAGATGACTTCTCGTTGACTGTATGTGATAAATGTTTCGTGCTACAAAATTATACAAGGTGAACGTTATGAGAGCGAATCCGATCTCAACCAATGATTGTAGACGTGACGGGTTACTCTGATATGGACTAATCAATTTACTACGAATATCAAAAAGTAACGGTCCTAAAAGCTTGTCATTAGAAATATTTCTTATAAGAAGAAAGTTTAGCATTGAGGTTTACTTTAAAGATTTACAGCCGAATACTCAAAAGCTTCTTAGATAAGTGGCCGCTCATGTTATCTAAGAAGGTAATATAAAAGCCCGGAACGAAAGACATAGAATGTATCTTTGCATCTTGTACTAAGCGTAAAACAACTCTACTTTATTCCAAAGTGTTTACCTGTCTGGAGCAACGTTAAAGAGCAAATTGTAATACAAAACAGCGGGCAGTAAATAACCGCCCGTTGAAATAATAATTTGCGATAAACAAACGTTTATGTTTACATAACTTTGCGCAGGAGTTGGAAATTAAACAGATGTGCATCGGAGGGCGAATGTAAGACAATATCGATCGGCGCGTGCGTTCTGTTGATTTTTGGGCTTATTCCAAACCTTCCCACGCCACACCGGGAAAAAAAAGCAAACAAAAATTTCAAACTTCGAAATTCAGTAGCGGAGTCATTAAACTCCGTTAACAGCATTAAAGACCAGGGTCGATAATTTTTGAGACCAAAAAAAATTATAGTAAGATGAAACCCATTGGAAAAGGTAGAGAATATAACAAAAATGAAAGGAAAAATAATTACGGGCGATCTGAGGTCGGGAAGGGTAAAGTGGGGGTAAAAGACGGTTAATCTCGATTTTCGGTAAAACTGCAAGTCCTAGGAAAAAAAGTTAAATGGCAAATTTGTAGGTAATAAAAAGATCTACAACTTGTGCAGTGAACAACATCGTTCGTAAAAAAACACGAGCTGGCTAAATTATTTGAAGAGAATTGTGAAAATTTTACTTTAAAAGAAACTTGAGGAATCTTCATAGCAAGGTAAATACTATCTATATTTTAATCTGTACTAATCAGCTCTAATATAAAAATAGTAATATTTTCTTTCATAAATAGTATGTTTAACCTAACGTAACCTAAAAAATTTAAATTTTAATAAATAGCCAAAATTATACATATTGATTAAAAAAAAAATTCGGAATCGAGTTTTTTTTCATTTTCTGAGAACATTTACCATAGCAATGTATATTTTTTTATACCATCAGAAAGTAGAAATTTCAACAAACAAAAACCACACCAACTTTTTTAAAAAAGCAGATATTTTGAAGTGAGAATTTTTGATTGAAAATTAGGGTGCTTAAGTCAAAATAAGTTGAAAAAATTAATCTTTTAAATCAAATAAATTACTGTATGTTCGGAACATACAAAGGTAAGTTTTTACCAAATTTCCGCGTAGAATAGTTATTTCAGGCAGCATTTAAATGTTCTTATTTCTTCTAACCCAAGCGTCATATACCAATTTCGATTTTACTTTAAAAAATTATAGATTTTCATAAAAACTTCCATCCCTTACCCGCTTAAGGAATCATCATCAACAGCTCATACTGGGTGTAAAAGACATGAGCAGTCAAACGAAAACCACGTATTCTATACATCAAAATAAGACATATTTCAAAAAAAATATTGCTGGGAAATGATTTTTATTTTTTGGTGTTACAAAAAATTGCTAATTGTACCGCGCAATGTAAAGGGCTCAACTCGCACGCAACTCGCAAAACCGCGATAATTTTGCTTGACGGCGGCCCCGTTCGTTAGTGTGCGTGCGCATCGAGTGAGCTACATTGAACGCTAACGTTTTTAAGCCATTTTTTGTTATGAAATACTAAAAAAAATGATAATGTTTCTTTGGACAATAATTAAGAAATAACGTATAGAATACGTTTTCATAAAAAAATGAAAAAAAAAATTATGACTTTGACCTTCAATAAAATCGTAACTATCAATTTCCCAGGTATAGTCTAAAGGAAGAAAAATGTTATGACGGTGAGCAGAATACATGGTTTTCGTTTGACTGCTCATGTCTTTTACACCCTGTATAATGTCCCCACCGAGCGGCTCGCGCCTACCCCACATTAGGGGCGATTAGGCCTTAGTCAACCACGCTAGCAAAGTGCGGGTTGGTCGACTTCACACACAACCTAAGAATTAATTCATAGGTGTGTGCAGGTTTCCTCACGATGGTTTCCTTCACCGTAAAAGCGTCGATTAAACGTACATATGAATTCAAAATTTGAAAACACATTGGTAGGTGGCGGTGATCGAACCAGTGCCTCCCGGGTGGGAGACGACGCTCTTACGCACTACGCCACTGACGCTTTCTTTGACTTTTCAAAAATCATAAATACTTACCTCTTATTTATTTTCTAACTGAAAGGTCATACACCTTTTTTTATAGGTTTTACTTTAAAAATTACGGATTTCCATACAAACTTTGCACCCCCTCTTCACCACCTTAGAGGGTGAATTTCCAAAAATCCTTTCTTATTGCACCCCTGGACCCCTTAAGGAACCTACGTACCAAATTTGGAATCTCTAGACCCAGCGGTTTGGGCTGTGCGTTGATATGTCAGTCAGTCAGTATTCATTTTTATATTAGGTTGGGGAAAAAGTCTTTTCGCATTATAGTATGTATAAACTTGTAATAAAAGCTCTTTGGCTATACTATTTGTATCTGGCTGGTTTTGGTATTTATTTTATTTATTTATTTTATTTTATAATATTTGGGAATCTTACAGCTAGTTATAGAAATAAACCAACTTATAAACTAAAAAAGGCCAATTACAAGTTTCCACATGTATCATTGAAAGTTTAAATTTTAAAGAACATAATTCCAAATTCAAATTAGGAAAATGTGTGATTTTCATTTGTTTTTCGTACCGCCAAGATGAGTGAAGGTAATGAAGAAATTCGATACATTTTAAAATTTTACTACAAAAAAGGTAAAAATGCAACGCAAGCCGCGAAAAAAATTTGCGATGTTTATGGACCTAGTGCAGTGTCTGTGAGAGTAGCACAAATTTGGTTTAAGCGTTTTCAATCCGGAAATTTTGATGTCAAAGATGCACGTCGCTCTGGTCGCCCTATTACAGATAAAATGGATGTCATTTTTGAAAAAGTGGAGCAAGATCGGCATGTCAGTAGTTACGACGTAACTGAAGAACTGGGAATTGACCACAAAACAGTTTTGGCGCATTTGAAAAAAACTGGGTACACAAAAAAGCTCGACATTTGGGTACCTCACGAGCTCACTGAAAGAAACCTAATGAACCGTGTACTCATTTGTGATTCTTTATTACGACGTAATGAAACCGAACCATTTTTGAAGAAGCTGATAACTGGTGATGAAAAGTGGATCACGTACGACAAGAACGTGCGAAAAAGGTCGTGGTCAAAGGCCGGTCAGGCTTCACAGACTGTGGCGAAACCCGGGTTAACTCGCAACAAGGTGATGCTGTGTGTGTGGTGGGATTGGAAGGGCATTATTCATTATGAGCTGTTACCACCAGGCAGGACCATCGATTCTGAACTCTACTGCGAACAACTGATGAAATTAAAGCAAGAAGTTGAGAGAAAGCGGCCGGAATTAATCAACAGAAGGGGTGTGGTTTTTCATCATGATAACGCTAGACCTCACACATCTTTAGCCACTCAGCAAAAATTAAGAGAGTTTGGCTGGGAGGTGTTAATGCATCCGCCGTATAGTCCTGACCTTGCACCTTCAGATTTCCACCTGTTTCGGTCTCTTCAGAATTCTTTAGGCAGTGTCAGGTTAACATCACGAGAGGACTGCCAAAACCACTTGTCGCGGTATTTTGACCAGAAGTCCCAAAATTTCTATAGCAATGGGATCATGTCCCTAACTACAAGATGGCAAAAAGTTATCGAACAAAATGGTACCTACATACTTTAGTTAAATGTAAATAAACTACATTAAAAAATGTTTTGAATTTTCTTAAAAAATGCGAAGAAACTTTTTCCCCAACCTATTATACATAGATAGAGTTATTTTAGTTTAGAGGTTTGGAATATGCCGATCCTTCATTGATGTGGGGTTACCGATCGCAACGAGCACAGACTCACTGCTATGTTATTTAGGGGTGTTTGTGTTGAGGGATGTGTACATCTGGTGTAGGTTTACAAAGGAAAGAACACGTTCCAAAATAATTTCTAGATGATGTAGAGATTTTATCTAAATTATTTTGGAATAGGATACTCTTTCTTACGTAAATTTTGAAATTCCATAATGAGGATCAGTCACATAACGGGAGAACCCAATTTTGACTATTACATTGCATGCGTTATGATTTTCTTAGGACACTACTTTTTGATTTTTTAAAATCCATCCATAAATGGCAAAGTTATTGAATATTTTATCGAGCCTTATTAAAAAACGCGCTCCTCCCGGCCGTGGATACTGATGACGTCATTCGACACAATCCGCGCGCGATCACATTCGTCCAGTACGCATATTGGTGGTTAGTAGTGAACACTGTCGGTTTTTGAAGTTTTTTGCATTGTCGGGTTATTGTTTCTATGTTATGTATTAATGAACAACAAATTGAAAGATGGATTTGAAAAAGGACAGTCCGATAATCTACCTAAAGTGGATTCTTTCATGGTTTTTACTTTCTCGTATACGTAGTATAGAGGAAGTCTTGTAATCGTTAAAAAAATCCACCTCGAGATTTTGACGGATTTACACGTTTTGGATCTCCCTGAGTCCAAAAATACCTTTTTGAAATTAAGCATGTGTGTGTGTGTGTGTGTGTGTGTGTGTGTGTGTGTGTGTGTGTGTCACTGTATGTCTGTGCGTTAGCACGATAACTCGAGTATGCTTTGACGTATGGCAACCAAATTTAACATGCGTGTATGACATCAAAAAAGGTTTCTATCAACTTTTGAGTCGTCGATCACGAAAATTAAGCAACCAACTGCGCGGTCGGTACTCAGATGGGGGACCAAAAATTAACATGCATGTATGACATCAAAATATAAGGTTTCTATCGACATTTGAGTCGTTTCTGGTGTACAAGAATGTCAAGGGGACACCACTTCCGATTTTTAAATATTTAAATAATCATGTGAAGTATACCGAAATCCGCGGTTGGAAGCTTCAAAGGTAAGTATATCTAATTTAATGCCTTAGTTAGTTCAAGCATAGGTACTTCTTTACATGGGGGTCCACATCCGGAAGCCTCCTCGTAGCGGACCATGGTAACGTGGTGGGGAAACTTTCTCGGCGGGTGTGTGGCTTTTGATGTCAAGTGTCCCTTGGCATTCGAAGTCACATGCCATCGTTGTTTTTGTTTTACCGCGGCTAGTTCCGGACGGCCCCCTTTTCAGGGCCAAGACCGCGCCAGTCCCGAGGGTGCGATCCGATGGCTGCTCCCGGTGTCCTCGTCAGGGGGACGCGCCAGGTCGAGCAGCCGTCGCTGAGGAGGCGGCCTATAAGGCCGGCGTCGGTCAGCGGTCCACATGGGCTGGCGTCAGTCAGTAGCCCCTGTGGGCTGCTGGCCAACAATTGGTGCATAAGGAGTGCCAAGACGGGCAGCGTTAGTAAGATCTCGGTCTAGTTGCGCTCACGTGCAGATCCCGAGCCGTCCCGCAATAGCGCACTGGAGGTCAGGCCAGTAGCGGGGAAGCACGCCTTTACCTCGAATCTCACATATCCCTTGCGGTTAGCACCACCCCGCAGGGACGATGCGTAAATGCATTTGATCTCCCCGTCAATAAAAAAAATAGGTACTTCTTTACATGGCAGATGCGAATATTATAAATGCGAAAGTTTGGATGTTTGTTACTCAATCACGCCTAAATCGCTTAACCCATTTTGATGAAATTTGGTAGGGAGATAGTTTGAACCCTGGGAATGGACATAGGCTACATTTTATCCTACTGCTGAGCATAGGCGCGATATAACGTGCAGTCCACGCTCGCAATGTAACGTGTAGTTCACGCGGGCGATATAACGTGTTGTCCACTACTTTGATGATTGTTAATTGTTATTAACCCACACGTTTATTTTAGGGCTGAGACAAATTGACATAAAAGGATTAAGTTTCAGGTCTTTCTTCTATCGATCAATAAAATAGGTAAAATTTCATAATACGAGGATAAGTAGGTATATTAAAACTTACGTCGAAATGATCTTCGCAACAGTACCTAATGAATACTTTTGCTTGTTAAAGGATCTCTCTTCATAACACTATACCACTTTATTCTAGCTTTTAGGCCCGTTGGAACACGAAAAATAGTTTGTCCGGCGTACCTACTACTAGTTGTACTCTTGCACTTTGGCACGATACAATATTTGTAAGACATTTTAAAGGCTATTGATGTCACCCCTATTGGCCTGAGATGTCACCAATGTCACCATACACAACAATAAATTTAGAACAAAACGACTGGGGCAAGCACAACTCAAAAAGTGCACGGGATACGGAGTATAACTACAAAACTGTAAAGCGCGCGTGGCGGCGGCGCGGGAGTTGTGTCGGATGACGTCACGCGCTCGCGGCTCATACTCTCGGCCGTTTTTTGAACTGCTGCAGTAAAATCGCTGTATCTTCGTCTTTTCTTATCCGATTTGAATATTTTTTTCACAGTATGTCATGGTTTTCTTACTGTTATAAAACTGCATACTTAATAAAAAACGTGACTGATCCTCATTTATATAAGTAGGTATTACAAATCAAAATATCAAAATACTTAGATGAACACATTTATGGCTCCGTCTTGGTACATTTTATATTCTGTTTAACGAATTACTAAAATACTAAAATTTATCTGTTATAATGATATGATGACCGGTAAGCAAACAAATGAAAAAAAAAGTACAAGAAGACGAAAGAATAATAAAATTATTATGAAGATGCTATAATAAGGATCCAATTTATTTTTTCATTATTTTTATAAGTCTTTATTAATTTAAAATCTTATTTACTGAAAATAGAAATATTCCTCTTATTTTGATATTTTTACTTTTACG
The DNA here is from genome assembly GCA_955850985.1 of Elophila nymphaeata. Taxonomy (NCBI): domain Eukaryota; kingdom Metazoa; phylum Arthropoda; class Insecta; order Lepidoptera; family Crambidae; genus Elophila; species Elophila nymphaeata. The sequence goes on along the minus strand of OY039086.1, from coordinate 9,587,372 downwards.
TATACGTAGTATAGAGGAAATCTTGTAATCGTCAAAAAATTCGACCTCGAGATTTTGACGGTTTTACACGTTTTGGACCTCCCTGAGTCCAAAAACCCGTTTTAGGAATTATGTCTGTGTGTGTGTGTGTGTGTCTGTGCGTTAACACGATAACTCGAGCATGCTTTAACCTATTGCAACCAAATTTAACATACGTGTATGACATCAAAATATAAGGTTTCTATCAAATTTTGAGTCGTCGACCACGAAGTTAAGCAACCAAGTGCGCGGTCGGTTCTCGGATGGGTGACCAAAATTTACCATGCATGTATGACATTAAAATATAAGGTTTCTATCAACTTTTGAGTCGTTTCCGGTATACGAGAAAGTCAAGGGGAGAACACTCCCGATTTTTTCTGTTTGATTGAAAGTCCCGAATGTTCAATCGCTCCATTCCATCTGGCTGAATTATCAATTTAAAGCACGTTTAGTGTGGTTCGTAGGAATGTCGTCCATTTCACGGCAAGTGTACAGTGACAACTACAAACGATACCGAGTCTGATCGTCAGCTTAAATTGGCTATTACATCGGCGCGTGCGCATCGCTATCATAAGGTTTGGCGCACATGATGTGATACAAGCTCCGGAGACGCAGTAAAGCGGCCAACAACAATAGGATGATGACTGGGTGAAAATATAATAATTTTATTGAGTCTGTCAGATAGATTACTTAAATACATTAGACGCATATTTTTTACTTAATTAAATGAACAAATGCCTGTTTAAAAAGCTATTGAGCTACTAAGTTCAGATGATCTTTTTTTCACAACCTGTGAAGCGGAGAATTATTGGATGAGTAGTGAAATGAAATGAAATGAAAATGAAAGGTATTTCTTAATGAAATAAAAGAGCGTATTTAGAATGTAAAAAATCGGGAGTGGTCTCCTCTTGACTTTCTCGTATACCGGCTACGTCTCAAAAGTTGATAGAAACTTTATATTTTGATATTATACATGCATGTTAAATTTGGTTGCAATAAGTTAAAGCATACTCGAGTTATCGTGCTAACGCACAGACATACAGACACACACACAGACATAATTCAAAAAAAAAAATTTTTGCACTCAGGTAGGTCCAAAACGTGTAAATCCGTCAAAATCTCGAGGTCAAATTTTTTTACGATTACAAGACTTCCTCTATACTACGTACGAGAAAGTAAAAATGGGATTTAATTTTAATATCTAAGGAGCAGAAAAGCAAGCAATCAATAAAATGACAGTGGTAATCAATCACACAAATCAATTTTCTATAATTTTAAATAATACTCGTTTATATGTAAAATAGTATCCGAAATGCTGAGATTAAGACTGAGATGAGTTAAGTATGACATCTGTCCTTGTTATGGCTTTCACCTGTCACTATTTTCAGGCAATATAAGTATATTACTAGCGACCGGCCCCGCCTTTGCGCGGATAATCCTTTGAGTACTTACTTTAACCTTAACAAATGATACTTCTGACACTTCCTCTTGAATCACTCTATCTATTTCTGAAAACCGCATTGAAATCCGTTGCGTAGTTTAAAAGTTTACAAAAAGAGCGACTTCATTTTATGGCCCATATTGCCAGATGTGGCTTTATGTGAAACCAAATGTTACTTAAGGCTCTGCTCAACCCCTTTTAGGATTTTGGGCGTATCGCATGTACCTGTGTAGGTATGTTTAATAATGTAACAGACAATTAATCTCTAAGATTTAAGGTCTAAGATTAAGATCTAAGATTTAAGGATTGTGATTTTTTTGAAATCGAGCGGATTTTACGAAATTTTTTGGGTATATTTGGTAGGTATGACAATAAGTTGTAAAGTATATTTCATACAGCGAAAAAAGATATATTACCACGGAGAACAAGGTTTGCGGGAACAGCAAGTACCTATTAGATAAAACGTTCGTATAAAAAAGTTACAAAACTAAAAAAACTTAACAAGCTGTAAAACAGATGTTGCAACTTCATTGGGAAATGAACAGCTTCACCGGGATTCGTGTGTACTCTCCTTTATTTTTTCCTTATATGAATGTCGGAAGTTCTGTTGCCTAGTACAGTCGACACATCTCAGTTATATCACTTTGAACTTGTATTTGACCTTATTAGGGGCAGGAAAATTTGATTCGTAGTTCTTATGTAACCTGGATAAGTTTTTAATGTAATTTATGCTTTTTGGCCCTATTGTGATATTTACGATTGTAATACCAAAATTGAATCGTTCACTTCTTCTTCTCAATTAAGGCTTCGTTTCAGCATTTAGCCAATATCAGGTGATTTAGCTAAAGTGACAATAAATTGTACAGTAGACTGAGTTAAAAATGAGTCTCGCAATACTATTATTCATGCACCCATTCTCTGTATTCTTGTCTTATATTGTCCTTTAGTCCAAGGTTGCCTGGAAGAAATTGCTTTTTAGCAATAAGGCCGCCTAGTTTGTACATTTCTTTTGTTATCTATATTATATTTTATTTCATTTCTTTTGTGCAATAAAGAGTTTTATTATTATTACTAGCTTCCGCCCGCGACTTCGTCCGCGTGGACATTTTACCCCCTTAAGGGTGGAATTTTCAAAAATTCTTTCTTAGTCGATGCCTACGTCATAACATCTACCTGCATGCCAAATTTCAGCCCGATCCGTAAAGTGCTTTGGGCTGTGCGTTTGACCTTTGAGTTACATATATATATTTAGATTATTATTACCTACAACATCAACTCGGGAGAAAACTCAACTAAATCGTTAACGTTTTCTATTCTATTCTTAATTAATGGCGTCGCGTCGCATTAAACGTACGCATTTTGCCAATGTCAAGTGAAAATGTAACTAAAGTAACAAAAATTGTACGGTTGATTTGGGTTAAAGATGGAGTCTCTCAACACGTGTTTTTACAACAAGAACTCGGGAGAAACTCCCTCGTTATCGTTCTCATAAGTTCTTATATGCTTTTGTCACCTGACAGCTGTCAAGTTGTTGACAAATATATTAAAAAGGGAAGCGTTAAGGTTATAATCATTGGTCTGAGCGTTAAGGGCAGGTATATAATCTAAGGTTAAGTGTTATATGGATTTGGATATTACGACAATCACCTGCCTGATACCAATCCTCTAGGTACCTATTGGTAGATACTAAGTATATATAAAACCCAAGAAGTTACAAATCTTTAGTAAACCAACACCTAGGACATATATTGCATTCTAAATCAGCAGTCAGGGAAATAATATTTAAAATGGCGTCAAAATGTAAATACAAGCGTCAAATAAAAGTGATTCTCAGAAGTTTCTCCCTTGTTGTTGTTGTAAAAACACGAAATTCCATTTTTAACTTAATCTACCGTACCATTGGTATCTTACTTTAAGTACATTTTCACTTGATATTGGCGAAATGCGTAATCTATATGTGTCGCAATCGCCATTAGTTTAAAAAAAAGATGAAGAAGTGATTCTTATGTTTGAGTGCTTCATGTCGTTAATAATACAGTGTGAGTCTTCATAAAGTGCACATATTGAAATTAGGGATACTGTGCTTAATATTATCGACGGAAAAAATTAAAAAAAAATATATAAAAAAAAGTAAAAAAAAAAGTGTTAGTAGTATTTAAAAATTACTGTGAAAATTTATGAGAATAAAAAACGATTTTCTTAAAAAAAAATAACCGCTCAACTGTCAATTGAGGGCATTTTGTCCTCAACTTTCATTTTATGAGAATGCCCTGTTATTTCCAATTACTAATAAGTTTATTTTATCGTGATTGATCGTTTAGTTTAAAAGTTATACCGATTTGTTTACAAGAAGGACACCATCTTTAAAAATTGTATAAAAAATTATAGTATTTTTTTTACTATTTTTTCCGTCGATAAAATTAAGCATAGTGTCCCCAAAATCAATATGTGCACTTTATGAAGACTCACACTGTATATCAATTGTGGTTACTTACTTATTTTTGCCCGTGACTGTACTGCACGTTGTAATATGTACCTATAACAATATACATGTCGATAATCCAACTCAGAGGATGCAATTTGAAATGCGCGTACGCAACGCTTCAACTACATCGGAAATTGCCTTCAATCAGATCCTCACTCTATAATGAGCCGTGCAGATATTTTTTTACACTGACAATACAAATTTTATTTTACTCCTCGAAAGTAAGATTGTATGGTCGTTTGTAGAATATGTCATTGGTAACAACTGATTTTTGTACAGAACTATTTTTCCCAGAAGTCATGCCTATTTATAAGTTTGTTTGTAGAAAATCACATTAAATCAAAGCTAAAAATCATTTATTTGGTACATGTAGGTAACATGTAACACTATCCGCTCACAATCCCAAAAGGGTCTAAGCAGAACTATAGGTAACATTTGGTTACACGCGAAGCCATATATAAATGGTAGCATGGGCCATGGAGTGCCTCAGAATAATGGCAGGTTTCCAGCATGTCGCCGATAAATAAATAAATTCTAAATCAAAATCAGGATTTTGTTAACATTTCTTAGGAATTCATTCCCGCCTGGGGCAGTTCGATCTTTTTCAGTGTAGTTTTTCTATACTCTTAAAGTTTGAGTTAGTTTGCGCGTGACTATGGTAAAAACTATTGCTCAGCAAAATGATTTGTTCTTATTTCAACTTCAAGCAGCTATTCCGCCCCACATCTCTGTACCAACTGATGTAAGATATAAATAGAATTTCTGACTTTCTCACAGATTCCCCTTGCAATAGATCCGGAAGCCGCAGGCTGATATTCGAGCCATCCTCGTGAGAACGGACAAAAACCCTTTCTTTATGAACTTGATCTATTACAGACTCCATCGCGGAGACATTAGTTTAATTCCAGTTTCATTACTAAAATATTTCAAACTCCAACTGACAACTTCCGTATTCATTCGAGTATTATGTACAGTAACTTTGTACCTACACTACTGAAAGTCATGATGCCATCGGTTCACGAAACTACCGAGGCCTTGTTTTGAGAAGAACCGGCAAGAAACTCAGTAAATTTGTTCCTCTCTTTAGATGTTTCATACGGAAAAAGGGAAGAATAGACATTAAATGTAATTTTCATGTTTACTCTTCCTTCTTTTATGGGAATCATGCCGTCTTCCCTTACAATTTAAATGTCAAATAATAGAAATGTCAATAATATAATATAATTATGAGTTTCTCCCGAGTTCTTGTCGTGTTGAGAGACTCCATTTTTAACCTCAATCAACCGTACAATTTTTGTTATTATAATTACATTTTCACTTGACATTGGCAAAATGCGTACGTTTAATGCGACGCGACGCCATTAATTAAGAATAGAATAGAATAATACAATTATGGTACGTACGTATTCGCCACATACATACATTATATTAATATTTCACTAGCTTATTTATGGCTTAGAATAGAGCATGTTTTTATGTGTCCTCACATTTTTATCATCCATATATTCCGGAGTTTTTTTATTAGCTTTCTCCATCAGGTAGCTAGGAAAGGCTTAAATATAAGTATGAAGCGGCACTTTAGTTACATGGATTTCGCTTTTAGAACATAATAAACGTAATATTTCAAGACGATTTTTTTTTGACGTGACAACGTCTTATAATTCGATAGAGCCGGCTGCACGCACGAAAAAACATGACGCATGCGGCGTTACCTCGCTCTGAGGCGTTCCATGTAAGGCCGGCAAAACAAATTTAATTAAATTTTTCTTTTGAAAAATGCTACCATTCCATCAGTATTTTCTTAAGACGTTGTCACGTTCAACTATCGTCAGTAAACCGACTTTACAGACAGCCAATTTTTTAAATATTTTTAAGTACTTGCACTAGACATTTGTATGTTATTAATTGTGTTGTATAATGTTTGCTTTTTCTTGCTTTTGTCATGTGCTGGTTATTAAATGTATTTCTCTCTTTTTTCTTTCATAACACAACACAAGGTTTCTAGTTTTTAATGTCCACTCTGACACACGCTATTTATAAAGCGGTAGCAATTTCTTTAACTTACTGCGTTTTTCATTTTTTATTCTGTAAGTAGACTCTATCTTCCACGAATAAAATCTAATTTGTAATAGCGTTTGGCAGATGACATGTCCAAGGCAATGCTAACAGGGTTGTCACTATAAAATTGTTTTATTTTTAACCTTCGAGAAAAAAGAGCTCTTCCAAGTTGCGTTCCAAGTCGTGTCTATCTGTGTATAAGTATCATCGTGGCATTGTAGCTTTGTTCTTTCTTTGAAAGGTATTTTGATTAGCCCGCCTAGCATGACCACCGAAACACGATATGATATAGCCATTTATCACTTTGAACTGTCAAAAATCATTGTATAAAACCGCTATCTTGAAATTTTATCCAATGATTTTTGACAGTTCAAAGCGATAAATGGCTATATCATATCGTGTTTCGGTGGTCATGCTAGGCGGCCAGGAGTTCTTAGCTATATTCAAGAATATCTGTTCAGCCGTTTGGACATCAGCATTTTTGTAGTTTATGATATTTCTTTCGAAATTTGGTTTGATTTATGATATCTCTAATGATGCGGCACATTTGGAATCTGAAGAACACCCAACCCAACTTCTCCCCAAATTACAGGAGCGGAATCATTGGATGGGTCTCAATGTCATTGAATGGTTTATAAATATATATGTACAAAATGTACATAGTGATCAAGAGAGAGTAATGAGAGTCATTCAATGTTTTTTTAAATATTTAATTTAACACTTACAATACACAAATAAATTGTAATTATTAAAAGTAGATAGGTATTACTCGAACAGCTGAACTAATTTATAGTGTAACATCTGTCCTGGTTTTACTGACTCAACTGGTATTTTCTATGAAGAAATTTGAAACTCATCTTACAATTTTGAATCTTTGATAACGTCATACTATTTATATGACGATGTTAGTGTGGTTCGGTGCTTATAATTTAAGGTACGCTTTCCTACATTACATATAAACAGCTCTTGATATGGGACCAGAGTCGAAATCGTGAAGAAAAAAGAATTGTTCTATACATTTTTGTTGCGTAAATGTTGCACTTTTTTTTGTATGAAACATCTGATTTTTTTTCGAGATTTCGATGTTGATCCATTGGCAAGTCTTGTTTTTATCTAATGTGCGTCCTTTCAATTATCGCAGGTGATAAAGAAGTAACGGTGTATAAGAAATCTAAAACACATTTGATTCGGCTGTAAAAGAATCACCCATCTCTCTGTATTCCAACAATTATTCAATTAAAGCTTCGAAAAAAACACATTATTTCGAATGCCATGAAACTGGCTTTCGAAACATCACCGATTGCAGATCGATCACAATCGAGGTAATCGATATCAGATCAATTATTCAATTACTGTTCTTAATTAATTTACCGATTCTCTATTATCAAATGATTCATTGTTCAGCTACATACACCACGCTGCAAAGCTACATACAATATTGATACTGACTTTGTGGTGTCGTGAGTAACGCTGCCACGCCATGAACCTATCGATGATACATGCAAGAAATTAAACCATGCCTCAATACTGCACCTTTTAAGGTCATAGCATACATAATGACTATTCTGACGTTCGAGCCAGGTGGGTAAAGGGGAAAGGTTGGGTTGGCGTATAGTGTCAGTGATAACATAGTGTAACAAAGAAAATAATTTAAAAACAGAAGAACAAAAAAAAATACAAGAGGTATAGCAATATAAAAACTAGTCACTCGAAAACACGTATGTACTTCATATTAACATTCATTCATACATTTATTATATTAAGTTGTTCTTTGAATAAATACACTTATTCAAAGGGTTTAATAAGTATGCTGTGTTTCATAAATTAAAATATTTATGCTTGTATTAGTTGTATAAATATTGTTGTAGATTAAGTATTGCACTGTCAAGCTAAGATGTAAAGACAGTTATTAGTAAAAGAAATAAGACAAATAAATAAATAAAAATATTTTTTAAACAAATAGGTGTTAACCCTAACGAGGAAGCGCGGTTCGCAGCGCAAGCGCATGCCGCAGTGCGATTGACGGATGGGTGACAGTGACAGGACATTGCAAATGTCAAGCGGGCTATTGACACTGTAGTAAAGACAACACGCATAATTATGATAGTAACTGGGATTCTATTAAATAAGCTTCGTATACTAACATAGACATAATACATTTGTCATATAACATTAGATTGATTTGACTATTGTTATAGCGTATCATTATATTAATTGAAATATGATTCCTAATGCCTTCCTACATTTTTATTCTATTCATTAAACGTAGTTTTACCGTAAATGTTTTTTTTATGTATTTTCTGTGTATTGTCCTGTCCTGTGCTTATACAACATGTAAACTAAATAACCAACACCCTGAATACAGGTAGTTTGGGATCGGCTTCCGAGTTCAGTTCAAACCACCTGTATTCAGGGTATTGGTTATTTAGTTTACATGTTGTATTAGGTCCTTACATAATAAATGCTACATATATTGTATGAAGAGAGACTCCACACTTGACTCGTGCTTAATTGAAGTATTTCCTGCAGTATTTGGCTTTTCTACTTTTTCTACTTTTTTCTTATCTGAATATTTACATAAAATTTATTAATATTCTAGATAATTTCAATTTAAATCTAGAATGTAAATCAAAATTTAAATATTTCTTGTCGCTTCAGACTTATGTCACTTTTTAATTATTGTAAGATCTATTTTCAAGATTTTTTATACACTTAAATGTGTTTAAAAACATTCTGATAGTCTAGTTTCGCAAGATTTTTTTTTTTAAATTACACTCCTATTGTTAACGAGTGATCGTTCGGAAATCTGTAAAAATCCCGAGCCAGTTCTCAGTTCTGTGACCGACCGCGACCACACCTCAATGGAATAACCTTTGCGTACCGAGCCGATGAACTGTAACCGGAGCTGGGAACGGATGGGTGCGGTCCCTCGCTGCTGAAGGATGTCCGGGGCCTTCGTGACTTGGTACAGTCAACAGCACATCAGGCTATACAAAACTGTCAAATTTCTCCAAACGATTTTCAACCTAAGACTATTCAATATAAAGTGCATAATCGATTGGGAAAATTTGACAGTTTGTGGTAACTCAGCACGTTGGGTTACCACAAACTGTTGTCTGTACTGCCTTCATCATCAATTTATATCTCAGTTCCAAATTACAGTCAGGGTTAGAAAACTCGTCACCTTAATCACAGAAAGCGCAAGTGGAGCCCGCTAACATCGGCAGCAACTCTTTACAAATTTCTGTTGGCGTTGGAATGGTAGCCACAGTTTGTAAAGTCTATACTTATAGAATAATTTTTGCGTTTACAAACGCGTAAATAGTTTTAAAAGTAAAAAAAGTACACTGAAAATATCGACCTTCCCCAGGGAACCGAGCCCAACATTTTCCACAATCTGGGCGGCTGCGTTAACCACTACGCAACTAGGGCACTGCTTTCGCTGTCGAAATTTGTCAGTGCTCGATGATTATGATTATAAGCTAAATATTGTTTCATCAAATCTTTGAAATTTGCACTTCTAAGATCTGAACGAAATATTTTTGCAAATATACTTATACTTAGTCTATATTAATATAATAATTATACTTAGTATATACTTACTAATTATAAAGCTGTAGAATTTGTTTGATTGTTTGGTTGAACGCGCTAATCTCTAAAGATTATTTTTGTGTTGGATAGTCCATTTATCGAGGAGAGGAAGGCTATAAGCTAGTTATAAACAAAAATAAAATGATACCAAACATGACACCTCTCCTGTGATTGGGTGAGATTTCTGCAGATTCCAGGTGACGCTGCAGCATCTGAAATTATTCAGATCCCTTCATAAACTATAAAAGCTGATGATGTTCAAACGGCCGAACAGATATTCTTGGATCGTATCTAAGAAACTCCTGACCAAAATATCTTTCAAACAAAAAAAAAGAAATCGAAAATCACACCATTCGTTTGTGCCACAAATAAATGATATGTTATACTGATTCACACGTTACAACTTATAACACCTCTCTTTTTTGTCCGGAGTTAATAAATGTCTTCTGATTAAAAATGTGATAAACTATGTGTAAAATTGACTTCTCATTTGCAAACATATCTGTAGCTCTTAACGGCATGTAACTAAAAACCAACAGGTACTATTATAACTATCAGTTTCTCCGATAAGCGACCCATCGATAAGTTATCGTTTCCACTCGATACGTCGGATCAATAACCACCGTCATTGTATACCCCATTGTCTTACACACATCCTGTGTCATTGTGCGGGTTTCGTGAAGCGAGGACAAAGGAAGTAGCGTTTCAGACGACTAATCGTATTTTCAATAGACAAATGACAATCAAGTTTCAATCGTTAATCGGCCCCACGCGAATTTCACAAGCGTCGACCGTCGTCGGCGCGGACGCATGCACGTAGTTCTGCGAGATGTTATTTTGAGTGAATTAAGTTTGGGATTTCGAAATAATATTCTGGACTTTATTAGAATAAATACGTTGGGAGTGACTGGAACCTGCCGCGTAAGTTTATTTTTATTTATATTAGTAAGTTAGTTACCTACTGAGTGCTACACCCGGGCTGGTGCGGAAGACTGTAACATCTGCCCAGCTTGTCAGCTTTTGTTTGTTGGTTCACTGAAGTTTGTTTTTTGGGTTTGATGCCCCATTAGAATATGTGACATTTTTAGGGTTCCGTACCTCAAAAGGAAAAAACGGAACCCTTATAGGATCACTTTGTTGTCCGTCTGTCTGTCTGTCAAGGCCCTTTATCTCAAGAACGCGTGGACGTATCAAGCTGATACGTCCACGCGTTCTTGAAATTCACATTAAATACTCAGGTCTATTGTCCCTTTAAGCTGTGAAAATATCAAACTTCTAAGCCAAGCCAATCAAAAGATATAGCCGATTATGTCGATATTTTCAACAAATTTCCGACACTCGCAAAGGAATCAAAACCTATAGGATACTTCCCGTAAACTCAGAATCTTGAAATTTGGCATGAAGCATTGTCATATAATGCAAATATAGGAAAAATTGCGAAAATCACATTTTTTTAGTTATATAATATAATAAAAATATTTTAATAAAATGAAACTTACTACCTTATTTCTCACGGAAGAATAAAGGTATCAAATTGAAATTTATACCAAATACCTAGGTCTATTGTCCCTTTAAGCAGTGAAAAAATCAACCTTCTAAGTTAACGCGATCAAAAGATACAGCAGTTTATACCGAGGAACCCTCGGTGTGCGAGTCCGACTCGCACTTGGCCGGTTTTTTTCATACACTCCACCGATAACAAAGTTCACAGTAAATATTAAGGAACAAACGCTAGTGAGTTTAGTAGCAGTAGCGAAAGTAAAAATGGCACGCCGATACATAAAGGTTCGCTACCCCTGACCTACGGATTCCAAACGCTTGCAGAGTAAAAATATCAGTAGCGATAAAGCGAATAAACTATCATTAACACTTAAAACAAGATCGGCAACCAATAAATGAGAGCCGCTTAACTGATAAATTGTTGACCAATTCCCAGCTATTACTTAATCGGGACTTATCAGGGGAATTGCCGCCCGCATGTCTGTCTGTCAGGACACATCCCTCTTGAAACATCTTAATTTACATAAACGACAAGTGATTTTAATCTGTCGAAAACGATTTATTTGTATTCTTAGCTATTGGATACAAATAATAATAATTGTTTATTTTTCACCGACTACGGATAAGCCAGTGAAGCGTCGGTGGCGTAGTGCGAGAGCGTCGTCTCCCACCCGGGAGGCACCGGTTCGAACCCCGCCACGTACCAAAGTGTTTTCAAATTTTGAATTCATATGTACGTTTAATCGACGCTTTTACCGTGAAGGAAAACATCGTGAGGAAACCTGCACACACCTATGAAGAAATTCTTAGGTTGTGTGTGAAGTCGACCAACCCGCACTTGGCCAGCGTGGTTGACTACGGCCTAATCGCCCCTAATGTGGGGTAGGCTCGAGCCCCTCGATGGGGATATTGTATGAGCTGTTGATTATGATGACAGCTAAGCCAAAGGAAGGTTTATGACTTTCGCAGTCTATGTATGTATGTCAAACGTAAATACAAATATTTACGTTTGTGCCTGAACTAATCATCCGGTTTTAGTTTAATATGGTGACAAGTCAATTTATGGTCCGGATATCTCATTCGTCATGATCGGATGGATAATTTAGGCGCTACGGAGAAAATTACGTCATACAAACATACATACATAGACTGCTAAAATCATGCCCTTCTTTTGGCTACGCCGATAGTCGTGTAAAGAGCGGGTATGACGATGCATAAATTTAATATATAAAAAAACAGACAGTCCAATAGAGAACCTCCTCCTTTTTTTTAAAGTCTGTTAAAAATTTTATGTAATATTAATGTTCGCCCACGTTAATGTATAATATTCCTCGAAAAATGGACTATCCAACACAAAAAGAATTTTTCAATTTGAATTACTAGTTCCTCAGATTAGCGGGCTTACAAACAGTTGGGATGATCGTCACGAAATCATTGAATTGGATCTTACTTTTCCAGAAAAAGTAGTCAAACTAATTAAGATATGCTTTCTTGGAAACCCAGAAGAGCCTTTCAATAAGTCATTCCACTTCAGCTACGGAGCATAATGTTAGACCATTCTCAGTAAAGCAATAAATACAGTAAACAAACACCGCAACTGTAATCGCTTCTTGTAAATAGTTCTTAGACACAGTGAAAGTGAAGACAGTATTGTATTGTAAGTACATCAGAATAAAATAATAGGTTTGTTTGAATTGTTAAAAAATAAAGACGTACCTACACAAGCAAATAGTTAATTAACTGTGAACGAGATTACATTCTATCATTATTTTTTTTATACACATACATAACGATCACACTCGTAGTCCCAAGAGGGGTTGAGAAGAGCCTAGTGCAACATTTCGTTAAACAGAATGCCTAATTTGGCAGTATGGGCCATACATAGCCTCCAAATACATAAAAGCCTACATAAAAGGGACAATAAACCCAAAAAGTAACAATTCTTTTAGTAACCATACAAACAAAATCCACCAGCCATCAACACCGAATGGACTGCAGATATAATTTAGAAGAGTGTAACATCTGATGTTACACTGTAGGTTATCTCGGCGAATCAGACTTTTTATATGACTTGAACATAAATATTTCCAACCGACTTCAAAAAGGAGGAGATGATCAATTCGACTGTATGTTTTTTTTATGTTTGTTACCTAATAACGGTACTGGGTGTACCGATTTTAAATATTCTTTCGACCTTTGGAAGCTCGTGTTTGTCATTTAGTCCCATTTAAATTTCACATCGACTTCTGACGAGTAGTTTTAGAGCTATCCCTAATAATGCCTATTTAATTGACATCGATGATATCGTAATCTTAAAATTTGTGTGTCTAAAAGATCTGGAGATATTTTCCGGAAAATTTATATACTTAAAACACTAAAATGCCATTTTTTAAATAAAAAAAAACTGCCTTTAAAACTAAAAACGGAGAAATAAAAATTCTGTTTATAAAAATCTAAATGTTTTTTTAGGTCGGTGCCCAATATTTGGAATAAACTTTGTCACTTGTATTTGGGACCGACCTCAAAAAAAAAATTGGATTTTTACCTAATAAAATAATGTTTTAGAAACGAACGAACTTAAAAAAGAATAAAATATACATCAATTATTCTACATAAAAATAGTGTTTCACTTTTTGCGAAAGACAGTTTTATTGAGTTTTTGACGAGTAAAAAAATATGTGATCTGAATATATGATCTACGCATTAATACAAACTATGTAGTATCTATCTCTAAAGATGCACCTCAAACATCATCTCTATTAGCAAATCAATCGGGTCGATGTTCTCGGCTTGCTACAAAATTCTATATTAATGTGTGGAGACACTCCCATATACCTACTTATTATACAATTTAAGGACAAGGCGATAATATCTTAGCAATTGCCTCACTCGTGGAGGTAACGTCTTATTGTACAGACAACAGCACGTTGGGTTACCACAAACTGTCAAATTTTCCCAATCGATTATGCACTTTATATTCAATAACCTTAGGTTAAAAATCGTTTGGAGAAATTTGACAGTTTTGTAAAGCCCGACGTGCTGTTGACTGTACCATACGCTGATTAATTTAAATAAGAAGTTTGTTTACCGTTGAATACCTTTAACTGTGCGCGTTACTAAATCAGGCGCGCGCATTTTACGTCGCAAACTCGTGCGCATCCCGTTGGTTAGCGTTCTATTTCCAATATTCCCCTGCAAAGCGATCCTTGACAAATGGTTTGATGTCAGGATTCCGTTGTCACTCTTTATATAGTTATTTTGCAGGGGTTGACGACAGAATTATCTTCTTGTTACAAACTGGGAAAATATATACGCTTACGCCCAGTTGCACCAAGTTTAACAATTTTAGAAAAAGTAACGTAAAAGTTAACGTCTGTTCATAAGAATTGATCGTTCCATTTTTAAATATACCGATAGGGCTCAGGGCTCAAAGGGCGTATACGCAAAAAAATAACTTTAGAGTAGAACCCAAAAACGTTTTTACTGGCGCAATTCTCTTACGTAGTATAGAGGAAGTCTTGTAATGGTCAAAAAATTCGACCTCGAGATTTTGATGGATTTACACGTTTTGGACCTCCCTTAGTCCAAAAATACCGTTTTTGGAATTGTCTGTGTGTGTGTCTGTGCATAAGAACGATAACTCGAGGATGCTTTGACTTATTGCAACCAAATTTAACATACGTTTATGACATCAAAATATAAGGTTTCTGTTAAATTTTGAGCCGTCGGTCACGAAAGTTAAGCAACCAAGTGCGCGGTCGCTACTCGGATGGGTGACCAAAATTTAACATGCATGTACCAGATCAAAATACAAGATTTCTATTAACCTTTAAGTCACACTCCCGATTTTTTTAATTAATAGGTACTTCTTTATGTTACCGCTTGTAACAAAGTTTTAGAAAATAAATGACTTCGTAATTTTTACGGGAATACAGTCAGAATCTGATTTGGAGCAGACACGCCTGAGTGCCATGTTGCGGACGATACAATTTTGCGCACTTAAATTGATATAATTATGGTTTATTTGCGATCTGACTTACTGACTAAATAACAAATTTAAATAATAATAATAATAATATATGTTCAAGCTCACACCTATTATCTAGCCCGAAGTAAGTATCATTAAGAACTTGTGTTACGGATACTAGATAACGGACATTTTTTTTTAATATACATAATAATTTTAGATATTTTTATAAATAAACTTAAATAAATATTTAAACAACCATGACTCGCAAACAAATATTCGTGTTCGTCACACAAATATTTGCCGCTACCAGGATTCGAACCCGGACCGCTTGATGTGTAGGCAGCTATACTGACCACTCCACCACGACGGCGTTAACAAATAACAATTATATATTATGTATTACAACTATACAAGAGAAATGATATAGGAGTGAGTTGAGTGTGAAAGGATTAGGAAACCAGCTATTTAACTGCAATAAAGTTATGATATCGCGTTTCTTAAATTTTATCACGTTTATTTGTGATGCGTATAGGTACAAGCCACAAGATCCTGATGTACAGTCGAACCAACTGAATCATGACCCACTTGGCCGATCATTCCTTTAGAATCATAAATTTAGTTAGGTTTTCTTTGCTATCATGCGTGTTGCACTTAGTACGTTTTAAATATGAATAAAAATGCGTCATTACGGGTCAGAGATCTATGCAATTTTAATCTTTCTTATCACTGCACTAAAGTCTCAATTGGAATTTTAAATAAGATGTCATTCATAATCTAAACTCTTTTCACTACTGAGAAAATGGAATAACTACTATATTTTTTAAAATAAAATGACGTTATGTGTCAGATGTCAAGTAGTAGTCTGAACAAATTTTATAAAGCCATATTTATTTATTTAACACTGTCAGTGTCTAACAAATTGATAACAGGTTCGTTACTTAGAAATGTACGTTCAAGCGAATTTCATCCTACTTTGTATAGAGTGACTGTAGGAAAATGATCTTAAGGTGGGTCATGATTCCATTTGGTTGACTGTACAATAAAACATATTATTTTCATCAAAAAACATTAATGCACCTTGAAAAACAGTAACCAGTTCCCAGGACTCGGTTCTCAAATCGGTCCCTTGCCGGTCTGGTGAGCATGGCTTGCTGTGGTAAAAAACCAGTGATATTACACCTATTTCGTCTGCAGAACGCTTTTACTCTTCATCACAGGGAAAGTATAACCGTTGGAAAGAGCGCCTAGTAACTTTTACTTTATCCATGATACTGTTTACGAGAAAACGGCAAAATGATTGAAAGCTTAGAAAAACGGAGAATGGAATTCGTTGTGTAAGATAGCAACGTTTGGTAACAAAACATCAATAACTTCCAAAATATTGGAACTGGCTTTGTGAATAAGCTTCCAAATGTTAGAGATTTGCGAATTAATAAATGAAGACAAAACTATTAAAGCTAAATTAAATAAAAAGGTTATTGCAAGATAGATGATTTTAATGTAAAATGTGCCCAAAATTTACGCAAGGACACTTGTAATTTTCACATATTGATTTCACTATTGACCTGTAATTATGTTTTGAGATTACATATTTCAACATTGTAATGAGTGGAGTTTCTTTCGCTATTTCTGCTCCGTCTCATCGTATAATAATTATTTAAATAAAATAAAAATTTTCGTACCGAAATCATTAGGGTTTTTGGCTATTTAAAAGTAGGTACTTAGCAAGATCCATTTAAATAAAGAACTTATTGATTTTGATTTTTAATTATCTAATACTGTGATACTTCCGGATCGAACGTCTTAGAGACTCTCCGTAGAAGACACCAGTCCACCAGAATCCACTGGGGAGGTTCGACTTACAGTACAGGTTATATAGAGGACCAATCAAAGACCTCGCCTTCTAGAACCCCTGTGACACTGTGAATGTCAATAATAAAAGACTGAAGGTATTACAGACAATTTCGAAAGTACAATTTCATAATTATACTAGTATAAAATAGTCACGAATTTATATTTTGAAAAAGATTACACGGAAGACTTGGCATGATGCGCGATCAAATGATATTATAAACTATAGATATGTTACGTTCATAGAATTCGCATTGAAATCTATTCCGCGCAATATGAAATTGTCAGACACTGACTGATAGCAAGAAATGCGTCCTAAACGGGACGTTTTCGAGGATCACAATGCGCGGCCTGTGACATATCTGCTTCTTTTTTAATGTAAGGTAATGTTATTACATAAAAAGAAAAAAAGTAGAAAATAATAAAAATGCTATTTTTTTTATGATTTTGTTACATTTTACTGTCTCCACGGATTATTGGACATATAATGATTATTTTTTAGCTTTACAGTTTTCAATCAACATTTATTTATTTATTCTACACATAGAAACAATAATGGAAAACAATAATAACAATGTACAAAAGGTGTGGCTTATTTCTAAAAGAAATCTCTTCCAACCCACCTAGAATAGATGTGCTGCGAGACTTGAATGTCGTGTGTGCCTAACCTATAGGTATATTAAATACATAAAGCATAAGTTAAAAATAAATACAATATCAAAACAATACAATAAAAATAAATACAATATAATACATATAAAATAAGTCTAAAATTAAGAAAGTAATTTAGCTCAAAGCAAGGTAGTGTTCTTTAACTCTCTTCTTAAAAAGTGGAAGACATTTCTGTTATTTTGGTGTTCCAAATTCAAATTAATTCTATCCCTGTTGTACTGAATTTCAAGGATATAATGCAATTCAGTACGACATTCTCTTCCTCCTTGTAAAGGTTTAGAATGACTAACTTAATGCTGAGTTTACTTGACAGAGAAATATATAATTTTTGAGCGCAGGTGGTACGAAAAAGCAGTTTATTTTCCACTGATTGTGAGGTTTTGTCGAACAACCAGAACGTCCTCCTTAGATGAATTTGCGGATACTTTTCCTTTTGTAAATAAGTATATATTTTATGCCAGACTTGACTAGAAAGTGGCATTTTATCCCACTTCCTGGTCAGGAGATAACATAAAATATTAATTGTTATACTACGCCCTTACCTTTGCGCTCTGAAACATTCTTTGTTTTACCGCCGTATTTAATAAATGTACTTTTTTCCATATTAAACGGCGATCTAAAATTAAGTCAAAGGCTTCATTTTGCTAATGGTATTATTTTAAAATTAAACGTATTTTTATACCAGACCCGCTTTCCTTGTGGCTACTTCATTATTTTCTATTTAACGAATTGCGTGCAGTCACAGCTAAACCAGCATATCCATAATGCACTGTCAACATTTAACCGCGGAAACGACGCTAAATATAGCGAGGGAGAGAACCGGTGCGCACGCGCAACATGGCGACTCAACGAACCGCTTCCGGCCCGAAAGCTCACAAGTGCATCCGAAACTGATACTCCAATGGCTAGGTTCCTATACGGACGTGTGACATCACTTCCACGCAGGGTCTCCTGAGATATCAATTTCGTCTAACGATCGTATAAACAACCGCCTTTTTAACTGACTTCGAAAAATGAGGAGGTTCTCAATTCGCATTAATCTTTTCTTAGGTATGTTCCCAGGTTAGTTTTAGTCAGAGATGCCTGGACCGATTTACAAAATTCTTTTTTGTTTGAAAGCGTCCCAAAGGGACCAATTGAAAATTTTACATGAATCAGATGGGTAGTTTTTACTTTCTCGTATACGTAGTATAGAGGAAGTCTTGTAATCGTCAAAAAAATCGACCTTGATTTGAGATTTTGATGGATTTACACGTTTTAGACCTCCCTGAGTCCAAATTTTTTGGAATTATGTCTGTGTGTGTCTCTGTGCACGATAACTCGAGTATGCTTTAAATTATTGCAACCAAATTTAACATGCATGTATGACATCAAAATATAAGGTTTCTATCAACTTTTGAGTCGTTTCCGGTATACAAAGAAAGTCAAGGGGAGACCACAGCCGATTTTTTAGAATCGTGAAAATACGCAGACGCAATATGAATTTTCACAACTTCGAAAAGTTGTTAACCAATTTCGATGATTATATTTTTGCCTTAAAGATCAAAGTCTTGAGTGTTAAGATTAGTAGTTTTTATTATTATGAATAATAATAGACAAAATCCTATTTTTACTTTTTTTATAAAAATATTATAACTAGAGTTAGAGATAATATATGTACGTTTGTCGACCTGTAAGGTGTTCCTTCACGCCTCTTTAGAATAACCTGGGACTTTTAATTAGGGACAAACCCACCACCTTCCCATGGCCTGATGCAACCTTACGGTTATACAGGCCGAATCACGGGAGAGTGCGCTGCTAGTTGCCGGAGGCTCTTAATAACCTGGGACTGTAGGAAACAGGTAGCAGACAATTCCATCCTGGTTTATTCGTTGAATTGAGTACATTGAAATGAGATGCCTTTCTTAGTTCGCGACAAGAGCCCGAAAAAAAAGCTTAATTTGGTAAATTCTTTGGTACATTTACAACTAATATCGGTAAATCTTAGGATTTTCTGCTAAAGATTTGCTGGCAAAATCTTAGATTTGTCATTCTTTTGGGGCACTGTGTAGCCGATATTGCAAGATGGCACCTTAAGCTCTGTGCTTAACCCATATACATAATACTACGACGCTCACAATTAAGTCAAACGAATATAATAATACTAGTTTCCACCCGCGACTTCGTCCTCGTGGACATTTTACCCCCTTAGGGGTGGAATTTCTAAAAATCCTTTCTTAGTTGATGCCTACACTGTATCAGGTGTCTATGTGCAAAATTTCAAGTCTCTTGGTTCAGCGGTTTGGGCTGTGCGTTGATAGCTCAGTCAATTAGTCAGGACTTTGAATTTTTTTATATATAGACGATAGAAACGCAGGTAACATAATAGGGGTTAAAGTATGAAGTTGCCGTTGTATTGTAATAGGTACTTTGAATGAACATAGAATCTTCATGGTTTGAGATTTTAAAGTGAAACTTTTTTCAAATGGTACCTATGAGGTTCTTCTTTTAAAAAATATGCAACATTTGATTATCAACTTTCAGTTGTTTTTTTTATTCAGCTTAGACAAGAAAGATGGATACTTCGAAAATTCGAGTGATTTTTGAATACGAGTTCCAACGCGGAACTAACGCGGCAGAAACAGCTCGCAATATGAATGTTGCGTTTGGAGAGGGGACTGCTAATAAGCGCACCGTACGATTTTGGTTTAAATGCTTTCGTGATGGAAATTTTGATTTGAAGAACGGACCACGTGGAAGACCGCCCACACAGGTGATTAACAATGAATTGAAAGAGATGGTGGAAGCCGATTCGAGCCAAACTACCCAGGAATTAGCGGCATGGTTTAACGTTACCTTACCAACAATATTGACTCATTTGCGTCAAATCAATAAAATAAAAAAATATGAAAAATGGGTGCCTCATGATTTGACTGATCTGCAGAAAGATACGCGTGTTGAAACTTGTGTTGCCTTGTTGAATTGATACAGAAATTAAGGAATATTGAATCGAATAGTGACATGTGATGAAAAGTGGATTCTTTACGATAACCGTAAGTGAAAAATGCAATGGCTGACCCCAGGTCAAACGCCGCAACAGTGTCCTAAAGCAAAGCTTACCAATAAAAAGGCAATGGTAACTGTTTGGTGGTCTCAGCATGGTGTTATTCACTATAGCTTTCTCCGATCTGGTCAAGCAATAACGGCAGATGTCTACTGTGCTGAACTCCGAACAATGATAGCAAAACTTGCAGTGAAACAGCCCCGACTCATAAATCGATCTTCCCCATTATTGCTCCATGATAACGCGAGACCTCATACAGCACGAGAAACCGTTTTAACTCTACAGGAACTGCAATTAGAAACCATTCGTCACCCTCCGTATTCGCCAGACCTTGCTCCAACGGACTACCATTTTTTTCGTGATTTGGACAATTTTTTACGTGATAAAAAGTTTTCTTCCCAAGAGGCAGTACAAAATGCTTTTACCGAGTTTGTAGAATCTAGATCACCAGAGTTCTATCGCAAAGGCATAAATGACCTTCCTATTAGATGGCAGCAATGTATAGATAATAATGGTAGATATTTTGATTAAATAAATATGTTAAATTAAAAAAAAAAGAATTTAATTTTTTCTGTACAAATCAGCATTTTCATACTTTAACCCCTAATGGCGGCTGTACACTCTCGGCGAGACACCACGAGATATGGCGAGCGCGAGAGTGTACATGGTAGCTCTCGGCTCGCCTCGGCATGTCTCGCCTCGCCTCGGCTCCTCTCGCTCCCGTGGCGGTTTTTTGTGCCCGAGTCAAAGGGTCTCGGCAAGTCTCGCGAGGAACGGCGAGAGCATTGATGTACACTCCCGCGTGCTTCAGTGCACGAACAGCGAGCAAGCAACCGCCTTCACAGATTAGAGAGTATAATTGTCTAAAGACCGCCTTGTACGTGTCTTACTATTCTAATCTGTGATACGTGTGTAAAAGTAATTGTCTGCAAGTTGCCTATGCTATGACGAACAGCAACGAATTAAATATGTGGAACAATGAATCCGATTTGAATGATTTTTTTTCAGTGCATTTTTCTAGTAATGAATCCGAATTAAACTTCATAGAAATATTTCAAACGGAACCTGTATTATGGGAACCAAATCACAAATTTCATAAAGACAGAAAACGTTTATATGCCAACCATCATATAATAACCTATAATATGTTTATATGATAACCATGTATAGCAACCGTCCACCATCTCCTCTTACGCCATTTCGTTTTAATTTTTTTTGTATGGTACGCGTGAGTATACATAAAATAATTGATTGCGCATAGCGCGACAGCGGAAGCAAATTGTATTGCATCTACGTCCATTGTCCTTGGCATCACGACTCCAACTGAAATGGCGCGAGTGTACAGGGCCACCACTCGAGCTTGCGCTCCTCGCCCGAGAGTCTCGGCGAGACATAACGAGAGGTCTCGGCCGAGAGTGTACAGCCGCCATAATACTTTATTCATGATTCATGCTGTCAAATTGACGTCAAAAAAATCATTAGGTAACATTAATTAATGCAGTTTCCATCCGAGATTGCGTATCGCAGCATATCGTGCGATGTTCCGCGTGTCCGAGCGCGAAGATGCGAGATAGGGCCCTTAACGATGCCCTTCATGAATATAGATGCGTGCACGCGTGGGGGCTATTCTGGAAGACGGCCCTTAATCGAAAACTCGCTAAAATAAGCCTGGACCATATCAATATTCACGATCTTAGAAACCAAAACGTTAACGGTAACGTTATGATGTCCATATGATATCCATATGTTTTGACTATCTGACAGCTGTCAAGCTGTTGTTAAAATATAAGAAAACGGAAGCATTTCTGATGTGGTTATTACGTGATAAAATATCACAATAAAGCCCCTGGTCAAATCGAACTAGACTTAAATAAATAAATAAAATAAAAATTAACATTCGTTTATTGCTCAATAATTTAAACAATCTAGTGTTTAGACACCCCCAGAAAGTAATACAATACTTGTGTTGGGGTTGACTCGCCTGTTCATGACTAAGATTGCAATTAAAAAATTATACAAATTAATTCTTGGATCCGCTTGAACACTACAAAAAAAGTATCAAAATCGATCCAACCCTTTAGAAGGAGTTCGGAGTTCATGCGAACAGGATCATTTTATATTCAGGTACATAAAGATATGTAAAAATTATGAATAGAGTTGCCTCTTCGTCGCCGGACATGCGGCGAGTTAGCACGCCCCTTCATTTTGTTGCAATTTAGTTCAAAAATTAGACCATTCAAGTGACAACTTTTATCAATTACAAAGCGGGTTCAATTTATAAGCCAGTCCAACATTATCGCTACAAATTGTTGGATGTTGTAGCGTCGCGTGTTAAAAGTGTGTTAGTTTTGAAACTATACAAAGAGTAAGTTTATAATCACACAAGTAGAAATAGATTGTCAGTAAGTCGCATTTTTGACGATTTTGAATTAAGTGCATATGTTGTATTATAAAGATTAATTACATTGCAAATTTTACCTAATATTATGCTTGTTTTAAAACTATAAAATTAATTGACAATCTCTTTTCAAAACTAGTATTAGTTATTTTATTTAGTTTTTTATGGGATTTAAAGAAGAGAAAAACGTATTACGCCGACCCCAAATAAAATTGGAAGCAGGGCAGGCAAATGAAGAATACCTCCGCCGAATAGTAGACCGCCTATAGTAACCACTGTACTTTTTTAAATGTTACCATGTTTTACAAATGTAATATATTCAACTTCAAATCAAATCAAATTGTTTATTGCTTCATAATGTGCATACAGAAATGGTAAAAATATTTTAGTAGGTTTAAGGTAACAATTACGGGCCTTGTGAGGCATTGCAAACATTTACCAACAATAGGATACCGCTATTTAACTCTTATTACATAATACTTTTCTCTATATTAGCTAACTTATTCGACAAGACACCGGAATAGACCCCCACAAATACATTTTGTATAAACAACAAACTCTTACAAAACCAAATTGCTCGTGTCTTGCCGGTAATTGTGACTCTCATAGGATACTTATCTTGTGTAATTACTTTCAATGGTATTTAAAGCAACTCGGTGAGAGTTTTATGGTAATATTAACACAATGTTATATTGATAAAATAAGTGCTCGTAGATTTTTCGATGTAGGTAAGGTTTTTAATGAGTTTAATTTCGGAGTCTGTTCTTAACGATCACGAAAGATAAGCTACCAAGTCCGCGGACGGTTCTCCGATGGGTGACCGATTCGATTTTTTTAACTAGATTTTCCTCCGTGCTTTGGAAGGCACGTTAAACTGGTGTTCCTGATTGCTGTCCAAAGATAGCCAACCTCTATGTCGATAGCAAGACATACTACCTTCATCAACAGCTCATATAATGTGCCCACCGAGGGGCTCGAGCCTACCCCCCTTAGGGGCGATCAGACCTTAGTCAACCACGTTGGTCGACTTCACACACAACCTAAGAATTTCTTCATGGGTGTGTGCAGGTTTCGAATTTGGAAAATTAACTGAATTATTTTGTAAAATATCAATTCTAGCCAGAAAAATATGTGAGACAGAAGTAATAACAAAAACAAACACCTAATCACTGTGCGCGAGAAATAACACATACGCTCGTATTCACAAACAATCCTTGTATGAGTAAAACACAATCATCTGTAAAACATCACCCAGAATATTTTAATAAAGTAATAGCGGCAAAAAGTAATGTACGATCACAATATAAACACAACTTATGTTTGTATGAATTTCATAGTTATATTACGAATAAAAGTACTAAGTATTAATAATGCGATCAGAATATTTAATAGACTGCCTACGCGCATTAAATCTTTAGAAGGCAACAAATTTAAAAATCAGCTTAAAGTATGGCTAATTAATGAATGTTTCTATAATCTTAATGAATATTTTAGGTGACATTAATTTCAAATGTATTTTTAAGAATTACTATGTTCTACTGATATTAGATACTAAGAATATTGTACGTCCGAAATGGGCAAACTGTTGAGATTAAACTTTATATGTAAGATCACAGGTACACAGTTGAAACAATAAATGATTATCTTATCTTATCAATGCTATGCGAAATAAGGTCTTTCTTAATGCGTGCCATATGGCAAGCCATTTGAGGTCTCTCACTGCGCGTGGACGCACAGGTTCTTGAAAACATAATATTCATAGACTAAGTAGGTAAGTGGGGAAGTAGGGCTTAAGTGGGAATCGGCACTATACGTACTTTAAAATTAACGAACAGTTTAGGTAGCTGGCTAACTATAAACGCAACGCACAGGTCGGGATGTCACAAGCAACGTTCTTATGTCAAAAGTTTAAAGTTTGAAGAAGGCTTAGACCAATACAACGTAAGTAATTAAAGTAAAGTAAATTCAAGGATGCACGTACACTACGCAACAGAAACGAACCACTCATTCAACGCAATTTGCTTATACAAGAACCGAGAGATTTCATAGTAATGTTATGAATACGGGTGTTGACTGATGTTGATGACGAGTGACACACGAGTCACGAACTCACCCGAAGTCAGCCGAATGATGCGCGATACTTCACGAACGTAGAGTTTCGCTGCGACCGAAGGTTCGGCCGAAACTAGATTTTTTGCCGAAATTTGCCGAAACCGAAACTTCGAATGGTCACTAATTTTAATATTTAAATAATTGTCAAGACCTTTAGAACTACTATTTTCTAGAGGCATTATAAATAAAACTGCTTAATTTCTGTTTTAATAAAATAAAATCACATTTGAAACCTGAAATCGGGAACATTTTACCGATTTTCTACGTGTCACACCCGTCTTGTGGTATTATCGTTAATATTATCTTCACTATACGTGATATTACCATAATCTATACTATATAAAGCTTCACACACACACACATCAACAGCTCATATAATGTCCCCACCGAGGGGCTCGAGCCTACCCCTATTAGACACTAGAATACTAGAGGTGATAAGGCCTTAGTCAACCACGCTGGCCAAGTGCGGGTTGGTCGACTTCACACACAACCTAAGAATTTCTTCATAGGTGTGTGCAGGTTTCCTCACGATGTTTTCCTTCACCGTAAAAGCGTCCATTAAACGTACATATGAATTCAAAATTTGAAAACACATTGGTACGTGGCGGGGATCTAACCAGTGCCTCCCGGGTGGGAGACGACGCTCTTACGCACTACTTCCTTATTATATAAAGCTTATCTTTATATTATCACAATATTATTTATTATATATCATTAAAAATAACAGAAATGCCTCTATTCTAATATAAAATTTTGTTTAAAACCTATAAGTAAGAAGTTGAGCCGTTGTAAATATTTGTAAACGCGGCGAGCTTAAATTGAACCCCACGACAAGATGAGAGCATTTCGGTAGATAAACCTTCAGTGATTGGTAAGTCGGGTCACTAGATGTGTCGCGAATTTCTGATAGAGGAGTTGTGTAATTCGAGTGCGCGTAACTTTACAAGTCAGTTCTTATTGTAATTTTAATTTTGGTTGGCCTGGGTAGGTAGATATGTGTGTCAATTAAAAAATAGCAATGCGAACCTATGGCTAAAGTTGTTTCTAGAATATGATTTCCTTGCCTTCGGAGTTTACTATGAGGTAACAATATCCCCGATATTATTGCAAGTTTTTGAGTAGTTGATCAAAAACAAAATTGTCATAATCAGATGCATGGTCTCAAATCTGTGGATTTTTTCCCACGGATCTGATGTTGCGGCTATAGCCAGCCACCAGTCCTCAAAGCCTATCAAAAGTTGTTTGACGCTGTCCTTTTCCATAGTATTAGCCCGGAGGGTAGCACAAGAGCTAAAAACGATATTGTTCCTTATAAAAAGAGACAAAACGGCAACTTTATGTGGTTGTAAGTCAGGTACTCATCAATATTTCTAACATTCTTTCAGTTTTGTAAATTGTAACTGTATAGAATTAATATTGAAGTCTAAAAAATCATGCATATTCCCGATTCAAGGTTATTTCCGCTAGTAGATAAGGTCAAAATATTGACATAAAATTTTTCCTGTTGCATCATTCATTTATGACTCGCTATCTTAATCTTTATTATCGTCTAAATATAGTCCGAATCTAAGTCGCTTTTGTTCCTAGGCACTAAAATATCTTTTATGTCACCGTTTCATCAGGCGACGCTGTTGCTGTTGTAATGCCAGTTATTTTCTTGTGTTAACAGTCATTTTTGGTACCTACTATTGCTTTTAGCTATAGTTGGCCTTTCTAGACGACATAACTCTATTCTCGGAGTTTCGCCTTCTTCCCGAGGGCTTTGAGACGGATGGGATTTCTAACGACTATGATCTAGTCGTTAGAGATCCCATCCCTAGACTCGTTTCCCGTGTGCTATGTTCCGAGACTTCCCCGCGGTGCACCCTGGGCAACGTTGGGTGCCTCCACAGACGGCTGACGTCGGAACGTGAGGCTCTTTTCGCAGCGAACCTTTGGCTTGTGGGTTGGCCGGCCGATAGGCTGGTGGGCCATCTTGTGCGGAACTAGGAGGTCGGTCGCTCCTCACACGCCTCTACACTCAGAGGTGGCGTATGGATGTGACCTCTGTTTTGTTTTTCCGAGGTGGTGTTATGGAAGGCAGCGCTGCCCCGTCGAAGCCAGCGCCTACACAACACAACCAGACCAAATCGAGGGAGCGGCTCATCGTGCGGGACCGGTATGACGGATGGCTGCGGCCTTAAGTAGGAGGACAGATGGCGCAGGCATCGGGCACAAGCTGCACTGAGTTTTACCCAAGCCACCCTTGGCATCACTATGGGGGACGCGGTAAAAGGCCCTTTTCAGGGCCGGTGGAGCCTTGTGCTCGGTGGCGGCCACCTGTAAGACTGGCGGTCTGTTGTACCTCCGGACAGCGGACACGATTAAACGGCGCATCAGTTAGGCCTGAAAGGACGAGCACAGATGGTTTCCCGGTGAAAAGCGAATTGTCGTGATCCTGGGCTGCTGTCGTGGTGCGCCTTCGCAGGGTGTCCGGAGAGGACGTTTCACAGAAATAAATCAAGATAGAACGGCGATCATAACTCGTTTGTATACAAACAATCCGTGTCACTTTTTTCGCCAGCCCCGCCCACTAGACGTTACATTAAGTTAATTAGTGAGGTGACACACTCAATCATATTCATAATCGATAGTGCACTCATTTTAGTACTGATAACGTTCTGTGACGAGTCTCGACGCGCACTGCGCACGCGGGACACACCCACTTCACCGTTCTATGCGATTAGAATCAATTTTATCGTGTCCAATTTACAAAATGTACGGATTTGTGAAAATGTCGTTAGACCATTTATCAAATTATAAAAAAGTTTGGTTACTCAAAATAAATATTTTAAATTTGTTTATGACTATTTAAAAGTACTTAGTAATTAACGTCCATTTAAGACTAAAGAATTTTTCTTAATTTTTAATTTTTATATTATTGGATTATACACCCGCATACGTTCATTTAGGATATTATGCCTCATGATCTGGTAGGTACCCCTAACATCTGTCATCACTCTAGTTGAATTGTAAATGTTATAATTTGCGATGCGCGAAACATCTCAAGTGTGTTTTCTGGTATCAATCAGCTTACCTTTGACGGGTTTATCATTAAGTGCTGACTGAATGTGTTTGTGGATTGGTTAGTCATGGGACACTTTTTTACACTTCTGGTGCGAATGACGACCGAATCTTAATTTTTTTTTTTCACCGAGAGACACTCATTGTTGGACATATATCCCTCAAATTTTTTTAACCCCATCGGCCCTGCGACTGCCGACTGCCACACGAGGAAATTTTCACCACGACAGGCAGGTTCTTAGCAATGAACCCTGCCCACTGCCACTTAAGGCTCGCAATTTTTAGGGCCATGTCTCTGACCTTAGTTCTCCTGCGGATCTTATCATTTCTGATATGATCGCGCAGAGATAATCTGAGTATAGGCCTCGCCATTGCCCCTTGAGTGACTATAAGCTAAAATAATTATGTTTTGAACCGTTAACTACGTAAATTAAGTCGTATGTTTAATTGGTCGTCAGGTTGCTAAACTCAAACATGACCCAAACATAAAATTACCTTGTTCGTGATTTTTTTTTAATCTCCCTATTCGGGAAAGGGAAAGAAACCTAATCCATACAGCTATGCTTAGTGAACATTACTCTTATGAAGTTTGCATTAAATTGTCACAGATTTTAGTGCATCTGGAAGTTTCTCCCGAGTTCTTGTTGCAAAAACACGTGTTGAGAGACTCCATTTTAAACTCAATCTACCGTACATTCATTGTATAGTTCAGGGTTTATCAATACATAGTTGCATCACAAGGGTAAACCCCTGCCCGCCTAGCGTGATCACCGAAACACGATATATTATAGCCATTTATCGCGTTGAACTGTCAAAAATTATTGGATATAACCGTCAACTTGAAATTTTATCGAAACTGCGAACATGTATAAGGCTTATACATGTTGGCAGTTTCGATAAATTTTCAAGATTGCGGTTATATCCAATAATTTTTGACAGTTCAACGCGATAAATGGCTATATCATATCATATCATATCGTGTTTCGGTGATCATGCTAGGCGGGTTGACATCGAATCTAGTAAAAACTGTATTTTCAATGTCAGTGATTCCTTTTGAGCGACGATTTTGTTTCTCTGACGAGTAGTTTTTCAGTTGTCCCTAATAATGCCTATTTATTTGATATCGTTTATATCGTTCATATTTTATTGTTTATCTAAAAGAGCTCGAGATAGTTTCCTGAAAATTTTTATACTTACTATACATAAAAAAAACTGCCTTCAAAACTAAAAACGGGTAAATAAAAAAATAAAATAAAAATTCTTAATGTTTTTAAGGTCGGTGTCAACTTCAATATTTGGAATATACTCCGTCCACCAATCCACATTGGGCAAGCGTGGTGGACTACTACCTAAACCTCGTTCGATAACAAGGAGTGGCCTGGTGTCCCAACAGTGGATCGAATTATAAAGGCTATTAAGATAGAAAAAATATAACCGTAAGTTACAACCCTAATCAAACGACCAAAAAACTTGGATTATTGGGCGCGTGAAAACCTTTTCTTTGAACTCACAGGGACTTGGTTATAAATTTATAAGCGATCAAATTATTGCCATCCCTATCACGTCTGCTTCTCTGTCTCACACTCCTACTTACCAGTATTCAGGATATGCGCGTATTAGCTTTTGCTTCGAAAACTGGAATGCAGTTAGAATGAAGAAATTATTTAAATTTCTTTCTTTTTAGAGGTTCCTAATGGAAATTTCGTTAGATATAGAGATGGGGGCACGTCTGTAACTTTGTGCAGATAATGTATTAACTGAATCTATCAGCATTCGTGGTTCGCCCACTTTACAAATCTGAGTTGTTGCAGCAAATAATTTATATTTTTAAGTTTCTTTCTCATGTAAATATCAGTTGTTAGTGAAGTCAAAGTGGAGTATATCACTTGTCTTTGGGACCGACTTAAAAAAAAAACGATTTAGATTTTATTAAACATATTTTATTTCTCCGTTTTTAGTTTTGAAGACGGCTTTATTTTAGTTTTTATTTTAAAATCCTAGGCTTAACTTTAACAAGAATAATTATAGTTACGTTCCACTAGTCACATAAATAAACATTTTTAATGTGATACAAAAATTTTAATCTGAAAGGAGTCGGGTGTGTATTTTCTAGTCAGAAAATTAAAATGATAGGGCAAGTAAAGGAGTGAATGCTGTAAAATTATAGATTAGCCCTTATTAGGATGCTATAAGAACTACTTTCACTGACATTTTTGACAACTTAATTATTGCTGTAACAGCAGTGAGCATCCGTCTGTAAAATTTCCATTGCAATAGGTCAGTTTGAATTTGTTTATACAGAGTGTTTGGTATCTATAATATGGTACATTGAACAGACATGGTAGGTATACCTAGCTAGCTACCCATGTCAGATCAATATCCCTGACGTATCCCTTATTATTTACATACCTAATAATTTATCTTGGCCTAAAAGTCCTGAATCACTGACGGACTGATCAACGCCCAGCTTACTCTTGCACCTAGATAGCTTAAATTCTGCGCAGAGGTTCCTTTTATACGTAGTAGTTACGTAGTTACGTAGACAAGGGTACTGTAATTTACCGTGCAAGGGATAAGGCCAGATTTTTCGAAATTCATCCACTAGGGGATTTAAGTTTGTATGGGGGCAACCAGACTTGTTAGACTATTTTATTCGAAACTTCACAGGAGTACTCCTATCGATAATGAGGAAACAGATGTTTCGGGGTTTTTCAGAATTTAACCTCTAAAAGGGGAAATGGGGTGTTAATGTCTGAAGATCAACATGCGTCAGTAATGAACATAAAACTATTAATTTAGCTTTCAGATAAAATTAAATAATTATTTATTCTAGCGTTTCTGAAATTTCGACCCACATGGGGATGAAATAGGAAGTGAAGTTCGTACAGAAGTCCCAAAAAACTCTGTCGATGTTTACTTATGAATGTCGTAGGCCAATCGTATAGTTGGGCAGGTCTTGATATGCAGGCATATCGTGAAACGCTACTGGACCATAAAAATGGTGGATAGTCGTGAGAATCTTGTCATTGAACTACACCGAGAGCTCGATCTTGTTTCTAAATAGGGTACAGCAAATTTGGTTGAGTTTAATGTCAAGAACGTCGTCATTCCTTGCCCTTCCCCCTCTTCGCTACAAAGCAGTGTTACCTTGCTCGGTATGGAGGTCCGCGGCGATTTGAATTCGAAGGATTAGGTACATCGAAAGATAAAAACAACTTCCCGGAAACTTGGAGCCTTGAACAAAGTGCGGCGATTTTTCTCGCCAGATCAACTGTGCTTGCTATACAAGAGGCAAGTATGGTCCTTCGTAGAGCTGTTGTGTACTGGCTAGTTAAGTAATCTAAATCTTTATTTAAATTACATAGTTCTAAGTCAGTTCATGACAGCTTGTTACTTGGTTACCGAATATATGTTTGTACACACGCATTTTAGTTTACTTTATTAAGTTTCTATTTTCAACAAGAGCATTGTTCGCACCTGTGGAATGGCTCTGCCAAGTGCTTGCTTACTCGAGGCTTTGGATAGGTTAAAGCGTCGCGCGGCCCGCATCATCGGCGACGAAGAGGTGACTAAACATCTTGAACCTGTGCAATTGCGTCGCGATGTTGCATCATTGAGCGCATTCTACCACGGTGCTCTGATGAGCTTTTTTCCCTAATCCCACCACATCCCTTCTATTTAAAGGCTACGCATGCTGGTCTACGTTGTCACCGACAAACTGTGGCTACCATTCCAACGCGAACTAAGAAATTTGGCAACTCGTTTCTTTGTCGCACATTCAAGAAATGGAATTCACTGCTAGGACACGTGTTCCCTCCTCCCCACAATCCTGGGTCATTCAAAAGAGGCGTGAAGAAGCAGCTTGCAGGTCGGCAAGGCGAGGGTGCTAGCGCGGCGGTTTATCTCTCGCACTAGCTATCTTCGCATTTGGACTTCACTTCTGCTTACCTTTAGGTGGAATGGAGTCATTTTCTAGACCTTTTTATAAAAAAAAAATCTCGTTCACTGGTCGAGTAGCACATTTTCTAAATAACGTTGTGGTCAGGAGTGATCAATCAGTCGGTACAGGGTTTTTATGACCAAGCGAGCTGGACTGCTTGTGGGAGAGTCTATTTGTCTACGACATAATTGCGGCATATCACTATATGCCCACTATACAATCGACCGACGACATGTATATTTGGAAACATGTGTGGGATTAGAAAAAAATTAAGTACCTACCTAAATAAAATTAAAATGTTGCCCGAAGTAAGTATTCCACGCGGAAGAAGTCGCGGGAAAAAGCTATAGTCTCTAATTTTATTCGGAAACATAAAGATGAGAGCCAGGTTAAATGATCTGCTTTTGACAATGTATTGTTAACTTCATTATAATTCTGTCAATTTGCCAATTTTTTGCGACCCAACTTGTTTTTTTGTTTGTTTAATGCGCTAATCTCAGGAACTATTGTTTCCACTTGAAAAAATATTTTGTGTGTTGGATAGTTCATTTGTCGAGGAAGGCTATGACTATATAATAACCGACATTAACGCGAGCGAAGCGACGGGTGATCTCTTGTCTCACATAAAACAACAATTTCATGTTTAAGGGTCTTACTCTAACGAAATTCCTATTTTTCTATTTCCAGATCAGAATGGACCGTAATACTCAAAATATGAATGCTTCCCGTAGACTGGACTTTGGCGATGAAGGTCAACACAACGCAGTAAACGCAGCAAATGAACTCAATGCCGAAATGGAAGAAAAATATAATTTTGACTTTCTCAATGAACAACCTTTACCTGGCAGATATCAATACTTTAAACAAGAAAATGGTACATGGATTCTAATGGAAATTAGAGAAAGGACGACCGCAGGTGAAGAAGGAAATAATAATGAGGAAGTATTAATTACAGCTAATATAAATAGACTATCTGTGGCTAATAATGTTGTTAATAATGAAGCTAATGAGAATGATGATGGTGAGGAAGAAAAGGGGATTAGAGATAATGGAACTTCCGCAAATCCTTTATAAATCAGTACACTTTTTTACTTCTGCAATTCCCTTTTAAATCACTATGCTTATTATTGAAATGTAATTTATTTCCATGTAGCTTAGTATTGTACGCGTAGTATTAGGTAGAATATATGGTCTAACCATTGAAGCATCTGCCTAGATATTAGATCGTAATGCATTGAGAGAATCTGCAGTTGATGTTTTAAATTTTTTTTTAAAGTTGTTAATATCAAAGAACGAAGTTCAAATTTGGCAACTCAAGATGCAGACAATTAATTGCTTCTCAAAATTCTAAATTTATAAAAAGAAAATTTTAGTGCTTACGTATATAATTCAGCCAAGCTGTCTAACTATTCTTCCTTTAATGGAAATAGTGAATTTATTGATACATGAAGTGCATACATATTTATGCACGTGTGTTTATTTTGCATTTCCTGTGTGTATTTTTTCCAGTCTCTTATGTAGAGTGTAGGATGTTCTGGCAAAGAGGTGGTAGCAGGGTATAGCTTATTATTCCTTCTTGTGAATATAATGTATAAAACTGTCTCCAGCACTGATCCTGTGGTATACCTGCCTTAATATCATTGATAATTCCAAGTGGCCATATGCTATACCACCGATCTGTGATTTTGTTGAGTAGTCATTTTATATGTGATGCGTAATAAGTTCAGTTACCTTCTATGTACTTAAGGTTCGTTGTGTTAATTTGCATTCCGAATCATTAACGCTATTTTGCAACTTGTTTCTTGGGGAAGGCTTGAATTCTTCGTTTTAATTTATTCGTGTATTTGTTTTTTTTTCTAGAATTTTACGTTATATTATTTTTATTGAGGGATCAGATCTAAAGCATACACATAGCTGTAATATGGTACATTCATGTAGCTGGAGTGCCTTTCTTGCATCTTTACTATGTTTGTAAAGTTCCCGAGTTCTAGTTGTAATAACACGTGTTGAGAGATTCCAATGTAAATTCAATCTACCATACAATTTTAGTTTAATGTAGAATAACTATTTATCATTTTCCTGACCTGCTTACAATTTATTTAGGGTCGGTGGTGTTTGTCTTAATATTGATAACACTGTTTAAGGATTTGCCATTAGATTTTTACGGTTCACAATTAAGATTTGTATAATAATGTATGACAGTAGAGTTTTTCTACTATATATATTTTTTGAATATATTTATTACACATAGAAAAAATTATCATCACAAGAAATCATTATCTACGATAAAGTAGCTCAATTATTTAATTGTTTTTTATTACTCTTAAACATAAAATGCTGTTAGCACTCTTTAGTGTGTAAATTTTAAAAATATTGTTATCAAATTATGAATTATTTATAATGTGTAGTTAACTATTAAAAACTAATTATAATATGTAGTTAGAAAGAAGAACTTGTGTGAAAAGAATAGAAAATTAATATAATATATTTCTACGCTCACACCAATTATCTAGCCCAAATTAAGTATCTTTAAAAACTTGTGTTATGGATACTAAATAGCGGACAAAAATGGATGGTGAGATTCGATCACATAGAAAGGACAAGTGAAAGTAAATGAACGAAAAGGATATATGAATTTATGAAGAGATGAGGAACAGGGAAGACCTAAGAGCACGTTTGTCGATCAAATCAAAGTAATTCTAAGGAAAGGTCATGTTGGAAGTACTCGAAACATGTATGAGGACTGTGACACGAGCAGATGAAGTGAAGGAAATAATGTAAGGTTCGTAGCAAGTGGACACAAAGGGATCTCAGTCTTGCGTGAAAGGTTACCTCTACGCCGCAGCAGACCGGCCCCCTGATCGCGCTATTTACAAACGTTAAAACCAAAACCAAATCTTTTCTATTCTTAATTAATGGCGTCGCTAGACATTTACATTTTGCCAATGTCAAGCGAAAAAGTAATTAAGTAACTAAAAATTGTACGGTAGATTGAGTTTAAAATGGAGTCTCTCAGCACGTGTTTTTACAACAAGAACTCGGGAGAAACTCCCAAAACCAAATCGTTATCGTTTTCATACGTTTTGACAGCTGACAGCTGTCAAAATGTAGGAAAACGATAACGATTTGAGAAGTTTCTCCCGAGTTCTTGTTGTAAAGACACGTGTTGAGAGACTCCATTTTTTACCAAAATCTACCGTACAATTTTTTGTAACTATAATTAAATTTTTACTTGACATTGGCATGTAGGGACACGTGCGTCATGCGAATGTGATGAAATACAGCGTATTTCGAGGATATCCCGTGGTGGCAAAAGAAAACTCATAAAACACTTGTTCTACGTACCGAGGCTTTATTCAAAGAGAATGTTACATATTTTGACAGGAGCACAGATTAGATAACTGTCACATAATGCATAGATAAGATAATGTTATAGATAGTATTTGTTGTACATTTAACACCTCCCCTCAACAAATACTTTCTTATAATTAATAACAATTTACTTACATCTAATAATTCTTCTCCGTCTTCATAAAAACTATGTAGTTCTTCTCCATCTTCTTGGTTCTCCTCTAATGCCAAATCATCTGTAGTTACTGGGAAATAGGTACTTGACAATATTTTGCAACTTTGATTTGATTCCTGCATGTGTGAACTGTCCTTTAGAAATACAACCTCTCTTTTTATTATCACATCATTTTCGTCTGGATAATAAATTCTAAAACCCTTTGTGTTCTCCCCATAACCAACAAAATAACCTATTTCTGACTTAGAGTCCCATTTTTGACGCTTTTGGTTTGGAACATGAACTGCTACTTTTGAACCAAAGACATGCAATTTATTTATATCAAAGATATTTTTGTTATACCACAATTCATAAGGTGTCACATTTTTTACCCTACTATTACCTGTCCTATTGAGTACAAATACTGCTGTGTTCACAGCTTCTGCCCATAATGACTTTGGGAGTTTTGTAGCCAGTAAAATAGACCTAGCACATTCAGTAACTGTTCTTATTTCCCTTTCGGCGCAGCCATTCTGCTCTGGGGTGTAAACAACACTAGTTTGGTGTATAATACCAAAGTTTTCAGTTACTATCCTAATATTCTTATTTATAAATTCTGTACCATTGTCAGACCTTATAGTGGCAACTTTAATACCTAAATTTTTTGTGATATAGTTTAAAAAACTTTTTATTTTATTTATACTTTCATTTTTATTTTTTAAGAAATAAACTGTTTTATATCTTGAATAGTCATCTTTTATTAACAAATAATATCGAGCACCACCTAGAGATGCAGCTTCCATAGGACCACAGATGTCCATATGTAACAACTGACCTGGTCGTTCAGCCCTAACTTCACTAATTGAAAATGGTGCCTTGTGAAACTTACCTCTCAGACACACTTCACATGTTGTGTTTGTAATATCATTTGAATAATCAATTTTACACCTTTTTAAAATACATTTTACCTGTTCCATATTTTGGTGTCCCATTTTATGATGCCATTCACTTAAGTCATTATTTGCATTACTTACATAACCATGACTTCTTATGCACCTGAATTGCATAATATATAATTTATTGTAGCGTTTAGCAATTGCACCAATAAGATTGTTACCAGGTTTTATCAACCTACAACTTTCATTATCTAAATGTAATCTATAACCTTTTTCTGTTGCAGAACTTACAGAGAAAAGATTAAACTTAATTTTTGGTACATGCAACACATTGTACAATGTTGTATGAATCCAATTACTACCATTATAGGCTTCTAAAATAATGTTACCTTTACCTTCGGCTTGAATAAACTTTCCATCGCCAATAACAATTGTTCTGACTTTATTAAGTGGTTCATAATGTGTAAATAAGCTTTTATCATAGCACATGTGCTCTGATGCACCGCTGTCCATAATCCATTCATCACTTACATACTCCTCCTTTAATGCAGACAGCACAGATACAACAAAAGCATTGCCGTTGCTACTGGGTCTATTGTTAAACCAACATTCTTTTATTAAATGACCATGTTTTTTACACTTATTACAAAATTTTACCTTATTACTTAAGTTTTTATTTAAATTTACCTTGCACTCCTGTTTGAAATGCCCTGCTTTACCGCACTTGAAGCATTTACGCACAGCTTTTACCGCTGGCAGTGCTGCAGTTTGCTCCTCGTTCCTGGCTTTGTATCGCTGCTCCTCGACTAACAGACGAGCTGATAACTCATCGAGTGTTCTCCTCTCCTTTGGAACCGACTCCCATGCAGATATAAAGTGTTGATAATTTTCTGGAAGGCTAGAAGTTATTTTAGTAACAGCCATGCTCTCATTTATCTCTGCACCGAGGATTTTGAGAGATGACAGGATTTCTTCAACCTTACCCAAGAACTCGGACATTGACTCAGTTTCTCTAAACTGCAACGCAAAAAATTTTTGCTGCACCAAATGTAACGATAGTTCTGATCTTTGTTCGAAAATAGTATGCAGTTTGTGCCATATACTGTATGAAGATTCACAACTTAATATTTGGTTCATCCACGTTTCACCTATTCGTGTCACTATGATACCTTGTGCTTTTGCATCTAGTTTATTCCAGTTTTCAAGTTCATCTTTGAAGTTTATATTGTCCTTCACCGGACACGGGCACGAACCGTCGACCACATGGAACACGCCGGCAGCCCGAAGTAATACCTTGACTCTGAATTTCCAAGTCGCCCAATTACTTGCTCCTAATAGCTTTGCCTCGTTGTCAATTGTATGGTTCTCCATTATTTTTATTATATTGGACTTGACCGCCCACCTAACCTCAATCACCACGTTGCGCACTTGACCGCCGCTATTTGCTTTACCGCAAATTTTGCCACTGATGGGATTTTCTCTAGTACTAGTAGGCCGTAAGCCTGTCTGGGCCCATAACCTGATGAAATACAGCGTATTTCGAGGATATCCCGTGGTGGCAAAAGAAAACTCATAAAACACTTGTTCTACGTACCGAGGCTTTATTCAAAGAGAATGTTACATATTTTGACAGGAGCACAGATTAGATAACTGTCACATAATGCATAGATAAGATAATGTTATAGATAGTATTTGTTGTACATTTAACAGAATGTCGCTGACGCAACAAATTAGCTGGAGAGCCGCAGTCGTAAGAAGGTGCTATGGAATGAAAGTCAGAGAAGACTATCTCTGACTTTCATTCCATAGCACCTCTGAAAAGTCTGATCTGGTTCCTATACACCCAAAGACAATAGGTACACGGAAATGTTACAAGATGTTTAGAGCTAGCAGAGCGATAACACGGCGCGAGTGAGCTTACGGTCTCCTAAGTGATGACTGGGGAGGAGAGATAGTCTTTTCTAACTTTCATTCCATAGCACCTTCTGAAGAGTCTGATCAGGTTCCTATACACCCAAAGTAGGGGCAGGCAACCTGACAGGCAAAATGCATCATTTTAAAGATTTGCGAATGCCGTTAATTAAGAATAGAATAGATAACGATTTGGTTTTGGTAAACACGTTGTAAATAGCGCGATAAGGCCCCAGACAGAAAAGACGTAAGTCGAGATGGTGTTAGAAAAGCACGGGCGCGACGTTTTAACCGACTGCAAAAATGAGGAGATTCTCAATTCGGTTGGTATTTTTTTATGTATGTACACCGATTACGCCGAGATTTCTGATCCGATTAATGTGACTTTTTTCTTGTTCGATACGGAATAGTTTTCATGAATCGGTTTAGTAGTTTTTTAAAATCGTGAAAATACGCAGTCACACTATGATTTTTTTGCAACTGTTCCAACTTTCATCATCATCATCATCATCAACCCGTGTTCGTCCACTGCTGGACATAGGTCTCCCCTAATGCACGCCACTGCTCTCGATTTTCGGCCACTCTCATCCAGCCCACTCCAGCCAGCCTACGCATATCATCATCCCATCTTGTCGCAGGTCGTCCTACACTACGTTTACCGAGTCGCGGTCTCCACTCAAGAACTTTACGGCTCCAACGGCCGTCAGTTCTGCGGCTAATGTGACCAGCCCACTGCCACTTCAATTTGCTGATTCGGTGGGCTATGTCGGTGACTCTGGTTCTCTGGCGGATTACATCATTTCTGATGCGGTCCTTCAGAGATACTCCGAGCATAGCCCTTTCCATAGCTCTCTGAGCGACTTTAAACTGGTGGACTAGTCCAGCCGTGAGTGTCCACGTCTCGGCGCCGTATGTCATAACTGGGAGGACGCACTGGTCGAAAACTTTCGACTTGAGACATTGGGGGATGGGCGACGAGAAGACTTGACGGAGCTTACGAAATGCTGCCCAGCCTAACTGAATTCTTCTGTTGGCTTCTCTCTCGAAGTTGTTTCTGCCTAATCGGAGCGTTTGTCCTAGATAGACATATTCCTGAACAACTTCGAGAGGTACTCCATTAACAGCGACCGGTCCCGGATCAACGAGCTCGTTGAACATGATCTTGGTTTTATCCAAATTCATCCGGAGACCGATGCGTTTGGAAGATTCAGCCAGGCTGCTCACCATCTCCTGTAGGTCTTGCAGGGTTTCAGCCAGGATGACGATGTCGTCTGCGAATCGAAGGTGTGAGATGTACTCGCCATTAATATTTATTCCACGGTTTTTCCAGTTGAGAGTTCCGAACATGTCCTGCAGCGCAGCGGAGAAGAGTTTCGGGGATATTATATCCCCTTGCCTCACACCACGGCGCAGCAGGACAGGCTCGGTCTGGCCATTCTGGAGTACGACGGACATATTAGCGGCGTTATACAGACATCTCAGCACCTCGATATATCGCCAATCAACTTGGCACCTCTGCAAGGCCTCGAGAACAGACCAGGTCTCGACGGAGTCAAAAGCTTTCTCATAGTCCACAAACGCCATGCACAGGGGCTGGTTATACTCTTTGGTCTTCTGTATAACCAGCCTCACTGTGTGAATGTGGTCTATGGTGCTATAACTCCGTCGGAACCCGGCCTGCTCTGCAGGTTGAGCTTCGTCAAGTCTTCGTGCAAGGCGATTTGAGATGACTCTCGAAAACAACTTATAAATGTGACTCAGGAGTGAAATTGGTCGATAGTTCTTCAGTAAGGTCTTGTCGCCTTTCTTGAAGAACAATACGACCAAGCTCCGGTGCCACGCCCTTGGAGTTCTCCCGGAGAAAAGGACAGAGTTAAATATACGCCGGAGCTCCTTCAGCACCGGTTTGCCGGCAGCTTTCAGAAGCTCAGTTGTGACTCCGTCCTCCCCCGGGGCTTTTCCATTTTTAAGTTGCCCAAGAGCCTCCTCGATCTCCTCTAGGCTGATGTCGGGAAGATCCTCCGTCAAATGGCGGGTTAATGTGGCTCTTGAGTCTCTCTCATCCGGCGTGGGGTGGGGTGAGTGCGACGCGTACAACTGGCTATAGTAGGTAAAAACTTCCGAAAGAATCTCCGGTTTCGACGTGACGACTTCTCCATTTGTTTTGGTCAACTTCGTCAGGTGGCTCCTTCCAAGCTGTTGTACGAAGACTTTGGACCCCCGGTTCCGCTCAATTGCTTTCTGTATCGAAAGTGTATTGGAGCGTCGGAGGTCACGTCTTATCAGCTTGGTGATGGACTTATTCAGAGCCCGTTGTTCTGACGAAGTGACTAGTGGATCGTTTCGCCGCTTGTCCATTAGATCCAGAGTCTCTTTCGAAAGTTTAGACCGCTTGCCCGTACGTCGCAGCTCACAGAGTTTTTTACCCTCGTCCCGAAGGATACCTACCACTTGGTCGAGTTCCTCGTTGATGTCAACGTCAATTGTGGTTTCCAAGGCAGCAAATCGATTTTCCAGTTTCAGTTGGAATGCGTCAGAACCAACGACCGATTGGAGTAGATTTGGCCGGAGCGTGGACTTCATCAATCGAGACCGTTCGAGCTTAAAATCGATATTCAGAGTGCCTCTTAGAAGTCGGTGATCACTTCCGGTTTTAAACCTATTGATCACTGAGACATCTCTGAATATGCGCTTCTTGTCCGATATGATGAAGTCAATCTCATTCTTGGTCATAGTATCGGGGCTCCGCCACGTCCATTTCCTCTGAGGCTGTTTCTTAAAGAACGAATTCATTAAGAAAAGCCCCTCGCGTTCTAAGAAATTGACGAGCATTTGCCCCCTATGATTCCGACTCCCGTAGCCGTTTGATCCCAACATCGATTCGCTGCAAGTCTGTACTCCCACTTTAGCGTTGAAGTCACCCATGACAACGTTAAAGTGAGCCTTGGTGGTGGTGTGTAATGCTCGAGAGATGTCTTCGTACATCTCTTCTACGACATCATCCGAGTATGTCGACGTTGGAGCGTACACTTGTATAACCTTTAGGCTGTACCTTCTGGTTAATTTTATAATGAGGTACGCAACCCTCGTCGACACACTGGAGATTTCAATAACGTTGTCAGTGAGGACTTTGTTGACCAGGAACCCGACGCCGCCCTGTGACGGATTATCTCCCTCTCTGAAGTACATAATATGGCCAGACTCTAGGGTCAGCGTGTCCTCGCCCTCTCTGCGGATTTCGCTCAGCCCGAGCACGTGCCATCTTATGTGCTTCAGCTCCTCTTCAAGCTGAGCTAAATGCGAGTCGAGCCGTAGCGTGCGACCATTATATGTCGCCAAGTTTAATGTTGTCTGGCGGCCTACCGTAGCCCGGAGATTCTTAGCACCCCCTGCCCTGCCGTAACCGAGACCGCCGCCTTGGCCTGGAATAGCAGGGCTACCGGGAACTGGGGGCCGAGGCAATGTTGTGTTCATCATGTAGGGGGGTTTGGACCATAACCCACCACGCTGGTCCAGTGCGGGTTGGTGGGTGGTTTCGCCAGGGCCTCGTCTGTTAGACAGCAGGACGCACCGCTTGCAGGGGAGGTTGGCTTGGGACCCGAAAGATGTTATGTGGGACCCCTTACGCCCCCGTTCCAACTTTATGATTCGATATCTTCGAAAGTTGTAAACCAATTTCAATGATTCTTTTTTTGTCTTAAACATCAAAGTTTCGAAAAACTTTCCTGAAACTTTTATTGCGTTAGACCTTAAGATTTTTTTGTTATGCTGAAAAATAACGGCAAAATTCTGTCTTACTTTAATTAATGAGAACTTTGAGTTGTGAACCGATTTTTATCCAACTCTACTTAACAGGTACTTCATATACTTAAAACAGTAATAAGAAAAAAAAAAAAATATTGAATAAAAAAACAGCCTTCAACACTAAAAACGGAGAAATAAACATTTTATTTTAAAAAATCTAAATGTTTTTTTGAGGATCGGCACCGCAATCTCAATATTTAGAATAAACATTGTCACTTGTATTTATTAGGACCGACCTCAAAAAAACGTTTAGATTTTTATAAACAAAATTTTTATTTCTCCGTTTTTAGTTTGAAAGGTGGCTTTTTTTAATTTTAAACGAGACGCGTTGCAGACTCGCAATTGGTCTCGTCGCGCCCTAGGAACTATGCTCGGTAGGCATGGCAACCAGGGTTACCAGTGTATTCTACCGAACCGTTCGATATTTTTTGCACCGTGTTCGGTGTTCGGTATGACATTAATACCGAAGTATGGGAGGTTCGGTATTTTTTTTCTGATTAACTTTTTCTCTAGTTCCCGCTCCCGTCCCCACCCCCATCGCGTCTCCGTCGCGCCCGCGACGCGTCTCTACTGTGTTATTGGGCGCAGAGGTCTTTTCATTTCATCCTCGCGCTGTCTCTTCTGTATGTCTTGCGTCGCGACGCTTTCTGTATGAAAGTAACATTAAAGGGCGCCGAGTCTGCCCCCCGTCCTCGTCTTACGTCTCTTCTGTCCGGCTTGCGCCTATGGGAGGAAGGCGTGGCTATAACTAATTATAATTTGAATAATTTATTATTTATTCCTATACTTAACTTATTATAATTCGAATAATTTAATATTTATTCCTTATTATACTAATAACTTTAATGAAATAAAAAAATATGCATTTATAAAATCTGAAATACTCTTCCGTCAATTTTAATTGTTATTGACACTAAGTGAAATAATAATAAAAAAAAGTTATTTTATCAAATTCTGTAGAAATCTCTTCCAGGAAATTTTAGGTTAAGGTTAAAAATTTA
The DNA here is from genome assembly GCA_955850985.1 of Elophila nymphaeata. Classification (NCBI taxonomy): domain Eukaryota; kingdom Metazoa; phylum Arthropoda; class Insecta; order Lepidoptera; family Crambidae; genus Elophila; species Elophila nymphaeata. The sequence goes on along the minus strand of OY039086.1, from coordinate 9,544,113 downwards.
ACTTTAAAAAAAATTACTGATACTTAAAATTCTGAGTGTATTAATTAATTATGGACGAATTTAGGCACCGATTATTATGTAAAATCAGAGAGATTGATTAAGTTTTACTAATTGTTATTTTATCAAATTCTGTAGAAATACGTGAAATAAATAAAAGGCACAACGATTCGCGCTTTTTTAACCATAATTTCATAGCTAAGAACCAAATATTATCAAATTAGTGCTACAAAGTTGAGAACCATAATAATTTTGACATTTTATTTTAATTTGTGCAATATTAAATACATTAAATATTTAAAATATCAATGTAATCAATATGGTTACTTTCGTTGACAACTGATTGAGAACCACAAAGTAAAGTGGATACAGAGGACTTTTAAAAATCTATTCTAGTCTTAATTAACAACTTCGTGACAATTAATTATGTATGTATAGCGCATTTTTCCAATATCAAGTGGAAGTTTTAAGTTGTACGGAAGATTCAGTTAAAATTAAAGTCTCACAACACATGTTATTATTAGTTCGGCCATGGTGTTGTGAAAATTCTGGCTTACGCCCTGTGTACAAAACCAAAGATAATTGAGCACGTTATCCAAAGTCCAAAACCAAAGATGAGATCGGACAATGATAAAGCTGGAAATCTGACGCGACTGACAGTTGTGACGTATTATGTATCTGAAACAAAAATAAACGTACTTACACTTAACAGTGCAAACCACAGATATATCAATCTAAGGAGATCGGTCCAATCGCCGAGTTCATATGAAGACAGAGTGTCGCGATCAGCCTCCGTACTACATAAAATGGTTCTAGTTGAGCATGCCGTAATATACACTATTCATTGCGCGCGTCATAAGGACTGCGAAGCAATGAAAGTTAAACACAGCCGCAAAGGAGATCGGTTAAATCGCTGAGTTCATAGGAAGTCCGAGCCGTGTCCGAGTGACGCTATCAGCGGCCGTACTACATAAAATGGTTCTAGTTGAGCATGTCGTAATATACACTATTGATTGCGCGCGTATTAAGGACTGTGAAGAAATGAAAGTTAAGCACAGCCGCAATATAATACAATTTGTAAGATAGTTACGCATAATTTAATTTTGTTGTATTTTTATGAATAAAAGTCGGATTATTTGTTTAAATATTGTTTTTTATATATAAATCTTTGTTTTTCGGTTTTTACGTGTGGAAAGTTATTCCATTACTTGATAAATAACTGATTCACTGCAATGATTGCATGTTACAGTGGAACAGGACGGCATTTTGAAAGAAAAACGGATATTTCTTTCTGACATACTGTAACGAAACAGTTTGAAGAGAACCTAGTGAGAGACAGAGAGTTCGCGGAAGTTCTAGAACTAAAAGTTGAAAATAAGAAGAGTGAAAATAACACATTTAATTAAATAGAAAAATACATGTAAAATATCAATATAAAAAAACCACAGTAAATATTAATAGAAAACACGCGACGGGGAGCGGCGCGCGCGAGAGGGAATGGGGATGAGAGGATTGAGAGAATGAGAGGAACGTAGTGGAGGGGGACGAGAGGATGATGAGAGTGCACTCGCGATGGAAGTATCTTCGTGAAGCTCCGAAGCGCTGACGAAGCGGCGGGCCATACTCGCAGCCGCCCGCGGAGACACGCGACAGTTTGATGTGGGCCGGGGCGACACTCGCAGTTGCCGGCCGAGTCCCGCAGACTAGCCACCGAGCGGCACCGATCTTCAAGTTGTAGCCAGTGAAGTAATGCGTAGTGGCAGCTTCGGAGTCTTCATGTCTTCAACGTATAGTATAGTCCCCGCGCCTCCCAGGCGGCACGGGAACTGGCAGAGGTACAGCGTAGAGATGATGTGAACAAGATGGAAGAATGATGAGAAATGACTAGGACGGAAAAATAATAAAGAAATGACCCCCGATAACACGCGACAGCCCCTTATATATGGTTGTCACATGTCATCGGTTAAGAGTAAATAAATTATGAAAGAATAGTAAGGTGTATTCACTCGGTAGCTATCGAATAAAAAGAGAGGGAATACTATTTTGAAAAGGTGAGGATAGCAGACTATGAATGAAAAATAAAATATTTAAACATGCATAGTCCGATGAAAAATAAAATAACGAATTAATTATAAGTAATGAAAATATTGACAAAATTAAAAATACAAATGAGACTGAAATAAATACAGAATACGAAGCAGAATAAATAAATAAAGAGAAGGCTACCGAGAAAATACTTGTAAAATACACAAAATATTAAAAATATATGATAAAATATAAATATTACATAAATAAGATATTGGAACGGCAGGCAGGACGTTACAATACGTACGTATTCACTCGACATTATCGGACGGCGAATTGACGGCAATGTATACGCACTGTGCATAAACTTGTCACAAGTTAAATGCCGGCTCAACCTATCTCCTTGTATTATTAAATCAGTGGTGCAAACTGTCGGAAATAAGTATACTGAAATTCTGGGTGCATGAATAGTATGTCTAGACGAAAGCAGATCAGTCAGACTATCCAAAGCTGTCAAATTACTTAATAGTAGAGTGTTTACTAAGGGAGGAATGAACTATATTACAGACGAGAGCATTTTTTGGATACAGAACGGAGCGAAGGATTCGCTAGGGATTCTCAAGTAGAATCCTGAGTGGGATTCAAAGTACGTCGGTCGACCTTTAAAATAGTGTTGTTCCCGAGGTTTTTGTCACTCTCTGTGAGAAAATAAGTAAATGCAACTATGAATTTTGTAAGAATTTATTGACATACTAGAACAATAAGACATGACATAGCAATAATTAGAGCCTATTGTTTATATTGATATCTTTGGTGATCGGAACTTTTACCTACAATATCCACATTACTAATTCAAATCACTTTTAGTCCCTAGGGATTAAAACTCTATATTAGTGCCTGTTAACGTAGAACAAACTGTCTCTTTTCGAATAGGTGTGATAAATAGTACATTTATAAACTAGGTTATTGGGAAAGCCTCAGATCGCTTGTTATTCTTCAAATACCTGAAATTTGAGACGTTCTTTCTTACCACCCGAGATAAGTAAATTTTTTTTATTACCCCCTGACCTGAAAGTCGGGATTATTCCGTACGCGACTTTCTGGTCAGGTGTGGCTAGGTGCGTAACTCAGTCGAGTATGTCATGAGCAGAGCTCAAGAGTGTCACACGACTGTTTTTGGACAACAAATGACGTGAACAAATTCAACGGCCCTCATCGAACGCGTTATAGCACGCCATTTCGGCGTTGAATTTGTTCAATTAATGGTTTATGGTTTAAGACATTTATTTTCTCAAAAAGATTACAAATAATCACTTACAGAGAAAATACAAATTGTTTATAAACATTAACTAGACGTAAGGGAACGTGCGCGCGAACATTATAAAGTGGGTAGTTTTAAAAAGTTCTCATTAACAATGTCCAACTTAACTGGGTCGCCGTTCTAAGGCTGTGGATACATTAACAATAACAATTCAGATACTAAATCAACTTAACAAAGATTGATCCTTTAAAATATGCTGCTTTAGTAACTTTTTAACTAATAACCATACTTTTAATTAATAACCATATTTCCGTGTGTTTTGTACGGTATTTTAATGAAACAGAACCGTGTCCTTGGCAGACGCAAGATTGGTGTATTTCGCGCCTTAGTGTGCACTCCACTACTTATCCCAGCAATTACCCACAGAATATACCTACGTATATTGCTTGGGCCCGGCTCGCGCAGTACGACGACTACCTATGCTATGCGTTTGTAATGAGGATAATTCGTTTTTCAAGTATCATTGTTAAAAGTTATTAAATTAAAAAATACTTATTAGCATAATTATTTTAAAAAAAACTTTCAGAGTATAAGTGAATTAAGTACGTTACTTTCTTTTCTTGGACTAACCATAGACAAAAAGTTGAATTGGAAAGACCATATCCATGATCTCTGTTTATAAGGCTGAGTTAGTAAAGGCACTGCATATGGATGCCTAGCTTATATTATGGCACATCATGGTATAGCCAAATGGCGCTTAAGATACGAAATAATATTTTGAGGAAATTCAACAAATATGTTATTAGCGTTTAAAGCACAGAAAAGGTGTCTACGATCAATTTTAGGAAACCCTACTTCAAAAAGTATAGGATTATTACACTAACCTGCTTATATATTTGAACTTATTAAAGTTGTTAAAACGAATACCAGCATATTTGAAAGCAAATCGGAATATGTGATAACAGGGTAAAGTGGGTGATCCATTGGCGAGCCAAGACCGCTGGCTCGTGGCGAGCCGGCGAGCTAAAGGTATAAACCGCCAATGGAGCACCTACATTACCGCGGTTTTAAAGTTCGCGGTTTTGGCTCGTTGGCTCTTCGTGCATGCTTGAAATCCTAAGACCGCGGTATAATAAACCGTCAATGGATCAGCCAAGCTTCGCGAGCCGACAGTCTTTTTCACGCTGCTGTAGCGAATGCACGCATGCCGCACGGCAAAATGGCAGATTTACGATCGTATAATCGCTAGTTAGTACTTGAGAGTTGCACATAAGCGTTCATATGGTGAATTCGATACACGCAAAACTATATCTTGTCTTTTTATCAGATTTTTATAAAAGGGAAAACAAATCCAGAAGCTCCTTAAACACTTCCTCGGTCATCGTTAAATAATTTCTATAATCATTTGGTTCACCAATAAGTTCTGTACCCTTAGTGTAAGTTTTAGTTTGATTTCATAGACGCATTCAAACACGTTATTCGACCCATACTTTTTACTTTCTCGTATACGCAGTATAGAGGTATAGAGGAAGTCTTGTAATCGTAAAAAAATTCGACCTCGAGATTTTGACGGATTTACACGTTTTGAATTTTTTTTTGGAGTTAAGTCGGTGTGTGTGTCTGTTTGTCTGAGCGTCAGCAGCACTCGAGTATGCTTTAACGTATTGCAACCAAATTTAACATGCATATAATATCTAAATATATGGTTACTATCAATTTTTGAGTCGTCGATCACGAAAGTTAAGCAACCAAGTGCGTGGTCGGTACTCGGATGGGTGACCAAAATTTAACATGCATGTATGACATGAAAATACAAGGTTTCTATCAACTTTTGAGTCGTTTCCGGTATGCGACAAAGTCAAGCGGAGACCACTCCCGATTTTTTTCTTTGGTTGTTCTTGTAGTAGTATTCCTAAGTAACAAAGTAGTTCCGTCTGGGAGCACGCCATGACTTCACCAACGATGAGAGTAGACTGTTTGGCACGCTAATGGATCACTACCACGAGCCGACAGTACAACGAGCCTACAGTTTATACCTTTAGCTCGCCGGCTCGCCAATGGATCACCCGCTTAATAGACGTGATGACAATTTGATTTGTGTTCAGAAAGGGAACACAATATCTAAGGCCTAATACGTTTAATGATAATAATTTTATATTTATGAATGACATTATGTATTTCATAGTTAATTAAATATGTCTCTGAATAACTTTTACAATGTTACATTAATTTGATGACATTGTAATTGTCAAAAGCAAAAGTAGATAATCAAAATAAAAACTTCATCTATTTCTGCTGTTTTGTTTCAGTTTGTAAGTACACAAACTTTGTTTGCGTTAAATATAGTGATACGACAATTTCCTGAACCTATATTTACAAATAAATATGTAAACTATTATTATTATATTTGTAAATGTTTTTTAAATCTCGGCTTATGAGCCGGCTGTTATGTTATTTACGACATTTATAAATAATATTATTATTCTATTACACGTTATTCTATTACAAAAATAATGTGAAACTTGCTTTCTGCACTCTCTATAGTTTTTGGCACTTGACATTCGGGAAATAAGTAGACGAGATTGTACCGTCCTCATGAATGTTGCTTAATATTTTAGTACTTTGTAGTCCAGTATTGTACGAGAAATAGCTAATGTATTTAATACATACACCTACTCTACCTTATAAGACTGAAATGTAGGTAATGTTCATAAAGTGTTAAGTACAATGTGATTTTGATAATGTCTCAGTAATTTATTTAAAAAACCCTAAGGTTAATTGTTAGTAAAATGTAATAGTTTATTAAAGAGATATATAAAGTATATAAATTGTTTTAATTCATCATCATCATAAGAGCCTTTATAATTCGACCCACTGCTGGGACACTAGGTTTCTCCTTGTTATTGAAGGAGGGTAGTCTACCACGCTTGCCCAATGCGGATTGGTGGACAGAGTATAAGGTGATCAATACCGCATTGCTGATTCATTAGTCGCCTTCTACGACACCCATTGGAGGATATGGGGTGATGCTATTCTACTCTGCCGGCTAAAAATATATAGTAGAGGACCCGACAGACGACATGCTGTTAAAAAAATCATAATCATTTCAATTTTAGAATAGTTTAGATTCGCCATTCGATCCGAATACAAAATTCAAGAAAGAAAGAAAAAACTGAAAACGTCACTGTGTGGGCTACATGCCTTTCATCATCATCATAATACGATAATCTCCCTTAATAGGGAGAATTTAAACATGGAATTTTGCTTCTAATTTTGTTAATGTTTGAAATTTATTCCAGATTAAATAGACACCGAAATACAAGAAATAATCTTTTCATAATGAAGCCTGAGATATCAGATATAGATTTTTGCCAAAATCACAAATAGGACATACTCGTACCTACCTCTCCTTTGACGCCGTGATCGGAGCGCCCCGCCCACCAGATCCAATGTAAGTTATTCTAAAAGTAACAATAAATAAATTTAATAGGTAGGTAATTAGATCGAATTGTAAATCTTAACCAGAGGTTCCCAACCTTTTATAGACTACCGGATTGATTAATTTATTTTTCTTGTTAAGGTTATAAGAATAGTACATTGTTCACCGCGGGACGTAAGTGACAGATTACCAACGAGGGAGCAGTTTGTGGCCCGAAGGCGCAGCCTAGGGCCATAATTCTCCCGAGTTTGGAATCGAACTTTCTCCCAAGTGTTACATACTTAGTGCTTTATACTACACCTGTGAGGAACATTCAAAGATTTGTTAAATTGAAATAAGCAGTACCTATATAAAATTATAAAGCGATTATGATTATGCAACACTAGATGCAGATGTTCTGCGGAACACCGGCCTACTTTTCCTCCCGCTAAACACGATAGAAATGGAATTTCATACAACTTTTCCTCCCGCATATTTAGGCCGAAGAAAAGATCAACTTTCTCCTTTCAATTTGAGGGAATAATAGCTACTGTTTCGATCAGGTGTAGTATAAAAATATATTCCAACGCCTCCTTCTACATATTAACCTGAAAGCGCAAGCGCCCACTAGGGAGGGTTTATGCCCCTCTTAGGAGCCTATGATCTACTAAACCATCTAAATCCAAATCTGTCCAACCCCAGTGGCAGCGTAAAGGGGGGTGGAGGGGGCGGTCCGCTCCGGGTACCAAGCAGCAAGGGGTGACAACGTTAAAGTGACAAAGAAGAATGCTACCATTTAGTACCTACTTAGTCACGGCGCCAACTTTAAGTGAAGCGTCAGCACCCTCCCCCCTCCTCGCCCCGGGTTCCAATCTACCCTACGCGGCCACTGCCCTACCATAGCCCCCTTCCTTACCTCGTAGAGCTCTGGCAAGTTTACGGATGAGCTTTTTGTATGAAATCAAATGCAGCAGAAACAGAGCAACTTTGTGAGTCAAAACTTCGCTCGTTTGCTTTGGCCTCACACTTAATGACCAGTCGATAATAATTATTATATTAAAGTACACATCAGCAACTTATTAACTAAGACAATGTTCTAAATTTAAATTTATGGTTTAAACAGGCAACGGGCGGTATACTTTCGCTAGCGACTCTTGGGTATACGAGGTGACCCTTCGTTCCGCGTGATGGTTCGCAACGGTCGTCTGGCTCTGGGTATCCATATCGTGTTGCTTTGTGAGCTATTGTTAGCGTTTGTGTCAACTACTAGGTACTTAGGTATCTAAGTAAGTTAACAATGGGTCTAACTTAGATCAAGTTATATGTCGCCTAACGTTTCCTATAAAATAGATCTGCTTCAACCACGCAAGGCGATTACTGTATTTACTATTGTATATGTTATATATGATGATAACTAAACAAAGTCTCACATCTGTTAAGAGATCGGACTTTACTGAGTTAAGATTAAAATTCTGAGCAGTTCTGAGCTATCAACATTGTTGATACACGTCAAAAGGGCCGCAGCCCGGTAATCTGCGACACGAAAGCAAAACCTTCGTTCGCACAGTGGATGTCTACCGCGATCCGAAATAATATTTCTACAGTTTATGAACTTTCGCGGCATTCGCGACATTATAAGAAAAACATTACCACTTAAGTTATAGTACTCAGGTTGCAAGGACGAAATCATCCCTTATTTTCTCAGTCTAGCAGATTAAGCTTTTGGGACTCTGAGTGTTTGAGCGTTTCTTAATTTCGTTGGGGCCGCAGACTTAATCCACCTCATCTAATTCATATAGGTTATTTAAGCGGGTACTTATACTTATTATTAGGGCTGCATCCGATACCGATATATCGGCGATATTTTGGGCTTTCCGATATATCGGCATCGTCGATATTTTTATTGCCGATACTACGACAGTTTTCAAATTTCGCGCTTTAAAAAAGTAATATAAACGCGCATCTTGTTTGATCTAGTTCATAAATCGGCTTTCACCGCACAACTTGAGAATTCTCTGTTTTTTAAACAAAAATCTTTTTAATGTTAATTATTAACAGTTATTGATTTTATTTTAATTATTTATTGCCTTAATTCTTTATTTTAATAGTCTTATAAGTCTGTAACTGTTTATATATTTTAATAGAAATTAAAATTATTTAACCAAAATCGGTATGGACGATATTTTTATAAGAGATCCGTATCTTATCGGCAAAAAAGCGTATCGATGCATCCCTACTTATTAGTAGACTGATAATTCAAATGTGTTATATAACAGTAATAGTTAATTCACCTAGGTTAAAGTCTACGGCACCACAACGTAAGCCAGTAGCCCTTACAAAGGTTTGCGTTTACTCCACCGCAAGTTCACAGCATTTTTTTTCTGTTAGGTCGACAGACTTCAAACAAAATTACAACACATCTTTGAATATTAAATTTAAATCGTCGGAAATGTTCCTGAGTTCCCATATACGGTACGATTGGTCATTGCGATCAATCGGACGAAAATCGTAACGATCTATCATTTCAAAAATGTCACTTCATACACGAGACGATTGGTCGTTACGTTCGATCAGTTAGTTGCTTGAAATACGGAACGATAAGGACTCTTGCTCAAATAACTCAATACATGGCATAAAAATCGGGAGCGGTCTTCCCTTGACTTTCTCGTATACCGGAAACGACTCAAAATTTGATAGAAACCTTATATTTTGATGTTATACACGTATGTTAAATTTGGTTGCAATAAGTTAAAGTATGCTCGATTTATCGTGCTAACGCACAGACACACACACAGACATAATTCCAAAAAAAATTTTTGGGACTCAGGGAGGTCCAAAACGTGTAAATCCGTCAAAATCTCGACGTCGATTTTTTTTACGATTACAAGACTTCCTCTATACGATTTCCGATACCGTCTTCGATTAAGTATACTATTAACGATCTAGACCACAGATATATCAATCTAAGGAGATCGGTCGAATCGCCGAGTTCATAGGAAGACCGAGTGTCGCAATCAGCGGCCGTACACATAACATGTTCTAGTGGAGCATGCCGTAATATACACTATTCATTGGGCGCGTCTTAAAGACTGCGAAGCGATGAAAGTTAAGCACAGCCGCAAAGGAGATCGGTCAAATCGCTGAGTTACGTATTCACTTGACTTTATCGGAAGGCGAATTGGCGGAAATGTATGCCCACAGCGCATACACTTGTCACAAGTTAAACGCCGGCTTGGCCTATCTCCTTGTATTATTAAATCTGTGATCTAGACATACACTATCGATTCGTATTCTTAAACGACGGATCGTAAAGATTATTCGTAACGTATACGGGGGCCTTAAGGTAATGATTCAAAGTCTTTGAATTAGGTATATCATGCGCCGTCGGCCATCAAAATAGCCTGCACACTGCGCACAATTGCAACAACAATAACAACATAGCGTTAAATTGTCAAATGTTTTTATTGTTCTCTTTACAATAATTTTGACGTGACATTTCGACGACAGAAACCAATTTTCAAGTCGTAGTTAATTAAGCATGGTTTGGCTCCATTATGATCGCGATATCAAATGGATAATAGTTAGGTAATTTACAAAGTAGGTAGGTATATACTTTCTTTGCTACTTCTTGTATGTATGTACATTTATTATTACTATATATCAGCTAACATGCTAACGGTTTTGACTGATTTTCTTTAATTTAGATTTTTTTCACATATTTTACGTAAAAACAATCGCAAATAAATGAAAAGTTCTTATTAATTAATAATAGTTGTTTACGAAGTAGATTTTTGTAGATAGTATCACCTATTTGTTTATCTATCAGCCAATTATGCTAACTTTTTGGGTTTTGACTGATTTTCAAACAATGAAAAGTAGTCAATTCATTTATGTGATTGAGGAGTTGAACTCGAAGTTGGGATTTTTCTTACAACTATAAAACATGTGTGCTAACTTCTTCGTAAGGGCTTGCGCCTGTTTGGCGTCGGAGTGTAGAGGGATCACATCAGCCAGCCCAACTCTTCCAGGAAGTCTCCCAGCACTTCGTGTCACTAGAGTGAAGACATTGTAGACTCTACCCGGATGGCCCAAGTAGCGATATCGGTGTGTTGTATTTTCTTCTGCCTCCATGCACCTTCTGCATAGGGGGTTGTCTGTTAAAACCAACGAAAAGATGTACCTCGACACGACCTCCGTAATGTTATTTTAGTGTCGTCTTTGTCTTCTATAGGTACATGGAGATACTTACACAGACTAACTAATTTTAATCGAATAATACACTGCCTAGTTTCAGGAACGCTATATTATCGATTATATCGATAAATGAACAACACTAGTGCCGCCGAGGTGTGCAGTCAGTTCGGAGGGGTCCTGTAATAAGTTGCATCCCGCAATCACGGTTCGGGAGTCGCCCGCGCGTGAACTGCCAACCACACGGCGTGATTTTTTTAAAAAAGATTGCTCTTCAGAATTGGTTGTGAAACACTCAAACATTTGTCGGTCAACTTATTATTTGACCCAAATTGGATTAAGAATAAATGTTAACAAACCACTATCATTTTTGTATGAGTGATGAGCAAGAAAGGCTGCGAGTGAAAGGGACAAACCTATCCAATCAAGACTCAGTATCCGTAGCGTACTTTTTCGATTAAAAAACGTAACTATTTTAGTTGCATTAAGAGCTCAATTTGTATAGGAAACGTGAATAGCTGAACGAAACGCAAATCAAGTTTCCCATACAAATTAAACTCTGAACGCAACTGATATAGTTGCGTTTTTTATACAAAAAACTTACAATACGGGTACTGAACAAGGCCTCCTCCTATACTCGTCAACAGATGACATCAGATTTTCATAAACGTACAAATTTTCTCTATTTATATTTTTATTTCAATAGTAAAACTCCAGTACTCGTAGTTTAACTTTTTGACTTGACAACGTCTTATAATTCGATAGAGCCGGCTGCACGCACGAAAAAACATGACGCATGCGGCGTTACCTCGTGTAAGGCCAGCAAAACAAATGAAATTAAATTTTTCTTTTGAAAAATGCTACCATTCCATCAGTATTTTCTTAAGACGTTGTCACGTTCAACTATCGTCAGTAAACCGACTTTACAGACAACCAATTTTTCGTTTAAAAAACCGTTTCTATTGTAGTTGCGTTAAGAGCTCAATTTGTATAAGAAACGCGAATAGCGCCCCAAGCGGAAAAAAGCGCAAATCATATTTCCCATTCAAATTGAACTCTGAACGTAATAATAGTTGCGTTTTTAATACTAAAAAAACTTACACTACGGGTACTGAACAAAGCCTCCATGGAACGTACAAATTGTCTGTGCTTAATTTTTTATTTAAATAGTAAAACTCCTCAAAAGTTCGCAAAAGGTAAAATAATATTTCTCGAAGTTTTCGCCCCCTGTATAAGCGGCCGCTTGCGCACGCGCAACTCCCAGATTGGCACCTGTCAACCAGGGTTCGACCCCTTTAGTTGTGCCACATATCACCGACTCTTTACGGCAAATGGAGCACAGACAACACATTACGAATATCATTTAGAAAATTGATTTCTCTCATTCTTTTTCGGATGTAATAAACTTAAATCAAAAATGTTCTTAAGTTGTTTTTAACCACTTCATGAACATTCGTAACCCAAATCTGTTAAACTCATGTATTCCTTCTCGTTTCCATCTTGGATAAGAACTGTTACGTCAAATAAAAAAATATAGTTATAAGCGCTTATTTTCAAAAGAATACATCAGTAACAAATTATCAATTGCGTCCAAACACAATTGATAATCCTGTCTTATGGGAGCTATAAAGAATTGAACAAATTTAACAGTTAACATTCATCAATTCCAATAAAAAAAATCGGGAGTGGTCTCCCCTTGACTTTCTCGTATACCGGAAACGACTCAAAGGTTGATAGAAACCATATATTTTGATGTCATACATGCGTGTTAAATTTTGGTCACCCATCCGAGTACCGACCACGCACTTGGCTGCTTAACTTTCGTGATCGACGGCTCAAAAGTTGATAGAAACCTTATATTTTGATGTCATACACGAATGTTAAATTTGGTTGCAATAAGTTAAAGCATGCTCGAGTTATTGTCCTAACGCACAGACACACAGACACACACACAGACATAATTACAAAAAAAAATATTTTTGGACTCAGGGAGGTCCAAAACGTCTATGATATCCGTCAAAATCTCGAGGTCATTTTTTTTTACGATAGCAAGTCTTCCTCTATACTACGTATACGAGAAAGTAATAACCAAAATCTTTTTTTTTATTGACCGCAGGTTGTCTTTGATCACATTTCCTGCGCCTCCGGGTTTTTAAGAAGGCGAAGAGAGGTCCTGTAGCCTGTAAATCCAACGTTCCTAGGAGATTACTGGGTGACCGAGCATCTCTCTCTCGGGAGTCTCTCGACCGCCTAGCGTCCCTAGGGCGTCCGAATCGAAAAGACCCAAAACTACTTATTTTACATATTCTACCTTGCCTTATATCGTAGGAGGTAGAAGAGGTCTGCTAGTATAACATAAAGGTCAGACATACCAGTTCGGAAAGGGGATGGAAGCGTATCACTTAATAATCGTATAATAATCAGTTGTAAGCTTCGATTTCTTTTAAGCTGACATTGATTCCCCAAAACAGTGCAATCTGCTTGGTCATAAAAGGAAATAACCCTGGCCTACCAATCACAGAAACAAATAAGTAGTTAGGTAATCAATTACTTACTTTACTTGTATGACATCCTGTAGTTGCAAGTAATACAATGTTTTTTAACCCACTGTAAATATCATAGTCGCCATGTCATTATTTATAGTACCTCGCGAATAATTTCATTGGCCCTGTTTAATAACGTTTGTTACGATAAAGTGGCAGCCATTTTTTAGTTTTTATAAATCCTTGCATTTGGAAACTCATGTAATATAGTTGTTCTCAGAACAAGGCCTCCTGGTAGACTCGTGAACCGATGGCATCAAACTTGACTTTCATAAGTGTGCAAATTGTACCTAAATGAATAAAGAAATTTGAGTTTGAGTTTTGAGTTTGAGTTGCTAGTATGTTTAATCATAACATCACCATCACAACAGCCTTTTTAATTCGACCTACTGCTGGGACGCAAAGCCTCTCCTTGTCATAGAAGGAGTTTTAGGCAGTAGTCCACCACGCTTGCCCAATGCGGATTGGCGGACGGAGTATAAGGTGATCAATGCCCCTTTACTGATGCATTAGTCGCCTTCTACGATGAAGTTGAAGTTGCATATAAAACACCAAAAAATATTTTAAGACCAGGCGCCGTACTAAATCAGTCTAAATTTTTTTAAGTCCTGCGGCCCTTTTGCTACACCGTAGGCCTGGCTACGGAAAGACGTAAGCGCGTCCGTGAGCTAGTCCCGAGGCGAGGCGGCACGGTAATATTATCTATACAGTATTGTGACTCGGCCCTGTCCTTGAAATAACTGGCTACGGCCGAGCGGGGCGTAAACACGCGGAAGGGCTGCCCGCCTACAGTATTTTAATTTGAAAGAAAGAAAATAAATTTATTGGCCTTCACAGAGCACGATATTACCTAATTATTAATAAACTATAACAACACATACATAAAGAAAAGAAACGTTAACAAAAACTAACATATACACACATTATATACCTACTATTTACTTTATATTTAATTTCTACATTTCTTGTTTTATGATTGTAAATATTTTATTTTACTTAAGTATATGTAAAAAATGTGTTGTGAATGAAATAGGTGTTCAATAAAATACATGTTTTTTTAGGTAATATTTAATAATCGTAAATTATTTCATAATGATATTTTATCATATTTAATAATATTATATATGTAGTTAAGTTATATGTTGGTACATAAGTAAGTAGATAGCCTAGTCTAGGAAACTACCTACCTACGTATTATGTAGTTTTGTTTTTAACGCGAGCGTAGGTAGGTTACTCGTTTGTGTCTTTTTTCACCCTATCCACTTATTTATATATTATTCCAGATTTTGCCCGATGGAAAAATCGAAATACATAAATATTAAAAACAAATTACGTACTAGTAGATAGGTACAAAAATATTGCTCTTTGCCATTTTGAATTATGTAGGTATTTGCTTAATTCAATCAAATATTCATAATACAAATCGCACGTTTATGCACGGCTAACTGCTTACAATTCACACCGTTCGGTCGTCGCTGCGGCGCATACGCGACTGGATGCCCACCGGGTGCCCCGCGAACTCGAGTCGCGTAGCTATGATGCGCTTTCCGACCGTTTGTATGAAGATAGAATACTGTATAGATAATATTACCGTGGAGGCGGTGTCGTTCCGTAGCTGATTAATGTGCATTACAGTAAATATTACGGAGTTTCATACAAAAAATATTAAACGACTCGAGTTGAGGCGATGCTGATCCGTTTCCGAGCTATTATATGTGCTACGACCATAGGATTCCGTCCGAATTCGTCTGCCTGAAATTAGGATAAACAAGTCCCGGTAATATACTCGCTACAATAAAAAGGAGCCTAGTTCTACACCAAATCCTATAGGATCCTTTATGAAGCACGCCATATAAGCAATTTTATGCGTTTTTAATTTGGTTAGAGTGTAGCTTTAGGAGCGCAAATTAGTTATAGTAATAATAAAAAATCTGTGTATTATTTTAAACTAACGTGGTCACTACCTATCATTTAAATGAAAGAAATGAACTGTAGTTCATCCGTGATCATGAGCATGTAACTGCGCCGAAATATCGGATTAACCAAAAATCAAAGGTACGTGGTTTAAATCCCGGTTCCTTTCATTTAAATAAAAAATCTGTATTGAAACTCAAACCAATTTATCACAAAATAATTAACGGCCGCAGTAGTTGAAGACTGTGTCGTAGTCATGACATCAAAAATAAGTAAGAAACAACCTATCTAGTATAACTTACGTTGCGAAAAGATTCGGTTAAATTCAGTTAGAACTGCTACCTTTAAATCAAAGCGCCAGCCGAGCGAGCGTGCCCTTGTCACAGTATATAGATGTGGAACAGTAAGGAAACTACCTACAAACGTTCGAAATGGCCCACTCACACAAACGTGTGCATCGACGAGTCCCCTAAGCGATTGTCGCGGTGCTGTCAGTAGTGCGTGCCGCGTCTAAGTTAATTTACGCGATCTTTTTGAAAACGTCTCGGGCGTATTGCGTAGTATACGGCTCCTTGAACTCAGCTTCATCAAAACCGGAGTGATCGTTTTTCTTCCTGCTGATTTTGAACGGTAAGAATGATTTAATGTTTTCGAAAAAAATTGTTCAGTGATCGATCATAATAAATTCATGAATCTAATATGGCGGCTGCAATAGATATCAACTTTTTCGTCATGGATGTCGTTTTCATGGTTTTCGAGGGAGTTAAAGCTAAGTCGATAGTGCTGTCAAAATTAAATTCCAAGATGGCGGCTGCAATTAATTAGTAACTTTTTCGTTACGGGTGTCATTTTCATGGTTTTTGAGGGAGTTGAAACCGATAGTGCTGTCAAAATGTAAATCCAAGATGGCGGCTGCCAGAAATTATCAACTTTTTCGTCATGGGTGTCGTTTTCATGGTTTTCGAGGGAGTTAAAGACGATAGTGCTATCAAAATGTAAATCCAAGATGGCGGCTGCAAGAAATTATCAACTTTTTCGTCATGGGTGTCGTTTTCATGGTTTTCGAGAGAGTTAAAGTCGATAGTGCTATCAAAATGTAAATCCAAGATGGCGGCTGCAAGAAATTATCAAATTTTTCGTCATGGGTGTCGTTTTCATGGTTTTCGAGGGAGTTAAAGTCGATAGTGCTATCAAAATGTAAATCCAAGATGGCGGCTGCAAGAATTTATCAACTTTTTCGTCATGGGTGTCGTTTTCATGGTTTTCGAGGGAGCTAAAGTCGATAGTGCTATCAAAATGTAAATCCAAGATGGCGGCTGCAAGAAATTATCAAATTTTTCGTCATGGGTGTCGTTTTCATGGTTTTCGAGGGAGTTAAAGTCGATAGTGCTGTCAAAATGTAAATCCAAGATGGCGGCTGCTAGAAATTATCAACCATCAAGATTTTTTATGTAATGGTTTTTTAATTACTAAATACCACACACATTTTCGGGTTTAACCCGAAAATGCATGACAAACACCCGAAAACAGCAGCTGATGAACCCGACCGCGCTCCACCTGCGCTGCGGTGCCACTCGCGCGCCCGCTCCGAAAAGCGCACGAAACGTTTTCGTTCAACCGCAATTTGCGTACGTTCCCGCCAAAACTTGTAAAAGGTTTGCCGTGATGACAAGTTAAAGATCAACAAGTTGTTGTGTGTCAATATTAAACTATTTCCCGTATTTTTAACTATCGTCTTTTGCTGAGATTAACCGACGCCATGAGATTACCTATTTAAATTTTATTTGTAAGGTAGTTATTTCAATATGATTGATTGACCACTACAAAACAGAAAACTTTTTTTTTCATAAAAAAAACAATATCAAAAATTTTAAAAACATTAAAGGGGACAACCCTGTTGCTTCAATGGAGTGTAGGTAATTATTTTATGAACTAGGCTTAGTTTCCATACTGTTACATTTCTATACTGTGCCCTTGTAGAGGCCGGGAAAGGGCCAGAAAACTACCCACGTCCGCGCATACTCTCCGAGTTTCACTCGCCCAGATCACGCTTTTATTGACAGTTCTATTCAGTAAAAAAGCTTTCATAGAGCTAGCTTGAGATGTGACACGCCCACTGGCATGGTTATGTAGTGTCTGTTTAGCAGGCCCCTTAAAAACCACTGGTGTAGGTATACTCTATCTGCATATTGACTATGGCCGCGCAGGGATCAAAGTAGACATCCCTGGGGTTCTAAAGTACCTACCCTAACTTGCGCCTCTAATGGTCGGTTTCAATACCCGCTAGTAAGAGTAAACTTTCTAAAATTTTGGTTGCCTAGCAATTATCATTAAATTACTAATAAACAACTTTTTAAAAAAAAGTCCAACCGACTTCAAAAAGTATAAAAATAACATATTATTAAAATGTGTACTAGGTACCTGCTGTACTCTTTGAACCCGGTGCCAAGCCATGCCAATCGTTCAGCACCACGAGCCCCTCATCACCTAAGCTGGCGCGTTCGGTCGGTCGCAATCGCGGGATGATGTAATCAATGAATGTGATGTGGCAGGCGGACCTATAGAATACCTAGTTGGCTTGGCACCGACTTCAAACAGTACAGCAGGTACCTAGTACACATTTTAATAATATGTTATTTTTATACTTTTTGAAGTCGGTTGGACTTTTTTTTTAAAAGTTGTTTATTTTTCTATTTTTAGTGTTTAATGTGGAATAATTGTTGTTTTTTTATATATATTACGAGATGGCCAACAAACTTGCGGCCCACTCGGTGTTAAGTTCCGTCGCTTATAGACACTTGCAATATTAACTATAAATCAATTAACATTAGAAGTGATTTTTGGGTTTTGTGCCCCTTTTATGTAGGCGACTGGCTGGCAACCTCTCACTATTTGGAGGCACTGCATGGTCCATACTGCCAGAGATGGTTTTATAAGTGAGAAAATGTTACAGTTTTGTACAAGTTTAACATTCAAATAAGCTCACCTAACAAGCTGAAAGAATACAACTTTCGGTCTTTAGGTACCCTTTAATATTTAAAGAATTATCATCCAACTCTTAATCGTTATGGAGTTTCTCCTTCCATCATCAGCTCACCTGAACAGCCTGAAAGAATACAACTATCGCTCTTTAGGTACCTTTTATATTTAAATAATCATCAACCAACTCCTAACAGTTAAGGAGTTATTCCTTCCATCATCGGCTCACCTGATTAACTTGAAAAAATACAACTAGCGGTCTTTACGTGCCTATGATCTTTAAAGAATTATCATCCAACTCCTAACCGTTAAGGAGTTTTTCCTTCTATGATCAGCTCACCTGAATAACTTAAAAGAATACAACTATCGCTCTTTGGGTACCTATAATATTTAAAGAATTATCATCCAACTCCTAACCATTGAGGAGTTTTTTGTTTCATCATCAGCTCACCTAAATTACCTGTAAGAACACAACTATCGGTCTTTAAGTGCCTTTAATATTTAAATAATCAACAACCAACTCCTAACGATTAAGGAGTTTTACCATCCATCATCAGCTCATCAACATGAGATGACTACCACACGCAATTAAACTAGAATTGCTTTATAAAAAATATGAATAACCCTCCCCTTCCGTTGTTTTTCGAGGGTTGCCCTCGATTTTCCCCGTTTTACATCATCAGATCCTGACTTGGTGACACTGGGACCACCTCAGGAGTATACACTATCGAATAAAAAAAGAATTTTGAATATCGGTCCACAAATGACAGAGATATCGGTGAACATACATTTACCTTCCATCATCAGCTCATCAACATGAGATGGTGACTATCAGACGCAAATGCTAGTATAGCTTTAGAAAAAATATGAAAAACGTTGTACATGCCTTTAAAATTTAAGGGTTGCCCTCGATTTCCCTGGCTTTCCATCATCAGATCCTGACTTGGTGACAATGGGACCACCACAGGAGTAAACACTATCGAATAGAAAAAGAATTTTGAAAATCGGTCCAGAAATGACGGAGATATCGGTGAACATACATAAAAAAAAAAAATACATACAGACGAATACAGAACCTCCTCCTGTTGGGAAGTCGGTTAAAAATGACAACGGACACTTGGCAACGAAAGCTAGGTATAGCGATCGCATATTAATGTAGATTAGATATCTCAATGACTATACACCGTGTTCGTGAGGTTATACATTAACTTCGGCATGTTATTCAGACTATTAAATTGATCATTTTCTACTATGGACACTTTTATGAATTCCAATTTCTTTAACATTTTTTATTTTCATACAAACTAAATGCTTATATGTAATTGATCTGTGAATTACTCTTTACCTGAGCTGGCAACGTCGCATTTGAAACTTTGGTCCACATTTCCACATAAACTTTTCGAAATTCAGTTTGATAGTTTTGGTTGTACAAAGTGGCAATATCTCACACATGCACAACACATTTGAATTGGTTAAAATTAAATTACTAATAACTTAAAATCTATGCTATTTAAACTACTACTTCCTTTGTACGATATGTTTAACAAGAGCTATAGGCAGAAGTATTATTAAAAGTTAATGTATATCCTCATTAACACGGTGTAGGTATAACCTCCTTAGGTTAGTTCCAGAGTGGACTCCAGGACTCCGAACTCCGCCAAGGATCTCCAGCCCGATCTGTCCTGTCCGCATCCAGCGGCTTCCCGCGAATTTCACCAGATCTTCGGTCCACCTTGTGCCAACGCTGCATCTCCCGGTATGCGGACAAAGATCTTAGATCTTTCCGCGCCAGTAGCCGTCAGTCCTCGCAATGAGAGAGGATTGAATAAATTAAACGTAGGTAATGTTGCATCAGTATTTCATTAGCACTGTATGTAAATAATTATCAACGGATGCGCCGACGGACACTCAGTTCAGGCGCGAAGTTGCCACAGTAAAAGCCGCGCTTATTACCACTTCATAAAGTCGCTTATTTAAATTTCAAAATGTAAACCATGATGTGTTGTTTTCGGTAAAGCGAGCAACACTTCAATGTAAATTAGGTCGGGCGATGACGGATCATTAACTGAGGCTACTTACTTACGATGTGTATTTGAATGATACTTAACCCGTTACTGATTGACATCACTTAAAATAATGTGTGGAGTTGTGGATATTTCAATCTCACAAGAAATTACAATTGTATGGGTACGTAGACAGTTTAAGTAAATTGTTCACCACGTGACCACACTATGAAATACCATAGACACACGTAATAGTTTTTCGTATTAACGTCTATTTTCCCATCAAAAATTTCTATGTAAATAGAGTTTGCTACATACTTTTAAATAATTAAAAACCGCTTCGGACGGTTTGATAATTTCTCAATTTGAATAATTATATACTGGTGGAGCAAGGACGGCGCAACAAACTCCCACAGCGTACAATTTGAATACAGGTCAAGAATGAAATTAACACACTTGCTCAGAAAACCGCCTTCACTGCGCCGTTTTCAGTTTCGTAGTGGCGTCCATTACGCATTAGGGCGATAATGCAGCATTACGGCACTAGTCATTTTTACTTTTACAGGTTTTATTTTGACAGATTTTTTTGAATTCTTTTTTTTTAATGAGATTTCCCCTATTATCGGAAGGTAACATGATCTAGCCCTTCAGTACAGTCATGTCCAGAAAATACAGGAAGAAAAGCAGCAACTAATCTTGTAATAAGACTTTATATAATTTAGCTATTATAGTTTTTTTTATATATAATGAAATATTTACTAGGTGGTAGACCCATATGTAGGGTCGTCTGGGTAGGTACCACCGCCTTTCTTATTTCTGCCGTGAAGCAGTTCGCTGTTTCGGATTGAAGGGAAAGGTAGCCAGTGTAATTACTGGGCATGGAGGGCATATCATCTTAGTCCCCAAGACGGCAAACGCACTTGCGGTGTTAAGTGATTTACACTTAATATTGCAAGTGTCTATAGGCGGCGGTGACCACTTAACATCAGGTGGGCCGCAAGCTTGTTTGCCATCTCGTAACATAAAAAAAAATATAAGTCTAATACAGTAAAAATCGAGAGTAAGATTAACTTCCTCCAAGTGTGTTGAAAACAGTCGTCTGACACTCGTGAGCACTGCCGTGCGATTCTGTAAAGAACTCACTTAGTCTTCTAACCTCACATCACATTTTCGCAGCTAAATGCTGTTAAAATATTTTGGAAAATCCTTCGTTTTGTTGAGTAAACTGTAAACGAAGTAAGCCGTGCTAGTGTATAACGACATAAATGTAATTTAGAAATGATATGATTAAAAATATTCCTTTTATTGTGGAATATTCGTGAGAACTGATATAAGGATCTCACGGGCTGCTATACTCGGCTGAGTTGCGCACTTGCCTTCAACTCGTACTGCCACTCACAGCCTATAACGGATTACAAGCATTTACCGTATTTTGATTTTAATAATGAACCATTACATTATGGAAAAGAGGACAAAATGAGCCAGATGGTAAACGATCACAGCCGCCCATGGACATCCGCAACACCCGAGGAAACGCAAACGCGTTTCCAGCTTTTAAAGAAGGAATACGGTCATTTATTGAAGATATCAAACTTGTGTCGGTATGACAATACTGCTGGCGAAAATTGGTTCCGAAAAATTGCGCGTAAAACTCTTTGTTGTGGACAACCGGCAATCAAGACTGGGGACAGAGTTGACGTCGCGAGATACAGCGCACAGCAGCAGGTACAAGTCCGAACAACTCCCCGTAATACGAATATAGAACCATATTCAAAAAGATGTTTAAACTGTTTTGGGGACTGAAGGGGACTCGACCAGTGCTCGAAGTTTATGACATATCTTAGAAGATAAAAACAATTTATAAATGAAGTTTCACACATTTAATTTGAATGATGTTGCAAAATGATGTTTACCCGACTAAAATTTTTAAATTTATTTATTTATTAATATTAGTAACCCAGTTACATAACCAACACAATTAGAGAATTAATTTACATTATCATTAAATTGCAGAAAAAATATACTTAATATAAGAATTAACATTACTAATTATAAGGGACACTAAATTTGACAAACAATAGAACAATTATTGCGGATTACTCTCCAGCTATCAGCAAAAATGTCGCAGTCAGGCCGCTGACGCAAAATAATTCATTCTAAACAGATTTCATGTTTTGCTTCAATTAAGCTGAAGTCACATGCCCGCCCCCCGCCACTTTCGTAGTCGCAAACCGCAAAAACACTATATTGCAAGTTATAAATTGACTTTCCTTTTTTGTTTTAATTTAACGTAGATCGTGTTGCGGGTCGTCTGTAACAGTGGAGCGGACGCTACAGAGGGGAGCAGTGAAACCTCAGCTGGTTTTTTTTACAAGTTATTTTTAAACTAGCTTTTAGTAACGTGCTAAGGATAACGGAAGCGCGTAAACTTGCGGTTGTCAGTTCACCAGGTGCCGCCGCTTTTTGTGGTCGCAGCCCCAAATGTGGTTCCGATCAATCATTCGGGGCCGGGAACCGGGATTTCTAATGGACTGAGCACGCTCAGAGAACATTGAGGCCAAATTATGTGCTTTTTAATAAATTTACTATTCCATAAAAATCGCACTTATCGCTTCGAATTTCTGTCAAGCGCTAACGAACATTTTCACAAGAATAATAGTTTTAAAAAAACTAAAAAAGTGAAAAATAACTTTTTAGTATAGAAACTAAATGATGAACGAAAAGTATAATTTTGAAAAACTACACTAGCAAAAGAAATTACCTACCCCAGGCGGGAATCGAACCCAGCATCTTCCGCAATCCAGGCTGCTGCGTTAACCCCTACGCCGCCAGGGCACCTGCATTTGCTGTCGAAATTTATCTTTTTACTTTCTCGTACGTAGTATAGAGGAAGTCTTGTAATCGTCAAAAAATTCGACCTCGAGATTTTGACGGATTTACACGTTTTGGACCTCCTTGAGTCCGAAAATACCGTTAAAACTAATTTACGCGTTTTTTTTATTTTATTTTTGATAACAAAAGTTATAATAAAATAATAGCGTATGTAAACGCAAAAATCATTTCGAAAAATATAATTAATATGTCAGCAAACATTAAGCAGTAGTGCAGTCCAAATGCGAAGATAGGAAGCCACCCTCGCTTTGTCGACCTCCAAGGTGCTTCTTCAAGCCTCTTTTGAATGACGAAGGATTGTATGAAGGAGGCAACCCGTGTGCTGGCAGTGAATTCAATTTCTTGACTATGAGACAAAAAAACGAGTTGCCAAATTTCATAGTTCGCTTTGAAATGGTAGCCCACTAAGACCAATAATCTAATATATATTGGTCTGAGTAGCCGCAGTTTGTCGATGATACCGTAAACCACGGGAAGGGAGATGGTGGGATAAGGGAAAAAAGTTCCTCAGAGCACTCGCCGTACAGACGGTAGAACGCGCTCAATGACGCAACATCGCGATTCGGGACGCCCAAGATGGTTGGACACCCTGTTTGTCGCCGATGATGCGGGTTGGCGGAGCTATCCCACAGGTACGAGCAATACTCCACGCAGGACCAAACTTGCGTCTTGTATAGCAAGTACAGTTGATCTGGTGCAAAGAAACGCCGCAGCTTGTTCAGGACTCCGAGTTTCCGTGAAGCTGTTTTTATCACGCTTTTCGATGTAACCCCTTGGATCCAAGTCGCTGCGTAAATACCGAGCAAATGTGATCCTGCTCTAGAGCGTTAGTGTTGTTCCCTGAAGAGAGGGAAGTTAGAGGGCTTTCATATGTATATCCTAACTTCACACGCTGATTTATTGACCTGGCCAGACCATAACTAATGAGGGCAAGCGGTAAACTCCGGCTAACTTTTGTGGTACCTTAACTTTGCCTCTGTATTAGTTTTTCGGAGACGGCATAGGTATACGCCACTTCTCCGAAATACCATCATACGGTTTGGCCCTTTTCTCAAATATCTTTAACTAGCTCCTGCCCGTGACTTCGTCTGCTCAGTATTAGTATAATAAATTATAGCCTACATATGTTATTCTGATGTATGAGTTTTTGCGTGAAAGAGTAACAAATACACAACCATACAAACTTTATAATATTAGTAGGATTATGACACATTTTAATTCCAATTCAATACCTAATAATAGATAATGAATACAAAACGCTCAATGCCATTCTAGATAATCAAAGAATGGTATCTAATCGGTTCCGTTGGTTATAAATATGTCTGCAAACACTATTCGTCAATATTACATTATTAACTTAACCCACTACTAAACTAATCTTATGCCGGGCTTAAACTGATTTAAATCCTACAGTTTTAATGGGCGTAAGATTATGACTTATTATAATACTTATATGTTTTACAAAAAATATATTAGGGCCTCCTATATTAAGGCCGTGTGTGTAGATTGTTGGCGACTGGCTGAAGATCACCGGCTTCTTTTATATATTATTGTCTTTGTATTTTTGATATTCCTATACATGACATATTAATGTCTTTTTAGGGTTCCGTATCTCAAAAGGAAAAAACGGAACCCTTATAGGATCACTTTGGTCTGTCTGTCCGTCTGTCTGTCAAGACCCTTTATCTCCGGAACGAGCGGAGGTCTCGAGTTGAAATTAAAACCATCTACGGTCCCCCTTATTGTAGCTGTGAAAAAATCATACATCTTAATTAACGCAAAAAAAAAGATATGGCCGTTTATGTCGCAAAAAACGTATATTTCGACACTCAAGGGGATCAAAATTCATAGGGTCCTTCCCGTTGACCTAGAACTATGAAATTTGGCAAGTAATATTGTCATATACTACAAATACAGGGAAAACTCTGAAAACTATTAATTTGTAATTAAATCATATAAAATATAATCTGTATTTAAAGTACGTAATCAATCATCGAGGTATGCGCTTATCAAAGATGGCGCTGAACCGAACACGACACGACAAATTTCTACGGAACCCTCAGTGGGCGAGTCCGACTCGCGTTTTTTTTTACTTTTTGATACTACGCACTGTAATAGCCTTTGTATCCACCTCTTAGTAAAGCTGTTTAATCCTGAAGTCGTGTTTTCATCATCACACACCAGAACCACATACAGTCCACACCTCACTCTATCATAGATCGTAACGGTGGACTGGCGATCTAATAATACAAGTCGTGGATAGCCGCTGGTGGTGGGCACCGCAGGACCCATGATTTTGTTTAACCATCTTTGGAAAGTAAGTAGATGTTTTTCGGCAGGTGTTATAATGTTGACACACCACAAACAAAATCTAGGTTAGATACTTCTAAAAAATGGGGTAATTGATTTAAAGGGGTTGCTTATTAAGCAACATCAATTACCCCATGGCGATGCCAGGTATTCTCTAGGGTGCCTTCGCAATCTATATCTTCCCGTCTAAACTCAGTTCCAAAAAATGTATGTGCAAAGATTTGAAATTCACATATAAATTAATATTTAAATCATGAAGATCCTTTGTTTAATTGCCGTTTTGTATTCTTGTACCTAAATTTGCAATTTCTTTAGGTCTTTATTTTTTTAAACTACCTACACTTATTTTACAAGATTTAAAAAATTATGTGAAAATGGCTCTTTAATCTCGTCATCACAATTGACGCGTACTAACTTATAGACAGACCTGTTTTTTTCTTAAATAATTGATGCTAGACTAAACCAAGGGTTGTTCGCTCATTTCTTCCAAATTAGTCTTTGAAATTTCGTAACAATAGGTAGTCTTTGAAATTTCGTAACATTAAGATTTATAGGTAAAAAAATTGAGTTACTATGGAAAAACGCCAATTTATGAAGCGATGTTAATTGTGTCGATCTGGATTCAATGGAAGCGCATATCCTTGTAAGAGCGTCGGCCGCGTAATTGTCTTTTCCAGGTCTGTAGATAACGTAATACTTATATTGCGATAGTTCGAGGCGCCATCGTTGTATCTTTTCATTCTTAATCTTGCTTGAATGTTTTATGTCAAATATAAACGAGACAGATCTTTGGTCTGTAATTAACTGAAAAGGCCGACCAATAAGAAAATGTCTCCACTTTCTCAAACATTCCACAACTGCGTATGCCTCCATTTGCGCCGTAGATTTTCTTAAAAGTTTTACTTTTCATACTAACGTTTTTTTTTCTAATTGTAACGAACTGGTGTAAAAGTGGACTGTATGAAATAAGGGAGAGGAGCTCAAAGTAAAAGAATATATTAATAAAACTAAGGCTACTTACAGTAATATATAAAAATACAGAAAAAACATAGGAACGACCAACAGCGATAAAAACCAGACAAAGACTACCAGATGTCACAGACATCAATCTATGAAAAGGTATAAAACCTCACCGGCCTGATAGCCAGTTCGTAACATCTGGTCCGGCTCGAAGGACCAAAATGTAACGAACTAGTGTAAAAGTGGGCTGTATGAAATAAGGTAGAGGAGCTCAAAGTAAAAGAATATATTAATAAAAGTAAGGCTACTTACAGTAATATATAAAAATACAGAGAAAACATGAACGACCAACAGCGATAAAAACCAGACAAAGACAACCAGATGTCACAAACGTCAATCTATGAAATGGTATAAAACCTCACCGGCCTGATGGGCAGTTCGTAACACTAATTATTAATAAAACTTCTATTATGTACCTTTTTTTGTTCTTCGATGATCTTGCAATCAGTCGTTGACTATGATCAGATGAGTTGTTGGGCGAATTGTCGAGCAGGGTGGCAGAACACTCCCTTTTTTTCAGCCTAGGGAAATGCTCATAGCACACTTGTCTACTCCGGGGGGAGAGACCAGTAGTGTGGGACTGTCCGTGAAACGGACCCTACCCACTAAAACCCTAGGATGACGCCTTAGCGCTATTGAGAAGAAATTCCGGTACCGTGTGTGACGACGCCCCAGAACGACCCCTCAGCGCGAGGGAGTTTGTTTTCCCACTCCCCATTCACGACGAAGCGGACGTAATATGTCACTCTTCGTCCTCCTCGTGGCGTCGTGTTGTCAGTGATCGAGTGCCCCCGCACCGATCGCTCAACGCCGCCGGAGCAGAACACTCCCAGCGTAACCCACCCTTTCATTTGTGCGCAGTCCCCAAAGATGTCTCGTCGTGCTTTCAGCCGACGATTGGTTTCAGGAATGCTTAGCGGCCCTGCCAGCTGGTTTAGATGCTTAACTAATCGTTTCTTGTATCTAATGCTGTGGTAGTCGATCACTTCTTTAATGGAGATCCATGAAAATTTTAACTTGCCAATGAAGTTAAAATTTTCATGGATCTCCATTAGGTACCTAATCTTTACAAATTTGGAATGTATAGGTAAAATATAAACCTGAAGCAGCTACTTAATCAAATAAATAATTAAAATGTCAAATTTAAGAAAACATTAAAATGTGAGAAAACGAGATTTATACCACGTAGGTACCTCGGTTTTGTTATTATTCATATTTTTATGTTATTTATTTATTTTACATTTTCGAAATTGTCGGCAGGTGTGTGCAGTTTTACTGAAAACAAGTGACGCTCATTTCTTGTCTTTTTAACCGACTTCAAAAAGGAGGAGGTTCTGAATTCGACTGCATTTTTTATGTTTGTTACCTCACAACTCCTTACTGGGTGTACGGATTTTAAAGATTCTATTAATGTTTGGAAGCTGGTCCTTGTCATGTGATCTCATTTAAATTTGATGAGTAGTTTTTGAGTTATCCCTAATAATGCCTATTTAATTTACGTTGATGATATAATTACTTGTTTGCCTAAAAGATCTCAAGATATTTTCCAATCTCAGACCAATGTTCCAATAACTTATTTATTTTCATAAATTTCATTCAAATAGTTCAGAGCGAGCTTTTGATACCTAATGGTAGTTATGTTTTTGCTTCAAACCACTTCTTATTTCTCATAAGAAATCCAGTAGGTAATAATTATAACACTAACTTAAAAAAAGCTAGAGGCATTTTATTCATTTGAAGTCAATAACAAATACATAGCTATGTCTTGATTCAATACTTTAAGATCTGTTAAACATAATTCCTATGTTTATTTTTTGCAAATTTAAACATTCCTATAAACCTTCACATGTAAATATATCTTTTTATAAATAGTAGTCGAATTCAACAATAGCGTAAAGGAAAATATTCAACAAACAGATACCTATTCGAGCAAATCGTAATTCAACCTGTTTGTGCTTCCTGAACACAAAAATTTCTTTTTTCAGTAAACCAAACACAGATTAGATTTACGCAACATCTGCTTCGAACGGAAGCTGTTTTTGTGTGATACCGCAAGCTTACACCAATATCCGTTATAAATAGGTCAACGTGTAAAAACAGTCTTAAAGGGCAATAAAAACATTAATATTTGAGTGTTTATTTGGTAGACATTCAGTTACTAAAACCGACTTCAAGACTAGGCATAGCTAAGTACTGTGACGACCGAAGGAGTTGTTAGGACGTACCCCTGAAATACAGAAACGTTGACTTTACTTATTCCGAATTATTTAGAGAGACTATAGGTTAAGGAAGCGTCGGTAGCGTAGTGAGTAAGGGCGTTGTCTTCCAGGAGGAGGCACCCCGGTTTGAACCCCGCCACGTGTACCAAAGTGATTTTAAGTTCATATGTACGTTAAATCGACGTTTTACGGTGAAGGTAAACATCGTGAGGAAACGGCCGTGTGCCTGACACCAACCCTACTATCACGGCGGGATAACGATTTGAAAAAATTTCGGGCACCCATCCGAGTACCGACCGCGCACTTGGTTGCTTAACTTTCGTGATCGTCACTAAGAATGTATGAACGCAGCGCCATCGACCTCTTTCTATGCTTACTAATAAGTATTATAAATTGGCTTGTATTTAAATTAACACCATACTAACCTTTTTTTTTTGTGTCGGGGAGGTCAAATGCATTTACGCATCGTCCCTGCGGGGTAGTGCCAACCGCAGGGGATATGTGGGACTCGAGGTAAAGGCGTTCCCTCCATACCCACTAAACATCCTCCCCGGCCTGACCTCCAGTGCGCTATTGCGGGACGGCTCGGGATCTGCGCACGTGAGCGCAACTACTCCAAGACCGTCCCAACGCTGCCCGTCTATATAGGCACTCCTTGTGCACCAATTGGTGGCCAGCAGCCCACAGGGGCTACCGACTGACGCCAGCCCCTGTGGGCCGCTGGCCGACGCCCGCCTTATAGGCCGCCTCCTCAACGATGGCTGCTCGACCTGGCGCGTCCTCCTGACGAGGACACCGGTAGCAGACATCGGACCGCATCCGAAGGACTTCGGGCGCGGTCGTGGCCCTGAGAAGGGCCGTCCGGGACTAGCCGGTGGGAAAACAAAAACAAGTCGACGATGGCATGTGACTTCGAATGCCAAGGGGACTTGACATCAAAAGCCACACACCCGCCGAGAAAGTTTCCCCACCACGTTACCAGGGTCCGCCATGAGGAGGGTTCCGGACGTGGACCTCGTCACTATTCGACCCCTACTGCCAGATGAGGCACTGCATGACCCCTAACGCCAGATGTGGCTTTATGTGTAACGAAATGTTACCTAAGGCTCTCCTCAACGGCTTAACCCCTCTTGGGACTAATAAGCATGGTCGTATGTAATTTTTATGCGAAAGTAAGTTTGTTTGATTGTTTTTTTTTTTATAAAAAGGTCAAGCAAATGACTCTATTCCACCTGATGTTAAGCAGAAGTGGAGTCCAAATGCGAAGATAGCTATTTCGAGAGATAAACTGACGCGCTAGCCACCCTCGCCTTACCGACCTGCAAGGTGCTTCTTACGGCCTCTTTTGAATGACCCAGGATTGTAGGAAGGAGGGAACACGTGTGCTGGCAGTGAATTCCATTTCTTCATTGTGCGCTGTTGTGTTTGTTACGCTTTCACACCTAAACCACAGAAAGATTTTGATGAACTTTGGTATGAATATGATCTATCTTCATATACTATTTTGAGACCCTGGGAATGACATAGGATATTTTTGGAGCGATAACCGACATTGATGCGAGCGAAGCCGCGGGCGACCGCTAGTTATTTTTTAAAAGCCAATCGAAGTGCCAGTGGCGAAGGAGTATCCTAAATTCATGTGTGAAAATAAAACTAAAAAGTATAAACAACATCTATTGTGTCGCTTTTTAGTTTCATCGAATTTTCAAATCACAATAACGATACAAAAGGATAGATATAAAAAAACATAACTGCGAATTGACCTTTTTTTTGGAGTTGGTTAATAAAACATTACATTAGATGTAATGTGTAACTTCAAAAAAAGATTATTAAAGCTTTCATAGTCATAAAAATTAAATAAATTAAATACACGCCCAATGAACCTTTTCATTATTTTCCCATGGAAAGTGTTATATTTTATTAACAGGTAGGTAGTCTTTGTCATTTGGTTTTAAAAAATATAAGATCTAGCAAATTTTCTGTAATACATAATATTTCGTAGCATCTAAGTAGTACCTAACTAATACTAATACATTAGAAATCACGAGAAATAAAATTAAATAATAAATAAACAAAGAAATAAATACTTAAATAAACTTAATAGAATAATCACCACATTGAAATAATTAAAGACATCGTCGCACGGAACGGAAACGTAACGCGCCAAATACAATTTTCCATAACAAAAGTCTTGCGCACCGGAAAGTAGCTCGTTTATTTCCCGCCATCCGACGCCTCGACCAACCGAAAATTGGCGCCTAAAATTCCCTCATCCAATCAAAACAATGGCCGCCATTTTCAACCAATCAGCGCCGAGCCCGCGCTCTCGCCATCGCGTCATTGTCATATCTTGAAAATTAGTGCGGCAGTGCAGTGAACCCCGACGGTAAATCGACAATTTTCCGTGGATAATAACAAAATTCTGAGAGGTAAGTGCCAGAATAACATCTTAGTATTGCAATTCAAAAAAATTAGAGAGTTTTTCCACAACTTTACACAATTTTTCCGTCGCTAGTCGTACAATTTTACAATTTTTTAATTATTTTAATTCGAAGCGCAATGAAAAACAAGCCATTGCAGTGGCTTTTTCTGTTAATATTAACTTTATAAACAATCAAAAATTATTTAACTATGTTTATATCAGTTTTAAATTTATTAAACTGTGAAAATGTTTGTAAATCAAACTAACAGTCTAATCCAAAATGTACTCGGGCTCGCCTCGGCAAAATGGCGGCGCTGTTATGTGTGCTATTAATATATCTGCCGTCTACTTCACGCTTATCAGAACTGTGAATGTTAGAAAGAGACAGCCAATATACAATCGTCGTATGCTGCACACGTAATGAGACACGTCTTCGTTCGACGATCGTAAACAAGTCGTGCGGACCGGGGTTGCCACTAAAGAACTTTCGTACCCGTTATCAAAGTAATTTAAATTTTTTTAGGGAAAAACTTTACGGTTCTGTAATAAATATTAATTAGTGTTGTATTATATTTTTCGATGCAGTTTATGGTTTAGTGACATTAATATTACATAAATGAATATATGTATTTTTAAATAAAGCTTGTAGGTATAAGATATTGGCTTATAATATGTTATAGTTAGAATGTGTTTAAAATAATACCTAGTCTTTTGAATTTGTGTTATGGATACAAGAAATTTTTTTAAAAATAATAATAATTAAAAATTATTATTTATTTGACAAATGTACTTATTTTAGTAAGGATTTACGAAGGTAATACTTACCTACTTTAATAAATAGGTATTTATCAACTACTAACTACTACTACTACTAACTAACTTCAACGACCGATAAAAGAATATTCATTTAAAGTACCCTAGATCCCTTGGACCTTTGGTCTAGCTAGATGGCGATTTTCTTACCAGACAGTTCCGATAGGATGTCACCAAGGGCCTTATCGCGCTATTTACAAAATACTAACAAAGTCCAAAACGTTTTCGCTACCGTACATTTAAACAACAGCTTGACAGCGTTTAGATGTCAACACTTATCGAAACGTTAACGATTCGATTTTAATTTTTACGTAGAGAGAGAGTAGTTTTTACGTTAGAAAATAGTGCGAAAGCCTGATCAAAAAATCAAAAGACAATCTTTCAGAAAATCATCAAACATACATTAGGTATTTAAAGGCATTGCAGTACGTTTGTGAATTAATTTTATTATATGTAGATAATATTAATTTAGTAAAAAAATATAAGAAATACATCATATTTAATAAAATGTTTTCCATTGCAATATGAATTTATAATACGGTAATGATAATGATCCACTTAATATTCAGTTTGAAAATATTTTTGTATTAGTTTAAACTACAAATAGCTACCTATTTGTAGTTTAAACGTACTGAAGTACAAAAAAAAATTTTTTCATTCTTAAGGTATCCGAACTAATCTATAAATATAAGAACCAGGAACGGTATAATGTAAATAGCAAAGAAAATTTAAGTATTTCTTTTTTATTTAAAAATTACAGTAATTAATAAAAATAACGTATTGCAACCAGATCAATTTATAGGCGTAAATAAGATTATAATAACGTATTATGATTTGTGACGTATCGTAGAAGGTAATAAATGGAAATTATTATTTAATTTTATCGCCTTTTCCTCAGGATGCAATAACTCAATATTTGTTAAAATAAGGGCCGGTTTCACAAGTTCCAAGTAACTTCCCATTAGCGTTTATCTCACGGATAGTCTAGCAACTTATCTGCCAGATATCTTCTAAACCGAACCTGTGAATCCATGTAGGTATGATAAACACACCTAATTTTAATCAAATTACCGAATAAAATAATTATAAACAAATAATATTACTAAACAAGTACCTACCCACCAGTGAACAGAATATCGAAAAAAAACATTTCGGTACTTAGGTAGTTAATAATAACTTACCTAACCAATCTTTCATAACTGAATGACGTAAGTACCTACATGCATGTAAGTACAGGTTTGTAGACACCTGTCTACTCCTGTACATGCCTGGTACGTCATTCAGTTTTATACCTAACTAGCGACCCGAATCGGCTTCGCACGGGTGCAATGCTTATGTAAATATGCATGTATTATACATATAAACCTTCCTTAAGAATCACTCTATCTATTAAAAAAAAACCGCATCAAAATCCGTTGCGTAGTTTTAAAGATCTAAGCATACATAGGGACAGACAGACGGCGGATAGCGACTTTGTTTTATACTATGTAGTGATTAGTTACCACATAGGTACATACTTAACTTAAAAATTATTAAAACAAGTGTTGAACGATTATACTTAATTTAAAAAACTTTTGAAAAGCCTCAATATTTGTATATTAAATAACATAAAATATTGCACCGAACTTAAACAATATGCGCGAAAAATTACATTAAAAAAACAATAAATAAATTCACTACCTACGTAGCGAAAACCCTGTCGCTGTCGGCGAAACTCGAGCGCACGCAGAGGTAGCGCCACGTAGCGGGGGGAAGTAGAACCATTTAACTCATTATTGCGCAAGTGTGCCGCCGCGACACGCCGCGCTTCAGTCGTCATTCGTAGCCCTTTTAGGTCGTACGCGTCACGTGTGACACCGCGCCCGACCGAGTCCCTCGACTTGTTTACGCTCACTAAACTAATAACAATTCGTATTCTTATTGGTGCGTGATGAACCATACAGTTATCTGCTTGTTGAATCTATCGCGGTCTCTTGCATACAGAAACTGAATTTTGACCTTGTTTACGCTAGGTGAAGAGACGCGGATGCTATCTGTGAAGTGCGTCGCTGTGTTTGGTTGTGCTATTGGACTCTGAAGATGTCGACGTTGAGTGTGAGAGCTCCTGGTCTGCAGACCACCACGCTGATGGACAGTCGCTCGATGCGTGTGCGTGGTGTGACAAATCTCGACGGCGTCCGAAGAAACTTGTTCGGATGCACAGACCGGGAGGAAAACAGAAGGTTTGCCGAACGTGAACTCGCAAGGCAACTGGAATTAGACAGTCAAAAATGGGGCTTTGACTTTGCGAGAGAAAGACCTTTACCTGGAGAGCAGCGGTTCGTATGGAGTTTGGTACCGGCTGCTGCCATCCCTGCGGCATTGAGACGGGCACCGATCACGATCACCGCTCCTCAAAGCAGTGCACCATCGCAAGAAGCTAAAGTATCGGTATCGAGCCCAGAGAGCGCCAGTAAAACTCAAAAGAGAATTACAGGTAAGTGTTAACCTCATCATATTTTTTTTTACTTTTTAACTATTATCAACATTACACGGATTATACAGTCGGTTTGTAGGTAGAAACAACTACAAAAACATGGATAATGATAAACTACAGTTCTATTTGGTAATTAATCATGTTAATTGTAAAACAAACAATGTTATCGCAAAAAAATAATAGTGCGTTCACTTCATTATTGGTCGATGAGAATAAGATAACTAAACGGCAGGCCAATGTCACATTGCACTTGCAGAGGTAATAACCTTTCTTATTTTGAACACAAAACAAAATGCATCGAAATTTGGGGACCGATTTGCCAATACCGGCGCGGCGGCGGCGAAATAGCTACCTATGTAGGTAGGTACTATGGTAAAATTATTTGAAATTAAGATAAATTTTATTTGATTCACTGGTGAGTTCTACGCGCGCTTTCTGTCGTGAATAACAAGATGTATAGCAACTCAAGAATAGCCTAGCCTATTTAGGAACCTTATGATTTTTACATTTCAACCTGTTGTTGTTAAAAATAAAAACCTAAATGAGTATTTTATCTAAATCTAAACTTAACGTTTTATAGAAAAAATCAATGTGGAAAAGAGATAAAATATAATTTCCATTTTTTCTTCTTCTAATTACATAAGTACCTATTTATGTGGGTAAATACAATTTAATTTCTTTTTAAATTTTCTTCTAAATTTAATTTAGATATTTACAAAGACAACCGGGTGACTTAATGCCTATTTAATAGACTAAATTGAAGTCCAAAACAAAATCATAATTTATTTTTTGCAATAAATCCCCTACCATTTGACACCCTGTCATTTGAAACCCTCTCAAAGGAAACAAAAAATGGCCTATAGAACGTCTTCCATTCTAATTTTTTTTATCTGCAAAGGTGTTAAGTAATTCATAAGGGGTCAATAAGGAAGTCGAATTAATTTGTCCAAAGTCCATAATTATAAATTAAGATTACGCAAACCTTTTCTTAGTAATAATTCTAATGACTTTTTTGTCTGCGTATTAGAAAAGAAAGGTGTGTAACTGCTTATTATAAAATTATTAGATTATTTGGTACACGTGACCAACCTATAGAAAATTTGTGACGTTTAAAAAGCGGGCGGGAATTCTTACCTGAGCAAATAAGTTCTGTAGAATAATAATTAGGATACCTACTTATTTTAAACTCAAGTCAAATATCATTGAGTGAATTTCCCTAGAATTATTGAAGAAAGTGCTACAATTGATGTGCGGTCGATTGTACATGCATTTTCTAAGTCCTAGCTCCATACTAAATCTGTTGATTTTTTTTAAGTCCTGCACCCGCTAGCCCAAAGCTCAGTTAGTTAAATGTTAATTATTATAACGAAAATTAACTCTAAACAAAATTAAACTAATGGTTACTAACCATAAAAACTCGCTCACACATATTCGAAAGTATCACGACTGCGACTGCAAATTGACAATACCAGCTCTTGGACAATGGTTAGGAAATAGTGCCGTAAAATACGTGAACATTTACTTGTGGACTTAGCAGCTAGAAATAACGCACTATGTTGTAAGTACCTAATTGAAAAACGAAATTTCATTTAGAATAAACTTTGAGTCTAGTACCTACGCTATTTCTTCTACAAGAATGTAGATTACATTAGAAATGTTACCATTGAACCCATCTGCATATTTTATAAAGTCTATCGTTGAAATTGGCATCAAAATTGTAGTGCTTTAGTCAGTATTGTTATTGCAGCGCTAACCGGTTGCATTTTCTATCAGATTAACATAGCTGGCCGCGGCTTCGCACAGGTGCAATATTAGGTAGATACGTTAGATACTTAACGAATGTACTCTATAGATGAAAACAGCATTTCGAGGCCAACTGAACGCAGTGGCAGCAGGCGACGCGACATGTCGCTGATTACACCACTGGTTATGACATCGTGACTTTCATCTCTTTCTCTACATTTATTTTCGCTCGACTAGCTCCAATAGCTAGCTAGACAGCCATTCAATGTGGATAGTCTCACGACGCCCCTGGGATAATGCCGCAACACCCCCGAGGCGTCGCGACGCACTGTTTGGGAAACCCTGCTATAGGAATACATCCATAACATCACGCTATGACTAATAGGAGTTGAGCAACAATGAAAAATGTTGCAAAAACGGGTAATCCACGCGAACGAAGTCGCGGGCACAGCTAGTGTATTTATATGCAGACGACATGTTGCTAGGAAAGTGTTTATATTTACCTAGGTCCTCGCCTTTACCAAATAAACCTCGGTGACGCAGAGAAGTTCATGAGAGATATCCTGCAAAATTGGTCAAAAAAAGCGGAACTACTGATTCAAATTGAATCATTCTTTTTGTGTTGGATAGTCTATTTATCGAGCAATACTGTAGGTCAGGGCTTCCCAAACTTATTTTCATTTTGACGCCCCTCAGGAATTTGCCAATTTTGCGACTCTCGTCGCCGCCGTTATAGTTATAGCCTAGTTAAGTTTACCCAACTTAAGCTAGGTTTACCAACAAAAACAAAAACAGCTTCTCAAAACCGGGCTCAAGTTTTGAAATCGCGACTTCCATCTTCGTATGTAGCTTATCCGTTGCGTAGTAAAAACATCTAAACGTATAGACATATTATATTTGAGTGACTTTGTACCTGTATACTATGTACTGCAAACAAGATATTTATGTTCGCAGACTATGTTGGTAGAAATTTCATTACACAATATAATTTAATAATTTACAAAAATACATTTTCACATAATAATTTACAAAAATACACTTCCTATTGCCTACATTATATTAATCAGTTAATTCTTCGTTATTTTGTTTTCGTGTCACTTCATCGACTTGAGTATTCTTTCGTAGTATGCGTAATGTGTGTTCTGCATACACTATCAACTGACTAATACCCTCGGAGTGGGCAGCGAACAATTCACATGACCCATATGAGTTTGTTTTGATACAACGAAGCATTAGACACGAGGTCTAGTCTCCCACACATTGTGACCTATTTTAGGTAAGACACATGTTACAGCTTCTTCAAAGTTGCGGGGTGTGCTCCTCCTAATAATTTTTATTAAAGAAAAAACGAAAAATCTTTGTATCGACAATATTTAAAGCAACAACGCTTTGGAGTTCTTCAGGGAAAGCACGTCGAGCCTATTCCAACCGTAGAACAGGGATGATAACTGAGTAAAAAATAATATAATTCTAAAGTTCGCCAGATAGATGATCAAAAAATGTTAGAAACGAATTTTTAGTTAATCAAATTAGTAATTATTTAATAAGATAAAGAGCATCTGAATTCAAGTGCAGGGGCCTGTGACGTCACTTCTAAGTAAAAAAAAGGTAGTGACATCACATGAGATTTCGTATCGTCGTCCAATACTTTTTTAGTGTCCTATCTGACGAACTAAATAGAATTTCGTGAGTCATCATCCCTAGAAATTGACAATTTGGTACAAATAAACGTATTATCTATCTATCTCTCTAATTAAGCTAAACCTTGAGCGAATCATAGAAAATTTCATAATCATAAATCATAGAAGATCTTTTATTACCTACTCCTGTAATGACCTCTCACGAATAAAACACCATGCAATGCAATCAATCAAATTTTAATGCATGCTTAAATACTGCAAATTAAAACCAGTTACCAATTAACAGAGTTTGCTGCATCTGTAGGTATTAATTAATGAGAACAAAATTATACGATTTGACAGTAAATCGTATTGCTTTGATAAGCTGTTTGAAATTACGAAAGAATTATTCTTGCTCCAAACTCATGAGCTACACCCATTAAAAGAGTTGACAAATGATAAAAAGTAATAAATTACAAGTATAATTATTAATTTTCACTTCTATGTATTGAAAATTACGTACCATAATACCTACGTTTTATTTCGACAATTTAGTAGATAGAAGTAGAAAATAATACTTAGTACCGAACAATCTTTTTTCTTTTTGTACGATTGAATATTTCTAAAAGTTTATTTCCAATTTTACTAGACCAGGTTTTGTCATGTTTTTTTTTTCTATATGTACTAAGTGTTTTATGTATTACTATTGTCATTGTAATAACGTTTGACAGCCCTACTACATCGCGATGCGCACGCGCAAATGTGGCGACACGACAGCGCTGCTTACTACTTTATTTACTACAATATTCAGTTGCTTAGTAACCATGTGTTATGCAGGCACCGCATAGAAACTCAATATATGCATATTTTACACGCTTATTTATCGTAACTATAGATAGCAAATATGCAATTCCAAGCCTTGTGAAAACAAGGTAAATTAACAAATAAACTTGGTCCCAATTGACCTTTGATAACTATCTCTGAGCAGTGTTACAATTAGTATGTCTGTTAATCTTTATAATTGCCTTATAAACCAGTCACTGTTAAATATAAACTTATAAAATACTAAATTTAGTGCCCTAATACTAAATTTAGTGCCCTAACCATCAGTAAACATCAAAAATATAATATAGTGACTACTTGATGACGCTACGTTGCGATGCATCACGTCATGATCACGACACGCATGGGCAAACAAGCATTCCTCTAACGCAAAATGGCGTCTATTTTATGTGATGTTACTTTCACAGAAAATCAGTTTATCTCATAATTTTTTGACCCAGATAAGTTACTGCAAATACCAGTAATATATTTTACATTAAATCGGTATAGATGTAATATCGAGTTTAAAAATTAAAAACGGTAAAGCATAATTTTAATTACCTAACCGACAACGTCCAAAATAACAATCGGCGTTCTAAAATCAAATTCAAATTTTTGTTTGCATCGACCTAACCATGCAAAAGCAATCATAAACGCATTATTGGCTTTCACCAGATGTGCTCAACTTAGAAATCAGTCTGATCAGGGGTTCCCAACTTTATTGTCTGAAACTGACCAACCGTACATTCTTCGCAGGGGTTTAAAAGGGTCACCCAATTTCTTCGTTCTAATTACACATTTGCCGGTGTCATTGACCTTTGAATGTTTTAGAATGTTTTAGCTCGTATGGGAACATAAGTGGACGTGCCAGCGGGGCTTCTAATCTTGAGTTTGATTGCATAGAAATTGTTGCAACTTACCTCTCCCTTTGTAACTTATATGCGGTCAAGCATTTCCGTTAGAAGGAGCAGCTTGCATTATCGAGTGCGCTACAAATTCTGTTTAGTTACTTTGTAATGATTTTGAATTCAAAATGTAACTTAAATTATATTGATTATTTATTGACTTGTATTGATGTTTTGAAATCATTACGAAATTGTAAGCTGTGGAGTTTCTTTCGCCATTTCTTCTCCATCTCAGCATATTAATAATTATTCGTCCCGAAATGGTGGTAGGGTTTTGACGATTTAAAAGTACTTAGCAAAGTCCATTTAAATAAAGAGCTTTTTCATTTTCATTTTCATTTTCATTCAATGCACAATACTGCATCTATTTTTCGTCATTACCTTCTACTTACAGTAAAAGGTAATGAGTACTTTTGTACCTACTGTTTTCATTAGTTTATTGATTACTAAAACAAATAACACATATTCCATACGAGTTCTGTTATATTGGTATGATATTCGTAACGTTCAGGAGCACTTAGTTATAATAAGGTGGAATGAAATTGCTATTTTTAATGGACCAAAATTTTTAGACACCTATGCTTAAACCATTGCATTTACTCACATTTACTACATCATTCGTTAGGACAGAAGTATTGTAATAATAATATTTAATTTTCGCCACAGCTGATGTCAAAGTTTCATTTAATAAAAATCACTGCCCCTCGTAAATTTGTATGAATCGCATTGTGTACTGACATTTACCTACAATAGTGGCGTATAATGAAGCGAGCGGCGCGTGCGCAACACCCTTCGACTTTCACCCTCGCAGATATCCTAACGGCTATATTGATTTTTTAACAGACACTTTCACTATTTATTTAGTACAAACGTAGGATGGGGTTACAATAAATATTGATGAGGATTTTCGTCCATTCGATAAACTTGATAACTTTTTTTCTGTTGATGTCGGTCACATAATTATGAAGTTAATATATCCTCTAAGTACTACTCAGTAGAACTTCCCATAGAGGCGTCGAGAGGCATCTTCCACTGGGGAGTTAGTCTCACAGTTCTAGTCCCCCCAGGATTCGCGTCGGCGGCAGAACATCCGTACAAATAACATATTTACTTATGAAAAAGTAAAGATGAAATTTAGATAGGTATGTATTTTTTGCGTATTTCAAATCCCAATTAAAATAACGTCTGTAACGAACCTAAAATTTTCACTTTTTTTTTACTACTTATAGCAACGCGCAAAATCGATGCGGGTGATTACAAAAAAGTTGTCAACGCACGTGTTCCAAATTCGAAAATTTTAACAGATAGGGGAACGTAACGGTCTCTCACCGCATCTGCTCCCCCGCGCCCAATTTAGCAGGATTGCACCCCTGCACGGCCGCAGCCGACTCGACTAGCTCTCCCTGCAATCCGCGATCGATGACCGCTGCCGCTGACACATCTGTTACCATACCAACTATAATAAATATATTTAGCCGCCTATGTGGTCTAGTGGGTCTATTCCCCTAGTATACTGCGATAATCTTAGTAGGTATTTTTATCTCACGAACGCGAATAAACCTTGACTATGTGTGCGCTCCCGCACCAACTGATGATGTTTATAATAGATATAGTACCTACACAGTCTGCGACT
Source organism: Elophila nymphaeata (assembly GCA_955850985.1). Lineage (NCBI taxonomy): Eukaryota > Metazoa > Arthropoda > Insecta > Lepidoptera > Crambidae > Elophila > Elophila nymphaeata. Next base: position 9,502,908 of record OY039086.1, on the reverse strand, counting down.
TCGTCAGAGTCCAGTTTTTTTTTTATCAAATAGATATAGCCACTGTAGCCTATATGACTCTGGAATAATAATTTAGCATTCTATTGCTGAAAATATTTTTGAAATCTTTCAAGTAGTTTGGGGTTTATCGTTACAAACAAAAAAACCTTTCCTCTTTATAATATTATTAGTAGACGAGGTAAAGGACAAGCGTTTCCACGCCTAGCTTAAAAAATGGGGTCCACGATTATGTTATAAGTTAGATTCACAACAATTATCTCCATTTAAAACTTAAAATTCTACACTTTACCACTGTTAAGGGCAGTTATTGCATTGTTTTTGCACAATTATCAGTGATGGCTGCAAAAAGCCCGCCGAAGGAAATTACGACCACTGCAGTCGTAATCATGCCCTTTAACGTAGATCTTTCCCATTAGATCTAAGAACCTTTGCCTAGTTTCAGGGCTGAAACCAATATTACAAACCCAATTTCGCCTACACAAAACTGTCTAAATCCTTTAGCAAAACTTTCACCCTATTCCGTGGCTATACACATAAAACATCTAACAATTTGTAACTAACTTGCATGCTTCTACTTCTCTTCATGCTACTACATTCTAATGTAATTCATTTCTACCATTGTAAAGTTGGCCAATGAGAGTGGGCAATCTTAGATCACAATCGCGACAACAACCCTGATGCACCTGATGCAGAAATGTAATTGTATGAACCACCGACACGAGACTAATGCACAGTACGTTATAGTTCTCACGCGCCTCACGTGGGCAACACCGACCCTCAGGAAACTTGTAAGATATGGTTCAATGCGCCTAACGACTCCCAATAAAAACTCGGCTTTCGTAGGACTAAATATCACGCTACTGGACGCATCCTGAAAAAAAACCCATCCGTTACAGAATAAAGCATAAAATCACAAATGATAATGCTACAAAATTAATTAAAGTTAACGTTGATATAACACTAACAGATAATGTTGATAAATTAGCTGCCACACCTAACAATGGCGACGACAAAAGTGAAAAGGTAAAAAACAACAATAGATAATACTTTTTCGACGATGACTAAACTATTGTAGTAAATCTAGACCAAGGACGGAATCGACAACCAGTACATTTATTTCTCTTCGCAATGGAATACACGATGTTCTTTGGGCTAGAAATCTCAACTCGGTAATTCGCAGACTGCAATTTTCTCTTTGAACAAGTAAAATCTTGATAGCACATACTTTCACGATATCTAACTACGATCGCCCTTCACCGTAATTGCGTGTGTCATAAAAACGGTTGCTAAATCGTTCCGGACGACGAAGCTGGAGGTTTTTGTATGGGAACTGTGGGCCCAATCGCGTTACTATTTCAGAACAGGGAAAGTAAACTGTTACTTTCAGTTGCTACTAAAAGTTAGATAATCCTTTAAATTATACATATTTTACTCACTATTACAACACACATGAACTAGAAACGAACTCAACAAGAGATTTAGTCTTGCAAAGTATGTTATTAATAATTTTTGTTTTGTATTTTTAAGTGCAATACTATATTATGTTTCATTTCTAAAATTTGCAAATTATTATATTCAAAATAGTATCTACCCAGGAAAATTTTAGATGTATCCTCACATTGTATTCTGCATTGTAGTTGTGGTAAATACGGCTCGTAAAATCCTATATTATATTTGCGGCATTGTCATTATTTGTCCTTTGTTTATAATTTCTGTTGTTATGCTATAATGGGAATTTTATCTAATTCCCATGAGCGGCCGTTAAAACAGTAATTTTTCAATGAAACGCCCAATCGATGGAGTTTCAATAACGGGGGAGATAATTGATGTTATCAGCCATATATCACCCTTGTTAAACTGTTCCCATGACCGGTGGTATCATGGGAAACGAGACAACAGTGCCAATAGATACAATTATCAGTTTTCAACACTGCCCTTTAATCAATGGCATTTAGACTGACTCCGGGCTATTATGTCAAGATCTCACTTCTCACTTCGACGTTCACTTCAATTTCACCTGTCAAAGTTGAGTGAAAATCCTTAGTTTTGTCGAGATATTATCTTTAACGACATTCAATGTAATTTAGGGAATGATATTGTTTAAAAAAAATCCCTTTTTTGTGAAATATTGAGTGAGAGAGTAATATCGAGGTGAGATCTGAAGTGAGTTCTTTATAGAATAACAGGGCTGGTCGATCATCATAACAGCCTTTAAAATTCTCATCCACTGCTGGGACACAAGGCCTCTCCATGTCTTGGAAGGAGACTTAAATAGTACGCCTTCTACGATACCCCAGGATATATGGGGTGATGCGATTCTACTCTGCCGCCATCACATAGCGGCTGGTCGATAAGCACATCTAATGTGCGGTTTGGTTTTCCTATGACCCTACAACACTAAATTTAAATTATCCAAGTAAGTACTTATAATTATGATTTAAGGATGTGGTTATAGAATTAGTAATTACCAATATAACAGCGACATATCTGAGTCAAACATTAATAATAACAAATAGGTACTTTGTTAATTAAATCGCCAATTTCCATAGTTATCACCGTGATGTGCTGTATGCGTTCATGCGAACCACTGACCCTAGCGGCCCTAACACACACATGCTGATTCTGTTAAAAGGGGAACTTTTTCAGCCTGCAACTCCTACGAATCAATAAATAATTATCATATTTCAACCCGTGTGAACGTGACCTTAACTTTAGTATTTTACTGGATAAATTTAATACTAATAACCATTAGTTTTTTCATTACTCACAAAAGCTTGAAACCCAGAAACATCTGTCAAAACGCAATAATCAGAATAAATAAATTTCATGCTTGATGTCAAATTATCGACGCAATGCACTATTCGAATCCAACAGAGCCACTCAATCAAATTTCATTATTTTCAATTTAGAATCGCGTTTCATTATTGTTTTAAATGGAACGCGTCAATTTCAATTTGGGAACGCGCCGGATTTACTTTTTTTCTGACGCCTGCCAGCTGCCCGAGCTGTGGATGCAATCACGAAACATTAGAAGTGTGAAATAATTTAAAAAAGAACAAATGGATTGATTTTTTTACCACTGGTGTGTCTGAAATTTAAATAAAAACCGTAATGTTCCGCACAGTGCGTCAGCAGATAGCACAGCTGTTAGGGTAGTGTAGTGACCCTGTTGTTTTAAAATTTAACGGTTGCAACTTGCATAAGATAACTCAACATGCTGGTTTTATCTTTGAAGAGTTTATTAATTTACAAAACAAAAAATAATTTAAAAAATACTTTACAACTACTTTACTGAAAACATCTGCTCACATAGTAAGTTATCGTATATTACCGCTCCATGTCGGATCAATGAACTATTTTTTTCTTTACTAATTTTGAGGAATCGTTTAAGGAAGTCAACGCCTTACCCGTGGGAACTCATTCACTATAATTATGTCGCAACTGATGTCGTTACGTCTATGACCATCATTATGTTTGAAAAAAACATTCCTTCCCTTCTGTAGCCAATGTATATTGCTTTGAAATTGTTTCTACAATATCACAGTCAGTTCCCAGCAATATGCGAGTGATCAAAGTCTGTTTCTTCGTAACTGAAAACTACAAACAATTATGTAAATTCTGGTCAATTTTGTGAAGGGCGTGTACGAATCTAATATATTCGGTTCACCCAAATGTATTTGTAAATCAATAGACATCATCACATTAGTAATTCTAAATAGCAATCGTGGATTACAATGTGAAAAGGTCCAGCCTCTTGAAACGCGGTTGGATTAAAGGTTTCGATTCGTCGTACATATTAATGCATTTCATTACATCATTCAAAAATCTTAATGCACTATTGTCATTCGGAAATCTCCATCAAAAAGTGTTATTTTGTAGGAAATTCATTGTGTTTGGGCGTCGGCTCAGAATACGAGATAGTCTATTAAGTTTAATGCTAAGGGTTGTCCTTTTCGTTTACGTAATTCAAGACGTTATGGGAACTCTTCGGTTTGACAAATACGGAGCTTTAGGGCTACAAGCAACACTAATTCTGATTAAACAATGAAAACGAGGCACTTGAATTCCAAATTGTTTGTTGAAGACTGTTTGCTCATGAGCCTATACGAAGGTGTTCATGAATAGACAACGATTGTACTTACGTAGGTGGACAAAATAAATATTCACTATGGGAAGAGAAATCTTGTAGAAAGCTCTCGGAGACGATGACTATTCGAAACGTGTTGCTTCATACATAACCGTAGACGATGCACTTGAAGTACTAATTTAAATCCATAAAGTATTTGATGTATTTAGATAAAAGTGTAAAAGGAATTTATAGTCAACGCAATCATAAAGAAACTGACAAAGGAATCCACGACTGAGCGAAGAATGTCGAGATCACCATTGTCAATGTCCAACGTGTGAATTATGCGCATCTATCTTGACCCCATAGCTATTTGATTACATAATTTCTTTTCTCGATCTAACACCTCATTCTTTTCAAGAATTCAACCGTCACAAATGTCTCCAGAGAGGCATTCATCAAAACTCCGTCGGTATGATGGATCGCATTTGATGAATGAATATTTATGACATTACCAGATTGAATTGTTAATACGACATAATTACAGAACCGTATGGTACAGAGGGGATTTATGTCTCCAATGTCACAATTATGTCCCTAACATTAGTGTCGTTGACTCTGTTGATAATACCTAAAAACACCTCTTAATTAGCAAATTTAATTAATCGCGACCTACATTACAGTTTCAGTAAAATGCCTGAATCACTCTTTAACTTGTTACGACCTATCAGCTACGTAATACGTACGGTCATACATGCTCATACAATGTAGTAAATAAACATGTAGTACGGAACACGTGGAGCTTGTGTTATCATGATAGATATGTGCCGTATAATGCCTGCCTGCTTAATGAAATATTTCCTGTTGGTACTGGATTTTAATGCTAAACAACTTATAAATAAAACTTAAAATGCTTATTACCACATAGGCCAAAGTGCGCGTAACAAAGGCGTCTATAAGAAAACTCTAACCTGACACGTAAATGTCATTCCACTCTGTTTGATTGATAACTAATTCTTTAAAGAATTCTGGAGATGGATTATTTCGAAGACATTCTTTAGAAATCACCTACTCAAAAAATAAAATAATACATCTTGCGCCCTTTAACTCGAGGGCTTGACCTGAATAGAAGCCACGACAATAAAAATAGAGCATTGTCAAGTCAAAAATCATATTTCATGGCATTCTCAAAGATAAGAATTACCGATATAGAATTACCATCTGAATTTTAGATTTGTTTGTATTTTGATGCTGTGTGAATGGAATTGTATAATGGAGCTAATTGTGTGTGAACGAATGCTTATTTGTTAGGAAATATTAATATTTATGGTAACGGATAGGGTAAGGATTGTCATTTTGACAGCTAGGAAAAAGTATGAAGCCGAGTATTAATAATTAATACCGAATATCTATCTCTAAAATAGAATCGCAGTTAAAAATCCGCGCCGTCCACCGCAAAACCAGTACCACAAAAGCGTGTGGAGAAGGCCCCGTTACTGAGGCCTGCAGGGTTTCCATCGACCTTCTAACGGTAAACGCAAGACCATGCAGGGTGTACAATCATTTCAACCTTGGACTTTATATCACTGATATGTGCCAACATCGGTACTCTGTTCATGCTAGTAGGAAAACTTGTACTCATTTAGCTGCGTATTAATTTCAGCTTCACTTTATATTTACTTTGCACGCCATTGTAATTCGTCTATTAACTCGGTTCTAATCAAGAAACAAATGATATACATTACTTTATCCTTTCATAATTTCATGGCATTATATTTAATATCCTTTCATCATCTTATGACAATTTACTGTCACAAAATTGAAACTGTTTTATCCATTTCTTCTTGAAAATATTTGCATTCCAGAAGCGTAGATATTCTAGAATTTCATTTTGAATGCTTCTTAAACAAAAATTATAGTTATTGGATCGATGAGTTTAGTTTTAGTTTATTATGATAAAATTCGCAAGACTATGTTCAAAAATTATTGCTGAAATACGAAAAATACCATTTGAGTGTCTTTGCAAACGGCGCCGGCGCATCGAGGTCGTCGAACCGACGCCACGGTGGTGCTATTGAACGAACCACAACAACACGCACACCGCAACAAAACTTACGACCAAATGTTTCATTTGTGTGTATAGCCATTAAGTTCACGAACCTTGCGAATAAGGGAAGTAATACACAGGTTTTATGGCACATCAAATAGCTTAATGTTCCGATTCAATACTCAGGTCGTCGTGAAATTCGACACTAAACAACAATACAAATACAAACGTTTATTAGCCTTTCTCTAAATTTCACAACTAGGTATGAATTTCTAATGAACCAAGGACTGTCGCAAGGTTGTCTCCTAGGACCATTACTATTCTGTCACTAAAACGAGTAAACTTGCTTTACTTTTGTGCAACTTGATAAAGGTTAGCCATACACAAGTCACTGCCACACGACTTCTATATAAACCTCTTCCTCGACAATCAGAATCACAACAACCGAAATGCCGAACACTATTTGTGTATTCCAAGCCTAAAGTGCACGACCGCCGCGGTAGCTCAATTAACGGTATCTACGACAACGACGCCATTCGCGAAGCCTTATTCTATATTCAAATATTAAGGTGAGCGTACGCATACTGTCAATATAAACATTGACAGTTCCCGCTACAGCGCTTAGGATATTCCCGCAGCGTCCAGATCGTACTTATCCAGATGCATTCAAAGCTTTCACATGGTCATTATTATATTTGAATGTAACTTACGGCATATTTCTCATTATAATGAACCGCTTTTTCAACACCAGCTTCACACTATTCAACTTTCTGTGTAACTAGTTAGGAAGAGGTAATCTAATCTAAAGTTTAAACATTCGTGTTAAGTAGTTTACTCAAGCCTATGGACTAGGCTCGGTAAAACTCTTAAGTTACAACAGTTATCAAAATGCATGCAAACACGGTATGAAGCCGGAAACTTGTTAAAAATTTAGAACGCCAGCAACATCCTCAAAACAGCGTAGGCGTGAGGTGGATGAACTCAAGTTTAACTTCGGCAACATCGTTAATGTTAATTTAGTGCGTAATTTGCAACGGCGTCATTAGAATTCGTTTGCTTTCTAATGCTTTGTGCGAACTGCTCTCCATTTTACATGACCTATCGCGTGGCATTTTTAATAGTATGTTTATCACTTCAAGTGATCGCACCTAAGCAAACAGATTACCATTGACACGTGTGCGGTATTTGCATTTGGCGTCGAAAGGTTTTGAATCTATTAAAATTGATGCGGCTCCTCGATAACCGCCAGTAAGACAGCGTAGTTTATAAACAAAAAGTTCGTCGCACTCTGGTAAAGTACTCGACCGGCTCAAATGCACGCTTTTGGACGCTTCAACTTAAACAATTTAGGAAATACGTCAGCGGAACTACAATCTTGAAACTTGAACATAACATCTATTTTACAATATCATAGAGCAAGTTCAATACCAGTATTATTATCGATTTTATATTGTTTTGTTTGAGGAACGTCCCTGTCATTTTGCCGTGTCGTCTTCAATTATTGCGCTATTTGGAATGCAGTCGTAATTACGGACAAGTTCCACAGAAGCGCCGACCACTCTGATTTTAAAACCTTCAACGATAACTAATTGCAGTTGTCATTTTAATGCCATTTAAAAGCATGCGTCTTGTCTGCTTGTTTAAATATTTTTCTTGAAATAACCAAAGTGCATTAAACGAACTCAAATAATATACCGTTTTGAAATCTTACGCTATTAATACACCAGTTTTAGTTTTGTTTCCTAATCAAAATTCATTAGATGTGAATTAGTAATAGAATATTTAAATATCAATACCTACTTTTTGACATATATTCTAATATTAGTAGAGGCCTGCAAATTATTGTTTACACTTATGTTTGGAATTAGTATCACGGTAAAACTGTGCTAATTCAATGAATTGAATGCGTATATCAAGAATTACCTAACATTTATCTGCATATTTAGAGATTGAAATCTTTATATAATGAGCATCCAAGAAACTGCTATTAAATTAAAAATATGATTGATGGTAATCAGTGTAAAAACAGCAACAGTTCGCCTTGCACCTCGTTTATACTTTACGATCGATCCAGACGCTACGATTAGCGTTGATTTTGCGGTGTTAAACCACTTACGTCGCAATAAAAACGTCGGTGTAAAATTTATTTTTGCGACACTATAACTTTGAACGACATAATAATCTTGCTAATAACTCGTAGATACAAATGCTTAAAGTGAATCGTGGAAGCCGATTGAGACTGCAATCGGAGACGACAAAGCGACTGAGAAACATGTCCAGATATACCGGTCTGCATTAGAAATCTTGATTGCGCCCCGGCGTCGCCGGCGCATGAGACCGGACGATTATTTTAATAAGCCGTCATTTTGCCCTATTTGGATAATTGTAGAGGAACGTACCCGGAATATTTCAAGTATAACATAGATTAAAGCTATTCGGAAATTTGGTTTTTAAACTAAGTATAAGATTGACTGAGACTATTTTATTAAGGACTGGGATACCCTTATTGTTCAATCGATATTTTACAAAAAAAAATTAGATTGATTTTTTGATAAGACCACTTTGTATCGAAATTCCGTAAGTACAACTAAAAAGGAAAAGCATCTACAGGGCTGCTTTTTACAAATCTCAAACAAAAGTGCATTTTAATTAGAGTTCTGGTTCGTAGCGGCCCCATTGTTTACCAATGCATCAATACCACTTAGTATACGGTTTACGTAACCTATTCATATCGTTACATCAGTCTTAGAAGTTATTAGTAACTTTTTGTTTATTTCTAATGTGTGTATGGTCGGAGTGTGTGAAAATTTCATTCGTGAGGGCCCACTAATGTTCGAAACGTTTAAAATTTTTGGGCCAAGTGCGTGATCCACTTGGGCTATCATTAAGTAGGTTAGCTTCACCAGCGAACAGTTTTTTTTATGAAATATAATCTTGGAACATTATTGTCGTGCTTAAGTATCCAAGAATAACGTCAAACGTTTTTCATTAGCTCTTAAGCTTTTAACAGCGATAAGAAAGTTCAAGGAGTATCAGAAATCTCAGACAAGTGGGTTACTATTACTACAGAATTCCTCAAGATTATTTTTTGTCCCACTAACCGCATTAGGGACATTGGGGTAAGTGATAACGGCAGGACTAATGTCGATACAGCTATTATGTAACCATTTAGAATACATCAGTAATTTGTTTCCAAAATAAAAGCAGTGCAGCGTTTTATATCACCCTATCATTTGGATGCGATGTAACCAAATCCTAGCGTTGCTTTTTCTCTTTTTACTCATAACTCATCCGGAACGAAAATTATACTTGGTGCAGCGAGTAAAAAACCAGATCTCGATTACCTGGACCTTACACAACTATATCTGGAGGAAGCTTGCTTTCATATAATGGTATTGTCTTACTCAGTGTTGCTATTTTCAATAAGGTATGTGTAATAAAAATGGGGTACAGTCTACGAGAAGAATAACTAAAATTTGTAGCCACCAAGACTAATTAGTTATATTAACTATATATGTATCTTGGAGCGAGATGTCCAAGCACTCTCCAGTAAGACGTTTACAATAATAACAGCCCTTGTACTAGTACGTAGAACAGTAATTATTGAGATTAGAGATCTTATTAGACGCAGTGATCACGCCAACGCAACATGTTCTCAGAAACCTTACAAGGGATAACGTCCACTGAAGTGTCAGGTTCTTTTTCCACTCCAGTAATAGAGCGGGACTGAACATCTTGCTATCCCGCTCGTTTACTATTTGTGAGCTCGTAAAATGATTTTGGGGTCCACAAAAAATTGTTTTGGTTTTTTCAAGCTGGGATCGTGCGTTCTTAGAAAAACTCTCGAGTCTTCTTATTGGAGATTTTGTACTACGTCATAAATTAACTACTACGGGACGGTTTTTGTGGGAGTGAAATTCGAATATATTGATGCAACGGTCATTTGGACCACGCCACGCTACGGATGAACTTATCGGGTACGTGCCGTACGTGACGTTTAACTGTTATTGCGTCGTGTTTTTGTTATCTGCGTTAACTGGGTCAAATTTTAGATCCGCCTAATCTAGTTTCAGTAACTCATGCGAGTTACTGAAACTAGATTAGGCGGATCTAAAATTTGACATTAGTCAACCATTTTCATTGCATTCATAAAGAAGTCATTTAATTCTTAATCACTTTTCATTTTTAATGGCGCGCCTAGTAGGTACTTTCAATTAAGCTCCTTGATCCATATAATCATAAGAACTTCTTTTAATTGGTCAGAAATTGTGATGCGTCTATCTGGGGGAAGCTGCATGGGTACTAGATGCAATCTCGTCGGTGATGCGCGGTCATTGACCGAGCGAGTGAAACACCCCTTAGCGTGTGAGTGAGATAAATATAATGCGCGTACGCACAGAAAAGGAATGAAAATTATTATATTATTGTCGAATCCTTGTGTGCGTCTTGTGTCCTGGCGTGTGCGTGTGTCTAATCCTGATGCCCCATGTTATTGTTTAGACTGCCATTGAAGGACGCTTGACGAATACAAAATGGGGACAGAAATATTTCATTACTACGAACTGTTTAATACCAGACGTCCTCTAAAAGCTTAGCCTCGAATTTCTTTCAACTTAGCCTTTACGACGGCGATTCGTTCTGCGTCTCAAAAAGAGGATTAGATATTGTGCAACGATTAACACAGTTTTTACGCTGATACGTGTTCCCAGAAACGAGACACGTTCGTGAATTCTTAGCGTATAATAGCTTAAAACTTTTACAAAAAATGCTTTTAATAATTGTAGATATAACTTGCAAACTTGCACCAATTATATCTTTATACTTTTGACATCCCAAACATCCGCACAAAGCGATTTGCTAACTCTTTCATAATGCAAACAATCAAGTAGAACTCATTGCCTGCTGATGTAAATGCTGAGAAACATTGTAACTTGGGTGCCTTGAAGGCGAGAGTGAATAGGCTAATCTAGTTTCAAGTAACATCATTGACCGAATCTTCACTTGAGATCAGGTCAGAGAGAGGACAAAAGCGTGGATATTATATTAAAGAAAAATGAACAACCATCCATCACCTGTCATAACGAAACGTCACTTTCCCGCCAAACCCGATCCGCAATTTGGGTTCCCATGCAATACTGAGACACACACTCGCTTCGATAATTTCTAATGATTATGCAACAACTGGACCTGCGAATGCAGTCCACGAGCTCGCACAACGGACAATGTGCATTCATCCATTCTCATTTAAATTTAAGAAAAGGAGTTCACAATCACATAAAACGCACTGTTTATTGCTCAAAATACACAAATAACGCCGGTGCAGCTTTTGAGGGTCAAACTGTTGCCTTTGTTACCCTAAGTTGTCCAGTTTGAATAGAAGAGGTTACAGGGGACAAAGGTGGTGACATGTCTAAGAAAAAATAGGGAATACTAGAACCCAAGGTTATGTTAATGAGGTTTAATTGAGTTTATAATAGCCAGGATGATGGATTTGCTTTAAGGGGACTAAGGCGCGACAATTACGCTGACTCAGCCGTTGCTTTATTGAGATAAATACGCTCTTGTGAATTAAAAACCATTTTGTCAATTATTCAATTGTCCCGATCGAAAATCTTGACCTTCGACAATATTCCACTTTTGATTTCGATACAGCCACAAAGCAAACAGAACGCCGAAGGCAAATTTTATTTCACTTTTAATACATAGCAGGCTTCGGTCAAAATTTACGTATACCTTTTACTTTTATTATACTCTTTATTGCCCAACATAGATAATAATTCACAAATATATGGTAACACCTAACAAGGTACCTATGCAAGGATGAATTTTACAAGAGATCTCTTCCTGCCAGCCCAACATATTAAAAGAAATAAAAAGATAACTAGGTAAGACTTACCATCTTTATGAACTAAAGGCCTTTACAACTCTTTACCATATCAATTGGTCATCGATATCATATGCTGTAAGAAATCGGTAAAGAGTCTCTGGGGCGTTTGATACCCCGCGTGACATGCACGCTGACTAGAAATCCTCTAGGGATCCGCATTACATTTAGACTAGAGGACCCACCAAGATCCTTCTTCAAGACCTTCTTAAAAGCTCTGGTGATACTTTGAAGGTCATCGGTGGACGCGTAATTCTAGAAAATCGTATACCAAGTCTCATTGCCAAGACATGTCGTCGGCACACATCGCTATGTATCTCCTGTGTACCTGCACAAGTTTCTATTTGAGCATATCTTAGTGTTCGGAAGTCTCTGTGGAATTACTAAGAGCCGGCGTATCGTGTCGGTCCAATGAAGAATACAGCTGGCTGTCGGTCCCATGTCGTTGAATACTGCCGGGTCTTGTCGGTCCTATGAAGAAACTAGCTGTCGGTGTCGTGTCGTTGTATACTGCCCGTATAATGTCGGTGCGGGCCGCGACTTCCAATCGATAGTCAGTCTAAAGAGGCTCTGCACTCGCATGCTATTTTCACATGTTCTGAAATCCCGTGTGTGTCCATAACTCCTCTTCTGAATTACTTTTATTTAGTGGTAAGCGTTATGACGTCCTTGTGATTATTAGTTCACCTGTCCCCTGTGAATCGTTCGTCAAACACGAAACAATGAGCGTTTGTACTCCCTATTACAAAGTAAATGTGTTAGAAAAATAAATGAATACATCGTAACAAAGCTTCCTGTAACGCGTCAGTGTGGTAGGTCTATATCGTGTAAATATACATGAAGATAGTAAACAACACACATGGGTCCTGTGTAGTACGCCGACAAAGATTCTGACACTGTATAGGTTTCTGGAATTAGATGGCAGTAAATTGAAACAACGTAAGCCTCACAACTACGTAGCTTGGAATATTTACCAAATTAACTTTAGCTGTTTTGCTATTCAAAGTTAATGAAATTTTGTTTGCTACATACTACCAATCAAAAATGAGAAAATCAATAGTGCTACTGTGTTGGGCAATTATCCGTCAAAAATCTTAAAATATGAATTCTACATGAGTTCGTAATCGTAATCCACGTAATGACATTTTCATCATGCTACTTATTATTTGCTTCTATGTATTGTTTTTCCATTAAAATATGTTCTTATTTTTAGCTACATTTTACATTACCTTAGACACGCCGCAATTTAATGTTCTGTTCGCACCTACTTTGAAGTTCACTGCGAGAAGATTGTATGTATGGTAATATAAAAAACTTAGTATGCTATTTTTCTTTTGTACTTGTGTCACCTAATTAATTTACTTGTTATTTTAGCGTTTTAATTAGCACTAAATAAGTTCAAAAAGATTGAATAGTACAACCCTTAATCTAAAAGTAAAATTGCTCAATGAAACTCAAATAAAATCTCTGCAGATAATGCGGGAGCGTCCACATTTAAACATAGCTACAACAGACTGTATGTCTCCACGAAACTATCAATTTATCTTGCCTCGTTATTTCACACACCATTCAACGTGAATTCAGAATAATTTCCGTTGAATTCTCTACGATCACGTTGACGCGATGTTTGGATTGCATTCGCTACCGTCGTGAGTCAATAGACGAACAAACGGTGCACTGATAAAGTTATCTATTTATTGACACAGATGGAGTTTATTTATCTATGCACCAGTAAATTGAGATGTAATTTATTAAAGAATAAAAGCTTTTACGTACTAATAAAATATTAGCATCTTGGATTTTTTTTAGAGAAATCTTGCTTGTATATCTCTTGTTTTAACTGCTTGACATTAACATAAACAATTTAGGTACAACACCGCAAATAAAACTATTTTTCTGGAGCAACCATTTGCTATTAAGCATATAATATAGGCTAATTGTTAACTATCTATCTATACAGCAACGAAAAACAAAAATTGATGCCATCAGACTCACACCCGTAGCTAATAAGTGATAACTCAATTAACAATTTCTACGCTTTTGTCATTACTTAGACGGGCATTAGCGATAAGATAGTCCTTCATTAGTACAGCCACGAACAATAATATGTAAGTATCTATCCACACAGTTCAGCGTCTTTTTTCCTACGCGAGAAGTCACGTGCTGACAAAATTTGACAGTGGTGATTAGTTATTATTGCTCGCTGACTGTACCAGGTCATGTTTGATTCCTTCGACTATCAACAACCTATTATAGTTGAGATGAAGGTTTTCTTTTGAACCGACTACTAATGGTTACCGCCGATGGCATTCTCAGCGTTTTTAAGAAGGCGCAGACCTTTGGTCCTTCCTCTTGCCTTTATTTCAAACCACCCAAGAAAAGGTAACAGGCGAGCATCTTCAGCGGGAGTCTACACCAATGAGATTCTCTGAGCTTTCGAGTCTGAAGGAAAATGAGATGCAGGAAAAACCTTCCAGTCTTGAAGAAAACTTGTTTTCCCCTAAAATACTATTGGCTAGAAAATCTCGATTGAATACCTAACGAAACTTTTTCCACAATCCCGCGCAGTCTGGCAATGACGCGTGAACACGCATACCTTTGTTATGTACGTGACCGATTCACACATCGCAATGCATGCGAGTATGTTAATAATGTTTTGTTTATTTTTCTTTTGCACAAATTACCATTGTCTTAAACGCAAGCGTTCACGTGCTTTTCTTTTATGATACAAACAAGACGGCAAGCCTGGTGGAAAGTGGCCACCGTAAGACATTGTTATATCTTAAAGCATTTTTCTCTCGCGAATACGGGTGTGTGAGTGAACTATTAAACCTTACATATTATAAATGCAAAAATAACTCTGTATGTCTTTTTACCGTTCCCCTTAAGTTATCCCTAACCTCGTAAAGACATAGGATAGTTTTGAAATATCCTAGGGACAAAGTTTGTATTAAAAATCAATATTTATTACCTAGGAACGTTTGAAAACTGTTCCAAATTAAATAGAAAACATTGTTGATTTTCATTTGCAAACAATTCAAATCATGCCAAACTGACCCCATTTATCATAATAACCAAATGATTTAGGTAGGTGCGATAACCTAACATTCAGACGGACAGAGCCGCGACTTATATTTTTCTTACATATAATCACACTCATGATTCTAAAAGGAGTTGAGCAGAACTCTAGGTAACTCTCAGTTACACAAAGCCACATCTGGCAGTATGTGTCATACACCCTAAAATAATGACAAGTTGTCAACCTGTTGCCTTACTTACTGTTCTCAAATGTTGCATAAATATTCCATCTATCTCCCTCTACCGTTATTTCGCAAGTACACTCGATGTGACCTATTTGATAACCTTATCAGAACTCTCCAAAGATGAGCAATAATTTTTATGTCGACTTTTACTCATACGCGTTATTATCGAGATTGTTTCCCATGCTTTATTCATTATTTTGCTTACATTAATTAATAATGGGACCAACCCCACATTACTGGAGCCCCGATAAAGGATTTTTGGAGATTTAATTTGTGGGAACCCCTGCTTCAGCTACGGTACAGTGATTCCAATTTAACTTGTTTGTTTTATTCAACTATGTTAGCATGTTTATTAAAAAAAATGTCGAATCTAATGTTAGCTACTATAGTTTACTTGCATTATAATATTACAGATCTTTTTTATATGCAGTACCTATATCTTTCGTGTTGGGTTCTAGCTAAAAGTCATAATCATCAGATCGGAACCATTTACTACTTTTTGAAAATCGGGCAGAACTACGTTATTGATTTCATTGACTAACGTCTAGGTCTACCCCGTCCCGCGTGTCCACATGCTTCCGATTCATAATTTTAGCCAACTTCAAAAAAAGGAGGAGGTTCTCAGTTCGTATTTATCTTTTCTTGTATGTTCCCCGATTACTGAAAACGCCTGTACTGATTTGAAGTACCTACTTTCTAAATTGTCCCGTGAAATTGTTACATGAATCCGTTCAGTAGTTTTTAGGTCGGTACCAAAGACAAATGACAACGTATAGATGTCCTAGCTGACACTAATTTGCAATAATTGCATTAGTTCAAGTTATTTATGTGCTACAAGTTACTGGTTGCTATGACAAATATCCTATTAAAATTAACGGTAACTAATAGAAAATGGCGTAAAAAGATTAATGTTTCACGATAACGTTCAGCTATTGCACTTGGTAACATGCGATACCGACAACCTTGGACACTTCTATTACGTGCTAGTAATATTGATTCAGTGCGCTGCTTTTGTTAGCCACCGAATAACAATTATTTATGCACTGAAATTATATAATCTTGTTGCAAAGCTATTGTGATACTTGTTCTATAAAACAGCAATATAAAATACATGCTATAGGATATGTAATACACTCTAATTGACAAAAAAAGGTAACGAATAGGCCGGCTGGAAGTTGTTACACTCTGAAATAACTCGGCAGTTAAACACCGCTATCAAATGATATTTCTGTTCGAATATTACATCCAGAATTATTTGCTGTCCCCCAAAGATCTCCAGAGCTCCCTGGAGAACAACTAAATGCTGGCAGTTACAATTTAGTCAGCATGATTTAACTTGACAAGGACGTTGGTCAGATAGTGCAGTCCATTGGACCAACAGGTCACACATTCCTAGGTAGCATTCGTAAACGAATTGCGACCTTAAGTGGCAGTAAGCAGGGCACATTGCAAGGAAAACTGACGGCCGTTGGGGCGAAAGCAAAAAAAAGTCGCAACCATGTACCAGGAAACGCAGCGTTGGTGTTGGTAAGGCCATCACAACATGGACTGAAGATCTGGTAAATGCCGCGGGAAGTTGCTGGATGCGGGCAGGGGGGCCTAGTCCAACAGTGGGCGTCTCTCGGTTGAAATAATGATGCAAGTAAAAAAAAGTGTTGTTGGGCTGGCCATGTAACTACGCCTATTGTAGATACATTGTACCGATCGCAAATAAATTGGTACCAAGGTAGAAGAAGAAGCTTGCCTTAATATCACCTAGTAGTGACTGACGATACAGCCGTAGGTGTGAGCTTCATCCGGAGCCCTCAAACATTCAACTAAACTCTGTGGGCACTACATTAAGCACACTACTTAAACGAAGCAAGCTCCTGTACTCATTATATTCTTTAGCTCATTTTACCAATGCTATTAAACTGAGCACAACTGAGTTCACTGCATCCCCATCACAACGGGTAAAACGTTACAACTGTTATGCAAATTAACAGAAAACAATTGCAATCGTCTAATTATAAGTAAACCTGTCAGCAATCGGGGCGGAATGATTTCTTTTCACACTATTCTCTTTTAATGTTTTGATTGTTACAATTGTTTTCTCGAAGCGCATGCAGATGCATTGAATCCGTTAAGAAATGTCAAGCAAACTTGGCTTTTGTGTTTCCTTTTATTTAATAACTGAGGGAACGGATCGCCAATTAACATTTTCGATTACAGTTAGGTGCTATCCCGTTACCGTAACATACAAAATCTATCAGAAACAAATGACGATTATGGGACTTAAACAAGTCCAATGCTGATACTAGATCGAAACAACCGGGAGAAATGGCTTAATATGGTCAAGCTGAGCTTATAAATAAGAAACAAACGAAAAATGTTAGTTCTTTATTCTAATTCTGAGCATCCGTATAGGGAAGTTGCCTCCACATTGATTTTGCTTCTAATCTTTATTTGGCATGCTTAGTCATGATTAAAATTAATACCAAATTAAATAGAAAACAAAAAACATGGAAAAAGTTCCTGTCATGGATAAGTGTTGAGACGGGACTTGAACCCGTCCCTTCGCTATCCGGGCGACTGCTCTTCCAACTGAGCTACACAGAACTGTTCAATGACGTTTCTGATTACGTCATTAAGCTGATGCGTGCCTAACAATGTTGCAGATTTACATCTTTAAGAGCGTGCATTCATCGAAGTACTAATAATATTTTTTCCCCTGTATTGTTAGATACACGTGTCTATATGACCCATGCACAGATAAATTTGCTCGTGGAACGATAGATCCACTAGCTGGGAAAACCCGAGGTGTAAGGTCAAAAAATGACCGCGAGCTCGGATTTAGACCATTTCTCAAATAATTATCAAAAAATATCTGAGTGCATGTAACACTGTCATAATTTCATTATTATGTTTAGCATTATATGTATTTAAATATGATGAATATATTAAATGAGTTTAATTTTAATTACATTGTAAATCGTCATTAAAATTTACCAAATTATATTTTTTTTGGTATCGCTTTTTAATATGTTACCTATTTAAATTTTTTACTTATTTAGGCTCTATAGTGATTTATAATTATAATAGTATATTTTCTATTGAATAATAAAAAAATCAACGGGCAAGAAAAAATTGTCTGGGTCACATCTTTCAACTGCATCCATACGCTCAACTAATCATAATCTGATCAGATCCTGTTCTATGCACAGATACAAAAGTGCAAACCAAATTTGCATACACCCAGTGGCGAAACTGGTCTGTTCGGTTCTACCCGCGTTTATCTTTCCCACGACGATTTTAATATCGACGATAGTGGACGCTTTATGCATTAATTATAGAAAAGAAATCCACAATACTCCTGTCGTAGGTATGGTCAAAGAACAGCGAATACAATAAATTTATTGGGCGATATAAAATGCTGGTGCTTGGTGTTTTGTTCTAAACTTATTACTTTACAAATTTTATTGCATAATAAAAAAGCTAGCGTAGCGTCATAAAAAATAACAGTTGGGGCTTTCTTGCACATCCTTTCCCAAGGCCACGATCGTGACCCATATTCATAAGTTCATAGGTTCCTATAATTACGCCATAGGACCCGTCAATGCTTGACCAATCGTCTTTACTGCGACCCTAACTTACTTTATCACACACTTTTATAACCCAGAACCGACACCCTCCAATGTTTTACTTTCACACGTTCCAAAACGTGGAATTTTTCCACACTAAACGAGCGGTCACCTCGTAAATGTTCGTTAATAAAAATCATACGCAGCCTGCATAATAATGTCGTAAAAATAATATTTAAGTCAAACTCTTTCATCGGGCCTTCATTCAATTTTATTGGCGTTTTCTGGAATTGATTTACGTGTACGCTCTTTCACGGGCGTTACTAACGTGGGCACCAGTGCTCAAACCAATTAGAGCGGCGTGATGCAGAGAAAAACCTGCGTCCAAACAAATTACGTATTCTTTTTTATTACGAACGGGTTCACGAAATAGATCATCCTCTGAGTGGGTGGTCCGACATCCCTACACGATGCTATCAGAAGAAAATTTTACTTTTGTCCTTTTACGAGTAACAAGTCAGCTCCTAAATTTACCTCCAGTATACTTAAAATACCGTCTCGAAACTAAAAAACGTCCTTCGGTAAACCATTAACGTGTGCGAAGCTTTTACTACGGCATTTGAGATAAAGCAATCTTTATCGCCAGAGGTTTTTAAAAGCCAAGCAAAGTACCTCTCAAAAACATCACCATCTTCCGTCTAGCCGCTAGAAACTTTAGCTTCGAGGAAACTGGACTAGTAACCCGAGCTGAGTATGCAACCCAATAGGTCGGCTAATCCAGGCCAGGTGTCACCGCATATGGCGACATGCCCGGACTTCTAAGTCATTACACCGATTATAATTGGCCAAACAGCCTCATCTGCCAAATGTCGCCCTTATGTCCTAAAGTCTACTAACTCAATATAAAGCTGGCTATCGGAGCACTGAACTGTCCAAATACACTGTCATTCGATTGTCCACTGTTTTGTATGAATTCAAATAACGCCCAGCTTACAATCTGCAACGCTCCGCTTGCCACAACAAATGTTAATTTCATTAATTTACTTAACAATAGTGCACTAACTGTTAGCAGATACATCCAAATAGTCCGTTTAGAAACAAGATTACACCGAGCCTTGTCTCTGGACCCTAAACATGCACGATTAAACTCCAAATGCGAATTCGTTATACACGAAGATTTACCTTGAGAAAAAATGTTATGAACCTGTCGAGCATCTTATTAGCATAGCACTGTGCATTGTGTTTTATGTTCTTCATATTCATGGGTAAACACACACTAGTCTTTGTGCTATTGTTCGTGTAATACTTAGCAGCATCACCCCTCGCGGTAATCTTATCCTTTCTATCCATTGTCTGGCGTACAACACCGGTTGCGCACCAAATTGGTCCAGAGGTCATGCATCTTAGAGCGACCTTAGGTCATTTCCAACAATACTTTAAACCGTGTTTACTTTTGAAAACCGATGTTTAAGCCAAGCGTTCCTTTGAATTCCTCAAAATCATCTCTAAAAAACTAGTCCTCGATTGTTATCAACAATAGGAGAAATCTCAGAACAATGCGACTTGGACAAAGGAATTATTGTTCTTTTATGGTATTTAGCTACCGTTTCAGCCGTTAGATACCTTTATTGAAGGTATTATCGATCTCATTGTGTCAGATTTATAACGTAGTTTAAGCTCCTGTTTCACCGAAATTTGAATATTAACGACCATGGGAACGGACGCTTGTTCAAAACCAAACGCTTCTCATTTCTACTATCGCGTGTTACACTTTTTACTACCTGATTCTGTGCAATTCGAAGCGGGTCCCGGTGGCGTGCGCTTGCGGTCACGACCTGTTTCTGATTTACATTTATGGTTGACATAAACTGCGGATGCGTCCCGTTTCGCAATGCACTGATTCTGCAATACCGTCTGGCTCGGCGTTTGTATCATAACCTCGACGCTTGGTTACTACTTCATTAACTGCTGTATAAAATACTCCAATGAATTCAATTGCACAATGGCTGATGGACGTAACAATTCAGAAGTCGTAATGGTCTATTTCATTTAGTTTTAATTGGATTCACCTGCTCGAATTCTTAATTTGCTACGCTTCCTCCGAACTGGTACAATCAAGGACACTGTGTATCTCGGTAGCCCGTAAATGAGTGGTATCGATGCCGATGGCTCGAGTGGTCGATAATGGCGGTTCTTTGATCGCTTTCGAGTTGCGCGGGCGCATGTGTTCAGCTTTGATCTTGCCGCCACCACAGGGCGCGTTTAACTTAGCATTCATTGATGTTCTTTATTAATTTGTAAAGTGCCGTGCGTTTGTAGTATCTACATCGATGTTCTCTGAAGTTTCAGAAAGTAAGAGCTTAAGTTTTTGCTGTATTGGAATTGTTTGAGACCGAATCCGCACAACAACTGACTATTAAAGGGCCGTTTTTATCGATGGATTTCTAAGTAATCGATAATTTATCTTTACATTGTATGAGATATGCATTGGGTGTTGGCAGAGCTATATAATCAGAGGAGATAAATGTAATACTAAAAGCAACATGACAAAACAATCTTTTTTACCAGTCCAATCATTCAGCGCGACCAATTAAAGCGGGTCTACAAGCAGGCAATTTACTCGTAACGTATTACCTAACTAGGTGCACCTGCTCGATAGTCATGGGGTGAATGGCCCGCTCCCTGTCTTCACACCAGGACATAGTTACAGGGCTGACGGGATAAAAACTAGATTTGCTGGATGTGAGGCGTAAGGGGAAACGAAGCTAGCAAGCCTTATAACCTTAGCTGTAGATGCTTGTGTTAAAGGTATTGAAAGTACCTTGAAATTTTTTAAAGAAAATGTATATAAATTGATTTGAGAATAGGTATTTACAACGTTACCTAATGATATCAATAAATTACATATTAGATAAATTTCAACTGTAACATGCATGACACAGTATTGAACGAAGAAAAGTCGGCATCAGCGTAATTTATAGTAATTGCAAAGTTATCACTTCTGGAAATGGCGCTGACAACAAATTTATGTAACATATAACAAAAGTCACTAATAGGCTCAATAAAATGCCTTTAAAAGCTATTTTGCAATTCATAGCTGCTTAAGAAATATTTCCTTTTTTTTTAACAAAACCCAAGATTTTGGATCGATATTAGAATCAAGAGGTGTTACTATGCATCAAGTCGGGGGTCATATGAATAATTCCAACATGGACGTGGTTCGTTGAACCTCTTGCACTCCGCAACAGATACAAGCATCAGTCCCGAATTAATTTTGATAACAAACGAAACAGACATTTTTTTTTTATTACGCACTGTTGACCACAATTCTATTATGGGAATCTTATTGCAGGCTAACAAGACCTACTTTAGTATGAAATCATTGAATTAGTACAGGGTTGAAGAGCCTAATCATATCGTAAATTTACGGTCGATATTAATTGCCATATCGCTTTATGATCCAAACCTTTTTGATGGTGCAAAAAAAAACAAAAGTTACAACTTTATTATAGTGTTATATCGACACGTCACGAGTGTTCACCGCGTTCAATGCGATTACACGTAACGGTCATGTGTTCAAACGAATAGCATCATTAACATCTTTTAAATAAAACATAAAATCAATTACATCTTCGATACGCAATTCGCTTACTTTCACAGTTTCTAAAGAGCCCACAGACTCTCCTCGAATCAAATAATTTATTTTGACATCATTGCGGTTCTCATTATTGCTGTAGGCAGTATTCATAACCTCATTCCTACAATTACATTGGTTTACACCTATATTAGTAAATAGTAAGCTAAAACCTTTATCAATGTTGCATTCGGGATGTAGGGCGTGTTCGTGACTTTGCTATTCCTTATAAACCGAACCATGTTACATGAATGCCGATACGAGGTTACTTATCGGCTATCGATCACATGCTAGTAATCATATGCGCACTTAAACTATTTTGATAAATAAACAAAGTTATCTTTAACTATTTTTAGTGGTTAACGATGTTAACGTTAGAGTGTTACTGACCAACCGTCACTTCACTGACGAATACGACAGAAAGAAAATTGTAGTTTTACGAAATTCACAAGTACACCTGAAAACAAAGATAGTCTCAACATTTTAAGTTTATAATCTGAAGCACTAAAAGTTGCAACAGACCAAAAAATACCAAACTAACCTGTAAATGCCAATTCAAAACGAAACGTTCAATTTGAAACATCCTGTCTTGAAGATAAAATCTATGTAATTGCAGCATACAAACGTATAACCTAAGTCTAGACTGCTCCAAAATAGATTTGCAGGTAGTGATTTTAGACTATTAACCAGTGCTTGATATAATAATATGTTTATTATTTACAGCCGTTGTTGAAAATACACTCATTGGCGCTACCTAAATGGGTTCATCAAGCAACTTAGCAAGCAGGACACTTCATGGACTGACTCATTAATGAGTAACACCGTTTCCTGTCCATTGTACATTGTGATCACTTTCTGCAAATCATCTCTCGACAAAGTAATGTTTACATGTTTATTTGTGGATTTTCTAGTCGATCAACAATATCAGATAATATTTAACAAATATTAAAAGTGGCACACAATACGCGCTACCTGGATCCTTGTCACTTATTTGTTTAGGTCGCCACGCTCAAAACCAGTAGCAGAGAACCCAAACAACTATATGTATACACCTTTTATAGATATGCTCGAGAGCAGCGCGGGATTAGTTTTTTGTAGCTCTTTTTATCTACGACGCTCACTTGTGCTAGAACTCCTCCTGTAGGGTTGGCGGCCACTAGAATCAGTAACTTTCAAAACTTACAATGAACATTATTCGCTGCAAGTTTTGACACCGTCTCGCCTTTCACTTGGCCTAGATATTTCGGAACTGGTTCGTATCACAATGCAGCCGGACAGCGTGCATAGCGATTGCTTTCCAACAAAATGTTTCCTGTCGAGGCAGCTGTGAAATAGTGCAGCTGGATCTTTGAATAGATCTATTTCAAGAATGTAAAGAACTAAACATTTTCTAATTTGATGTTTAAATTAAAAGAAGTGAAGCGTTCGAATTAGGCGACGTTAAAGTTGGAACAGTACAACCCTAAACCTTAAATGAACAAAAAAACTAGCACGAGTTAGGGCTGGCAAGGCAACCTGTTTGGTTGTGGCGTGGCACCCGCCCACGCCTGACAAATCCGTTCTTACTTCAAGCCCTGTATGACGATGTGATAAACAGCTCTAAAGTTTTACATTAACATCAACTGAACTCCACTTATTGCTAAATTAGCAGACAGAGTTTTGCTCTGTCACCAGTTTAATAATTATGTAGCAGCTTATGACTTGTCTTAGAAATTTTACGAAACTGCTAATAGAAACTCACATTCGAGAATCTTGAGATATTTGATTTCATTCCTGATTGGTAAACGTATTGGAATATCATATTTTATAAATCTGATGTTCAGTTTGACCAACGCGATCAAGTTTGAACCTGTCCGAATGACTCAGTCCCAAACACGTTAGGTGAAGATAAATGCGGCCGTCGCTTGCCTGCCTGAATGCTTTAACGAGCCTCGACGATTACGATGAATTATTCTTATTAGAAACAATATTTGCGTATCGATTTCGGATATTATGACTGGTAATGTCCATGTATACCTGCAGTTAAAATTTCAGTTTCACTTTGCAATGACCTGTTGCGTTAGTGCTCGGTTCCGTCGTGTAGCAGTAATGCCAGGCTCTTGTGCATCGGAGATGTAATGATTGCCACGATTCCTGGGATGGTCGTGACCCCAGGCGTCTCGTCATTCCCACGGGCCTTCGGCGGAACATTTGGACAACATTTGTAAAGAATTCCCTATACCTCCGCACGGCACGTTCTCCGACAATGAACATAATGCGCTGGCGCAATTTTAGCTCCAACCGCGTGCAATTTCGTGGACTCATAATGAACACATAAGTATAAACCCAGCGGCAGTGAAATGGTAAACATGTTTGTCGTGTTCCCCGTGGTGACACGCTCGACGATTAGCTATTCACGTGATGAGTTCTTGTTTCCTGGAGTTCTCCGCAGCCTGATCAAAAGGGGTGTGACAACCGCGCGTAACCATCTCCCGGCGTGGAGCGTGACTCACAAAAAACCCAATTTTGATGCTAACCGAATCCTCTTTCTAAAAAGTGACGATCCTTTGATTACTGCACGCATCGTGCTTTTTTACAGTTCGATTTAAAATATTCTGATCGTGTCCAACAGTACGGATGCAAGCCTATCAGGGCGGCCGTCGGTGCACGTGAACTGCGTGCACATTGTGCATCCTATGCTTCGACACTTGTTCCAACCTAAGACACTAATTTAAGTAAACGTGATCATACTTGAATTCTTTATGCCACGGCCTTTGAAATATGCAAATTAATCACGCGGAGCAAATACATTGTTTAAAATACGTCGACGACGGTTTGAAATTCTGGTTTCGTATTGTAAAATCGATTTGTTGAGTGCGGTGCGGTAAACAAATTATATCTGCCGCCTTCGAAGGAGAGTCGTGCGCCCGCGCAGATATTTAGGTCGACCGAAATAACCTCACTCTCCGGTCGTCGTAAACCGAACTCTGTCGAACATTGTCGTTGTTTGTTTCGCTCATTATTACTCTTAACAAGAGTCAATACATCACTTACGAGTTACGCAACAAATATTTATCGGGAAGCAAAGTTGAAACCATTTAAAATTTAAGAACATTATATTATTGATTTAATATTTTCCATTGTTGAATTATGATTCTCAAGCTCCAATATATTAGTCTGAGCCTGATAAACAATTGATAATGAAGGTGATAAGAGACCTACTTGTTTGCGCAGCCATGTACCGCGCACACGCATGCTCCAAGGCCATTTTGTTTACGCATGTTTATGTATCGCGACGCTACCCGTTCGCCGAGAATAGAGCACGCCCGCCGAATGGCCAATACGGACTCGCGACCAGTTCGGAAATCGGTTACGTTATTACACACACAGAAAATGGCGCGAAACACTTCATTGACCATTTGGCGGGAAAGTTACGTGAAGGCGGAAAATAAGGGGACAGGGAGGCGTTTTGCGAATATCTGACTAAGACCGTAAATTTCAACATGAGCAATTGTGATATAGGACGCTTCTGCACCAAAACGATAATAAGAGTGAGAAAGTTCAAAGCTATATTAGAAAGAGCAAGAAGTCAGGATCCTGATGGTAGCTTTTCTATCAAAATTTTACCTAACACCTGGAATTGAAAGGGTTTCTTAGTATGTTTGCGCCAAGGTTGTAGCGTCCTGGCACCCACGTGCTATGATCACACGGAATTTGGCGGGAGTTTGCCTGCCACCAGTCGACCTTGGATTCGTGACGTCATTGACATAGTTCCCGGCTGCACAAAACCGACAACGCGGCTTTTTTGCCGCCATTCGGACATGTTATTATTAAACGTCTTTGATCGGGCAAACGGAGATTCCTCTGACATTTGCTTACAAATTTTCCCTCCAAGTGCAATATTCGCTTGGTATCTTTCAACATCTTTCTAAAGGGTTACTTTAACTCCCAAACAATTCTGAAAATATTGCCCACACGAGTGCACAAACAATAATTATCACAATCTAGGAATATTTAACCACATTTCCTTTTACCCATCTTATGTAGTTTACCTGCTACAGCAATTTTGGGTACAATTTCAAGTTGTATGATAGATATAAATGAATTTGCATCACAATTCCTTCCAATAAAATTCATCTATTTGGTGTCTGTCACTTTTAATTATAGGCATATTAGATGCTACTGGCTATTCAGTTACATCTACCGGTCGCGTTACATACAATAACATAAAACTTATCACTGAATTAGCTACTATCTCATACATATTTATATACTGTGCTACATTACACACCATGACACCGACTCCAAATGATCTGGCCTTGAGCGCATCGCGTGTTACTAGGTCTTTTTTGTTAGACTCTGATAAATAATATTTAGCCATCAAGATGTTAGTTCGACTTCTTATTTTTGCTCCTGTTCATTTTATTCCTTATACAGCTACAGATTCCATTGTGTGGCTTTTTGCTGTTTGTGCTTCACCTTTTGTAGTGGTTTTAGGTTAATCAATTATTGCGCAATCTTAAACATATTATTCAGTTATGTATTTATAAACCACGTAAATTTCTAGTAGGTACGTAATATTGAAGACCATGAAGATCAAAACCCTTTCAATTGTTAATGTGATTTTTATGGAAGATAAATTATCAATCCAAAAATTCTACCAGCATCTCTGTAACTCAAAGCTCTCATAACCTTTACAATGCAGACTAAACAGAAGTAAAATTTGTCGTAAAACTTTTATGGTTATTAAGGTCATAATTTCTTAAAATTAAAATGGGCACAAAGGCCCTCACCGCTCCCCGCTCAAAAGATTCCGAAACTAAGAGCGTTAGAGATGGATTTTATGCTCTATCCATAGATGAAGTCGTAAAAGTGTCACATAGTAATGTTCCGTATGCAGGCATCCGGGCTAACGAACGCCTCATTTTGTAACTCGTAAAATTTTACCAATTCTCTCTCAGGCACGCCTTCTTCCCAGTTTTTATGGGCCATTTTATGCGCCGTAACGAGATGCATACAATGGTGCACCCTTCCGCACCGGTTAAACAACAATCGTAAATTCGAAAATTATAATTTCACCCAAGTCCCGAGTGTTCCGTGAGTTGAAATTGAAAGCATTAAAGTCTGACATGTGTTTTTCCTCTTTTCAGATTACCTGAAACCCCGCAAGCGGTTATCCAACAACGGGAAGAAGTCTCCAGCGCATAAGCACGAGTGTGGGCACAGAGCGCATATTCGTCCCCCGAAAGTAGCGCGCCTTGCGCCCCCACACTTCAAACGGCCGAGCTAGGTGCGGCCACAGCTCAACACCCGACTTATATATTAGAAGAACGTTGGTCTATTCTGGTTTAATTCATTGAATACCTAAGACGAAAATTGCCTTGCGAGTAATTCGCACCATTCGTGTGTTCGTTTATTTGAAAACATAGCAAAGCCTCGGCAGCTATCAAATTATTTGAAAATTCTAATGAGACAGTAAGTTGGGTGATAATAAGAATATTGTGCAAATTTATTTTATTTCTTAATTTATTTGGAATGTGATTGTTTTCACTTTGCGGAGAACAATTTATTTAATGTTAAGTAATTTGTAAGATAGTTTCAAACGTTATACCAAGGTTTAAAATAAGATTTCCGGACTCCCAATTCACCGTTGCACAAATAGTTACATGCTACAATTTAGCTTTGAAATATAATTTTGTTTGGTCACTCACGTCGTCTCACCTCACATCACAATACCTATATTTTGCTCAACGCTCTCGAAATCAGAACAGTTAAAACAAGCTTAACAGCAAACCTCTTGCAATATTTACAATATTTATAGATTTATTTATAACTTTTATGATCTCCTTTGACGCCTAGATATAATTATGGTTAAGCGTAGTAGTAATTAATTTTAAGGTTTCCGAATGTAAACTAGGTTTTGCAACTATATCATGTGAGGTTTTAACGCCTCTATTCCATGTGTGCCTGTTTGTCACAATTACAGTTAAGCAAATGCCTTGGAAATATTCAGGCGACTTTGACGGAATCAAATTTCGGTATATCGTCGTCGGAATGTTTTCGATGCATTTCTATAAACTCAGTTGAAGTTAGAATTTCACTTTTACCGTTTTCGTGTACTATGAGAAAGGTGGAAGAGAATGCCCTGCTAAATTATGCCGACACAACTATCATAGAAGATTCTATGATCATTGTCTTAGTTTAAGTAAAATACAAATACTCAAATGGAGGACCATTTTGTTACTAAACTCGTAACAGAATTTTGACTAGAATTTAATTATTAATTGATTTATACAACTTTTATTAGACAATTGAGTATTTGTGTTTATAAACAATATTACTCCTATTGCAAATTATATTTGTTTTGTTGTTGTATTATAATGGATTTATATCTTTATCGATATTGATAATTGTTTTTAAACATTATAAACACTTGTAGTATAACAGCTGTCACACCTTCCAATGGTATTTTTACAATCCGAGGCCCTTTATTAGAAAGTACAAATTATTTCGCCTGTTTAGAAGGAAGGGCCCCGGCCGAAGCTAAAAGACAAATTCATAAGTCATTATCACTTACACCTCATCGTTTTAATTTAGTTCTAATTATAGATACGTTTTACATAGTTTTGTGACCATACCTTGCGTATGATTTAGTTTTTGGAGTACAACGAGACTTGTATTTATTTTATCAGCATGATCTAGCCAAAGTGTACTAAGTTAGTACTTACGACTACCCACATATTAATGAAATTTGAAATGAACTTTTTCTATATAACGGAACTGATTTAAGATTTCGCTATATTTATACAATTCTGTTGCTAGCGTTATGTGACGTCTACAAAAGTTTACTATTTGACTGTTTATAAAAACTTGACGTTTTTCTTGATTTATTATGAATTATGTTTTTGTGTGGTACCTGGGGCAGATAAGACCGTAACTATGGAATTACACCAAAAGATTTGAATCTTGAGATACTCCCTGATGCCCAGACATTACTTAGACATTTATCTCGTGTTGGAGGCATGATACCAGTGAATATTTTATTTTCATATTCTGTATCTATATGAAGACCTAAACACAATTTGCGTCCAGTTCCTTCTATAGCCACATCCGACTTACTTATCCCAATGTATTCGATGTGGGTAACTGGAAGAAGTTGTCAGTTGAAGGCGCTAATAACAAAACCCATACAACAGTGCTGCAGCCAAATAGTAACCGGTGACCAGAAGTAGCAACTATAGTTGCCTGTGGTGTGCTATGTCAGGAAAAGGCAACCGGCGACTGTATCCGATTGCCTCTACCGGACACAGCACCCAAGCACTTACGTAGCACTCAGGTTTCCCGAGATGATTTCTTCGTTGCCGCGTCGGTAACATAAAGTAACATAATATAACGCTGACAGATGTCGTGCCATCTCTTTCTATTTTATGATGAAAACATATTTTTCCTCACCATACAGCTAATAAATTATTTCACCTTTTCCATTAAGTTCACATTTCAGCGATCTAGACTTATGGCAAAGACGTACCTAATATTTTTAATGGTTTTATTGAACTAACATGTTTCGGCCTTTTTTATTAGTCTTATAAAAACTATAAAAATGACTGAATCACACGACGTCTGTCTTTGTTATAATCTAATACATAATTGTTACAATCATAGCTTACATCTAAATGTAAATATGTTTGTATCTTTCCATCTATTTCAATAAGATTTAACACCAAAAACATGCGATATTAAGATTTTTCGGATAGAATGACTACTGCAAAGGGTTGATTATAAACAAATATAATATTAATCAGCTCTTTCCACTGGCGTTCATTCCACAATAACTTTGTCCGAGGTATCACACTTCTTTTATAAAATTTTTGTTGTGTAAAATATAATTCTATCGGATATTGTTGTGCCAAGTAACATGGCGATGTCTGAAGTTGTTCAGCGCCATCGGTGCGTCCTAGCGACGCTCCCTTTGTATAATTTTAATTTTTTTTTCTCTAACACCTGTGATGTATTAAATATGATCTCAGAACATAATGTACTATATTCAATTGTCGTATTTGATATTTTTGTTTAAAATAGTGTTACTGAAGCTAAAGTAACAAAACGGCGTATCCCAAACATCATGATGAGAAATAATTTAATACATCAGTTTATAGTGGTAAATAACGAGTAGGCATTGGTAAGTTGAGGGTGTGTTCGCTGAGTGAGGAGTGGGTAGTGGTTTCGCCGCACTGTATATTGTTGCGCACAACTGTATTTATCTTAGTGCGAAACCCAGGCATCGTTAACCTAGTAAGGAGGGATACACAAAAAATATTTAATATATTTTGTATGTTTAATAATTATGTTCATGAAGCTTCAGAGGCAATATACATTTATAATGTGCGAGATAAAACACTAGTTAAGTTGATCTTAAATATTGTTCTATCTCCCGCGCCCGTTAAATTACATGTAACAGTTCGGCTTGGTTTCAACCAAAATAGCATTACACCTGGGCGATAAACTGTAAATATTTGGACAAAATTCAATTAACATTTTAATAGTGTATGCGTATATTATTATATTATGTAATGTATGAAAACTTAAATTTAGTTAAAAAAGCTTATTTCACTGGATCTGTTGTTTTTATTTACACTTACCTTCACCCTATCTATGCTAGTATGCTAACAGAAAAATGTTCAAAATATGAATAACCTAACGGAGTAGATAGTAGAGAGCGTAGTAGAGAATCGTAGCATTTTTAATAAAACTGGTAATTAATTAAGGTAGGTATAGGTACAGAGTACACTCTACTGACCACAGCAGATCAGATAATTGGTGTGATCGTAGAATAATATTATTATTGACGTTTGCAAATCCAGATGGCGCTACTGAGACAGCCGTATGGCGCTCACCAGTGGTCACAGGTTTGATACCCCTAAGACCCCTCTTTTGAGCTTGGTTTGATTTGTAGAAGGGTTTATTTTAAGTCTAGTTTGAGCACTACCACGTTACCAAAGTTTAGTGGTTTTCGAGCTCGATCAAACGTATCGTCTCATTTCATACATCGCACACTGTTTCTGATAGTTTACGCTAGAGGCGCGCTAGTGGGCAATGTATGAAAAGACGATACGTTTGATCGAGCTCGAACACTAACAAACTCATACTAGGGGTACACAGCACTCGGTACAGACGGTAGAACGCGCTCAATGACGCGACATAGCAACGCAATTGGAGAGGCTCAAGATGGTTGGTCAGCTCTTCGTAGCCAATGATGCGGGTCACGTGACGCTGCAGCCTATCCAAAAACTGGGGTTTTCGGCCTAGTTACACTCACTAAGCCATCTTCCCTTTTCATTTATAAATTATGAATCTGCAGACTACTTACCCAGCCAGCCTGACGTCACCAATTCACCTTTTGTTTGATCCAGCCATTACGTAGGTAAATAAAACAAATGTATTGGATGCTCGTATGAAAATGTTTACTGATATCACAATCAAGTCTACACAGCTACCCGAATACCCATCATTTTCGTGTACACAGCGATAATGAATGATTTACAAAGAGATACACGATATTACCATTAGTACATTCAGACGCCGCAACATGCGCGGCGGCGCTACCATCGTTAATAAATCTATAATAAGTACATTTAATTTTTAATACCCAATGAAACAATGACTATAAATTATGGATTATAATGCAAAAGATCTCTCTGGCGTGCTAATTAAGGTCCATGTATCTAAAGTAGGTACTAATCATGGCTAGATAGGTAGTGTAGGTACACATTCCATGAGTGGCTAAAATAAACACATCTAGTGTAATAGAAAATTACTTGCTAGTCAGTACAATGCTATTTGATTGGAATCGTGATTAGTCTCTAAATATATAGGACGATGTGGTATCAATATTCAAGAACCGGACCAAAACCCCAAAACTTTAAAACAGTAAGTAGATTTTTCTAGACATATCAAGGAAACGTGCAAGGTTGGACTTTATCAAAATTGGAAAGCAAAGTTATTGTCTCGAAATACATTTTGTTAGGCGTGCAGCAAAACATGAGTAAGGTACAATTTTAACCACAATCCGGTGTTACACCGTGCGTCCGAAACCGTTAATGAGACTTGTATTAAATACGGTAACTATACAAATATTATATACAATTATCATAATAGAGTATGTATTACACTTAGGCACATCAATTGTTATAAAATTACGATTTAATTCGAAAACGTGATCCTGTCACCGATATTCAGCTATACCTACTACCACAAAATCTAATACATTTATGTGAATATTAACCATTTACACAGTAGTGACACTAGATTTAATTCATTGTAACAGAAATGCATCAATAAGACTTTATAAATTAGAAATGAAATTCAAAAATACTGAATTATTTAACTACTACAACATTCATTAAAGATTGAATAATTTAAAAAGAATTTTGTATGAAATGAGAACCAGTGGCGGTGTTAGGCATCGGCTAGCAAGAGGATAAGAAGAAAAAAAGGTTGTAGTTATTCGTAGGACTCAATGAGTGTAGTAGATATAAATTATGTGGCAATGTCGTAAAAGACCATCATACTTGTTTATTGTCATATCATACTATTGTAATAGGTAGGTAAGTATATTATTTTAGTATAGGTACCCATGAGTGTATTTCATCTCCTTTAATTTGGAATTTTTTCTAACTAGAAAATGAGAGGCCTCGCAACGCTGGTATCTACGACATCCCTTTTTACTCTAGCGCCGCCACTGATAAAATCTCTCCCTTTTATAATACTTACGTAGTATAATGTATAACAAAGGAGTATCTAAGCTATCATAGTTATGCTGGCCACTGGGGCGTGTGATAAATTTGTACTTTTAAGCCCCAGCCACACTATTCTTATTGTGTTAAACAGTAATAGCATAATATAACATTACTTACAATACTTATTTGTGTGTTTAGGATATAACTTTAGTTTATTAAATCTAATTTGGTCGTACGCTAAGATAACTATTCTAGCACGAATTATGCAGAGGTCTAAACGCGGTCACCCGCGGCAACTACGTCGCTGGACGATCGATACATTAATGAAATGTTAGGTAAATAGAAGACAGCAAATCTCGAATAACCTGGACATTGAAATCACGTTTAAAAATTATATTTATTCGAATAAGTATTATAGAAAATGGCGACATCTAATTTTATAAAATTCTTTTTGGTGCGATCCATAGACAACTATAGACGTGTTGGCAAGTGAAGGCGGGAACACACTTCGAAAACTCGACGTGATGAACAAAGATGCGTGTCAAAGTAAATCGAATTGTAATATTCGATAGAGACTCTGGCTGAGAATGCTATTAGCACCACGTCAAGTTCAGCGTATGGTAGTACAGCGTCGTGTGCCTGTTCGTTTTAAAAGTGTGACTCCGCGTTATTTGTGCCGTTAAAATATCAACAGGCGCCAAAAATCACGCGACAACATGTCTACTATTAATCCAAAACTAGCTCGCTTATTTGTCGTAAACCTACGCGGAGTACTACACCGATAGATAGCTTGTAAGTATAAATCTTTGATAAAGTTTTTCTAAGTTAAAAGCCAATACTACCTTAATTACTTCCCTGATATCTGTGGGTACTACGTTTGCACGTCCAAAGTGGCACACCAGAAACATGCAAACACAGCTTGATCTTACAACGACTACACGCCTATTCCTTCTATAAGCTCTAGGTAAGTAAATATAAAATATTTCAGACATCTATAAATATTAGTAGGTTGAGTATCGAAGTATGCGATTAATTAAAAGGATCGATTAACAGTCCAGCAGCCTTCTCGCCGGCAACCTAGTGCGGAACATGGACGGCAAAATATTTTGGTAAAACTGTTGAAAAAACAAATAGATGTTACCCATTACCCCTACAATATGATTAGAAGCAGTTGATATAACGCTTAGAATTGACGACACACGATATAAACCCTTTCTTCATACCCGGGAGCAGGCCCATAAACCTATTAAAATTTACCACTTAACATTTAGAAGCAACGGTTAGACACACTGGACTGCATAATTTGTAATCTAAAATATTACATACTATAGACAAAAATCACATTCATTTATATAGACAGTGTAAAAATAATGTTTATAAACATTGGCCTATAAGTTAGTCATTAGAATTCATTGTACTCCATCTAGTTGAAAAGCTTATCTTATTATCACACATATAGTTACCTATTAAGTAGATTAAACGTCGAGTATACAAAAGTTACACTATATAGAGCCTACAGTTCGCAGCGAACTAACGACCAAGTGAGAGATCAGACTTGTCATGTGTGGATTAAAGGACCTAAATTATTCCGTTACGCATTTGTTCCCTATCTCCCGTCATCTGGAGCAGCTTGCCTGTTGCCAAGGCGCTGCACTAAATTATATTTTGTTAAGTGCTTACATAATCTGAAAAATCTGATATTAATTACTAAGTACCTACATCTGCAGCAGCGATTTATACATAAACACATAAAAATAAATACATCAAGATTTTAAGATTCCATTGTTAATTTAGATACTTCACGTAGACATCATGTAACGCGTCCCGATAGTGGTAACATGTGCAATGCTAAAATTTGTAATTGTATAAAAATCTAGTCTAACACTTTTTGCGTTAACATTACATACTAAGAGGTCATTATATGCGTGAATATCTACTAATAAAACGTCCTTATTTTATCATAGATCTATTAAACTAACACGCAATGCCTTTAAAACTGTAAGAATAAAACATTGCTATTGAAAGACTATCAGGAGAAGCCTGCGTAACCGCACATTGATAAAAAAAATTAAATACATTAATTATTTTACTTACAATGTACTTCAATAGAGAATTTATCTTCAAAGTGATTAATTACGAATAAGTAGATATTTATCGAGGTAGGTATCTGTTTTTTATTAAAAATTGCAAAAAAAAACCTAAAATAACACGTAAAACGTACCAAAGCTTTCCATTATGTATCTTTTATTATTTTTATAAAACGGTTGTCGGGTTAAATTCGACTAAGAGATAGCCTAATAGTAATATTAAGAAGAATTGTTACATGTTTATAGCTAGTTTTCCACTAAGATATAGATACATATACGTAACGTAGACATATATACCCGAATATTGTGTAAAGA
This sequence comes from Elophila nymphaeata, assembly GCA_955850985.1. Lineage (NCBI taxonomy): Eukaryota > Metazoa > Arthropoda > Insecta > Lepidoptera > Crambidae > Elophila > Elophila nymphaeata. The sequence continues at coordinate 9,467,337 of OY039086.1, read as the reverse complement.
AAGGAAACTATAAAAAACAATTTCTGATAAATTGTTCCAACATTGACAGACATACTTGTTGCAACCTAATCGTAGAAAAGTTACAGAAATTGCACGTATTACCGTTTATAGCATATTTTAATTTAAGTAATGAACTAATGCTCTGGGCAATTTAATCTAAACATATTATACGTAAAAGGCAGATAGGATTTCCCGTCTTCATTTCAAACTCTTACTAGGTCCACAGACTGCAGTGCGCAGATTATACAGCCTTATTCAAAGCTACTTGAATTCGTAACCTAGACACATATTGATTGTAATAAAACGGTAATATAACATCCAACTCTCAACATTCCATCTAAGATCTATTTATTCAATGTACATCTATCGACACTAATAAGGGGCGAACAAAAATGTCTACTAACAGGCAAATCATAAGAATCATTATTGTCTGACACTGGGTTATTGTCAAGACAGCAGCTCAGGCGACGCTCGCCTTTATTTGACTATAGTACACTGCGGCGTGACGTCACAGACGTGTTTTAGTAACTTGGGAAAGAAAATACAAATTTATAAATTTAGGATTGAAGTTGCGTAGCAAAAATAATTGTATATTTTATCACCAGTAAGAACATATTCGTTGAATGAAACTGCGAATTACATAACTAGTCACAAAATCAAATCTACATTTTTTTTTTAAATGCCTTTAATGCTACAATCTGTGACGTCACTCGACAGCAATTAGAGAATATACTATGCGATGCGAACACGCAGACAGGCCCATAATAAAATAAAAAACTGAAAAGGAAACTGGGAGAAAATAAAAGTAAAATAAAAAGGGATATTTGGATGTTTATTTACAATTTGCTCTCTAATAATAAACTATTTGATTATTATTATTATTGAAGAAAACTTAAGCAACATCAGTGCTATATCCCCAGTTAACCCCACATATTGAATTTAAAAACATGTTAATAATTTCAACTTGTGTTACACAAGCCCCTATACGCTAAATTAAAACATAGAATACCCATCAGATTAGCTTTCAGCTCGTACCGGCAGGTACTTACAGCTACTGTTACTTGAATACATTAAAATCAAACGTAAATCTACTAATAGTTTCACCGACACAATCATTAATGGATAAAATATAATAATTATTATAATATACAAGTACAATCACAGTGGAATAGAATAAAACTGTAAGCAGTACAATAAGTATTTGTACATTACCATCGGTCGGTATTTCGAAATTTATTGTCAATGGGCGCCATATTGGCAGCGATCGGGGAACCACCGCGTTGTGTGACGTCATACCAGGGGCACAAATCCATTCAGTTGCTTGCGTGAAATGCAATTTATACACGTGAACATAATTTTATTGCAACAACCCAAAATTTACAAGTCGCTCTCGACTAACATTTTATTTTGTATTATGAGTAAAATCACAGAACCACGTCGTGTCGGACAATTTACACTGTTCAATACATACGACCGAATATGCCCCGTATACACAACACTAATTAATAATAAGGCAAAATTTAACTTCGACTACGCGTTTCAAGCAGAAAAAACTCTGTATCACCTATTAATGAAAAATAAAATATACGATAGAAAATAATGTTAACATTCCATCAGTTAATATACCTAAAAGTTAATCCCCAAAACTCCGAAAAAAAAACCTTAAAAATAATAAATCACTAATACGAGTGGGTTTGAGGCATACAGTGGCGTGCACTCTATGGGGCCTGACGAGGGCGTGAACAGAGATCATTGACTAAAGCCTCTATAGAGGCAATCTCGCTACACATGGACCTTTTGACAGTTTCCACACCGAGCCAAACTGTGAGACCGCTAAACCTTTAAAAATTACCACCAATATCATAAAATAAATAAACCACAGGTCTGGCCTCTCTTAAAAAAAAATAGTTAACAGAAGAGCAATCACCTCCTTGCAATGCTAAGTGCATTCACGAAGCATGCAAAAATCTCAAGTGGTTGCAACTTGTTAGAATACTCGCTAGCATTGGCGAGTATTGAAAGGAGGAACAACACACTACAGAGATAATATTGATTTGATATGTACTAAATTAAATAAAAATACTTAGTAAAAAAAAACCACTTTGAAATTCACATACAACTAAACCTAATATTTACTTACAATTAATACGTCTTTTTAATGTGGTCATAATTTATTTAATTAAAACTCGTTCTGTTTGTATTACTTAACTCAATTTAAATTCGATTCGCTATTCTGTTCAGATTAGAATTTACAAAGCGCTCTTGACGAAACTTGAACGACGTAAATTCAGAAAAATATACTCATTTTATTTCAATTTGTGAAACTAATTAAAAGGTCCATGTAAAATCGAATATTGCGCGTATTAGACTGACATTGGCCGTTAAACATTTTGTTTAGGATAAGAATATTGTTAAAAAATGCAGTTACTGTAAAGAAAACCTCAAAATTACTTTATTAACTTAATAGGCCGAAATACCATAAAGCCAAAGCTTTAAAATTAAAAAGATAATTACGTAAAGGAACTCTTTTTACACAAATATGTGTATATTTACGCGCAATATTCGAAAAGTGCGTCGTTAAGAAATGGCGGAAAAAGTGTTTACAGTAAAGAAAAACTACAACCGTACGAGAACTAAACATAACATTATTGTCAGGCAGCAAAGCAAACAGCCAGCAGCATTTCACTGCTAAAAACTGACAAATTTATGCAGTATTCAAACTTGAACTATAGACATTAAACCCATCCAAGATTGATAGGAAATTCGACAGTTCGTAGCAGGTATGCGGTCAACTGTACTACACAATAATCGAACTAACATTACATAGTCTTGTCATAAAAATAATACAATAAAATCGTATTGATAGAATGTACGAAAGAAACGTCTATGCGACGACTGGATAATGATTTGTTTTATATAAATAATAAGAAGTAAATTCTTAATTCACTATAATAAAGAAATATAAGTTTGTTTATGCGACACACGCACCGTGCTACCCAAAGCCAGTTCACAGACACTATTTATAAAATGACTATTAGAATTGTACGTTATGACTTATTTAATACTTATATACAAGAAATACACGGTGCGTGTAGTAGCACACCAATGTGGTATTCTCCCGCCTGCCACTGGCTTTAGCAACATAATTTAATATTTTACGTCACCAGCGACTTGAACCAAAAAATTAATTAGGATTAATTATGTTAAACATACCAGCGAACGACTACAAGGGGCCTGCCAATCGGCTTCGTGTCTACAGAGATACAAGGCAATACTTAACCGAATTAGCAAAACATAATTAGCGTAAACACTAAACAGAATAAAACTAAAAACGAATTGCAGCCGTAAATTAATTGCATTAAATTTGTAAATAATTTTACTTTTAGCCTTTAATAACAATTTCGCACTAACTAACGTGAAAATACATGCATTACGGACTTAACTATTAGCGTGTACTAAATGTTTATAAAATTCTTAAGATTTTTTTTTTTAAATATTTCATCGTTTAGTATACTTGAGACTACGGCTATACAAGTAATCCATCACCGCGCCCTACGTACGTATTATCTACATAATATAAAACTCCCATTAATTACGAATATATTATATTAAAACACAGCATAAATGTTTGTCCGGCGGACTCGAACCACAATACCTAAAGCATACCGGAACTGAAACAAACTTTATAATTGACAAAATCACCGTTGATAAAAACTAAAGCCTACAAACGTCCGTCGAAGAATATAGATAAATCAGTTCGTTCGACACGGGTCATACTTGTAACTATGCACTCCCATAATATAATTTGGTACAAACACTAAATTCTACAATAAAATATTAGTAAATGCAACCTACACTCCTCGCCTCGCGGCTTAATTATGATAGAATTAACGCAAAATTTACAATCCATATTATACAATTTATAAAACAAACTATAATGCCTACAGTTCTGAGCGAACCGAACGATAAATGTTAACTTAAATAAGATCAGTAGCCGCATCAGCGGGCAATAAATTACTGATAAAACAATCAATTAAACATCCCTATAATATACTGTGCAAATATAAAATCGATGCACACATACGCCACTACGCTCGGTAGTTCGTGAATATTAAAAATAATTTAAAAAGAACTCCCTATACGATAAGTTTGTACAGAAAGGGTCGATCTATAAATAGCTAGCGCCGTATATGATCGCTAGCCAAATTGATGAGGAACTTTCATATATTACATAAACGCACGAACACACTAGTCATAGATTTTAATTAAAAATTGCAGTGTGAGAAATCGATCGAATATATTGAGTTCCTTCTTGCACTCTCAAACTCCCTTACCGAGGGGGGAGGCCCCATCAGTAAGGGGGGGAGAGGGTGCTTTGTCACTACTGTCCTTACACTGCCTCCCACCTACAGAGCCACATACACTCAACACTATTTTCACTGCGAAATCCGAGAACAATCAACCTTAACAGTAGAAAACATCTAATTAATTTCAAAGAAGAAACATTGAAATGCATAAAACTTTATAATTTTAAAATTACCACGAACGTGCTCGGACTTCGTTATATTATGTTAAAGCTGCTTTTGAGGAATTCGGATTTTAACATGGTAAGTGGAGACCGAACCTCTACACTTGGATCTGAATTTTTTAACTTTCGTAAATAGTTCACTAGATGGCGCCAATTACTCAATTCACATCACAAGTTCATGTTGCTATCTTGCTGGTGACACTGGACTGAATGGTGGAACTTCCTGGAGCTCCCAGCAGGACCATTTATATATCCATGGGGTCCAACTCTGTCTGTTAGGATCTTCTCTCCTTTGTGGAGTCAGCAACAATTCATCTTTGAGTCAATGGCTCGTGACAACTCAAGCATCAAAGTCAGCATTGAATGGGAATTGTTCCCACAATTGTGGTGGAAATTTGATCATAGCTTCTTTAATCGAGCTGTGACATGTCTATCATCAAGCCTGGAGTTGATTCTGGAGTCTAAGTGAGGAATTCTGGAGTCAACAGTAAGGGAGACTGGACCTTCTGATTATCTTGATAAGATGGAACTTGAGCCAGCAAGGATTCATCTTCGTTGTGACAACTCTTTTCCCATGACCGTGATGGAAATTTGAGCTTCTCCAAGCGATGATCTTGGATAAGATGGAACTCGAGCCAGCAACGATTCATCTTCAAGTCAGTTGTGACAACTCAATCATCATCTTTCGCTTGGAACTTTGAGCTTCTTCAATCCAGCTGTATCTAACTAGGCTTGGAGTGGTGAGCGTTGGAGCCATGAGTGCCGGAGCCAAACATTAGAGTAGCAGAGTGTGTGGTGGGGAGGGTTGGGCTCAGTCGGTGTACCAGAGGTGCTGCTGGTGCTGCGGGTGCACCAGGTAGGTGGGGGAGTAGGGCTGCAGGTAGCCGGGCAGCCGCGCCCCGCTGGCGTGGTGCGCGGGGGGAGGGCCCGCCACCCCGCCCACCCCCACCCCCACTCCCCCCACCGCTCCCACTGCCCCCACCCCGCCTACACCGCTAACGCCGCCCCTGTAACCAATCACATTGATTCATTCATTTCTTCCCCCTATTACTATAGTGTAAGTAAACAAGTAAGTTGACTTCATAGAAACGCGAGGTTTGTGTGTGCGCGCCAGCTAGCACTGCTCGCGACTGTCGCTTTCGTTGAAAGAGAATATCTTTAATTTAAAATAACAAACTGTATCGTACCTTCTTGAAATTGAAGATTTTTTTATGTATCGGAATTAATAAATAAGAAGCTTAAGCCTTGTAGATAATAGATTTATTAAGTAAAATTGTAACACATTAATCACAACGCTATCTCAGAACACAACCAAAGCCCAGGAAGAGACAGGAAACGGAAACGACCCAAAATGACATAAGTTTTTACGTTTTTAAATTTATATAATGCAAAGAGATTCCAACACCCCCGCTCAATTTCAAGTCCTCTTTACAATATTCAATAATATTTCTACCCATACATTACTAGTTACTAAAAATATAATCAACTTGAAATTGGTATCATTAAACAAAATTACTGGCAACATTACTTTGACATTATAATCTGTAACTTTGACATAAACAACTGACATTGACGGCTATCTTCAATGTAAACAATATGATTTTTACACTACAATGAAAATTATAAATTCACTTACAAAATTGACATCATCTCACGTAAGTAACAAAACTTAATTGAACATAATGGTTTGGTCATAATGTCCGCCACATTTTCTTCACTCTTTACGTATTTAACAATTACATAACCTTTTTCAACAATGTCTTTAACAAAATTATAACGAATGTCTATATGCTTCGATCGTTTTGTGTTTTCACAATTGTTAATCATCTTAATTGCACTTTGATTGTCTACTAATAACACAGTATTTTTCACTACACTAAATTCACTTGCTAATCCTTTTAGAAACAAGAGTTCGCTGACACAATTTGATGCCGCAACATACTCCGCTTCTGCAGTTGACAGAGCAACTGACTGCTGCTTTCTAGATGACCACGAGATCAGATTACCATCGTGATAAGTTGTAAGACCACTCACACTTTTTCTTGTCTTTTTGTCTGCTGCCCAGTCTGCGTCTGAAAAGGCTGAAATAATATTATTATTCTCTGTCTTCTTATAGGTAAGTATTCTCTCTTTTGTTCCCTTTAGGTATCGCAGGATTCTCTTAGCTGCTGTCCATGTTGTTGGGGTTGGCTTCTCCAGGTATCGACTAAGGTAAGATGTAGCAAATGTAATATCTGGCCTGCTAACCATAGATAAATAGTTTAAGCTTCCAATTAATTCTCTATAAGGTACTTTAATTGTTTTTTCTGTTTCAGGTACTTCAAAATTATATTCCATCGGTGTTTTGCTATCTTTACAGTCTGTCATGTGAAACTGTTTTAATAATTTTTCAATAAAATTTTCTTGTGAAATTATCAGTGTTTTATTTCCATATTTTATTTCAGTTCCTAGAAAATTACTAACTCTTCCCATGTTTTTAGCTTTAAATTCTTTCTCTAATTTTATAATAATTTCTTTAATTTCTTCTTCTTTTCCAATAAGTAGGATATCGTCTACAAATAGCAGTAACCACACATTCTGTCCTATGTAGAGACAAACATCATACTCTGATCTTTTTAGGTTAATTTTCTCACAAAATTCATTGAACTTTCTGTTCCAGCATCTTGGAGATTCTTTGAGTCCATAAAGAGCTTTTTGTAGTTTAAGTACTTTATTCTCACTTCTTTGTTTTATTCCTTGTGGTATCTTTATGTACACTTCAGATTCTAGTTTACCATTTAGAAACGCTGTAGGTATGTCTAGTTGCTGTATATCCCAATTATTTTGTAGAGCTTGAGATAATCCCAATCTTATGGTAGACATCTTTGCCACAGGAGAGTATACATTCATATCAGTTTCTTGTTGATACCCTCTCGCAACTAAACGAGCTTTCTTTGATCCGTCTCCTTTTGTCCTAAATATCCATCTCGTATCGATTGGTTTCTTCCCTTCTGGTAAATCACATTCTATCCAAGTTTCTAAGTCTTCTAATGATTTTATCTCCTTTTCTATTGCTATTTTCCAATCTTTATCTTTCTTAATTGCTTCTTCATACCTTTGAGGTTCTTCTTCTGTTATAAGAGCATATCCCAAGTAGACTTCATAATCATCATATTTAGTAGGAATTCTTGATTTTCTTTTCTCTCTATTTACTTCAGACTTATCACATTTTTCTGTATCTATTTCTTCCTCATTGCTACTATCTTCAAATATTACTGTATTCTTTTCTTGAGTCTCTGGTATTGTTTCTTCTATCGGTTCATATTTATAGTTCATTTCATCAAATCGCACATCTCTTGAAATAATTACTTCATTTGTTGAGGGATTCCACAATCTGTATCCAGCACCGCCATATCCAATCATTCTCATTTCTGTGGCTCTGGGTTCTAATTTCCCTTGTTTTGGTAAGTTTACAACATAAGCCTTACTTCCAAATATCCTCATTTTATTTATATCATTCTTTCCTAAGTATATACTGGCTGGTGTCTCCCCATTAAGTACTCTGGTAGGTGACCTATTGAGTGTATATGTTGAACACATCAATGCTTCACCCCATAGATTTTTAGGCAAGTTACTTTCTAGTAATAGAGCTCTTACTCTGTCCATTAATGTTTTGTTCATGCGCTCGGCAACGCCATTTTGTTGAGGAGTGTACCCACATGTTAGTTCTTGTCTTATTCCATTATCTAAACAGTATTTCTTCAAATTTCCTTTAAATTCTGTTCCATTATCTGTCCTTATTTTTTGTACTCTTATTCCCCTAGTTTTCATTCTTTGTATATATTCTATTAGCTTTCCTCCAGCTTCGCTTTTATTTTTCAATAAAGAAACTTCTGTAAAATGGGAATAGTCATCTATTATTGTTATGAAATATCTTTCTCCTCTGTATGTCTCTTCTGAAACAGGACCTCCTATATCACTATGAATGAGTTCTCCTATTTTTGTAGATCTTGGCCTTCTCGTGTCGGTGAATGGGTTTCTAGTTGCCTTTGCTTTCATGCAAATTTCACATTTATTATTACTGGTTGGCAATCCTAGTATTCTTAATCCCTGATGATTCAAATGACTGAATCTCTTATGCCACAAATTACTTTTGTCCTCTGCACATGAACTTAATGCTTTACCTTCTTTTAATTTAAATTCAATAATAAATAAACCTCCACTACATTTAGCTTCTAACGTTTTTCCATTTGGCTTAATTATTCTTGCAATATTCTTCTTAAATATAACCTCTAAATTCTTCTCATTTAATTCCTTTACTGATATTAAATTTTGTGCAAGATTCTGTACTATTAATGTATTGATAGTCACTAAATGTCCTTCTTTTGATATGAGTGTAAGTATACCTTTTTTATTCACTGTTATTGTTTCACCATTCGCTACTTTTATTTTTATATTATTTATTTCTTCTACATTATTCATATATTTTTCATATTTATCATTAACCATGTTGAATGTAGCCCCTGAGTCAATAGCAAATGTTATACTTTCTTCGTTGACATTTCCTGTTGCACTACCTGCATAAGCGAGCAAAGTAAAATTATCCATAGCTAGAGTGGCTTTTCCATTTCCTCTATAACCTCGACCTCTTTGTCTGAAACCTCTTCCTCGGTTACCTCTTCCTCTGCCTCTATTGTACTGATTGACTGATCGCTTCGGGCACTCCCTGGCAAAGTGACCAGTTTCATCACAATTATAACACTTTAGCTGACTACCTGTAAAGCTGTAACTGACATCTGTATCTGGCTTTTTATTATTTTTGTTCTTTAGCTCCGCATCCAGTAGTTTGTTTTTCACATAATCTAAAGTCAGTTTAATATTAGTGGCCTCCATGGCAGTTATAGTTGGCTCATACATATCAGGCACCGAAAGTAGTAAGTGACAAACTTTGTCATCTTCAGTGAACCCTCCATCCATTTCATTTATTAGGGTGTCAAATTTATTAAAATGCTCATTTAAATCTTCATTATCTTTACACTTTAACGACAACAACTTTTTTCTAATGTATAGTTGTGATAGGGCACTTTTCCTCTTGAAAACTCTCTCTAGATTTTCTATCATTTCTTTGGCTGTATTTGCTTTCTTCACGTATTCTATGTATTTATCTGGTAAGCTTTGAACAATATAATTTCTCGCCCTGACATCTTTTTCTCTGAATTCCTTTTTGTTATCTGATGTTACTTCGCTACATATAGCCTCTCTACAATGTTTTTCATCTAATACACATTGTAACCGAAATAACCAATTACTAAAATTTTCGCCTGTGAAAAGTGGAATTTGAACCGGCATGTTGGGCGACGCCATTTTTTTATTTTTATACACACTTCTTATTTTACTTTTAGACTACTATCTATTCTTTGCCAATCTGGCTTAATAGGCTTCTGGGCCCATAACCTATCGGAATTAATAAATAAGAAGCTTAAGCCTTGTAGATAATAGATTTATTAAGTAAAATTGTAACACATTAATCACAACGCTATCTCAGAACACAACCAAAGCCCAGGAAGAGACAGGAAACGGAAACGACCCAAAATGACATAAGTTTTTACGTTTTTAAATTTATATAATGCAAAGAGATTCCAACATTATGTTAAATTAAACTTTTTTAAATGAATTTGTGATTCAAGAAATAAGATTAGGGTGTAGCAATTTTTGAGTGTTTTTATATGGAACTTCAACTAAGCATCATTTCAATAAAATTAATTACAAAAACGCTAATATTTTGAAAACGATGCATGGGAGCCTAAAAATAAGTAACTAAATTTTCGACCCTATAAGGTAGCCCGGAGCTAATTAAGACACACCTAATGAGCTATTTAAAAAACGGTACAGTGCGAGTTTACATTTTTTTTATAATAAGCAACTACATAATTTTTTCAAGGAGACAGTTTCCAGTATATTATTATGTATGCACAAATAACAAAGTGACAATTCTTAACACAGTTGGCTTATTATAGGTATCGAAACTGGCCCAGCATATTTTATGACGACAGCCCTATACCATACTATACGAGTAGACTATTATCGCTCGCTCGGGGTCTCAGTCGGCGTACTTACTATGCTATTACTGGAAGGCAAAGGGATCTAGCCCATACAGCCATGTCTTCAGTATTTCCTTCTTTCTTGATGTTAACATTAAAATGGGTACAATTTTTAACTATCGAAACAAAAATCCTGTCTCCCCAAACATTCCACATCATATTGGTTTTAAGACTGCATTATTTCATAAATCAAATGTGATATTTACCCGGTGTTTATGGCAAATGGGCACCTGTCTATGTTAAGACAGTTTTCATATAAAAACATATCAAAACTTTAAATTGCAATATAGTTGTTCATAGAAATAATGTTAATGGAAAATTTTGATAAGAATGTATTTCTCGTTTATTATACAATGGACCAAACACCTTGTACAAGCAGGTTTGGTAACATTTTTTTTTAATTTGCCAAAAAATATAGTACATATTTTGAAAATAATATTTAGTCTTGTATAACTTAAAAAAAATCCAAAGATTATGTAAAATGCACTTACTAAATCAATGAAATTATGTTAAAAGCCACGAAAAACTATGTTTATAAAAAAGGAATATATATGCTTGTTTGCTGTCGTTGTAGTATAAAAAGAAATTAAAACTCACGTGTGATAATGGTAGGTGGGTACATATAACGGCGCTGGTAAGTATCCGGGGGACACTCCACCACCAGGGGATAACACTCCACCGCTTCCAGTTCTGCAAATAAAATAACAACAAACACTTTACTAAACTCTACTCCCAACAGTGGGTCATACATTTTAAGGCGATCTAAGTCAAATATTAGCGTTCTTCTGTGGTAAGAATGTGTCAGAAAAAAATCACGTGCCATTTTCCAGAAAAAATTAAAAATTGAAATTTATTAAATAAAAAAAATCGGGAGTGGTCTCTCCTTCACTTTCTCGTATACCGGAAACGACTCAAAAGTTGACAGAAACCTTGATTTTGATGTCATACAGGCATGTTAAATTTGGTTGCAATAATAGTAGGGGAGCCCAGAGTGCTAAATTTGTAGTGTCTCCAGCGGTTAGAAGATCTATTGGATTGCAAAGATTAGATGCTAAATAATAAAAAAGCTCCTATGAAGTTAACCATTTTAGTGGTGGGGAGAGCGTGTATGAATTTTCAAAAATGTAAAAAAAAGTGATGAAAAAAAAAATGTTCGAGCGCGTCAGATTTTGGAAGTGTAGATAGCCCACAAACTTGTGTCTACGGAGAAATATTAATCTGCCGGATCGCTCGTAACGAATAGCGATATAAGCAAAAAAAATATAAAAAAAAATGTATTTTCTCCAGCGTGTCAGTAATTATAGGGACTTATTATTTAAGCCGTCACAAGTGTCCTCTTACTTAATCTGACGATTTGGACGTGACTAAAAGTCCCTAATCAATTTTTGCAAATGCAAAAAAAAATTGTGACTTTGCAATACTCGTGCGTGTCAGATTTTCATACAGATGGTTCAACTCGACAAACTAGTAGTACCCAGCCTTAATCTGACTATTTTATGAAGGGATTTGTTAAATCTGACAATTTGAAAGAATTAAAAAAAAGTTCATAGCACAGGCCATTGCTGTAATTTTCTGCAAATTCCGAACGCTCTAAATTTTGCTTATACACTATTATTGAGCTTTTTTAAGTTCTTATAGTAACTGTAGAATCTTCTTTAAGTTGACATGTGAAAAATACAATTTTTGTATCCGCTTCTTCGTGGTCTTGACAAGTCAAATCGTAATTAACTGTTCGCGTCACTTCATTATTAGTAGCAGTATACACATAACATAAATCGTGATTGAGATATATTGTCTTGTTACCTATAATCGTAGCCATCTCACGGTCAGTCCAATGTTCTATCAGAAATTTTACAAAAGTTTCTTTAAACTTAATATTTTTGAGAGAACTGCTGATTTTGCGAACAAAATCAGCAGTTCTCTTTTGTTGTGGACCTGAGATGTAAACATCTTTGTCCTCTGTATAACCCGTGTACAAAATTGTTCTTTACGTCATTAGATTTCAATGAATATCTTCAGAGACAGGTAGTTTTAACATAACGCCGCATCTACATAATGATCAAGTACTACGCACGCATCTATACTGAGTTGTTTTTTTGTTTGGTTGAACGCGCTTATCTATCTTAGGAACTACTGATCAAAAAAGAGAAAGACAATAAAAAAGAGTGAGAAAGAATGAGAGTCGTAGAGCGGGAAATACATAATGCATAGACAACACTTTATTTATTATTTTCGATGTTTCGGCTTGTCGAAATCGTCAGATTATAATATTTTTATAATTTTTAAGTAATTTCCTTTGAAAAAAAAAAAGAACCGCGCTTGAACATTTCAAGGTTACGATTTTTTTTTGCAACTTTGAAATTCTCTCGATCACTTCCGTCACGGTCAAATCGTCAGATTTTTATAATAATATCATTTTCTGTATATTATAAACCTAAATTGTTTTAATCTGACGCGCTCGAGCAGTTCTGAGGTTCGATTTTTTTTTACTAATCTGATCAATGGCTCAGAACATACGACACTATATTGAGGGCTCATACCTGCTGAAAGTACCTAACAAGGTACAAGGATTCTCCCTTACTATTAAACTGCCACGCTTGAACCAATCCCAAAATCCCCTCTTGGGCCCCCCTACTATAAGTTAAAGCATACTCGAATTATCGTGGTAAAGCAGACACACACGCAGACATAATTCCAAAAACGGTATTTTTGGACTCAGGGAGGTCCAAAACGTGTAAATCCGTCAAAATCTCGAGGTCAAATTTTTTGACGATTACAAGACTATACTACGTATACAAGAAACCGAAATTTTGACCGTGCAGTGACGGTCTATAAGAATACCGTAGTCACTGCCCCTTCTCTTTCCCCTGGGTGTCGTAGGAGGCGACTAAGGGATTTATGAGCGACCATCCGCTCAACTGGTGGTAGGGCCTAACGCCCGCCTGGTTAGTTACCACCGTACGCGTGGTGTAAAACCCGTGAAGTGCTCATTGAGCTCGTTTCGGGATCAGCCAGCGTACAACCAGAGCTTGAGTGGGCGTTACCGCGACATATTTCGGTCCAGGGGCGACATTGGTCGAGCCGATGCCGGGAGGAATGCGTCGATCCGCCGGCCAGGGAGACCCGTAGAAACGGTTATCCCGCTGGCCGCCCGTGGCATAGTGCAGGGGCCCAAGCGTGCCTAACCAGCTCGCGAGGCTGCCCTATCATGCCACGCATAATCTCGGGGTGGATCGTCGTGCCGGTTGGTGACCGGGATGTGGGGTCCCGGCGGCCACTCCCGGGGGGGTACGGGGGCCCTTCCGTCCGGCGGATCGATGAATATCCTTTTTAGGCAGTTCCACGGTGAAACCAGCCTCCCCACTTTGTCCGGAACTGTCGCGGTAACGCCCACTTGATTCACGTCTCTATTTCCTTTTCCCATGGCAGCCAACAAAAAACAATCAGGTTTTACAGCGGTGCACAACCCCACTCCCTCCACACCGTTTGAGGTTGAGTTCTGCAACATACGCGGACTCCACAGTAACCTCAATGCTGTCCACCAACACCTCGAGTCAGCACGACCTGCATTGTTGTTTCTGACGGAGACGCAAATATTGCCGCCCGCTGACACAAGCTACTTGAATTATCCCGGCTACATGCTTGAAGAGTCCTTCAAAGCGAAAGCCGGAGTATGCTTGTATGTTCGGGCGGATGTTTGCTGTCGCCGTTTGAGCTGCCTGGAAGACCCATCCTTCTCCATGCTAGGGGTACACGTCGACTCTGGCCCCTCGGCTAGAGTCTACGTGTGTCTTTACAGATCCCACACCGGAGACGCTGAGACAACTCGACTTTTTGAACATCTGAGTCGGGTGGCAGATGACGCGCAGGAGCAGTATCCCAATGCAGAACTGGTGTTTTTGGGGGACTTCAATGCTCACCACAGTTTGTGGTTAAGTTCCTCCAAAACTGACCATGCAGGGATCTCTGCTCATGCATTCGCTCTCACGCACGACTTGTCACAACTGGTTGATCAGCCCACCAGGATCCCAGACATTGCAAGTCAAGCGCCTTCTTTACTAGACCTTCTGCTCACGACCCATCCTGAGGGATATCAGGTAGAGGTCCGAGCCCCTCTAGGCTCATCTGACCACTGCCTGATATCCTCCAAAGTGCCGCAGGCCAAGCTTCCGCAACCGGCGGTTGCTAAACGCCGGCTCTGGCATTATGGGTCTGCAGATTGGGATGGTATGCGCGACTACTTTGCGTCCATCCCTTGGAAGCAACGCTGCTTCAGTGATAACGATACATCAGCTTGCGCCGCTGCCATTACTGAGGAGATTGTATTGGGTATGGAATATTACATTCCACATTCCGATCTCATCAGTAAGGGCAGACGTAACCTCTGGTTCAACCGCGATTGTGCTGTTGCTGTTTCACAGAAACAGGCGGCGTATCGCGCTTGGATCAGGGGTCGGGCTCTTAAAGCTCCTGATATCGAGTCACTGAAAGCAGCCTACAACAATGCTTCCAAGTCCTGTAAGAAGGCTTACATAAGAGCGGATGCCCAGCGCGTCGCACGCATTGGCCACGAATTGGTAACGCATCCTACGGGCTCCCGTAGTTACTGGCGTCTGGCCAAAGCCGTGCAAAGCAACTTCTGCCAGCCCTCGCTGCCACCCCTGAGATGTCCGGATGGGTCTTTAGCTCATAAGCCGCAGGAGAAAGCCGATCTTCTGGCAAGACTCTTTGCGGCTAATTCCCAAGTCGATGATTGCAATGCACAGCCACCGTCACTACCTCATTGTGGCTCCACGATGCCTGACATTAAAATCAGGCAGCGTGATGTTCGTGCGGAACTGCAATCACTCGACATCCGGAAAGCTAGTGGACCCGATGGCATCCCGGGCGTTGTACTTATGAAATGTGCAGCGGAGTTGTCTCCCGTACTCACGCGCCTTTACCAGATCTCTTACTCTTCTGGACATGTGCCGGAAGCTTGGAGAGAGGCTAATGTGCAGCCTGTTCCCAAAAAAGGGGACCGCTCAGACCCGGCCAACTATCGGCCAATAGCAGTCACCTCGGTACTTTGCAAAGTTATGGAAAGGATCCTCAACAACCACCTGGTCCGTTACCTAGAGGGTCACTCTCTGATCAACGATCGACAGTACGGCTTTAGGCCGAAACGATCGACGGGTGACCTTCTAGCGTACATGACGCATGCCTGGGGTGAAGCCATGGACAAGTGTGGCGAGTCATTGGCTGTCAGCCTTGATATCGCCAAAGTTTTAAGATCGCCAAAGTTTTAAGTTTGTTTGTTCCTGAAAATTTTGACTTGTATCAGTGTTTATCTTGTTGGTTGTCCTAATAAACTAAAAAAAAAAAGCAATGATGATCCTTACTTGTAGTGTGGGTGCGGGTGGTGATGCCAGGCGTGCGGCGCGTGCTTGTGCGCTGCGGGCGGCGCTGCGGTCGCCGCGCTCAGGTACTCCCGGCACCCTCCGCTCTGTACCAACACCTCAAACTTCAATCATACCTAATCATAGCTGGCCACCGTTAATCAAATAGTTAACTTCGTTAATTGTTAATCCGTTATTAAAAAAGTAACTTCGTTAAACGTTACATTTTGGAAGATTTAACGCAAGTTAAAGTTAATCGTTGAACACGTGATAAAACTTGCATTTTTTATATCGTCGCGTTAGTGATCTGCTTACAAAAACTGTTGTTTTGGGTTCTAGAAGTAATGACGCGCCGCCAATACATGCCTACATAGTTTCGGCGGAATCTTTTTGGTAAATAGTAGGTACTGGATTAACGATTAACGGACTTAGGATAGTTTAACGTAAGTTAACGAGTCCGTTAACATTTTTCGAAGTTAACTTAAAAGTTAATCCCTTAATAGAAATGTTAACTTCGTTGATTAACGGATTAACGAGTTAATGTCCAGCTATGTAACTAATATTATAAATGCGAAAGTGACTTTTTATTTCTCATACTCGGAAAGCAGCGTTTGTTCAATCCTAGTATTGGGAAATCCGGCATTTTTGTAGTAAAATGCATAAAAATTGGTAATACGAACTTTTAGTTAAAAATAAAGGAAGATATTTTAAGATTTCTCGAAATCCTACACTTAGGGTTTTAAAATAGGAGATAAAACGAAATGAAAGTCCGACAAATCTATCTATGTTTACTATCTATGATTAGTAAAAAAATAATACCTAAAATCAATTCAACGGGGACGAAGTCGCGAGCAAAAGTCTGTTGTGATAAAGAAATGTTGTGACCACGTGGTCAGTGAAGAAAAAACATTTCGGACTTAGACGAATTTATGGGACTCGCAGAACGGAATTCTGACGATTCTAATTAAATTTCAAAATAAATATATACGGTATTATATTTAGTACCAATATTTGAAAACACACTGGAATAAAAAATTTGCTTTAATATTAATGGTTAACCCCAGTATGACTACGCTTTTACTTTGCAGTTGCAGTGATGAGTCACTATTTTCTTAACGCGAACAGACTATAGAGTGAAACGAAGTCCAAATAAGTAATCAGTGAATATATGGGAAATAAAAAGATGTTTGTTACTCTTTCACGTAGAAACCCTCTAATGGTTGATTTTCTAACAAAATTTATTAGATTTCTTAAGACATTTCAAATAGCGTTAACATAGAAATTAATTAAAAAATAAATCTCGTTTGACAATGTTAAAATCAGATCAAGAACTTTAATATAAATTTAATTTTGGCAATATTTAGTACCTAGAGATTATTACCTATTTTAAGTTAATTGAGATGTATAATAATAAAACACTCACGCTATCTCTCTTGTTGTGTTGCGCGGGCACGTACTGATTACATTGGTAGTCGGTCGGTTGTCGTACAGTGGTGCCGCTCTGGAAGAGGAATAATATATTTATACAAAAAAACAATAGGTCAATTTTATTAAAATAAAATTCTATAACCTTTTTGAAACACGACAGTCGAGATCCTTGTCATTATTTTTCCACTCATAAGGATCTTTAAAGATTTTAAAATGTATATAATAGTTTCCTTACATGATTGAAACAAATAAAAAGTTTAGAGTTCTCACGCCACCGCCACAGAATACAAAAAGAGGTCAACAATTAGGACCATGGAGCGATTTCCTATTATTATTTTGAATACTCCGACTACGTATAAAACTTTGAAGAAACGACGATGAGATATTTTGAACACACATGCATAGTTATATCACGCTGATAGTCCCAAAAGGGGTTGAACAGAAGCATTAGGTAACATATGGTTATGACGTTTGACGCCGTCGTGGTGGAGTGGTCAGTGGTCAGTAGCTGGCTACACATCAAGCGGTCCGGGTTCGAATCCTGGTAGCGGCAAATGTTTGTGTGACGAACACGAATGTTTGTTTGCGAGTCATGGTTCTTTATATATTTATTTAAGTTTATTTATAAAATTATCTAAAATTATTATGTATATTGAAAAAAAAATGTCCGTTATCTAGTATCCGTAACACAAGTTCTTAATGATACTTACTTCAGCCTAGATAATTGGTGTGAGCGTGGAAATATATTATTATATATTAAAATATATATTATTATTATATTATTATATGGTTACACATAAAGCCACATCGGGCAGTATAGGTCATACAGTACACCCCAAAATAGTGACAGGTTTCCAGCCTGTCGCTACACAAAAACCGGCATCAAGCAACAAACCTTCAGTGTACCAACAAACAGAATCCAACAACCAGGACAGATGTTACACTCTAAATTACTCAGCAGTCGGTGTTAATAATTTGAATAAATAATGCTTCGATCAATAACTTTGGTTGTCTAGATAAAATTCTGAGGCCTGAGATGATTTTGACGCTGCTTGTACGTCTTGTACCTAAACTAACAGAAATGACTAATATGTTGATGTGATCAAAGGTACTGACCGGATAGTGCGGTGGATCAGGATGTTCCCTCTTGGCCTGCGCCTCCTGTTGCGCCAGAGCCAGCAGCCTCTTCTTCTGGCTCTGCGGCGTGGCCTGCGGCTGAGCCGGCGGCCGGCTCACTGGCGGCTGGCAAGGGGCCTGAGGCTGACTTTGACCCTACAACAAACATGTAAGGTTAATACAAGTTTTTATTATATCAGCGGATCATTAGTGCAAGTTTTTACTATATCAGCGAATCCTAATACTAATCTTTTCAAACCCATATCTGCGGATGCTGATACTGATTTCCTCAAATCAATATGTACAGATTCTGATACTGATTTTTCAAATCAATATCTGTGGATTCTGATACCGATCTTTTCAAATCAATATCTGCGGATTCTGATACTGATCTTTTCAAATCAATATCTGCGGATTCTGATACTGATCTTTTCAAATCAATATCTGTGGATTCTGATACTGATCTTTTCAAATCAATATCTGCGGATTCAAATACTGATCTTTTCAAATCAATATCTGTGGATTCTGATACTGATCTTTTCAAATCAATATCTGCGGATTCTGATCTTTTCAAATCAATATCTGTGGATTCTGGTACTTATATTTTCAAATAATATCTGCGAATTCTGATAGGGATCTTTTCGAATCAGTATCTGCCGATTCTGATACTGATCTTTTCAAATCAATATCTGCGGATTCTGATACTGATCATTTCAAATCAATATCTATGGATTCTGATACTGATAATTTCAAACCAATTTCTGCGGATTCTGATACTGATCTTTTCAAATCAATATCTATGGATTCTGATACTGATAATTTCAAATCAATATCTGTGGATTCTGATACTGATCTTTTCAAACTAATATCTGGTGAATTCTGATACTGATCTTTTCAAATCAATATCTGCGGACACTGATATCAATAAATTACTTAAATATCCCACTATTCCATATTGAACTTTTCATTGGAGTAAGCAATATGAAATTAAAAATTGTTTATTTGTTATTACTACACTATGCAAGTCACACAATAATTCACTAGCGTCTAATCAATTTATGTTGACAAAACACGGTCTATGATTGGTTAAGAAACTTAAGATGATATTTAAGGTTTTAAAATGTTTGACAATTGTACGAAATCAAGAAAAGAAATCTGTCATGATCAAGCTCTGAGACGGGACTCGTACCCGCGATCTTTTTAAAGTTGTCATAAAAAAAAAACAAGATACTGACCTGATGGTGGTGATGGCAGGGCTGGTGGGGCTCGTGCTTGACGTGTTTATCGTCGCGCGGAGACCGCGGCACGCAGATGACGCCGCCGTGCGGGGCGTTACTGGCGGTGGTGGCGTTAATGGCGGTACTGGCGGTCGTGGCGTTAATGGCGGCGTTAATGGCGACCGCGCTGGCGTGACTGGCGCCGTGGCTCACGTGAGCGGCGGGGTTCGGCACACACTCACCGCTGCCGCCTGAAACATTACGATATGTTATTGGCACGTTTATATTATGAAAACTCGGCACACCTCTGTAGCTAGTTTTACATAAAATTAAAACCATAAACTTCTTTATTTAAATGGGCTTTGCTTAGTACCTTTAAATCGTTAGAAACGCCGTTACGGAATTAAATAATTATTATGCTGAGACGGAGAGGAAATGGCGAACAAAATTCCACAGCTTACAATTTCGTAATGATTTCAAAATATCAGTTCAAATGACATCAATGTATTAAAATTAGTTTTACATGCGTAAAAATGTAACAACGTCGTAATAGGGATGACGACTGAAAAATTATGTTTTAATCTGACAGATAAAACAAGAAAAAATATTAGACCCATTTTTTTTATCACGCAAATAAATAATGGGTCGCGTTTCAGTCGCGTCGCTTGTGAATAGCGTCGTGGGAAAGACTTTTGGCAACTCGTTTCTTTGCTGCACAATCAAGAAATGGAATTCACTGCCAGCACACGTGTTCCCTCCTTCCTACAGTCCTGGGTCTTTCAAAGAGGCGTGAAGAAGCACCATGCAGATCGGTAAGTTGAGGGTGGCTAGAACAGTCGGTCTTCAATTTTTATTTGATCTGAGGTTTTATGCTATAAAGGTGATGCTGGTGGCAAGCTTTTACCGAAGTTTGTGGATGTTTACAAAAAAGACTTGTTACAGTGACTATTCACGCAAACGCAACGACAAAACGTGGGAAGGATCTTGTTTGTATGAAAATGAGTAGTCAACTCATACGGACAAAATTTTGCCGTCAAATGCAACTGCTGTGGACCATACCGACCACATCGCAACCACGATGGACGAAACCGCCAGCGACACCGTGCACCAGCAACTGGCCACCTCACAAACGCAATGACATCAACTTTTAGTTACTATTCTTATTACTACGCATCACATTGATTACATAATTAGCTAGAGATCGTGCGTGACGTGTTGTAATTTTTAATTACAATAGACAAGACAGATCACTTCGTTCACAGTTTTATTTTCGACAGTGTTTTATTTTTTTGTAATAAATTTAATTTAGGATTGAGTTTAGTCTGTATACAACATGTAAACTAAATAACCAACACCCTGAATACAGGTGGTTTGGGATTGGCTTCTGAGTTGATTTCAATATCTTTAAAAAAAAATAAAAAAAATATTGTACAGTCAACAGCACGTCGGGCTATACAAAACTGTCAAATTTCTCCAAACGATTTTGAACCTAAGACTATTTAATATAAAGTGCATAATCGATTGGGAAAATTTGAGTTTGTGGTAACCCAACGTGCTGTCTTGTTGTCTGTAGAACATTTTCTGGGTACTTCTGCTTTTTTTTTGTTTTATTTTTACAAAAAAAATATCGTTTTTATTTAAAAAAAAATTTGAAATTAACTCAGAAGCCGATCCCAAACCACCTGTATTCAGGGTGTTGGTTATTTAATTTACATGTTGTATGTATGTTTTTGTCTTGTGCTGGCAATAAATGTATTTCTTTCTTTCTTTACTTACTACAGAATGGTGCAGCCGCCGAGTGGAACACCGCGAACTTTGTCGGTTGTACTATCGCGGTCACCGTTATCTTCCACCTTAAGGGTCGTTTTTGTATTACACTGTCAAAGACTACCCTTAGCCGGTTGACTAATAGAATTCTGAGTGAAGATCCCAGAGTGATGCAATACAATTGCCTTAGCAAACATCGCCGTCAAGACATCTGGTTGCAATTTGTTAAAACAATAGTTTTTTTTTATGAATTGCCAACCAGATGCCTTACAGAATAAAAGAGGGTATTCTATTGGTCAACAGTAATAGAAGGCGGGGTCAACAGAAAGGGCTCGCTTCAAACGAAAAATTTTTAAACTGTAAAGTTTAGCATGACCCTGATAGTACGGTCACCATCAAAAGTAGATGATCACTTTAGTACCTTGTCATAATAATAATTCATACATAATTGTCGCAACTATTACTGCACAAACGCTGGCGTTGCTATGACATGGTACTAAAGTGATCATCTACTTCTGAAGCTGACTGTACGTACCTCTAGTGTTGTGCGGCGGCGCGCGTCGCGGCGCGTCGTTGTCGTCGTCCGAGTCTGAGATGGTGATGACGGAGACGGCGGGCGACGGCGTGTCGCGGATCGTGATCGTGCACGCGCCGCCCGCTCCGCCCGCACCTCCCACCGCGACCGCCCCACCGCCCGCTACCGCCACCGCCGTACCCTCCCACCCCACCACGGGGTTCGAAGAACGAACCGCGCTGGAAATAACGTGCAACTCAGTAATTGACATTTCAAAAAAATCGGGAGTGGTCTGACCTTGACTTTAACGTATACCGGAAACGACTCAAAGGTTGATAGAAACCTTATATTTTGACGTCATACATGCATATTAAATTTTGGTCACCCATCCGAGTACCGACCGCGCACTTGGTCGCTTAACTTTCGTGATCGATGCCTCAAAAGTTGATAGAAACCTTATATTTTGATGTCATACACGCATGTTAAATTTGGTTGCAATAAGTAAAAGCATACTCGAGTTATCGTGCTTACGCACAGACACACACACACAGACATAATTCCAAAAACTGTGTTTTTGGACTCAGGGAGGTCCATAACGTGTAAATCCGTCAAAATTTTGAGGTCGAATTTTTTGACGATCACAACACTTCCTCTTTCCTACGTATACGAGAAAGTAAAACTAAGTTATGATAATTACGAAACCATTTGGAGCTTTTGTCATCTAGGACACTATAATTATTTTATTTCTCAGAATGTATTACTTGAATAATGAGATATTTAGGCGACCACTCCTTATATAGAGCAATAAAACAAATCCCAGATCGCAGGAGGCGAGGGCGATTAATAGGCGATCTGAAGCTTTCTTCTTTACCGCCTAAGGTAATTAAGTATAGTAAACCGCACATCGGACTATAAAGAACTGACAAATTTCTCCCAACAATATTCAACATTAACTCATTACATATTAATGCGATTTTATGAGGTCTCTTTTATATCACCTTTTATAAGATTCAACATACATAAAAATTTATTAAATACAGAATCCACCACCATTTCATCAAAATCTGTCGCCATTTGTCGTAGCTTCTTCTCAGCTAGGGATAAAAGTTTCAGGTGTAAAACACTTTCATAATTAGCCTTAACGTCAATTAATATGAAGTGAGATGAAGGAAGAGACGTTAAATATAATATAATTTAGGTTATAATTTTCCAAACAACTTAGAATATTATAAGTCTTACTTATGGTCATGATGATGTCTGTGTCTCGAAGGCGGCGTGCCTTCCTTGACCCGCTTCTTAACAGGAGATAATTGCGTGGGTTCCTTCTTGCCGCCACTGCTGGCCATACTACAAGAGAAACAAGAAAACGTAAATAAATTGTCAAATTAAATTAAACTTTTGGAATAAATTTACACGAAAAAAAGAAATAGACTTGTGTATATATAATAATAGCCTTAAATATTTTTAACCATAAATACAACAAATAAAATTCGAAAATACAACAAATAATTTTAATTCAATTTTTATTTTTAACAGTTTAATAAAATTAATTACTGTATAGGTAATACATAATTATATTAGCATTTATAATTTGTTTTCACCGCAACAATATTATTGTTTGGTAATTCTGTGGTACAACAGAAAGCTGCAGTGTTTTACGTGGTAGTGTAATATTATTATATTTTTCCAACATGATAAGCATTTTAGTCCAGACAAAATTTTCTTATAAATCATAATATTGACTAGCTTTTGTTGACGTTGGTCATTCAAATACGAACTTTTCGATCATTAACCTATGAATATTCAATCCTATTTGGTACGTGCTATTCTAAGAATTACAATTATTTTAACTAATATTCGTGCTGGTATTAGTATAGTTTAGAAGCCTATCTTCAAACGTTTCATTACAATTAACAATGCCTAAACCGAAATAAGAGCTAAAATAAAAAGTGCAAGCCTAAGTTAGTAAAATTGTGAATTTGCATCGAAATATGTTTATTTTTTAGAGCAGTGTACTATTCGTTTTCACTATTTTGTTCTTTATAATTTACCAAACAATCTAAACAAATCGCACGTTGTCTCTCAAACTGGGTCGCTCTTAAATATTGCTGACACAAGTCGATAATAGTCGAAAAACGCCGAAAAGCTGATACCAAATATAGTTAATAAAAATTATGTACTATAAACATGATTTTGAGTGTAAGCGAACATATACAGGCGTGAGTTACATCTAAAATATGAGGGTTAGCACCTGTATTGATGCGTTTGGTGGTGCGGTTGGTAGTGCGGCACGGCGCTCGCTTGCTGCTTGGTAGATCTGTTGACAACCCTCGCATTGTTACACATTCATTCTACATTTACAACTACGGACACGTTTATTTCTAACCTACGCTTAATTTATTGACAATTCCAGCGCCAATTTATTCGGAACTACAAAATCAGTAGTGTCGTGATTTGAAGTCGATATAGATATTTACATGAATAATAGTCATACTCAATAATATCGTCTTGCTCCCTTTTCCGTATTGGAGCAATTAAAAAAAATTATGGTAATTCCTTTTTCCTTTGGGATTGGATTGTAACTACCAGACACTCTTTACATTAGTTGTTAATTGACGTTCTTAGAGCAATAGCCCGTGTTGTGGCATTCCATACATTAAATTTTTGACTCAATCTACAGAGCAACTTTGAAGTTTATTGTTATCAATACTTTTACTTGATATTGCGTATTTACTAATGCGAAGCTTACAACTTAGAAGTAGTTTTGATTATGAATTAAACGTGGAATGAGCAAACCGGGAGTGCAAGTTCCATACTGTGTGTACACCAAACCAAACATGGTACAAACTTGAATATTTAAACTTGTTGATCGTGCGTACTATCTTGACTATAAAAATCTAGCAGTTTTTTATTTGAATGGACTTCGCTAAGTACTTTTAAATAGCCAATCGTAACCGTTAGCGCACTCGGTCTAGAATGGCTGACATAGTCTGTTCTTATTGGCACAAACTGGTATTGGAGGGTTCGCCTGTCAATTAGGCACGTCATTATCACGAGATTATCGCTTACAAGTGGTACACTAGGAACATTGTTGATTGCTTCTACGTCCTATAGCGAGCTCATGAGCTTGCGCAGGTATGAGGCGAAAATATCACTAATATATAATTCTGCACTTTATTTTTTAGCAAATATGAAACAATACATTATGGAGCTCTGATGCTTACCTGTCAATTCAAGGACACTTGGCTTAGTAATAAGCTCTTTAGCTATTGCGAATGTCGTTACGGCAATGTTTGCTTAGGCAATTGTATTGCATCACTCTGGGATCTTTACTCAGAATTCTATTGGTCAACAGGATAAGAGGGTAGTCGTCGACAGTGTAATACAAAAGCGACCCTGAAGGGCCCTTCAGACTCACGCCGAAAACCTCTGAGAACACCCGAGAAGCGTGAATGTGATTAGTTTCTCACCTTCTCGCTCTCGCGCTCACTCGACTGTTCTCCGCTCGATGTCGGCTTTCTTGTTCGCTTCAAAGGGTTTGTCGGGCGAGAAAAGAGAACCGTATCACATTCTCATTTAGTTTCGGTGCGACGTGTAGAGTGGTTTGAAATAAGATTCACAAACCTTGTTCTATTTCGATAAATTTGTGTTCGCCTGGGCCTTCGTTTTGTCTTAATATTCTTCTTTAAATAAATGGTGTTAGCGATACTAAACGCATTTCGCCAATGTCAAGTAAAAATGTACTTAAAGTAACAGACAATTGAGGTTAAAAATGGAGTCTCTTAACACTTGTTTTTACAGCAAGAACTCTGGAGAAACTCTTTTCTTGATATTATCTTATATATAAAATTTCCATGTCACAATGTTAGTTACCGTACTCCTCCGAAACGGCTTGACCGATTTTCATGAAACTTTGTATTGGCTACTATCTATTTTCCATACCCCTAAGTGATAAGGGTTGTTCACCCTTAATTTTTGGAGTTTACTCCTTAAGAATCGATTTGCATATATAAGGGGCCCGGTATGAGAAAAATGTGAAGAGTAAAATTTATCGATGAATGACCTCGAATGACCTCGTTACGTTTTTCGTGCGCATCCTATGTCGCGCAACTTTACTTTTTAATTGTCAAAACACGGATGACAGCAGGTGCGCCATCTCACCCGTCTCGGAGTAAACTCCAGTCGTGCGTCGGAGCTGACACACACAACTTTTTTGTTTTTTTTTTATTATGTGGCATTAAAAAATACATACAAACCTGAATTTTTGCTTTTTTATCAAAAACCCCTATTTTTTATAGCCATTTTAGTAATTTAATCATTTTTGTAAGGCAAAATAACGTTTGCCTTACAAAAATGAATAAATTGCGATTCAAACTGTGAAACACACTCGCCGAAACTTCTCTCGTGAGTCTGTTAGGTTGTAAGAGAGCGCGATAGTATGAATGAATGAATGAATGAAAACTTTATTTGTATAGTTTTACAACACACATACACAACAAAAAATAAATAGTAATCTAACTATACACACTATATAATTTTACATTACATTGCAATATATGTGTGCTGCAGAAATACAAAAGGGTGATAGCTCAGTGACTGGTTTTGCTTTTCAAGCAAAGCACTGGTATTCTGCTATAACCCAACGGAGGACAGAAAGAAAAAACAAAAATGCTAC
Organism: Elophila nymphaeata; assembly: GCA_955850985.1. Lineage (NCBI taxonomy): Eukaryota > Metazoa > Arthropoda > Insecta > Lepidoptera > Crambidae > Elophila > Elophila nymphaeata. The sequence goes on along the minus strand of OY039086.1, from coordinate 9,440,634 downwards.
ATGATATGGAAATGTTAAATAAATATATACACAGCAAAAATTCTTATATAAAAAAATGAGTACATATTAATTACATAGATATCCAGCACTAAATAAAATCTACATAAATTTCTTATTAATAAATGGTTTGCTCTCTTAATATTACAATGATTTGACCAATCTACTCCGGCACCCAGTGATCACTGCCACATGTGCTAGATCTAATATAGCCAGATCCCGGCCAAAAAAAGTTAGTCAGACGGCAAAATCCGCCATCAACTATCCGTTTGGTATACCCACACATTGCTTTTCCAAAAGGAAAGATTTCAGTTTTCTTTTAAAAGTGTACTTAGTAGTGGTGTGGGTACCTCTTGTGCGGGTGGTGGTGCTGGTGGTGGTGGTAGTCCCAGTCTGCGTCTGGCAGCGGCGCGGGCTCCACGATGAGCGGCGCGCGCCACTCCGCCACGCCCACGCCGTGCTCGCCCACGCCCACGCCCACGCCCACGCCGTGCTGGTGGTGCGCCGCCGCAGCAGCCGCAGCAGCAGCCGCCAGCTGCTGCACCTGCCGCCACAGGTGCTTACGTTAAGCCCTCGTCCACAACAGCGAATCTCAACGCGCGTATTTGAAACTCGCGCGAAGCTTGTGGACGCAATGTATTGAGCCCGTAGATTGAGAATAATCTATATATACAGGGTGTAAAAGACATGAGCAGTCAAACGAGAACCATGTATTCTGCTCACCGTCATAACATTTTTCTTCCTTTAGACTATACCTGGGAAATTGATAGTTACGATTTTATTGAAGGTTAAAGTCATAATTTTTTTTCTCATTTTTTTATGAAAACGTATTCTATACGTTATTTCTTAATTAGTGTCCAAAGAAACATTATCATTTTTTTTAGTATTTCATAACAAAAAATGGCTTCAAAACGTTAGAATTCAATGTATCTCACTCGATGCGCACGGACACTAACGAACGGGGCCGCCGTCAAGCAAAATTAACGCGGTTTTGCGAGTTGCGTGCGAGTTGAGCTCTTTACATTGCGCGGTATAATTTGCAATTTTTTGTAACACCAAAAAATAAAAATCATTTCCCAGCAATATTTTTTTTGAAATATGTCTTATTTTGATATATAGAATATGTGGTTTTCGTTTGACTGCTCATGTCTTTTACACCCAGTATATAAAAATTAATTGCTGTTCGTTAGTATCGCTAAAACTCGAGAACGGCTGGGCCGATTTAGCTAATTTTGGTTTTGAAATGTGTGTCGTACTCGTAGTCCAGGGAAGGTTTAAACGGTGAGAAATTGTGGAAAAATTGCAAGAAAGATAGTAAAAACAACAATTTCAATTTCCCATATAAAGTTTTCTACCTACTTTCCTGTCAAACATTTGACGTTCCGCCATTTTAGCGAAGGGAGAGTTTTAATGTCGTTAGGACAGGTGCAAAGACGTTTAGTACTCCGTGAATAGGTGATACGTAGTACACCGGGTCATCTAGTATATAATAATAATATATTTTCACACTCACACCAATTATCTAGCCTGAAGTAAGTATCATTAAGAACTTGTGTTACGGATACTAGATAACGGACATTTTTTTTTATATATATAATACTTTTTTTTTAGATACCTTTATAAATAAACTTAAATAAATATATAAACAACCATGACTAGCAAACAAATATTCGTGTTCGTCACACAAATATTTGCCGCTACCAGGATTCGAACCGGGACCGCATGATGTGTAGGCAGCTATACTAACAACTCCAAGTATAGATGAGCTACTAAAGAATAATAATTATTAGAGTGAGAAAGCTTATATGTCTGATATAAGCTTTTTCAGACAAGTGCGTGGTGCTTTGATATTTCTCATCATTTTAAGTGATTTATGTCAGTTTTAACAATGTAATCATTCTAATACGCAGTATTTTGTGTGATTTCGTTTGTAGTAATGGTGAAGTGTTGTATAATTGTCTGTAAAAGCCAATACTTAGTCTATTGTTGTAGCTATGGGTATAGTATGTAGATACATTGCTATCTCGCTTAGGTGTACGCTGATGACTTATCTATACTCTATTCTCAATCTACGATTGAGCCCCAGTACCTCGCCGACGCGCATAGAGATTCGCGGCGAATTCGCTCTTCTGGACAAGGTCTAAGGCGGCCGTACACATCTATACAGGGTGTAAACAGACCTAAGACAAAGCCACAGTCTACGCATTCTATACATCAAAATAAGAAACATGAAAATAGTCATTTGTTCAAAAAAATGAAGTAGTTGTTTTTGTATGAGCGCTTGAAATTTTAAACTACGTAACGAATTTCAATGCGGTTTTTATAGTAGTATATGCGGATAGTAGATAAAGCGAAAATTTTATGTAAAAATCGTAGTAAGTGGAGAGAAGTGACCTCTGTCTATTTGTATGGAAGAAAGGTATGGCCTTACGATAAGAAAGTACTGTCTACTTATATGAAAGAAAGTTATGACTTTATGTAAAAATCATAGCAAGTGGAGAGAAGTGATTTCTGTCTACTCGTATGGGAAAAATGTATGAAAAGAAGTGATCTTTGTCTACTCTTATGGAAGAAAGGTATAACCTTATGTAAGAATCATAGCAAGTGGAAAGAAGTGATTTCTGTCTACTCGTATGGAAGAAAGGTATGACCTTATGTAAGAATCATAGCAAGTGAAAAGAAGTGATCTCTGTCTACTCTTATGGAAGAAATGTATAACCTTATGTAAGAATCATAGCAAGTGGAAAGAAGTGATTGCTGTCTACTCGTATGGAAGAAAGGTATGACCTTATGTTATGTAAGATTCATGGAAGTGGACAAAATTAGTAATCTGTGCCTAGAAAGACGTAAGGAAAAAATATATATTAAATATATTTATTTTCTACTTGCCTGATACGCTGGCTGACACAGTATAGAGGAGACGAACTGATGCGGGAAGGGTTCAGCCGCTCTGGTGGCATATTGTCTTGCTCCTCCCACAGCCACGCGCCCACCTTGGTATAGTTGGTACTGGAAATCAAACATTTAACTGTAACGATCGAATATTTTCAAGAACTAATGTAATTGAGCACCCCAACGCTTTTCTCTAAATAGTAATTATACTTTTCGTTCATCATTTAGTTTCTATACTAAAAAGTTATTTTTCACTTTTTTAGTCCGATTTGACATAATGCGCCCTCCACATTCTCGCCGAGAACACCCGAGAAGCGAGAATGTGATTAGTTTTTCGCGTTCTCGTTCTCGGGCTCGCCTGTTATCGGCTCGGTGTCAGTTTTTTGGCCCGCTTCAAAGGGTTTCTTGGGCGAGAAAAGAGAACCGTATCACATTCTCGTTCGGCCTCACTGCGATGTAGGAAGTGATTTCCATCGCATGTGTGTGCTTTGCAATTATTATTTTATTAATCCGAGCTTTGCAACAGGGCCTGTCTAAATAATTAATTTTATCTACACTCATGCTTTAAATATTCTATAAAACATTGATTTTGCTTCTAATTTTTTTAAGTTAGGATCGAAATTCATAGCAATTCGTTCAGGTTTAAGTCCCGTCTCAGCACTTATCCATTCCATCCCAGGTTTTTTTTCTATTCTATTTAATTTGGTATCCTCTATAAAATATTCTAAAACAGCTCATTGCCAACATTAAAACAACCAATATTCTAGTATTAACGGATAATTATAATGTTAGGTTGTACTAATTTTTATAATACCACTCCTTCGCTTTTTCCTACAAACTGCTGTACACAGATTAGAAAGAATATGTCTAAACTGCTGTAGTTTACTGTAAATACCAGAGTAGTCAGTCATCCATTTCGCATGACGGTCGAGAACGCAAGTGAGAAGGTCGCGTGAGTGTGGATACCTTCTCGTTTCTCGGGTCAGTGAGTCTGGAGGACCTATTAAAGCTTAGTTTTTTTAAATTATTATTTTTCTGAAATAGTTTGAGGCAATGTGTGTGTACATACGAGGTTGTCGTAGGGCGCGGCCCTGAGCCGCTGCTGGTTGATGGTGAGCGCGAGGTGGTGCGCGGAGGGCGGCGCGGCCGGCACCACCCCGCCCACGCCAGACACGTACTCGCCCGCCGTCACCCCGCCCACGCCGCCCACGCCGCTGCCACTGCGACGGCAAACCTGCACACAAACACACACTATAAAGCCTAGCCTCAACTACAACCATACATTCATACAACATGTAAATTAAATAACCAACATCCTGAATACAGGTGGGCTGGGATTGGCTTCTGAGTTGATTTCAAAAAAAAATTAGAAAAAAGATTTTTTTAGAAAATAAAAATTGACAGAAAATATTACAATAATTTCTAGGTACTTACTTTTTTCAAAAAAAGAAGTTTTTTTTATTATTATTTTTAATTTACATGTTGTATATGACTACATTTTTCAGGCTCGTATTTACATTAACACCGTACTAAATTGACCTACAAAATAGGATAAATGCTCATCAAAAAAGTCTCACCAAAAGTTGTTTTTGGTGAGCAAAACGTCCATTTTGGTGAGCAATGTACTATTTTTTTGGTGGGCACTAAATTTGTTCCCATTTAAAAACAAACAAGTTATGATAATTACGAAACCATTCTTTTTTTCAGAATTAATTGCAATTTTGAGATATTTAAAAAAAAACTAAATGTACCCAAAAATGGAAACAAAGGATTAGTAACAGAAAGGAAAATGACTTTGCAATGCATCTTTTTTTTTTAATTATTGGTCCAAACTTTAAAATTTTACAGTTGTGTCTTTTTTAGAGCCCAAGATATAGATAAATATATTTGATTTGATATAAGTCAACCTTATAAATGCTACAACAATGTTGCAGCATTCTATATGCAATGCTGCAAGATAGCAACATTACCATTACAACAATATTTTACAAATACAGACAACTCGAGAACAAAATATTCGTACCAGATCTCAAACCCTTAGCGAGGTAGTGTTACAATACACTACCACAGTGACCAGACCATATTGAATTATTAATAATAAATAACAAAAACGACATCTATACTTACTAACATTATAAACAGAAAAGATATGTATGTTTGTAACAAATAAACTCAAAAACTACTGAACGAATTACAAAAGTTCTTTCACCATTAGAATACTACATTATTCCTAAACGACATAGGCTATAAGTATATAATATTTTAAAAAAAACCTCCATGCGTACGAAATTGTAGGAAGAGCGCTTGTTCGTAAATAAAATTGTTACCTCCATCATCTGTACAGAGGCCTTGACGTTGTTGCAGTGAGCGTAGTCAACGAGATGAGCGAGCGTCACGAAAGCGTGGTTCAGTGCCTCGCCTGGAGTTATTCGTCTCTCCTGCGAACAATACATTAGAATTTTACATCACATTATTAATTTTTTTTAGGGCTGCCTAAGAAATTATTACAGCGAAAAAGGTAGCAGTTACGTCTGCTGGTCTATTCACTAACTTTTTTGACAGATGAAAGTGATAATAACCGAGTGAATTACATATCTATTGCTGTTTTACACGACACGCTATTGGAACTTTTCGTGTAAAAACAGCAATAGATATGTATGTAATTCACTCGGTGATTATCACTTTCATCTGTCAAAAAAGTTAGCGAATAGGCTAGCCGGTCACATGTGCCAACTTGGGAAATACCTAGCAACTTTTACAAACATCTTTATAACCTTTTGAACGCCAGAGCATAAGCGCATCGGCGTACCTTCCACTAAGTCACTATTTCTATGACATAACCTTGAAAAATAATAGGGACTTCAAAAACTTCATCGATAAACATAGGCGGGTTTTCATATTTGTCTGTAATTTTTGAATAAAAGTAAGACTTAAAATAAAAAGGCTTAGGAGCGTTTGGACCAATTTGCGTTTGGTCCAATTGTAATAAAAAATTAAAATTCGCGACTTATTTGATTTTTGACTATATTTGATTTGATTTGACTTGTCAAATTCACGGTTTGCACAATTCGCGGTTCGTCCGTTTCGCGATTGGTCCAATTTATATGCAATATATTTGTTCGCTTATAATAATAAGAATATTAATTATTATTATTGGTAGGTCAGGTTTTTTTTTTGACCAAGCAGAGTGGAATTATTGTCACATCATTACTACGTGCTACTGCGTGTTATACGATTGGACAAACCGCGAATTTAACAAACAACGAATTTGACAAACCACGAATAGGACATACCATTATTTGGACAAAAGGCGAATAGGACGAACCGCGAATTAGGTAGATTGGACCAAACGCGCCTCTCGAGGTCTATTCAGATTACAGCGGTATTCACTAACGATGTTTTCAATTTGTTTTCATAAAAATCTAACTTTGTCCTTCAATAACTTCATAACTATTAATTTCCCAGGTATAGTTTAGAAGAAAAAAATGTTCCTAATGATGAGCGGTATACGTAATTCTCGGCTTGGTCATAGGTCTTTTTACACCGGTTATTTTATCTACACTCATGTTTTAACACGTTAACTGTCCCTATACAAAAATATTTGACAAACCCATAAATCCAGGACAGCTTTTGTATGTAATATTTTGTCTGAAAAGGACAGAAAATACCCTCTTTTGCATCTTCTTATTTTTCCTACCCTGCTCCCAATTTATTGTTGGGGTCGGTTCAGTACGTCATGATATCGACAATAAAGTTGTATACTAGTCTGATTACCTGGTCCATTGTAAGCATCCGTTTGAGTAGATCAATGAATTCCCTTCTGTCTGCTTTCTCAGCCAACAGCTGGCCGCCTTCGAGATCCGTTGGTACGTTGACCTGAAAGTAATAATTTATTATGTTAGAATTCATAAAAATACATTACCACTTGATTGTATTTATAATAAAAGTACAATTTTGAGCGTGACATATTTTATAATGGAGCTCTGCAGCCATAATCATTGACAGAAGCAAAACACTACAAAAACAGATTACATTTTTTGTCAATCCCTTCAAAATAAAGCGTCTCATTGAGAAATTTGAAAAAGAGAGACAAATATATAAATATGGAAGACTATGGGACTACTGAAATTTGGTTGTGTTGTAGTGTTCGGCACGCTTATTTGGCAGCACGCATGAGGATTACTATTGAACGAGTCTGTCTGATTAGTCTCTTAGGCTATTCGAGCTGCAAAAGATGTGGGGTAGGGCTTAATTGTTAGGTATTTTAAAAGGTGTGAAAACAAAATTGATTTCAATAACTTCAAGGTGCTATCTTGAAACATGGCTGTATGGCCACTTTACCTTCGTTTATAAGCGTTAAAAACACATTACGAACTTCTAAATTCATGAACTCCTACTATCGTAGGTTACATCTCAATAATTATATCGTCGTGAGCAAGTAATTTATAGGTTAAACTGGAAGGCACACTGCCAAAAAAAGTGAAGAAAAGAAATTGTCCATGAAACCGCTTATTTCCTATTTGTCCCTTTCTAAACCACTATAGCACACGTACGTAAGTAGGTAAGTTATCATATTACTTGTGCGGAAAGTTAGAAAGATTCAGATAGGAAACGGAAATATTCAAAAGTTACTTGGGGTCAAAAAAGTTGTCTTCACTATTTTATTGGTAGTGTATCTTCCAGTTTAACCCACAAATTTCTTGGTCGTGAGGTAAAATCAGAGTCAGTAGGAGCACGCACCTGTCCGATGTCGTCGAGGCAGTTGAAGATGTACTTGCGAGCCTCCTTGCTCTTGATGCCGGTCTCCAGCTCGTGCTCCTCGGGAGTCTTCAGCCGCCAGAATGGGTAAGTGCTGTCCACGTCGCGATAGAAGAACTTCGCCGTCTTGCTCGCGCTACAAGATAAAATTACATACATGTCACGCCCATTGTGCCGAGCTTTAGGTAACGTTCATCATCATCATTATCAGAAAAGCCTTTATAATTCGACTCACTGCTGAGACACAAGGACTCTCCTTGTCGTCTAAGGAGGCTTAGGTAGTAGCCCTGGCGGACTAATCCTCGAGTATAACGTGATCAATACCCCTTTGCTGATCCATTAGTCGCCTTCTACGACACCCATTAGAGGATATGGGGTGATGCTATTCTACTCAGCCGGCTTCATATTTTTATTTTTTTTATTTTTATTGAAAGGCACAGTTACAAACAACAGATTACAACACTTATACAAATAGATAACTAGGCATACTAAATAAACCTGAAGTCCAATTACAATAGTGCACAGCCTTGGTTTAGTAACTTAGACAGCAAACAGTAAACGGCAATTAAATTTATGTAAATAAATAATAAAAAAAACTAGAAAATATTGTTCACAAGATAAATTGTTGTTAAAATATTATGTTTAAAAATTAAGGAATGAGCTCACACACTAACCTCTTAAATACGAGTGCACCATCGCCAAATATGTCACACTCAGAACAAATTTCATTATAGTTAGCACACATCCTACGCAGAGGATTGTTTCTTGAAACATTGTTTTTAGACAAAGGAATGCTAAATAATTTAGGATCACGCACAGATCGAGTCGGCACCTTCAGATTGAGTTTCTTTAACAAACCACTATCGTAAGTTCCGTTGGCAATCCGACGGAGTGAGGAAAGGTCACTTATAGCTCGACGCTTTTCTAGCGAGTACATGTCAAAATGACATAGGCGATCAGAATAGGCAACTTTCTTTCTCCTAATTCCGCATTTTACAGCAAGCACTCTAATGAATCTCCTCTGAATGGCCTCAATTCTGTCGATATGAATATTGTAGATTGGGGACCAAACTGATGAGCAATATTCGAGAAGGGTTCGTACTAATGATGAGTATAGTATTATCCATGATTTTGTATCCTTAAAAGGCTTAGCATTGCGAATAACAAACGAAAGCATCTTATTCGCTTTGCTGCATATGTGGTCATAATGAGGCCTAAAAGAAAGCACATTATCAAAGTAGATTCCTAAATCCCGAACAACCTCAACCCGATCAATGATGCAGTCGGATATTTTATAATTATGTAAAATCGACTTTTTATTTTTAGTAAAGGAGATAACGCTACATTTATTTATGTTTAATTTCATCTGGTTGAAAACACACCACCTGACCACAGCATCTACGTCCTCTTGAAGGGCTATACAGTCACTAAAATTCTCAATTCGTCGGTATATTTTTATATCATCTGCAAAACCCAGACATTCACTAGTGATTAAATTTAATAAATCGTTAATGAAAATCAAGAACAAAAGAGGTCCCAAATTTGAACCTTGTGGAACTCCAGACGTCATTATGAAAGGCTTAGAGTCATAACCACTCAGGGCAACAAGTTGAGACCGGTTTAGCAAATATGAAGCAAACCAGCGATAGAGGCTGCCGTGTATGCCCAAGTGATGTATCTTAGCTAATAATATTGTATGATTCACACTATCGAAGGCTTTGGAAAAATCTGTATATATAGAGTCTACCTGTCCTCTACAGTCGAAAGAATCACATATATATGTTGTATATATTAATAAGTTGGTATTGGTAGACTTACCCCTAACGAAACCATGCTGCCGCTCACTCAGTAACGGGTGGAAATGGCTACAGATGCGGTGATAAACAAGGGACTCGAATATTTTTGCAAACCAACTCAATATACTAATAGGACGATAGTTTGTTACGTCTTTTTTGTCACCCGATTTGTGTATGGGTGTTATTTTTGAAGTTTTCCATAGTTCCGGGAATATGCCTTCATTCAATGACCTATTGTATATAATTGTCAATGGAGTAGCCAATGCTGAAGCACATATACGAATAAATATTGGCGGAATACGGTCTGGACCTGGGCCTTTTGACAAGTCAACATTTTTCAGCGCTGTCAGAACCGCATCCTCCCTTAAGTGAAATGGTGCCATAAAAAGGTTTGACGGAGCAAAATCGGGGGAATACGTGACCGACGTGTTTGTATTATTGACGGAAGAGAAAAAGTCAGCGAATAGGTTTACCACACCACTACCGTCCGTCGCCTCTCGTCCTTGATAGTAAATTGTGCTAGGGACAACATTTGTAATTTTTTTATTTTTAGTATAACGCCAAAAAGATTTTATATTCAGATGCAGATCTTTCTCTATTTTGTCAATGTAATTTATGAAACATTGACGCATAAGATCTTTGGCGCGGGACCTAAGCATGGAGAATGTATCGTAATCTCTTGGGTTTCTATAAACTTTAAATAGCTTATGATACTTATTTTTTTGTTTGAGGGTCTTCTTTAAGTGGGGAGAGAACCATTCAGGGTAACGGTTGCTATGCAATTTACTTTTAGGAGTGTGTGTATTAATTACTGAATACAACTGGCCATAGAAAGACCGAACAAAATCATCACAGTTAAGGCTACCGGAACTATGGTGCCAGTCAGTTTCCTGGAGTTCTTTAATACAAGCCTCGAAGTTAGTTTTATAAAAGTTAAGTTTATCAGATTGACAGTTGACGCGTAAAGTAGAAGTTACCACATGGAAATCTAGCTCAAACGGGGGATGATGTAAGTCCAAACGGCTTATTGGTGCCGTATTCTGAATCGAGAACAGGTCGGGATAATTTGTTATAACTAAATCTAGTATTTTATCATTATGGTTCTTGAATATATTAATTTGAGATAAATAATTAGAATTAAATAGATCATATAGTGCTTTTGATTTTTCGCAATAATAATTAAATGGGGTCATGGTTTCTTCTGACCACTTAATGTCACCTAAATTAAAATCACCCAAAATGCATGTAATTTGACTGGGGTTTTCGTCGATTATTTTTTGACTGTTCTCAATAAAATTGACAAAATCAGTAGAAGGTATGTAATCTGGAAGATAGACTACACATAGGTTTAAAACTTTGTTTTTGTTGACAACAACCCTTATCCACAAATCCTCTATATAGTCGGACTGCCAACTGTTCACGACAGTAAAACTAAGTTTTTTAGAAATCGCGATCAGAACACCGCCTCCGTGATGCTTTTTGAAACGCCTCAAAAAATCTCCACCGCGATCCCTGCGTAATACCACATACCTATCATCAAATAGTTCAGATGAGAGCACAGAGTTGTCAAGCCACGTTTCACTTAGACAAACTATATCGTAATTATTACATAAAATATTATTATAAATGTCCACAGTTTTGGTCTTCATACCTCTGATATTCTGGTAATATATGTTTATTTTCTCCGTAATATATTGGAATCAATAGACGATACGTTAGAAAGCTTAGTACATTCTATATAATTAAGTCTAAACTGTTGGTAGTTTTTATATGTATGTATTGAGAATCTTGTGACTTGCGGACATAAATCCGGCCATTACGAACCCAGACAAACTGGTAATTGAGTCTCTTTGCCTTCATCCTCGCTGCAATATGCAAAGATTTATTGCCCGGTGAGAGGTGCTCGGACACGAAGACTGGCTTTTTTTCACCAGCAAGCCCTAAAAGTGCAGTATTTAGTTTTTCATTCGGATGCGCTTTATTGTATCTGTGTACAGCTGAGTAAAATTCGTCGCGACATCCCACGCTCCGAAACTTGGCTATTATTGAGCGAGGCACCTTACTATCTTTATTTTGCTTGGCGACCCTCACGCAACTTATCACATCCTCTTCTTTCATTTTTCATTTTTTTTTCAAACGTTTGGTTAGACATAAAGCCAAACCTGGCAGTATCATGGCTAGCATCCTGTCACCTACATACAAGGAACGTCTAATTAAGCTTTTAAAGAACAACAAAAGTCAACAACCAAGACAGTTGTTACACTTTAACGTGGGTTCCCAAACTTATTTTGATTGTGACGCCCTTAGGAATTTGCCACCTTTTTTGAGACTCCCCTCTATTTATAGTCTTGTTCTTGTTAAGCTCGAATCAACTCAACAAAGTGATAGTCCGACAACCTAACTCATCAAAAGCAATCTTTGATCTAATAGTCAAAGAGCCAAGTCTGAAATTAGTCAATCATTCAATCAGTTTATAATCGAGTAACTGGGCAGTAGATCATTTTTGACCCAAAATTCTTAGCACACTTTCTGTGAACAGTAGATAACTACCTCTGGTAAACACAAAATTGGAAAAAGGCCAGTATTTGACACAAGTAGAAAGCAAAATTCTTCAATCCTACATAACTTTTTCTTTGCTTGGCCGCAGATGCCTTCAAAGCACCATGGTTTTTTTTTAGAAGGAATGAACCTTGAGTTCGTTGAGGACCTTGAGGTTCGCCTGGCAGGTGAGGGGACCTCACCTGCCAGGCGAACCTTCCTAGAGGATTTCTAGTCATCACGCATCTTTCACAGATGAGTCTCTACACCAAATTGCTCTCTATCTCTAGGCCTTTCAAGCCGGAAGGGTTGTACATACCTGTTTAGCATGTGTTCGGTGGGCAGACCCTGCGTCTGTGAGATGTATCTGATCTGATCGTACTCTGAGGCACCCGGGTACAGCGGCCAGCCCAGGAAAAGTTCGGCCACCACACAGCCCAGGGACCACATATCGATCGCCTCGCAGAAAGCTAGACCCAGGATAATCTCTGGCGCCCTGGTCAAACAGAAAATTTTTTGTTAAACTACCTTCCAACAACTACACGCAGAATATAGTGAAGGGCCGGTTTCAAGTGTTCTGATTAGGAGATATCTGACAGTTTTCTGTGAAACAGGCCCAAAGAATTTTTTTTATTAATTCTTAAATAACAAAATTGTAACAATACTAGTGGCCGCCCGCGGCTTCGTTCGCAATAATGTCGGTTATTATGTAGGTTATAGCCTTCCTCGATAGCTGGACTATCCAAAACAAAAAGAATTTTTCAATTTGAATCATTAAATTAGTAGAGACAGCTTTAAGATATTAGTTTAGATGGTCGGCAAGGTTCAACCTGAACTTATTCCAATATATATAAAATTTATCACCTAGCCATCCCAAAATGTAACACAGGTGTTACATAATAAAAATATTATGTTACGTCTTTACCTTTGAAATTGATGATTATTCTGATACATTTAATCGAACTTTGAAAAAACAAAATGAAAATGGGTCTTTTTTAGTTCACTAAACCGATCTTAATAAATTATTGTTACCTGTAATATCTACTTTGAAGGTAGGTATTGCAGACGGCCTTGCTGACATGTGATGCACTTCCAAAGTCGATAACCTTGACTCTATAGGGTTGCCGCGCGGGCTCTACCAGCATTATGTTCTCTGGCTTCAGATCCGCATGGATTAGGCCCAATTGCTGTTCGAAAAGAAAAAAAGAACATTATTATAAAAAAAGACATACAAAACAATAAATCGCCAATAATTAACACTCGCATTATAAGTACAGTCGAAGTCTCTGTCGCAAAAAATGTCAAATCCCTAAGGGCATCACAGTAAAAATAAGGTTAGGAAGCCTTGTCATATACTAAATACCCAATCGCACAATTCAAGATTTTAGTCAATCAATATAGTCAACATCTTAGGCAGGTAATAAAAAGCAATTCACAATATAAATAAGGGTGTTTACGAAACCAGATGGCCTCATCTGGTTTCAACCTTTTTAATAGGTATTGGTATCAAAACACATGAAATTCATGTAGCACAAAACATCATAAGCTTGACAAACGAGGTTTTATGATATATTTTTTGTTAAATTCTCCCTATTACGCTAAGAGTTAGTGGTAAGGGTAAGTGCTTCGCGAGAAATGATCGCAACAGACCTCAGGCCCGGACTTCATCAAAGAGAGGAACTGTGTTTTAAACAACCAATAGAAATTCGTTATTCCCACATCTCGTCTCCGCTCAGCTTCAGTGGATACCACCGAGCGGAGATGTATCATATTTGTGTGGCGCGATCGAGCTAGCGGAGATGTGAGCTGAACCCCTAGTATGAGTTTGTTAATTTTCGAGCTCGCTCAAGCATATTGTCCGTTTTCATACTAGCGGCAATAGCGTAAACTATCAGAAACAGTGGACTATGTATGAAAAGAGACGATACGTTTGATCGAGCTCGAAACCTATCAAAACTCATACTAAGGGTACTGTGCCTCGAAACTGGCGCCGGACGACTGAATGCAGCGGAAACGAGAAGATATGTGAGCAGTGTGTAGTGATTCTGCTTTTTCAGACTGTTTCTTCTTCTTCAAGTAAAAGATACTGTTTAAGTAAGTGACATGGAGACGTCTGGCTTTCGTGTCAGATCGAATTAAACTGCAATCTTAACAAACATCTTACACATTTCCGCTACAGTCTTAGTCAGTACGCATCTCCACTCAGCTTTGGTAGATACTCCTTTGTTGAAAAACATCTCTTCTCGTCTCCGCTTCGAACATTTCCGAACATCTCCGCTTTGATAGAGTACGGGCCTTATGATGGCGAGTGATGAGGTGGAAATCCCACTATAAAATTATCAACCTCAAACTCACCACAAAACCTTTATATCAATGATTCATCTTAACTGATCGACAACACGGATGTGTATGCATCAAAATAACATCACTTTCACTGCACAAAATCCAATCCGAACAATTTGAATCATCGAAACAAAAACATCCTCATGGAAAGCATGACGGTTTTCCGTACTGCCACCTGGCGACTACTATTTTAAAAAAACCCCATTAATTGGGTTCTCCCAGTAGATCAGTCGGAAGAGCAATAATCATAGCAGCAAAAGGTAGTTTTGATTACTTACCTTCAACTTGAGCAGCGCAGTGAGCACCTGCTGCAGTATCGGCCTGATGTACTTGAGGGGCAGCGGCGAGAACTTGTTCTGCTTGAGGAAGTCGTACAGGTTCTGCTCGAGCATCTCGAACACGAGGCACGTGTGCGAGCGGTGCTGGAAGCACTCGTACGCGCGGACGAAGTTGAACTCGTCCGCAGACTCCTGCGACAGCCGCGACAGGATCGACACCTGACAAACAAAAATACATTTTTTTAAAGAATATGTAATATTAATCCTGTTAACCCACCCAACTAAGCTAATGCGCTTGTGCTAGTCACTCTCGCTATGAAGGGATACAAGTTATAGTCAGCAGGAAACAAGTTCCACTCCTTAACTGTTCGAATTTTAAAAGTTTGCAAATCGTTTTGAGCAGATGGTTGGGATCCAAATCTTCCAAAGCGAACCCTATAAAATACCCATAGACTGGCTACTTTTCGGCGGTGGTTGAGGCTTAACAGTTTGGCGTCTGCAAATGTTTGGTTGTCATTAACACCCGTACAAACACAAATATTACTATGAGATCACTCGACACTTGGATAAGAAACGAACCAATCACAGAGCTCTATTCAACTCAATGGACTAGAATAGAGCTCTGTGATTGGTTCATGTCTTATTCAAGTGTCGAGTGATCTCATAGTAATGTTTGTGAATACGGGTTTAAGTCTCTTAGCTCTTTTACTACAGAATCCAATGCAGCGAGCTGGTATTTCGCCGACCTGCCCCAAAGATGGCAGCAATACTCCGATGCATTAAATTTATCCGGCCACCTGCCAGTCATTCATTCATTCATTTTCATTTCATTCAGCGCGCCTGATTGTAATAATGATGTGTGAGTGGTATGTGACAATAATTCCACTCTGCTTGGTCATAAAAAAAACAATAGTAAGTCAACAAATATATTCCTTATTTGAAATTGGACTAACCACGAATTAAAATAACCGTGAATTGGACATTTTTTTTACAATTGGACCAAACGCGAATTGGACCAAACGCCCCTAAACCGATAATCACATACGCAGACGAACCGTAACTAGTTTACTTTATACTAAGCACACTTGTATAAAGAATCTCAGAGATTATTTAAAATCACATAGAATTTATGTCTGGTGCGATCGAACTAGTTTTAAAATATGACAAGACAAAAGTATTTATAATTGCGCAATAATTACAATCGTTAAACACAGGTATGTTTTATTACAATTTTGTGTAACCTCATAACTGTGCGTTGTTACTTCTCCTAAAATCTTGATTTAATATACCATTTTTTATATTATTTTACGTTATTGACATTCTAGGTTCCTCAGAAATGTATCCTACCTATACTGGGTGGTGTGTTGACGGCACTCCAGCGAGTAAACACAAACACGGTGTCTACTGGAAGCTGGCCAAAGTCACGATAATGGATCGCAGCTTGAGAGCTTCTGGGAAATAGCCGTGTGCCCGCTAAATACGGGGTTGCGATTCATTACCGGCAGAATACACGCTATTTAATGACGTTGGCGTTGTGACAAGAACTTTTCTAATTTAAGGTAGTGTAGTTTATACAAAATACTGCTTTTTATCGGAATTATTATCTAAATGCCTTATATTTAAGAGTTCATGTCCCATATTTTAATTTTTTAATGCTATAAGGTAGCAAACAAGCACACAGGCGGCTTGAGGTACTAACACCGTCACCTACCCCGTGGAGCTTCTCCCTAACAGAAACAATATTACGAAGGACTTTATATGAATTAATGCACATTAAAGTCGCGAAAATATAATCATAGTATAAACGAAAAAATTTAATACAAAAGAATAGCGATCAGTTCGTGTTATATTTAGGCTTTGACGCGTCGATCCCTCTGCCTAGTTAAGTTGCAACTAAATGCAACGCCGTCAAACAGAAAAGCAAAATCAAAATGTTCTTAATTTAAATGAATAGTACATTAATGCTAAGTACATTTAAAAGCAAATGTTTTATTTAGGAATAAGGAATTTAAAAGGGTTGCATTTTAATGATTAATTAACCCAGTCTAAGCGCCCAGTAAGACACATAATTTTTAATCAAATTGGTCTTTAATAATGCTATTTTTTTCTACAATATTAAAAGTAACCTAGCATGTCAAAGAAGTTTCTTTAAAGATAAGAAATTTTAGTTCAATCCCTCCAAGGCAAAGAGGCCGGATTGAACGGAGCTGTTTACACCGCCTCTAGGAAAGGCGACAAGGATAAAGAGTTTGCTACTGCGCATTTAAATTCAAATAAATTTATAAATTCTGAATTTCGAAGCGGGTCAGGCGTGCGCTTCAGGAGAATCTAAGGCTTGGTTGTGTTTAGAAATAATTTCGAGGTTTATCTTCTAATAGGTCGGTATTATTACTTTTATTAAGATAAGTATAACTAGCTGCCCCGATAGACTTCGTTCTGTCAAAAGTCATTGATTGTTTTTAATATTTTCCTCGCAATTTTTACATTGCTTCTCTTCATAAGAACCTTCCTTGTACCTTAACGAAAAGGTTTCTTTATAAATTTTGTTATAAGTAAGTAGCCTCCTTTTTTTGTAACGGGGAGGTCAAATGCATTTACGCATCGTCCCTGCGGGGTGGTGCCAACCGCAGGGGGTATGTGGGGCTCGAGGTAAAGGCATTCCCTCACTACCCACTAAACATCCTCCCCGGCCTGACCTTCTTCGCGCTTTTACGGGCCGGCTTGGGATCTGTGCAAGCACAACTAGCACCGAGAGCGAAAGTAAGTAACCTCCTAGGAAACCAAAGAAATCTCGCGGAGAACGCTGTGGTCCACCGAACATTTGTCTCACAAAATGCTGCTTCAGAACAATTCTTAAAACGGACAGTTGCCTCACTGTGAGGACTTCGGTAAAATGGTAAAGGTCTTTGGTAGGAACAAGTAATGGCATTTACCTACTAACCTTCAGGACTGCTCTTCGTGAGTATGTATGATGTATGGTATGGTAAGTAGCTCACCTCGATCTGTCCCTGGCGAGCATAGCTGGGGTGGTTCTTTAGGATCTTGATGGCAACTATCTCGTTGGTGCCCTTCTTCCAGCACTTCACCACCTGCCCGAATGTGCCTCGCCCGAGGAACTCCAACACCTCGTACCTGCAACACATAACATAATCCTTATAATACTTAGGGCATTAGGTCATAACTATAGAATAAGGCCACCTGATGTATACTTTCCTGTGTATTTTTTTTTATAAGTGTGGATATTTGTATTGTAATAGGTGAGTTTGAACATCGGTGACAAGATAAAACGAAAAGTTATTATTCCTATGAATGAATGGCCTACCACATATTTAGTACTGTTTAAAAAGTTTTCATTTCTTGACAGTAAAATTTCTTAATTAATTTCCAACCTAATTTCCTTCATAGTACCCAATTTAGTTTTTGCTATCTAGAAAATTGATATCTAGAAAAATACACCCTACAACCAAGACATTGTCAGACATCTAAGCGAAAAAAAAAACACAATCCTACAATCTTAGAGGGTTTATAGAACTCGCTAGATGGCAGCACTGCGGCTCGTGGTTCAGTCATAATCGTTACTGTCAAGTTTTAGTACAGTCAACTGTACATTGCGTTACCACAAACTGTCAAATTTTCTCAATCCATTTTGCGGTTTATGCCAGACATACATGGTTGAAAATGAAACGGAGAAATTTGACAGTTTTTGGTAGGTAATCTAGTCTGCTGTCGCCAGTACTTTTTTCTAATATGTCAATTTTAGGACATTTATGGGAATTTCATAATGTGTTTTGACACCAAGACCTTTTGCCTAAGTGCCACCATCTGCTTTCTCAAACACCTGCATTGGTCTACGCTGTCTCGTAAAAACTACGCACGAAAAACGCATAGCATCGGAACCGCATGGCGGTTTGCGGATTTACGTCCCTCGTCTTAGACAACATGTAACTAATGCATAGGTCTTAAATCACCTTCTAGTAGAAACATCTTCGAAATAAATGTACAATCGAGTAATCGGGAATCCTAATGTAATGCTCGGGAACCGATTCGATTCGAAATCTCATTCCATCTCAATTTGACACGCCGAGATGAAAGTGAAATGGAAAAATAATTATACCACCCCAACGGTATGAATATTAACGCTGGTTGGGAGGTGTCTGATTTTGTATTCCAGAGGTAGTTTGTCTCGAAGACTATAGACACTATCCTATGTTCTTAAAGATGGTTCTCCATCAGGACTATGACAGGTAAACTCAAACTCATGAAAATGTAATTTCTTCGACATTGTTATACATGCGTCGGCCTACGACGCAATAAGAAACGAACTACTCCTACAAATTAGTTAAGATTCTATCTTTTTTTATAAGCCACACACTCACTAACTCTTTGAAAAAAACAATGAGGATTTTCGTGAAATATTCCTATAATTCTGTAGATGTGGCCGGTAATTCCACTAGGTAGGTAAAGACAACAGCACGTTAGGTTACGACAAACTGTCAAATTTTCCCAATCGATTGTGCACTTTATATTGAATAGCCTTAGGTTGAAAATCGTTTGGAGAAATTTGACAATTTTGTATAGCCCGACGTGCTGTTGACTGTACAACATTGTCGCAAGTAGGTCTTTGAAAGTTACACCACAACACCAAACCTGCTTGAATATATGAGTTGATATATATGGATTATTATGGATATAATATCAATCGACAAACGCACCTGTCTTTTTCTCTATTTAAGAATTTCTTTCAAATTAATAGATTTTTGTCGATTATGTCAAATTTTACTGTGAGATTTCATTTATCCCTTGTTCCGTGTTCACACTGCAGTTTTGGGAAATACATAGGTAATGAAGCCCATAGAAATTCTTAGAGATTCTTAGAAATTCTATTTAAATTATCACATAGGTATTCATACCCCATTACGTTGACCTATTTACACCAGATAAAAGCTAGCTAACTAAATTGAGAGACTAAGAAATTTGCAATAATTTAAATGTTAATAATAATACGTATTACATTGTATTGCATAAATATTTTCGCTACCACGCACTGAAGTAAACTCACCGATCGTGTAAAAACAAGTAGCTATGTGTTCAAAAACAATGATTATGTATAGTTCAGCCGGGGGCATTAGTCGGACTTTATTCGCTCGTTCTACATAAACATGCTGTCAAGACAGAACAGCAAAAAAAATGTGTTTAAAAACTCCTCGTCAATACTTAATAATATCATCAATATATTGGAGTACTTTTACGTTTTGATTGATCGAAATAGAAATTGCGCATTTTAACAAGAAATTCTGTATAAAATAAAGAAGAAAAATATATTCGAGTCTCCTTAAGATGCCGTAAAAATGCATTTAAAGTTCAAAAAATAATGTGAAGTACAATAAAACAATACAGATAAAATCTAGTTGACAGTCTTAACTGTTTTTTTAAAGGTATCGTTGATTTTGAGGCGTCTCCGGGCATACGTCAGTCAAGAGTTTTGACAACCTCATTGATAAAACCGAGCGTAGGTATTAATGTATTATACTACCGAGTAAACAGAATCCTGCCTGACCCATGGGAACCTGATAACAATTAAGAAACTGACATATTTGCTGTAATGTATCTATACTAACCATAGATATAGGAAACTGTAGCTATAGGCAAAGAGAAACAGCATACTAAGATGTACATCAGAACGAGATAAATGGACGAGACCATTTCACGTACACGCAGGCGGCCTAGGTCGACCTGTCAGTCACGTAGAAAAGACAGGAAGTGCCAGACTGCAGAACAACTTTTCGCGCATTACTAACACACTGGTGCATTTTTTTGGTCGCGCCCTAGTAGATTCATTGCTAATCTATAAACGTCAGTAAAGCTGAAGAGTTAGTTTGTTTGGTTAGTTCAACGCGCTAATTTTGGGAACTACTGATTCAAATTGAAAAAGTCTTTGTGTGTTGGATAGTCCATTTATGAGTTAAAATGGCTATTTATTAAAATAACCGACATGAACGCTAGCGAAGCTTTGAACGACCACTAGTGTTAACATATTTCTCAACTTATTATTATTTAAGTTTGATTATGACAAGGTTTCCCATGTTTCAGCATTAATTTATGTGACCGTAGCTACATACAAGCGCTTGATATTTTTATTTTAAAAAGATACCCTTACCCACATTTACTGAATGGAATAGAATTGGTTTTAATTAAAAATTTCCAGAAACATGTATGATGTCAACTCACCTATTGGACGAGGAGTAGAGCACCTCGTGCTGCACCAGCTGGTAGTCGCCATCGCCACCGCAGCCGGATCCTGTAGCGACAGGTGTCGTCACAGTCCACGGTCAAGGCGGAGCCGCACCGCATGCACACACATACGAACATTCTCACATTAGCTATGCTTACTTTTAACCTACAAAAACATAACTATCACTGGAATAGACTTTTTCGAACTTAAGTAACAAATATTGACTCTCAAAAAAAAATTAAGTCCTGTTTCACGGGTTCTGATTAGGAGATATCTGGCAGTTACATTGTAAGTTTTGTACGGACTATCTGTAAAGTAAAGGCTAATTGGCACTTATTTGGAACCTGTGAAACAGGTCCTTAATCTTTTTTAGGGTTCCGTACCTCAAAAGGAAAACGGAACCCTTATAGGATCACTTTGTTGTCCGTCTGTCTGTCTGTCTGTCAAGACCCTTTATCTCAAGAACGCGTGGACGTATCAAGCTGAAATTCACATGAAATACTCAGGTCTATTGTCCCATTAAGCTGTGAAAATATCAAACTTCTAAGCCAAGTCAATCAAAAGATACAGCCGATTATGTCGATATTTTCAACAAATTTCCGACACTCGCAAAGGAATCAAAACCTACAGGATACTTCCCGTAAACTCAGAATCTTGAAATTTGGCATGAAGCATTGTCGTATAATGCAAATATAGGAAAAATTGCGAAAATCAGCTATATAATATAATAAAAATATTTTAATAAAATGAAACTTACTACCTTATTTCTCACGAACGAATAAAGGTATCAAATTGAAATTTATACCAAATACCTAGGTCTATTGTCCCTTTAAGCAGTGAAAAAATCAAACTTCTAAGTTAACGCGATCAAAAGATACAGCAGTTTATACCGAGGAACCCTCGGTGTGCGAGTCCGACTCGCACTTGGCCGGTTTTTTTTATTATGTCAAGTGGTTGGCAGACAAGCATACGGCCTGCCTGGTGATAAGCATCCCCATCCCTACCCCGTGGAGCTCTGGCGACCTTACTCACCAACAGAATCACCACATCACACAAATGTAGTGTTATTTGACTGTTCGGGCTGCTCCAGATTCGAGTGGCTACTCCTACCTCGACAAGAAACAATCTATAAATGTCAAATGCACACGGTTGCAGGTCAGACTAACCAAATCTGTAAAATTTCAACAACAAACCTTAAGCCAAAGTTACAAAGTTCAGTGTCAATTGAAAATATTTGAAAGTTTAGGGTTGTCTGACTTGCATCCATCTGTACTATA
The DNA here is from genome assembly GCA_955850985.1 of Elophila nymphaeata. Lineage (NCBI taxonomy): Eukaryota > Metazoa > Arthropoda > Insecta > Lepidoptera > Crambidae > Elophila > Elophila nymphaeata. Next base: position 9,418,523 of record OY039086.1, on the reverse strand, counting down.
GGTGATTCTAAATATCCGGAAATAAAAACATTTAGAATAGAATCGTCATACTGGTGTCTACTTGACCACGATATCTTTGCACATTACAAAATATCTAAAGATAGATAGAATTTGTGTTACAAGAATAAAAAGCATGCAAATACTGATTTTTGAAAATAACTATTTTAGCAACAAGCCTTAAAAAATTCAACAATCGAATAGACCCAAACTGTTCTCATATTTATGGAAACTAGAAGAACGAGAAATGTAGTTTAAAATCACATTTTTTATAAAATCAAAACAGTAATTAATGAACTAATAATTATATTCGATTGCTGAAAATACTTAGTGCATGAAAGTTCAAACAAACTACAGGTATAAAACTCTTACTTTGTTTGTTACCTCCTGTTAGGTTGGTTGAAGTTTTATACATTATTTCTTATAAGTATGTAAAATTACTAGAAGCTTGAGAACTAACAGTTGTAAATGTATAATGTAGGTAAGTGAAAAAAATACATTTTGCCTACTTAATACGTCAGTATAATTTTCAAGGTAATTATCACAGAATATGAAAATTATTTTTTCTCTAAATAACGCCGCTACCAAAGCAACAGACGATGCAATGCGACGTATAATATCGTTTTTTGTATCGTGTCGCGTCGCGTCGTGACTGTCGTTTTTGTCGCACCTGGGACACATACAAAGACTGCTACCAAAAAATAATTTCATTATTTAATCTAAATAACAACTCGACAGTTACTTGAGGAAAATCAGTAAGTAGATAACTTTTTAGTATTTTTTAATAAAATCAACATTCATCTTTCATTGAAAATCTCTAAAGCACAGTGACAGCATTTTAGAGGATATTATGATATTTCCACCAATAAGCACATGAGTGGAGCAATTAGTTTAATTAGTAGCTTAGCAAGTAGTTCATGTTCCTACTTTGGATAACCATGTTATTTAGAGAAAAAAATGATACAATTCCCCTCTAAGGCACGTATTATAGAATGAGTCTCAAGAATCAACAACTAGAGCGTCGTACGTCTCTATCACTTTGTGCTTGATAGAAAGTGACCAGCGATTCTCAAGACTAATGATTGATTTCTGAGTGTCATTCTGTAATACGGGCCTAAAACTAATATTTAAAGCTCTATAAAATAAGTATACATTAAAGATTCACATTGTTTTAACATACATTTAATTGTTATATAAAAAAACTAACAACTGTGATAAAATAGATGTGTTATCGAATGATACAAAAAAAAAGGAGAACGTTTGCAAGTGAAACTTAGTACATTTACTACATTTACAACTGGCATGCTCAGTTACAGGCATTGCATAGCTCATGTGTAGTGTAATGTACCTATAGCGTCCGAAAATTAATCTAAATACGATTGTATTGTCATATGATTACAGTTTGAAGTCGCAGAGTTAATTATTTTAATTATCAACAAGTTTATAAAATATATTCCAATATTGAATTAAAATTATAATTTTATATCAGTATAATCGGTAATACTATTTTAAATAGAACAATTCAAATAGTGTTTAATATAATGCCGGCTGATCAAGTGGTCAGTAACCGGGCTAGTTAGTGGGGTCAACTATCTGGTCAACATAAGTTAGAATATTATCGATTTATTTACTATTTAAACTATTCATGTGTAATGTACATCGTTATTACTATTTATAATTTATTAACGTAAATGAGACTGAAATGTGTTTCGTAAATTTAGTATGACGTTCATAAGTTAGTCCATAATTAATTATCTTGCAATTCTGTGTAAATATTAATCCGTTTTTTTTTTAGTGTACGCTCTATAAAATAGGAAAATTGATTGCGAAATACCCATGCTAACATAGTCATATAAATACAGAGGTGCTATCAAATATTCAAAATTGTAAAATCTTTTTTTTTAATTTGTCCATACAAATAGTTCAGGTAGTAAAATAAAATGTATTGGGAGTTCCATGATTAACTTTACAATTTAGATTTTTTTATTAGAATGCGTACGTGCTGCTCGCGTGTTCTTCTTTTTGATGTGTTCTCGTAGTATTAATTAGGCAGTAATTACAAATTAGTATTTTTCATTAATAGTATTAGAGGCTATGCTAACATAGTCATATAAATACAGAGGTGCTATCAAATATTCAAAATTGTAAAATCTTTTTTTTTAATTTGTCCATACAAATAGTTCAGGTAGTAAAATAAAATGTATTGGGAGTTCCATGATTAACTTTACAATTTAGATTTTTTTATTAGAATGCGTACGTGCTGCTCGCGTGTTCTTCTTTTTGATGTGTTCTCGTAGTATTAATTAGGCAGTAATTACAAATTAGTATTTTTCATTAATAGTATTAGAGGCTACTGTTTACTACTTTAATTTTTAGTACAGCGTAGGTTAAGTGTGCAGTGTAGTAAGGAGGTAACAACAATGTGACATTACGTTTGTGGTTACCTTGCGGCTGGGGCGGGTGGTTTGCCCCGCCCGCCGCCAGCTGCTTGCTGTGGGCCGTCGTTGTTGAGCCCTGGGGAGCCGTCTTGTGGCGCGCGCCCGCCGCGCCGCTTGGGACTTGTGCCCCTCGATGCTCGGTGCTATCTCCAACACTGCAACAACCAACACATATTATATATCATACTAGCTGAGCCGGCCACGCGTTGCTGTGGTATTCCATACTAATTCGTCCCGAAATGGTGGTAGGGCTTTTGACGATTTAAAAGTACTTAGCAAAGTCCATTTAAATAAAGAGATTTTTCAATGTTATTAAACACAAAATAAAGACTATCCAATAGTCTAAGTTGGATCAAGTAAAATACATTTACAATATTTAGGTTCAGTGGTTTCAGAGATTAGCGAGGATTAGGCACTTGATAAGAAATAAACAAATATTTATTCTAGCGTTTTTGAAATTTTGACCTGTGTGGGGATGAAAGATCGCATGGAAGTCCAAAACAATTCACGCTCTCACGCCTCTGATTTTGATGAACTTTGAAAAAAAAACACACTAAACCTAAAATATACTAAGATAGGACATAAGCTACCTTTTTTGGAGAAGGGCACGAATGGGTTGAAATAAAGGATAAAAGTCTGTACGGGAGTTATTCATTATCGAAGATAGAAATATAACCCTTTGAATTACATGATGAGAAATAAATATTCGTTTTAGTGTTTTTGAAAATTTTGACCGTATTGGGTTGAATGGTCGTATGAAAGTGCAAGCAATGTCCAAAAAATGCTGCCCAAAGTAACTATTTCACTCGGATAAAAGTGCGAGCAAAAGATTACTACGTGACTATGTGTAGATAAAATGGATTATGGATAAAAATATAAAATTTTGTAGAAAAATATATATAAATAGTAAAATACAGGCCAAGCCAAATTGAGGCTCTTGGCTTGGCCTGTATTTCACATAATAGTAATGTTGACAACCCTGAAAGTAGAAGCGAGTTTCACTCAAAAGCCTCAGTCTGAAGGCTTTTGAGTGAAACTCGCTTGAGACTGGCTATCTTATCGATAAGATTTCTGATGACTGTTGATATTATCATTATCACAAGAGACCTAACAAGACAGCGGTAAGCCAGACAGACAGAATTAAAACAAGCTCTACCTAACCTAGCGGCAGGGAGTAGGGTAGGGACCGACCGTAAAATGATAGTCTAAAAGTTTTGTATGGATTAACTGTCAAATAAACAAAAATGTGACTTAACTTGGACTTTATATTTTATGTACTTAGCCGTTTTTTTTTTTGAGGTTTTTGTTATTTTTGTTGTTTTGTCTGTTATATTTTAAATAGGTTGTATTGTGTACCCCATGTATTGTGACCTGCACGTGTCTCGGGGATTAGCTCAGCATAATCTTCCCTGGGTTCCCTAAGATACGTTGTAATTTAGAATGTCGAGAACTTAATACGTATAAAATAAGAAAACATGTTTATCTTCAAACCAATGTAGTTCTTTACCCCTAATTATACGGCAATTATTAAGTTAAAGCGTTATTTTAATAGTAATTAGGTAAGTTACATGAGTAATTGGGAATTTCAAATTAATGGATATATTTTCTCAATTCAACTGTAGGTGCTTGGTGTAATTGATTTAGACAATTAGTTGTAGACAATACCGATGAGTCAGCGGGATGGAATTGTGGAAATAGCAACTTGTTATCCTGGAATGACTGACAGCTTTAAACGATGATACTGAATTGAATGAAGTGTTTGGGGAGCTCCATTGCGCCTTCTTAACGATCACGCGAATACTAAGCTATCAAGTGCGCTCAGTACAGATGGGTGACCAAAAATTTCAACTCGGATTTTCCTCCGTTCTTCGGAAGGCACGTAAGCCGGTGGTGCCGATAGCAAACATAATGTACGGGCCCAAATATAACAAATTGGAGCAGGGTGACTGGATAAATCTGTTTATCCGTTCGCCATACATACTTTATAGATACATACATACTATCACGTTCATAGTTCCAAAAGGCTTGTGAGCAGAGCTTTAGGTATCATTTGATTACACATAAAGCTACATCTGTCCATATTGGGACATTTAGTGTGCCCCAAAATACTGACAGGTCGCATACAGCCTAAAGCCTTAGTGATCAAATAAAACCTCTTTACGTTGGTCTCTACTACGAATTTTAAATAAAAAAAAATCTAAAACGAAAATATACGTCAGTAAAAATCTCTAAAAATATTTTTCTATACAAAACAAATTGGCTACCAATTTTTTCAGTGTCCGGTGAAAGGAAATCCTACAAAAATCCCACTTAAAGGAAAAACCGAAATAAAATCCAATAAACTGTTGAATTCTGCAAACATGAAAGAGAAATCTTCGGCACTTGTGAACGTACGTCCCTTTTGTGTATATGTATTATATAAAAAAATCCTTTTTGCCTACGGCTCGGTCCGCACACCTGCACGGCTATTATTGACAAAAAGTTAACAGTAAAATTACGGATTCCATTTAAAGCGCCGGCTTTGTGAGGAAATAAAACGAGAGAAGAAAGTAATTTACAAGTGTTCTAACGTAAAAATATGTAGCAGTTAATGTAGGATAATATAAATATCGTATAGTATATATGAAAATCAACTACACGTGGCTGACATGAGAATGCTGCGAAGGATGTGTGAAGTTACAGGAATGGACAAGTGGCGAATGAGAACATTAGAGGGAGTTTGTAATTAGTACTATACCAGTGGCGGAAAGGTTGAGATGTTAACAGATGGTATGGGCACATATTATAATAAGAGATGTTTTTTTTTGTTTCTGCCTCCTCCAATAAGTTTTTAGTGCCTTAGAAGAGATGATTAGCATGTTATAAAGAAAGTGTTGAGAATGATAGGGAAGAGAAGACGGAAGAAAATATCAATGACCGGTGCGCAAAATTATATTATGGCAAAAACTTAATGTTAAGATGCCACTCTCAAAAATTAAATTAGTTAATACTACCTACATTAATCTAACTTTTCAGTGTTGTGTTTCTGTTGGTGCTAGAGCGTCACAGGGTAGGGTATTATGGGAGGTTCGTTTAGGCATCTAATATTAATTAATTTAATATACATTATTTGTACTTATCTACTTAAAGCCTTAAAAGTGAAAACTTACTCATTTTCAAAATCAAAGGTATCGTCATCATCATAATCATCTTCAAACTCAAACTTGAGTCGGGGTATAGACAAATCCATTTTGGGCACACACGCACACAACTAAAAACTATATTTACACTGTACACACGAACTTAATCACTACACACTATCATAAACTGTCTAAAATAACGAAAATATGAAATATAAAATTGTATTTTAAACGTTGAGAATGGAACGCGCTGCGTTCGCGCATCATTAGGGGTTGCGGGGTACACTGGATAAAGCTGCGTGCGTCGTAGGGCCGCTTCCCTCGTACGGGAAGGGAGGGGGTCGCAGGTAGCTACTGGGGCGGTATAAACCCTAAATTCCGCTTATTGTGCGCTCGCTCATTCATTGATAGAAAAAACCGAGTGCGCATAACTGTGCGCACGTTTGTTTGCTGCGTGTGGGAACTCTACTCAAGTGAAGAATAAACACAAAAACATTTTCAGTAATTGTTTATGTTAGTTAATTGGTGATGGATTATGATTTATGACACTTCTGCCAAACATAAATATTTCTTTTAAGTATGTTCACAAATCATCATATTAGGTTGTTTTTGCAACAATACAAAACCACCACCGCCGCCCGCCTTGATTTTGCGATCGCGTAACTTATAGACTCGCGCTACCATTACCCTATCCCTACGCGGAACCTTAAATTTCTCAGTAGCCGACAAATGTTTTTATTCTTTTGTAAAAGGAAAGGCTGATGATGGTGATGGTCAAGAGGCTGTTCCTATCCTCTTGACTTTTTGTTTTCCATCTAAAAATAGGTTCTAGAAATAGATTATAATCCTACTGAAAGCATGAGAGTCCTTCATTGTATGTAATAGCTGTAATAATATTTATGTACTGTAGAATGTTTTAACTTCCCACTCGTAAGTCCCCACTAGTATTACTTCTTGACGTGATTGTTTTACGTGGATATCTATAGGTACATCTGAGGCTAAATACGAACGTAGGTATGATCAAGTAAGCCATACAGCTCGTACTTCGATAAACTTATCCTATAAGTATAGAACTTATAGAACTCTCTGTAGTTATTGAGCAGGAAACCCTATACACTCGTGAAAACAAAAATAACTTTGTAAATTATAATAATATACCTATATGAAATTTACTTCTGTAGGTAATAAATTATTCCTAACAACTTGGTCCGTTCAAACAACAGTCTTTAATAGTCTAAATATCATTCACAATACACACACAAATACGTATGTGATTATAAATTAAGAGCCTAACATTATGGAAACTTAATACTATAAAGCTAAAGAATTTGTTAATTATTTGACAATCCATTTTATCGAGTAAGGCTATAGATTTAATAACCGATATTAACACGAGCAAAGCCACGGGCGTCTTCTAGCTATTAGTAAAAAATTATAGCAATTAGGTACATTAATTATTACGAGTAAGTACAAAACTAAAAATAACATACATAAATAACACACGTCATAAAATTTCTCAAAGTATTGCAATCATTCTGACAATATCTTTTCTTACCCATCCATCATCAAACAAGACATTCAGGATTACAGAAGAGCTGGCTGTGAACGAACGTGGTATGGGAATGTGAGAAAGAGTACGCAACAGTTCTTCGTGAAGGGACGCAATCAACTTGCAAATTGGTAAACAACAGACTTCTATAGAAGCCTGTTACCAATTTGCTAGTTGATTCATAACCTAGCTCAATGAGTGCCATGTTGGTGACGATTAACGCGCATGGCACGCGGTCACATGTCCCGTTTGTCCCGACTGCGTATCCAATTGAGAAGATCACACTCCAACTTGAACGTATAGTCACAAGATATATTATGTAGTTATAAGTATAGGTACCTATATGACGCAGGGTTATGATAAAAACAGAGAATTAATCAAATCCCTAAGTGATTTGATGAAATACAAAATGAATTATTACATTTTCTTATGTGAAATTGTTGTTATACAATACATTTGTTTTGTTTTATGTAATCTACTACTGTTATCCACAAGGGAAGAAGCGGGTCATTCCCATCACAGGTATCTTTTGATTACTTACTGGGAAGTCCCAGAAAAATTGTATCTAACATTACTTAAAAAAACTCATTTATTATTTATTTGTATATTACAAATATCTGTTATAAAGAATCCACTTCGCTTTGTCATAAAAAAATAACCTGAACCTACAAATAATAAGTTATGTCCATTTCGAACATTCACAAATATTGATAGAACCGTCTATGGACCTTACTTCAGATTTGATGAATTTTAACATCCTCGGTGATATAAATAATTCACTGTTTTTATTATATCCCTGTACCTGCGATATATACACATTTGACAGCTCGTGACCCTTTGCGTATTAATAAATATGCTGAATTATCATTAGTGGGTGTGTGTACGTACATAGTATCCGTGGATTGTGTTACATTTATCATGCTGACACACAGAGACAATTATTATTTCACTTTTTAAAGCCAACTTGGAATGTAAACCGCACGACATAGGAATTAAGATGGATTAAAGTACCAAATACTGTCCTCGATTAACAGCAAGATTATGCCATATCTTAATAACAAGCTGATCCCTGCCAAGATATTCTTAAGTCTTTACTTGAGATACAAATATACATGTTAATAAATAATACATTGACTGTGTGCTCTTATAATATGTAAAAGATAACATCAACAATTAAACGTAAAATTCCTAGGATTTATGAGTCTAATACATATTAATTATAAAACTTATAAATTGTATTTAATCTTCTTTCGTCAATCCCTTTCCAGTTTACATTGCACATTTTGCTGGTATCCTAATTGGCTCTCACTGAATAAGTCTAAAACCCAGTTTTCAAAAACTCAAGAGTACGTAATTAATTACGCTGATGAGCGTCAATATTAGAACATCCGGCAGTATCTACCTCACAATTACCACGATAAATTTTAAGTATGTTAATATTGGAAGACGTAGTTACCTCAACGGTTCTCAAATTAGTTCAGTCATTAGGGACGACCTTTCTCGATGCAACGAAAAAATGCGCATCGAAATAGACAACCGAGGCAAGCTCAAAATATCTAGGTTACCGCGATAACTGATGTGACATACAATAGTACAAGAAAAACAAAGTTGTATTACGCTAGAGCTGATTTAGACCTTGAAATTTGGAAAAAGTCAACAGGATTTTCCCGCAGTACTGATTAATCATTTAAAAATACAATCCACGCAAGGACATAGACCGGTCAAAATGGCGGAAGAATTATGTAGTTTTACTTAATGGACAAACGAAGGTTGTAAGCAATTAAACTTAGTATGTATACCTAGTCAAAGTCAAAATTTCTTTATTCATTTAGGTACAATTTGTACACTTATGAAAGTCAATTTTGATGGCATCGGTTCAAGAGTTCAAGAGCCGTCTTCTGAAAACCGGCAAGAAACTCAGCAAGTTTTATCCTCCCTTTAAAGTATTGATTTGCAAGAGTCATAATTCACATGTTGAGTTAATCATAATAATAGAATAAAATAAAGACTAATAATTAAACTTCTAATAAAAAGTGTGATTCCCTTACAATATTGGCTTAAATTTGATTGTACACATATTGATATCTCACTAATTTACAATGGAGAATCGAGCACATTTTATAGAAGAGAACTCAAAGAAGAAGTCACATAATTCATATTATAATGAGTACCTACACCAGCACGGGCAACATTAGTACACAACATTGGAAATTTACTGCAACCACTGATCCGACACGCAAGTCGGTTAGTCAATATCAATTTATATAAATGGTGCTCGGCTATATATTTGGTACAATTATTTTTAGAACACAGGTAAATGTATTATTCCGAATCCGGCTATTGTGACTGATCGGGGCAAGCCATAACTTTCATCTTACCAGACGGAAGGTGACAATAAGGTCGCGGTGGAAACAAGCTTCACTCGGAACCCTCCAATCACTCCACACTATGTCGAAGATACGCGACAGAAGTTCCGCGGCTGAATTACGTTCTGTTATGACAAACCGTAAGCGCGGAAATTACGCGACAGAAATTGGGTTGCGCAACGTCGCATGAATTCATCCCCAGCAATCGAACCGAATTTGCGTCGTGTAAAAGTGTTGCTACATAAAATAAAAAACTCGTCAAGCCGAAATTCTGTTATACAACAAAACGTGACGTAACTTCTACAAATGTATTGCTATGCTAGTAATTGAAATAGCGTTGCAGGCGCAATCACGCCGAACTTCAGTCGTGTATCTTCGACATAGTTGCTTAGACACTTACACAATAAATAAATATTGTTTAATATTATTCATTATTATGGTGCCAGGCTTTGATAAGGCGATGGTAGCTAGGCAGACGAACTTAAAAACAAGCTCTGCTACCAATCAAACCAAGCACAAATTTGCTCCCTCTGGGATTCGAGTATGGCGTCGCTGGACTCTGGTGAGCGAACCACCGGAGGTGGTTATGTAGCTTTGAAAGGGTGTCACTCGCACGTTGCCAATATCCCTTAGGTACCACACGGAGATTTGTTCAGACCGACACATTGCAGGCTTGAGTGACGTGGAAGTAATTCCCCAGAAAACTCAAATTCATGGCTTCTGATTGGACAGTATTATACATGTGGTCGTCTCCGGGTGTCTGTCTAGTAGACGTGTGTCGCTCTTTAAGGAACCGACTCAGTGTTCCGAAACAGTAATGTGAACCAAATGATTCGGATCAGTTGCACGGCATAAAATGTTTCATTTGGAACTCGATCACCTCAACCGACGCGACGATGCGAATGAGAGAGAAGTGAATATGCGCCCAGCGCTCACTGATTCAGTGACTCAGTTTGTGTACAGTACAGGTATACCCCGACCACCGCCGTTGCTTTACACAAAATAAGTCTTTGTTACTATGCTCATAAAGTTTAAAATCACAAATAAAAGAAGAAGCTTCGGATACTACCTATAGTATTAACATCTTATAACAAATAATGCATTATGAATATTATACCTACACATAAACATTAAAAAAACAGATAGAGTTACTTTCGCATTTATAATATTAGTATGGATTTAATAATAAAATAACGACGTTGAAACAGATACAAATCTCTGCGCGAGGCGCTAGCTAATTATGTTACTCTATTTCAATGATATGAATGTTCCAAATGAAACATATCACTGATCCGGAACTTTGTACTGTTCCAGATTCAAATGTTCCAATCTCAGTAGTGATTCATTTTTGCCACGACTACTGTCTAGTATGCGGCATCTCTGTTGTAGCTGTTATTAATAAAAATAAATACTAACGTCGCGTCTCGGCAACACGGTCTGGCACAGTGTACAGGCGCAGCGGGCGGGGGCGCGGGCGGCGGGGACCGCTCCGCATCGCACGCACGACTCGGCACGACGGGCGCGCCGCAGCAGGCAGCGCCGGCGCCTGACCAGCACTTGTTCTGTGGACAACAGATATTGCTCATTAATTACGAGCACACTGTCTTCATAAAAATTGGCAAAAAAATTTTACCTTACAGCAGCAGCAGAGATAGATATAGAGCAGAGATAGGCGCTTGCTGATAAGTATTCCTTATTATACAGTGTTTGGTACCAATACTACACTATAATAGTCACTACAGTGAGGGGTCCACCTGCAGAAGCCTCCTCGTGGGGGACCTGGTAACGTGGTGGGGAAACTTTGGTGTGTGGCTTTTGATGTCAAGTGTGTCCCCTTGGCATTCGAAGTCACATGCCATCGTCGAGTTGTTTTTGTTTTCCCACCACGGCTAGTTCCGGACCGCGCCCGTAGTCCCCCGGGTGGGGTCCGATGGCTGCTCCCGGTGTCCTCATCAGGAGGACGCGCCGAGTCGAACAGCCGTCGGTGGAGGAAAAAAAATTACTATTTGAATAAATAACTACGTAGGTAATTACCCATAGATAAATAAAAATCGACGAAATGTTGATTACGTAACCACTTAAAGTACCAAAGTAAACGGATACTTGTATTCAATTTACCTAAAAATATCGCTAAAAATAAAAATAAACGTGCCTACTTGGTATTAGTAGATAATTCATTCATTCATGGATAATTCATTCAGGGGAGTCCTATGCTACAAGGGTAGCCGGTCGTGGCGGGGGGCCGGTCTAAACCTCCGCCATCTGAATATGTCGTCTTTAAGCACATTTAAGTCGTCATGTATGGGTTTAATATAAAAATGGTAATTAAAAATGATCATTTAATTTGTGGCCTTTAGCAAATATGGCTACCATTAACTAATTACTTACTACTATATGGCCGTTATTTATTTTAATAATCCGTTGTTGGAGATTATATCCATTAATTTGTAGATTATTATTATGACCACGCCATTAGTTAAGAGCATTTCATTGTTTTTGGTACCAATAACGGAAAACTATTAATTAAATACTGAAATATTTACTAAAGAACGTTTTAGAAACTTAGAACCTAATGCGTCTCATCTAGATTTAAATTGTCTCTAGACATTTGAATTGGAAAAGATAGAACCTAATGCGTCTCATCTAGATTTAAATTGTCTCTAGACATTTGAATTGGAAAAGATTATCAGTTCAATCACGAGCCTTACTAGTTTAATCTTAGTTATAGCTAATATTTGTAAGCACTAATAGTTAACATGTTAGCATCCCTAGTCCTTAGCTAACATAAAAGTTAAATTAAATTTTGCGATAATTTAATGTACATAGTATACTTAACAGTCTTGAAAAGCACATAGACTACTTTTCATCCCGGAAAAATGCACGGTTCCCGCGGAATAGACATGATATGACACATCACGCGAAAGAAGTCGCGACCAACAGCTAGTTTGAAGATAAAGACAACTACATAATTTAATTTCCTTTGACTAGTCGCCATAACAGAAGCCATCGATCCAATTGATTGTATTTTCCATTAAATATGAACGCACCCGAGAACACCTGGCAGGCTGACAAACGCTCAACCAGTAATTCCGATAGCGTTCATATATGTAATTTTTCTGTTACTATCATTTTCTGTAGTTACACGAATCAAGTATTATAAAACTTAAACATAGTTTTAGCGCATGCATTCAGTTTGAGAAAATAATATGTGCCTGTTTTCACAAACACAATGCATTGAGTTTGAGAAAACACATGCGTACATGTCACTTGTCCTAGATGCTTATACGCCATTAATGGAGACTGCCCAAGCCGGTGAAGTACAGAGAGTATTTAAGTACCTAAGTTTTTTAAAATAAGTTATACCCCTACAAAACGGGGTATGTTTCATCATGGTAGAACAAGGTGCAACACGCAAACATACTCCTTGAATAGGCATTGTCCTTTATTTATATTTTCGAAACGAAAAATATAGAACACCATTTCGTGATTCATAGTATTGAGGTACTCTCATTCGCTAAAATAGTTGGAGGAACTTACAAAAAACACATAACACAGGCAATTAAAATGTTACTGATCCCACGTGCACATAGTGAATGCACTAATTCGCATTTGTGAGATTAAGTATTGATGTAGCGCAGTCTTTCTCAAAGTGGGCGATAACGCCCCCCTGTGGGCGTTGGAGGCCTAGAGGGGGGCGTTAAGGGACCCAGAAAAAAAAGGGGGGCGTTGGCGTGGTTCAGGGGGGCGATGGTGGATTTGTAATTTTATTTACTTAACATTTTAAATTTCACTAAACTTAAAACCTACCTATTACTCAATATCAGGCGTGGTTTAGGGTTATCAGATGATTAATTTGTAATTTCATTTACTTTATAATTCACTAAAATTAAAACCTACCTACTACTCAATATCAAATAATTAGTTTATATATTTGCCTTGTATGATGGTATAAAAACTAAAAAATATTTATTATAGATTTCGTAGAATAGCCCGTATGCCGTACGCAATCAAGTTGTAACAAGTTTTTGTTAAATAACGCTATTGGTGCAATCCGGTAGTAATCGTCTGGTGCATCGATACTTGTCCTAACTTGCTCAGTACTATTAAGCGTGGAAAGAGATAAACGAGTTTGTGCGCGTTTGTTTTATTCCTGTCGGTGCGTGCCGTATTTAAATCCTATATAAAAGCTCGGAATATCTCTTAAATTTTCATTAGTAGTTTCGTGCGCAATCTTTAATCGATCTTCTGAAACAGAGTACCTCGTCGAGTGCACGGAGCTCCGAGTGGATCGCAATAAAGAAAGACTGTGGTAATCTTCAACCTACACTTCCTAAAAAGGTCAACACTTTATTTACATATTTGTAAAAACAAAGTCATGTCGGAAGCAAAAAAGAAGAAACGGCAATACAGTGCAGAATATATTAAATATGGATTCATAGAAAATCCGACAAATTCATCTTTGCCTATGTGCCTTCTTTGTTCAAAAACATTTTCAAACGAAGCGATGAAGCCTTCAAGACTTCAAGATCATTTGAATAAAATGCATCCAGATAAGAAGGACAAAAATGTAGCCTATTTTCAAGACCTGGAAAAGAAGCATAATGCTCAGCCAAGTGTATCGAAACTTTTTTCGGTGGCTACTAAGCAAGACGATGACGGACTTCGAGCTTCATACAATATCTCTTTGTTAATTGCTCAAACAGGTAAACCACACACCATAGGAGAAACGTTAATTTTGCCGGCAATAAAAGAAGTTATAACTACTGTGCTTCATAAACCTGCTGCAGATATAATTCGAAAAATTCCTTTGAGCAATAGTTCTGTGCAAAGATGAATTGATGAAATGGCTGATAACATTGAAGAGTCATTGTGCAATCATCTGAAGACTAGTCAATTTTCAATTCAGTTGGATGAGTCCACTTTACCAACTAATGAAGCTTTGTTGCTGTCTTACGTGAGGTTTATTAAAGATGAAAAAATATGTCAAGAACTATTATTTGCTAGAAATTTAGAGACAGACACAAAAGGAGAAACCATATTTAAAACACTGGAAAAGTTTTGTGATGAAAAAGGAATTCCCTTGAAGAATATTATATCAGCTGCTACAGATGGTGCTCCAGCTATGACGGGGAGTCAAAAAGGTTTCATAGCGTACTTAAAAAACGAAATTCCAGATGTGCTTGCTGTACATTGCGTTATACATCGACAACATTTAGTTGCTAGAAATTTAAGTGAACGACTGTTTCAATCATTGCAATATGTCATCAGAGCAGTCAATAAAATCCGAAACAATTCTTTAAATGACAGATTATTTAATCAGCTTTGTGTTGCTAATGATGAAGATTTCAACAGATTGATTTTTCACACAGAAGTGCGTTGGCTATCAAAAGGAAATTGTCTGACTCGATTTTACAATCTGTTTGACTCTGTCATTGAGTTTTTGGAAAACAAAGACACAGAATTGCGCGACAAACTCATCACATCAAAGAATGATATCGCATACCTGACAGACCTTTATAAATTGCTTAATGATATGAATCTCCAACTTCAAGGCGATGACTTGAACTTAATAAAAACAAAAAATGTCGTCGCTGCTTTCGTAGCCAAGTTGCTCTTACACAAGAAGAATATCGGCAGACGTGAGTTCCATAATTTTCCCAATTTATCAGTATCCTGCAACAGCGACGACTTGCTTGTCTACTGCCAACATTTGGAAAATCTTCACAGCGATTTCATTGAAAGATTCCAGGATATTTTGAAATTGGAAATACCAGACTGGGTGTTAGATCCTTTTTCAAATGTCAACATAGGTATATCACCCCAACTGGAAGAAGAACTTATAGAACTGACAACGAATGATGAATTAAAAATCAAATTCAAAAGTGGTTACCACGAATTTTGGCTACAAAAATCAATCTCGCAGTTATATCCTGGATTGTGGTCGATCGTTCAACGATTTTTAATAGCATTCCCATCGTCATATTTGTGTGAACGTGGATTTAGCGCTGTGACAACGCTGCTTACTAAAAAGAGAAATCGTTTGCATGTTACCGAACGCGGCGACTTAAGACTGTTTTTGAGTAAAATCGAACCTGATATCAACAAACTTGTTAAAAATCATCAAATTCATCCATCTCATTAGATTCGATATAATATTAAAATTGATTACCTATCTACATTGTTTCTTTTAATTTGATTTTTAAATATATTCTTAATATTATAAAGTTGCGTTTTAATTGTTCTCACTGGTAAAAATGTCTAATTTAGAATTTAAACATCAGGACTGAATAATATAACACTATAACTAAATTAATTAAAGTAATGAAATGGTGGTTTTTAAGTTTTAGGAGTGTATAAAAACTAGGGGGCGCTGAAAAATTATTTATTTTCAAAGGGGGCGGTAAAAGAAATAAGTTTGATAATCTCTGATGTAGCGTCTTGGAATCCACCCAAAGCGAAGTTACGCTAAGGGCAGCTAGTAATGACGCAAAATTATATTATTATTGAACAAAAATAAGCAGTAGGCAAATCTATCGCTTACTCTAAATCCGTTTGATGCTAACAATAACTTTTTAAACAGTCTATAAACTACCAAATTTCTTCAGTCTAAAAACCATGACTATGAAATAAGGTTGAATATTTATGGTAGAAATTTGACAGTTTTGGGTGAGTACTCCGTGTGGTATCATTCCACTGGAAATTTATATTCGCGACATTGCTACTGGCCTAACGTTTAACTTATGTAGGTCAGTAGCAATGTGAATGTAAATTGCAATGAATTTTGTGTAAATATTGACACGTAGGTAGGTAGAAGGAAAATATATATTATAGACATAAACAATGGAATGATTATGAGACGTACAAATAATTAAACGAAGAAGCAATCATGTTCAAAGCAAATAGCAACACGTGTAACATTGTTACTTTATCAAGTTATACCTAAATATAAAAAAAAAATATAGGTAAGTAATGGCTTTTTTGGTATGATAGTAGGATAAATATTCGGCAATAATAAGTTTGATTCAATGCATCATATACCTCATATGAGTTATTTGTTGCAGGGTCTTATATAGCTCTGAGCATCTATGCATCCTTTATCTTTCGGCTATAGGATTGTAGATTTTTTTAAACGTACAAAATAGGTAATTGTACCGCAACTCCTAAAGCGTCACTAGCCAAAAAATTCCTGATACCCCGTCGACATATAATAAAGAGCCTATCTTTTTCAATCAATCAGTTCTGCACGGTGTGGTGGTAAGAGCCCTCCAACATGTGAAGCACTCTTAGAGAACCAATCTGTAAACGTAGTGTGAGATCGTGTCCAATCTGTCACCACATCGGGAAACATGTGCTTATTTCTGGCGTATCCCACTATTACCTGAAAATACAACATGAAACTTGTGGGACAAGCTTTTTTTCCCCAATTATATCCCATAATATCGCAATATGGTGTAATAAAGGTGTAATAGGCTTTACCGTTTCCGTGATTTTTTCTAAAGAGGAGTGATAGATGGGAGTGATAGATGATAATACATAGAGTACTCTATGTATTATCATATCCTGTATAGGAAATATCCTGTATACGACTAATACCAATAGAAATAAAGGATCCCAGTATTTCCATCAATGGCAATACACATTGGAATTAGTGAGATACACTCTCTATTTCAGTTATTACAACATAAACTACGAATTAGCAAAGCTATTAAATCTTTTAGAATTGACGTCGTCGGGGTTTTCTTTCAATTTCGATTATCTTAATCAAGTTAGATTGGTTGTATGTATGTGATTAAAGTTAGCAATTAATACATGATTACAGTTTTATATAAATATAAGTATCGTGTTGATGTGTGGAAATTTTGTGTCTCAAGTGAGAGTGACTAGAAGAATAAGTGAGTGAGTGAGTTTTGTCCCTTATTATTCTACAGTTTGTCACTTATTAACATTTACACGATATCTACATTATAGTGGACTCACAAATGAAAAAGTGTATGTTTAATCACTCTCACAATTGCATCAAGAATTAAAAAGAGATTATCACAATGAAAAATAATAAGTATCTAGGTACTAATCGGAATTGTGTTAGTAACATCAACGAGGAAAATACAAATCTGAAACCACAGTTGACCGACCTAGTCAGGGCTACTGAATAACTTAGAGGGCCGGAGTCAATCCACTCAAGCCTACGACGCGAACACACAAGTACTGAGACACAATAAAAAAATTAAAAATGATTTGCTTGCGATCACCTTTAAAAAGATAAACACAACAAGTACTCAATACTCTAAATGCTACTAACAATAGAGTTCAGAATACATCTTTTTCAAGCGTTAAATGGTAGTACAAAATACACACGAGACTTTATCATTAACTAAATAACGTCGCTTGGCATAATAGCAAATTCAACGGCACGTGACTCAGTGACTTAAACGCTCATAAATTAGAAGTTGATTAGAATTTGCTTTTTAACTTTAATTAAAAGAAATATTAATGTTCATATACGCAAAGGGAAAATGGTAAAACCCCGTAGTAACAATGACACAGAAGAATTTAGAAATAGTGCTATATTAGCCCTTATTTTATTCACTTCTTTAGTTACATTTTCAATTTAATAATTATAATCATTTTGTGTGATAATAATTAAATTGAAAATTTAAATTTTTTGTGTAGGTATATTAGCTCCTATTGGAAACCATAATATATTTTCTCTAAATTGCTCTAAGATTAAAAAACTCATAATTTTCTTTTTGTAAAAACGAAATGCTAACACATGATAAAGGTAACTAATAAGTTATGATCACAATAAGATAGTTAATGTTAAACATGAATCTACTTATCCTACTGATTTCGCATAAAAAATCGGAGCAATACCACAGTCAGTTACAAGAGTAGTAGCTAATAATACCTTGTATAGCTGTTTCAAGTGGCAACCAAGATAAGCCTCGCTGTTTTCACTCCCGCATATGTTGGCGTTGCCTGGGCCGAGTTAACGGTGTCAAGGATCGCGGGTGCCATCAGCACGACACAACAGCCCTCCAGTTCAGAAAACACGACTTTAAAGGAGCCCGGTACGGCTCTAAGACGCGCTACTTTGGAATTCATTCGTTTTGTACTGGGAAAGTTTGCTGTCAACTTAAGGTCGTTTCAGAAACATACCCAAAAATGTTACGGTCGGTGAAAGTACAGAACACTATCTTAGCGGCACTTAAATTGGTTTAAAAACACACGTATCTTAAAAACACGTAGATGATTTTGAATTAGAGTATGATTTTCTCTCTAAAAATATTACATTAACTGCCCTATTATTAACTACCCATTTATCTACGATTAAAAGATATGAAATAAGGTAACGATGAGCACATAGAATTGATAGACATACGAACAATTTAGCAACAAAAGAATTTGAAATATTACGGAATTCAGAACAACAGAATTGAGAAATATATGGATATATCCATCATCATCACATAATTCACAGAGCGTTGAAGTATAGGCGGAATACGAATAAGTAAAATCCGATTGAGGAATACGAGGCATTATCCAGCAAATCCACTTGGAGACATGCATCAACGTAATTAATACAATTACTATCAAGAGTACAGGTATCAAAGAATCACGCGTAATGAATTTAATTGTAACTGCAGAACCAGAAAAACGAAAATTCACAATTATACAACGAATGACCTTGTTCTGCTGCTTTCTACGCTAGCGGGCAACAATGTGCCTATGTAAATTTCATTGAAATTGATTCATTTAAAAGGCAGCAGTTAGCCTAAGAAAATAACCACAGTATAAGATAGTATTTTATTAGAGGGCGCGCTTTCTAGTCAAATTACAGATTATACATGAAGATACAACTCAAAGAGAAGCATGGAGTAGAAGTAGAGAACCTGAGCTTAACCAATGATATATTTATAGCCTCAAATGTGGATCGCGATATGTTCCTTTCAGCGCTGCAATAAAACGAGACATTTCTCGGGTGAAATCTATTTTGCTTGGTTGGCTTAAATTGTTCCACTCTGTTGTGGGGCCGTTGTTTTATTTCTTCCATTTCCTCGGCCGGACATGAAGGAGACGACAGCGACAAATTCACGACCGATAACGGTAACGGCTTGCTGGAAGCAAAACCAACACTTTATATAGCGAAATAATGTCAACTGGCTTCAGAAGTTAGTAACGTAATAAGTCTGAAATGAGTAGACGCAAAACGCTGAGAAATAATAAACAATTCTGAGAAAATTAATAAACAGGAATTAATTACTCCATTTAATTAATAATTTTCAAGATTCGTCGTGTCGAAAACAATTAATTAGTGAATTTCTCTTCAAAGATATCAGTACGGAGAGCCTGTCTCTATGTTACGTTTGTATTACGTAACAGTGTATACTAGAAGAACAAAAACACGGCGACCCATGGAGCCTACGATATTACTTGTCACCGTGTCACAGGCAGGCACGCGTCGCCTGTTCCTGCCAGCCGTCCGAACTGAATAATACTTGTGTAAAACAGATAAATCTCTCGATTACCTACCTATTCGCGTACTTGTTATTGTCATGTCAGCCAGCATGTCAGCAAAGATATTATCTCAGAGTTTTGTTGCTATTTTATTTAGTGTTTGTAAATATAATTGAATTGTATGATACTGGTATTTCTTGATCAATGGGAAATAATCTGTATAATATCTTGTTGTTGTATATATTCATCAAAATGTATAGAACTTTTACATGCTAAAATTACACTTCCCGAACATTATGGCCGGTAACCAGACTATTTAGTAGTCCGTGCCGCGATGACACACCAAGAGACAGCGGGCGGCGGTTAGGAAGTACACATGCAGGTTTTAAAATAGATAGCAGCAATACTAATAATCGAATTTGTTTGTTGTTGGGTCTAAAAATAATGACTGTTGCATTGAAAAGGAAGCTGTTTGAAATTGTGACCAAAACAGAACATTTAATAGATGTATTAAATCTTCCATTATAAAATTACATCCAACGAAGGAATTCGATGCAGAAAACGAAGAGGGGACTAAACATCTTGAGCCTCTCCAATTGCGTCGCGATGTTGCGTCATTGAGCGTTTCATTCTATCGTCTGTACCACGGCGAGTGCTCTGAGGAGCTTTTTTCCAACCATCTCCCTTTCTTTTCAGAACTACGCGTGCTGGTCTACGTCGTCACCGACTAACTGTGGCTACCTTTGTCGCACAATCAAGAAATGGAATTCACTGCAAGCACACGTGTTCCCTCCTTACAATCCTGGGGCATTCAAAAGATGCGTGAAGAAGCACCTAGAAGGTCGGCAAGGCTAGGGTTAGCCACCCTCCACTTCTGGCCTTCTGCTTACCATCAGGTGGAATAGAGACATTTGTTCGACTTTTTAATTAAAAAAAAAAAATAACACCAATCAATGGGATTTTTTTGTACCATACCTATTCAATTTGTCAATTGCGCGATAGAACGTTAATTACTCCGTATTTAATATTAATAGTAGTTCTCGCTTCACTGTCACGAGGCCGCTCACACCTTCCTAGCTAGTTTCTTTGCCGTCGATAAATTATGCGTAATTAAACAACATTGGCATTATGAACATTAACCAATCATTATTATGTATACCCTTGAATAAAGCAAACTTATACGCCAAGGTGCATATTTCGCTCAAAAAAAGCGGAAAATTGCAAATAAAATTTCTATGCAAAACGTTGTTGTATTTGTCTAAAACGAGAACTTAGGATGAGAATTTTTAGAAGAAACATTTAATTTTATTCTTGTGCTAGAAAAATAACAAATGTATTATGTATATATTGTTCAAGCAATTAAAACCATAACAACGTTTAATGATAACGGACTAACATGTTTTTGTGTCAAGAATGGTAAGTAATAAGTAAGCAATGTAATTCACAACCATTGCCCAGACAATGGCGGCCAGCAATATAATGGAAATAACTAACTAATGAAGACAGAAGACATATCTTAATGGGAATATTATATATTTTGTCCTTGTATTTATATTAGAAAAATAAATATAAAAGACGGAACATGCTTCTACATAACTTTTTCTTAGGTTTAAACACTGTAAAAGGTGAACAGAGCAAATGATAAAAAACAACATAATTTTGAAGTTTTTTTTTATTCGTGCTCTCAATATTAAAAACCTCGGAACGGAACAATATTATGCTTTACATTATTATTTATAGCTCTTGCCACATTTGGAAAATAAAATTTGATAGTGAAATTTTTTATTAGGTACTCAAGCAGGAGTTACAGGAATCATTTTGCAAATATAGTTAATATTATTTTTTGTTTATTTCATTTCGATCTCAAGTATAACATCGGCTTTCCGCGTTCTGCATTTTAGGTGTATCAATCACTTAAATACCAAGAATATTGATTGCACGCGTGTAAAGATAAAACAAAGTTCTATGCATACTTCTTTTTTCATAGCACGAACATCAGCTCACTTGCTACTACAGTAGTTAATAGATCCACCGCGTATAAATTTAGTTCTGTGCACAATGTGGGCCAGCCTGTGAACTGACGTCAAGGTGACCGAGCCCAGTAGGTACGTAAACAGGGGTGTGAAGTGCCATATTAAATAACGATAGTCAATATTATGCATTTATTATGTTTTTAAAACCAATTTATTTATATGAATTAATATCTTTAGATATCGGTTTAAATATCGGTAGATACCTAAAAGACACATCGTAACTTCTCTGCATATGGATTCAGAGACACAGGATGATATCGTAGAAAAAATAAAGGAAGCATGAGTTTGTATGTATTTTACTTTTAATAACCACGATTAGGCTTGGCTTAGGAGCACCGCACATCGCACGCGGTGCGGCGCGGCGACCGCGGCTGGCGAATTTTGTATGCGTGTATATGGACACCACACATCGACCGCGGCGCAGTGCGGTTGCCAGGCGCGGCGCGGTGCGGGTGGCATCCGCCCCGCGCCGCGTTGGTAGTACACGTCATCACGAAGTGTCAGCAAGCATTGCCGATAAACCGCACCGCAACGCACCGTGTCTCTGCACAGAAACGCACATCGGACGGTGTGTGCGTTGTGAGGTGCTCCACAGGGTTGCGAAAACTGACTTCGATAAGCCCGACTGTTTCAAAAACAACGAGCAATCACAAAGTAACGTTAACAACTTGTGATCGGTCTAAGATGTTCTGAGATACCACAAAAAACAGACCTTTTTTATTTATTTAGGAGAAAAAGAGGTCTGGATCTCAAGGTATCTAAAAACATCGAGCACAAGTTGTCGACGTTGCTTTTACCGATGTATCTGTCACCTTATTTTATGATACCAGTTATTAAGGTACTTTATGTTCTTGTATTCAGGTCGTGAGGCGGTAGCCCTGATCCCGTGTAACTGTTTACCCGCTCTCCAACCATAGCGAGTATAGGTCGATGGAAAGTTTACGTGCTATTTTAGGTGTCGTCATAGTAACTTTATTCGCAACCCAATATCACACTCGATTTAGGTAGATAATCATATTATTATAATTAAATATTTTTTACCGAATTATCGTTACTTCAAATTTTTGGGGAGACCATGATTTCAATTTACCTCTATTATGATATCTCCTACATTGTTATAGAAGCCTGGTAAATCAGATTGGAAATATGTATACATTAACTGTTTGTTACCGGTCTGATTAGTATAAATAATACATTCTTTCATAAAAGTTTTCGGGTTAAATCGCGACTACACTTTTTCGGATGAAATTGTAAGTGGGTTAAAACACCACTAACCTGTTTAAAGGCTCTAAAGAAGAGTGCAATCTTCGCTTACCTTCAGAAACAGCCCCAAGTAGTGCTACTTGATTTTCTAAGGAGTTACGCCTGTATTCACAAACATTACTATGAGATCTCTCGACTCTTGGATAAGAAAAGAACCAATCACAGAGCTCTATTCAATGCCATTGCGATACTCTGTCTCAGCGAAAAAAATCTATTGTCTTTTAATTATTAATAGTATATCACAACTATATTATGTTTGCTGGGAGAATTGGGAACAGTTGGGTTGGCTGGAGTGATCCAACCTCACATGCTACGACGAAAAAATCGTTAAGTTGCGGAAACTGCTTCTTCACCACACTTCTACGAATATTGTCAAGTAGCTAATAAAATCTGCCAGAACAATGTACATTGTACACTTTATACTTTCATATTAAGTTATCTACAACATAAGATCTTAATGCTGTTGCCATTTACAATATTGGCATTTGTATTATTATTATACATGTTTTTAAATTTATTTACCCTTCAAAAACGAGTCAATGAATCGAACACGTTATCGCAAATAAAACACAAGCTTGAGTTCAAACAAGTTGACAACACGGCAAATCTGACATTGAATTCATAATAGCGCCTTTGCGATAGGTAACCCAGTAATAAAGTAATTCTGAAATATAAACGCGGGTAAATTATTTTATTGTTTAGGGCTGTTGCTCACAGGTGTCCTTCACAGCGTCACCAGAAAATGTTTAAGAATGCGAGAACGTTTGGTAGGTAATCCGAGAGACATTACAATAAACCTAGGTATTTTGCTGATGCGTTTAGATGTGGAGGTCAGGTAACATTTGTGTCTACCAATTAAGCAGATATTCAGAAAATAATATTAATTAGGTACTTATTACATTTCTAGTTTAAGATTATATGAAAGTTTTAAAGTATAATTTAAAAACACAAAGTATAATTTATAACAAAAAAATTGATACACCTAAGTCACTCCGTCAATATCCACAATAGCTCGCGAATTCTCTCGTATTTCTGTTGCAATAATTGCATTTATGAAAAAAAAAAAATTTACTTGTCGTAAAATATCTTGATCAATCATGACCTCGTAGTAGTGAAGTACGATCTGCACCATTGCACCATCAAAGTATAACAGTGGCCTTCCTATTAAATAGATTGCTGTACCTACACACCGGCTTAATTCATCAAGAGCCCAGAGTTAGTACTGCGGTTTATTTATTTATTTATTTAATAATTTATTGTACACATAGAAACAATAATGGAAAACACAATAATAACAATGTACAAAAGGTGTGGCTTATTTCTAAAAGAAATCTCTTCCAACCCACCTAGAATAGGAGATGTGCTGCGAGACGTCAATGTCGTGTGTACCTAACCTATAGGTATATTAAATACATAAAGCATAAGTTAAAAATAAATACAATATCAAAACAATACAATAAAAATAAATACAATATAATACATATTAACTATATAATTATACAATACAATATATACATATATGACATGAACATACAAGGAATCCTAATATAAAATAAGTCTAAAATTAAGAAAGGAATTTAGCTTAAAGAAAGGTAGTGTTCTTTAACTCTCTTCTTAAAAAGTGGAAGTGACGAGATTTCTCGTATTGCGGGCGGTAGTGCATTCCATAGCTTAACTGCATGAACAGTGAAAGAGTCAATGAAGAAATCAGTTCGGTAAGGATTGGAAGGAAGCTTAAGAAGTGTGCGGAGATGCGATCTGCAGAGTATGCCAGGAGGACGCGCAAAATCAAAACGCTCACGAAGGTAATTTGGACATGTTGGGTTATGTAAGATATTAAAAAGAAGAAAAAGTATGTGTGAGTTTCTTCGAAGTCGGATGGGGAGCCACTTTAGCTGAGATCGGAAATGAGAGACGTGATCATATTTACGTAACCCAAAGATAAAACGTATGCATAAATTCTGCAGTCGCTCAAGCTTATTTAATAGTTCCTCCGTGATATCCAGGTAACAAGCATCTGCATAGTCCAAGATGGGAAGAATCAACGACTGGGCCAAAGAAATTCTAGTTTGTGTCGGTAAGAAGTGTTGCAAAGATTTAAGCGTGTGGAAGGAGGAAAAGACTTTGCGACTCACTTCGTTCACATGAGCTTTCCAATTCAGGTTGCAGTCAAAGGTGATTCCTAAATTCTTCGCAGTGAGAGAGAAAGGTATTACCGAGCTGTTTAGGATTACAGGCGGTAGCATCTTCAGGTCCAATTGCTTGGTCATATAGCCACTTCCCAATATTATAGCTTTGGATTTCAAAGGATTTAAGTGAAGTCCATATGATTTGGCCCAGCCGTGTACACGCGCCAAGTCATCATTTAGAGCCGAAATAGCGCTGTTGACGTCGGCGATAGGAAAGTGGCGATATAACTGCAAATCGTCGGCATAGAGATGATAGTTTGAAGTTATAACTTTAGCCACGGTATTAATAAAACAGGAGAAGAGAAGAGGCGATAAGATTCCTCCTTGAGGAACTCCTGATGACATTGTGCACCACTCAGAAAGATCGTCATTTAATCGGATACATTGGGAACGGTCACGAAGATAGGAATTGAACCAGGAGATAGCACCGACTGAAACGTTGAGCGACTCAAGTATGCCAAGAAGAACATCAAAATCGACTGCACTGAAAGCATTACTAAAATCCAGCAGCAACAGTAAAGTGAGAGATTTATTCTCCATGGCAAGCCTGATATCGTCAGTCACATGGATGAGAGCAGTAACGGTGCTATGACCCGGTCGAAATCCGGATTGAAGAGGATTTAATAGGTTATTGGATGACAAATACAGGGAGAATTGCTTATGGGATAGATGTTCAAGGACTTTGGAGAGGAATGGTAATATGGAGATAGGTCGGAAATCAGAAAAGGAACGAGGATTCGTGACTTTGGGTAATGGGATAACGTGAGCACGTTTCCAAGCAGATGGGAAACAATTGCTCATGAAGGAAAAGTTATATAAATGAGTAAGGACAGGAATAAGCTCAAAAAGTATGAGAGAAATCATCCTCGAACTGATTTCATCACTGCCACTGGCAGTGGATGAGATCGCCAAGACTGACTTCTTCACATCTTCGCAGGAAACAGGACTGAAATTAAAAGGAACACAAGAGGGCTTAGGAGAATCCGTTAAATGACGCAAAGTGCTTGCTTTGGTGTTGGCGTCGAGTGAGCAAGCAGGTAAAGCAAAATGAGCATTTAGTGCGCTGATATCAACATTATAGCCACACTGGTCACGTGACTTACCTATACCAACGGATTTTAGGAATTTCCAAGTATCAGAAGGCGATTTCCCTATTAAAGAATCGTGAAAGTACCGTCTCTTGGCATCTCTACACAGACGATTGCAGCGATTACGCAACAATCTAAAACGCGTAAGATTTTTCTCGTTTGAGAAGCGTTTTAACCGGTTTTTAGCTCTGTCCCTTTTGACCATAGCTTCTTTGATTGCTGGAGTAAGCCAAGGCGCTGGAAAAAATTTAAGCTTAACCCTTCTTATTGGGGCGTGTTTGTGAAATAAGTTTAAAATGATGGAGTTGAGTATAGAGATTTTACCTTCCATAGTGTCGTTACTAAAAATTTCAGCCCAGTCGAGAAGAGACGCATCAAGTTTCAGAGCAGCCAAGTCTACGGAATTGAAGTTACGACAGTCACGATACTGCTGTTTGATCTTCGGTGGACGAGTTTTATACGATAAATAAATGAGATCGTGATAAGAAAACGGCGCAGTGAGTTGACCGTACGCAGCCACCTTGTCCACAGAGGAAACTATCGAAAGATCAAGGAGAGAAGGGGTGCAGTTGGGTGAAAAATGTGTAGCAGTAGAAGGAAGGATGTGCAGATTGTAGGAAGTGATGGTGTCCTGAAGGAGTCGCGAGCGAGAATTATTTTTTAGAAGACACGTATTGAAATCACCTAAAAGAAGCATGTCGCAATAGGTTGGGCACAAATCATTTAGTAATTTATCGAGTGTTGAAAAGTAATTAATGTTAAGATTAGGGCAATAGAATACGCCAAGCAATAATTTCCTGTAATTTAAAATAACCTCGATAAACAAGAATTCGGCAGATTCAGAATATATACTAGGTGATGAAAGAATAATTTTATAGGTTACATCAGCACGCAAATATATTGCCACACCACCACCGCCCTTACCCGTTCTATCATTCCGAATCAAAATATATCCTGGAAGAGAATATGAGGTAGACAATAGTGATGGCTTTAGAAACGATTCGGAAACGAGAATAGCGTCAATGTGGGAAGTGGAAAAGGATTGCAAAAGGTCGGAGTGATGAGAAGGGATGCTTTGCGCATTGATGTGCACCACATTAAAAAAGTTAGAAAAAGTAGAAAAAACAGATGACAACTGTTCACGCAGTGGCAAAGGATCAGGTGAGGTATCACCGTCAGCACTCAGAAAACTATCCGAAGAAGAGCAAGAAAAAAAGCTACTATCCAAAATATGTTCAGTATCCATAAAACTAAATATAAATAATAATACAATACAATATATAAGCAATATAAAACAAAATAAAATATAAATAACTAAAAGTATGTACCTAATTAAAAAGGGGGATTAAACATTGACGGAACCAGCACTCATCACTAGAAGTTGATGGAGAGATGTATTAGATACTTTGAACAACAATCAATTTATATACGAAGCGAAGTAATAATAACTTGACACCAAATGACAGTTTTCAAGAAACTAAAATAATATAGCACATATTATGATTTATGAACTTTTAAAGAAAAAAAAATTATAACTACAAGGCAATAATGAATAACATTAAAAAAAAATTACATGGCTGTATGAGCAGAAATGCCTTTGCCTTAATAATAAGGAAAAAAAAAAACCTAAAAATGACATTGACACAACATTGACATTACAAAAGTTACCTACTTTACGAAATTACGAATACGAGCTTACATTTACATTATAATATTTTTGTAAAGTTAAGGTAGAAAACAAAAAATACCTATATAATTTTTAAGAAACTTAGATAGAAGGTATACGTATACTAATATAACCTGACCGAGTTGAAAAGTTATTTTAAAATCTTGGAACTAACTTTAGAAGTTGTCTTCGTCACTTTTGTAGTCCTCTTCTTGGCTAAACGATCTGCTGGAGACGGGATCTCCTCCGGCTTGGTGGCTCCAGTGACAGAAAGGGAGCTAGGGAATTTCGATAAGAGCGGCTGTAGTTCCGGCATCGACTCAACTCTGCACCTGCTGTTGTTGGGAAGAAGAATATATATTTTGCCCTGCAACGTCCAGCACTTGTTCATACCAAAATGGGCGCGAGCCGCAAGGAAAGTTTTGTGCCTAGTTTTAGTCAAGAATTCAGATAATGTGATGCCAGAACCCTTGAGTGCAGTTTTATTGTCCCATATCAGGCAGCGGTGTTCATCGCTCCCAAACCTCAACAACACAGGTCTAATTTTGCCGGACGAAGCACCAAGTCGATGACAGGCTAGTAAGTCCGATTTTTGTATGTCGGTCAACTTCATTTGGTTGGATATTACTCTAAGGACAACATCATGCAACTGCTCATCTTTGGTTTCAGGCACACCGTGGAGTAGCAACACCTTTCTTCGCATGGCGGTCTCATGCCTGTCATACCCAAGGGACAGGGAATCCAGCTGTTTTCTGATGACAGAAAGTGCTTTCCAAAAAAATTCCTTAAACTCTGCAAACTCACTTGCTAATGTGGAGAGATCTGAAGGAACCTTGATGTCAGCTGTGGCCTGCTGCAACTTTGCTTCATACTCCTGCATTCTAGTGTCAAACATTTTGTGCAATTCATCCATGTTGCTTGCGATACTGGCGTCCATATTATTAGTGTAGTGAAGTGGTGAATAATATAAGAATATTGATGTTGCTTTTTTTAGTGATGAGTGCAGGCGTAAGTAAATATCAAATTAATTCATTAATAAACGTCTTAAAATAACTGTATATATTTTAATTTGCTAATAAACTGGGAGCTACATTCAAACATGTATGTACTTCACGCCTACCCACGACGAAAAAAAAAAAAAAAAAAAAAAAAAAAAAAAAAAAAAAAAAAAAAAAAAAAAATATATTATTAATAAGATAACGTTTATTATATCAATTGCTGCGTACTACAGTGAGCCACACGCTATCTACTCATTACATTACTGTAACTAATATACCTACGTATTGCGAATGTGTAGTAAATAAAACTATTTAACTGTTGCTTTAATTTGGTTTTCTGTTTTGATATCATCATCATTTGCTGCCCTGTTCCTAATTTTACTTGTGAACGGCGATTCGATTTATAACATGTTTTTTTCTTTTACCTTTCTCGGTCAGCCATCATCTCAATGTTGACATTTTCATAATATGTTTCGACAAATCAAACATTTTTTTTAAATTAAATAGGAACCATCTATTCAATTATGTTTAAATTATAATCTTCAAATAGTAGTCCTTATATCGTTAAATAGTTACATTATACACAGATAGTTTTATGATTACAGTTCTAAAATACCCTGACCTATTCTTTGTCGACAGGACAAACGTGGATTGACATATTGATATGTCAACCCACGTTTGCCCATCATCGAACGTTTACTCTTAAAGGAATGGTCAATTTTAGCTGGCAATATCATCAAATACATGGTTGGCATGTATGAAATGATCAAGTCTAGATCTAGGCACGACATATCTCTCATATAAATTAAGCGCCGAATAACATCTGTCACATTCCAAACGCATTCATAAAATGGCAGTCGAAATCTCTCCAATGAGCTTCGTTCCCTGTCCCATACATAACATTGCTACAGTGGCGTCTCTTATTAATTGCATACCACCAAATGAGACAGATATACTTATCGCTCGATGTCATAGAATAAAATAATATTGTTTACATTTTTATCTCGTTTCGCTTGCCTGATTATTTGGGATATTTGATTACACTCATATAGGTTATACTTAAAATGAATACAACTGTAGCCATATTGATAATCATTTAGGTACTTACCATATATTTAGACATGCATACTTAACTAGCGGTTGCCCGTGTTACGCTCGCATGGAAATTTTGATGTGTCAAACCAATACCACGGGAACAGTAAATTTTGCCGGATCAAAAAAAAAACTAATGTGGTATTCTAGCTACAATATATAGTCTATATCTGTGCCAAACTTTGTTTATAATACGAGTAAAACCTAGTTAGTTAAAGGCTGCTGAAAAGCCAATAAGATTTATCTGTTATTAGGTTATTCCCTGAGTACCCTGATCCCCGAGGCCCCCGTCCCGGAGTACCCCGATTCATTTGTATCTTGATAAAGTGAAAAAAATA
This sequence comes from Elophila nymphaeata, assembly GCA_955850985.1. Classification (NCBI taxonomy): domain Eukaryota; kingdom Metazoa; phylum Arthropoda; class Insecta; order Lepidoptera; family Crambidae; genus Elophila; species Elophila nymphaeata. The sequence continues at coordinate 9,387,932 of OY039086.1, read as the reverse complement.
ATCAGTTAGGTCAAAAGTATCGTCGGCAGAAGAACTGTTAAATCTTAACGTTACCTAAATAGGCAACGTTAAACCTCTAGTCTGTATAAATCACAGGTATAAATAAAACCCCTTATTATAAAACGTGCACAAAAGTTAGTCGTAGTTATGCTAACTCTGTCTTTCATTCAGCAGATACAAATGACAGCATTAGTTCTAAACCATGACTAACTTTAGTCCATGTTTTATAATAAGGGGAAAAGTGTTTTAATCTAGTTAGCCTTAATGAATAAAGACCTTTTAAGGCGATAACCTACTATTAAAAATTGAAAGGACGGAACAACTTTTGTTTTTCCTGGTAGGTAGATATTTAGTATTGTGTCTGCCGATCCTTCCTATCCGGCTGACTTGGAATTGGACATTTAAGTTTACAAGTTGCACTTAAATGGTTAAAGAACAATGTATTGTCTAGGTTTGTCGAACCACACAAATATATAAAACAATTTCGTCACAAAACATGTCAAAGCGCGTTATAAATTTTGCATTCTAGAGACAATCAATTGAATTACCATAAACACCCGTGGTAGTCTTAGTCACCGTAGACTTACAACATGAGGGCACCGGTCCAAAATACGAGGGCTATATTTAAACGAGGAATCATATTATTTCGGTCGTAGGCTGGCGGCTGACTCAACGGAGTCCTGCAGTGGTGAAATATCGGACTTGCTATTAGGTAGGAAGCTGATATTCCTACTCGTGTATTGAACCTTCGCAGTTATTAATAAGGATACTGCACTTAAAAATTATGTTCCTTCGAGCAAAAAGGATTTAACTGTGCTTACGGTGCGAAGGATGTTAGAAATAACATTACATATATAATTTTCGTACAAGTTTAAATTAAAAAGACATGCTTTATTTTCTACCTAGTGACTAGTAACTTTCACGTCTATTCTTCTGATTTATAAGCTTTTTAATACATCGTGAATACATTTACGCCTATTGCTACAATTAAAAAGCAGCAACAAAAGAATCTCGAGCGAAACCGACTTCAAAGTACATGTTTAAATCGGTTCGTAACATTGCAGACCTTATAAAGTTGTACGTAAAATTTAAATTCCTTCGGCTAGTTTATGGCATCGGCAGTCCCCCTGATGAATCAGCGAGGGAAGCCCAGCAGTGACGTCACACCGCCTCGGCGCGCTTTTACGAGTGCCCTCCTCACTAAATACATATTACGGAATCTTAATTTATACACTTCTAAGGAAGGAATATAGCAATTTTCTCCTCGTTATGTTTGTAATATCGCTTGGGTAAACATAAACATTAAATTATATTTGTTTCGCCGAAACGTGATTATACTGAATTGTAGTAATCTTACATAAGAATTCCTGTTATTTGCGATATAGGAAAGCTAAGAGGTATTAAATAAAAGAGGGAGAGAGCCCTAGTTAACAAGTCTTTACAAAACAACGCTTTTCGTAATTTGCGAAGTTGACAATTTAACATGAGCCTATTTAAGTAATTAAAGGATACTCAAGTACCTTGTTTATTTGCTCGTCAGTAACAAAACGCGTTAATTAAGAGACCCAACGTCCCAAGATGACATGTTGCATCCTTACTTAATTGAAGCCAGGGAAGTAATTACCTAATTTGGCGCGTTGTTCCAATGAGAACATACGCCATGAATACTCATAACCCTTTTGTTCGTTAAGGACGTTATTACCGTGTTCCGTTGAATACTCTTGTTTGTATACTGAGTAAGGATGAAGATTGAATTACAGCGGGTAATTTAGAGTCAGCGGAACTAGTGGTACAAACAGCAAACAATGCTACTAACGAAGAGACACAGAGAAAGAGTAAGGTATGGGATGTTCGACAATTATTTTTTTATACGCTTTAAGGGGAAACTCTTGCTTAGAATTCATCTTACCTGATGGTATAACGTTTTCAACTGAACCTTGTCACATTTTGGAATAATTTTATTTTTGCGTTTACAAACGCGTAAATATAATACTAGAAAAATGCACTGAAAAAAATCGACTTGCCCCGCCTGAGGCAAGTCGATTTTTTTCAGTGCATTTTTCTTGTCACATTTGTTGATGTCATAGTTATGATTCAATAATCATTGGAAGTAGGGTACGAAAAAAATCATGTAACTATCGTTTAATGTACTAAAAATGGGACCGAAGTTGAAAAGCTGGGAGGTTACGTACGACCCTCTTATTATTAAGAGATGTGATAATGACGTTCTTAGTTAATTTTAATGTCATCATCGGGGCTAGCAAAATTCGATCTTTGTACGGACTTCAAATCTACAGTTTAATTAAAGAACTGTTACTAAGTTGCTTTACTAATCACTTATATCTGCATTTGTAGTTTACAGCCTAAATTTTCTTTACGATAATTGATATTGCAAAATTTGCTCAGGAGACGTTGTTTTTGATACCATACTTTCTTTTATAAATACTCAAATAGGTACCTACGGGAAGAATGAAAACAACAAAATGATCATTATATAGAATGTACAAAAATATTATCTTACATATTTATGCTCATACGAATAGAGTGTAATTTACTTATATTGTATTATTCTCAATAAGCTAGGCAAATACGTATGTTATTATTCAAAATACTCAAATAACAGTCGTTCACCAATTGCGCTATATTACTTACGCAACTTCTGTTCGTATGACGCAACAAAATTAATGGAAGGAGTTCAATGTCAAAGAGATACAATTTGAATAATTATATTTATCTATATTTAATTTTGGTAAAAAAGAAAAATTGTTTCCTTCTTTTATTATAATCGCCGCATTCAAATTTTTATAAGCTTTTGGGGTCTAACGGAAATACATTTTGTGATTCAACGACAATAAAACGTCTTTCTCTTCAATTTTTAAAATCCATTGCAAAAAGTATTAAATTGGGATTCAAAAGTGGGATAAACGAAAATAAATGAATTTGATTCACTTGTGAGTGTAAAAATATGCGACAGAAAGATTCTTTTGATTACCTACACTTGTTCCAAGAGACACCTACACGCGTTCCTAAGACAATCAAACAAGGTAATGGTTCTATAAGTTCCTTTATCCTTTTGAGATAAGCACCCCAAAAATTTGCCCAGTGATATAACTACTCGACGAACACCGCTCAACGAAGCGAATGCCAAACGTTAATTAGCGTGACGTTGATTGAATTTTGAACGAGCCCCGGGTTTTTGCCACGCGACAATATGAGCAGACTGGTTCGTGCGTGTCGACGTTGATTGGATAAGTATTAGCTGCCGAAGCTGTAACGGTTCATGTTTTTACAACATGTGCATAGTTTATGAATACATAGGTATTGGGTTGAGCCGGAGCCTTGGGTAACATTTGGTTAGACATAAAGCCACATCTAGCTGTATGGGCTATGTAGTGCTGAAAAAAAGAGACGGGACCTACATAAAAACGGGCATTAAACCCAAAAAGTAACAAACCTTATGTGAACCAACAAACAGACATTGTAAATATCTCATCATTCCTGGTTTTACTCCAATTATTATGATGAAATCCTCCTAGAGTCCCAGACCTACGAGGGGATGGCTTAGAATTTGTGTTCCGAAAGTGTACTTACCTATGAGTAAAGAAAATTTGAGTTTGGAGGTAATTAAAAACGTTTCAACCGTCCTCTTTCACGCACGCAGTTTCCTTTCACAAAATATATCAGCAATGCACAAACCACTATACTTATCTTCCAGAAATCTTGTCTAAATTAATTACTGAAAATCTTTTACATTTAGACAGTCGATGTCCAATTTTAATAGATTTATAATTATATTTTACAAATTATTATTATTATTACACATTTTCACTAAAATTCGATAGGAAATAAATCACTGATCAATCGTATTATATGTATAGAACTAAGGTTTTCAAAGTATTAACATAACTTCATATTACCACAGATATGACTAACCTACCTATCTAATATAAAATATTGTCATAGCATCGATTTAGTAATTTGCTCTTACAAATATCAACTCTTATAAATCTTATAATACAAGTTTAAACTCGATATTCGACGCTCTATCTAAACTCGCATTTGAAAGCAATTAGACAATTTCTTAGATTGATATTTCTTTGTTTTGCACAATAGGATATTACAGTTTGCGGTTAGCTGCAACGCTTCCTTGTAGCAAGTGAACGCAACACTCAGATGGCAACGCAGGAAAGCGTTCATTGCTTTTATTACTAGTTTCGTTATAACAGTTAAAAGGACCAATTGTATTGTGTCTAATGTCTATGTATGTAGATTAGGTTTATCGTATGTATCTAAAGCGGCTCTCGCGGAATCTTATCAACCAAATACCTATACATAGGCAGAAAGTTAAGACGGAGTAGTGAAACTGAGTGCCGATGTATCATAATGAGGGCTTCTGAAATCTACACCTGGCTATCACAATTCTGGCTTCCCTTTCCTGCAACACGTGATGGACCCAGCACCCGCACGGTGAATCCATGATGGAAAGCTAAGATTTTCGTCTCTTTACAACCAATATAACGCTGATGCTTACATAAAGTTAGATAGTTTTGATAACTATATAAAGTTTTACAGTACATTTAATATCTTTTCATCAATGTAGAGAGATCACCAAAGATGCAAAAGCGTTAAAATAAGTCACGCATGACTCCTCAGTTTGACAGATATTTAATTCTGCCGGAGCCGTAACAAAGTGAAAGTATTATTGACGTTAAAACGACGAATATTGTATATTGTGCAAGCAAATTTTATGCATTATAAGCAAATTTTATGCATTATAGAGATATTTTTGCTGATAGTCCATAAAATGCGTTTATTACAATACCAAATAGCTATTATACTCTATCAAAAAACCAGTTTCCTAATGCAGTCAAATCAATACATAAAAATTAAGACAATGCTAGAGGTTTGCTAAATATATTTTAGGAAAAGTTTTGTTAAGGTAACGGTTTATTTTGATTGGAGACAATAATCTCAATACAATTTTCAATATTATTTTTCTATAAAAGACATGAGCCTATTTGCTACACTAGTTATTTATAACAGTCTTAATCCTTTCCACAATGCCATCGCTGTATGTTGAAATAATGTGTCTCCAATGTCTCGACAACATCACAATGAGGTGACGTCAAGATCCGTCACAGAAGTTATTTTCCATTCGACATCGGTTTGCTGCTAACAAGTTTTTTTATCTGTGAGAAAGCAGACCATTATCTGTCCATGTCGCGTATACCGCCTGTGGTCCAGCGGTTTAGCGGTATTAGATCCAGAGTTGGGATCCAGGAGCAGGGTTGCCAGGTGTTCGGTATTTTACCGAACCGTTCGGTATTTTAGCACTGTGTTCGGTGTTCGGTATGACAAAAATACCGAAGTATGGGATGTTCGGTATTTTTTTTCTGATTAATTTTTCTCCTTGATAAACGAATCGTGGCCCCGTTATCAGGGCCCATCTAGCCATTTTCACCGCTCTCTGGGCAAAGCCCCCCCCCCCCAGTAATAAAATCCGGAGATTCGACAAAGTGAAGCTATTTTCATACACCCTAGGATAGGCGCGAGGCAATACGGCAAGTGAGGAGCTTTTTTTTTTTTTTGCTCTCTGTTCGGTATTTTTTTGGAAAAGACCTGGCAACCCTGTCCAGGAGGGATACCTACTTACAATATTGTACTTTGGGTTTTCGTTACAGATGACTTTTGCAGCGTCAACAGATTTTCCAAAAGGTCTTAGGAGGGCCTTAGTGGAGCCTCAAGCTTGTAAGACGAAACTTTTCAGAGGATTTGTAGTCAGCGAGTAGGTATTTTGGGTGAAGAATTCTATCTAGCTAGTCTCCAGGGCGTTCGAGGTGGATGGAGTTTTGCTCTGGTAAAGTTTATTTTAAGCGAGCCTGCTAGCTACCGCCATGTAATATCTTACCTATTATTAGTCATAATAACAATTTTCTAATTGTGTTCCTGCATATGAAGCCAAGAAGCGATTTATTAAATCTCTTGAGGTACTGAATAAAGTCAGCTTCAACCTTCATCTTTATCTTTACATCAGTAGAGATGTCAGCAAACAGTTTCCCCAGCAGCTTGATTTTAACGATACATCAGAAGATTCAGAAGTAGTTAAATAGCGAAAACAAAGCGATGACCCCATTGGTCGCACCCTAAAGCCGTAACGGCTGTAAATCAGACTCGGAAAACTTTTGCTTTACCATCAGACAGACTAAGAAGGTTCACCTTCAAACTGACCGCTCAATTGGCATAGCTAAGGCCAGAGATTTAGCAATGAACTTTTAAACTCATTCCAGTGATGCACAGAACAATAAACCACTCTTTATTGTTCTCACTGCTATTTATGTTTTGAAACACTCATTGTGTGTTGATAGTATGTTTTGAAACGTATAGAAGCGAATAATTAAGACTGCTGAGTACGTGGAGATAAAAGGGAACTACTGTTTTTTATATTATGTTGTAGGTATGTATAGTCAGCATCACTTAACATTTCCAACCATATCATGACCAACAATACTAATACAACCGTAGTACTAAAAAAGGGTTGACTTAAAGCAACTTAAAGGGTTGGTTTAAACCAGCATAAAGAAACTTAACCGTAACGGTTAAGTAACGTCTACGGAACGCCACTATTCATAGAAAAAAAGAGGCGCTACGGTTACGTTCTCTTTCCGAGTTGATTAAGGAGATGATTTTCACATACATTTATTTAAGTAATAATTTAGTGCCCTAGGTCGAAATAGGAAAAATATAAAAGGTAAAGAATACCTATCCGACTAAGCCACAATAAAGCGAGCTATATTTACTTAATTTAAACATGAAAGTCTTCTTTAAAACCCACAGGATATGGTTAATTAAAGAGTGCTATACCAACAAATATGCCTAAAGAAATCTATTGAGGGCGCGTAATTTGTGTGGCGAAACGTGACGAGTAACTTATTCCCTTGACTTTGGACAAAAAAGAACTGTAGCTAGTTCTTTTTGTAGTTACTATATAAAAAATGAGTGTAATAATAAAATAAACATTACAGTCCTCAATGTTTTGAACATTTTGGGCGATCAGACTAGGATCTTAAAATGGGTATTTAACGTACTAAAGAAAATGTCACTACTTTCTTACAATGGCTGACGTGCAAATGTGGGTATGAATATATTAATTATTTTATCGCCATAAAAAGAACTTGTACCAATCTTGGAAGACGTTCTTTTACCGTCACGTATTGCACCAGTACCATGATGAATAGATTTGTAATACAAACGTTATAACAATAGAAACAATACTGTATTTAAACCATAAATAATGTACAACAAACTGCAATAATTTATTATCGTAAGTAAACTAGGGAGTTAACCACAGAGCATCTCGGATATCTGTGGAGTTAACAAATTTGTACTGAGTTTCTAAGACAGTAAGCCTAAAATGAAAAGGCTAAGTTTTCTTTATATAAAAGCATATGACCCGCCAGATGTTAAGCGAACTGTCTATAGACGTATTACGGTGTTACTTACACGGGATCGTTCAAAAGAGGAGTGAAGAAGTATCTTGCACAAGTCGAGGTAGGCATCTGCATTAGCTATCTACCCATTTGACCTCATCATCCTATGGACGGAGATAAATAGCCCCGAGTCTATTATACATAGATATCTAAGTAATAACTCCTATAGTATAAGAGAAACATAACATTCTCGATACAAGCTTTCCGCTAAGTACAATTCCTCTTACTCCGGACAAACCAGGAAAACAATTTCTCACACAGTAATTTTCCAGGGAATCTCGCTCCGTTTTGCAAACTGTCGGTCGGTTCAATGAAGCGGCGATCGTAAACGATGGATTTCGCGATCGCCCGAGAGGTGCGTGAAACGAAACGTGACCACAGCGATCTGACGTCGCATAAACTTCAGTCATCCAATGCGGAAATACTTCGAGTGAACGTTTAATTTATTTTGAAAGCCTTTCGTGTAAACGTGGCGTTAGGAAAGTATTTTATAGCCCATAATGTTTCAGACGGTACCTATTATCAAAGGGAACTAAAATACTATACGTATACCTACAACTTCAATTAGTAACTTGAAGTAATAATACCTACCACAACCACAGGTACTGGTGATAAATACATATTGTTAATTTCATTTCGTATCATATAATCATCAAAGGAGCCGAAAGTAATGCCAACATAAAAATAAACTGGATGACCAGGAAAGAAAGAATACGATAAGACGATGTACCAATATTAAATACCTTAATTTTTGTGTAATTATCTATACTAATATTATAAAGAGGAAAGATTTGAATGTTTGAAGCATTGAATAGGCTCCGAAACTGCTGGACAGATTTTGATGAAATTTGGTATGGAGATATTTTGAGACAATAAGAAGGACATAGAATAGTTTTTGGCGCGATAACCGACAATAACGAGGACGAAGCCGCGGGCGACCGCTAGTACTAAATCAAACATTGCAAATTGCAACGTAATGTTGAATTCTAATGTTCGATAAGAGAAAAATACCAAAGAATGAAATATTGTTTAATTTTGCAATTTTCCACGTTGTAATTATAGGATAAGAAATCTGATCTTGTAATTAAACATTCATAAGCTACTAAATAGGTGATATATCCTAATATAATAATAATGCAGTAAAGAGAAGCAAAATATTGAACGATTAGGAAAGGTAGCAAACAAATTCACACAACATGTCCCAGCAACCACTATCAATGATCTAACCAGCCATATGAACGTTAAACAAAATAGTCCAGTGAAAGTGAACTTCCTAGAATCGTTTCAAAACCAAATAGTAGGCAACTAGTCGTGTTCGTTTGGCTGCACATGTCGAAAAGGTCGTGTGCAAGTAGAACGATGGTAATCTCCTTTGCCGCCTTTGTGGTCCAAGCATTGTGCCGTGAATAACTCTTTCAGATATTATTCTACTTCATAAGCTATTAGTAGTTGTATCGTTTACATATATAGACGCTACGCCTTGTGCGAATGTTGCCGATGCTGATAAAGGACCGATCAATCATACGAACGGAAACGATATAAAAGGAAACGAGAATTGAAAATCTCTCGATAAGGTACTCATAAATCGTACTCATAGATATTAGAAAATGAAGATAGAATATGGACCAAAATGACAGGTTTCACACTACTATAATTCCGGGATAAAGTAACAAATAGCTGAAAAACTAACAATATAAGCTAATAGTTTTAATTTTTTTTTTTTTACATAAGGTAAAATCAAAACTTTACATAAAGTTGCCCGAAAATTAGTTTATTAACAATATTGATTGTGTCGGAAATTTGATGATTGAAACATTAAAACTTAATTTTAGATAATAACATTATAAATAAAATCATGCTAATTAACAAATTACAATAATTTTTTTTTATCTGCAATCAGCCTTTGGGCTTTAATCAGATGAGAGAAAATTATTATATTGTCTTTACGGAGTTTGCACATCATATGATGTGTCATCTCCCTTGGCATAGCACGATTATACAGAGGCTAATCGTGCTCTTTTGAGCCGGAAAATGCAGTCATTTGCCATTGAAAGTGATGAGGCCAGATGGTTCCTATGCAGACTGAGCCTCTTGCTTGTAGGCTGCAGTAGACCTTTATTTCTTCCCTGATCGATGAGACTTCCAGGTACTTATGAACTAATCTAATTAAATGTTCATAAATTACAAAATGAAAATAATGAAAAAAAATCATTAAATGACATTCATTACATTACATATAATAAAATTTTATCTAATTTTTAGTTCACTATGTCAACAGGAAGCGCTATATCATTTGCATAGTCATCAATACTGTAATATTATTTCTTTATAGATAGGAAGGCTTTCAGTTTTTTCTAAATTGGTCATTATTGCAAATAGATTTTAGGTCATTTGGTAACATATTGAACAATCTTATCGACTGGAAGTGAGCACATTGACGGACTATTTGAAGTCTTAGGTTTGTATTAAATTTTGCAGGCTTCGCGTCTGGTGTTTTCACGGCACATCTTTTGTACTTCACTTTCAGTTTCTATCAAGTGTTTCTTAAAGTGACTTAATAAGACCAATAAATAAAGGCACGGCACTGCGCACTGTAAGTATGCATAGATTCTTAAAATATTCTCTACATGATTTCCATTGTGGAATATGCCACTTTAATCTGATAGCTCTCTTTTGCATTTTAAAAGCATCATGGATGTTATATTTATAACTGTGCCACCAGCATTTGACACTGTACCTTAGTCTAGACTCGACTAGCCCAAAATATACCATTCTCATCTTTGCCACCATAGAGAGTTCATCACGGAGGCTTCTCAGCGCATAATAGTCAGAACTTACTTTGTGTACAATGGCCTTTATATAACTTACAATCAACATGTCTTATTGCATAAATATAAGCATACAGTCTCATTGTGTAAATATTTCAATATGATTAACATTTTAATTTTTTACTAACTTAAAACGTACACAAGTTTTTTTCCACAGTACTACTTTCTTGGCACCTTGTAAATTTGATACAATTAAGGAATTCCGAGAACAGAATTAGGTAGTGTTCATATAACCAGCAGCAATACGGACAACAGTGTCTTTAATTCCTAATCAAACCTAAACAAACCGTTAGCGGAACATCGGAAGGCATTCGTTGTCGCCCAACACGCGACTCGCAACGGAACGGTAACGCAACCGGGTCGTATTGTGAAAGTAACGGACAATACACTCGCCATTTGGCAATGCACATCAAAGTTTGGCTGGCGCCTGACGCTTTCGAAACACGCGTACCGTCTGCGTTCACTGAATTCGTACGCGGGTATGTTCATAACCTGCAGGATTAGTCATCTTGGGCGTAACATGTGGGACGCCGAAAAAATGCAAACTTTTTTAAGCTCATTCTTTGAAGCAAAAATAGCATTCCAAATCGCATTTCGCAATCTCACTTCTGGCGAAACTGAAAACATTAAGGACGTGTAAGATTATATCTCAAAGAAAAGTTACCTCAGAAATGTGATAATATACGAGCACTACTGCACTCGCGTAATTAAACCTTTACGCTTTCTCGAAATAGAACTCAACAATGTAGAATGTATATAGCGTCTTCCCTGTTACTGGGAGTTCTCAAGTTAGATATTACAACGTAATGAAACAGGATTTACGACCGATGGGAACAAAATTACAGGGACACGTTCAGATTGCGATTTAACATCGTTAAGCAAATGTATGTGCTCGACTCGGGTGAACCTGATTCTGATCGCGTAAGCATTATTGAGAAGAATCCTTCATTTGCAAATGATTAACGATTGCATATAAATTTTGCTTACGACAATTCGCGAGAAAGTTTCTAGTGCAATCAATTAACATTGTTTTGACTTTTATAAAAGCTCCATTGCGAAAACTTAAATTTTGTCAATGTGTATAATCATTAAATTATTATTAATCAAGACATATTCATTGCTTAGGCATTTCTGTGCTGGTTGAAATTAATAATTATTTCCTCCATGGCGGAAACAAAAAAATGACGCGGGCTTGAAGTGTCACTTTACGTATTTGAAATCGAAAACACATTTCGTCAAAGCACCGAGCAATTTGCAGCTGAAAGCTGGAAGCCATTTTTGCTTTCGCAGTTTGCAGTTGTCAGTAATTAGGAGGCGCCGGCGCGAAATTGCCTGTGAATCTAGTTACATGCGTCGGGAAACACCGCAACCCGTCGGCAGGATCCCATCAATACTCCCAGCACGAAATGACATGCAAATAGGCGAGATTGGCTAAATTACAACCGTATGTTACTAATTATAGTTTACTGGGTATTAGAGAATTTACAATTTCAAAGTAGAGCTATATGTCGTTGTTTCGTTTTAGAATCAAAAATAATATCCATCTGTAAATCATTGTAAACACTGCAATTTTTTCAGATTGTTTCTTGTCTTATTATAGGGGTCACCAGGTTCACTGATACACTTAAACTTATTAGAATCTACTTCTATGCTTTATTAAATATCGAATTTTGCTATATATCCTTGGTTTAGAAGAGCATATAATTGGACATTGGTTTATTGTATTTATTTCCAGTCACACCTTATGCAATGCAGATGGGTGTTGGTGGCTATTACATCTTTTGAGGGCGAAATTCTGCCTTTGGTGATAAATCAATGTTGTATCCTACCTATGTAAGACTTTGAGTGTTTCATGCCTGGAGTTAGCACCCATTTCAAACAATCTTATTTCACAAAGATGGACTATGGATTAAATATTCTAAAATTCTTGCACACAAATCAGACAAGGAGAAGTGATCATAACGTGAACTGTCAATATAATTATACTCATTACTTCTGCGCCTCCGTAATTTCTATGAACGCGGCTGATATGAAAATGTTCACGAAGGGTGAGATAACTTACCCAGGTTAAAAGCATCAAATATCATTTTGGCGTTGAAGTCCATGATTGGAGGGCGCCGGCGCGAGATTGCCTATCAATCGAATTACGTGCCCGAGTTGGAGCCCAACCGCAGCCCTACCTTGATCAATGTTTCATATGCGAATACGATGACAGTTTTCACTTGACTAACCTTAATTTTCTACATACAATAAATTCTTCCTTACGAAGTAGTCTTGTATAAAACCTATATGTCTATAGACGACTCAACTCAATTGATTGCTTGACAAGAAAAGGACGCTACTCACATTCTTCAAAATATGAGTAGGGTTTGAAAAGAACATTATATGTACTATTATTTTATCATACTAAAATTTATTTTGCAACAATAAACAGAAGCTGGGTCAATAGTCACATGATGTCGAGATACAACAGGAAACAACTTGAGGTCAATCTATTCCCTGAACATATTCTACGTATGCTTTTACTGTACTCATACATACATAAAATCACGACTTTTTCCCATAGAGGCAGGCAGAGATCACTTGTTTCCACTTGCTACGATCCTTACAATATTTATTTCGCTTCATCTACTTTCATCTGCCTTTATACATACTCGACGGTTTCGAGTTACCTAGTAACCTACTAATAAGTCATGGCAAAGAGAATAGTTCGTCGCCAATACGGTACTTAACAAGACATAAACATTGCTTATATAAAAATACGAGACAGTGTAATCGTATAAAGAAAATTTAATTAGAGTACATAAAAGTAACAATGGAGTCACGCGCCGGAATAGAATACCTAATGAATGAGACATTAAAGCCTATTTTAAAACTGAAAATATATTCGTAGTTAGTATGGCTATAGCTAAATATGAGGTTTTACATTTACCGCCTTATTCATAAAAACAAGTGAATTTATTAGAGATTTACAAAATATTTGTCTCTTACACTCTGGCAAGAGATAAACAAGACAAAATACTTTTTAACAACGTAACAACTAAAATAGGTTTATTGAGTGTTTATGAATAAGACTGTTAGTTATTAGATACTAGATCTTAAACTAAATGTTTTGCGTAGATTGAACTGCGACGGGGCGGCGTAATGTCAAAAGACGAAAGCTGTTTCTCCTGGCTGCTTCGTATAAAAAAATACAGTCCATTGGTCGCAAATTGCAGAGCAATTAACCACTAAGAGCTAATGTCGAAACAAAAAATTAACAAAACCCAGAAAAGAACTGTCTTCTTTTTTAAAATGAATGAAGTGGTATATTGCAAGTTAGTTATTAGCATGTAAAAATAAGCGTCTATTTTTAAATCCACTTTCACATCAAACAACTTTGCTACTCAGTTTTTGCGATTTTATTTTGAAAATCACTAATTGCAATAATTTATCCTGCTTATTAATTTGTAAGGTATTGCAAGCGCCTATAGGCTACGGCGAATGTTGACCATATTCTTGTTTGTCACATTTAGGATCAAAATATTTTCAGTAGCGAAATTGAATGGCAACTTCTCGAATATTACAACTGGGGTCAATGGTCAACATGCAAAACTGATCTATTAATAACACATGTTTTGACAACGGATGAACATCATCAAATAATAATGTATATGAGAAAGAACTAACAATAATGTGTACCGTAGACTCTTCTAGACCAGTCAGGTTTCTCAAACTCGTATTTACTTTTTTATCTTAGGGATAACTAGTTATTTTTTCAAATTTTCTAATAAACTTTGAATATATAAGGATATTGCATTTAAATTTCTATTGTAAGTATACAAATATGTACTTATTAAAGTCGTTAACGTAGTTCTTTCTGCCTTCTGAGATGTCTTCTTTTATAAACAACTGCGTTCTTCTGATAAGTTATTCCTTACTTAAATTGCAGAGTATGGATTCTGATAAATAAAGATGAATAATTTTCAGCTACCTTATCAAGTACTGATTGTGTAACGTTTCGATCTGTATGTAGAACAACCGCTGCGCTATCGCCACTTCAATAATAACTTAACAATCTTCACTATAATTCCAGGCGGGTCTTTCAGATCCTACACTACATTGCATGCACTTTTGCCGCACACTCGAGTTACAATTAAGCCAAATTTATACATGAGACATGTGCCTGGGTGTGTCAATCCAGCTCTCCTACGACATGACCTACCTGATCACAAAGCCAGTATTTTAAGAGGTCTAATATCTTCCGTTTAGGCAGTTCCGTTTCCCTGGAGGTTTAGGCGATGACTTCGATTTCCAAGCAAGCAGCGTCAGTAATGCGGTGGTTGCGTAATACATGATGATTAGTAGAGTTTTTAGTCGTTTAGAACAATTGCCGTTTCTGTATCAAATTACTGAAGAACATTTTGAACATATGATTGAAAAAAATTTGAAAGTGCGTTTTACGGTTACATCGTAACGGGTATTTGAACATGTCGCGATAAACGTTACAAGCGCGTGTATATAGCTGTCGCTCTGTGTGCTGACAGCATAGTAATGGGAGCATACAAACATGTTTGCTGGTATCGCAAACGATTACGCCCGCCCGTAATTATCCCGTTATGCTCTGGGAACCAATCCCGGGAGTATTCGGGATTTCGGGACTATATTGACAGAGCAAGGGCCTAATGAAGCTTTACCCGGAAATTCCGAAAATGTCCGCTGCGATAAATCTAATTGCTTCGAGGCTTGAGAGCAGTCAACTGTTCCTATCCTAATGGGTACCGAAGAAACTTTGATATTGCCTCACAATATTTTACTTACTTAAGACGAACTAAAGTAAATGCTTGAGCGTTATTGGCCACCACTAGTTCCTATTTGAGGTGGATTGTAATAAAATATATTTCAATTAATTATTAATAATTATTTTTATAATTATTAATGATTAAATGAAATATATTTCATTAAAATTTATTTTATTTTCAAGAGAAATATAGATGAATATCTGTAGATTATTTATTAAAAACATAAAATTACTTCGTATTTCCTGTTTAAATGATTATCAAAATTATAGTACTAAAATAAACGAAGAGCAGAACCAAACAGATTGTCATTTTTAATATGAATAAAAAATCAACTTTAATGATATATTGTATGTACTCGTTGGGTATTGCAGATATCACAATTCAAAGATAGTCAAGCTGTTAGCAAATAGGTGTTTACCGTTATACCTACTCGGTGAAATTCAAAATTACGTTTTAAATACGTCGTCACACAACATTTCATCTCAAAACCGTCGCGACAGGCTTTCCAAAAACTTGCCTTTTGATGTTGAGACTAATGTGTTTCTATGATTAATAACCTTAACAAAATGTCACCGCGGGCTGATATTTATATATTGGGTTCAGACTATGAACATTGTCCACGGTGGAGACGAACCATACGAAGAAAAGTTCACCAAATACTTTATTTTATTACATGTAATGTAACAACATACTCTGATTTATTAAAAACCAAACTTGCATAAAAAATATTAAAAAGAAAATGAAATATATCTATCAAAAAGGATTAACAAAAATCAATGAGCTACAAATATTATGTTTTCTTTGTTTTCTTGTGAAAGGGTCAGAATTAGCAAAGGAATACCAATGGTCTCGAAATTTAGTGCTTGCGGTAAGTATTGCATTCGTTTATAACTTGCTGCTTAGTGCAGTTATGAAAGGGGTTCATAAACTTATTGCTAAATAATAAAAGCAAAAGCAGACTAAAAGTATAGGCAACGTAGTATTTACGTAAACTTACATTCGACAGATTGTAGCTAACGATATAAAAAGTAACGTCACGTAAAAATATTAAGTTAAAATGTGAACTTAAGTACTTACATAAAATAAAATGGATTACAGACTTCGATTATATAACAAATTTGGGCATAAAAAGGCATCACTGGCGAAATACGAAGCGAGAGTTGTCAAAAGAAAAGATGTTGCTTAATTCATAATATAAATACATATAACAAGAATGTAAAAGAATTTCCTCGGCGGACAAAAGGCCAGGCAAACAAAATTATAATTGAAAGAAGCCCTAAAAGGAGTTCTGCTTTAAACTTGAAATATTGTTTGAAAAGTCGATGATTAAGAAAGAGTTTCTCTCGAAGTTTGTAGAGAAATATACTTCAAAATGTACATAACCTTTGACTGGTGCCATGGTTTTTGTATAACGTGACTGCGAGGAAGCATGCCGTCGTATCTGATCTAAAGCACAGTTATTAAGTATAGTAGCTTACCGCAGTATTCAAAAACCATTAATAACATATGAGAGAATAAAATTAAAAAACTAACATACTCTGAATATATTAGTTTGGTTTATATTAAAACACTTAATTAAGAAAACTTAATACAAAAATTTAAGCACATTAATTACACATTATACAGTTTTTTTAAATATAAGTTGTTACCCATAATATACTTAATTAAAATCGAGTACTTATGTTATTATATTAACAAATCAAATTAAGTTTTTAAAAAAATATCTGAAACACAAGTTTGCAAGACCAATTTAAGCTCGTTATAAGGAAATTAAACTGAAGTAGGTAAATAAGTTCGTCAAAATATTGTTCAGACGCAATTACATATGTTCAAAATTCAAGGTAATCCGAAGTAAGTCTGAGCTGTGATCTTGTATTCGAGTTTACTAGTATTAAAAAGATATCAACACACCCACAAATTAAATTGCAATAAACATTAGCGTAACAGATGTCATCATACAGTATCAATGACCTAAGCAATGCCGGCTGATAAGAATGTAGATTGGGACTGACACTTAAATGAATGTAAGCAAACCATACCATATAATTCGAGAAGTAGTTGCAAAAACACCACGTAATAAGAAATACATGAACACGCTAAAAAATTGATTCCTACAGCTATAATAATTCCATTTTTCGCATTGAAAAACGGCGAATAATTTAAGAGTACTAGGTAAGATTAACGAAAGTCTATGCTTCATACAACCGCGTTGCAAATCCTCCATCGTCCGATATATGGAAGCAATACGACGGACTATTTGTACGATCTAGTCCGCGACATAATCTATAATTACAAAGCGCGTGAAGTAAAACTTGTCCACTTCTAAAAATTGCAGTAGTTATACTTAGTTTCCTAATGATAAAAGTAATGTGGCAGACTGGACCTGACAAAAAGTCCGTCGACCACTTGCGCTTACAAGTTAGCTTAGCGACGCTTTTGAGAATGACCGCTGGTTGACCTGGAGTAAAACGTTTTGTTCGCGAACTAACGTGATGATCCGTCAGTGTGCACACATACAAGACCCGCGTACCTACTTGTAATAGTGTAGAAAAAGCTTAGTCTAACGTTAGCAATAACCGTAATATAAGGTGAATACTATCAAGCATATTATATGATACTCAAAAACTAGCGAAATAAAGGTCAATAATTTTCGCAACCGTAGCAACAGCACGAACAATGGACTGTAAAGAAAATAAGATCATACAATCTTTCCTATTAATCACTCAGTATTTCCAAGTGAATGGCTATCTTACTGAATATCTAAGAATGCATTCGCCAATACTGCTCTCTCAAATGCCGCAACAAAGTTGTATAATATTTCTTTTGAAAGAATTACGTGATTAAAAAGGTGTTAAACTTTGGTTAAATTATCGACTAGAATTCACTACCTACTCTGAAGTCTTAGCTTATTTGGAGGGTTAACGGGACTTCTATTGTATCAACCAATATCTTTAAGAAATATGACGAAAGCTGGTCTATGAGTAAATGGTATCAGTAAATAATACTTTTTTACAATTCCTTTGTAGGCACTACGCCCACTAAATTTGCGTTAAGGGAATATGCAAGTCCAGGGGTGTGTTATCAAAGTCGACAGCTGCACTAACGAATAACAGGATATCAAACTACCCTTACCCACTTTTTTATTATTAGTAAATGGATACTAAGTTAAAATATATGATAGAATATTGAGTTGCAATAATAATTCACTAACTTTAAACTTCACAGGCGCTAGCGTAGTGTGTTGACTACACTAGTTTGGATTTCGAGACAAAGATAGTTTTTTCCGAGTCTGTCCAAAATGGGTCATCAAAAAAATTATCAATCTAGCTTCGTTCTTCATAAAAACACGGTAGAAACATTAATCCAATTAGAACCTCCGTGGAGGTTTTACAGTCCTGTGGACTCATGTTTTGTAACAAGGATCAAGATTTCGATCATGATTTTTCATGGAACAATCTATCTTAAGATTATTTTCTAATTTTAAATTTCATTTGCTTCAAGATTCTCTCCGTAGGTATAGAGTAAAAATAAATGACAATAGTCAAAACTAATTCCATTAAAAATATCTACATAAAAGACCGTAACTAAGTAAGATGAACATCTTTCTAATTGCTTAAATATTTCTATAAAGACTTATCTTTGAAAGAATCCAGTTCTGTTTTTGATCTACTTAACCTGTTCATATAGCTTCAGTTAAAACTAATTTAATAATCCAAAGACATGAGAGATCTTTTGTACATCGAACCCGCACTCCCACGCCTATATACCGCAATTGATTAAATTCGTTAAATGAAATTCGTCCGAAAGGTTGAGATTTCCCAAGCGTGTTCTTACCGTTACTATTTTTCGGCGTTTTTTTTAATCATTTCAATAAACGTTCCAAATTGACTTTTTCGGACAGTTCTTTCCACCGTCACTGTTGAATGGCTTTAATGGCCATCGGAGTAATTAGATTTGTTTGTAAAACTATTGATTTGGCAAGCCCTAGTGGCTCGAAACTGGTGAAGTTGGTACTAGATTAATTAATAAGCGTTTATTACAAGCAGTAACAGAGAATGCTCAAACCTGCCCATAATGCGCAATATCCAAATATACCTCAAAAATAATCTAACGAATTAAGGTTTCTTAATGTTTATTTTTTATATCAAAGCAAAAAGGTGTCAAAAAGTTATATTTTTAACTAAGAATACAGAACAAACTGATTGTTTGTTCTGTATTCTGAGATTTTTAATTAAATGCCGCACTGACTTCCTACTACAGTTTTATTTACCCTTTACTTGGAAGGCACAACAATTTATGTGTGTGCAGCCGCATATTTAGTTAGTTTCATTAATAAATCGATCTTGTTTAAATTATTGGCCACAAGACTATCCGATTGAGTTCGTTTTGCGAGATAAAGCAAAGTTATTAATAAGTTGCTTTATCTCGCAAAACGTACTTTTAAAACCAAAATACAATATTAAGTGTCTACTACATTGAGAAAACAAAGTGACTGACATCATACATCATTTCAGAAGTAAAGAGAACAAAAGACATGGCTGTATGGGATCAGATCCCTTTGTCTTTACATTGGCCAATTAAAAACTTTACTAAACAATACCGAAGGCGTGGCTGTAAAGGATCCCTTTGCCTTCCCTTAAAAAGGGAGAATTTAAGAACAAAATCTCCAGCTGTTATTGCGTCAATTATTTGAATGAAATTGACTAATAAAAATTATGATTTTATAAAAACTCCACTAAAATAATTTAATGATATTTTCCCCACATAAATTATAGATTTTTCCCCGTCTTTGGTACTCACTTCATTAAAGCGCAATCAATTCATGGCCCAAGTCTAAATTGCGCATTCTCCTTTGTAAATAAGTCCATTAGGAAAAAAATGTCTATATGAGATTAGATTACATAAAAACTTTACCTAAAAAGTGACGTTTTAAGGAGACATTTTTAATTTCTATTACTAAGAATAGAGTGTAACCAATATCGCTACTAACACAGATTTCCTACCAAATGTAAACCCTGTGGGCCAATGGGTTGTTTGTCTTCTCGACTATCAGACCATAAAAAAATTAGAAACAAAAAAATAGATCTATTACTAAGATTATTATATTCTAAAGCCTTCTAAATCCGGCTGTTTTCCGTTTAGCCGGCGCCCACGCCCTGATCTGATCCATCTATTCTGATTAACTTATCGGCCTCCATATTGTTGGTATTGAGCAAACAGGCCGGTATGGTTGAGTAACTACTTAATTACATAATATGTGAGTGGTACACAAAGGTAAGACGGGAGGTCAATTATAATTACAATTTCTATTTAAATCAAATAGGATAAGTATCAGTTTAAAGATCTTTTATCATTTAATTTAATGAAAATTACCCAAGGAAGGTTGGTGTCAGACAGGAGGCCGGTCGTAAAATTAATGTATAGCATTATATCGACAACATGATATTTTTGTTTAATTGATAGTTTACCTAATACAACAAAAAAAATACTACAAATAATGTCTATACAAAGAACCTTGTCTATTGTCTTCTGCGAACTAAATTCGACTAAATCTCCATAGGCGAGACAATATGATCATTGTTACCTATCACTTCAACGTCACTTTGAGCGAGCATAACGTATAACAAACAACAGGCGCTAACAGCTTCTCGTGATTAATTATCGTTTTCAGTAATTTATCTGGTCTTCCCCGCTGAAAGTGTTCGGTCGCAAATTTAATGGGTCCGTTAATTTGTCGAGGATCACTTCCGGTACCAGAGGCGAAACTGTTATTTATTGTGCAATGAATTTTATATTATGTAGTTTCATCTTGTTCATTAAGTGTTTGTAATTCAATAACGTCAAATACGCAGGCCGACGATCGGTAAAGGTCGCGGGAAATCTCTGGATGCGGGCAGCGCAGGATCGATCGGGTTGGTCTCCAACCCTTGGCTGTAGCCTATGTCCAACAGTGGACGGCTCTCGACTGATATGATTAGGTAAGTAGCAATACGTATTCTTGTGATTTTAATGTTTAATTTTAAGATATAGCTATTTTTTAAAATGCGTCTAGCTGTCAGTATCTTCTAACTAAACTAATAGTTCAACAGTCCCCACAGTTCTGTCTACCAAGTGATTGCTTTAAACTTGCCTAAAGAATTGTATATAATAGTTACGATGGTGGTAAATTAATAATAACCTATATAAAAATATGACATTTCAAACACATAATCCTTACTAATATTATAAATGCGAAAGTAACTCTGTCTGTCTGTTTGTCTGTCTGTCTGTCTGTTAAGCTTTCACGTCTAAACCACTGAACCGATATTGATGAAAATTTGTACAAATATAGATTAGATCTCTGGGAAGGACATAGGCTACTTTTTATCGCCTAAAAAAGGTTGAATGGGTTGAAATAGGGGATGAAAGTTTGTATGGAAGTTCGTCATTTTTGAAGATAGAACCATGAAACTTTGAATTTAGGCACTTAATAAGACGGAAAGAAATATTTGTTCTAAGATTCTTTAAATTTTTACCTGTATGGGGGTGAAATAGTGGATGAAAGTTTGTATGGGAGTTCGTCATTGTTAAAGATAAAACCATGATACTTTGAAATTAGGGACTTAATAAGAAGAAAGAAAGAAATATTAGTTCTAGGACTTTTGAAATTTAGCCCCGTGTGGGATGAAAATTTGTATGGAAGTTAGTCATTATTGAAGATAAAACCATGAAACTTTGAATTTAGACACTTGATAAGAAATAAAGTTCCTATCCAAGATGGCGGTTGTGACTTTTTAATATAATATCGATACGGGTATCATTTTCGTGGTTTTCGGAGGTCCCGATTCCAAAAACACCATCCATTTTAGGATCCAAGATGGCGGACGCGACTTTTTAACATAATGTCAATATGAGTATCGTTTTTGTGGTTTTTAGGGGTCCGGATTAGGAATAAAACATCTATTTCGAGATCCAAGATGGCGGTCGCGACTTTTTAATATAAAATCGATATGGATGTCATTTTTGTGGTTTTTGAGGTCCCGATTCCTAATACACCATTCATTTTCAGATCCAAGATGGCGGACGCGAATTTTTAACATAATGTCAATATGGGTATCGTTTTCGTGGTTTTTAGGGGTCCGGATTACGAATAAAACATCTATTTCGAGATCCAAGATGGCGGACGCGACTTTTCGACAAAATGTCAATATGGGCGTCATTTTCGTGGTTTTAGGGGGTCCCGATTCCGAATACGACATCTATTTCGATATCCAAGATGGCGGTTGCGACTTTTTAATGTAAAATCGATATGGGTATCATTTTCGAGATTTTTGGGTATTCTGACTCCGAATAAAACATCGATTTTGAGATCCAAGATGGCGGACGTGACTTTTTAACTTAATAGGAATATGGGTATCATTTTTGAGGTTTTCGGGGGTCCTGGTTCCAAATACATCATCTACGTCGAGATCCAAGATGGCAGATGGGACTTTTTAACATAAAAGCGATTTAAGTATCAATTTCGTAGTTTTCGAAGGTCGCGCTTCCAAATACGTCATAAATTTCTAGATCCAAGATGGCGGACGCTACTTAACTGATTATTAATATGGATATCATTTTCGTGGTTTACAGGGTTCTATTTTGAGATCCAAGATCGAAGATTTGAGATCAAGGCGGACGCGAATTTTAAACTTGATTTAAGTATCAGTTTTGTAGTTTTCGGAGGTCTCAAAATGGATGCTGTATTCGGAGTCAGGATTCAGAATACAGCATCCATTTTGATATCCGAGATGGTGGACGCGACTTTTTAGCTTAATCGCTTTCACACCTAACACCTGAACCGAAAATGCACCTTGGTACAAAAATAGACTAAAACTCGAAATGGAATAAAAGCTACCTTTTTTGTGAAAAAGGGAATGAAGGGGTTGAAATATGAGATGAAAATTGTTATGCGATTTCTCATTACCGAAGATAAAACCATGAAACGCAAATATTTGTTCTAGCGTTTTTGAAATATTGACCCATGTGGGGATGAAAGGTTGCGTGTAAGTAGCAAAGGATGGAAAAACATAAAATGGTAGATTGTAAAAATGCCATTTACTGTAGTGCACGGCAGTTTGTATGTGTGTTTTTTGCATAATAAGTACCTACACAAAAAAAATGCTGCCTAAAGTAACTATTCCACGCGTACGAAGTCGCGGGCAAAAGCTAGTGGTTAATAAAGAGAGAAAGATTTCCTGGTCTATATAATAAGACTGAAAGAAATTTTAATGGAGGCATACAGTAATTTATTCAAGGATCTACGAGCAGCATCTAAAGTTATGTTGTGTGTGACAGTCCTAGCGTTTTAATAAGTGCTTGATCTGTACAAAAGAGGGTGCAAACTAAAACGTAACTGGGTTTTCTAGTTTTGTAAATGCGTTTCCCAACGTTACTTGTTACTTGGTTAATAACCCAACTTGCATACGTATTTTTGTCTATTACTCCCATGTTTTGTTAAACTGCAATCATTGAATCAGTACGATAGAAGCAGCTTCATAGTTGCCAAAAATCTAATCTCGTGACAAAGTTTCCAAATGTGCAACAATGCCTTCTAACAGGACAATAGAAGCGTTGCCATTGTTAGTCGACTGCGGTTAATTAGAAAAGAAAAAAACTTAATACAATGGACGCAAGGATGTGGGAAAGAAACACTGGAACAGAGTAACAAGAAGTCTAGCGAAACTACTTCGCGTATGTAACGAACAAATTTCTAAGTCTGTAAATTTTAAGTTTTTACGAGACTAGATGTCGCTTCCAAGCTCGAATGACAATAAAAGCGTTGCGAACCTTAGCGGTACAGTATCTAAATTGGCAATAGTAAACAAAGTATTGTCCACTAGAAACATTAGTCGCAAAGTAATAGTTGACCAATTAGTTATGTGACATACAAGCGTTTTGCAAGACGTGTTAGCGTCCAAAAGTTCATATCAATTTACCTCTCATAAAATATCCAGTCTTTTCAAAATACACGTTGACGGGTCTTCATTACCTGTGAACAAGTGAACAAAATTATTAAATACATATAACTAAACAAAAACGATAACATTAATTTAAATAAAATTGGGCATACAAATGAGTAAGAAGGACGAAGGTTTGATGATTTAAAAGTACTGAGCAAAGTCCATAAAGACCATTATGATTTTGGTTTTAAAGAAGACATTCGACTCCTGGGTAGGCTAATTTTAACTTACTCTACTTTCAGATAAGGGTACTTTTTTGTCATAAAACGTTAACAGTCTTTGAAAATTATTAAAGCATCAAAGGGCAATCGTAATAAATGTAATAAGTAAGAGTCACCACCCGCATCATTAATAATTTGGATCATCGTTTTGGTTCTATGGTCGAAAGATCGATCCTCAAATAATACCTATTTAAAATACCTATCATTCTTACTGTATTTTAGCAACATTAAATTTAAAATACTGTTTAATATTACAAAAATGTGTTATCTGCAACGAAAATGAAAGCGGCAGAGCAAGCGAGCGTATGAATTCGCTGTTTGATAAATAATTAATTAAGAAATATTTTTATTAGGTTGGCTCCCGGTTAGGAATAGGTTCGTCCTACCCGTTCTCATTTTATGGGTATCGTAACAGCCGACTGGGGAGGTATTGAACCCTTGCAGACGCATAACACTGATGGGCTACTCGACCGGTGGCGAGTAAACCATCCACAACAGCACATCACAATGTCAGTACCAGGCGTCAGTGCTGGCGCCTAGAACCATAGTATAAGGAAACCGTAGTATAAGGATTATGGGGCCTTGATGCTGTGCTTACCTGGGAAAACTTGACACACTTGGCTTAATTACCTATATCTAGGTATCGAACGAGACAGGCCTGGCACATTTTATGACGACAACCCTCGCGCGAGGTCTCAGTCGGCGTACTTGCTTCCTTATACTATGCTAGAACTGTCCACGCAAATTACATGCATTCAGTGAACGAGAATATCCTAGTCAGCGCTGACGCTACGGCTCTTTACAGGCTCTTTACTTTTCCAAATCAATTTACATTTTGTCAGTACCGAGGCAACTGTCCTCGACTTTGGAATCAGCTAGGGTACACATATAACGACTGTGCCGATTATTGTCTGTGTGAATCTGGATTAAAACTAAGCCGAAACCTATATTAGTATCCAAATAAATCGAGACTAGTGTAGGAAGAAGAATGTAATTAGCGAGGAGCATGATCTAGTTTTGAAAATACATGCGTTTTGGTCAATTAAAGATCATCATAACTTTCCTGCCCATGTTCCACATTTGTCTGGAGGTTGGCGTAACGTTTTCCTCTTCCATACAAGAGCAGCCATTGAAAAAGACACTACTTGGTCGCACCAGGTATTTTTTTATATTAGGGTTAACAAAATTTAGGCGACAGGTTGGTAACCTGCCACTATTTTGAAGGAATGCTTGGTCCTTATTACCAGATGTGACTATGTGTTTAAGTTTTGGTATCATGAGCATGAGAGAACCTATGAATGTACGTTTGCAAACTTTTAGTTATCCCTACTCGTGCTTTATCCGATCAAAGTAAACAAAATAAAACTGCCATAGCAACGATTTATCGTCTATACAACTTGGCAAATGCAATGCGGGTCATAATTCCCATTAAACTAATGGATATCTCGTTAACATTATTGCACCCTGCGCGTTCGTTCTTAACAACGCCACTTAAGCGTATAAATAGGGATACGGGAAAAGTATCAACGTTTTTGCTATAGACTATATGTCAATTTAAAAACAGAAACAGAGTAATATCGTTATTTTTGGCCTATGTACACAAGGGACTTTAGTCTGAAAAATTAAAATTCCCGAACCAATGTATATGTCACAGAAAAGGAAATAAATCCGGATATTATACTGTATGTTATCCAGCCGTTATTCATAATATCTACTCAATTTGGACAAAGCTATAAAGGACATAGAATTAATCGCATTACCTAGCTATTTTATATACCTAAAATCGACGCCGTCGTGGTGGAGTGGTCAGTATAGCTGCCTACACATCAAACGGTCCTAGTTCAAATCCTACTAGCGGCAAATATTGTGTGATGAACACGAATATTTGTTCATGAGTCATAGTTGTTTATGTTTATATCTAACATTATTATCCCCTTTTGTCACGCGGCCTCCTGGAGGTCGCTTCTAGACAATTTGTTAATTATGTACATACAACGTGTAACAACCAGTCATTATGTATAATAAATAATTAATCACTATGGCTGTAACATATACATACACTGAACAGTGAAATAAGCGCCGCGGCGAAACATATCGAAAAAATATGGTTTAATTAATTTACTATACATTAGAATTATAATATAATGCGATATCGGTGCGCTTGGTGACTTTTGTTTTGTCAAACTACATATTAAATCTTTTGAGTTTCAGCTGAACGCTCAACCTTGAATCAAAAATATTACCTATACCTAAGTAGCCAATTCCTAAGCAATACCTAACTAAATATTAAAAAAAAACGCCTAGCAGTGTAGCCTTCAATTCCTTTCACCGTATCGGTACGCGAGTGTGAGAAGTCAAAATTAACATACAATAACACCACGACATTTTTTTAAAAAGCCAAATGTTGTAGCTACAAATTTATTTCGTCGATTACACACTTTGAAATAAAAATACATATGAATTATTATTGTATAACCCAAACCTGAAACAATATGCGTATTATGGACAATTTCAAATGCCTTTTTTTAATATTACATTTTATTACACCCAACACCTAAGCGACTTTGACAGCCAAATTTTCATCCATATTCAAAAAAATATATTAAAAAAGTACTTTTTTATTTAATCTGAGCAAAGAGTAAAAAAGTCTGAATTTTCTATAGAATGTTAGAATGCTACATCTCGAGCATGTGTCGAAGTAATTAATTATGCCAAGAACAATTAAATTTATTATGAACTACTTACTTATTAACATTCATTATTAAAATAGTTTTCTTTTTTAAATAATTTCAAACGCATAAAAATACTTACTAAAACCAAAATTAATACCTTAGTCCTTCTCATATTTTCGATAGCCATGATATTAAAACAAATATAGGACGAATTAATTTGAAAATTACTACGAATAAAAGATGACGTTTAATTTAATTTGAAGATGACTTCGTTTCATTATGAGCTGTAATAAGTTCGCTCATTACGGAGCTACGTGATCTAAGGAAAGTTTTGAGGCAATACATAAGACTTAAAGTTGACTGAAATAGCATAATTATTGTGTGAATTAAGACTGAAGCAAAATTAAACTTAACATCTGGCTAATTGTAAATCTATCCAGCATTTAAACTAAGTTTAATCGACTACGCCCACATTTTTGGCAAGGGGAAAAATTCTTTTGCACCTGGTGCCGGGTGTAGAGGTATGAGGGACTTCTCGTCATTAACTCAAGGTTAGGTACTCATTACAACCCCTCAGTCATGTTCAACCCTTCGCACTAGCAATAGGGTCAGGGCAACACGTGCAAGTCTTATCTTTAAACCCACTGTATGCTATACGACTCAACGATATACTTGGTATATTAATATTGTAGTCAAGGTAATGTAAATTAACAATAATTTTATATGTATAAAAAAGGACGGTATATACGACTATCTTCTTTTAAATTAATGGCGTTTGCGACACTTTAAGATTACGCATTGCGCCAATATCAAGTGAAAAATGTAATAAAAGTAAGTACGGTAGATTGAGTTTGAAAATGAATTCTCTCATTCTAAACTCTAAACTCTCTAATTTCCACAAATAAACTCCACTGTAAGACTATATAGAGAGAAGATATATAGTTTGCAGCAGACTGATCTGCCACCCACAGATTTTAGATGCAGTGTTCTCAAGGAGTGGCGTTTCGCTAGCCGACTCTTTGAACTAGTAACTGATATGATACGAAGGTAAATCGTAAAAAAGTAAAACATTTCAAGAATCAACCAGTCATCGCAAACGACTTGCTTAATGTTTCCTAAGCTCTCCCAATCATACGCAAGTACTTGTCTGTATCACTTTAGTGTCCTAGACATTTTTATCTGCCCAAATTTTCCGTACAGCAAAAAAGCTCTATTACCCAAAATGACTGGAATAAATCAATTGTTAATAAGTGTAATAACTAGACAGTTTTATGACCGGCGCGGGCGGCAGATGGGAAAGCTGTTACACCTCTGATTTATACCAGTAATGGCCTCTTTCGTGATATTTGAATATAGTAACGAAATAGGCAAAAACATTTGCTTCGTGCAAGATAACGCTGGCGCGATGCCTACGACAGGGAGTGCCAAATGAGGATCGCGTTTTGTTCTAGTATGGCTGACAAAATATTTAACTAAGCTAATTTTATCTCTTAAATTAGAGACGTTATGCGAAGGAAAATTATAATTTCATTCGTTTGTTTATTCAGTTAACTAACCCCGAAAACCTATTCTGAATAGTTTGAGAGAGTTCAGTAGCTGAAAGAGTTTTCAAAGTCGGTTAAGTTGTTTCAAAGGAACTCGCAAAGTTACAAACTACTTCTTTATATTAGTAGCACCTATAGATTATAGCGGAAGTCAAATTACAATATTTTTTCTTATTGGAGGCCTAGTAACAGACTCTATTCCACCTGATGTTAATTGAAGTGGAATCCAGACGCGAACATAGGACATCTTGAAAAGATAGTTGTTAGACGGAGCCAACACGTGTGCTGCATATCATGCAAGATATTATTAGATGGAGAGAGTTCAAGCTTTAGGAATTCTAGATACTCACTTTCCAGGTTTATCTGATCTAGACATAAAAGATGATGGATGTCGAGATTGCATTTGACTCTGTAATTGCTACATCAATACAGTAAACATATAAAAATAAATAGTAGTGTTAATTTAATACTACAACATTTTTGTTTCATTATTTTATTTCCTTTGCTACTTAAGGAAAAACTAATTATCTAGGAATTATTGACAAAAGTCGATATTTATTATATTAATAAAACTGCGGTAACTTATTTAGGTGAATTTATATACTTTGTGATTTACATGACTTAAAATACTTGATATCAAAATGATTTGTCATTATACGTACACATTGGCAAAAAATATAATTATAAATTCTACATTAAGGCCAATAAAGTGTCAGACTAATGCTATGATAGCATTTAAATAATGACGACAAACTATGGTGTTATTTTGCATCTATTATTATAGCTTTCCTTTTTGTTTACAGAAATTTATTCAAAAAAGCGTTGACGTGTTAAGTAGTTATTTCTTCATTGTGTTTTGTTAATATTTTAATTGAAATGAGCAGTCACTAGAATAGCTAGGACACATTTCTTTTTTAGTTTTAAAATTGTATATCTTATCAAAGTCTGTCAATATTACAATATTATTGTGTACCGAATGATAAGACAGCTGGCTATCTTATGATAAGATTAGAATTAGATTAAGAATATAATTTGATAAGATACTTATCATTCGGACCACTAGTCTGGTCACTCAATGGCAGGGTTTCTGGTGAAAATTGCTTTCACCATCGGCATAATCAGCACTTAACATCATGCATGTGAGATGAAGCCTTCCCAGTCAAGTATTAAAAATATTTAACGCATTTTCAACACATTACATACCCACGACGTGTTCACTTAGTTTTCAATAAAGATAACCTGTTTTGTTAATATCAAAGTAACTTTCATACATAATATTATACCCTATAAAATAAATGTTTCATGATTTAGGCACAAAAGTCAACACTATATTTGTCCACCTCCTTCGTCAAAACCCACGCACTTATAAAATCCATGTATGATGCCTTTCGGAAGGTTTCTATCCATTAGCTGTTGCCCACGATTCAAACCTTGACCTTATCATATATGCCACGTCAAAATTACCCAAGGTCACCACCGCCGCGGCACGAGCAATTGTGCCCCATCGATCATATCACAAGGGAATGACTTTCCACAACGCAGTTATGCAAATTTTTTTTCGTTTGTCACACGATAATAGCTTCCTGTTTTCAATAAATAAACCTCATTGTTCAAAAAAAAAAGCCACAATTTGATAAACGCCGTACCTATAGAACCAACCAACCAAATAATATACGAACAATAATGAGATTTTACCGATGGTAAAACTTCTTTACAGTTTCGTTATTATTAGTGTTTCATGCACAGAAATAATAATTATTTCTCTGGTTTCATGTCAAAAGTGCATAATTTTTGTTGTCAATTAAATTTATTAATTTACGCTTAAAGCTAGAATATTATTTATAATAATGATTTACAATTACTACCCATTACATTCATTCGCCATGAACGATTTAGTAAATTTATTATGCGGCGTAAAAGGTTTTCTTTAGCTCTGGTATTTATTGAAACATGAGTAATGAGGAAACAATAAACTTGTAAAGTTACTCATAAGCAATACACAGTCATAGTAAAAGTAAATGTTTTAACAGTTTCATAGATTACATGGAACGTGTAAGATAAGCGCGGGTATTTAGATGTCGGATATGGCTTCAAAAACGCATGAAATTCTTGAGCAGAATTAGGTGTTGAAACGACTTAAGACGAACCACTTAATAAGATAGAAAAAACAATTGAGGAATGACAAAAACATCGTCGCGCAATCGGAAGCAATCATTGTTTGACAGTGACCAAGTCAGTAATGAACAGTAGTTTTCCTCATGATTCGCAATATGAGAACGAAGACGACCTATTGAAAATAGACCAGGAAGCCAAATAATAGAGCATAACTGAGCACTAGAATGCAGACACGAATATCTCCATCCACATAACGTTTAACTGCTGGATTCATAAAGCGCGATCGCGATTTTAGCACGCCCTACTTCTATTATAGCTTCCCCGTGACTTTATTAAAGTTTTATTTTTATATTGCCTTCCGAAGATTACTAGACATTCTGAAGTTGAGTAGTTCAAATCGCTCAAGAATATATCAAGGATAAAGATGAAAAGCAAGATCATAAACGAGTGGAATATTCTTGCACACCCAGACGGTTTGATTGTCCGTTTTATATATTAGCAATTTAACACCCTCGTGTTACTGTGCAACGCTGGTATCAATTTTAGAATTGAAATAAACGATTGCAATAGAACGCACAATCGACTCAATTGCCAATTGTCTAGAGAAAAATATAGAATGACAATAAAGGACCTCATTTTATTTTTTAGATGAAGTAAAGGTTCGCCCGTCTTCAATCTAAACTTCAGAGGGCCTAGACAAGTGGTTAATCGATTGCGTTGAACCGTAGCTAATAAGAACTGTATGTAGATCGGCAATGTTAAAAAGAAATAGCATACTAAAGCGTATATTAGAGAGAGATAGATAGACGAGACCATTCACGTACACGCAGGAAACTTAAGGCGTTAAGGCGGTCAATTCAAAAGACAGCTGTAAACTAAATAATATTTTTGCTGATTTTTGTAAAAACTAAGTTTACGGGTAAGGAAATAGTTATCTATCGAACGCAATTTAATATGGTTACGTGGGCAGCAGTGCCTGGATGTCATTCATCTAGAGATCAAAATCGTCATAAATATTCATTTCTCAGGTAAGTAGGACTGAAATATTTGGCTGTTTCTATGCCGTAATTTAAATGCTGTTAGATTATTTTTATACACAAATTATAGAGAAATTTTATGATATTTCAGGATGTTTACGTTGTAAATGCATAGGATTTATATTTAAGTTAAAACAAATATATGAAATTCCTCCATTTCTAACCCCACTTCTGTAGACATTGACATCTATCGATAACTTTTGATATAGGTATCGATATTTTCTTAGTTGACAAAGGTATCAGTGTGTCCAGGGAAGTAGTAATCAAACTTCAAGGCGCCTTAGTCTCCGGCTCGGTGCGTTTCGATTTTGGTCTCGCCATAGATTTATAATTACTGACGTTTACAGATTGACAATAAATCGACTAGGGCGAGACCAAAAAAATGCACCTATGTGTGAGTAATGCGCATGTGTGCGTAAAAAATAGTACTGCAGTCTGACGGTTACTGTCTTACCTACGTGACTGACAGGCCGACTTAGGCCGCCTGCGTGTAAGTGAAATGGTCTCGCCTATCTATCTCGCTCTTATATACGCGTTATTATGCTCTTTCTCTTTCACATTCCGATCTAAAGATTCCTATATCTATCGCCCTAGTCGATTTAATGCCAATCTATAAACGTCAGTACAGTAATTATAAATCTATGCGTTGAACGCTTAACGAAAAAGATATTATGTATGACATTGATATGATACTGATAAAAAACTATGGCTGTCATGTCTTAAAGTTAGATTTGACGTTGTTACTTGTAGAAACGAGATGTATCGTTGAGAGTTTCTCCCGAGTTCTTGTCGTAAAAACACGTGTTGAGAGACTCCATTTTTAATAACCTCAATCAACCGTACAATTTTTGTTACTTTTGTTATATTTCCACTTGACATTGGCAAAATGCGTACGCTTAATGCGACGCGATGCCATTAATTAAGAATAGAATAGAATAGAGATGTATCGTTTGCCACTTATCTAGGCCCTCGAGACATAAAAATAACTTTGTCCTGGATAGAGATCCAGCACAATGCTCACATTTGGAACGCAACAGAAGCCCCATAATACGAAGCCTTATAAGCATTTAGAAATTGTTCAAGTCGAACAAGTCCCAAAGTTGTCCTAAGAATTCCTGTTAGCGAACATTGGAGCCTTCCCACGCAAACATGATAAAAATTTGAAAACAGACGCACCAGACCCCTCAAACGACTCACCGCCCGCATGCACGCAAGTGCGTGATGTCCAGACATCGACCACTTTTGGTAGAACTGTGTGTTGAGTTGCGTACCCCAATGTTGATATTTTGGGACGGTTTGTGAAGGTTCTTGTTATGGTGGCAGTGAGGGCAACGATGCAACCGGTTCCCAATCCGGACGCACAGGCTGGCGATAAACTCCAGATTTGTAAGGTTTGATGATTATACAAGGGAAGAAGGAACAAAGTAATGTAAATTATTATAGGTACACGGTTGTTGCATATTAATGACACATAATAATAATGGTTTTATATAAATTTGTCAGTAAAATTGTGATTTCAATCTGCAGTCATTTTCTTCTGTAGATTTTGTTACAGCAATCTGTTCGTAGAGTTTTACGGTGCATAAATTGTCATCGTTCTAGACGAGTGACGCCGCGAGCAAAAACAAGTAAATTGCGTTCATCTTTTTTAACTACTTTGTAACTCACCAATTTCAGAGGGCGAGCGTTTTGCAGCCAAGAATCCATTACGTCATAACATTATTCTGAAACGAACGTCTGGCATCTAGTCGATGTATTACGAAATATTTTACTGTTTGCAGTAAAAAATACAGAGAATTATGAAACTGTTAGTAAACGTATGTTTTATAACACTAAATATTTTTTAGTATGATAATCGTGGTTAAGCAATAGACCTACCTTATTACAGATGTCAGTTTTGGGTCTATCGCCTTTTCCAGTTCCATTTTTATCACCGTACAAGTCGCACTCGCCTTTATTAACTTCGCAAGAGAATATATTGGATAAAACACATTTCACAAACCGTATATTCGTTAAAACTTTCATTTAGGTGGAAGAGCTTAACATGGTGACTAGTGAGTGACACGTCCATTGAAGGACTTTTTACCAAATGAGCTCGTCTTCGAGACCCACGCGGCGATGAACCGAGCTGTAGTGATGGGACTACGATTTCATCATCCTGTTTGGGATATTGCGAAACACTTAAAAATATCAAATTACTGGCTTTAAATCAATAAACCTACGTGACTCGGATCAAACTGATTCATTAATATTGATAAGAGATATTGCGATTCCACGTTGGTGCACTGACTAACAAAGTTAGGATTAAATACGAACCTATTTTGTATGTAAAATGAATTATAAGTAATGTAGCGTGTTTGAAAGTTACTTGTTTCAAGAAATACGAATATTATAGGTACTAATAGCGAAAATTAATTAATGTTAATTAATTTGGGATAGATAGTGAATGTGAAAATATATAAGTGAAGATAGATATAAAACACTTATATAAGTACAAAGGTTTATATAAACCTATAAAAATATTTATGGTAATATTTTTTTTGTTATTAGTTTGTCATTTTTTTCATTTGGTAAATAAAAATTAAATAATTGTTAGTCGGTTGACTCCACTGTTCACATTTGAGTGACACAGTGTCTATGCCATGAACAAATTGGAGCCATCGTCGTATAGAAAGTCCTACAACAATAACAGCAACAAATTACTATTTTATTTCTTTGCGAAGTTCAGTAAATTATTAACATACTAAGTTTCCATCTATAAAAAGAGATCGCGCATCATAATTATGGACTCTTAAGTAATCAAGTAAGTACGTATCATAAAAGTGCTCAATTTTTGAGCTGATACTGTCTATACATGTTTTGAAATAATCGATTATGAAATTAAGACACATCCCAACATCCCTAAGTTACCCGATGCGGTTGCCTATAATTAGTCCCAAAGTGTACACGCGGCCTCCAACAAAGATGTGCCGAGTTATTTTAGAATCGACAACTTGTGTTGGGTTCACTCTTGTTTGGTATAACAACGTTTAGTCGAAAATCATTTCTTCGAACAACGTTTAAGAAAATAATCACTTTGTATAATATCGATTGACATAATTTTCATTTCATCGAATGTTCATTTGCGATAACAACGTTTGCGCTATTGATCAAAAAGTATAATGTTCATTTGATGTATTGTTCAGGTGGTATAATTTTCATTTCATCGAATGTTCATTTGCGATAACAACATTTGCGCTATTGATCAAAAAGTATAATGTTCATTTGATGTATTATGCAGGTGGTATAATTTTCATTTCATCGAATGTTCAATCGAACAATAGGTTAGCGAGGAGCGAAGCGACGAGCGAGTTAGGTTGACATGAACAAAGCGCACGAGCCGAGCGAGCGAAGCGAGCGTGCCGCGGTAGCGGCCGGCGAGTGCCAGAAGCGACTTTAGGGCGTTTTCACTGAATTATTACTGAACTGAATATTCGATACTATCTTTCGACCAAATCATTATTAGTCTAGTTAAACATTAGGTTAAATAAAATTAGTGCATTTGACAATTCGGTGAAATGACATTATGTCAAATAAATAATTATGCTAAATAAAATTCTACCAATCAAACATTAGGTTAAATAAAATTAGTGCAAATGAAAATTCGGTGAAATGACATTATGTCAAATAAATAATTATGCTAAATAAAATTCTACCAATTAAATATTCGGTCAAATGAATAATTATGCGAAATGACTTTATTGCAACTAAAATTAGACGAAACGATTTTCGAGCAAACGTTGTTATACGAAACAAGGGTAAACCCTTGTGTTGCGTGATCCCGTTCTACTATACATTGTATGCGAGATGCGACAGTTTAAACAAAAATCAGACAGTTTAATAATTGCCGTTGCCAAAATTTCATATTGTGTGACAATTTAAATATTTTTTCATCCCACCACCTCGGAAAGTGTAATTTTGCGCTTCGAAATCTGGCTGGAAAATTCTATTTTATTCGCTTGAGCGGCAAAGTAGATTTGAATTTAGAACATCACATATAATGAGTACTCAATATAATTGTAAATTCAAAACGTCATTAAACCTATTTAATGTAACCTCTATGGTGCCAAATTTATGATTAGAATGAAGATTATTTTGTCATTTCCTCGCTGAGGTGGGATGAAAAGTTACGTATTGCACTCGAGTGGAAAGATTTTTCACCTTGTGCTCGTTTGTTTCCCTCGCTGACGCTCAGGATTCTAATTTAGAATCACTCGCTGCGCTCGTGATTCAACTTTAGAATCCTTCGCTTGCTCGGTCATCCAAATCGAGCACGCGGTTAAAAAGGAACTTTCCACTCTTGTATAATAAATAACTATTAACTTCGTGGCTAATATCGTAATTATAATAAGTCTATACACTTACTATTTCTGGGCACAAACATTCAGACGTGGTGCAGTGAGCAGCAGATGAGCAGTTCAGCACCTTTATTGCATAGACAATAAAGGTGCTGAACTAGCCTTCTTGGACTGATCAAGGCTCACTTTGCTTTTGTTCTCAAAATCTTTAGTTTCCAATCATAAGTTCTTACTTATTGTCAAAACTCTGACCTTTACTTCTTAATATCTCCATACCAAATTTCATTCAAATTGGGTGCAGTAGTTTCGGAGCCTATTCAATGCAAACAAACAATCAAAACTTTCCTCTTTGTAATATTAGTATAGGCAAGAATAGAGGTATCATTCTTGCATTTTCCTTTAAAATCAAGCAATTGTAATAAACGACCTTTTCATATAGGCCACAACCATCAAATCTACAAAAAATATATTATACACATTAATGTAACAAATTTTATAAAAACTAATATACAAGTAACAATTTACAACTCCCTAAAATTACAGCTAATTTAAACATCTGTGCTTAGAAAATAAACACTACATGTCGTTCTGAATACTTTTGCATAGCACTTATTATAATTGATAAGCAACATAATTACTGTCGAGCGCATATAATAATACTAGTTTCCGAAATATCCTCGGGCGTGATTGCAACACTGGCAGTTTGAAAAGAAACAATTATTAAAAAATTTGGGTCATCATACTATAAATAATTACATATAAATCAATATAATAGTTAATAATTTATCTCTCTCCGACAAGAAGATACAGGATTCGATGCTTTGATTATATGAATACAAAATAAAAGAGTGACACATTTTTAAAGTTCAACGATATTTATCTGACCTTATTAATTCGACCCACTGCTGGGACACAAGGCCTCTCCTTGTCATCGAAGGAGGTTTAGGCAGTAGTCCACCACGCTTATCCAATGCTTGGTGGACGGAGTATAAGGTGATCAATATACATACCCCTTTGCTGATCATTCTACGACACCCATATGGGGTGATGCTATTTTACTCTGCCGGCATCACACGGCTACGATTAAACGATATAATTGCAATAGTTTTAAAGTTAAAAAGAGAAGTGTAAAATAGATCTCTTCACTTTATCCTACTCTGTTCCCATTTTTTATAATATATTACGAGATGGCAAACAAGCTTTTGGGATCGGTGCAGTATGCCTTGATATCGACAATACTGATGAAGGAATTGGCATTAAATTTAAACGGCCGTGTGCCCGACTGACACCACCTCTCCCTGGGAACGACTGTTTACCTTTTGTCAGCAGAAGAAAGTGTAAAATAAAGCTAACATCACTTATTTCTTTTAACAGCAAAAAAAAACATTGTACCGACGTCGAATGCTGTCGTTATAAACGCTACAGGTGCAGGTACATACACAAACCAATTGACAATTTATTGACACCAACGACGGCGCGGGTCGCATCATGGTACGGCACGCTTCGGGATGCCGTGGCAACTAAACTAAAATAAAATATATGGCTAAAACTTATTAAGTATGACAGGTACACTTGTATTACGACAACAATCAAATTTGGCGCCAATTTCCTTATCTAAGCCTATTCATAGAGTATAAGATTACATAAAATGTCAAAATTCTTTATCAAGTCTTTTATCGATCGCAAGGGAAATTTTATAATAATTGATTGACTTCACAAAAAAGGCAGGACTCACCTTATAATGGAAATGCCTAAAAATACTCCTATTATTATACATAACGTACAGAACAGTCAACATTACTTGTATAGCTCACATAACTGAAGACTATTCGTATTGGCATTCGCGATATTACTATCAGTATTGATTGAATCTTATCGAAATAAGAAAATAATAAATAAAGTGTGATAACACTTTTTATATGCATACAAATTCAAATGAGCTTTAAATTGATGAGTACTGTGTTAAGACAGTACAGGCGAGTTTCACACAAAAGTTTGAGCTCGGATTAACAAAGACGATAAAGTGTATGAATTGTCTATTCGTCTAGATTATTAAAATGTGACAATCTATGAGGTCTGGGCATCTTGCTAACCAAGCAAATTTGCAATTTTTTGGACTACCTCATGTCCTAATAATTTTTAAGGTTATAAAAAAAGTTCATGGGTTTTAACTTTTTTGAAAGCTGAATAATCGGAGTCGTTTTTAGAATATTTTGCTCATTGAATAATAGATTTAGATTAGATTTTTTAAAGATAATTTGTATCAAACATTTAAGCATTCAACGACCATTATTATGAAACGGGCTGTACTTTCCGGCCAAGTTGTTATTTATATATTTTGTTGAAATAAATTATCTTTTATCAAATAAGATTTAAACAACTGAAATAAGCACCTACGATAGTTTCGGTTTTTTCGAATATAAATTGTCAAATCTGGAGAAGGTGCTGTTAAAAACTCACAAAATCTCGCTTAACTCCGAAACCATTAAGTTTAGGACACAATATTACAAACACAAAGACAAAATCTGTTTCTTTTGACCTCATCTATAACGTGTTAACAGGAATACGTGACATTACCAGTGAACCTGTATAATTTTGATTAGATCAAAACTACAAATTGCAATGCAGTGACGAGTCGTTTCTTTTCCAAGTATCGTTCATGTTCATGGATTTGAATGGTATACATTTACCAATGTTTGAGTCAAGTTTAAAACTGAGCACGACACCTACGCAGTGCGGCAAACGGTTGAAAAATGAACTGCGGCCCGTCACGTGACAAGTGCGCAATAATCTAATCAAATGGTAAAAGTGCAAACATATTTTTGCTACGCATTCGTTGGCGAGAGCCGAGACCAGAGGAAAGGACCGGCGGAGGTGAAAATCAATTTGGAGTTGTACGTGCCTCCCGGCGCGGTTACACTTGTTCTCTTGTAGAATACTCCACAACATAGCTCTTAACAGTGTACTAGTTCGCAGCTAATACCGAGTGAACGTAAAGATTCGAGGTAATTTAATAGTCATCAAGAACATAATATACTATCAAGAGAAAAAATCTAAATAATCAAACATTTATTTTAGTTTACGTTTGATTACAAAGCATAATAGTGACGATGTCTCTCGTAAAGATGTAAAAAGGATATGACAACAAACACGAAAAAGGAATGTTGTAATAATTAATAATAAGAGCAGTCATATAAGTTAGTAGATTTTTTGTAAGAACAACTGCAATCGTGCGAGGTATATAATTATGAATAAATAAATTATTGGCCGAGTAGTAAAGTAGTGGCGATTTTAACGCGAAGGATTATAGTTTCGTCGCTGTACGTGTGAGTAATATTGTATGGATGGACAGGGACATATATTATAATTAGTGCAATATATAAAAAAGGATTTATGTCTATTTAGTTCGTTCCATCTCTTATGTAGATAGTTTGTCACCTAGTTAGTAGACCCACCAACTTATTTTACTCGCCTACTTAAAAACCGCGGACTATATTCGGCCAACATTAGTCAGACAAAAGAAAACTACCCTTAGCAAAGCTGAGCTATATCTGTTTAATTACTGAGAGCTCATATTACTAAACTGGACCGGGTCGGAAACGGAGTGTGGCCGGCAGGAGAATATAAAATGCATACATTCTGTTGTATAATATTTTTTATTTGA
Source organism: Elophila nymphaeata (assembly GCA_955850985.1). NCBI lineage: Eukaryota > Metazoa > Arthropoda > Insecta > Lepidoptera > Crambidae > Elophila > Elophila nymphaeata. The sequence goes on along the minus strand of OY039086.1, from coordinate 9,348,265 downwards.
TCAAAATATTTCAATTGCTAATTGCCTCACGTTATTGTTCCGAATGGTCCATCTGCCTTTTGTTTAGTAATGTGAGTATTAATATGTAGTGTACTAAAGCGAACGTTTTCGTCGACGAAGAGAGCGCTCAGGACTAGGTGCCTCCCAGTCCCGGGGGTACGGGAGTCACGGCCAAGGTCGGTCGCAGCGCCCCGCTCCCCGCCCGGCCGAGTCGATATCACGCCCTCTCATTGAGCCCGCACGCACACCACCGAATACTACATTTACACGTGCCTAGCTGTATTTAGGACTCCCACCGACTATACACTTTTACGATTGCGAGTTGGGTAATGCGTAGCTGAATTTTGTTTACAAGAATATCTAAACATCGCCGTCTATTGGCGAATATAAGCAGTAGTTTTAATAACTTCATCTAATACATATTCAGAAAACTGTCTTGGATTACGTGAGAAGTGACACACAAGACTGCATGCCCCACACAAAGTAAGATCAATCAACAAAGGTTGAAAGACTGTATGGTACTTAATATCAAAAATGTACCGTGTGTGTAATAGACTAGTAGAATAGACGAAAGAAATGAAGTTTATGATACCATAAACTATAACTACAAAGAAAAGAACAGTGACTTTAACACCACTTGCTTTCGATTATGAAATAACATATTATTTCCTCTCGCGGCATCGTATCATATATGGCTAGGCAAAGAGAAAAGTCAGGGTAGTGAAGGGAAGTGACCACAAGGAGGCTTTCTTGACCCTACACCTGGGTCGCAAATCCCAGGGACTGCTTCTGGCCCCTCTGCAATACGATGGACCCGGGCGCACAAGGAGCCCTCCTTAATCCTACACCTGGGTTGCAAATCCCAGGCACTACTTCTGGCCCCTCTGCAATACGATGGTCCCGGGCGCCCGCACGGTGCATCCATGGAACGCTAAGTTTTCTTCTCTGGTAGATTAGAAAAATATTCTAAGAGGTTATGTGTATTTAAAGAAAAAAAAGAATCTCCAAAAGCATTTTGTATAGACATTAGAGAATTGAAGAATAGCTCAGTGTCAAAAGTACCTCGTGTTCTGTCGCCCTTAGGCAACGACCTTGTACGGACACACCTAGTTTATTTTATTATTGTCGAGAACAAAACAGTTCACGGTAACTTATTAACGAGCTCTTATTAAAACTTTCTTTGAAAATAGCATTTCTCCTCATCTGATGGACAACAACGTTCAATATTTACAGCTGGTACTTATTGATAATGCTATCTCCATATTATTGAGGCACATCGGGTAGATAAGGTGATAAAATGTTTGTTTGTGGTGTGGCGAACGGTGCGCGAATGTGGAAGACTGATAGTGGATACATTGTATTTAGGTACGGTCGGAATTGACAACATTGATTTTTTTTATTACATGGATGGAAAATAGACATTAAATGACTCAATACGTATTTTTTAATTTTCTTTAATTTTGATTCTAAGTATTTTAATTGAAAATTTCAAAAATATCTTATTCTACAACGACGTATGGGCAACTGTAGGATTTTTGGGGATTAATAATTAAAATACATCACAACTGTCAAATCTTTGAGGATAAGTTTGGTTATGTTGGCCATAAATTAAAAATAACATGCTTTTATATTAAATCGGAGTAAAAAGTAAAAATTACCTTTTTAGTATAGAATTTAGTTTCACTAAAAAGTTATTATTCATTTTGATGAACGAAAAGTATAATTATTATTAAGAAAAAAGCGTCGGGTGCTCAATGACTTTAGTTCTTGAAAATATTAGACCGGTACAATTAAACGAGTCAATTACATACAAACATACAGGTGAAACTAATATAAATGCGTGTTAAAAAGATGTATAACAAAGATATTTTGTGTTAGTAATCCTACGCTGTCCATTTTTTTGATTGTTGTATCTTATTGTTTTAACCATCCAGAGTAGTCAGTATTATCTAAACAACACAATTTCTATATTATGTAATGTGTTAAGATGACCAATTATACATTCACGAATAACTATTCAATGGTATCTAAGCACTCAAAGTTATCAAAAATATCTTGGTAGTAAAGAAAAGTAAACGCTAATCTGGGTTATTACGGTCCATATACTCCCCTCCTGTAAACAAACCAGAGCTGTCAAATTATGACAAATGCAGGTGCTCTAAATCTAAGGTATTAATTTTACTGAATTCTACAAATATTTATATCTATTAATATAAACCAGTATCAGCTTTTAAATGCTAATTAAAATATCAATCAATGAAAAGAAAACATTTACAGATTTAAATGCAATTTTCTATTGTAACTTAGATATGTTTTTGTTATAATAAATCTCATAAATAAAATGCAACCTCATCAAAGATAGGACGGTGAGACATTTTGTTCCCTTGAGAAATACGCAAAGCGATTATTTGTGTGCTACGTAAAATTATATTACAAAAGGGACATTCGCCAAAATGAACAAAGGCCAATGTAAACATCTCAAGTCCCTGGTACGAGCAGGAACCAAGTTTCTGGCGTTGTCTACTTGTAATTAACCTAAATAGCAGTTAATTCGAACACAAATTGTTACTTTGCACTGGCACAAAAGATTGTTCAAGTCACAAAGCACATAAAACTGAGTGAATTAGTCGTCGAGAAATAAAGTTTACGACAAAGGTGGTTAATACTCCGGGCCAAACGAAAATTACCTATTCGGAATATAGAAAAAGAAACTATGAATTAAGACTAGACATCAAAAGTTAACTAAGAACTTTCAGGCTCAGTTGCACCAAGTAACTATAACGATAACAAATACCAAAGGTGCCGTCAAATCTCTGGTTAAGCGAAATACAGGTTGCATCATTTTAACAATGGTTAAAATGATGTAATAAATAACGATAACCATAACCGCTCAACTTCGGACAGTTAGCGTTAAACAATAATTATTTTTATTGGTAGACGAGGAAATACTAATTCCAAGATTATAGAAAAACATTTTGATTGCCTCTCTAAATTAAATGTAAAAAAAAATAATTTTATTTACCTTGCCTTACAGTAGATCATTGACTCATGCAGAAAATGACTATAGATATAAATACAATATGAAATTGCATTTAATGGCAAATTATGATAAAAAATTTGACATTATTGATTTTAATAGTTTCATTAAGAATTTTTTTTTGACAAAAGATAAATATTTTCTTTGTAATAATTACAAAAAACAAATAGCAAAATCGCTATGTTATTTTATTTTTAAACAAGCCAATTCATTGGCTTTAACTTCTGCCTCTATTGGGCAGTCAAATATGACATTAAACAATGACAATTTGGAATATGCATCATATTCTTTAAATTAAATTTCGAGACAAAAGAGACTAACTCTGGCAGTACTAACTATAATGAAAAATTAGACTCAAATTTTAAGGTTTCAAATAAATTATCCTCCCCACTTGTAATGAATAAAAATTCTAAAAATAATTTTATCAACCTTTTCCACCAAAATATTCAAGGGATATCAGGCAAAGATCTAGAATTGGAGTTATTTATGAATTGTAATAATATTGATATATTGTGTGTTACAGAACACTGGCTAAAAAGCCATCAGCTCATGTTTAATTTTAGTAATCACCATGTTGTCAGCTCATACAGCAGAAAAAACATATTACATGGTGGTTCATTAATAATTACTAAAAAGAATATTAAATGTAAGGAAAGAAATGACCTCGTAAGTATGTCAGTTGAGCGAGTTACTGAAATAGCTTGTATAGAGTTTGAACAATTCATTGTTATTAGTGTATACAAACCTCCATGTGCCCCCTTTGAACATTTTTTAAAAATTATGGAAGATGTCCTATTTAAAATCAGTAAATGTCGTAAAGTAATTGTTATCTGTGGAGACTTTAATATTAACATATTAGATACAAATTCAATCACTTGTAACTTTTTAAATTTATTTAAGTCCTATGATTTGGACTACGTTTTTTATGAACCCACAAGAATTACTGAAACAAGTGCAACCTGCATTGACAACATTTTTACTAACCGAAAACCTAGCCAAAAGTCAATTATTAATATGTTGCACTCTGATCATTGTGGTCAATTAGCATCGTTTCCTAGGAAAAAAGTAAAAGTGCAAAGAACAAAAATAAGTTTTATTCCTATAAATGCAAACCGAATTGAAAAATTTAAATCAAAATTAATTGTGAAGCTACCATGTTTGCCTTATAATGATTGTCCGGATAAGCTATACAGTTCGTTATTTAATTTGATAAATGTTGAATTTACCAACACTTTTGTGCCAAAAACAAAGACGATCTGTGATCATCTAACTTTTAGTGAATGGGCAACGCCTGGTATATACAATAGCAGAAATAAGTTGTACGATTTGTATAGTCAAAAATCATATAATTTTGACCCAGTATTTGTTAATTATGTAAGGGACTATTCTAAAGTTTTCAAAAGAGCCTGTTCCACTGCCAAGTCGGTTTACTTAAAAAACAAAATTAAGAATTCTACAAATAAGATTAAAGAAACTTGGAATATTATTAACAGTGAAACTGGTAGGAGTCAAACACGTTTCCGTAATATTAACTTAAAGATTAATAATGTAAATGTTAAAGCTGATTTGGATGTAGCCATGGAATTCGAAAGGTTTTTCTCAGATGTTCCCATACAGACAACTAAATCACTTCAGTCATCTTCCACCTCTGCTGAACAGCTGCTTAAACAAAATGTATCATCATGTGACAGTAACTTTGAATTTACAGCTGTTAATTATAAAGATATTATAAATACGTTTAAAACTCTAGACCTGAAGAAATCTATGGATCTTTGGGGACTGTCAGTCAGAACTATCTCATCCATTATAAGTATAATAGCTCCTTATTTAGTAGTCGTATTTAACAGCTGTATTGACTCTGGTGTATTTCCTGACTTGATGAAACATAGTAAAATTATACCGTTATTTAAATCTGGCGAAACCTCAGATCCCACCAATTTTCGGCCTGTTTCTATTTTACCAACTTTAAGTAAAATCTTTGAAAGACTAATGCTCAATCAAATATTAAAGCATTTCAATAAATTTAACATATTTCATCAAAAGCAATTCGGGTTCACTCGGGGTCGCTCCACCATTGACGCGGGAGTTGAGTTGTTAAAGGAGGTATTTGCTGCTTGGGAAGAATCACGTGACGCTCTTGGGGTTTTCTGTGATTTATCTAAAGCTTTCGACTGTGTTAATCATGATACTCTGGTCAGGAAATTACACCATTACGGCATTAGGAACAAGGCTCTCAACCTAATGACCTCATACCTGAGCAATAGAATACAGAAAGTTGATATAAATGGTAAAAGATCTCCAGGTTCTCTAGTCACAATAGGTGTTCCGCAGGGCTCAATTCTTGGTCCATTTCTCTTTCTAGTGTACATAAATGACTTGCCTTACTACATAAGAGACAATCATGATATTGTGTTGTTTGCTGATGACACTTCTTTGATTTTCAAAATAAATAGAAAATTAGATAATTATGACGAAGTTAACAATGCACTCGCAAAAGTAGTTTATTGGTTTAATATTAATAATTTGTTGCTTAATGAAAAAAAAACCAAATTAGTTAAGTTTACTACACCGAATGTGCGACGTGTAGAAACGAATGTACAAATAAATGGGGTTGAATTGAAACCTGTGGAAACAACAACTTTCTTAGGAGTAATGTTAGACTCCAAATTGCAATGGGGTCCACATATTGTAAAACTTTCGGGTAAACTAAGTTCTGCGGCATATGCAGTTAAAACTATTAGGCGGCTAACTGATGTCGATACCGCTAGAATGGTTTATTTCAGTTATTTTCACAGCATAATGTCGTATGGGATTCTTCTCTGGGGGAGTGCTGCAGATATAAATACCATCTTTGTTTTGCAAAAACGGGCTGTTAGAGCAATCTACCAACTAGGTCCGCGTGACTCCCTCAGAGAAAAGTTTAAGGAGATAAATATTCTAACTGTGTCTTCACAATATATACTGGAAAACTTACTATATGTAAAGAAAAACATTATGCATTTTTCTGAGAAATGCCATACGCATAATGTAAATACTAGGAAGAAACACGATCTGGTTGTATATAAAACTCGTCTCCACAGAATAAACAATTCTTTTGCGGGCCAATGTATACGTTTTTACAATAAGCTTCCGATGAATATTAGAGATTTGCCTGTTAACAAATTTAAAAAAACTGTAAAAACTAAACTATATAAAAAAGCTTATTACAAGATAAATGATTATTTAAATGATACAAATGCGTGGGAGTGAAATTGCCCAAAAATGCATTCAAATTGTAATTTATTTGTATTGATATATCTATTGACCTGTAATGATGTTTTGAAATCATTACGAAATTGTAAGCTGTGGAGTTTCTTTCGCCATTTCAGCATATAAATATTCGTCCCGAAATGGTGGTAGGGCTTTTGACGATTTAAAAGTACTTAGCAAAGTCCATTTAAATAAAGATATTTTTCATTTCATTTTCATTTCATTTCATTTCATTTCATTTCATTTCATTTCATTTCAAAGTTATAGTTTGTGTGCGTCAACTGTCATGCAATCAATTTCAATTTCAATGACGTAAGGTGGTTTGTGTTTGACAACGCAATTTGAAGTATTGTCATTATCAAAAATTTATCCCTGTGAAAAGACGTTTCCCGTTTCCCTTCCCAAAAATTTTTGGGAAGGGAAACGGGAAACGTCTTTTCACTTGTAACCCTTTTAACTTTAATTATAACATTTTACATGATGGTGCATCAAAAGATAGAGGCCTTTGATGGTTATTATTAAAGTTTCAGTTAAAATTAACTTTAACAGTGACAATAACGTAGTACTCGGTGCAACGCACTCTCAAAATATGTAAAAAAACGAAACGAATATTATCTTTTATTTATCAAAAATCCTTTTTAAAAGCGCAACATTGTAATGAACATAATTTTGGCATGACAGTCGTAGTTCCAATTTTGGCCTTTCAAATTGCTTAGCAACTACAACAAGAGCTCATCAACAAGCCACGATTTGTCCCCCGTGAGTGTGGCTCTTGTATATAGGTACTGTATTTATCATGTTCCCTATAATAATAATTAATTTTATAATAAATTATGTTCCTAACAATAAATTAACTTTAAACGAAGACGATTTTCCCGTAGTCGGGTTAGTGTTTGACACATTTGCTTGTAAAGAGGAATGATTAAATAATATCATTGCTCCAATAGCAATAATCAATATGTAAGTTAAAAGGGAATCTATTTATTTTACGATTTCCTAGTAGGCACAAGAAAGTATTGATTTGGGTCCGGTAGTACGCTGGAGCGAAAGGTCTTTGAAGCGAATTCCACCAGGGCGAATGACGCTGCAGCGACAAAGGTTGTGGCGAAAAATTTTTGTAATTACATATGCTATTTTAAAACTAAAAAGGTGAAATATGTTAGTGTTGTATGTAAGTAATTATTTCTGTTTGAAGAATTAAGTCAACAATGTTGATTTTAAATATAATCGGGTTATTAATACTTTTTTCAATGATTCTCGTTCTTTAATACTCTATTAAAGCTATTTATTTATTTCGCTTCAAAGACTTTTCGCTCCAGCGTACCACGCCAAAAGTTTTTTCGCCACAACGTCCTTTCGCTACAACGTCATTTTTGTGTTGACAAAAATGGTATCTAGCTACTGGTAAATAAAAGTTATATGATCTTCATCAGTCTCTGTGGAGTGGGTATAACGAAAGCGATGTATTACAATAAATCTCAGAAATTATGTTGGCGCACTAAATTATTAGAACGCTAATATAATTTCTCAGATTTTTGTAATTAAACAAAAATCTAAAACAATGGGGGGCGCTACGAGTATTATGTGTTAAAATTTTTGCTAAAACCTCGAGTCACACGACACACAGTTTCAGTACAACTTTATGCAAAGGCAATAAGAATTAAATTCCTTTGTTTTTTATATCCGATATGTTTCCAATTGTACCTTGATAACGGAAGCACGGAAAGTTACTCAACGCCCGTGGTCGTGTAGACGAGGTCGTCGCGGTACAATCAGGTTTCGCCTTTGCCTCAATGCCTCACAGGGCCACATTTAGAAAACTATACTTACCATTTAAAATTTCCAATTCGGACAATCGTCACTACGATTACCTGATAAATAAGTGAAACACAAAAGAATAATTTGATAATACAGCAAAGATATTCTTTCCTCCTTTCAAAAACCTACCGTCAAATCTAGTCGGTAAGGTCAGGCGATTGTATTTTGGCCTCAAGTTGCATGTAAGGTTTTTTACTAAGGTCTATTGAATTAGCAACTTTAAAAATAGGTTTGTACACATGTGAGTACGATCTATTTTCCTACTAACTGCTACAAACAAATTCCTCAATTTCCACGTATGAAGCTACACGCGCGAGCGACAGTAAGATATTTATAAGTGTACTGAAAAACCAGAGGGGGCACATAAATATTAACTGTGTGACGCACTTACGAAACCAAGTATGTCGTGATTTATGGACACACTGCATAATGTCTCTAAATGACTTGATTCTATTTACATGGCTAGTTTCTCCCAAAATGAACGATCCATCTAGGCGCATCATTAATTCATGAACACACTGTTCCTTTGTTTCTTTAGTATCTGAAAAATCACAGCACTGGGACAGATGAATGATTGATAGGTTATCTAACCACTTCCCGGGATAGCTGATTTCATTTTTTATTTGTAGATATTATCTTCAAGAACGCTCTAGGGTCAGGTGTATTTTCAATTTATTGGACGATTCCTCTATAATTTTATCTATGGTACTTAGCTCAAAACGATTTTGTTGTATAAGATGACGGAGCAACTTTTTACTGGCCTGGTGTAAGATTTCGGCGCTCCCGAAGATGTCTTTCTTAGGAGATATCTTGACACTCGGCGGGATGAGATCATGATCACGGCATCTCTTCAAGAAGGTTAAAGATGATAAACCCCTTGCGCGCTTGGTGTTGAAATCTTCCAACCGGCGTATTTGGTTTGCAATTTCCAGTCCGTACTGGTTCACATAAGAATGTAATATTCAATATTACATATTATAAATGATCTGGATATTCGTGACGAGTCAACTAATAAAACAGTCATGGACGATAAAAATAATAGAGGCGAAAGTTGTGTGGAAAAACGAAATTGGAGTTCCAATATCGTTAGAGCAAACATGATCTTATATGGTATATCATTATCTAACTTCGATCATCAAACTACCAACTCGTTACTGGAAAGTAATCCGTATCGGTATCAAAGAGTCGTTAAAAGAGGTATTCTCTCCCACCCCTTCCGAGCACCCATTGAGTTCCTACCCTGGACGACTATTTTTATTCAGCTGTGAACAACCATTTAGAGACGAAATGGAATGAGGCTTTCTGAGATGTTTCTGAAAAGAAATTCAAGCCGAAATAAGTTTCTATTCACAGAAAGGTAAATGTGGGAATATTAACGCATATTAACTCCAGTAATAATTATCCATCCAATGACGTGAAAGACGAAGTAAAGAAATTTGGATTTTTACACTAAGTACCTATATATAATATTCCGATTTTTCATCAAATAATAAAAGGATTTAGGATGAGCTAGTTTCTCGACCCGGATTCACTTGAATATGGTTTCATAGCTAGGCCAGTTTTAATAGACAAAAATGTTTCCTCGAAATGACATTGCAGTGAAACCCGATTGTAAATTCGTTTAGATTCTTGATGTTATCGAGAATATATAAATGTATGATCAATAGTGATACATACTAGAAATATCAACAGCTTTATTGTCTTCGCATTAGGAGTCAGAAACTTTAAAAGTACGTAGTATTGATCGTGACGGTATTGGAGGACTCGCAATGAGATTAAAATTACCAGTCACTACAGAAAGACAAGGTCTCTATATTTTATGTTAAACTAATCTCTGCCTGTTGTCGATAAAATAAGACAGAATTTACTAACTTATAGGTTTTGTCATCAACGGTTGTTACTAACTATTGATACCTAATTTTATCTCTAAATCAAGCTGTTACATTTAAATAAAACGGTCGTGTCGTGAGGATTTTAACTTCTCGTCTAATTGCGTAGCTTTTAATCAGTCTTTTACGCTCTAGGCTGCAAACCATAAACAAACGCTATACAATGCTAGACTATAGGCAGCTAGACTGCGAATCGCCTACGTGGCAACAATAATAACCCTCCCCCAAGTTGCATATACGAAGCTACACTTATCGTAGCCACACTTCATTCTGCAGTCCGCGAGGTGGCGAGCCTCCCGCGAGCCTCCATTGAAGTTTCTCCCGGGCTCAGGCATCTATTTTTAGGGGTCCGGGGCGACCGGGCCGGGGAGATGACGTCACACCCCTATCCTACCCTCGCCACCCTCTGGAATATCATTGAAAGGATGGCGGCAAAACATATTCCATGTTTAGCTCTCGCAATGGAAGCTACGCGAGAAATGTGCGAATGTTCCGTTAATTTACCAAAAATAACAGTCTCAATTAATTGAGAGGAGTACCCAACCTTCTTAGCGTTAGCTATCAGAATAAAAATAATATTAGAAGTAACCACTACCGTTCTTCTCAATGGGGAAGAAAACGCAAAACTTTTTTACAGAGGGCGCTGTGTGTTTGTTACCTGTCAAAGTCTGTTGTGAACAACAACATCAGTGATTTAAACACAGTTCACTTAAAAATTAATGTTTTTAAAATTATTATATGTCACTTGTGTGCTGAACATTTTTTTTTCTATTTCATTCTAAAAATATTAATATAGGTATAAATGTGTTTACTGGAACACACCTGTTTGTCTGGAAGTAGTTTCAAAATCAGATTCTTTGAAATGCTTGCTGTATGTTCTGGAGTACTTAGTAGCTTTAAAATTTACCCTTCTCAAAGCCTTTTCCTACTTTTTCCTGAGAAACAAATCTGTAAAAAGCTTGTGTGTACCGGTTTCTACGCACTGGAAAGCTACACATCGTCCCATATTTCTGTATAACTAGAAATACTAAGAAATCCCTATGAAATGTACTGAGTTTGACACATCCTTTGGAACAAACACTCAGCGCCACCTAGGAGAAACTAGTTGACAGTTGCCTTCCCCATTGTTTCCACTGAACAGAGACAATATAATGTCAACTGACATTATTTGGACTCAAGGAGCTTATATTTTACCTATAGAATGGAGTCATTAGACAAATGAACAAAGTGAGGGCAAAAGTTTTGACAACACTTGACATTTCTTGACATTGCTAGAGAGGCCCTGTCTCTTTCTAGTAGGGTGCCTGTAGCATAAATTAATCACGGACAGTCTTGTGCCACGGGTAAGGTCTCACGTGCTCCCACGGTCCTAAGATATAGGGAGTTAAATGAGACACGAGAGATCCGTGCAGAACAATTTATTAAATGGTGGTATAATGCCCAATAGCGTGTACTCCCCTGGTGGTAGCCGGAGATGGTCTCGGTGAGGGTCGCTCGGTGGGACGAGTTAGGGCGGCTTGTACTGCTGCTCACTGTAAGTCCAGCCCTGAGGCTTTAGACAACATGCATTTCGGCAATCGCTCTCGCTATCGCTAAGTAAAAAAATGTATGGGAATGACATAAGCAATCGAAAAGTGATCGATTGCTTATGTCAATCCCATACATTTTTTTACTTAGCGATAGCGAGAGCGATTGTCGAAATGCATGTTGTCTAAAGGCTCTGGGCGGAAGTGAAATAGCTGAGGCGACAGCGGCTACCTTAGCCTAATCTTGGACCCCAATTAGGGGTTAAACACATTAAATAAATAACTATTATTGCACACGATTATCAAATTAGTTAATTAGTATTAGGTAGGTCTTGTCGGTGCTCAATTTACTTAGCGAACCACGCAAGCGCAAGACCGAATCACCAAGCCTTTGTTTGCGATTCCTGACTCGATCGAGACTGCCCGGCGACGCAGGCGCAATCTATCGGAGATTGCCCGCAACAGTCGTACGGTCACTAAAATGTAGCTTATCAACGTTAATATGGAGCGCTAAAACCTATTGATAAATTTAGGAGGCGAACTCTAAAGAAATATTTCAATTAGATGAGCTTCCTTTATATCTTAATTTATGTAATATTTATAAATAGTGTAATCTGATTTAATTAAAAAAAAAAATATGTATGTAGGTCGGTAAAATATGTATGTGTAACGTTACACTTGAACTTCGTTACGTTAATAAAACCACAAGTTGAAAATAATTTGAGTTTTGAGTTTTCCATGACAAAGAATCAAAATTCATAATAATTACTTTAAACTTTTTTTCCTGAGTGCCTTTTAGCACGGTAATGTTATCTATTTTCGGCTCCCAGGAAAAAAATCAGCAACCGAAATACGAGAATTTATCGCTTCTGTGACTCTTGATTTTAAGAGGCACGTTACAGTTTATTATATAGCTTATCTCATGTCACGTCAACTCATAGACATTAAATTATTCTTTTTTTTTAGGTGCTAAGCATACATTTAAGGTTTTCCGGTTAGCAATGCTATAAAAATACATTGTGTGGTATACCGATCTAGCCGTTCTTGAGTAATGATAATAGGGCCGTAATGATGCGCAACTTACCAACTTACTACCAGACTTTCTTTATACAGGGTGAATTTGAAGTCATTGGCATCAATTCAGTCTACCATTGTACTTAAATTAGGGATTATTTTTATGCGTATCCGAATAAAAAAAAATCAACTTTAAAGAAACTACAAAATAAATGAGAAATTGATAAAGTATCATTTTCTTTCGAGATAGCAACATGCTTAGTGCGACACAGCGAAGCGTCGATACCTACACGTAGTCGGGGGCGTCGCTCTCTCGCGATCCGCGAGAACAGCTGATCTACCTTGTAGGTACAATAACAATGGATAATGAACGCTAAACTTCATACCTATTTTTTCCAGCTTAGGACGATTAAAACTTCGGCAACAGGCAGATGAAATAAGAACAAACTCATGAATAACATAACACACAATTAACACTTTTAAAGTTTTTGGCGTATTTCAAAAGGCGAAATTAAAGTATTCACGTTAATAAGAATTTTCAAATCATGATTTACTTATTACCTATCACTTTTGCTCACAAATATTTTAACAATTGTTTAATATGATTGTCTTTCACTCTGTTCAATACAGAGCCTTGCAATTTTACAGCTTCAAAGGCTAAGATTATTTTGTTTTTGAGTTCGTCTCTCGTTTCACTTTCACTCTCATACGATTACTCGGATGGCATGATATTGTGCGTGCCATAAAACCGGTTTGATTACGGGATTTGATTTACGCGAGTTCACACATGTTAATTTGTTTGTATGTACTGTTGGTTTGTGTACCGTCCTTGCACATTACGTGGTCGAGGCATTACGATACGATAACAATACTACCATAAAACAGCCACTGCAATCCTTAACGCGTGTGCGACGACAAGTTCCCGAGACCGAGCAAAGTAATACGTGCATAAACAAATAAGCGTAAAGCCGTACTAATAAATAAAATAGGTACATAGTATTTTGCGCTTGCGCCGACTGAAGCGGGCGGGGCGAGCGGCGGGCGGCGAGAGGCGTCGTCGGCGCAAGCCGAAAGGTGACGGTGCGCGGTGGCGGCGCGATGTCAAAGGGGTACAAAGGACGGCTGCGCGCGCGGTCTTCCTTTAATGATTTACGAATAAGTTTTTTGGTTTTATGAATGAATTCGTAGTGGGAAAATACGCACGCGCCGAGCGGCAGAGTGTCGCGTCGTTTCAAGCGGACCTATTCAACTTGATATTTTTGAAATTGTTTGGATAACAGCATATTAATATTTATTTATTTTATTAATATTTTTATTGTTTATTTGCACTATTAAGCTATTCTTAAGAAACTAAAATGGTTTTTCTAGGTTTTTGATATTGAAATTTTACTTCTTTTGATTTTGCTAATATGCGGTGTATGCACTATTAACCATGGGTAGAATCTTATTTTAAAAGGATGCCAACGTTTTCAATTTCACCCTGTATTGATAGATATTACGGCTGAAAGCCGAAGTGCGGTTTTTTATACAACAGAAGAAATTGTTAGCTCTAGTAACTTTCCGTGAATTAGTTACATAAGTAACAGCTACTGGCTACAAATCGGCTAAAAGTAAGTTTAGTAGCACTTGGTTTTTAGTATAATACAGGCTGTAACATGAAGGGTACTTAAACATGGTACCCTACATGTTACAGCCTGCATTATATGTAATATTTGGGGTGTTTTAGGCCATCAATATAAACAACTTTTTGACGCCGTCATGGTGGAGTGGTCAGTATAGCTACCTACACATGAAGCCTTTCGGGTTTGAATCCTGGTGCAAATATTTGTGCGACGAACACGAATATTTGTTTGCGAGTCACGGTTATTATATATTTATTTAAGTTTATTTATAAAAATATCTAAAGCTATTAATTTATATTGAAAAAATGACCGTTATCTACACTTACGTGCAATAAAATCGACCCAACTCGTCGGTTTCGATTCGACATTTATCGGTATATAAAAAGAAGATTAGGCAAACAAAACTTGTAAATATAATTCAAATCAAATCAAATAATTTATTGCATTCATGAATGTAAATAACAGATGTTCACAAACAACACCAGCACATCATGGTGCCCATTTGGGCATAGCATAATCAAGATAAAAGTGTAACGGACTAGATTAGAAATTATTCATACTATATTAACTTAATTCGAATGTATATTTCTTACGCTTTATTTAACCTACTCTAAACATCGATAAATGAAGTGTTGGTGACAATAGACTAATTACTTCGGAAATCCTGGTTTCTCATTTTTGCGTCATACGGCATTTTGGTGACTATACAGAATGTTAAAATTCAATTGAGTCATTGTATATTCAATAATTGATGATGCCTGATGCCCTAAAAATTATTTCCCCAAACATTTTAGCTCTCTGTATTAACTGTACCTATATTATCAAGAAAATTTTTACTAACCAATTCAAGGGTTGCCTTTGAAAAGTGATTGAGTAGTGGTTTTATTGAAAAAAGGGCTTGAAGTTTGACATAAGCAGTTGCCTTGAAAGTGTCGGTGTCTTGAAAGTGGAAGCTACATATTTTCGAACTTCATTAAAATTTTGTTTTTAAAGACACAATAGACAACCATATGGTCCGTCGCTTCGGAAATCTAAAAAGAAAAGAAAATTTTATGTATACAAGTTAAAAGTGTATATAAATATTTATGTACACTTTTAACTTGTAATCAAATAGCATCAGCATTAAAAACTATCATTTGATAGATTTTAATATGCTATTTGATTACAAGTGCAGAAGAGCGCAGCCACAATTTAATTAATACTGTCTGTCTGTGTGCAATGTATCTGCGTTGCATGTTAGTACATGCAAATGTGAATGATAAACATTATTACACTAGTACAATCCAATCAATACTCTCATTATCTTTTTCTCAAATAAAATAATTTACATTACACAAATTACATATTTTATTTGTAAATAAACATTTCGAACTAAAAATGGGTAAAACTATTTATGTATTTTATCTATGTATTAGTTATTTCAAAGAATTAAATAAAATAATCTATCAATTTTGATTGCCATTTATAAAAGGAATGGATAGAAAGGGATATTATTTCCTTATAATTCCGGAAATCCTAGTCACCCTAGTCATTTGTTTACAAATATTTGAATAAGTAAATTATGTACAAAAATTCATTAAATTCTAAGATAGGATTAAATACGAGTATCAGAAATTTCTCCCTCTTATGGAGTTTTGCAAAATAACGCTAATAATCTGGAATTACATGTGAAAAACCAATTTTACTTAGGTGAACAATAATATGCAATTATAACACTTACAAGTGAAATTTCACACTGCATCCTGGATATCACTCACTTCTGCAACCACGAACTATACAGCGATGCACCATTTTGCACTATTTATAGTTATTAAAATGTAAAAAGCCGTACCAAAATCGCGAGTCGATATTTATGAATACGTCAATTAGGACAATTTATGTCATGTTGAGATTTCGGGACATTGACACATGAAGAAAGTGCTGCCATTACATAAATCCTTTCATTTCCCATAAGTTATAGAAAGAATCACAATGATGATTTTCATAATAAAATACAAATCTAAACATTAAAAGTAAATATATTATATTTATTTCTTTCATTGATAATAAATACTGATAATTGAATACAATATGTTAAGTTTTTAGCTACTTTTCTACTTTTGTTTTAGAAAGATGGCGAAATACTGGGGAAATCTTGTTTCTATGTAGTCGTGTTTAGAAAGAGATGACGACAATTTCTAGAAAGAGAAATGTGAAATTTGAAATGTCAAGTATTGTCAAAATTTTTGCCCTCACTTTGTTATTTTGACTAATGACTCCATTCTTAGTATAAGCTCCTTGTTTGGACTGAATAGTTTTGATTACTGTGTCTAAAAGACACTGTGCCACAAAGATTATCTTTATCTTAGATTATCTTATAGTAAGTAATACACTGTGCAAGTGTGCATAGTATAGTAACATGTTTAATAATAAGTTTTATCTTTATTCTTACGTTCTTTTTTGTTAGATAGCTGTTTACTTTTCTATTGGCGTAAATGTTACAGAACAAAAAAAAATATATAGGTTTTTATTTGCGCCATAATTTCGTCTATGATGTGTAATGTTTCTTTCAGCTTTGTATCTCAAAAAGTTGTTTTTAAAATAGTTTACATAATGATTCTAAAGCACGTTCCACGTATGACTACGGTTACGATACTCAACGTGATGAACAAAATTATTCCGATCAAATAAATATCGACAAAGTTTTAATTAGAACGCCATTTAGCAAAATTTCACTCATCTTAACATTCTAAAGAAAAAGAAAATAACAAATTTCGTACCAGACTATTTTCTAATTTTGGTTTTTAGATTTCATTTATTAATCAACGGTTCTTTACAACTTCAGCTGAGTAGAGCTAACCGTGTCATATCATTATGTTTTCTGTTATAATCTCTATACAAAACATAGATCAAAGTCGCTCCCACGAGCGACACCGTTGCGAAACCCGCAAGTTGCGCAGACGCAGCCGCAAATTGGCACCTCGCTTTAGACAATTAGTTCAACTGAAATGTGTACATATTGTTTAATGTGTGTGGAATAACTAAATTGATTAATAACTTTCGTATAATGTTTTAAACTAAGTACTAAATAGATAAGAATACACAGTCACAGGGGTGTAGAGTCACGAATAGGACTAGCCTTTATTATCCCGTGTGTGGCGTAAAAGCCGACTGATGGAGTTTCCGACTTACACGGCAGCATTTCCAAGGGGTTTGGTGTCAGGCAGGCGGTCGACCGTTATATTATGCCAAAATCTAAAGCAGTTAGTTGACATAATGTACGAAACCTAAATAAATTGTGCCCCAGGTTACAAAGACACACTTTGCCACTAAAAGACACCTGTGTACAATAGGCTAAGCTGAAGACCCCATCTGTAGAATGTGTGGTGAGGAGGAAGAAAGCATGGAGCCATACTATGTGACTGCGATGCACTAGCCAATAGGCGACTAAAGGTCCTGGGTCTAGGTTACCCTAAACCAGAGGACTTTATAGACCTTATGCCCGCCAACATCGTAAAACTCATACAAAATGTTTTCGATGTTGGCGGGGATGGGTGATAAGGAAAGGGGACGCACAAAAGATCCCATAGGGTCCAAGTGCTCTGAGACACAGCCTCAGCCCCTTGCATAAGAATAATAATAATACAAAGATACAGCCATAGCAGATTGAGGACATCTTGAGATCAATTCCTTTCTACAATATCAATATCATCATAACAGCTTTTATAATTCGGCCGACTGTTGGGACACAAGGCCTTTCCTTGTCAACTAAGGCGGTTTAGGCAGTAGTCCACCACCACGCTTGCCCAATGCGGATTGGTCGACGGAGTATAAGGTAATCAATACCCCCAGTCGCCTTCTATCATTCGTCGCCATTCGCCTTCAACGACACCCATTGGATGATGCTGTAATGTCATTGTGTAATGCTATTCTATTCTGCCGGCATCACACGGCTATGTGATCAATATCAATATAGGAGAAATTAAGATGGCTCGTATTAAATACTTTTCTTATTGGAACCCGCGACTTCTCCCGGTGTGATTGGTGACCCAATTAATGTTTTGTAATAATTCTCTTCTAACACAACAAAAGCCTGAGTCCGATGCATCGCATCATATCGACGTCCGCATTAAATAAACGTGCAGGATAAAATCGTCAACTTTTTCAAGAGACTATAAACCAAATTGAAATTCCAAACTTGAAAACCATACGATGGTAAAAAATTTGCGTCATAAGACCAAATTAAAAATAACAAGAGAGCTTTATAAGTATTTATACATACACAAACGAGAAAGTAAGAAATTTTTACAGGGTCAAAAGTACAATATTTATACACTGCCTACAAAATATGATGAAGAATTTTGCTTAGTAAAACTAATATAATATTACACGTTAATAACTATGCGCAATATTACTTTAACATTCCGTGCTCTAATTATATTTGCCATTATGAGGTTTGCAATTTTCATGCTTAGTAATATGCGTGAGTCATGATCGTGACCAAATAATTTTCGAACAATGGTATTAGTAAATAATTTTTGATAGAGGCATCTCATGTACTTACATACTTATTTCGTTTAGGAAATCACTGTCAACATGCTGTCGGTTCTGAATGATAGGGTGCTCTCAAGAATATTCTTTAATGGTGCGTTTAAAAAAATACACAAAATGCCTATAAATGTTTCCTATTATAAGTTATCTGTGTTGTACTGTTGATAAAGGAAATTACCTTAAATATGCGACATATAGGTAACTGGAAACTATTAACCTACTTGTACCGGAAAATACCATTTACCGTGCGCACTGTCTGTTGAGTGTTAATTTGTGAGTTCCTCGGTTGATATACTCTAAGGTATACCTTATTAAGAGCTCAAAACTAGAAGCTGTCAGTTGATTAGTGCTAATAATCTTGTTCACAATAGTTGGACACGCAATGGTCAAAATTCATCAAAATTATATGCGACTAAGCAATCTTTATCAACAATTATCTATACTATATAATCTAAATAATAGGTTGGGGAAAAAGTTTCTTCGCATTTTTTAAGAAAATTCAAAACATTTTTTAATATAGTTTATTTACATTTAACTAAAGTATGTAGGTACCATTTTGTTCGATAACTTTTTGCCATCTTGTAGGAAGGGACATGAGCCCATTGCTATAGAAATTTTGGGACTTCTGGTCAAAATACCGCGACAAGTGGTTTTGGCAGTCCTCTCGTGATGTTAACCTGACACTGCCTAAAGAATTCTGAAGAGACCGAAACAGGTGGAAATCTGAAGGTGCAAGGTCAGGACTATACGGCGGATGCATTAACACCTCCCAGCCAAACTCTCTTAATTTCTGCTGAGTGGCTAAAGATGTGTGAGGTCTATCGTTATCATGATGAAAAACCACACCCCTTCTGTTGATTAATTCCGGCCGCTTTCTCTCAACTTCTTGCTTTAATCTCATCAGTTGTTCGCAGTAGAGTTCAGAATCGATGGTCCTGCCTGGTGGTAACAGCTCATAATGAATAATGCCCTTCCAATCCCACCACACACACAGCATCACCTTGTTGCGAGTTAACCCGGGTTTCGCCACAGTCTGTGAAGCCTGCCGGCCATTGACCACGACCTTTTTCGCACGTTCTTGTCGTACGTGATCCACTTTTCATCACCAGTTATCAGCTTCTTCAAAAATGGTTCGGTTTCATTACGTCGTAATAAAGAATCACAAATGAATACACGGTTCATTAGGTTTCTTTCAGTGAGCTCGTGAGGTACCCAAATGTCGAGCTTTTTTGTGTACCCAGTTTTTTTCAAATGCGCCAAAACTGTTTTGTGGTCAATTCCCAGTTCTTCAGCTACGTCGTAACTACTGACATGCCGATCTTGCTCCACTTTTTCAAAAATGGCATCCATTTAATCTGTAATAGGGCGACCAGAGCGACGTGCATCTTTGACATCAAAATTTCCGGATTGAAAACGCTTAAACCAAATTTGTGCTACTCTCACAGACACTGCACTAGGTCCATAAACATCGCAAATTTTTTTCGCGGCTTGCGATGCATTTTTACCTTTTTTGTAGTAAAATTTTAAAATGTATCGAATTTCTTCATTAGATTCACTCATCTTGGCGGTACGAAAAACAAATGAAAATCACACATTTTCCTAATTTGAATTTGGAATTATGTTCTTTAAATTTTAAACTTTCAATGATACCAAAACCAGCCAGTTACAAATAGTATAGCCAAAGAGATTTTATTACAAGTTTATACATACTATAATGCGAAAAGACTTTTTCCCCAACCTAATATATATAACTCAAAGGTGACTGACTGACATAGTGATCTATCAACGCACAGCTCAAGCCACTGACGGATCGGGCTGAAATTTGGCATGCAGGTAGATGTTATGACATAGGCATCCGCTAAGAAAGGATTTTTGGAAATTCCACCCCTAAAGGGATAAAAAGTGCACGCGGACGAAGTCGCAGGCGGAAGCTAGTTCGTACGTAAGTTGGGTATGACTAATTTTGTTAGTGTTGTGTTGCATAAGATTAACTAAATATCAAAAACACTAGTTTGGGCTTATTACCACAGATACGATACGCCCTTGCTCTAACGTACTTTTTCAGTGTTCAAAAAAGTGTTCCAATAATAGTGAAAAAAAAAAATATAACTCGACTTTGTTGGTCTTTGTTTGTTTGCTTATTTTGTATAGGTGAACATTTAAATTAAATTTATTTGCTCTTATAAAAACCCTTAAAATGATGCTAGTTTTGGTTATAGGTTTTAGGTCAATTTCACAATGCCGAACATGAATGACTATTACTTTTCTGTTAGGAAGGGGCAAAGTTTAGCTCCGAAAAAGCCCCAGCATAAAACAAAAGACAAATGGATGACATTTAAAAACGTTATTAGGACTCCAAACGGAAGGCTCGACCTCGTAAACACATTTCTCATTATTGGCCCCTAATAAAGACCTCGAAATCTCAATAATTTGATTATCTACGTTTCCAGCATAATTTGGACGCCGGCTATTACTGCGGCTCTGTTGTTGTTTACTCACTGACCTCGATTTGTTTGTGGAGACGTAATTTACCTGAAACGAGAAAAAAAATTATTACATTATGATGTAAGTATGTATTGATCTTGGTCGGTAATTAAAGAAGTAATGTGCTTAATGTGTTTAATAATTTATAATCTGAATTTGAACACCCGCGCGTGCCCTCTATTTAAAACAATTATAATAAAGCCTTACTACTGTAGTATACCCGTATTTATACTTGCACCGTAACTGAACGTTACTCTCTGCAACATGACGTATGTCGGTGATGAAATATAATTAGTTTAGTAATATATATTTACTGTATTTAATTATAATCGCTCTCTTGTGTTGTAACCTCTGACAATACAACATGTTACCACAAACTACTGGGTTTTATTAACACAACCCCAAGCACAACTACTTCATCGTATTTCATGGCGACCCTGCCTACAACGGATATGGAGTTATGGTGAAAGAAAACAAGAAGAAAATGAAGATTGGCAAATAGAAGAAACGCAATTACGCAGAAAAATTATAGAAGAAAAACGTCCTCTTATATGTGTGGATCGACACGTGAAGAAAGAAGCGTACGGGTCATGGATGGTGTCCAGGGTATAGCCCGGCCCAGTTGGAGCGGAGTCCAGGGAATATCCCGGCCCACGGAGTCCAGGGTATAGCCCGGCCCAATCGTCGAGCGGGAGAGTCCTGCCTGCCAAGCTGCCACGTGCTGCTGCCTTCGCCCTACATTCAGCTGCCTACGTGCCCCGAGCTGCCGACATGTCGTCGACCCCGGCCCGTCACATCGCTGCGATGCACTATTGCATCACGCTTCACAATTATTTACGGTATTTCATTTAATTTGTTAAACGACTAAGCTAGCTAATTATGTTTTTATTATTTTGATTTTTAAGAGTATCTTAAATTAAAGTATGTCTTTAGAATTAAAAGATTTGTTGGAAAAATTAAATTATATACGCGAAAGTTTAGTAAAGTTAGGTCCAGAGAGACGACAGAAGGAAATAGGTTCCAAAAAGTTAGAGGAAGCCTAAAATCTATACAGTGACGTCGAGCATATTGTGTCTCAATTGAATAATAAATTGAATTTATTAGATTCTTCTGAAGTAGACTTAATTAATTCCTTTCTTAGCGATATTAAATTAGTATACAGTAAAATTAAGCAGTTAGTGATTAGTGAGCCGTGTAGTAGCGATAGTACTAAAGATAAAGTTTTTGAATCAACTTGGGGTCCATCCACTAGTAAAATGGCGAACTCAAGTTTCGATATTAAAACGGCCATCGCCTTGTTACCCAATATGACGGGACAAGAGGATATCACAAAACAATTAATAGACGGCATTAAAATGTACAGTTCGATTATTAATGAGAACTCACAAAAATTACTCATAGATTTTGTTTTAAAAACCAGGCTGTCATCTAGCGCAAAATTAAGATTAAAGTCCACATACGCGAATATTTCAGATTTAGTTACAGATATGCGCAAATTTTTACTTCCTAAGAAGTCGACAGAAGCCCTTCAGGCCAAGTTGTTCCGAACGAGACAGGGACGCAGGTCCATAGAGTCGTTTGGCTCCGAGATCGAGGATCTTTTTGTAAATTTGACTATCACACAGGCTGATGATGATGATAGCAAGTTTGAATTCTTAAGGTCGTTGAACGAGAAAACGGCCATAAAGCGATTCGCTGATGGTTTATCGGACACAAGGCTTAGTACCATAATTGCTTCGAGGCAATTTTCATCTTTATCAGAGGCTATAAGGACAGCCATTGATGAACAAGTCTTGTCTTCCGGACACGATCAGGTCGCTCATTACTCACAACAGCGCCGTCCGTATCGTGCTTCTTATATTAACAATAGTAGAGGTAAGTTTTCCTCTGGAAGAGGACAGTATTTTAATCGCGGCCAGGGAAATACTTTCTTTTCTAGAAATAATAATTATAATAATAGAAGTAATATGTCGCAACAAGCTAGGAATAATACAGGTCATAGAGGTAAATGCACTTCGCAGTATTTTGCGCGATCAGCACAAGGCTCGCGGCCAGCCCCGCCGGCACCGCGAATTCACCAAGTGCAATATGATGACAATGTAGGTCATAACAATAATAACTCAAACTCGAGTCAGTTTTTTCGTGCATAAATTAAATTACGGTATTTTTAGCTATAATAATACGAGCATAGTTAATTGTAAGATAGGTAATAATTTCATTGATTTATTAGTAGATAGTGGAGCTAGTTTATGCGTTTTAAAATACGAATGGCTTAAAAATTATCCCGACATATTGCGAAGTATAAATATAGAACAAATTACTATTAAGGGAATTAGTGGAAATTTAGTGTCGGAAGGATATATTTATTTACATTTAGATTTTAATGGATTAGTTTGCAAACAAAAGTTTTATATATTTAGGAACTTAACATGTTACGCTGATGGAATTTTAGGTCAAAATTTTTTCCAGCGACACCAAGCTATTATTAATTATAGAAATAATAGCTTGACATTATGGAATAATACTTGTAGTATCGAGATACCAATAAATAATAATTACAGTAGTTTTATACATACTATTCCGCCACGGTGCGAAATTACAAAATATATACCTACCAGTCAACGCGAAGACTGTGTAACGTTAGCGCAAGAAATACAAAAAGGTGTATTTGTTGCAGGTTTGATTTCCAAACCAGTCTATGGTCGAATACCTATTCGTATTTTAAATACTAATAATACTGAGATTGAGATAGATTTGTCTAGTTTAGAATACCATAGTTTGAATTATTTCGATGAATGTAGTTTTGACAAAAATAGAATAAGTGTTGATAGGGTAAAAACTTTATTTAATTTGCTTAACTTAAGTTCATACTTAAATAAAGATGAACAGTTAAGTATTGAGAAAATTTGTGCTAAATACGCTGACGTTTTTCACTTGCCAGGAGACAAGCTTAGTACTACAAACTTGTTACAGCATTCAATTAAGCTGAAAGATAATGCAAGTCCAGTATACGTTAAGCCTTACAGAATCCCACATGCTTTGCAAAAGGAGGTTCAAAAACAGATTCAGGAAATGCTCGATAACGATATTATAGAGGAGACTACTTCAGAGTGGTCTAGCCCTGTTTTACTTGTTCCTAAAAAATCGGACAAGAACGGAGAGAAAAAATGGCGATTAGTTGTCGATTACAGACAGCTAAATAATAAGATAATTGATGACAAGTTTCCATTACCTAATATAGTAGAAATTTTAGATTCTCTGTCAGGTAGTGTTTATTTTTCAAAACTTGACCTTTCCCAAAGTTATTACCAACTTTCCTTAGATGAAAGCTCAAGAAAATACACTGCTTTTAATCTTGATAAAATGTATCAAATTTCATTAGATAACCAGTCTCGTAAATTTACTGCTTTTACTACTGATAAAATGTACCAAATGAAGCGTTGTCCTATGGGACTTAAGACAAGTCCTAGTGTTTTTTCAAGGCTCATGACTATCGCCATGTCAGGTCTTAATTACAAGCAATGTTTCATTTATTTGGACGACTGCATAGTAATAGGAAACTCTATTTTTGACCATAATAAGAACTTAGTTAGTGTTTTAGAACGGTTTAGAAGTAGTAATCTGAAACTAAACCCATTAAAATGTGAATTTTTGCGAACCGAAATCATGTACTTAGGTCACAAAATAACTTCACATGGTGTTGAACCAGATCCTGAGAAAGTTGTAGCTTTGACTAATTACCCGAGACCGAAAAGTACAGAAGACGTGAAGAGATTCGTTGCATTTGCAAATTATTACAGACGTTTTATTCATAAATTTGCAGATATAGCTTATCCTTTGAATTATTTGTCAAAGAAAAATGTCGAATTTAATTGGACTTCTGAATGCGAAACTGCATTTCTAAAATTAAAAGAAGCCCTTTTGAGCCCTCAAGTCTTAGATTACCCGGATTTTTCAGAAAACAATACCTTTATATTAAATACTGACGCATCAAAGATAGGATTAGGCGCCGTACTGTCTAATAGCAATGGCAAGGTTGTCGCGTACGCCAGTCGGAATTTGAAACCAGCAGAAACGCGATATCCAGTGATAGAATTAGAGCTGTTAGCGATTGTATGGGCTACTAAGCATTTTAGACCTTATCTTTATGGCAAAAAGTTTAAAATCATAACAGACCATAAGCCATTAATTTATCTTTTCGGAATGACTGATCCATCGAGTCGATTGACTAAATTTAGATTATATTTAGAAGAATACGATTTTGACATCGAATATATTCCGGGACGGCAAAATGCAGCTGCAGACGCATTGAGCCGGCTACCGCTTAACAGTAATGATTTAAAAAATATGAGAGAACACGTTGTATCAGTCACGACGAGAGGACAAAAACGTAAACAATTATTAAATAGCGACTACAATCATACTGACTTTACAACTGATAATTCCGCTAGTTCTAGGCCTGATCAACCGAAAACTGTGGAAATTCTCAAAAAACCACGACATTGTACAGAATTGATATTGAATAGAAATGTATACAATACGGAGAAAGATGATATAATAAGCAGTAAAGGTAACTTTGCATATGTGCCTTCAAAGTTTTGCATTTACCTAATATCCCGATCGTTATCTACCGTAGGCGTGTTAGCGAGGGAATTAGAAGAATTTTGCAAAAAATTAAGTATCGACGAGGTAGTTATTGTCAAAGATAATGACAATAAAGTATTTTTAAAGAAATTTTTAGAACGCAAATGCGATTATCCTCGTATCCTTGTTACAAGAAATGTTAGAAAGATAAATGATGCAGATGAAATTAAGGTTATCCTAAACGATTTCCATTTATTACCAACCAGTGGCCATGCTGGAGTTAATAGGATGTTGAATAATATAAAACAATATTATTTTTGGCCAAATATGAGCCGTGACGTCCATGATTATGTTACAAAATGCAAGGACTGTCAAATCCAGAAACACACAAACAAAAATACTAAGGAACCGATGGTGATTACTACGACTCCGAACACGTCGTTCGAGCGTATTAGTTTAGATTTAGTAGGTCCCTTAGATAAAGATAATTTTAATTTTACTTATATATTAACTATTCAGTGTAATTTAACTAAATTCGTAGAAGCGTATCCCTTAGAAAAGAAAGACTCCGAATCGGTTAGTAGGTTATTTGTAAATAATTTTATATTGCGCTATGGTGTCCCAAAGGAGATCATAACTGATCAGGGAACAGAATTTATGAGTAATGTGTTTACCGAAATGTGCAGTTTATTGCACGTCAAAAAATTCAATTCTACTGCTTACCATCACGAAACATTGGGAGCACTAGAAAATACACATAAACACTTAGGTGCTTATCTGAGAATAATGTGTAATAATAACAAAACTGATTGGAGTACTTGGTTAAGTTATTGGTGTTTTTCTTTTAACACCACAGTTCATACAGAGACACAATACACTCCTCATGAGTTAGTTTTTGGAAAGTTATGTAATTTACCAACCAATTTAAGTACTTCTGTCGACCCTCTCTATAATTACGATAGTTACCCTAAGGAATTTAAATATAGATTGCAAAAAGCACAGGTAGATGCTAAGAATAATTTGTTATTAAGTAAGACTAACAGAAAACTAACATACGATAAGAAAATTAATACACTAACATACAAACCCGGTGACTATTTACTAATTAAAAATCAAGTAGGCAATAAATTAGATCCAATTTGGAATGGTCCTTATTTAGTAATAGAGGATATGTCACCAAATGTAAAAATTATTAAAAATTATAAAGAATATATTACTCATAAGAACAATACTAAGTTATTTTGTAATTGATTTATACCATTGTTTTTGTAAGTTTTAATGAGAAAAATTGTATGTACTTTAGTCCTGTAATAAGTAGTTATCATGTGTATTTATTTTATTGTATGTAAAGGTTCATCAACGATGTACGTCACACTTTTTTTTCTCTTTTTTTTTCTCTTCTCCGGGGGTAAAGGTTGACTTTCGGGGGAGGTGTAGTATACCCGTATTTATACTTGCACCGTAACTGAACGTTACTCTCTGCAACATGACGTATGTCGGTGATGAAATATAATTAGTTTAGTAATATATATTTACTGTATTTAATTATAATCGCTCTCTTGTGTTGTAACCTCTGACAATACAACATGTTACCACAAACTACTGGGTTTTATTAACACAACCCCAAGCACAACTACTTCATCGTATTTCACTACCAACAAAACCAGACACAAAATTACGAACCTGGGACACATGGATCTAAGTATGCTTGGATGAGTGACTGGAAAATACATTTTGGACTTTCCACCAGATCTATGCGAGGCAGCTAAGTGTGCGACTATGCGAGTAAAAACCCCAAATAAAATTACTTCATTTTCCTACACCGCTCAGCGCAGCTTTCCTAATGGTATACTTTTTCTCTTGCTTAGCTACCTTGCACTGCACACATCCCAACGTAAAACACTGTCGGAAAATCTTCCGGCCGAGTAGGATAACATCACCTCATATCCTCCAATGGGTGTCGTAGAAGGCGACTAATGTATCAGCAACGGGGTATTGGTCACCTTATACTCCGTCCACCAATCCGAGTTGGGTAAGCTGCCTAAACCTCCAGCTATGACATAGAGAGGCCTTGTGTCCCAGCAGTGGCTCGAATTATAAAGGCTGTTATGATGATGATAGCTCTGGGATTGCAAGTATTTAACGGCAGAGTGACCGTTCATTGGAACATTTATAACCACTGTGATATAAACCCAGACTGTCCTGGTTGTTGGCTTTTGTTTATTGGTTCACTGAAGGTTTTTGAATTTTGGGTTAGATATACATTTTATGAAGGCTGGTAACCTGTCACTATTATGAGGCACTACATGACCCATATTGTCGGATGTGGTTTTATATGTCACACTATGTTACCTTAAGATCTGCTTAACCCATTTTGGGATGATGTGCGTGATTGTATCATCATCATCATCAACAGCTCATATAATGTCCCCACCGAGGCGCTCGAGCCTACCCCACATAAGGGGCGATTAGGCTTTAGTCAACCACGCTGGCTAAGTGCGTGTTGGTCGACTTCACACACAAGAATTTCTTCATAGGTGTGAGCAGGTTTCCTCACGATGTTTTCACATGTGAATTCAAAATTTGAAAACACATTGGTACGTGGCGGGGATCGAACCAGTGCCCCCCGGGTGGGAGACGACGTTCTTACACACTACGCCACCGACGCTTTTTTATGCATAAACACAACACTAAGTTATAATCTTCTAAACGCTTAAGGAGAGTTAAAATTTGAGAATGCCAAACGCCGCTACGGTCTAGTTCTTTTAGCTCTACGTGAAAACTAAAATAGAATCTACATTGCATTACTATTTTTATAAAGCTTAAATTTTTTGCTAATTTATAAATATAACTTGCCAAGCCAAACAGCAACTGAATGTATTATGAATGTAGAAGCACCATAAATTGTTGGAACTGCCACTAGAAAACAACTTCAAATGTGTAACGAAACGATTATTTTTATATAGCATATTTTAAATTTATTTCGCAAAAACTTCGTGTATAATGTTTTAGAATTCTGTTGAGTGAGAGAAAATAATTAGGACCCAATAGGCAACCTCACTGGGACGTAGTTCACTTTTGAAATCTATTATTGTTGGCCACAGTTGACCTTAAAGGGTAAACTGGTTAATAAGGAAGGCGAATACCTTGGTTGGGTCTAAACTCTGCAAGGTGAACCGCCCTGGAAGATTTTAATGTGTCTTTGCGCGAGGGAATCACTGTCGACTAGTCTCTTAGAATTTTCCTTGGCGTGGAATGAACCATGGCAGTGTATAGGTAGGACTGTAATAAGTATCTTGCAGAAGCTAATGGAAACCTATCGGCAAATCTTCAAGAACGAACCAAAAAGAAAAAGAAAAGAAAAGTTACTGCTTGGCAAATTCCACGAAGTCGTGGTTTCAAGTCATCAAAGCGTGAGTTGGGACTATTACAGTCTCATGCTTGGTTTATTGTCCAATATTATTATAAACCCAAGTGTTGCAAGACGTAAAAAACACCAAAGTTGAAATACACCTTTGGCAAAATTTACTTTTTACTGCTGAATAGAGGATACCTAAATATTTCAAACAAGACTCATTAATCGTAACAGTAGGTATATATTTTTTTATGCAACTAGATGACAAACAAGCTAACGGCCCGCCAACCTGGTGGTAAGTGGACACCGTCGCCTATAAACACCTGTAATAACAAGGTAAAAATCACTTGGTATTGCAGGTGTGTTGTCATCCAGAGGCCTAAGATGAAATGCTTTCCATGTCCAGTAATTACACTGGCTACGTTTTCTTTCAATCCGAAACACAGCAAACTGTTTCACGGCTGAAATAGAAAAGGCGGTGGTACCCACCCAGACGACCCTACGTACAGGCCTACCATCTAGTAAAGTATGTAGGTACTTATACATATTGAAATTTCTTTGAATAATGGTAGACGGAAAACAATCCAGGAATAAGCTAAGAATTAATAAGCAGCATTATTAGATTCCGTAGAGCTCACCTTACAGAGAGCTCACTTTAGGTGTCGATAGCTTCCAATATCTCGTAACTCCTCATCGTATCACGAAAAGAATCCCGAGCACCAGTTGCAGGGGAATCCCTATAAATATTCGTATCCGTCCCAACACGTACCTAATTCACAATTCGAGTAGAAATAGTGAATGCTGGGGACTCATCCAATGCATAATAATGTAGTGCCGATGAACAGTACGGAACGGGGATCGAGCGACGCACTATTCCTGGACTGAATGGAGATTATGATCAGACTCTGACGGGCGTGTTATGATGGAACATAATAGTGCTTAGTTTAGTTACAGATAGGAAAAGAACGATAAGTGTTTGCCTACGGTCATGCGCTCATCGCTCATCAAATGACACGCCCCGTGGACTCTTTAAGTTTAAGAGCGCGAATGACACCCTAGTTAGGGTGACAAATAAATTTTGATCTATGCTACGCTGTGCTATGTTCTAGTCTACCTAGGCGAATCGCTTCTCTTAGATTACAATGAAGAAATAAACAAACCTTGTTGAGCTGCATTTTGTTTAAAACATAAAATTAGCTGAGGAAAGCACAGCGTAGGATAACTCAATGTTGATTGTTAAAATTACTAAAGAAAAGCTTCCAAAAAGCAGAACGTATGCATGTTTGATAATTTGATGACAAAAGCAAATGACTGAGGGTGTATATGACCGAAAAATTAATATGAGGTTGGTTTATAGTTGTGATTATATCTATTGTATAGTTATACTAAAGTAGATATTTATAAAATTCTATCGCAGTAAACTTACGGAAAATTTTGTACGTCATTCGATCGTTTACCTATTTGGGTAATCAAATCATCCTGTATTATAAGGAGCTCCCATTTCTCTATAAATAGGAGTGTTCCAGAAAAACAACGTATTGAGCACGTTGACTAAACAGACGTTATACCTACCTGTGCTAATAAATTAACATTGCAATGTGATTTTATATACATACATTCTAAAATCGATCGCTACGAATCCATAGTCGTCTTTTTGTATTGTCAATTTTGCGAGAGCGCAAAACTCACTCTAAAATCCATTAACTAGCGATAACCAAAAAGTACGGACTTAAAGTCATAAAAAGA
This sequence comes from Elophila nymphaeata, assembly GCA_955850985.1. NCBI lineage: Eukaryota > Metazoa > Arthropoda > Insecta > Lepidoptera > Crambidae > Elophila > Elophila nymphaeata. Next base: position 9,317,411 of record OY039086.1, on the reverse strand, counting down.
CAACGAACAAAACATCCTAACAAAGTCACTTTACATTAGTATCTCTGATCTTGATATAACGCAGGAAACATTAATACTCTTTGCACACAACCTATAAAACGAGGTTCAATTGTAACAAAAAAAATGCGGACGTTCTGTGTGCATGTTTGGCATGTACACGTTCACATGTGTGCCTGTGTATATTTATTACTTTTACAACAACGTACCTACCTACCTACTTACTAATATAAATCTACACAAAATTCAAAGAAGATAGTATATTATGTACACACAAATGACAGACCGCTGAGTGATTTAGAATGTGACATCTGTCCTGATCGTTAACTTTTGTTTGTCAGTTAAATAAAATGGTTTAGTTAATTTTTGGGTTTTTTGCCTCTTTTACGTAGGTGACAGGCTGGCAACCTGTCACTATTTTAAGGTACTTATTGCAGCTGCCAAATCGGGCTAATTAACGAAATATTACAATCGGCTCTGTTCAAGCCATTGGGGATTAAGAGCGTGACATAAACATTTCATGCACATTTTCAAAAGAGGTTTTGTGTCAAGCAGGTGGTAAAAATCAAAGCGAAATCCTATAGCAGTATGTCGATGGCAAGACATAGTGCACTGAGCCCAAATAAAGTTGGAGAAAGAAGAAGAGTAAATTCTTTTCATTACACATTTTCGAACACCATAGGCATCTGGGTATTCCAAATTGTTAAAATAACCAGATGCCTAATAGTGTGATTTTTTTGCAGAGCTAAAGGCTACAGATGACCTTTGCAGCGTGAGATATTGAGCACTGGGCGTCGCCAAAGCACACAGAAATAATGTTCACACACACAGCCAGGATTCACCCGCGTTCATCATCATTATAACAGTCGTTATAATTGAAGCCACTGCTGGGACACAAGGCCTCTCCTTGTCATCGAAGGAGGTTTAGACAGTAGTCACCACGCTTGCCTAATGCGGAGTGCTGGACGGAGTAAAAGGTGACCAATCAATATCCCCTTTGTGATCCATTAGTCGCCTTCTACGACACCCATTTGAGGGGTGATGCTATTCTACTCTGCTGGCATCACATGGCTACACGCATTTGCAATACAAAAATATCTGTACCTCCTGCGAACATAACTAGCACTTTCCTACACCTGTGTGCTCGCTAATAACCCGTTGGTCTGTCAATTGTTATCTGTCACCCAACAAACAGTCGAGGCACTAGCCGCGGGAGCAATGCACTCGCTCATTGCAACGGCCTCGCGACAGACGTCATAGAATTACCTATGTACTAGAATAACTCGTAATTAGACAGTAGGTAATTGACACCCAATAAAAACTTGGCAATACGCGTCTCGATATACTTAAGGAGAACACTTTCTATTCCTTTATCAAAAAGAACAATTCCCACGCAATTCGTAATGTTTAATGCAAAACAAAAGGCACTTTACGACCAAGACAATTTATGTCGATTTCAAATTGCTTATAAATAATGCTCTCATTTATCACGTTAGCTATACTCTAAAATGGTTTCAACCGCCAGACGCTAAGGACTCTTTTTACTTACAGAGTATATTACCATGTTAGAAAGAATTAAATTGTTTACCCACTGTGAACGTTACGATACATATATATTGGCACATAAAGACCAATAATAAATGATGAAAAAGAAACGGCGACTGAAAAATACACCTACAGCTAGCCACGTAACAAATTCAATGTTGGTGTTTTGATTTAGTGAAAAATTACAATGACATGCGAGCTTTCCCCTGTGTAAGTTACCCACATAGCAACACCGGTACAGTTATTGACGTTACCACAAAATAATTAGCCCAAAGAAGGTAAGCATCATACATAACGCGCCAGAGTAACGCATACATAGACACTTCACACAGTAAGAGCACGAGTGCGAAGGGGGTTATAATAATTATAACCCCCCAAGAAAGATACTCGTATACACTAAGTCAATTATTGACTTGATAGGTAGTCAAGTCAGTCTTACATAAGTCTCAGTTTAGATAACGTGTTTCTTATTTATTTAATCTTTGACAAGGGAACTTAGTTTACATCTTACTTGGTGTTAGGATAGGGCCGAAAGCATACTTTACCCGAAATCCTGAACAGGGTTTATACCTCAATTCTAAATACGATAACAAATCTATTAGAATCGTTATTGCCACGGAAGACTTAGTTGAGGTTGTGGTAACTAACCATAGGCAGACTTTAAGCCCTACCACCATACCGGAACACGGAAGTACAGAAGGCAAGCACTTGTATAAGAGCTTGCCTTCTGTACTTTCGTTATTTAATGACATTGCTGTGTACTTTTACACAATAGATAACAACTGAGTGACTACATACAGCATACAAATGAGCGACCGGTCCCAAATAGATGACGGGTTAACATACTGTTTTACATTGAAAAGTACAACAAAGTGAACTAGTGGTTCACTCACCCACCGGTATCAGATACAGATATCCCGGGTTCGATCCTTGCTACGGTACGCCTCATCAGAAGTAGATTAACACTTTAGTGCCATGTCATAGCAAAGCATGTGCTTGTGCAGTAATAGGTTGCCACTATTATCTATGAAATATTATTAAGTCAAGACAGAGAATGTAAATTCGCGACAGATTGTAATATGTTTGGGGAAGGTGCTGGGCTAATTAAGAAGTTAGGTCAGTATATTAGGTCTAGGTACGTTACCACTGCGCTGATTCTGCTTCCTGGGTGTCAGAGGTCACTGGGCAGGCACATCTGATGGCACTAGGTCAGATACTGACGGAAAACGGATGACGAGCGTAACGTGGCGCACTTCACGGGTACCTTTATCGGTCTGTCAAGCGTCGGGAGTCAGTGTCGGGAAGCTACTACTTTAATGGTGGGAGGTGACAATTAAGAGCGGGTCAGGTAGCTATTATATATATATAATATAGGTATGTAAGTATCGCACGTGCAAAGGGACTTTTCTAAACACATCGCCCGCCCTAAACATCTTAATGTTTACGTAAAGGAATTTAAGGTAAGTAATAGGATAGGAGGTTAGGCAACAGGAAGACGAACTAGTTTCGTTACGGATCTTTTCAAGGTACCGGTGGGAGTCTGAACTTTAACCACACGGACAACTTGGTCTTTTCCGGGATGTAACTCAACAATACGACCACGGCGCCATTGTAAAGGAGGAAGGTTGTCATCTTTTAGGAGTACTAGCTCGCCTATACTAGGAGGATTGGAAGGAGTAGTCCACTTCTGTCTCATCTGTAAGGTGTTAAGGTATTCCAGGTGCCATCGGGACCAAAAATGCTGGGTCATCTGTTGCACCAACTGGAATCGACTGAGACGACTGGTTTTCACTTCTGTGAACGGGTATTCAGGAAGGGCAGTGAGAGGTTGACCTATAAGGAAATGACCTGGGGTAAGTACCTCGAGGTCATTTGGATCGGAGGAAACAGGACACAAGGGACGTGAATTAAGGACTGCTTCGATTTTCGCGAAGACAGTCGTTAATTCCTCAAAGGTTAAGGGAGTTTCACCAATGACACGCTTCAAGTGTGACTTCGCTGACTTAACAGCAGCTTCGAAAAGGCCACCCCAATGAGGACAAATAGGGGGATCGAAAACCCAGTTAATGTTCCTTCGGGAAAGTTGAGAACCTATGGTCGATTGGTTTTGTGTCAAAAAGGACTCTAACTCTTTTATGTAGTTATTGGCACCGATGTAGTTTCGACCGCAATCAGATCGGATTAGGCTAGGAAGGCCCCGACGCGACACGAAGCGGGAAAAGGTTGCGATAAAGGCTTCAGTAGTTAGGTCAGACACAACTTCAAGGTGGACGGCTTTGGTCGATAGGCACACGAACACACACAGGTAACTTTTCACCAGCTTCCGGTTGCGGTACGATTGGACTTTGGTGTAAAACGGTCCGGCAAAGTCAGTACCTACGCCATCAAAGGGACGAACAGCAGTAACGCGGTCCTTCGGTAAATCGCCCATGGGAGGTTGGGAGACAGCTGCTTTCAGGCGGTAACAAGGAAGGCACTTAAAAATCACATTCTGAATAGCGCGGCGAGCGGATAGAATCCAATAGTCTCGACTGAGGATAGCGAGCAAAGTATTAGCTCCAGCATGAGAGTTGTCTAGGTGGTAGTGGGAAATTAACAGGGAGGTAAAATGACAGCCCTTGGGTAGGAGAAGAGGGTGGCGAGAATTGTAAGAGAGCTCAGAGTTTCGCAGTCGGCCACCTACTCTTATAAGACCTGTATCATCGACAAATAGACTTAGTCGTCTCAGGGAATTTGAAATTAGATCTCCGCGGTGTAGGCGATCTAACTCATTAGGAAAGGATGTAAATTGCACAATTTTAACTAAATACATAAGGGAGTCTCGTCGTTCTTGAGGAGAAAGGTAGGGAAGACATTTACGGTTGGCAGGGTTCTTAGCGTTATGAATAAACCGTCGGATATAGGACACAACATTGATGAGCTTATTCAATGAACTGTAACGGTCTAACAAAAAGGAGGGATCAGGAGAGGGAATATCCGAAGTCATTACCAAACAACGAAGTCCTGGGAGATCTTTACAAGGATCCGGCTCTGTAATCACAGGCCAAAGGTCAGGAGATTCCATCAACCATGCAGGAGAAAACCAAAGGTTATGGTTGATCAATCGGGACACGGGAAGGCCCCGGGACGCACAGTCACTCGGGTTCATATGACCAGGGACGTGTCTCCACTCGGACACTGTTCCGGAGTTAATAATTTGGGAGACACGGTTTGCCTCATAGGTTTGGAGGTGATGGGGAGGCGTCCTAATCCAGGCAAGGGCAATCATGCTATCCGTCCAATTATTGATTGACGCCAGCACTATCGATCTCGTTAAACAGAGAGCGACGTGGTGGACCAATTTTGAGAGGAGCGTAGCTCCTAACAATTCCAATTTAGGAATTGTTAAACGTGTCCGAACTGGGGCAACTTTAGTTTTGGCCATAACAAGGTGGACGGAGCATGTGCCAGAAGGATGTTCTGCGCGCAAGTAAACTGCGGCGGCATAGCCAGCCTCTGAAGCGTCACAGAAACCATGGAGGGAAAAGGAGGTGGAACCACTGGGTAGGATATGGCGGGGAATGGCTACTTCAGATATTTTTACAAGGTCTCTCGTAAATGTAGCCCACTCAGATGTTAGGGTATCACTAAGGGGTTCGTCCCAGGTTAGACCAGAAAGCCATAGGCGTTGTATGAACTCCTTAGCTGCAAACACTACAGGAGCTATCCAGCCGCAAGGGTCATATATCCGGGCGATTAAGGAGAGGACTTTTCGTTTGGTAACCACTTCTTCTTTGATGTTCAGGGTAAAGCTATATGAAAAACAATCACTACTAGGGTTGTACTGAACACCAAGGACAGCAATGGTTTGAGGGTTTGAGGAGTCTTGAAAGGAGTAGGGAAGGTGCAGGTGCTCTGGTGGCATGTCTTTAAGAAGCTCGGGTTTGTTCGTAATCCACTTTCGAAGCTCATACCCACCAGATGCCATCATACCTTCAAGTTCCTTTTTAAGGAGGTGCGCAGACTCAATGGAGTGGGTTCCGGTCAGGCAATCGTCGACGTAAACGTCGTTTTCTAGGACCTCAGCAGCTTTAGGAAATGTGGCTCTCTCTCTCTCCGCGAGCTCCAGGAGGGTACGGATTGCAATGTAGGGACTAGAACGGAGTCCATAGCTGTTGGTGTTCAGTTCATAGGTAAGGAGAGGTAAGGAGGGATCTTCACGCCAAAGCACTAGCTGGTACCGTCTATCATCAGGGTGGACCCAGGTCATACGGAACATCATCCGGATGTCAGTGACAAATACCACTTCGTGCCTGCGGAAGTTCAGTAGGATATGGGTAATGTCACGTTGGAGTTTAGGGCCGGTGTGCAAGCACTGGTTAAGGGACACGCCGGAGGAAGTAGGACTGCTACCATCGAACACAACACGTATCTTGTCCCCGGTACTCTTGAACACACCGTGGTGAGGGATAAAATAATGTTCTCGGGACGGGTCAAAGGTGGACAAAGACATGTGCTGGAGCTCAAGATATTCGCGCATAAAGGCTACATACTTAACACGGAGTTCTTGGTTAGCTTGCAAACGCTTTTCCATGTTATGGAAACGTTGAAGGGCCTGAGTTTGGGAATCACCAAGGGGGGGTCGGTTCTGGAGGAAGGGTAGTCTGACCATAAATCTACCATCGGGCTCGCGAGTGGTAGTGGTTTGGAAGATGGTTTCACAGTCTTGATCTAATGGGTTAGGGATATCCAACTGGGGGGCTTCCTCAGTTTTCCAGAACCTTTCCACGATCTGGGATAAGGAAATACCAGTCATAGGTGTCTCAGCCTCATGGGAGTAGCCTGGTATAGGACCAGACAGTACAAAACCGAAGATGGTAGACAAGGCTGTGAGACCACTAGGATATAAAAGGAACTCAGGCTTCAAAAGGGATCCTATGACATCAGCACCTAGGAGGACATTTATAGGGCCAGGTCTGTGGAATAGGGGGTCCGCTAAAGGTAAGTGTGCAGTAGAATTTACAAAGGACTTGGGTAGGTCAATCTCAGGGTGAGTACCAGCAATCACATCCACGACCATTGCGGTAGTTGAGATTTCGGGATAGGACGAATGCACAGGTTTGAAGTGTAGGGTGACAGTACCTCTGGAATGCACAGTCTGCACATTACCTATACCACGTACAGGTATAAAGGATGGGCTTACAGGAAGGTTCAGTTGGTCGACGACTAAATCCGTAGTAAGGAGACAACCTTGGGCGCCGGTATCACATAATGCGCGCGCTTCTACATAGTATCCATAGGAGGTCTTGACGTGTATTAGGGCAGTAGGTAAAAGTACGAGGGAGTTTGAAGGGATTCTAGTAGAAGCAGGCAGAGAGGAATAGTCTAAGCCTAGTCACTGTGCCGGACTACGACTAGACCGAGGGCTGTGGTCACGTCGAAGAGACCTGTCATCTGCCGTACTCAGCCTACGGGATTGAGTAGGAATTGGAGAATAAGCACGTGTATTGCGAACAGGAGGAGTGGGATGGCGTGAGTCATGGAAACGGACGTAGTGATCGGTCACGTGGGTGCTCGTTCGTGGAGGTGGGGACCGCATATTCGAGCGGGGAGGTGAATATCTCCTACTGGAATTGGGGGGTGAATATCGCCCGCCCAAACGGGGAGGTGACGACCTTGTCGCTACGTCACGGAATGAGACGGTTTTTTCTTGTGGGGAAGGAATGCCGTCATAACAAAGCATCGTGTGGTGAGAGGAACGACGGCACGTGCCACAACGATAGTTACGGCGGCAGGAGGATAGGGAGTGCTTATCTAAGCACCTATAACATAAGCGGGCCTCTCTTACATAACTAGTCCGATCGCGTACAGGTAGGCGAAGGAAGTCGGGACACTCCCGCAGGTAATGCTTTGTGCTGTTACACATATAGCACGTAACACTAGGAGGAGGAGTCACTACTACGTATGCTCTAGGAGAAGGTGGGGAACGGAGTCTGGCTTTAGGTGTCGGACGAGAAGGGTGAGTTGCCTGAGGAGTATTATCTACTATGTCGGCACTACCCACATTATCATAATGCCTACACTCGTCTTCGAGGAAGGAGATCAGGTGATCAAATGTAGGGAGGGAGTCGGGGTTGTCCCCATACCGGCGCTCAAAGCGAGACTTTAAGTCCGACGGCAATTTGGTCAAACATATGTGGACCAGCATGTACGACCAGTGGGTCACAGGAAGTTCAAGGCGCTCCAGACACCGGTACGACGACAGTAGGGGGTTGAGGAATGACACCCTTAGCCCACCCAATTTGGAACTAATTTGCGGCAGGTTAATTATTTGAGATAAGTGGGTATCGGCCAGGACACGTAAATTATGATACCTACGCTTAAGGAGGTCACGGGCTGTGGTATAATTACCACCCTCAATTTTAAGGTGTTGAATCAGCCTTCTGGGTTCGTCTGACAGAGCACCTACTAGGTAGTGTAGCTTGAGGGTAGGAGTCAGGTCAGGTTGATTATCAACTACGCTGTCAAATTGGTCAATAAAGCTGATCCAACTATCAGGACGGCCATCAAACCGCGGGATGGGGAGGACAGGAAGCTTACTAGTAGGGGATGTAAACTGGGATGCCCTAGGCGTCTTATTAGGAGTGCTTGTGGCAGACGGGTCGCGCTCAAAAGGAAGTGGTAACTCGTCTGCTCTCACCTTAAGGTCATCAATTTTATTTTGCACCATTCGCATTTTATGCTTAACGTACGAGTAATCTTGCTCATATATTGAGGGGTCTAATCCGCCTAGAAGTCGGGAACAGGCAGCACCAAACTTCGCCTGATGGGAGTTGACCTCAGACAAACGCACGCGTAATTTAGCAGGTGAGAGGGTGTCTAAAGCCTGGTGTGTGTCGTCGATCCATTCACTTATAAAACGTACAACCCCAATAGACTCACGGTACTCTGACGTGTCCGTGTATAGGTAGGCCTTAACGGTATCGTTGCCATTGTCAGACATGGTTAGGTGATCACCAAAAACTAGGTTTCAAACAAAAAGGAAAGAAAAGGAATAATTACAATTATACGAATTAAATTCGCAAATCGTAAACACGCGGGAATCTTTACGTAATAAGTAAGATGCCGGGACCGGGCGCAGGTGTGTTGCTACGCTAGGAGAACAAAAGAATTCCAAGCGCACGGCGGCCTAGTAACAACTTAACTCGTAAACAAATTACGTAGGTAATCGATATAATATTCGATATTAATATTAAATATTTAGGGATTTACGAATTTTAAGTCTTTAAAGGGTATTAAATGTTTAATTGAGGGAATACTATTTACTTATTAATATTAAATTACGTAATAAATACAAAAAAGGGCAAATTCTACAGGTATTTGATAATAATTATTAAATACATATAATAATATCAATCGCAAAATAATTAAATTACAAAAGAGGACGTTTTAAAACCACGCTCTGCTACCAAGTGTTTGGGGAAGGTGCTGGGCTAATTAAGAAGTTAGGTCAGTATATTAGGTCTAGGTACGTTACCACTGCGCTGATTCTGCTTCCTGGGTGTCAGAGGTCACTGGGCAGGCACATCTGATGGCACTAGGTCAGATACTGACGGAAAACGGATGACGAGCGTAACGTGGCGCACTTCACGGGTACCTTTATCGGTCTGTCAAGCGTCGGGAGTCAGTGTCGGGAAGCTACTACTTTAATGGTGGGAGGTGACAATTAAGAGCGGGTCAGGTAGCTATTATATATATATAATATAGGTATGTAAGTATCGCACGTGCAAAGGGACTTTTCTAAACATAATAAAAATAAAAAAAATTATCTCGATAAAACAAAACATTTTGTCAAAGTGGGCGGTGGTACTGGTAAGCTTTTTTATAAATACTTTACGTAGAAGCTCTTGGCATTTGATCTGTCTTGATAGAAGTGATGAAAGGCTGAAGATGTAAGCGAGCTTCATTCGCAACAATCAACATCGAGGTGTCCACTAATTGGCGGAATAAATCATCATCATCAACAGCTCATATTATGTCCTCACCGGGGGGCTCAAGCCTACCCCACTTTAGGGGCAATTAGGCCTTAGTCAACCACGCTGGCCAAGTGCGGGTTGGTCGACTTCACAAACAACCTAAGAATTTCTTCATAGGTGTGTGCGCAGTTTCCTCACGATGTTTTCCTTCACTGTAAAAGCGTTGATTAAATGTACGTTTATGTTTAATGAAATACGACGAAAGGAACACAGCAAAGCTGTTATTAAACATTATTATTTTAGCAACATATTTTAATAAGATGATGGTAGTCAGTCATGACTTAAAACATAGCTCGGTTTTTAGCTATAAAAATTTACGTTGCTGAGCATTACTAACAGTAGCAATGTTCAAAGTTCAATGCGCGTGTCCAACTTGACACTACGTGATCTGAAGAACGATTTCTCCACTTTCGTCACCTTCGAGTACTTCGAATAGCAGCAATGTTCAAGTTTCAAGTTCTATACTTTCGAATGCAACACAAAGCAAACCTTTAAGACCATGTTTATAAATACATAGTAATAAGAAGCCATCGTGTATTAAAAATTATCTCTTTCTTTTTCGGTTCGAGTAAGCGAGATAAAACGCCTTTCATATAGAAACAATAATAGTGTACAAAAGTGCAGTCTTTCAACAATATATCCTACAGGACGTGTTTGGTTTTGGTTTTTCTGAAAGTGATTAAGTATTTTAGCTATACCTTCATACTTTCTTTATCTTTTCTCTGCGAATATTGCAAAAACTTTGGTTTAAAATTAGTTTCGAATCCTAATCTTCGTAACTGTGATTATTACTCTCAATTGAAAAAACATTATTTTTGTCATTCTTGAATAACTTTTTTTTATCTTTGAAGTCTTAATGATTGTTTATGCTCTATCCCTACTCAGACACGTATTTTCCATCTACAAATAAGACTTAGTACATTGACCGTCTCAAGTGGGCTGTGGAGAATAACCTAACGACTTTATAATTGGATATAATTTTGTCCACCAAAAATATTATCTAGACAGCTCTACTGGGAGTTGTGTCAGATCTATAAACATAATTTATTTACATTTTAAAATGGCCGTGATGTATACAAGATACCAGTTTTAAGTGGATCATTAAAATAAAATTTAAGTTAAATAGCACATAATAAAGAAACACGTAATATGTACCAACAAAACAGACAGAACAAAACAAGAACAATACAATTTCATGTGAAACTTGTTTTATGTTTGATCATCCAATAATTACCATTACATCGATAAAACGCGATTTGAGAAGTACATAGAAAAATAAAAGTATATCAAAAAATATCGAAATAATAAAACGGCAATGAAGATATAACTTTCAAAAGTCTCTCAATAAGAAGAAGGCTGATAAATAATATGCCTTTTAAAAAAATAACCTTGATTAAAATTCGATCACATAGTCCAACCAAACGACTTAACTCATATTACTTAGTGGAGAGAGACCCGATAGAAACCGTTCGCTAACGACACACTTCGGAGCCAGTCGTGTATCGATTGACATCGATGCAAACGGAGCCGGGTCGATGTCGGCAAGTCTTGGGAAAGAGCCCTGCGACGCAAGAGCACACACAGGACTTAAATTGATGACCACCAACCATTTCGTGAGGTCAAACAAATGAGAACAAAAGCGGTATTGGTAACAACTGTGAAAGTTTAACTGGCAACCCAGAGCCACAATATCCTATAGTGCATAGAGGTGAAAGTTAGTGACACTGACTAATCACTATGAAATGGATCTGGTTTTTGTTCTCGACAACATTTCGCGGTAGAAAAAAGTCAGAATAATTTGACTCGAAAAAAAATCTAAAACTTGAATTTAAATTTTAAACCTACCTATATGTCTTTAAAAACATGATACTAAGCATATCCAAAGGAAACCGTAAAAAATGTGTTACAGAAAACATATCAAATCATATCAACTAGTACCTACACGCACCTACAAATGCATGGAAAATTTACAAATCCGAAACAATCTTATGAAAATAACAGAAATAGTGAAGAAGATATTTTGTCTGGTAGATAAAAATCAGATAAGCGTCGATGATAACCTATGATAACAAAGATAGGCTAAGAGCGAATGATTGTTAAGGTGCTCGACTTTGGCAATGTCGCCGATGCGGTGTGGCAACAGCGCGGTTACGCAACTCGCGAGTGGAGGTGCGAGGGAGGCGGTCGACCGGGTTACTGACCTGTATTGGTCCACGAGTGCCAATTCGCCCATCGCAGTACATCACGAAATTTTCATTGCACAAACGACATGCGACTCGCAAAACGCCGAACCATACAAAATGATAGCTGGAATGGCAAACGATGTCAAGGCATGTCTGCCTACTTGTTTCATTACAAACGAGTGTCCGTTTACATTGAGCCGGTTAATTGTGTTTTCTTCAATGGGGTTTGTTGGTCCCTATTGATAATTTAATCTCGGATAATTATCTGTATAATTATTTCAAGCTAAAACAAATTTAATTCATTATTTTTGCGCAACCTTAATTTTTATCATAAAACGTCTTGCCTCATAATTTAAAAGCAGGAAATATGGGACAAATGTTGGTCACAGTTGCCGTAATGACATCCGGGACGCCAGGCGGCAGCGTCCTTCGTAGTTTTTTCCCCTTTAATTGAAATTTGATGCGCAAGAGCAGCTTTTTGATGCAACCATCCGCAAAATCGCCGAGGTAAAGAAATAAATTTTAGCGGGACGGCAACAACGCTCTCACGATAATTTCTCCTGAAATTCGAGAGTTCAAAAATAAAACGAGAATTCTATTCTATAATATTATTAAGGACTAAAGTCAGGACTTGATTGAAAACGTTATGGAACTTTCCATGATAGCTACTCGATTCGTTGTTAACTTGTTGACACGTGGATTAAACATTCGACCGACTCAGCGACTCAAAGCTCGTCGCTACAAAAACTGGTCGTGTCAATCAGAACCTCGGCAGCCATCATCTCGGGCCAAATTTGGCGCAAGCACGACTTGGCAACGTCGTGCGCGCTTGCTCGCGAAATGCACGTACCCACTTTGCCCCAAGTAAACAAACAGTGTTGCGTCATGGCGTGCCGCACATGCCAAATTAAACCCAACTGCGGCACAATTACAGTCCGCTTTGGGTTCACCTGGGACATGTTGTATAAATTGTTATTCACGAATTTTTCGCACGGTAATGACTTGGTACTTGAAACTGGATACATACAAATGTATACACGGCCAGAATTTTTAAACAACCGCTGTTTGGATGATTCTGTTAAGTCTGGATTCCAAGAAAGTAACTCCAAGCCTTCAAGCTTACATGAACGGTAATACATATAACATTATTTAGATTTTTTTTTGGAGAGGATGACCCTACCTACTGTTCCTACATAATATTAGTCTGGTTTAATGTCGAAATATCAAAGTAAATGAATCCTTTTCCAAATAGGTATTATAATAACCAAACCGCTTTTGAGACCTCACAACCGACGACTAGATTTTCTCGGTTGTTTATGTTCAATGTCAAACGAGTTAATTTTAATTAATCAACGCTCAAGCGTCTGTCCGTCAGCTCAACTTCGTTCGCCAATATTGTTCGGCGCTGAAACTCAACGTTAATTTTATAGTTAGATAAACTCAACATAATATACCTAGTCTGTATATCGCTCGGTGGTCGATTAGGCTCACGTTGAAACTTACCGTCAAGAATTGTCACGAGGCAACCAATTTCAGCCACGTGCCCGCTCCAGTTTGTGTAAACAAAAATTTTTCACGATGTCATAATGTCTTTACGGTTTAATTTGAAGAAAAAAGTAAAGATATGCAAATGCTTCACATAATTCATGGAAATTAAGCTGTCTTCGTTGATCGAATCGCTAAAGACACTCATCAAAACAGTAATCGCTTTCGTTTGTCGATGGTTACAGGGAAAACTGAGAAACGTGACTAGCACTGGTGTCGGATGCCGAGGTAACAGCTTTCAAAACCTAGCGATGAATACTAAAGAAGTTAAAAAATACAGGACCATTTCTTTTGCAATACAATCTTAAATACGAACGAAAAAGAAAACTGCATAAACTGGGGAAAACAGAGCGGTCGCAATAACAAGAACCAGTCCTTAAGCACACTCCAATTATCGGTATGAACCGTAAACCGATATCCGGAAGCAAAAATGTACAATAAAGGACTGAAATCGGATTTCGGTTGCGTTGCAAGCGAATCGCTTGGCTTGGTACTTTCAAAAGTGCCCCAGATGTTGGTTAACGGTACAGAGACCATCTCGCGACAGATGCCGCAATTGCACATTGTGAATTGCGATATCTCGCTATTGAACCTACGCCAGTGAAATAAAACCTCGGTAATGGTCTCCGTGTGTTTCCAGACAACGATATTAAAATAAAGATGAAAGCAACTGATACAATCTAAATCATAAACAACAAACAGAAGCTTGTTTTCATCCAAAGATTTTTCGGATAGCACTACTGTTGTGGTGGAAAAGGATTAAGTTTCAAAATCCGTACAGTATAATGGTTAAGCTTAAGCATTTTGCAAAACACATAATCTTAAACTTATACGTTAATAATGTCCAGTAACTTATTCACTCCCATATTTCGCATTAAGAAAAGGAAGATGATATAGGTAGTTTTACACAGAAAATGTTGCGTCAAGTTACTAAATTAGGGTGGCTTACCGCCAGAGCTGCGAGGAAAAATCTACCAATAGGACTGCTTCATTTTCCTAACCAAACGATTCCATTGGTTGTTTTTCCTTCGCTCGTCGCGCAGCATTTTCGCATAACTCCCGTGGAAAGTCACCGTAAAGCTAGAGTAATTTATTTTGATCTCGTTTTGAAATATGAAACCTCTTTTTATTATTGTTGTAAAATTTAAGTCAAAGTGAAAAACTTATTATTACGTACTAAAAATTGTAAACTCAATTACAAGCATGATTGAATCAGAATCACCAAACAGTTTGCTTAGCGAGCTGACTCAATAATACACAGTTCATTTGCTGGCTTTGATTAACTGTTGGGAAATCAATCCTTACGTTTCAATCTAATTCTGTTGGACCAGAATCTGCACAACAAAACATACTCTTAACTGTTAGCTTTGGGTTTTTATTGGCCATCAGATATACGAAATAACTTCGATTTCAGAGCGAATCGGATTATTCTTATAGGTAGTGTTTGTTTCAAAGCAAAAAAAACGACTCCTTGATCATAGAAGTCAAAAGTGGATAAATTATAAATTGGCCGCGAGTTCAAGTCGGAAATATGTAATTTAACATAATTAAGACAATGCAATAATCTTTATGTGGCACTTGAGTCCTGCAAGTTCCAAAAACCTATTGGTTTTATTAAGAATTTAGAAATCCTAATGGAGCTAGTTTGGTTGAAGTGATTCGACCAGAACATGAGAGCATAATGGAAAAGACAAGAAGATTATTTAAATGTACCTAATAAATCGATCTAAATTTTAACCTTTATAATATACCTACTAATATTTATTTTCGATATAATGGTAACAAAGCTTGTGGTGAAATTACAGCCAAAGCAAACGTTTGTCTGGCACTATGAATGCCACGAATACAGTTAAAAATAACTACGCTTCAAGATAACCTTGAAAGTTCATTGGAGTAGATGATACCGTAAAGTACGTTAATGATTTTACAAACAATATGTTTCATAATAATTTATGAAGGTAACGCTTGGTTGGGTTCACTTCTCTCATCGTATCATGCGAAGCGACAGTGTTGATGGTGTTATATACATACCTACTAATTTGCTGGCTTCGGCAAATCATGTTATGAAGTTCATTCAAAATTTCAAAATGTCAACGCGACTAAAAGTATAGACTGTTCGTATAAAATCTTGTCAATCAAGCACGGGTAGTGCCGATATTAAATGCCAATAATTTATATTAAGCAAATCAATAGGTATAAGAAGTACCTTCATTAGTTTGACATCATGCATGACCAAATATTACGTGTTTTTAAGAGCAAGATTAAATGCGTAAACACCTATATAAACTATAGAAAGTCTTAGCCGCCGGCGACTAGTCGACAGTGCGTAATAATAATTACAATGATAATAACATATTTCTACACTCACACCAATTACCTAGCTAGCCCAAATTAAGTACCTTTAAGAACTTGTGTTGGGAAGCGTCGGTGGCGTAGTGCGTAAGAGCGTCGTCTCCCACCCGGGAGGCACTGGTTCGATCCCCGCCACGTACCAATGTGTTTTCTAATTTTGAATTCATATGTACGTTTGGGACGTACGTGAAGGGAAACATCGTGAGGAAACCTGCACACACCTATGAAGAAATTCTTAGGTTGTGTGTGAAGTCGACCAACCTGCACTTGGCCAGTGTGGTTGACTAAGGTCTAATCGCCCCTAATGTGGGGTAGGCTCGAGCCCCTCGGTGGGGACATTATATGAGCTGTTGATGATGAAGAACTTGTGTTATGGATATTAGATAACAGCAAAATATACTTAATAATCTAGATATTTTATAAATAAACTTAAATAAATATATAAACAACCATGATTCATGAACAAATGACCGTGTTCACCACACTAACATTTGCCACGACCAGGATACGAAGCCGGACCGCCGGGAGTGTAGGCAGCGTTACTGACCACTCCACCACGAAGGCGTCTAAATACGGCGTAATGGCTTACCTTGTAGCCGGTGTTGTCCGGTTGTATGTGTTGGCTATGCGGTGCAACGGCGGAGGGGCTTAGCACACGTCGCTTCTTGGCTGGTTGGAGGCGCGCCGGCGATAAGGCCGGCTGGTATTCGGGCTGGGTGCTCTGGGGCTGACTGCTGCGATATTGCGCCGGCGGCTCCGTGTACATGACATGCATTCCCTGCGCCAAAACAGACAACGTGTCATATGAAACAGCCAATGGACAATTACTGTACATTGTCATTTATACAGTTGGTTTATCGAAAACATCTTGAAAAAGGGCAAAGTAAAAAAACCTCGAAATCGCCGAGCATGTTTGAGGACAGTGATGAGAGTATCTACTCTCATCACAGACATACATATAATCTTCCTACCCCTATGGGGAATAGGCGTAACTTTGGGTACTTATCTATGATACAGTTACCTTTCAACTATGTATAACTTTATTTAAAGTGAAGAATTGTAATATTACTTTTCTTATCTGCTTCGTAAATGTCTGGATCAGACGAAACTTTAAAACGGCGTATTACTTGCTGTACTACTTACTAGCTTCTGCCCGCGACTTCGTTTGCGCAGGATTAATTATAGCCTATATGTTATTCAAATTTTTGTGCTATATAATTGTAAAGTTTCATTAAAATCCATTAAATAGTTTTTGCGTGTGAAAGTGTAACAAACATACATCCGGACATCCATACAAACTTTCGCGTTTATAGTATTAATAGGATAATCTATATAGTTAATCCTTCCTACATGACCGAACCATTTGAGAATCCCTTTCTCAATTCTTATCACTATATCTTCTTTCAAAACCACTCTCATCTCTCACTTATCACGGTTGTATTATAATCTACTTGACTGAGCTTCCTTTAAAGAGCACACAATCATATAAAATTACGATATAGATAACGAAAATATTCTAATCCTATCTAACAATTGCTTAACCAAACTAATAATAGGGTATTTTACACTATGAAAGAAAAAATATAAAATTGCATTTTTTATTTTATGATAGATATTGCGAAAAGTAAAAGAGAAACATCGATATTTATTTCTATTATAAATAGGCAATTTAAATTTTATAATTCAATTTTTTAAATTGACTTTTTTAATTTGTCCTTAAAATTTTTAAAACGCCGTTCGCCATATTGGAAAGCAACGTGACGTCACTCCGTTAGTAAACAGTAGATTTGTATCGTGCTTTGTGCTGATTTTGAAATCGCAGTTGTTTTGTTTACTGAGTGACGTCACGGGCCGAAAAAGCATGGCGGCAAGCGTTTCCGCGCGAAAATTCAAAATCCAAAATAAAACTAACTTTTTAAGGCATTTTTAGTTTTATAAAATTGATATAAAAATCTACTGGTTACTTACGACCTCAAGATTAATTTAAAACTGTTTTCCAAAAAATGGTGGAATACCCTATTGTAAAGCTTCAACACTGACGCACACAGAGACAGATACAACATTCATGTACCTACCTATATCTACACAACAGTCAATCTTCAACCGCGTTCGCTCGACAAAAGTACCTACTAGGTATACCAAGATAAACCAATTTCGGGAAGAACGTCGTAAAAATTAGATTTTCATTTGCTAAAAGCCGTTCCCGTTGCATGTCTCCGTTCCGTGAATCGTAAAGAAGTCGTGACATGAAATGTGGGAAAGTTTCGCACCAACACCTCGCTCTAAAACAGTTTCTAGCTAGACAAGAATAGACATATGAAAGCATTTGAAACTATTCCAGGCAGTATTCACTTTAGACAACAGAAATACCGTTAGTATTACCAAATATGAATTGATCCATCGAGCTGCTTTTTTTATAAAGAGCGTGGGCGATTAATAAAGCACTGCTTTGTTCATAAAATGAAAAGAACACAAATAACACCACCTTATCATAGTAAGTCTATTTTTTTAAGTATTTTTGTCTGTAAAATTTCCAAAGCTCCACAGATTAAAATTGGCAGCATGCAAGCGACAACGTGGTGTTACAAACTTCTATAGGCTTAGTGGCCACTTGCCATCAGTCTCCCAATGTTTCACTATAAATATAAAGCTAAAAATGTGGATACATTTGTTTTTGCATATAATAATCTAATAATTGACGACCATAAATTATCTTTCAAGAATCAATTATAGGTAACTAGGTACTCAGGTAAACCCATTCGACCAAAAATGTTTCATCTCGATTTTCTTGTGTTTCGGGAGGCGCGTTAAAGTTGCGAGTCTCACTGCCAGCGAAAGATTGGTATGCTATGCTGTTAAGTATATATGATTCTTAATAAACTGACTCCACGGCCAGAAATTGCGACTTCTAAAAACTAAAGCACCCGTAGTCTAAGTTTTTAGTATAAAAAACGTCAATATTTTAGTTGCGTTAAGAGCCCAATTTCTATTGCACGTGAATAGCGCCCCTAGTGGAAAGAAGCACAAATAATGTTTCCCACACAAATTGAGCTCTTAACGCATCTAAAATAGTTACGTTTTTTTATACGAAAAAAACTTACCCTACAGTGGTAAACTTACCCTACCCTGCATAAATGGCGTTAACATAGCAACAAAATAACGCCTAGTCAAAGATATACAAATTACAACAGTGACACCTACTATCATAAAACTGCAAATATTTTATCGGAAAACAAAATGGAATTCCAGAAGAAACACGACTACACCAACACAATCTAGACTTACAGTGAAACCCAATTCGAGTAGGCGACCGAGACGGTGTTTTGGTCACTGTCGAACGTAAAATCCGCTTATTATAATAAAATCTGAGACGAACACTTATACGAGTTCACCGAGCGCTATAAGGTCTAGGGAACTTGAAACTGACGACATACACAAGGAAATATACTGAGAATATAAAATTAAACACATTTTTATACGTAATTATAATTATAGTCTACAGATCCGGTGACACGATTTCAAGAGTGGTATAGTATATTTTTACATACTCTTATATGTACCTACTTACAGTGTACGTACACCAATGCCAACATCTTTTCTGTAATTATAAATGAAAGTTACTTTAAACGACGGAGTACTAAACCCTTTAATTAAACGAATCAAACACTTCTATGTTAAATAGATGTATTTATTTATAAGTGTAATTTATATTACGTATGTGTACTGCAAATAGATGCTTTATAAGATAATTTACAAATAGCAATTATTTTTTATTTTTCTACAATACTAAGGTAATAAAAAACCATTGATATAATGAATTATAATAAAAAAATGAATTACTTATATAAGTAACTTAAATTGCGCAAAGTAAACAAATTAAACGTTGAAATACCTACATACGCATAAAATATTATTAGTCAGGGATTCAGAGGTAGTTTAAATATATACGTACACCTTTGCTAGATCTTTTGATATAAATACAATCTTACCGGGACTCGCATATTAATATATTGGATACATTTTTTTACTTAAAGTGGACAATTTATATAATTCTATTTTCTATTGAATAAGATGGTAGCATAGAGGCACGAAGGTAGTCGAGAAAGCGCGCGCTCTAAAGAGACTTGTTCTACCTACGCTTCTTTTAAATTTCTACATCGCTAGCAATAAGATGATGTAAACTTCTAATAATTAAGAGTTAATTGCTTAGATATATGTACGTTTTATCTTATTAAAACAGCTGTTTCTGTTAAAAACTTTCTTTCACACATTTTTGCTAACTTTTTAGATATGTAATTTTACGACAGTTGTTAAGGCGATCATAAAGATCGATAAATACCTCCGTATTTCTATTTCTAAAAGTCAGGTATCAAATACCTAGACCTAGTTTTTGTATCTTAACGATTCAATATATTCGTAGAAGCTTTTCATAGCTTCGTATTGTTTGAATGTGACTTTCTAATAGTTACTATCACTTTATTTTCTTCAATTAATACACAATCTAAACGATTTCCATACCATGCCCACTTAGCTCGATCAGTGAACCATGAATCCTAACAAGAAATCCACCTCTAAAATAATGCCTGTTCTCTATCACGGCGCATTCCTTAGGATATGGATCTTCTTCTATCTTCCACTATGCAATCGCACTATAATTATTACCACAACGAAAATCAGTAGTCAAACGTTACGGTAACAGTACCTAACGATTAACGCTTATTGGACGCCTTACATGGTTTTACTAGCAAACCCATTACGTGCATAGAGTCCACTTTAATCGCTAACCTTTTCGACATCAATTCCGCAGCTTGCTTTATTATAATATTTTATAAGCGGGTGGAAAATCTAAATTCGTGCGGATATGAGAATACCGGCGGTATCCTATAATCCTATTGTACTGAGAACAATAGCACCAAAACTTGATATTATCGCTACCATCTACTTTCTAGAGTAGGCGGACAGACTGGACACGTTTTAATGGCTAGCAGCCTTTTCAGCCAGAGAAAATTTTCTAGCAAACTTCATTTTATAAAGAGAGCAAGCAAGTTCAATGGCATTGTAGTTAAAATTAATTCTTTTTGCGTAGACGTGGCGCGTTTTAGGTTTTCTGACAATTCTTGATACACAAGTTCGCCCACTCAGCCGCAACAGTAAATGTTTCAAGATCACAAAATTAAAAACGAAATTAAGCCATGCCGAACGTAAATTGTACATTCATAAATCTGTAAAACAAAAGACGCCGTTTCTCGTATATACTTTTATACTTTCGTCTACCCTGCTCCCGATTTATTTGGGCTCGTTGCAGTATGTCTTGATATCGACAATACTGTAATAAGTTCTGGTATTAGATTTTTAGGGCCGACTGCCTGTCCAAGTCCGGAAGCCTCCTCGTGGCGGATTATGGTAACGCGGTGGGGAAACTTTCTCGGCGGGTGTGTGGCTTTTGATGTCAAGTGTGTCCCCTTGGCATTCGAAGTCACATGCCATCGTCGAGTTGTTTTTGTTTTCCCACTACTTACGGACGGCCATTTTCAGGGCCACGACCGCACCCGAAGTCCCCCGGGTGCAGTCCGATGGCTGTTCCCGGTATCCTCGTTAGGAGGACGCGCCAGGTCGAGCAGCCGTCGGTGAAGGAGTAGCTGCTGGCCACCAATTGGTGCAAGGAGTGCCTAGACGGGCAGCGTTGGGACAGTCTCGGTGTAGTTGCGCTCCGTGCGCAGATCCCAAGCCGTCCCGTAATAGCGCACTGAAGGTCAGGCCGGGGAAGGTGTTTAGTGGGTATGGAGGGAACGCCTTTACCTCGAATCCCACAAGTCCGCGTCCCACATATGCGTAAATGCATTTGACCTCCCCGACAAAAAAAGGGGCCGACTGTCTGCCTGATACCAACTAATGTTATCTTTCGACAGCAGCCGGGACCAAAAACTTAACGTGGTTTCCGAAGCACGAAGGAAAATCAAGTTGAAAATTTTTCGTTCACCCATCCGAGAAGGCACCGGCCGTGCACTTGATTAGCTTGCGTGATCATTGCGATGACCGCAGCTCCTTATTACGCATCACACAATAAAAAATACGAAAAACAACTGATTGTATATCGCAGATATTATGGGCTGATGCTTCTCCATAAAGAATTAAATATGGAAACTTCTAGGTATCCTCCTATATTGTTACTATGCAAAAAAAAGACATAAATAATAATGGTGTACAATTGTACAGTTCTATTTGCAAACAGGTGCAACTGGCAATCAAACATTAGAATCAGAAGAATATCATGAGCTCATATTGGGAATAGGTAGAATAAAACAACAATATAAAATCTTCCGATTTTTAACCCACTGCGTCATAATAAACAGCATTTTACTTCAATAGAAGCACTAGAAAAACGACAAAATGCACCAAGTTAATCCCAACACTCCAAGATAAAGGCACGTCATACGAACAAAATACTGCAATAATTATAGAAAACAACGAGCAATTATAGTCGACAAATGTCGTAAATCTTACTAACGGCATGCATTATGACGAAAACGTGAGGATAGAATGTAGCTGGTAGAAAGAATAATAGTTCACCATTACCAGCATAGCATAGACAATTGTTGTATACAGTGCTTTCTCGTCTCGGCTGGGGAATGATTGCGATAATTACATAGAGAATGCAAACTAACAGTACGGCCATGTATCACAGGTTCACAGACAATACCGCCAACACTTTTGGACGCTCTTCTACTCGAAGGTAGACACAACATATCTGTAGGTTATCTTATGGCCACTTCTAAGCTGAATTCGATGTCGTGGTACTGCGGACAATTCTGCGGAATACTGAATAACTTTAAAAAAAGAGCATTCCTGTAAGTATCGACACAAATAATTGACAGATACAATTTTTTGACACTAATTTTGGCATATTGGATACCTAGGAACTTCTTGCTGTTTGTCTTGTTTATGAATGACGATATATTTATAAGCAAAATAAAACATTCCATTAGCATTAAAACTTTTAAAACATGACTTGAAACTGAGCTTGTAAATACTATGCGTTGCGTCCCGCGTTAGTTGTTCTTAAAGGACCTTTAGACTAATTACACTGAAAAAAATCATTTTACCACTCACTTAAATTATTCAATAGAAAAACCTGTGAGTAATTTGTTGAAGGCAATAACAATAATATTGGCAAAGGAATACGGTTTTTTATAATATAACACAGTTTTTCCCCAACTGCATTGTTTCCGTAAGTTCAAATGGCAATTTTATTGAAACGGAATAAGAATCAAATTCGATTGTCGTCAACTAATCGTTTTGCGTTTATAATGATAATATAGAACGTAGAGTATTTGAATAAAATTCATATCAAGTTCCCATTTAAAAACTGTCACGAGGTAACGATCAACAACGAAAAAAAGAACAAAACCTAGTTTGTGAGCGACGTGTGTCAATATGCAACCAGCAAATAAAGTTGATACGACAATCGTTCGGCAATAAGAGTTAAATTTGTATGCCGATGTCAACGTTCGGTGGACGACACAACAATGGAAGTCTCCGGTTGACGACAGTGCGCTGGCGCAGTGAACACAATACGCTGGTGCCGTTATGCGTTTCGGTTTTCGTTCTACTGGTTATCTTTAAACAATATATCGCTAACGCACACCGTATCAGTCAATATTTTTTAACATTTATGTGTACATAGCCTTGATATCCAGACATATACTAGAATTATAATACCTACTTGATGTTGATAAACTTGGCAAAGTCATGCGAAAAGGATAAGTGTAACATTTTATACAAAAACAATTCGGACTCTCTCTTCCTCTGTCTGTAAACAACGCAACGGAATTTAATGTTGTTTTCATCAATAAGTAGTCATTGAAGAGGAAGGTTTGATGCATAATTTTTTCAAAGAATAAGTCGGTCGTACGTTCTATGCCGACGCGTACTGATCACAAAAGTTGAGCAAATAAGTAAATTAACTCTATTTCTTTCTGTTCTTAGAAAGGTAACATTTAGTTGGTGGAGCCAATCTGTCGGAAGATAGCAGTGGCTTCTGACCTTTACCAGATCGTCGGTGCACCTTGTGGCCCCGGGCCTACCAACGCTGGGTACGCGCCATTCGAGACGGAATGTCCGAAATGCTCCACCGGATTTCAGTTCTCTTCGTAATGTGCCCAGTGCCGCTTAAGATTCGCAATTTTTTGCCTTATCGGTGAACTTGGTTCTTCTGCAAATCTCATAATTTCTGATATGATCACGCAGAGAAACTCCGAGCCATCTCCATTGCCCTTTGAGTGACATTGAGCCTTTTCATGAGACCCATTGTAAGCGGCCACGTTTCGGTTCCATAGGTCCACTGGCAACAAACACGTGACTTTCGTCTAGACACTGCAGAATATGCCACGTACCTTCTTGAACTCTGCCCAGCAGAGCAGGATTCGCCGATTGACCTCTTTCTGGAACTTGGACTTACTCAGTTGAACTGTTTGTTCCAGGTAAACATATCCTCTACAACTTCTAGTGAAAAACTTACAACCTTCACAGGAGTTGGTAAGACATAGATGGGAATTCGACATAATTTTTGTCATATCCATGTTCATTTTATGACCCATTTGTTGGGAGACTAGAGAGATCGTCGAACATTGTGCTTAAGTCTTCCAAGGCCTTAGACTACGATATCTAAAAAGCGGAGGTGAGTCGTCCTCTCCAGACCAGGAAACTTAAGCACGTCCTCCGACGCAGCTGTGTTCAGTTTCGGCGATATCACATCGCCATGTCTCACACCTCTCGATTCTATACATTATTACAAGCTTTTTATTAACTTGCAATGTTTGTATGTATGTATGGTCAAATCTTGCAATTGAATTTTTGTTTACACGTTTAGTTTGGGTGACAATAATATCTAAACTGGTGGGAATCCGTAATTCTTCCGCTGCACAAGAAAGGGTCAACCAAAAGCTACGCCAATTATTCTCATCTCAACAGTAGTCGCATGCGCTACTATTTGGATTGGCAAGTACCGCAGGAGCAAGCGGGTTTCGTGAAGGGCATGGGCACTCAAGAGCAGACTCTCAATATCAGGCAGCTCACTGAGAAGGCATACGTGTTTGATACACCAGTGATTATGTGTTTGCCAACTACAGCAAATCATTCGACTGTGTCAACTGGAGCTGCTTGCTTGTTTGAAAAACACCAACCTGCGCTACGCCCATGACATTACTCTACTTGCAACAAATGAGAGAAATGTCTGCAGTTCTAGGCCGAATGGAGCGGATTAGCGAGGAGATGGGACATTCCATAAACAGGTCCAATACCAAGATCATAGTAGTGGATAGATCAGTAGCCCAATTCACGTATTAAAACCGTTGGGATATCGCAGCGATTTAGTCGTTTAAACACTTTTTCGTATTCACGTACGTCAAATGAACCGATTTTGAAGTAGCTCGATCGCAATGTCGTTGAACCATCGTCTACCCGTATTCAGCTAATAAATCGTTTTAAAATCGCACCGAAATGTCAACTGAGAGGTATTCAGCTAAAATATTTTCGTATCACGTTCTATGTTAAATATTATCGATATTGATTGATTTAATTTGATTAATTTATCGTAAATCACTGTATTTGAACTACAAAGTATATTTGAACCTTTTAGTAGAAAATCAAATCATTTTACGGGCATCTTTTTTGTTTCCTTGACAAGTCGTTCAGATGTGCTTTAGTTCCGATCTTATTGAGTTGTCGTCCTATCGAGATGTAGCTGAGTAACATGTGAATACCAAAATTGGATAGGACTACGATCGAACGATTTCTAAACTACAACGATTTTTAGATCGAATGTATTTACGTGAATTGGGCCCCTGGGAAGTTGGAACTCACTGGCGCGCTAGACCTAGAAATAGTGAACAACTTCATCTAACTGGGTTCCAACAACAGGCACGATGGTTCGTGCAAGAAAGAAGTGCGCCGAATAATTGGCATGGCTAAAAGCGCCATATCACGTCACAGCTTGGAAAAATCTGGAGAGATCGAAACATTCCCGTAAAAACCAAATCCAAACTGATACGGACTCTAGTCTTCTCGATCTTTTCATATGGTGCTGAGACTTGGACACTGATAGGTGCAAACCGCAAACGCATTGATACTTTTGAGATGATGACGCATCCCAATGCGTTAATCCGACCAGATCCGAACGCTCTTGACAGTTCACAACGCCTTCCACTCCGTCGAAGACAGAAACAGACGGAGAAAGACCGTACGTGAGAAAGTGATGCAGAAGGTCACAACCCTCAAAACTGAGGAATACGACGGAAGGAGAGGAGAGAATAGCTTAAATGACATCTTTATAAATCTACATACTGGTTATTTTTTGTACACTCCCATGATATGGGTATCAAATGAAAGTGTTTGCTGAGAAGAATACGAAAATTAAAATGACTTTGCTCTAAATCCAAAATGGCGGACAGCCCAAGATGGAAGACTACTTATTTTTAGCACTACCATAATATGTGTAACAAATGAAAGAGTTTGCTAAGAACTCTTGGTTGGATCTCCAATTCATAGTAAAAATTACAGTGGTGGAATAAAATCACTAGTAATATTATAAATGTGAAAGCAACTCTGTCTGTCTGTTACACATTCAAGCCTAAGCCACTGAACCGATTAGATGAAATTAGGTATGCCCTAAGAGTTTGAGATCCTGGGAAGGACATAGAATACTTTTTAGCGCGATTACCAACCCCAATTTTTTATACACCTAAAACTTAAAAACCACAATTTCATTGCTTTAATTACACAAACACGCACTAACTTCTGCACCTCCCTCTCTCCTGAGAGGGCTGCTTCCGATAGCCTTATAGCCACTTTTGGCTATAGGCAAAAAGGGATGTTTAGTCAGTAAGAAGGAATAAGGCACAAACTCGTTTATCTCTTTCGATACCCAATCGTACTGAGCAAGTTAGGACAAGTTTCGATGAACCAGCCAATTGATACCGGATTGCACGAATAGCGTTATTTAACAAAAACTTGTTACAACTTGATTGCATATGGCGTTCGGGCTATGCTACGTAAATAGATTTTGTAGGATAGCCTGTACGCCGTTAAGTATTTTTAGTTTTCATACCATCATACAGGGCAGGTAAGGTAGGTTTTAATATAAGGGAATTTTACAATATAAAGTAAATGAAATTACAAATCAACCATCACCCTAAACTACGCCAACGCCCCCCATTTTTTTCTAGGCCCCTTAACGCCCCCCTCTAGGTCTCCAACACCCACAAGGGGGCGTTATCGCCCACTTTAAGAAAGACTGCTTTATGGGCTCAGATCCTTTACATTTACCATTTAAAAACTTTACTAAACATGAGTAATGGTAAAAAACTACAACTGTCATTTTGTCAATTAATTAGGTATTTGAATATAATTTAACCTTGTAATGATAACTATTATGATTTGTCAAAACTCCCCTCAAAATAGTTTAATGATATTTTCCCCACATACATTATAGATTTTTTCCAGTCTTTGGCACTCATTTCTTTAAAGCGAAATCATGGTCATATTCCATACCATACAAAATTGGGCATTCTTCTTTAATTTTCTCCTCTCCTGCCAATGACGACCAACACTCATACACACATTATAGTTTACATGATGCTGCATGCTTGATCAAGTCAGCAGAATTGAAATTATATTTTTGCTTCACTAAACTTGAACATGTATGATTGGCATTAGATACTGAAATTCATCATAGGTTGAATCTAACAGGATTCATAATGAACATGAACTTGATTTTACAGTTTTATAGAACATGAATTCAATATCTAAAATTATATTAGCTATAGCAAGTACTGAAAATTGTTGCATACATGTTTGTGACATGTTTATATTATAGGTATTGCTTTTAAATTTTTAATAAAGAATTTATTTAACATTCAAATCTATTTGTGCAATTTTATTTAGAAATATGTATATTTTTGTCATAAAGAACCTTAAAAATTGTAAAAAAATATACATAACACAACTTTATTGTTTTGTTTGTTAATTCTATCATACTTCAGACTTCAGCTTCAGACCTTCCAGGTACAACTATACAAATCAGATTTGTTCCAATAAAGTAAAATAGACAAATTTACCTAGCATGATGTTGATTGGCTAAAAATAAAGAAATCTCCGAGAAAACACATCTGACAATAAATATTCCAATATGATTTCTAAACTGTTACTCTAAAAATAACAAGATCATATGTTTACTTCACTGTATGACAGAGAGAACGAATGTCGTACAAGCCAGGAAATCAACACCAAGCTAAAATTATATCAGTCGTAAGCGATCAACCCACGAACGTGGTTCAAACCGCATCATTATTTACTCAAGAAAATAAAAAAGTTATTAGAAACTCACACGTTGCAAGCTAGCGTTTGGTATCGCTTGCGTAGAAAGCAATCGACCAACACCGCTCTTCGGCGGGAACCAGTAGTTTTCCACTTCACGTTTCGACACCGTAACCACTAAATCTTATTAAAGATCTTCCTCACCTCTCGAATTCAGAATTGTGACAGTACGATCCCACTATCATGCTGGAGGAAGAACACGAAAGCGGACAAAGGGTCCTTCAAAACACAGCCATTTTGAAACTGTTCGTAAGAAATGTTACGTGTTACCACGACCGTAATGTTTGATGAACCAAGAAAGTGACCAGTTATCCGTTCACACTCATTTTGGAATATAGACACAATTAAAACTAACACTAAACATTTCACACACTTTTTGTACGATTTCACTTCATACTTTCGCACACACCCGTTTACGTCGCACAAAGTCCGTCGAACGGAAGCGACGAACTTACACCAATGAAACGACACGAAATGGTGCGACGGAAAACATTGGTGTTGTCAGGTTATAAATATAAATACTACTAGATGAATTTTTATTTTATTTATAAAATTAGTAGGATAAATATCCATGAGGGGGACCTATGTCCAACAGTGGGTGTCTCTCGGCTGAAATGATGATGATAATAATGGTTTACTATTATAAATTATTAACATCTGTTGCGTCGTTCCCGAATTATTGTTTTAAAAACACGTGTACACTCCGTTTTGAACTCAATCTACAGTACAATTTATTATTATTTTGGATATAATTATTTTCACTCGACATTGCTAAAATGCGTAATTTTTATGTGTCGCGACGCCATTAGATAAGAATAGAATCTTAGACAAAATAGAATACTTACTTTTCTCTTAGACAATTTAACAAGGGACGTGGCATAGCGCAGATTTAGATAAAACATTCTGCGGTTTTTCGCGGGGGGTGAGGCAAACACGCATAGCGCACATTTACTCACTCGTGCACACTGTAGCAAAAATTGTAATCGTTATTATGAGTGCACTCTCGCGTGTTCGGCTAACTCGTCGTATACCACCATATCGCCTAACTTTGTTTCTGTCGCCAAATTTGTAAATGAAAAATTGTATTTTTATGTGAAACAGTAGCTTATTTGAATAGAAAATTACATCCGTGCGATAAGCAACTCCGTTTTAGGATAACTTTAATGTTTCTGGTCGTCGTTTACACGCAACTAATAATTTTTACGAAGTCCGCTTAGCGACAGATACGAATTAAAAATGGCGGTCGGTCGTCGCGGCGGACTAGTTTTTATTAACTGACATGAACGTTTGTTCATGTACGTTGCCAAAAAGGAGAACACGTTTGCTTGCCACGTCCCGTGTTAAATGGTCTAAGACTTTTCTGATGTTTCACTTCTGACATGTGTAGGTATGTTACACGCCAAGAAACTTATAGGTACACTAAGCTTCTTGGTAGACGCACACTTTTTTAGTTATATTACTTGAACTAACATGAGGGAAAGAATAGATAATTATTATCAATATGTTTAACTATAACCAGTTAAAATAATTTGAAACTACTACCAAAATAGAAGAATCGTGTTTATGTGTTGCCCACCCAATAAAAAAATCGGTCATAGACAGAGACTGTTGTTTTTCCGAGTGTATAATAAAATAACTAAAAAAGTTAAAGCATTTTTGTATGGGAATTAGACCATCTTTTGATAAAACACTATAAAACAAATTATAATTATAGCCGCAAACAAAGTCTTACATTTTAATTTTTGAGATTGCATTTTTGTAGAAGCATTTTACACTATGGTATAAGGGCGGGGTAAGGCGGTGGTGCTTTTCGTAGCGATTACTTCTAATTTTCTGAGGCTTTAGACAACATGCATTTCGACAATCGCTCTCGCTATCGCTAAGTAAAAAAAATTATGGGATTGACATAAGCAATCGAAAAGTGATCGATTGCTTATGTCAATCCCATACATTTTTTTACTTAGCGATAGCGAGAGCGATTGTCGAAATGCATGTTGTCTAAAGCCTCTGGTAGTATTTTTGGTAGGTTTATTCATAAATTTTCTTTTGCTTAGGTGTTGCACTTTTGTATGGAACAGCTGATTTTTCGCGATGTCGATTTTGGTCCCATAGCAAGAGTTGTTTGTATGTAATATAGGAAGGGTCGTTTAAATTATCCGAAGTGATAAAAAAGTAACGGTGTATTATGGATAGGTATGATACCTAATCTATTCATTCATCATTTTCATACCCCGCTCCCAATTTATTTGGGGACGGTGCAGTATACCTTGATAGCGACAAGTGGACAATCGATTTTTACAGCCAGCCGTCTGCCTGACACCAACCCTCCCTGGGAACGACTGTTATCTTTTGATAGCAACCTGAACCACAACCCGCATAACGTGCCTTCCGAGGCACGGAGGAAAATCGATCTTAAATTTTTTTTTTGTCACCAAATTACTAACCTAACTACGCATTTATTTGTTTAACTTTCGTAATCGTTACCTACTAAGAATGGCGCCATTGCCATCGACCTCTTCAGGGATACTATCTACAAAAATACCTTTTATTAGATATACATGCTTAAATGTTTAAGAATTTAATTATTATTGCTCTACGTTAGATCTTTTATTTAATGTTTTTTAAAACAATTTCAACAAGAAAAAACATTTACTACTACTCTGCCCACATGGAAAACAAAAACTACAAAGTATGGAGATGATGCTGCTTAGTGACGAATAATGCTTTGGCTACGATAACTATTCTAATTTAAGTCATTTGGGTGATAAGAACTAAAAACGCCTGTTGAATATCATCATCACTATGAAGAGGTCACAGCCCTATAACTTATATAAAATGGCGGAGAGTCCCCTGATGGTTGCGCGCGTAAATTCAATTTAGTTACGTATTCGTTGCGTAGCAACGTATCAACAATCCACTATGATACATACAGTACACTGTACAATACACCCAGGCCCGCAGTAGTATTTGTACGATTATCCTAGATGGTTGCTACATAATTAATTTAACAATTTCGAAATATTTACGCGTTTATTATGCTCAATTTACAGTGCCTTATTTACCGTATTTCTTATGCAAGTTTAAGTACTTGTTAATTTTGACTGAATTGTCCATTTGTATGCATTTACCTACTCAATTATTTTTTGCTGCTATCGGCAGTTGTTAGTTTTATAAAATTAATTAAAATAAAATATTTGAAATTATGTTGAAGATTCGAATTTTGTTTAATTTATTTTACGTTGGTATGTTTTACAATGTTCATGCAGAAGATTATGAAAGCGACGATAAAAGTAAGTTGTAGATTATAAGGATATTATATAACACTATGTAGATATTATTAAGTATTAATTTTAAGTAGCTACCTTAGTGATCTATAATATTTAACTCCATCTATGTGCTAATCACAGATTAGAAAGAAGGTGCTAATTTGGATCTGACGACAGATGCGTGATCTTCCATCAATTTTATTTATATTTGTTAATTATTTTACCTACTTACTTGTTATTTTTTCACTATAAATAATATGGCATAGTTAAATATTGTCATAAGTCATAAATAACCGTTTATTGAAAACAACTACATAAATAAAATACCTCTAAAGAGTAGGTACCTATTGCAAATAAAATAGATACATAAGTATGTACGTATTATCTACAAACCTTAATTTTTTTTTGTTTATATTAAGTATCTACCTATTTATAATTCTTTTGCTAATATCTACAAAACTTATTTTATTTTACATGGACTAGGTACTTATTGATTGTCTATGTAAAAAAAAAAATAATAGACACAAAATGATAACCATTTGAATTTGAATTTGAACTTCTAATCACTGTGGCCAATTAATTATGAATAATATACAAATTTGAATACATATTGGCTTAGCTAATAAGTCATGCTTTAGGGAGATAATATAGAAAGCGCCCCGGGCGCGCGGCCACGGACGCGGTAAAGATAAAGATGTATGGCGTCCAAAGAACGAAATATACTTTTCACTTCACAACCTCTGAAAGATTCATTCGAAATCTGAGTAAGTGTATAGCGTGGAAAGAGTTTTTGAAAATTCGAACCATTCTATTCAATAATTCTCTATGCCACTGTAGTCCACTGTAAAAACATTAAATAGTAATATACCACGTAGCTGCGCCAACCAAATTTTTAGAATAATCGCACTGGCCAGCACGACGATTGCATGAAAAAAAATTATTTGTTCATCATTTTGGTTTTTAATAAAATCGCAAGAAGTCATAATATATTTGAACCTCTCGCTTCACTCGTGGTTAAGTCCTAGAACCCTACGCTTGCTCAGGTTTCAATACAAGTACCTACTAACGCCAAAAACAACTTTGCAGCCTTGCTCACCAAATAACTATTGCGTCGTGTCGCGCGGGCGCGCGCCCACTTCCATTTTCCGGGGCGCTTTCTATAACTGATGACAAACGATGTTACCTAAGCAAAAAATAAATATCATTCCTCTTCTTCCTAAGCCTATGTTATTAGGTAGTAAATATTCGTAATTATTTATTTATTAAGCAAATATTCGTCCTCAAAAAAGTCTCTAAAATAGTCAAGGCGACCTACAGGTTTGCAATCTGTCACTGTTTGGGGGGCACTGCATGGCCCCATACTGATAGATGTGGCTTAATGTGTACCGAAATGTTGCCTCTTGGGATTAAGAGCGTGACCGTATGTAAAAAAAGTCTACTACCCTCAGTCAGTCATATTATTATTTTACAAGAAGAATGTTAACGCCATTCACAAATTAACAATAACAAAGGTATTAAATATAACAACAGCAGCAAAAGTAAGCAACAGCAGAAGTAAAAAAGTGAGACAGTCACATTATCTAATGTGGCATATCTCGCTGTGGCAATGTTCATGTATTGTATAGACACAGACTTCTCACCCGCATCACCCGCAATCGTGAGATGAAAATAGATACTGAGTGGTTAGTGTAAGTTTTTTAGTATATAAAACGCACCGATTCTAGTTGCGTTAAGGGCTCAATTTGTATGGGAAACATGATTTGCGCTTCTCTCCGCTAGGGGCGCTGTTCGCTTTTCCTATACAAATTGAGCTCTTAACGCAACTAGAATCGGTGCGTTTTGTATACTAAAAAACTTACACTAACCACTCTGTACTATAGGTACCTAAGCTGCTCAGACCAAAAAAAATTGGTCTGAGCTATAAGCAGGAAGGTTCATACACGCTATAAACAAAACAAAATGGTGAAACAATTATTTGTACTGATTTAGTTTTACGATAAGCATTGGGGACAATTACCTACCATTTTATCAATCAAAGTAAGGGTCATCAGAACTACGGTTGGATGCGGCTGAGAGCCATACCTATACGTTAGGTTTTGCTATTTTCAACCTTATGTGAAATAGTTATAAAGGTGGAAATCTATATCTCGTCCAGAACACTCACTTCCGGTCAGCACACAATAGCTGCGCAGGCGCAGTGCCCGCGTGAAACCACGCTATTACGCTCCTATTATATGGTTTTTGTACGTTTTTGTGTCACGGTAAACTTTATCACAGAGAGGATGTGTGAACTCGTATAACAGAAACCTATTTATATTTAATAACGTGAAGAAGGTTTAGACGTAATATCATTTTATAACATAATAGTAGGTACCTACCAGGGATGTAACGGAGGTAGTTTTATCGGAACCGAAGTCGGAGTCGGAGTTTTTAAATTTGATTTATCTGAATCGGAGTCGGAGGCAGGGTCAGAAGTGGTGGCATGAGAAAGAATTTTTATTTACAGACAAATAAAACATTCTTAAATAATTTTTTTTAAATTATGAAATAAAACACAAACAATGAAAAAAACCCTTTCATAACAGTCGACACAGGCCGCCGTCGCCGCTATGTTATGTTTCGACCTCCGATTAAAACCTCCGATTTAAAAGTGTCTCCGGAGCCGAAGTCGGAACCGAAGGTGTAATAATAATCGGAAGTTCCGACTTAACGGAACCGGAGTCGAAGCTCCGTAACTTCCCAGAGGCTTTAGACAACATGCATTTCGACAATCGCTCTCGCTATCGCTAAGTCAAAAAATGTACGGGATTGACATAAACAATCGATCACTTTTCGATTGCTTATGTCGATTTTTTTACTTAGCGATAGCGAGAGCGATTGTCGAAATGCATGTTGTCTAAAGCCTCTGGTACCTACATAGCTACATACATCCGTAGGGTTTATTGTGAAATCCTGGTTATTATAAAAAAGTATGTAGGTAGCAAGGTGTGCAGCGTCGCGAAGTTTTTGGTTGCAGGTTATCTTTCTTTTGAGGTTATCTTCCTTTGGATGGACAGGATTACAACAAAAAGCAAAGGGTGGATGGCGATTACATATATTACATACTTGATACACTACTTATTATTAGGAAGTACCTAATAGGGTTACAGTGTCAGATTGGTATTAGTTCTCCTCTACGCAGCCTCCCGAAAACATTGAGTGACGTGCCTGTCGATTACCAGTGGCAAAGCATTCCACAATCGCACAGCTTTAGCAGAAAACGAATTCCTGTAAAATTCCGTGAAATGTACTGGAGTTGCTAAGCTTAGATTTTCCGAAGACCCCACCATTCCAACGCGAACTAAGAAATTTAGGACTCCAAATCCAATCAAAGATATTTTATTCAACGTAGACTTTACAAGTACTTGTTGAGTTCATACTTCATGTCTATATCGCACAATCAAGAAAGGAATTCACTGCAAGCACACTCGCTCCCTCCTTACAATCCTGGGTCATTCAAAAGAAGCGTGAAGCACAATTCAGTTGGGCAAGGCAAGGGTGGCTTGTGAGGCGCTTTATCTCTCGCACTAGATATTTTTACATTTAGGTAGTCTCCACTTCTGCTTACCGTCAGGTGGAATAGAGTCACTGGTTGTCTTGTTACAAAAAAAAAAAAATATCGGGAGTGGTCTCCTCTTGATTTTTTCGTATACCGGAAACGACTCAAATTTAATAGAAACCTTATATTTTGATGTCATACATGCATGTTAAATTTTGGTCACCCATCCGAGTACCGACCGCGCCCTTGGTTGCTTAACTTTCGTGATCGACGACTCAAAAGTTGTTAGAAACCTTATATTTTGATGTCATACATGCATGTTAAATTTGGTTGCAATAAGCAAATAAATTAAAGCATACCTACTCGAGTTATCGTGCTAACGTACAGACACACTTCCAAAAACGGTATTTTTGGTCCAAAACTTGTAAATCCCTCAAAATCTTGAGGTCGAATTTTTTGACCATTACAAGACTTCCTCTGAGAAAGTAAAAATACCAATAATCCTAACAGACGTGTGAGAAGTAATCATTTCATATAGGTACTTACCTACCTAGTCGAATTTTAGTGTTCGTGTCAAACAAAAGTCTAAGAAATTTCTACTAGGTAAACTCAGACCAATAAAAAAGTTAGGTAGGTACAAGTAATTTACATAACATTCTATGGGCTTATCGTATTTTTCAACCTTGTCAGATAATATACTTACGAAGTTTATACCGTAAACGTTGCCAATTCCGTAAAACTGAATTTCAAATCATATAAGTATCGTGGGCGACGACATTTCTATATAAAGTCTTGTAATGTCGATCGAGTCGACTGAAATATCCACCCAGCAAAGTTTTATAAACCATTCCGTGCCTGGCTAGTCTGGGTGCTTTCACCCAAATAAGTACAGTTTAACATAGATCTGTAAATTTATACGTAGAATGGTAGGACAAATTCAATTTCTGATTTTAATAACAAGCCACGCATAAGAGAAACCATGACTATTGATGGAGAGGTCTGATTAAATTATATCACTTAGCATAATATAAGCAAGCACTTTAGTTTGCAACATCGATCGGTAGGTTTTCTCCTCAATTCTGTTCGACATCATTATTCTATAAAAATATTAAAAAGAATTAAATTTTAAATATTTAAAGTTACATAGTATTGTTTTTTATTTAAAATGTGTGCAAAATTAAAAGTATTTTCGGCTTTGTCAGTAGCACGCTTGTCATTTTTTCGTCACAAAATAACTATGGATAGAAAATGAGGGATCGTGAAAATTTTCTGTTTATGCCTACAGAGGGCGGAAATGCGTTTCTTTTAGTACAAAGCACCGTGGTTGGTACGGGGTGGCTCGAGAACACATCCCTGCAGGACTCTCTGTAGTAAAACATAAGCATAAGCGTTATCGAACTTTGAAGATATAATGTAAATATTTATTTTAAGTACTAGAAAAATGCACTGAAAAAATCGACTTGCCTCAGGCGGGATTTTTTTCAGTGCATTTTTCTAGTATTATATTTACGCGTTTGTAAACGCAAAAATAAAATTATTCCATTTATTTTAAGTCTTCATTGACACTTGCGAGTTTTTCTCGTGCTTTTAAACTAGGTTCGTATTGAGATGTTATAATAAGAAAAACTTTAGATAATTTAACAAATCTCCCATTAATTCAAAGACAGAGTAAGTTGGCTTGTAATTTAGTTTTTAAAGAAATTTCGAACCATTCCGAAATTCTAGTGGAAATGAAAATTTTCATTATAAAACCGGGTTTTGTTCCTGACTATACCTATTATAAAATTATAAGATGACCAAAATGGTTTCCAATCTTTTAAAGAGATCGTTATGAAGCGATGAAAAACTGCTAGGTCTCTCGGAGTGAATCTTCAACCTTTGCTTATATGTTCTCATCACCATACCATAGCCACCAACATTAAAGACATGAAAATAAAATTTAATTATTGTCATTGCAATAAACAAAATCCTTCCACGTATCGGCTCCTAAACATCTACCATTTTCACGCGTTTAGCAAAATATTTGTAACGATTGAAGCTCTCAGTCCATCACTTGAACCGTTTTATGAAATGTTGTAACTGGAAGTTACAGCAAGGGCCAATAAACCATTTTACCCTGAAGATCACGCGATAGTGAAACCAGGAAATGTTTATCGACCTGTCAACGAATACGAATTGACGTGAAAACGTATTTGTTGCTCTTTTAGCAGTAGCGTAACTGCAGTTAGCGACATACATAGCTAGATTATAATTTTGTCTTTACAATATTGGGTCATATTGGCCGTTCTTGTTCTTTTTCGTCTAATCTCTGTATAAGCTTATTTTTACTAGCTTCTAGAATTAGTACCTATAAATTATAGCGTAGGTATATGATATTCTGATCAATGTGCTATGTTATTGTTGGCCTCGCACAAAACGTTATGTGTATTAATAATTCATAGTTAAGTTCTACTATATTGTTATTTTATTTTTCTGATGTTTTGTCCTGACGTGTCCAATAAATGTTTTTCTTTCTTTAATACTTTTCTGCTTGCAATATTAGCTTACCTAGCACGCTGGAACGCTGAGGTGACTAATAGGGTTCCATTGAATGCGGTGTTACTTCCAAGTCCAACCAAGCAGACAGTAAAAATACATCTTGTATATAAAAGTAATTCTTAGAAAACAAAAGAGTCAAAACTCTAGTAATTATGAAGGAGACAGCCGTATTTGACCTTACTAATCTTTCGTAATATTGATCCCCAGTCTACTTGTTGGTGTCCCAAGACCAGCATGAGCGTACCCCCCGGTTGGAAGACTTCTTCTGGACAGGATCAGGAGATGGACCTCCTCCACCGCCAGACCCGTCGCTGCCATCTCCTTCAGAGCCTTCTACGCCATTTGTCCGAACAACCACCGTTTTGGCAACAGTGTATTTGGACTCCTACCCGCAACAGGTATGTGTGTACAAAATCATAATTGACAAAACTTGCACTCAGAAGAAATACCTTAGATAGTCCGTCGAGCCGGATCCTCGATTTAATACAAGTTCTGAGCAGGGTCATATACCTAACTTACATACTTAGGGCCTCTTAGGGCATGCATTGATGTAATTCATAATAATAATTAACGACGGCATATAGTAACCGCTATTTACAATGAACATGTAAAATATTTTTAGATAAAAATGTAAAAAAAATACATTCAGAATAATTTACTTGGACATTTTATAAAATATTTTAGCAGCAAAATTATTACACTATTTAGGCGGTGACGGACAAAACAACAGGTGAATGTTTGCTCAACTGTGGCGAGCCAGGCATTGCTGATAGCTTGGAGCCGGAGATCCCTGAAGATCGCCGATATTGGCTTTTAACTGTCATACAAGGTTCGACGCCAGACAGCTTACAGTTACGACTGGCTAGATTGTATCAGAAGGCATTTTTAAGGTAAGCTTTCCATCTTGTTTGCAAGCATAAAATAAAAAGATAACTAAGAAATACATAATGATAATATTACATTGCAGACAGCAAGAGCGCCACTTAGGTATAATTAAATCTTTAGACTCACCTACCTCAAGAAAGAAACACGACGTTCACTCTTTCGTCGTTAACAGAGACAATAATATCAACGAAGTAGAATCCTACAGTGAAGACACTCCATTCAAATTTATTAGTATAATGAGCTCAATGATTAACCCTGAATCTGTCACTAGTACAATAAGTAGTAATATTGAACACACTGCAACGTTAAATACTCCAAATGTTATGTTGAGGGTTTATCCTGAAGAAGAATTAGTTGAAATTGATAATGTAGATCCATCTTCTATGAAAGCAGAAATAAGAGCTACAAGAATCAGCGATGTAGAATCATGGGTGCTAGCAACACCAACAGTTGTACTTAAAAAGCGGAAAAGAGAAGCCCCTGATAGTAATAAAGAAGATCTCATAGACATACCCTTAGAAACAGACTCAAGTAATGAGACTCTTTTGTTTAAGAGGGAAATTATAAAACCTGAGCAGCAACCACCAGTGCATGTTCACATTCAGAACATTACTGAGGTAAGATTGGGATTGTGTCTATCCTTGGTATGTTAAATTAGGGTAAACGAGGACGGGATAAAGAAAAACTTTCAACAGATCATAGCACTTTATTATAGGTACACGTTTTTTAAAGTTTATTTTTAATAATTATACTACAACGAGCAATTACAAATAGTTCATTTATTTTTGTCAAATTACGAAGTCACTCATAAAATGTTACGAAACTTCTAAACCATAGTTTCTTAACCTTATTTTGCCGATCGTTTTGAGAATATCTTAATCGAGAACGGCGCGGGGCGTCATCCGTCCACATTATGAAACTCTGCACTTACTAAACGGTTCATCAGATAAAAGATGTCCTATTTTAAGGCAGTTGGTGAGTTAATCAGCCGTTCGAAATGCAACGATATTTTTCTTAACTTTTGTTACTTGCTAATTGTAAACCCTTGTCGACAAAGGGCTCATAGAGATACCTAAATGAATCTTAAGCTGTTTCACTATGGGTATTTTACGGAGTAAAGTGTATTTTAGAAAACAAATCGTCTTCAATCACTATCTTTACCCAGTCTTCAGAGACGGGGAGCGTGCAGATAATCTACATAGTTCTGGTCGGTGGGAGAGCTGTACCAGCGGCTGTGGCAGCGCGGGATATGCGTCTCGTTAGGGACGCTGAAGTGGCTCGGGAGCTTGGTGCCATTGTCACTACTAAAGCTGAACGTGAGTTAAAATATAATAAAATAATATCTTAAATAACATACCATAATAGTATAAAAATATTTGCTACTGAAGTTGAGAGATATCTACATTTAAATTGCTTCAAATTATGCTTCTTCTCGATGATACTAAAGTGAATTTCCATCCCAAACGATCGACTATCGTAAGATTGTTCTTTTTTTTTTGTCTCGGGAACTGTTTTAAAAGAAAAGCCTATCAATAGACATTACGCAATGTTTCCAGCAAGTCTGAAGCGGAGTGGATTAAATGTTTACTCAAAGGATATGGAGGCACATTGAACGATGAATCCTTTGGTAGTGGTAGTCCAGTAGGTCTATTCGCTAACTTTTTTAGACAGTTGAAAGTGATAATCACCTAGTGAATTCATTGCTGTTTTACACGACAGGTGCCATAAAAGCGTGTCGTGTAAAACAGCAATGGATATGTAATTCTCTATATGTTCTCTATTGATATCAAAAATAAGAAGATACCCGTGTGCAATATTGCTAGCAGCCTACCTGAAAGCCGCCGAAGGCTTGGAAGGCGAGGCGGAGCCGGGAGGTGTCCACGGCATCGAACTATGGGCTCTCATAGTGGGAGCCACCGTAGCTGTGCTGTTAATACTGGTGCTACTAGCTTTACTCTGCTTAGCACACAGGTAACTTAAAAAATGGTTGATTATAATGAATATTTAAGTAGGTATTTGTATTAACAATTTGTCCGCTTCTAAGTTGTTGAAAATCTATGAAATGTGCCGCATTGCTGCCGTGTCTTGGCCTTATGCCTTCTCTGTAGAATGCGCGCCTGAGACCATTCATTATGATTCCGAAACATTTAAAATCATGCCAAAGAAAATATAAACAAATTCAATACCTAATTCTCATTATTAGAAGAAAAACAATGAAGTCTGCGGCTTCACTGCGCGCTTATAGAAACGAGCTGATTAGAGAAGCTGAACGGAATCAGCTGAAGCAAGTTCACGAGGAGAAGGATGGCAGGGTGAGTTGCATGACCTTACCTAACCACCGTGAATTATTATCAATACAAACAACTTTTGCTGTGGTGGTCCCACCATCGAAGAAACGAAAGACAATTCGCTGTTCCCTTAGATTAAGGCAAGAAAGGGGTTGTTCCATACAAAAGTGAACACATACGTAACCAAAATGTATACCTACTTAGAACTAAGGATTTTTTTTCGCGATTTAGACTTTGGTTCCAGTAAGAGTTAATTGTTTGTACTGACTGGCACTCCTGTGCAGGCACTGCTCTGCGTCACGTGGTCACACGCCGCGCAATTTTTTATGAATGAAATAAAATATCCACGCGTAGGTACTATTATTAATGGGGGAAATTTGGCCATGTGATGCCGTAAGAGTAGATTAGCATCACCACATCACCCCATATTCTCCACTGGGTGTCGTAGGCGACTAATGGATCAGCAAAGGGTATTGATCACCTTATACTCCGTCCACTGCATTGGGCAAGAGTGGTGGACTAACTGCCTAAACCTTCTTTGATGAAACCATGGCCCTGGTTGGAGATCCTTGGGGGCGGCCTGATATTAGCAAAGAGATGAAAATAATCATGAACATAATCGATCTATAATCGTCATCATCGATGATGATGATAGATCGATTATGATATAGACGGATTCTGAGTCGCATCTGTAAACTCCAAAACCTATAAAAAGTCACCGAGTAGATGCAAAACTACCCAACAGCGTATTTGCCATGGACGGACGGTGTCACAGAACACAAAAAGAGGTCTGTGTTCTGTGGATGGGGTACTTCTTTAATGTCTCTAATCAACTCAATTAGTACCTAATACCTACGCAATAATATGTGTTGTTTGTTCTCAGCTTATTAGCGTGGTATCTCCTAGTCGGACCAGACCCAGTAGTACTCTTCTGCCGATTTATAGAGCTGCTAGTGCTTCCAGGTAAGTGCGTTCATATCATCGTTGGTTGTTATGTGTTCGATGATCCATATAATCTATAGTTCAAAAAACATTTTTGTATGGTACCTACATAGGTATGTACATCACGACACGATCAATACTAATAATGTGATACTTTTCACTTTTCAACATCTTTATTTCCTACATAATATAAGAAAAGAACTAGTGCGTGACTGGTATCATATTCAATATTTCTATAAATAAATTCATCCTTCGTTTCATTTAGTAGCAAAAGGTAGGTATTCATATTTTATGTGAGCACCCCTTAAAATTTTGTTGTAAAATTTCAGTTCTTCAACGTCTTCGTCAGGCGTATCAGAAGTTGCAGCGGCGCTGCGACGGAGGCAGAAGAAACCTCACGCTCTTAAAATGCCACAGAAGAAACGAGGTAGGCAGATATGTCTAATACTGTAGGTCTAATACAATCGAACTCAAACTCAATACAACATTTTTCTAGCTCTTGAATTTTGGGCTCTGGCTGAGGACCTCCAAATTTAAGTGCGTGCAAACTTAATAGAATTTTCGTAGTGCTATATTAACTCTTATTGAAGTTCAACAGCTTTACGGGGAAGAAGTCCCGATATTTCCCTTGGGGAGCACCAATAGATACAATCGACAAAGCTCCCAGTGTACCACTTGTAGGCAATAATCGCTTGCCACCGACGTGTCTGATCGACAGTGACCTGTCCTCGAATTCTGGTTTGAGCCAATAAGAGCAGACTACGTCATCAGCCACGCTAGAGCGACGCGCGGAGGGGAGGCGCCATGCGGAAGCGGAGTGAAGATGTTGCGTCTTATTACGTCACATTACGTTAACATCCTATTGGCCGGAGTAAAAGTAAGCGGGGCTAGGTGCAAGGCAGCCGTTTAACTGTTTGCTAAATGGGATGCCGCAAACTTTGTTGACTGTGCCTACGAACTACAGTCCCTATTAGTGTACAAAAGGATTTAGGTATACTAATCGGAACAGTAACTATTATTCCCTCAATCTATTTCCAACGTGTTTTAGCGGGAGGAAATGTAAATCCATTTCTAACGCGGTCTATTCACATCCACCACTACTTGCGCTGCATTTTGCCGAATAGTCAATTATCAAGACCCTCTAACTTGTTACGAGCGTGGCAGTAATGGGCTCTGTCTCACCACGAAAACCAGTAACCAAATAAGTGTTAGAACAACATAGTAGCAAGAGTGCACCACCGCCTTCTTTTCCTGTACTGTCTGAAATGTCGAATAGGTACTAATATAAATCTTCCTTACAAAACTGTATCATTTAATACTAGAAAATTATCATTTAATTTAAGTAACTGTACAAATTGTAACAATCTTTAATTAATTTAGTTAGTCATAACTTGCTCCAATAATGCGGCGCCTTCAATTTTTGCATTAGTTCCATACAAATATAATATCTTTATAATTCTATTATGATGATGATGACTGCTTATTGCAATTAAACAAGTCTTTGAATGCTCCTCACATGTGTAGTATAAAGCACTATGTAGCACTTGGGAGAAAGTTCGATTCCCAACTCGGGAGTATTGTGACTCCCTTATGGCCACAAACTGCTCCCTCGTTAGTAATCTG
This sequence comes from Elophila nymphaeata, assembly GCA_955850985.1. NCBI lineage: Eukaryota > Metazoa > Arthropoda > Insecta > Lepidoptera > Crambidae > Elophila > Elophila nymphaeata. The sequence goes on along the minus strand of OY039086.1, from coordinate 9,274,322 downwards.
TCACTTTCTTCCCGTGGTGAGCAATGCACTATTGTTTTCTAGTTGGCACAACTGACAGTCTGCTAGAAGCAGCCGGCGTGGAAAGTTCTGACAGCCAAGCGTCGGCTCCACAAACACCTACCTCATACCTCTCAATGCCCTCTGTCAGTTCTTTTCCAAGGTACGTGAAATTCTTTCCCTTCAATCTTATTTATATTCGGTTAAGACAGTAGGCCATGTGATGCCGAAAGATTAGAATAGCATCAGATAGAGCATCATCATGGAGGATATGGGCCTCCAAATCCTCCAATGGATGTCGTAGAAGGCGACTATTGGAGCAGCAAAGGTATTACCACCAAGGCGATCGCCTTTTACTAGTTGCACTCCGTCCACCAATCCGCATTGGGCATGCGTGGTGGACTACTGCCTAAACCTCCTTCGATGACAAGGAGAGGCCTTTTGTCCCCGCAGTGGGTCGAATTATAAAAACTGTTATGATGAAGACAGTGGAGATAAGGTTATAGAAGTTGTATGGTAATTATATAATAATTGGACTTGTAATCAAACTTTGTATAGCAGCTGGATTCGAACCAGAAATATTTGGCGTATAAATTCTATTAAGTTTTGTATTTTTAAGCTATATAATCAACAAAATGTAGTGTTATTATAAAGAATGGTTGAAATAGTGAAGTCCAAAAAATGTTACTTAGCTTTTTATTACACTCATATTTTGTTTTAAGATATCTAATATTAATATATTTCAGACTTATACGAAAAAATACGCAATATAATTATGTAAGTACCTATAATGGGTATTCTCGGATGGACAAAATCTATGATTCATATACATAATACTGGGTGTAAAAGATATGAACAGTCAAACGAGAACCATGTATTCTATACATCAAAATAAGAAATATTTCAAAAAATAATTGCTGGGAAATGATTTTAATTTTTTGGTGTTAAAAAAAATTGCAAATTGTACCGCGCAATGTAAAGCGCTCAACTTGAACACAACTCGCAAAACCGCGATAATTTTGCCAGACGGCGCGCGGCGGCCCCGTTCGTTAGTGTCCGTGCGCATCGAGTGAGCTACATTGAACGCTAACGTATTGAAGCCATTTTTTGTTATGACATACTAGAAAACATGATATATGTTTCTTTGGACAATAATTAAGAAATAATGTTTAGAATACGTTTTCAAAAAAATGAAAAAAAAAATGCGACTTTGACCTTCAATAAAATCGTAACTATCAATTTCCCAGGCACAGTCTGAAGGGAAAAAAATGTGAGCAGAATACATGGTTCTCGTTTGACTGTTCATGTCTTTTACACCCTGTATTTTTGGACGTCATTATTTGGACCAATCTGTACCTGTATTCTTTGTTGCCAATCTAAAGTATTAACCCAATGACGAGAATTCCTACGTCATTGTATTAACCATATAGGTACAGTTGAGACAATACCAAACCTATTCATTGCGACCAAGTCCGATTATCGAAAATGTTGTTACTATTAATTACTTTCAGAGGCAATATCGTGGAACCGCTATCTCGAATATTAGAGCCAGTGTCGGTACGTCACCTAGACGTGGAGTCTCCCCCGGCCAGTGTAAGACGGGGTAGGAACAAAGACGTGGTCCCAAGGAGGCAGATGCCCTCCCAGCTAGTGAGGTTGGGGAGTATCGACAAGGATCCTGGAGTTATAGGACCTCTGGTGTGGGATCTGCATTGCCAGAGGATTAAAGATGGTGAGTGTAGACATTTTCTGTTGATTTATCTGAACGTATTCCATCCTGTCATTATGACGAAGTACTGTAAAAGCGATATATTTTTGTCTAGCATTTCTGAGGAATGCAGATAGCCTTCTCAACGTTACCAGTTTTTACAAAAAATATTTCTATATAATTAAATTTGGAGTACCAGTTTCACTACAGTGACAATGGCTTATTATTTATTTAAAAAAACTTGATTAGACAAAAACAGTAGGTATACAAAGGTGGACTTAATGCTATACCAGTCAACCAGTAAGGTGCCTGAGATAAAGTGTAGACGGCAGGATCTACAAAAACTGAAATATTTTATTATATAGGTACCTTATAAGGTTGGCTTAGTATATACAATCCGCGATATTGATCGAGGCATGTAAATTAGGCAATCAAAATTGAATTGGACGCATATTCCGCAGAGCCAAACGCGCCGAAGAAATCGTTGCACTGTTTTTGAATAGAATGAATGCGAGCGCATCACCCGAGTCAACCTCAATTTGGTGACGTGGTCCGAATTTCCGGGATGTTCCTGAAATTCGGCGCGTTTCGCTCGGATAAATGTGCGTCCACCTTTATTGTCATTTACCATTAGATCAGGAAGAAGGCCAAGGTCCTTACCTTGTCAGTGAAGACCGACAAGGTATTATAATATCTACCTAGATGGGGCCAATGTTGTAATGTCCCGAATTTAAAGTCCTCATGTGTCTATCATGTGCCTGATGGGGCTTCTCTCCGTTGGGGGCGCTTTATTCGCGATTCCCATAAATTGAACTCATAACGCAGCAGCTAAAGAAGTAAAAACTTACACTAAGGGACTGACTATATCCCTTACGATTGGCAGCATCAAAGCCGTCAAGTCCAACAAAATCAGCGGCTTCGCAAAAGGTGGTCCCGTCGCGTATGCGGCAGCGGTTCAACGAGCTCATGGACGATGCCTTCACTTTGTTCTGTAGCGCAGGATCTGGGTTATCAAGGGATACACCAGCAGACTCGGAAAGGGACAGTGCTGATAAACTGAAAAACGCAGGTCAGTTGCGGACTCACTATAGGTAGGTAACTACAAGGTGTTTTTTTGTTTGTTTTGGAACCGAAGCCCTAAAGTGTTAGTAGAACCCCATTAACTAGTTATAAAGAAATGTTTGGAATTTATACCAAATTGAGTAGACAACGAAAAATAAGAAAAAAAATCAGGTCATGATAAGTGCTGAGACGGAACTCGATCCCGCAACCTTCGCTTTCCTGCAGTGCTCTTCCAACTGAGCTACACAGGACTGTGAGATCACGACTGACTCGCGTACCTACATAATAGTAGTGCCAGTTGAGTAGTCCCATCATTGGCCTACATTGTCGACCCGGGTTTGTTTGTTTTCTGAAAATCTTTAAAAAAGAAAACAACAAAAATATTTTTCTTTTTTAAATTATTTGGCAATCATCAAGCGCTATAAGAGCACCTGTTTCATATTCTGTTGACTGATGTTTTATTGTGTTACTTATTACTTATAATTGTATGACAGACATGCTACCATGAATACCTATACAGGGTGTAAAAGACATGAACAGTCAAACGAGAACCATGTATTTTGCTCACCATCATAACATTTTTTTTCCTTCAGACTATACCTGGGAAATTGATAGTTACGATTTTATTGAAGGTCAAAGTCATAATTTTTTTTTTTCATTTTTTTATGCAATCTTTTTCTATACGTTATTTTTTAATTATTGTCCAAAGAAACATTATAATTTTTTTTAGTATTTCATAACAAAAAATGGCTTCAAAACGTTAGCGTTCAATGTAGCTCACTCGATGCGCACGGACACTAACGAACGGGGTCGCCGTCTGGCAAAATTATCGCGGTTTTGCGAGTTGCGTGCGAGTTGAGCCGCGGTACAATTTGCAATTTTTTTTAACACCAAAAAATAAAAATCATTTCCGAGCAATATTTTTTTTGAAATATGTCTTATTTTGATGTATAGAATACATGGTTCTCGTTTGACTGTTCATGTCTTTTACACCCAGTATAATTTAAATATATAAAATATGCGTTTAATGCGTCTGAGTATCACCCGGGACTACTGGGAATTGAAATTCCAATATGTAGTTCAGTCAGGGAACCTCTGGGAAAAAATACCAGTAGTCCCGTCATGGGACTACTCCACAGGGAATAGTGGGAATACACGGACTAACTTATTCAAGTCTTTCGTCACAAGCAAAATAAAATTAGAAACAAATTCAAAAGGTAGTTAGAAGGAATAACAGGAGTTATCCGAAGGTTAATTGAATTTGGTAGGTGCTATACTTAACGTAATTATCTTGAACGCATGTATTTAATTGGTTACTTAGAAGGCGAGCCGGTGACGCAAGCCCGAAACGACAATGTTCGTCTGCCGGGCTCTCCGTACACCGCTATGGACACACTTCGCGGACGATCAGCTGGACCTGGGTATGTTCTAAACTGATCTTTATTTCAAAATAGGCTGCTGAAGGCAACTACGTCTATAATTGGTATTTCATACCAATTGATCATTTCTACGGAGCGTTGATATATACAATACGATCACGCTCGTAATCCCATGATGAAAACCAAAACTGCATCATTGGATTTTTGAAAAATCAATAAACCTAGCCAGGAATCGAACCCAATGATTTTGAAAAAAGAATCTGATTGTGTCACATATTGACGTAGGTATACCTAGCCTAACAATGTCGAAGATGTTCCATATTAAACATCTGATGAGATACAAATACCGTGGATCAGATTGATTAGAAATTTGCTTTTAGGAACATTGAATTTTGAGAGATAATGTTTATTACGCGAAAAATTTGTATCAAAATTTAATGTAAAATTGGTGCTATTATGTAGATTGAACGTTAGTCTTGTAGCAAAAACCGTTTTTAACCGACTTCAAAAAGGAGGAAGTTTCAATTCGGTTGGTGTTTTTTGCTTCGAGATTTTACAAAGCAAAAGAGCTCTTTTGGTGCTAGAGAGATGAAAAAATACTTACTATTGTTCACGGTATCGGTGTCCAGTCGTGTAGCACCGCCAGAGTCGGCGAGTGTCCGCCCCCGCACCTCGGCGGCGCGACCCCACGACCGGCGCCCCCCGGCCAGGGCTTGGGGGCCCACGCCGCAGCATGTATGTAAGACTATTCATTAATTTTATAAGCTCTTTGCTTTCTATACATCAAAACAAGTAACATATAAAAAAATCTAGCTGGAAAACGATTTTATTTTTTGGTGTTCAGAAAAAACTCCAAAAAATACCGCGCAATGTATACAGCGCGCAAGTCGCGCGGCGCTTAGCAACTTGGAGACGTGTCGGGTGAGTTGAATGACCCCGATATCGAGTGGTTACATTGAGCGCTGACGTTTTCAAGCCATTTTTTGGTAATTATGAAATACTTAAAATTTCGAAAATGTTTCTTTGGACAAAAATTAGGAGAAGTAATTAATGTTTTCAATTTGTCTTCATAAAAAAAATTCTAACTTTGACCTTCAATAACTTCTTAAGTATTAATTTCCCAGGTATAGTCTAGAAGAAAAAAATGGTCCTAATGATGAGCGGAATACGTAGTTCTCGGCTTTGTCATAGGTCTTTTTACACCTGTAAATTACAATGTAAGTACTTGGTTTGATGGTAGGCCTCGATTTAGCGCCTGGATAATTACCACCATTTTATTATTATAGCGAGAGAATGGCCTACTACGATCTCAACATTTGGACCGCTTCATACCGGAATGGCAGCGATGCGGCGAGCACTTTCAAAATTAAATTACTTTTAACTTATCTACAAACCCTAATTATGCGGCGCGGCGCCTCGCGGCCAACCCTGTGGCAAGGACGATAACGATCCTTCAAGCATGCAGATACTAGAATGTTTAAAATTATTTAGAACGCTCTGCCGGTCGCTGCCATCCCAGTGTGAAGCAACCCTTAGCGCCGAAACACATAACCACGTTGAGGTGCTGTAACGCTGTATTCGGTGGTGTATTAAGTTACATCTCTATGTAATTAAGGTGAAATTGCATTGGTACGCCGCCGATTTGAGCGTTGCGGCAACCCAACGCGGCTATGTGTTTCAGCCCTTAGTCCACTTCTGATTAATACATTCATTATTGTGTTCCGACAGTTAATGATAAGATGGCCAATCCCCTGTGTTTGAGGGTTCAAGGTCTTCCAGGTGAAGTTCCATTCCATCTTCTGCATTATCATCAATAAGTGAGATTAGGGCCAAAAACGCTTCCTTTTTATAGATGACGCAGGATGATTTGATCGTATTTTCGCGAAAATCCTAGGAAAATTATACCTTTTTTGTTTTTGAATATTTTTTTGCTACATGGGGCCACGCCCCATAATAGAGATAAAAAATATCAAGTCTTTTTAATTTCGAGGGCTATTTGTAAGGTCTGCAACAATTTACAAACAGATGGAAGAAGTCACTCTGATCACTAAGACCATCATCATAATTATCAACACAACAATTTGATTGAAATTGAATTGAAAAATTATTAAAGCAGTTCGATTCGGTACTTTTTTTGGTTGTGTAATATTTCTTTTACTCCAGTCGCTGACATCTCGAGCGCCGTCAGTTCCCGTCATCAACCCCGGTATAGTGATGTCTGAAGGCCGCCTGCCCCCGGAGGACCCGGCGCTTCCAATAATATCAGCCATCAAGACGGAGATACAACGAGTTAGGGAACACGCCCACAAACCGGACACTTAAAATAAATTGTAGAACATTGTGATAGTTTTGGTAATAATGCAGTGTGAAAGAAAAACTTTGGGATTTAACCACAGTTATATTGCGTTCACTGTGTTACATTTCTTTGCAACCACGATCTGGCATGTGTAAAACATGTCTAGGACGTAAAACGGTTGAAATTTTATTGACCTATATCGAGTTTTTTTTTTATAATGTTATTTGCAGTTATGAGCGCGACGTCTAAAACGCAAAATGCCTACAATCAATGTCAAAAATCAATTTTCCGTAATTTACCTTAACAGCCGAATGCCTAAACTTAGAGTACCTAAACGACGCAATGCCTGACAAGTTATTTGTCTATGATATTGTAATGGCTATGCTTTATCATAGTTTTATAATTACCTACTGACGTTTATAGATTGGCAATGAATCAAGTCCCATGATGGGACTACTCGTATTTTTTTCCCCAGAGGTTCAGGAACAATTTGACCTACTTTGTCGACCTTTTTTTTATGACCCAGCAGAGTTAAGTAATTAACCAAATACTTTACCGTCGCGTCGTCGGATTTTTTAAATAATGTTAGAATTTTTATACACACATTCCCCAAATAACTTTCCTAGGCATTGTATACAATTCCTGACTTTCTCAGAATTCCTGTAACATATCCATTACCTTGTACCTATGTATTTTCAAAAGTTCATTACAAACTTATCATAAGAAAACCGTTACTTAAATTATTACGAGTAGGTACACTTATTACTGTAATCCAAAGCGTAGTCAAAAAAATGTGCAATAATATATAATTAACACTCCTTTCAATGAAGGTACATGTTATTTTTTAAAGTGATAGCCATTTATGCAGTCAGATAAGTCGTATTTAGTAATAATTTCAAGGAACACAAGTGCCTTAAAAACTTACATCAATCACAATTAATTTGACCAATAATTGATTACATATATCTTTAGTCCATAAACTCTATTGAAACTTGAAAAAAACAGTGTGACATAAAATTTTGTAATTACCTCGGTAAAAAAGAAAGCCTCAGATCGCATATTAAACGCCCGAGCTGAACATACGAACTGAGACATTCATTATTTTACCGCCCTAGTTTAAAAATGTCTATTTCCTGGACACAAATATAGTAAAAATCGGACAACAATAACAGGTATTTAAACTTATTAGTATTTTTTAAATTAATAATATTTGTATTAAAAACGAATATATTTCTAAGCAAACAATGACACTGAATAAAAATTAATGTTTTGTAAATTATTTTTTAAATATTGATATTAATTCGTTAATAATCACAAGTTATAGATATTAGTTATTATTAATAGTTATTTATATTCATGTTGTTTTTTAACAATAATTCAATTAGATTTGATGCCAACTTGTACACTTGTATGATAGATACCCAAACATTTTGAAATCATGTTTATGTATTTGTAATGAAATTAAGTTATATTTAATAAATAAAACAAAAAAATCTAGTGTGCAATCTTTATTTTGTACTTAAGTTATTTTTATCGCATTACAAAACGTACCTAATTTCGTAAAAATACCTAGTTTTATTTACATAATTTACAATTTTACATGACAAAAAACTAATAACTTATACTTTAAACACCACATTGCAAGAAACGAATATATTAGGTGAATAATTTCAGAGGAAATACATAAGAATATTTTATATTACATTGATATATTCAATAAATTACAGGATAACTATTAAAAATACTTAATTGCAAGCGTCTTGTTAAAAACAAATATAAAATTCAAACAAAATATATTTGGAAGATTTTCAATACAGTCGTTCAGAAAATATCTTCGAGTGCAGTGGAAATACTATTTAAATGTTTTAATAATTAACATTGTCTGGGCTGTTAAGATATATATAACATTTTAACAATTAACAGTTAAAAAAATGGAAAAAATAGTAAAATAATACACAGTAGATATTATTAATTTTGTGATATACTGGGCACATGCCGTCTTGAATGGTATAAACACCTGTATACTTCGACAAGTCAAAGAAGTTTTTGGGACCATTTGACACGATAGGCCGGCTATTATGTTTTATACATTAAGCATTAGCCATTAAGCCACGTCCACTGCGCCAAAATTTTAACAGAACATTGTTAGAAAACATAAATTAGGGGTGTGACCTAAATGTTTTGTCCAAACCAAACCACTTGAACATGTTTGCCGGAGCCTGTGGAAAACATCCCCGCTTCCACCTGCGGATAGCGAGGATCGTTCATTTTGTGGATTTCGACGCAGGAAGACGTTTTATTCAAAATATTTTATTTATTGGCGTATTGAAATTTTATTTAAGCGCATTTGAGATGCTATGTCAAATAAAAAATGCCCTCGCGGTGGATACCAGATATCAAATCAAAATATTTTAAAATTTAAAGATTTCACTGTGGAACGTTTAGCTGTAGTACCTTACCATAGAATCAATAACTTAACAAATCAAATAAATGACAAACAAAACAATGTTTTTAACAAATTTGAATTTTAAATTAGACATTACCGCCAACATCGTGAAACTCATACAAAATGTTTTTTGGCGGGGATAGTTGATATGGAAAGGGGAAGCACACAAGATCCCTTAGGGTCGAAGTGCTCCGAGACACGGTGTTTGGGCCGTTCGTTTTTTTTGGATCTGTGACAGCCACGGCTCAAGTTTTAAAACGCCGGAAGAGGGCGCCACATCGACAAGTGTGCGCCGCGAGTGTCTTCTGTAAGATGGCTGTGTTGTAGTACGTTTTCGTTATCGCTCCGCATACTCAACTTGTTACCGCTATAGTTAATCTATTTAAGAACAATTCCCAGTGACCATTGTGTGGACTCAAGTGCAAGTGCATTACCCACGGGATTATCGTCAGGGCGCGCCCGACCTGAAGAAGTAATCAAGGAATTTATCAGGTGAGCCAATTCATGTGGATTTTGCGCAGTCCAATTTTCGAACGGTCGTTTTTCTTACTCCTCACCTTAAATTAATGATATAGGTACTTCTCTTTTCTTTCTTTTCCTAAACTGCTCCTGAGGGATGTTAAAGCGTTACGAAGGGCGCTTACACCCCTTTTTATGGTCCTTCTAGCCTAATTTATAATTTTTCAAGCCTTTATGGTTCTTTTTTCAAGCCTAATCTAAATCAGTATAAAATACTTGTTTATTTGAATATATTTTGATGATTATTGCAACATTTTTTCGCTTAAAACCGCATACAAACTTATAGTTTGTACCTATTTATTTTTAATACTTATTCGTTTCAACCGCTAGTTGCATATTTTCGCAAAATAATTCTTATTTCCGCTCCAAATATTACATTATAAAGTACACGTCATATAGTCATACAGGCATTTAAGCGCGCCAGTTTTTTATCCTACGCGTTACGTCGGTAGTCGCATAATTTTTATCATTGCGTACTTATTGTGCGTAATTGGGTCAGTATTTCATTATCACGTTTTTATGAACCGACCGTATAATAAATACGAATAACTAGCTACTTATACCTACATATAATTCTCATATTAGTTTATTGCAAACGTACTAACGAAAACCTACAACTATTTAATATTGTATTACATAATCATTCAGCCAATACTACTCGCTTATAAGTATTTATTTCCCGCATTATTATAGTTTAAATCGTAAACATCATGTCTAAAAAATCAAGTAGTAAAGGCGAAATGAGTACCCCCGTCCCATCTAAGATTTTATTGTTAGAAGCTCGTGTGCAGATATTTTTCACGAGACTGCAAAATATTTATGATTCATCATTAGACATTATTTCTCCAGTATTACAAAATAAATTTCTTAGTTCGGTTACGTGTTTGGAAGGATTACGTAATGATTTTATGCAAACAATTGATGACCTAAATTTAGCAAAAATTGAGGTTGATCCTGAGTACAAGCCAGACTATAATTCTTTCCTTTCGTTTGATGAAATGTATTGTTCAGTCATTAAAACAAAAAAGGAACTGCAAGAAACCGCTACAGAACAATCCGTTTCAAGAAAACCAAATTTAAAATTACCACCTATTAATTTGCAAACATTTGATGGTGATTACAAGTCTTGGCCCGCATTTTTCGATTGTTATAACAATGCAGTACATTTTAATAATAGTTTAAATAGTTCGGAGAAGGTATTTTATTTGTGTGGCGTTCTGTCTCAAACTGCTTATGCTACGATAGCAGGCATTCCGCCTACCGGAGAAAATTACCAACTTATTTATTCTACCCTGGTAGATAAATATCAGGATGGTCGCACATTGGGTACATCTTATTTACAACAAATCCTTAATTTTAAACAGCTAACTTCGCAAAGTGTCGATGGTTTAAATAATTTCGTAGACACATTTTCAAGCGCAATTTCATCTTTTGAAAAGTTAAATATTCCGGACAAAAAAGATTTTATTTATTTATTTTTAGCTATACAAAAATTAGATAAGGAAACCATCCGCATGTATGAAAATCACGTTCGTGAGGAGAAGTTACCTACTTATGAAAGTTTAATGAAATTTTTACGCGAACAAAGTAAAATTATTGAACGAACTAATAATTCGTGTATTAATTCACATATTAGTAATAAATCCAACAATATTAAGTTACCGCCCAAGATACCCATTATGAAAAATAATACAAAGTCGTTTATTACTTCAAATAATTCTCATTTATGTTCATTATGTAACAAAACTGGCCATGAACAATTTTATCGCTGTTCTCAATTTTTAAAACTTACTCCAAAGGAACGTTATAACGCTGTTAAAGCAAACGGTGGTTGTTTTAACTGTTTAAGTTTTAATCATCGCATTAGTGCATGTAATTCGAATAAAACTTGTGGCACTTGTCAGTCAAAACTACACCATAGTTTACTTCATTTTCCCCGCCAGTCAACTAATTTGCCACAACCGGGAATCGCACCGCATAACGCCGCATCTGTTTCTGCTGCGGCCTCTCCGCCCGCGCGCGGGTCGCAGGCATCGTCGATGCCGGCGGCACTGCAGCCACCGGCCGCCGCGCAGACTTTGTTTACGTGTGACGTCACTGCCACTCCACAGTCGAGAGGCGCGTTTTGTTCTCACACAGCGCGCGCTGATAATTTATCAAACCCAACCACGGTTTTACTAGCAACCGCGCGAGTTATTATAAAGAATGCACGCGGAGACGAACATTTAGTTCGAGCGTTAGTCGACAGTGGTTCTATGAATGATTTTATTACTTATAAGTTAGGTCGAAAATTATCTTTAAATATAAAATCGCTGTCTGAACAAGTGACTGTTAATGGTTTTGGTGGTTCGTCGAATATTGTTAAAGGAGTTACGGAGGTAACTATTTTTTCTCGTTTTGACCGTAATGTTTCGTTTTGCCTGCATCCACTAGTAGTGGATAACATTACGGACCGCTTACCGACGTCTCCAATAGATAAGTCAATGCTAGATTATCTTTCTAGCACGCCCCTAGCCGATGATACATTCTCTGAGCCTGGTGAGATTGAGATGCTTATCGGCGCGCAACATTTTTCTCGTTTATTGCTGCCGGGTCACATCCGAGGGCCTCCAGGCACTCCAGATGCGATTCAAACCCCTTTAGGTTTTGTTTTAATGGGTGAAGCTCCCTTAGCTCAACCCAGACACCGCAACACATCAACAAATAATTGTTCTATTTCTCGTACGTTTTGTTCTATTACAACGCAACCGCTTGATACACTTTTGCGCAGTTTTTGGGAAATAGAAAATATTCCCACCCCTCGCCATACCTTGCTCAGTGAAGATGAGAAGAATTGTGAGCTAATTTATAATTCCACAATTTCTCGTGAGCCTTCTGGGACTTATACTGTCGCATTGCCTTTTAAAACTGATCCTACAATATTAGGTGACTCGTTCAGTGGATCGCGTAAGCGATTTCTCGCATTAGAAAAACGTTTTTTGAAGTCACCACAGTTTCGTTCCGCATACGATGATATTATTATCGATTACTGCAAAAAAGATTATTTAGTTCCGAAATCTCTAAAGGAGACTGCCACGGGCTATATAATACCGCACCACGGAGTAATTCGTGAGGATAAATTAACTACGAAAGTAAGACTCGTACTTGACGCCAGCTCACGCACTGATACAAATATCTCACTTAATGATATTTTGTACTCAGGGCCCAATTTACAATCGGATCTGTTCTTGATTCTTTTGAACTTTAGACTTTTTCCCATCGCGTTTTGTGCTGATGTGGAACAAATGTACCTGCGAATTAAAGTACACCCTGAGTTTCATAAGTTTCAACGAATGTTATACCGTTTCAATGAATCTGATCCTATTCAGATGTATGAATTTAAGCGAGTCTGTTTTGGTCTTTCGTCGAGTCCTTATCTGGCCCTGCGCACTATCCATCAACTTGCGAAAGATGAGTGCACTAATTTTCCTCTTGCCGCTGACACTATCAGTCGCGGTCAATTTTTCATGGACGATGTTACTACTTCTGTGGATAATTTAAACACTGCAACTGAAACAGCCTTACAATTAATTAGTATGTTTAAGGCAGGAGGTTTCAGGCTTCACAAATGGTCCAGTAATTCCAAGGAATTGCTTAGTAAGTTACCGCAAGACCATTTACACCCGCAAACAATAAATTTTGACTCAACTGCTACCCAAAAGGTTCTAGGCATCACATGGGATCCTTTTGTAGATAATTTTAAATTTGTAATTTGCCCTAGTAACAGCCCATGCACCAAACGCTCCATGCTTTCGGTTATAGCTCGTTTGTGGGATGTCATGGGTTTAGCTGCACCACTTATTTTGTATGCTAAGTTTCTTATCAAGGAACTCTGGCTTCTAAAATTGGGTTGGGACGATCAACCGCCTCAACATATTTTGGATAAATGGACTCAATTTCAAAATGAACTTCCCATGTTAATGCAATTAAATATACCGCGTCATATTGGTATATCAAAGGGTTGTAGTGCTTCGTTACTAGCTTTCTCTGATGCCTCTGAACGAGGTTACGGTGCTGTAATCTATGTTCGAGTACAAGGCGCACTCGAAGTCACTGTGCGATTGCTTTGTGCAAAATCTAAGGTTGCACCCGTTCAAACAATTACGTTAGCTCGGTTAGAACTCATGGGTGTTTATTTAATGGCCAAACTGTTGAGACTAGTTATCTCTAATTACGAAAACTGCTTTAAATTTGATAAAATTTTTGCTTTCAGTGATTCCACCATCGCTCTCAACTGGGTAAATTCTAGCCCACACTGCTTAAAAACTTTTGTGGCGAATCGAGTTGCTAAAATTCAAGAGTGCTTAAAACCTCACCACTTTTATCATATCTCGGGCACAGATAATCCCAGCGATTGCTTATCACACCCGCACAACTTATCCATAACTCCACCTGGTTGGTTGGGCCCGCTTGGTCATATTCTCAATTCGAGGATTGGCCGATTAAATCGTTTACACCGCTCGCTTCAGATGAGTTACCCGAAATCAAATCGGTAGCTTTAACAAATATTTCCCCCGTTATAAACAAAAAATCAGTTCTAATTTCTCTAAGTGAACGTGTTTCCAGTTGGTCACGATTCCTTCGTATAGTAGTTTACGTTTTGCGCTTTTGTAAAATTTTAAAATCTCGGGGTATTATAACTGCAAATGACTTAGATACTTCCGAGTCATGGATCATTCGCGCTATTCAAGAAAGAGATTTTTCGGAATATATATCTTGTATCAAATCGGGCAAGCAGTGTCCGAAGTCAATTCGTAAATTAAGGCCTTTCTTATATAACGGAGTTATACGCGTAGGGGGTCGCTTGGGTAATAGTGATTTAACTTTTGATCATAAACATCCAATTCTCATGCCAAGCAAGAACCGTGTCGTAGATTTAATTATAGATCACGTTCATAAGGTATCCTGTCATGCAGGACCTCAACTTACTATTTCATTATTACGGCAAAAATTTTGGATATTAGCTGTCCGTAAAATTGTTCGTGCAAGAATACATTCTTGTATTCGGTGTTTTAAAGTACGCCCAAAGACTATGCCCCCACCGGTTATGGCTAACTTACCTTCTTGTAGATTACAAATTTCGAAACCCTTTGCGCATACCGGCGTAGATTACGCTGGGCCTTTATCTATTTCTCTCGTTAGGAAGCGTGGCATGCGTAGCCAAAAGGCGTACCTCTGTATTTTTGTATGTTTGACCACGAGGGCAGTACATATAGAAATTGCCCCCGATTTAAGTACCCATTCTTTTCTAAACGCATTTAAAAGATTTATTTCACGTCGTGGCCCGATCGAGAAAATTTATTCTGATCAGGGCACAAATTTTGTAGGCGCCAAGGCCTATTTAAATGATCTCTATGATTTTTTGTTTTCCGCTTCTTATACGGAAGAGTATAAGAATGAATTAGCGCGAAACCGTATCTCTTGGGTACTCAACCCACCAAGTGCTCCCCACTTTGGAGGAGGTTGGGAAGCCACAGTTAAGAGTTTTAAAACACATTTATTCCGCGTCGTAGGTTCTCAAATACTAACTTATGAAGAGCTACTTACTGTACTGTGCCAAATAGAGGCAATTTTAAATTCTAGACCGCTCGGCATAATTAGTGAGGATCCGTCTGAACCTCTACCGCTCACACCATCGCATTTCTTGAATACGAGACCATTATGTTCATTCCCCTCGGCTGATGTATCCGATGTAAAACCTAGTCTGCTTTCGCGATATCTACTTCTAGACTGCCTTGTCCAATCATATTGGAAAAGGTGGCAGAACGAATACTTACACACATTACAGACACGTGAAAAATGGAATACTGATTCTCGTCCTGCACAAGAAGGAGAATTAGTTTTAATAATGCGTGAAAATACTGCTTCACTTCATTGGCCTTTGGGCATAATAACAAAAATATTCACCGGAGAGGACGGGCGCGTAAGAGTCGCTTTAGTTAAAACGAAAACTGGCGTACTTAAACGTCCTATAATCAGACTTTGTCCCCTTCCTAAGTTGCAATAAAATATTTTTTTTTACTCTGCTATAACATATTAGTATTAACAATTAGTCAGTAATAGTTATTAGTTAATCCGCTTCATATAATTATTTTTATATTCCCTATTTCTTTCTCTCGCTGAGAGGTTACTATTTTGAAAGAGGACCTTTCAAGGCGGGGAGTGTGTTTGGGCCGTTCGTTTTTTTTGGATCTGTGACAGCCACGGCTCAAGTTTTAAAACGCCGGAAGAGGGCGCCACATCGACAAGTGTGCGCCGCGAGTGTCTTCTGTAAGATGGCTGTGTTGTAGTACGTTTTCGTTATCGCTCCGCATACTCAACTTGTTACCGCTATAGTTAATCTATTTAAGAACAATTCCCAGTGACCATTGTGTGGACTCAAGTGCAAGTGCATTACCCACGGGATTATCGTCAGGGCGCGCCCGACCTGAAGAAGTAATCAAGGAATTTATCAGGTGAGCCAATTCATGTGGATTTTGCGCAGTCCAATTTTCGAACGGTCGTTTTTCTTACTCCTCACCTTAAATTAATGATATAGGTACTTCTCTTTTCTTTCTTTTCCTAAACTGCTCCTGAGGGATGTTAAAGCGTTACGAAGGGCGCTTACACCCCTTTTTAAGCAGCTTCGGCTTCAGCCCCTTGCATAAGAATAAGAATAATAACAAATTGGAATTGTCTTCCTACCATCTAGGATGTGAAAAGAACTGTCTTAATGACTATTAAAGATTTAACGAGTAAGGTTCTATTGAATAAGATAAGTCGTTAACTGGAATATATAACAGAGATCCTTGAATTTAGTCAAATAATAAAGACAACATGCTTAGTAAAACAAACTTCAAATTTTAAAACGAACAGCTTTCAAACATTACACGACCTTATTTAATTTTAAATCCTTCTTAAAAAAAGAATTTTCCGTAGTCGAAAGAGTCTTCAGTATTTATTTTCTTACTTGATGTTAGCTTTAAAACGTGGTTGTCACACTTTTTAATGCATCCAGAGAGTGCTTGCAACAGACCTCATGATGGCAACTAATGTGGTGGTAATCCTACTGTAAAATTCTCAACGATATACATACCGCAAAACCTTTATTTCAATGATGTTATAAAAAAACTAAAAATCTTTCTCATGTTCCTTTTGTGAAAATTGTAATAGTAACAATGATCTTTCTTTCTCTGTACCCTGTAACTGTGCACTAACTTTTGACTCCGGGGCAATACAAATCGTGTTTTAGATCTGTATAAAACTTGTGTATTTACAAAACTGTCACCGAGTTGAGGTGCTACGTCGATTGCAGCGGTTGGTGGGGCGCTAGTCTTCTCCATTGGTTAGGTTGTCTCTCCGGGGTTTCCTCTTCCTGTAAACAATAATAGTAATTTTATGTTTATATTTTCACTTCTTAATAAAATTAAAATTAGTACTAGTACTTAATAAAATTAAAACTAGTACTAGTCCGGGCGGCTGTGTTGCGGATTGCTGTATTCCTGCGCAGCCGCCCGGATTGGGGAAGATGCTGGGTTCGATTCCCGCCTGTGGCAGGTAGATTTTTTCAGTGTATTCTTTCTAGTATTAAAAGAGATATAGGCGTTTGTAAACGCAAAAATTGTTCCCTATAAAACTAGTAATTGTAGTTTCACCAGAGTTCTTGGTGTAAGAACACGTGTTGAGAGACTTCTATTTTAACCCAATCTACCGTACCTACAAATTTATTGTTACTCTCTAAGTAAAATCACTTTACATTAGCAAAATGCGTAATCTTAATAATAATAATACCCTTTTATAGCACACAAGAAATTAAGCACGCGCAATAAAAATAACAGAAGAAATGTACAACCTTGTGCTAAAGGGCAATACTGGGGAATACAGGGGATGGGTGCAAGAATAGAGAATTAACTTCAATAAGTAATTTTTTGTGACAACTTTATGTGTCGCGAACGCCATTAATTTAGAAGAAGAAAACTAAGAATTGATATAAGTTTTGTTCTTTAGCAGGAAAGTCATAGCAGCTAAGAAATAGACCTGGGCAGGACATGACGCTCGAATGGATGAAGGTGTTTTCAAATCGCACAGGCCCATTTCGTAATAGCTATAGCGAGCCCGCGCGATATCGTTCTGAGCATGTAATGATGATTATGGTGATGATTAGACACATCGTCACTGCTAAAAGGAGATCATTCAGGATCATTCAAATACAGGCCTTTCCTGAAAATGTCAAAAAAAAATCGGGAGTGGTCTCGCTTTGACTTTCTCGTATACCGGAAACGACTCAAAAGTTGATAGAAACCTTATATTTTGATGTCATACATGCATATTAAATTTTGGTCACCCATCCCAGTACCGACCGCGCACTTGGTTGCTTAACTTTCGTGATCGACGTCCAAAAGTTGATAGAAACTATATTTGATGCGTGTTAAATTTGGTTGCAATAAGTTAAAGCATACTCGAGTTATTGTGAACACAGAGATAATTCCAAAAAAATATTTTTGGACTCGGGTAGGTCTAAAATGTGTAAATCCGTCAAAATCTCGAGGTCAAATTTTTTGATCATTACAAGACTTCCTCTTTACTACGTATACGAGCAAGTAAAAAATGGTCCGTGTGGTTAGCAGTAGTCATTTGGAGCAAAGGTTAAAGTTGTACGATTGCTCGCGGCCGAGATAAGCCGGATTTATATTTTTCTGACATGTCGTGTTGTGATGCGTCATATAACGGTATGGGTTTCATACATTTAGTATGGTGAGATTTATATTAGCGTGTCGCGATATGTTGTGTCACATCAGGGCAGCAATTACCATTACCAACCAATAGTACCATTTTTTTCGTTGGCCGGCACATTCAGAACAGACCCAAAAACTGATCACTTCTATCAAGTATTGAATACTATAGTTACATGAGATATATAGATAAGATCACACTATATACAACATGTAAACTAAATAACCAACACCCTGAATACAGGTGGTTTGGGATCGCCTTCCGAGTTGATTTCAATTTTTTTTTTGAAAAAAAAAAACGGAGTGTTTGGCGGGAAATCATGGCGTCTGGATGTCGATCTTTATTTCGATAATTCAAAATTGCTTCAGAGTGGATTTTGTGCAGTGATAGTGGTGTCGTTTTGTTGCATAAGCATCCGTGTTGACGAACAGTTATGAGGAATCATTGAAATAAAGGTTTTGTGTATGTGGCGTTGTGAATTGTATATAGTGGTTGCAAATCCCACTATACAATTCTCATCAGTCACCATCATGAGGTCTGTACCATACACTTCTCGCCAAGCACTCCCTAGATGCATTAAAATGTGCGACGCCCATATTTTAATGCAAATATCAAGAAAGAAGACAAATACAGACAGGGCTGTATGGACTTGATATCCTTTGCCCGTCCCGTAAGGGACAAAAGAAACAAAAAAAAAAAAAAAAAAACGTTTTTTTACTGACATATGAAAGCTATAGCCTATACAACATGTAAACTAAATAACCAACACCCTGAATACAGGTGGTTTGGGATCAGCTTCCGAGTTGATTTCAATATTTTTTTTTGAAAAAAAACGATCTTTTTTTTAAAAAAAAAAGTACCCAGAAAATGCTGTACCTACAATATTTTCTGGGTACTTTTTGTTTTTTTTTTTAAAAATGTTGTATATAGGCCATAGCTTTCATATGTCAGTGCTAAAAGCTCAATAATTTTATTAGAAGAACGCACCGGCTATAGACTAGATTTTATTTTCTTCTGGAATAGAGAGAACATAAAACAATAATTTAGGAGTGCTAAGTAAGAAATTATAAGGTTTTTACCTGTATTATTGTGATCGAAACCGTGTCTGGTTTCATGTCTTCCATGTGTTTTATATCCTCAGAATGTTCACCATGATCCATGTTCCTGTAAAAAAATGTTAATAAATTAATAATCTTATTACCTTCAGTAAGACTGATTACATTTCTCCGGGTCAATATATTTTTGTTTCTTTTTTCTGTAGCACTTCAAATGGCTTCACGATAAATTTTTAAACATTCGTAAAAATGTCCGCACTAATTTTTCCTTAGCCGCATGCGCCTGACGTGACGTCATCGTCCTCTCACTCGCTCGAGCGTCGTACGGAAAGGACGTGTCGCGCGCGTAATATATTAATATTCGAGACTGTGTTATAGTTATAGATAACGGACAATTTTAATAATATAATAATTTTGGATATTTTTTATAAACTTAAAGAAATAAATATTTTTGAAAATGAGGGTCGCCGCGGCGGTGACCGCTAATAAATCAAATTAAACCAGAATACTTACAAATAAAAATATAATGATACAGTATGGATTAGGTATAAATATTGTGAGAACGCGAGCGGGCGGCAAGCGCTGTAGAGGCCGATGACGTCACACGGTTATTAGCTTCGCGCCAGCGACGAGAAGCGGTGTTATAATTTTATACCAAACCGAAATGTATTATAACTTTGTAAATACGTATCGTATCGAAGTGAAATAAAAACTGTTGATTATTTAGTATTATTATTTTTCCCAATCTCATGTTCATACAAAACTGGTCTTTACGTTGCATACATTTTATTTTTTGTATGGAATGATGCAGCTGAATTTTTCGGTCAATTGATTCCCTTCATATTTGGGGCAAGCACTATAAATCACGAGTAGACTTTTTTTATAGGATGAAAATGTTTTCCCAGTCACCCTATAGTTGTCTCTTTCCCCCACGCATAGTCGCGCGACATCACCCTCTCTTTCCTACATCTAGCGGAAATGTTCGCCTTAACAAAGTTCTTAATTTCACAGTAGTCTCAATTAATCACTTACTTCCGGCTTCCGGAATGGAATCTGCCACCTTCACCCCGTATTCTGTTCATTGCGTGCCGATGCCTCGACTCGTGTAGATATTTCTGAAATAAATTAATAAAACTATATATTTTTCATTCGCCACAAAACTATTAGCTCTCAATAAAATACAGTTTTAGTTAAATATTTCATAATCCAAGTTTCTTTTCGTTTGTTTTAAAATATAGAAAATTACAATTTTCGTTGGCAATCAACAGAAAAACTGATTAATGGATCGTTTTCTACAGATTTCTAGATACTTTTTTTCATATAAGTTGTACCTCGGTGTATAATTATTAGGGCAAAAACTGAACACATCCACATTTTTTTTCTATAAAATATAAACTATGTTACTCATTCAAAATGTATCATTAGCTGCCTAGTACATGTACGCTTTACTGGATTGGAGTAGCGTACTGGATTGCACGCGCGAAAGCGTGCACGCACAATCGCGTGCGCTATCTTTTATCAGTAAGTTTAACCACATTTTCTTACGCGCGCTATTGTGCGTGTTCGTTTTTGACAACAAAAAGAGCGCCCGTGTAAGTTTCTCCGGGGTTCTTGTTGTAATGTAAATAACACATGTGGAGAAACTCCATTTTTAACTCAATCAATCTACCGTATAATTTATTGTTACTTTAAGATCACTTGACAAAATGCGTAATCGTTGTGCCACGGCATCATTTATTAAGAACAGAATAGAAGACAGCTCACACGAGGTAGACCGCGCAAGCCTGGCGTTGGGAGTGTGTGCAATTCGCACAGTTTTCTGAAGTGTCATTGCGCGCCTAAGAATTTATCCTCTAAAGGAAACCTTTGAAGACGCGATTTCGCGGCGCGTGATCTTTTCTGTTCCATCCAACATCCTTTATACGCACGCTTTTTCGCGTGAAAGAGAAAATTTCACGCGAAAAGGCGTGCGTGTCAAGCCCGCTATTCTACTGGTTAAAGATTTTTTTCAACACAAATCTGTCAGTCCCACTTATTGCATAAATTCGGTGACTGTGCACGCGTTTTCTATGAGAATATATCTTTACCGGTCTCTCCTTAGGAATCTTGCCTTGCTCGTGGAGCTTGGCCCTGGCAGCCCTTCGCTTCAGTATCCGCTTGTACTGCCTGGCGTTCACATACAGCAACGGTTCCTCGTCAGAGCCAGCGGTTGACGAGCAAGCTTCAGACGATGTAGCCCCACTGTTGTTACTGTTGCCTGCAAACTGAACATCCAACATGTTATAAAGGACTTGAAATTTATCACGTTGAATCTATATCAATACATTGGCGAAGCATAAAACAATAATGCATCTGAGTTGGACTCCCATTCAGCATTACAATACATTATAAATTATTTGCATCTTAAATAATTCTTCTTCTAATAATTGTATGTATATTTGTGTGCTGAATAAATATTTATTCTATTCTTTATTCAATGCTAATGTAAAAACCTCCAACATTATGGACTAACTATTTCAGTACTGGATACCAGTTGAGAGTGCTAGAGTGTATTTAGTTTCATTAGATAGCCAGCGGCCGTCTAATCTGACAGAATGCATATCTTGTTTTAGCAATGTGTATATTACTTGTCAATATGTGAAGTGGCAGGCAGACATAATATGTTTGACAGTTTATATCACGCGTGTGGCACGCAGATTGCATTTTTTATAGTACCCGCGGAGGAAACCCGCCACTCGACGCCATTGTGGTGTTTTGGAGGTGCCAACACCCAAAGGAATAATAGATATGTTGTGTACATTTTTAGATTGACGCTCCAATTCTATGTTAGTGTCTTGATATACCATTGATGTGACAAGGGGACAAACCTCTGTAGATAAACATCGGGAGTGGTCTCCCCTTGACTTACTCGTGTACCAGAAACTACTCAAAAGTTGATAGAAACCTTATATTTTGATGTCATACATGCATGTTAAATTTTGGTCACCCATCCCAGTATCGACCGCGCACTTGGTTGCTAACTTTCGTGATCGACGTCTCAGAAGTTGATAGAAACTTCATATTTTGATGTTATACATGCATGTTAAATTTGGTTGCAAGCATACTCGAGTTATCGTGCTAACGCACAGACACACAGACATACAGAAACAGACACACGCACAGACATAATTCCAAATAAATATTTTAGGACTTGGGGAGGTCCAAAACATGTAACGTCCGTCAAAATCTCGAGGTCAAATTTTTTGACCATTACAAGACTTCCTCTGTACTACGTATACGAGAAAGTAAAAATGTAAATAAAGTTCTTACCATAACAACATTGGGCTGATTGACAATCTGCTGGGGTTGTACCGCATTACTGACACTTGCTACTTGCACCAAGTTTCCATTTAGATTTATTACTGGAAATAGAAATTGATATTATAACATTTAATAAGAAAAATATGCTAAAGGTATTATTAAGGTGTAAACCTTACCTGTTGGCTGATGGATGATTTGTAACTGATCTACTGCAGGCTGGGCACTGGCTGTAGGCTGGTATAGGAAAGTCTGTCCATCTGGAGTTTGGACCAGTTGCATTGGTTGCATGTTACCACCAGCACCTATTACAAGCAATAATCTCTAAATTAAAACAGAAAGAGACATAAAAATAGACTTCTAAATTCCTACATTTTAAATAGTGTAAGTGAGATTTATTGCACTTTATAAAATTTTTATTATGGTTGCCATAAAAACTTTTTAAGTACACTTCCTGACTCGGCGCGTTTATGTTCCGGTACCTAATCTATTTCTTTAGGCGCCTTCCTCAGCGGCACGTTGCTGTACTGAATCTGTCTCTTAAGGCGCCTTCCTGACTGGCTCGTCTCGGTACCAAATCTGTACAGATTCCTTACAAATTCTTTACCGAGTGCATGCAATTCCGCACCTACCGAAATGAAAAAGCACAGAGCCGGTGAGGAAGGTGCCTTACTGAGAATCAGTTTCTGACAAACGGGATGAGCGAATTGAGTAGCCCGGTTCAAAGCCGCTTTAATTGGTCTGCATAAAATCTATAGATACTGAAATGATGCACTCTGTAAAGAATTGGTACCGAATCCATGCACAGTCAGTGGTGCGGAAGAAGGGACCTTAGTCTCAAATACTATTTTTTAATAACTTACCCTGAAGACTGGAAATCGGAACAACTTGCAGCTGTTGTAATTGTTGCCCGTTCGGGGTAGCTACCTGGGGAAACAACAATGAAAAATTGTAATAGAACACTCCACCATAGACGAAATTTGTAAAAAATATGTTTTATGAAACTTTCTCAAAAAGATGATGATAATTTAATTTGACTTTTTACATCAATGAACTGAGGGCTTATTTCATTGATGTAAAAAGTCAAATTCAATTTTTCAATAGTGCACATGACCGAGGACATCAACTAGTGTCTATCTAATCTAATAATAGTGAAAATTTTTAGTTTTTGGTAGTTTGACTTACTACATTATGTGTGGAAATCAAATTGTTTATTTAGGACTAGTTTCACAGATGATGATTAGATGTACCTGGCTGTTAATCAACAGTTTGTATGGTCTATCTGTCAAGTAAGCGCTAATGGGTACTTAGGTACTTATGTCATGTGATACAGACCCATAATTTATTAAATCTGAATATTCTGACATTATATGGAATGTAGGTACATATTATGTGCTTCTCGTTAGCATAACTGGCCATTGCACATCAAAATCTATCACAAGGTTTGTGACTAAAGTATGATATGAAAATTTTTATTTTGTTTCTTTAATAATTATTAACATAAAACTGCATTTGAAAAAACTTAAAATAAATGTTGGTGATACTACTACCTGGATTTGTGGAGTTCCAATCTGTGAGCATGTGCAAAAAAATTTGCAAAATATTAACCCTAGTAATATTACATACACATAATCACACTCACAATCCCAAAAGGGTCAAGCAAAGTTTCAGGTAACATTCAATCACATACAAAGCCACACCTAGCAGTATGAGCCATACAGTAACCTCAAAACAACATAATCATAACTAATATTATATATGGGAAAGTGAGTTTCTTGCACTGGGAAGGACAAAGGATAATATGTTTGACTTGATAACCAACATTGATGGGAGTGAAGCCGCAGGCGACCGCTAGTTACAATATATGACACAAACAGCTATAATATTACTAACTTCATTCATAATTAATTAATGGCTTTGCAGAATTAGGCATTTATGTAGCCAATGCTGAATGAATATACAAAACATTATTTTTATTGAATTTATTCAGTATTTATATTGAATACCAAAAGTTATAAGGTACTATTTATATCCCTTTACAACCGGAAAGTTTTTTTTAATATTCTTACTATAAAACCTTTATATTGGCATTCTGATAGTTCTATAGGGCCAAAATAAAATAGTTAAAAAAATCTCGAGTTCATAGTTAATCCACAAACCTACCCGCACGTTCGTGAGTCGCAGGTTGTAGGTGACACAGTCACGATCGTGAGGTTAATTAAAACTAATCTTATAATTTGGTAGTTTGAGGGAAAATAAAAAGTTTTTTAAAGTAATGGGCCTCTTTATTAATCATTAAGTTATTATTAATTAAGTCTTATAGAAATTGTCTTAGAACTAAACATTTGGACAAGCCTTTGGCAACAAGATACATTTTTTTTTTGTAAAACGGTAACAAAACAAAAATAAACTTCTTAAATTTAACGTTTATTTAAAAAATGTTTACTATACAAATCTTAGAGTAATAATTAGAAACTATCAGATCATACTGTGGTGTGGTAAGACTTGAAGCAGTCTTTATCACGTGCGATGCACAAATAGGAGTCACATTTTTCGCAAAGAACCTTTGTGCGACTATTCATACCGGCACATTCTTGGTGCTTTTATTTCGTCTAACACTGGAAAATGTTCGTATCCATCATATCGATTTGCTTTAGATGGCCTGTTTGCTGGTCTGTATTGTCTTTTCGGAAGAAGAACTTCGTTTCCAGTCAGCGGCGGTTCATTTTCGGTATTGCTCGTTGATGGCCGCCCTATTGCTGGCATGCTTGACAATCCATCAGCAATGTTGAGGGGAAAATCCACCAAGGCAATATTTCCCTTCTGCTCAGTTATCAAAATAGTCTCAGAAATACTCCATTGGACTCCTAACAGGAACAACGGGCAGTGAAATGTAGTCATGACAACGATCATTAAAAGGTTCCAAACTCTCTTTTGAGGAGGTTGTCGCGAAGATCGAGGGCGTGGAGTTGATTGTGATGTACCAGGAATAATCTGCATCGATGCAGATTCTGGTGCTGTAGATGGCAGTGGTTCAGGTTCGAGTTCAATTATAAAATTATCGATCTGAAGGTTTTCTAACATGCTGGGTTGAATTTCATCCTCGTCGTCCTCATAATCTTCGATGTTGGAGAAGTTTCCATCGCCCAGCGCTTCTAATACTTGGTCGTCGTTCAAATTTCTGCCTAAAATATTAAAAAAGATACTATCAGTTACTAAATCTATGTATACACAATGGTCAAGAACAGTACCCACTCCCAAATAACATTTAGAGCTTACAACCGGAGCCGCACGATCGTAGCAGTTAAACTTTACGACTTAATTGTAATTAAACCGCAGAAGTTAGCACAATACTAAAATTATCTACGTATTAAAACATCGTTTTAACTTTAAAATAAGTACAAAACGCTCTCAAAAAATAATAATTAATAATTAAAATATTCACTTACCTGCGGCGCGACGAGGGTCAAAAAACGCAGCCATCGTTCATCACAACACACCCGTGACTGACCGCTCCCACCCCGCGCATGTATTTTTTCTCGCGCGTAGAATACTCCTCACAAACGATCAACGCCGGTTGCGGTCGGAAAAAGTAAATCGTTTGGCGCCAATAATTTTTTAAACTAAAACTCACGCTCGTATCAGTCCGAGTGTAAAGGGATATACAGAGATTGTATGCACTGATTGCTGTCCACACACTATCATGTTCATAATTCTAAAAGGAGTTGGGCAGCTTTGTGTAATATTTACTTACATATAAACCATATCTGGCAGTATTGATGATCCATACTGCCAGATTCAGTTCCACTAAATAAATAGCTAGTAGGTAATAGTTTGGCAGTCAGTCAGTCACCTACTTAAAAGGGAGCAAAAAGTAGGTATACTTATGTAATTTGTTTTAATAAGTTTCTATTTATCTACTTCATAGATTTATCAATTACCTGAATAGCAGGTGCCGAAGAGGGGATAGCATGGACTACAATTTGTTGTCCATTAGGGCCCTGAATCATGTGAGGAGAATTGTTCATCTGAACAACTTGTAACTGCTGTCCGTTCACCGTCATTACTTGGGTGCCGTCTGAACTCTGTATCTGAGCGTGCTCCATATTCTTTACTGAAAAATTTATAGACATCTTACATTCAGATGACAATATTCGAATTATACAAATATATACAGACTACGTTCTTAGAATTAAGTTTACATTCTTTGAAATTTAGTTAAGTATTAGTTTTTCATTTTTACAGTCCTAATTCTTGTTAGATAAAAGCAACACGTCATTACTTCGAGGACATAGCGAACGTAACCAAAATGGCTGCTTCTAGCATAATTTCGGGCGACATGAAAAAATATATTTCACAGTACAGAAATTATTTACAACAAATGTAATTGTAAACATAAATTACTTCTTCCGCGAAAGAAAATTCACCGAATAACAAAACTTACATTGGATATCCTCACTGGTTTTTCGATGATTGGTTGACAAAGGATAGACCAATGGACGAAGTCAATGATCGCAAGAACGCAGTAGATTGGTTCGAAACATTACCACTCCCAAAGAAGCGCGGCTAGCCGACTATCCAATCGGTCACGTAATTAATGGTTTGTCTATGGCTAGTATGTGGAAAACTTTTACAAAACTAATTTTTTATGTTTTGTTTAATTTATTTCATTGTAATTTATTAGCGAACTTTCCCCATTCCAGTAATACGTTCATGGCAATTTAATTTTTTTTTGCCACAATGTAAAAGTAGTCTAAAAATAATTCCTTTAATTTTATTTCTTTGCTGCTTTCATTATATTTCTTTAATTTCGTATTACGTAAGTAGTATAAAATAATGTTACTGGAGTTTAAAAGTTAGTTTTAGTTTATTTATATGAAATTAAGTATACTTTCCAGAAGCATGCTTTAGGCCATGGTCTCGAAGTCAGCGACGAGCGATGAGAGAGCGGGGTGGGCGGCGGCAGCTCCGCGGTGCGACCTTGGCCACGATGGCGCGACGAGTTTTGCGTCCGCGGTCAGAAAGAAAAATGACAATATGAGATGAACGGAGACGTTGGTGTGACTAGAGTCCGCGGCAGGCAACCGTGACTAGCTGAGTATATAGCAGGTGGTAGCGCGTCCTGCGTATTTATCAAATGTGTTGATTTTTCTGCGCTTTCCGTGCGTCACGTAGCCACATCAACGTGGCATTCTACAGTGGTAAGGTGCAACGTCTTCACTTTCCCTTCCGCAGGCCTGCTCACTTCCACCTGGAATCACGCGCGCTGCTCACTCACGCGGTGCCGCGGCCGCCGCCACTGCCCGTCGTCACCTCGCTTGTTGCGGACTTCGAGTCTGTGGCCTTAATGTAAACTAATATTATTAATAACTTTTACATTATTATCGTTAGAATTAGGCTCCCCACAAGGTGAACCGATGCTGATGAAGTACGCGGGAAGCCACTAGATTCGAGCAGGGACCGATTGGGCACAAAGCTCTTGTGGGCGACCTATGACCAACGGTAGGCTCTGGTGTGGTCTTTCGGCTGAAATGATGATGATTATTATCGACTACACTGATGATATAAATTTATGAAAGAAAAAGTATTATATTTTGTGAGTGATTTTGTAAAAAAGCTGTATAGTTTTAACTTTTTTCTATATTTCGAGAAAATAATAAAGTAAATTGTCTATGCTTGTGGCTTTGTCAATTTGACATTTTGTGAATTTTGTGATTCTGTGGATTTTGTGAATTTGTTTGTTTGTCAAACAAGTATAAGAAAGCGTCCCTATTTCAGCAGGATACTTTTATTTTCATGAAAGTGTTTAAATGTATTAGAATAAACTAAGTTTATCGCTCATATGTTGATATAACGGGAGTTTGTAAAATGAATTCCACAATATCTGATGATTTAACCCGGGATCAATTAGCATCGGAAGCAGCAAAGTGTTTTCGTAGGTTATGTTTTAAATCTCGAATTCCTATTTCATTTGTTTTCCTTCATTGTCATGCATAAATTATATTGTTTTGTTGCAGAAAATATTTTTTCGAATAACCAAAACCTCAGTTTGCTGCATAAGGAGTTATTGGAGGTAAATCTGTCCATAGCTGCGTATGTTCAGGAAAGTAAGCGTCGGTTGACTAGCCTAAGATTGGGCTTAGCTAATGAAGCCACTAGTTCTCACAAAGTTGTAGACATATTGTCTGATAAATAAACGTAAGTATTGGTGTTAATCCATCATTAGTAAGTAGATTTAATTATTTGTTACATATTATGGTATAATTTGGTTGTTGAATTTACTGAGTTCGGATTATATAGGCCCTGCATGCTTATATTATTATGAAAAGTTTGCTTGGTCATTAAATTTGTATTGCGATGCCTGACTGCCACCAGTATACATATTATAATCTACAAATAAACATTTGTTTTATTATTATCTAATTTCTAGTTTAAAAGATTTATTTTCTGAATAAATGTTAAATTGTTTTTTCAGAAAATGTCTCAATCAGTATCAACACCAGAGAATCCCATCTCAAATATGACTTCCGGCAAGAGACCAAAAGACAAGAATAAAATTAAATCCTTCGAGTGCCAATCTGCAAAAAATTTTATATCATGGTACAAACAAATGATTGACAATGATCGTCAAAGTCTCGGCCTGTACTTGTCTAATGACTCAATTTTAGAGTGGTTTGGTAGAACAATAAAGACAAGAAAAAAAATATCTGCCTTCTTAAAATATGACATGCAGTGCTCTACACATGATTTTGTTACTATCAAGAACATAGACAAGATTACGAGTCGACAGGAAAGAATGTCAGGGTTGGTATATTAAACAAGTGTTTTTAATAAATTTAACTTCTTTACTATCTTCGTTTTCTTCTAACCTTAATCCCTTCCACTTAGTAGTTGTAGATCAATACATAGTTGAAATTTATATGAAATAAAAAATTGCAGGAAAGAAGACACTAAATTGCTTAATCCAGAACACTCTCCAGAGATCATTAGTTCTAGAATTGGTAAGAGAAGGGTTTTGAGATCAAATTGTAGCAGCCCTGAATGGGCAGAGGGTTGCCAGCCTGTTGATGATGATAAACCACCAAGTAAAAAAAAACTGAAAACCTCTGAGCCTTTAGATGTCGAAGTTTGTAGCGGTCAAAGAAATGGTGTGAAGAGGAGATTTGATGGAGATAGTTTGGATTTTAACAATAAAGGTGACGGAGCAATGGATAGGAGAGTGAAACGTAAGTTAATGCCAGTCACACCACCAAACAATGAGTTAGGTCAAGGTGATTGCATGCCGTCAACCAGTGGCACTGATGCTGATAGGTCACATAATGCTTTAAATGCACAATTACCGAAATTCTATGTGGAATGTAACGGTTACATTCAGTTTATGAGGATAAGGAACAGTAATAATAGGGATGCTATGAAATGGGAACGCAAATGTAAAGCTCAAATTAGTTACTCTGTAGATCCTCTAAATGTAGGGGAATATATAATTTGGGCTATTCACTATACTGATGAGAGCAAATGCAGAAGAAATCTTTTATCTGCTTTTGAGGAAGTTGCTAAAGAGGAATTAAAGAAATTGTCAATTGATGGTTAGAGGGCATTTTAATGGAACACAACTCCACTATAGTTTACTTACTGTTATTTTTAGTTCTGTGATGAAAACTCAAATATACAGATTTTATTTTAATGTTCTCAGTCATGTTGCGAAATACAACTATTTTTACTTGTTATGTTTTGGAAATGTATTCTTATAGCATATTTTAATTTTATTATTCCTCTGGACTCTCATAGTGCTTAGCAAGCAATTATTTACTATTATACTCTATGGTAAATTGAACTAGCCAGTTTCAAGCGAAAAACAAGTTTAAAATCATAATGAACTCTCTACATTATAAATGTTTTAATAAACCAAAAAGAACATTTCAAAGTATGTACAATGCATATGCAACTATCATTAGTTCCTTTTGAGAATTCAACATACTTTCTAGCAATACTAGAAAGTATTTTGAATTCTCAAAAGGAACATTTTAAAGTACATACTAGAAAGTTGAATTTTCGTTTAAAAGGAACTCCGAACTTTGCCATAGTGGTACATCCCATGGATTTTATAGACATGTGATACATAGAGTGTATTTTTCTATGATAAAGCATTTATTTTTATATATCTTTAAGATAGGATTATGTTATATTCTGACAATGTATTAGCTCATAAAATTTATGAATTTTATTTTTGTTTGATAACCATCTTTAGGCACAATATTTTTATAGCAATATACTATAGTTATGGGTCACATAGTTTCTTTAGTTTTGTGGGCAGTGTATAATACTCTGTTCATACTACAACCAAATATCTTGATAGTTTAGTCTGTTAGCATTGTATATTGCATATAGTTTGCAATATTGTATTTAGAAACCATTTTGCTAAATTAAATTTCTTTCTAAAAAGTATAATATTTTTTGTTCTGAGATTGGCTGGAATTCCTCCTATGCTGACTTTGTTCGCGGATGTCAGTTTTGCGCACGGTGTGCCTGTTACTTATTGATCTAATCTAGTGTTTAGTCGTAAGCTCTCCTGGTCGAGAGCGTTGGTAGGCCCTCCATTGGAGGACCGACGATCTGGTAAAGGTCGCGGGAAGCCGCTGGCTGCAGACAGCACAGAGGATCGATCGGATCGAAGATCGAGATGTCGAACAGTAGGCCGTCTCTCGGATGATATAATGGTGATTGAACGCTCGACCGACGTTAGCGTGGGAATTCCAGCCTTAGTGCTCTTTCTAACGAGACGATTTCTGTTAATGCTAGTGACAATGAACTGTGAGGTGTGCCGTTCACAGCGGCGCTAGTATCGGGTTGTGTAAAATGTTTGCCATAAACGAATGTAAGCCCGCTTATTTGGTATTAACCATTACATAAGCTTTTAGGCTGTCTTTTATATCTCTTAAGGCTTTGTTTGTAGAGATTGTTGTATGGAAAATATAAACCATAATAAGCAATCAAGGATGTAAGAGGATCCTTCTGGCATTTTCTCCGCGCAAATGAGCCACCGACGAGCGGCGAGTGGCGGCCACTGCTAAAGCGCATGGCTGCCACCGGCCACACGTGTGTGGAGCGTCTATAAAAATTTCTATGACAAAATGTGTACACTGCTTGTGGTTGGCCCTTAAGCGCGGAGCCTAAGAGGCTATGTTCAGATGATATAAGCGTTGAGTACGCGATAACAAGTCTGAACCGAACGCTCAGCATCAACATTTAGTAGGTACCTTGTCATAGTAATAATTCATATAAAATTGTAGTAACTATTACTGCACAAGAGCTTTCTATGACCTGGTGCTAAAATGTACTTCTGTTGCTGAACATAGGTATTCTACATGCTAACATACGTTTTTTGGGCGTCTGTATGTTTACAGTCACGTGCCTTAACAAAATGCGCACTAAATGCGTCATCTGAACGGGTCCATAGCGTTTGGGGATCTTTTCGTGGACAGCCAAGAAACCTGCAGACTTACTGACATTGAATGTTATTTTATACTAGTTAGTACGGTGTAGCAGTATGACTGGTTTCTATTTACCGCATTAAGGCCACTGCTTAATTAATACACGCTGCATCTCGAGGTCATTTGTACCTATATTGAATTCTCAAAAATTCCTAAGTCCTTCTTATTAAACACTGTTACAGAATAACGCCTGCTACTTGGACTTGTCATTATAAAATCTATCTACAGCGAACCAATTTAAACTCGTATTCAAATGGTCTTTGGAGTGGTGCTGTGTGCCTAATTGAGCAAGAGCCAACTTTGACCTTCCAAATTACTGTTGCCGAGGGTAACTACTTAGGCACACGGTCCACGGCCGGCGGCGTCATTTGAAGAATTCATGATGACTGCAGGCCTATTTTGTAATGTCCACCCACGCAATCGTCATTTGTACAACAAAGAGGTGTTTGCGTATTTCAAGTCACTTGAGAAGTGACATGCTGGTGCGCGTACCGCGTAAAGTGGGGAACTCCTCACGATAACACTATTACCATCAGGCGGCGCTATGTTGGATATCATCCAAAAATTGAGCAAACACACGATCGCTCTATTCGCGTCACTCCCAATGTACTTTCATTCTACGCAGCGACTTCTGAAACGTCACGAAGAAGAAATTTATAACCTATAAATTTCTTGGTCGCGCGAGTGTGCGCTCATAATAGCGATTACAATTTTTGCAACAGTGTGCACGAGTGAGTAAATGTGTGCAATGCGTGTTTGCCTCACCCCCCGCGAAAAACGGCAGAATGTTTTCAGTAGGTACTAAATCTGCGCTATGCCACGTCCCGTGTTAAATGGTCTAAGGGCAACACACGTGCGCAGATCTGGAGTAATGGATTTCAGATTGTTTGGAAATGAAATTTTTCGTCATTCTATTCAAGCCACTATATCAGTTAAATTCCGAACACAAGGAACGATTTTGGCTTATTTTGGAGTGATGGCTTGGAGCCACCGTGAGTTTCCCACTTAACGATAGGCAAACGTGACGTTGCCGCTCCGAAGTCCTAGTGACAGTTTATTTATATCTACGCAAGATGCAAGCAATCGTCTATCGTCAATATACTTTACGATAGGTTTACGTGGGCAGTGGGCCTTAGAGAAAAATCATGTCTTTACAAGCAAGGCCTTGATTTTATACAGTCAACAACAGAAGTAGATCACAAAAAATTACCTTACCCACCAGGGGGCATCGTTGGTAGGAACAACTGGAACGGCCCAGTTGAAACTATACTACTTGCTACTACCCTTCCTGAGTAAGTTATAATTCCACCGCATTTCCACCGTACAGAAAACCATAGTCAAATATAACTAACTCTTCGTAGCGAGTGACTTTGCCAAAGCTCAAGGGGATCGAGAGATGTGGGGCCTTATCGCGCTAATACTAACGTAACATTACAACCAAAACCAAATCGTTATCGTTTTCAAACTGTTGTCAAAATCTATGAAAACGATAACGATTTGGTTTCAACGCGAGTGTCACGTCCCTGTTGCAAGCACCTTTTTGTAGCTCTGTATGGTTTTCACGAATTCTGCCAATATCAAGTGAGTTCAAATATCAAAAGATGCATTACCTCGGTGCATTACATACACCCATTAGTAACATGTTAGCTTAACACAAATTTACTCAATAGACTCGATTGAAGAGAATATGGATAACATCTTGTTATAAGTAGAAGCTTTTATCTACTTCTGCTGTTGACTGTAGAGTACTTATAGTAAAAAATATATGAATATAAATTCACTAAATCGTCTTGTATGTAGGTGAGATTAAAACTTCAGTTCAGTGATGTCACTGCTTCCAATATATTTATAAGAACTTCTACAAAACTATTCCTATTGTACCACCGATCATTTCTTAGAAATTACGTAGCTTAGTAATAATTTACGCATATAATTTCATAGGTATACTTGTAGGGTAGGCGTATAATAAATAAATTAGCATTATCATGATTGTTATACTATTATTTTAATCTCTTAGATATTAAAAAATGTGTTTGTATTTAGGACTGATTTCAAAGATGCCAAGTGTGGACCTTCCAGCAAATGAAATTTAAATAACTTCTTGCTCATATAAAATGGGATATGACCAAATTGATTTATGAATTATAAAAAAATTGTGCATGTAAAGCGTGTTGTATTTAACATCACTTTGATATTGTCGCATTGTGACGCTTCTGTAGGAAAATGCCTAAAATGTGTTGACCGTAATATGAAAAGATTACATTTGATTATGTATACCTACTTATATTCAATACCTATCTATATTTTTAGTGAGTTTCACTAATCTAATTGTTGGACCTTATAGGTATTTTAGTGAAACCAGTTAGTTATCTATTAGTAGATCCACACAAAAATAAATCTTTGGACACAAAATATTTGGAAGTCCACAATGTTAAGATTTTATTGTTAATGGATTTGTGAATGAGATTTACAAGTAGGATCTTAGAACAGTATATTTTTAAGTTGTTATATTCATTACTTGTGAAGTAATGGAATGAATAGATTTTTGTTTCATTGTGTATGCTAGAAATGTATAAGACGAAATAAAGTTGTTTTAGATATAGTAACTTTTTGTTTTATTTACAAAAATATCTCGGTGCTTATGACAGATAAGGCCCTTTAGGCCAAGGAGCTTATATTTAGTTATCGTTTTCATACATTTTGACAACAGTTTGAGAGCTGTCAGCTGTCAAAACGTATGAAAACGATAATGATTTGGTTTTTGCAAGGTTTTTGGTAAAAACGTAAATAGCGCGATCGGGGGGCTGTAGGTACAGTCAGCTTCATAATGATATGAGGTGCCAAGGTAGTCAAAAACATGTTAGGAGCAAAGTTTCAATAATATCTTTGCATTCAAAGTTATCAAAATATTGTACACAAACAACCAGTCATAAATATCTTCATACCATAAATCTCCAATTACATATACACGATTAAAATGATCTTTTATATGTACGCATCGTAACTGTTCATTGGTATCTAAGCGTTCAGAGTACTCATAAATATCTTCACTTACAAAGATTATTCCATTTTCAATAGATTGAAAATTAGACATTAAGGGCCTTCACAGATTTTTCTTTAAATTGGTATTTTTGCGATTTGTTATGTTTTAATTTTGTTACAATTTTCAGACGGAAAATTTGCTATGGGAATTCGCCCACGGTAACAACGAATTTTTATGACAACTTCTATCAGCGATTTTGTGAGCAATTTTGTCAGCAAGTTAATTTCTGCTCGTTCTTTTTTACAGCGATTATCGCTTCGCCCGGGATACAGACCGACTTTAATGATGAGCAACTTTTTGTAGCAACTAGGCGTTTCAGTATTGAACTCTGATTATTTTATATTCTATAACAAAATAGTTCAGCGATTGTCGCTAGTGGACGAACTCCCTAAACGATTTTGAATTGATTTAATCAGAGATTGATAACCAAAGGTAACAAAATAAAACACAACAGAAATAAAAAAGATCTTCAATATTATTTTAAATAGTTTAAACTAGTGGAGATAAATAACGTTTTAATTGAGACTCTCAGCAGTGTCATAGCAGATGATAGCATTATTGTGAGCAAAAAGAAAGAGACGAAAAAATGTATGTGGTAATTGCATTGATGATTTAACATACAGAATAATAAAATAAACTAAGCCTATAGTAAAAGTTCTCAAACAATTGTAAATTCAACCTTTCATTTGTAAAAGAAGATACTCAAAAGTTATAATCGGTTAAAGGTGGTCCCTTAAACGTGACTGTCAGGTATTCATATCTTATAAAACTTCTATGATTGACTACTCTTAGTAAAACATTAGTAAAAATAATAATATTAAATATCACACCTTCCTGTTAACTGAATAAAAAGAAGTAGCATGCAGAAGGTGGTCTCTAGATCGAACGCCATAAGTTCATATTAAGTGGGAACCACAATTGGACAGCGTTATGTAAGAACGAATTAAGCGACAAAATTGAAAAAAATGAGTTTTGAATGCAGATCGATTCTAGGCATGTTAAACTATGTATTCAGCTATTTTGGTATTCAAAAATGACTTCTAGTGCCTTATAATAAGGGGTGTATCAAGCGACGTGTTAAAATTTGTATGAACTTGTGCACACATTAGTTACGTAATAAAGAATTATGCACCTAGGTTACTTTTGCAAAATACACAAACAGGGGTTACAAAATGCATAAACGAATTATATCCACAAAAGTTGTAGATAATCCGTTTCATTTATTTACTAAAAACCAATTAAAAACGCAATATCGAACTAACCGCCTAAAACGGCAGATAATTTGTTAATGCATATTACTCTTTAAGCGATCATTTGCTTGATAAAGAATTAAGCACCAATTTCTGGCTTTTGATTCGTTATTACAATTTACATTGCACTGGTTGTAGGGAGCGGGCGGCGGGGGTAGTAGCACGTCTTACGCAATAAAGGCCGGATGGGTGTTTTGCTATCACTTTTTGTTCTTTATTAAGTAAATTAAAAAGTAGTCTTTAAGATGGATGCATTTAAGAAGATACAAGATTGAAACAAAACCCAAACGATGAAATATTACAGGTTTCGTATCGGAGATATAGCAACTTTTACATTGATTTTCTGAGGAAGGTTAGATTGACATATGAAAGAGAGGAACTACAAAGAAGTAGTAAGACTCGAAACAACTCTGGAAAACAGTAAAGAAAATTTGTAACATGAAGGTCAAACCCAACCCACCCACTGAGTTAATATCAACATCAAACAGTCCTATAGTTTCACTAAATAATTGTCACGCGTTTTTCTCAGCAGTGGGTAAAAATCTAGCCAGCAACATTCTAGCTCAATTTAAAAATCAGAGGACGACTTAGCTTCCAGAGTTGTTTTCAAGAGTCCTCCTTCTAGCTCCTTCTTTATGGAGCCAACTGACCGGGTTGAGGTCTAAGACGGACGGGTCAGGGACGAAGGCGAACTTACGCGACTTCGCGCGACGATGGCACAAGATTAGGAGTGGGCTAGAGAGAGAGAGGTGAAGAGCAAAGACGCCGCAGAAGAGGCAGAAGACTGTGCAGTGGGAGCTAGCGGACATAGGGACAAGGAAGACAGATAAAGCACAACTTGTAGGAGAGATTAAGGTGCGCTGTGAAACCACCTCCGGCAACTAGCAGCGCACTCTCCCGTAATTCGGACTGTATAACCGTAAGGTTGCGTCATACCATGGGAAGGTCGTGGGTATGACCGGGTTGAGGTTCTCAGCATAATAAGCCAACTTAAAAGCGATAGTGCACGTGGCTCTGATGGTGTCGGTGCGGCTTTTGTAAAATTTGCAAGACTCGTGCTTTGTGAGCCTTTGGTGCACCTATACAACTTGAGCCTTCAGTACCGGCTACTTTCCCAGAACTTGGAAAATTGCACTTGTAACCCCAGATTATAAGGATGGACCTAGAGAAGAGACGGGAAACTACAGACCGATTTCACTCCTCAGTGCTTTTTCCAAATCCCTGGAAAAAATTGTGAACAATCGCCTTTAAGTTTCTTGAGTTGAATGGTATACTGTCTCCCAGACCATTTGGTTTCAGACGTCATAAGCCCACGGAGGATGCTGTGGCACTTCTGACGAAGCTGGTGGCTGAGTACCTGGACAGGGGCCAGAAATGCGTTGGGGTGTTCCTGGACCTCACTAAGGCCTTCGACACAGTATCTAAGATATTATGCCGCAAGTTAGAGAGCCTGGGTGTGAGAGGTGTGGCGCTTGACTGGTTCACGAGTTATCATTCTGATAGATATCAGCTTCTTAAAGTAGAGTCAAAGAGAAGTGACCAGCTCCCTGTCAATTTTGGTGTCCCTCAAGGGAGCATCCTCAGCCCAACTATATTCATAATTTACATGCACGACATACATGATCTGTCGTTGGCGAATGCTGATGTTATATGTTATACTGATGATACTGCTATCTTCTTTAAATGTAACAACTGGATAAATGCTTTTCATATCGCTGAGGCTGGACTGTCAACCGTTAACAGCTGGCTCAAAAGGAATTCCTCAAAAACGCATTTTGTATGTTTCCACAAAACGTCTATTTCTGGACCAATTAGGGACGGTATTAAGATTCACTCATGTCATTATATGAGTGAATCTTAATACCGTCCCTTTTCCCCTTTGCACTGCGGCTGCTACTCCGTTTACCGTACTGAAGTTATCAAATATCTGAGTATTATGATAGACGAACATCTTTCTTTCAAAGGCCATATACAGTGTCTCTCAGATATTCACAATTTGCCACTAGATTTGGCGACTCGGTTGGAGCTCGTGTTTACACTGCAACGGTTAAAGTCTGTGACTTTATGAACTGGTCGATCTCAGAAGCAAAGAATATTATAAAAAGGTGGCTGCTTGTTAACTCGTATATTGAAACTGAAGCTCTTCTTAGTCGACGTTTTTAAGTTTCTAATCTTATGGCAGCATTTGGATAGCTAAGGCATGTCTTTACGTCTTCCCTGCCACAATGCCTGAAGACTAAGGTGTTTGATCAGTGTGTCCTACCAGTAATGACCTATGCAGCGGAAACGTGATCACTTACCAGAGGATTAGTCCACAAATTTAAAGTCGCTCGCCGCGCTATGGAGAGGGCTACGCTTGGTATCTCGTTAAAAGACAGGGTACGTAACGAGCACATTCGTCACAGAAAGAAAGTTATCGACATATCCCAAAGAATAAGTACGCTGAAGTGGCAATGGGCTGGTCATGTCTGCCGGAGAACCGACACCCATTGGAGCAGACGAATCTTGGACTGGAGACCACCTATTAGGCAAGCGTAGTGTAGGGCGCCCTGCAACCCGTTGGTCTGATGACCTTAAGAGGAGTGCTGGCAGCGGCTGGATGTGGGAAGCCCAGGATAGAAAACGATGGCGTGACATGACGGAGGCCTACGTTCAGCAGTGGACGGACACTGGCTGTTGATATTGACATTGACAATCGTATGGTTTAATTTTTCGTAATTTTAGCTTAAATTTGGCATTTCCTTCTTAACAGTAATTTGTCATTTTATATTTAAATTCAAATTCTTTTCCTTTTTTTAGATTTGAATAGTTTTGTTTCGTTTTGTTGTTTGATTAGTTTTTATTATGATGTTCTCTAGTAGGTATAGAGGAACTCGGGTCGCAGGGCCAAGTAAATTGTAAATTGATTTCCCAAGATATAGGCACTGCCTAGTTTGGAGACCTCTGCAAATTGTTTTTTTACACAATCTGTATTATAAAATTGTAAAATTTGAGATTTTTGCATTAAAATATTTGGATTTAATCTTATACTGCACTTTATTTCACCCGAAACAAATCGTATTAAAGAATCAAACGACAACAATGTCGTATAGTACGTTATTAACAAATTTTAATAATATGAATATAGCTAAAATACATTAACGATTTAAGCGGAAAAAAGGTTATATCTTGTAAAGTATAACCTGCACCGTAATTTTTTTAAATGAATCTACACTACATACACATCCTACTTTAAAGTGAAAATATCATACACGTAACTTAAATAATAATTACACAGCGACAATTTTAACTTTAAAATCTTTGAAACTCATTTACTCAAATTCGCCCAGGTGTCGCTTAATCTGTTCTTACATAACGCTGTCCAATTATATTTGAAATACCTAGATTATAAGAAATGGATACCTGTCAGACACGATTGAGGGACCACCTTTAACCGATTATAAATTTTGAGTGTCTTCTTTTACAAATGAAAGGTTGAATTTATAATTGTTTGAGAACTTTTACTATAAGCTCAACGGGAACGCAAACGACCAGCCCGCACTTGGCCAGCGTGGTTGACTAAGGTCTAATCGCCCCTAACAGGGTAGGGTAGGCTCGAGACCCTCGGTGGAGACATTATATGAGCTGTTAATGTAGATTTATTCATGACCCATGACATACTAAATTCGATTAATACATATATGCAGCCTTTTATCCAAAAACATGTCTAAGTTGCAATAGAAAATTGCATTTAAATCTTTAATTTTTTTTAAGCTATTTATTTCAGCATTTTAGCAATTAATTTATATTAATAATTTATACCTTAGATTTAGAGCCCCTGCATT
Source organism: Elophila nymphaeata (assembly GCA_955850985.1). Lineage (NCBI taxonomy): Eukaryota > Metazoa > Arthropoda > Insecta > Lepidoptera > Crambidae > Elophila > Elophila nymphaeata. Next base: position 9,234,204 of record OY039086.1, on the reverse strand, counting down.
TGTCATATGACATATGCATATGACAGCTCTGCTTAGTTTACCTTTGTTTACAGGAAGGGAGTATATGGACCGTAATACCCCAGATTAGCGTTTACTTTTCTTTACTACCAAGATATTTTTGATTACTTTGCGTGCTTAGATACCATTGAATTGTTATTCGTGAATATATTATTGGTCATCTTAACACATTACATAATATTGGAATTGTGTTGTTTATATAATATTGACTACTCTGGATGGTTACAACAATAAGATACTTTAGCAGCATATATAATATTGAATTGGTGTCTGTTAGATAATTTTGATCAGTCTTGACACTCAGATATTTATGAAGCTGACTGTACATAGTGTAAGTTTTTTTTTAGTTTAAAAAACGTAGGTACAGACAACAGCACGTTGGGTTAAACTGTGCTGTTGACTGTACCTATTGTAGTTGCGTTATGAGCTCAATTTTTATGGGAATCATGATTTACGCTTCTTTCCGCTAGGGGCGCTATTCACGTTTCACGTACAAATGACTAAGAAATTGAGCTGTTATCGCAACTACAATAGTTACGTTTTATATACGAAAAAACTTACACTACGAAGACTGTTCCGTACATACAAGGTAATAGGTCTTATTATGGTTTTATATATTTCGGGGATCACAGGTTCCCGACCTGTCGCCTTTGTAACCAGTAGTAGGTAGTACTTATGAATGATTATTTTAACAAGGTACTAAAATTTACTTCTGGATGCTGACTGTATCTAAGTATCTATTTATAAGGTTAGAAAATAATAAAAAACATAGCTTATATAAAAAGTTTTTTTTTTAATTATCACATTTAACATCAAAATGTCGAGACGGTATGATAATCAATAGTAATCAAATATCTACACAAAAATAAAGATAGTAAATAATAATAATATAGCTACATATTGGAAGAATCACAGCAAAAATTTTACAAATACATTTTCATTCACCAATTATTCAGGTTACAAAATAGAAATATTGAACTCTCTTTTATATTACGAGAGTAAAATTGAGTTAATATAGAAATATTAACTCAATTTTACTCTCGTAATTTTGTATTAGACAAAAGTGTGGACGACCATCAAAACTCTTAATTTATAAAATTATAAGAAATCAAAAAATCCCTCAGTGGTTTAAGAGTACATAGTTAAGTTTTCTTCTACCTTTCCACCTTATCATCTCTCAAAGTAAGCAAGAGGAAAAAAAAATAAGGTTCAGCCGAAATTACATGGTTAATTTTCCGATCAAAATATTGCTTTAATTACATTGCTTCAATGCCACTGAGACGTGTAAATATGTAGGTATACCTACATTTCAATGCCATTGCCCAATCTCATTGAAAGCTTTAGCGAACGCTTTCAATTGCATCGCTTAAATATTGCTCATTGACGTCATTGTTCAATGCGATTGAAACATGTAAACAAGAAGATTGAACGATAGCTCATTCCGTGCACGGCAGCGAAGCTTTCGCGAGCACGAGTTAGCGCGACATCGCATTGGGAAAAGTGAACATTGAACGTCATTTATATGATATACGCAAGATATACGTGTATATTGGAACCGTCGTTCAATGTTCAATGTGATTGGACTGTGTAATTTCGGCTGATGAAGGCAAAGGTTTTATTTTCGAGCATTATAGCTAGCCAAAGTCTTTGGCTAGCTCTAATGCTCGGAGCTAGCGCGCACTGGTTATTTTTGTCACTCATAGTGACTGTTTCGTCCCTCTTATCAAGCTCGTGTATATTTATGGAGATGCACGCACTGTTAGCCACTTGTTACGCCGTAGCGGCACAGTCACAAGCTGCCTGTCACAAGTATCTTGTAATGCTTACTAGGCAGTCTCAACCTTATTGTGATATTGATAACGACATAACGAAATAAACATTTTTTGATTTGATTTTGAGATTCGTAGCCTCGCGCATCTCCATACATAGGGTCAATTCATACTGCGCAGAATCGAAGCGAAATTCTTGCGCGTTGCGTAGTTTTTTTTATCAACGAAGAAATATGTGCACTACATTGTGGAGTTAAGGGTGAATTTGCTATTTTAAATTTTAGATCGACGCTTCTATGCGCTTCGTTATTCTTGATGTGACGAAACAGTCACTGTGACAAAAGTAAGCACCGCGCGCTATCTTTTACAATAAAATACATAATTGAAGTATTTAAAATTTTAATAAGTATGTACTATTATTAATGATAATGAAGTAAATTAAAGAATGAATGAAGTGAATTGAAGAAATAGGTAATGGAAATTTAAGATTAGTTTCATAAGAGTGAATTAAAATAGGTATAGGTACATTACAACATAATTATAAGAAAAGTTTTAGTAAGCAAAATAAGTATAAGTAAACTAAACTAATTAGCCTGAGTAGCAGTTCAGTATTTTTATGTCACAAACGCGGGTGAGCCATGGCTGTTTGTGTTGTGTAGATATACCATAATGTAAGTAGACATACTGCGTACGTGAGTCCCGGTCGGCACAAACGCACACAATGTCCTTGTAAGGACGCCTTCAAATTAGTCTCTTAGCGCAGCGCGACAGCTGCGCTGCTTTGTAAATCCATAACAATCCTAACGAGCGACTATCGCGCGCTTTTCATTTAAATGGATTCACAAAGCAGCGCGACACTAAGCGACTAATTTGAAGGCGCCCTTACAGCCGAAGCTTACTTGCGTACGGAGGTTAAAATACTATAGATAGTAAAATATTTATGACATGATTGGATTAGTAATATTTTGTACACCATATAGGCGCTGAGCGGATTATGGACACGTAAACAGGAACCTAAAGCAGGCCATCCACGCTCAGGTTTAACTGTTCAGATAAACATGAGCGTGGATGGCTTGCTTAAGGCGAGACTGCGACGCGACTCTTCTACCGATTTAATTTCAAAAGTCGCGTCCGTGCCCCGTCCTCGCCCTAAGCAAGTCTTTTCTGTCTGGCCTGCGGTTAAACTATCCCTAAGTAGTTTGTTAAATGTGTATATATAATATATTATATTATACGTACAGTAAACAGCATGTCAAGCTACACCAAACTGCAATTTTCCAAAAGATTTCAGCCTAAAATAATTTGATAGGTGCCGCGTGCGAGGGCATGCAGCCCGCCTAGCATGACCACCGTAACACGATATGATATAGCCATTTATCGCTTTGAACTGTCAAAAAACATTGGTTATAAACGCAATCTTGATTTTTTTTCGATACTGCGAATATGCCTTATACAAGTTCACAGTTTCAATAAAATTTCAAGTTGGCGGTTATAACCAATGATGTTTGACAGTTCAAAGCGATAAATGATATCATATCGTGTTTCGGTGGTCATGCCAGGCGGGCTGGTGTGATTTTTGTCCGCCAGACAACTTAATGTGTTAGTAACGTACACAATTTTACATTTATACCTAATTATGTGGCACCTCCATGGCTTGCTATTGAACTTAATTGTACCCTGTACTTTACTAACAATTTTACTTCCATTTATATTCTAAAGAAATTACAAGGTTTGATTCAACATGATAGGTAATTTTCCTACTTGTAAGAAAATTGATTGATTTAGAATGTAATTCAAAAGACTGGATACTACTTATAATTCAGTTCACTTTTGAACTCATCCGATTTCAAAAATAAGCGGTAGTATAATTTGACCTTGGTGGTATGGTCAGCAATATAGAATATCATTAGTACTATTACACAATAAGGGAGATGCTATAGAAAGCGCCCCGGTGACAAGACCGGGGCGCGGTGAGGATAAAATTTATGGCGCCCAACGAATGAAATATACTTTGCGTCGCGGGCGCGCGCCACGCGCCATACATTTTTACATACTATTTAACATCTCCCTAATGCTATATAGATGTAGAGCATTTTAGAGACCATGCACGCATGCGTGTATAGAATACCTTACATCACTAAAGTCGCCGAACAGAGATAATTCCGTACATTGACACCACGTAACGCATCCTTGTCGCTCCTGCGTAATTATGTTGCTGTCACGCTCACACAGGCATAGTGACCGCCCCTTTTAGAGATTCTAAACCTTTTGAACATAGTAATACGGTGTTAACGTGTGCATGTGTTCGATGAAAGTTGAGAGTTAGAATTTACTGAAATATTATAAATATTACTTATTAATCCAAGTTTAATTTCATTTGGAGAATTTGACTGTTGATCACTAAGTAAAGCAAGTATTTTATGTCTTAATTATCAGCAAATAGGTACACCAAATGCCTCTTTGCATTGGTTATAGCTACGGCTAGTTGATCACATGCCCGAGCTCCGCATAACATTGTGAATAATGTTAATAATTAATACAGAGTGTCATTAATAACATAAAATTTTACATAATTTTATAAATTTGACCAATAGCAAAAATGTTTAACACAACTGCCCATAGACTGAAAGGTGTACGAAATTATCTCTGCTCGGCGACTGTGTGGCTTTGCAACCTTACGCATTCAGCCAATGTCAAGTGAAAATATATTTAAAGTACAGTCAACAGCACGTCGGGCTATACAAAACTGTCAAATATTCTCCAAACGATTTTCAACCCAAGGCTATTCAATATAAAGTGCATAATGGATTGGGATAATTAGACAGTTTGTTGTAATCCAATGTGCTGTTGTCTGTACAACAATAAATTGAATGTTAGATTGAGTTTACAATGGAATCTTAAAACAAGTGTTATTACAATGAGAACTCGGATGAAACTCCTGATGTAAGGTAACATGGTACTGAAGTGATTGCTTGTTGATCCATACAAGAGAGAATATAATGCTATGTTAGATACACTATGCAAAAAGGTTACTAAATCTGTTACACTTCTAAAACCCATATTACTTCAGACCAAATAAAACAAGTACAGACAGAGCGCTCGAACCTTACCTTAACTGTGTAGAAAAGGCGTAGTTTTATTTTACCAGACTCGTTTCATTTGAAGAGCTAAGCTATATTTGTACTTTTTTATTTGGTCTGAGTATTCAACTTAGCCAAATGAGATTTCAAAATTCGAATTAGCATTTTTTTCCTACCATTAATACAAAATAATATTGTTTAAATATCATTAAAAAGCCATCACATACCTTTATTTCCTCTAGTACAATATTTTTTTATTCCATCAACTAGGTATTTATGAGATTAATTGGTTGCTCTCTCTTTTACTGGCATAGTCATGATTATTTTTTATGCAAGTGAGTGAAATGAAATAATTTTCATTCATCAATAAGTTGATGTTATGTCATTGAACTATTAGGATTTTAGAACATGACCATGATGATGATGATAAACTCTTTCAAAAACATTACAAGATCTCACTAAATAGACCCACAGATTATCAAGATATTATTTTCACCAGATTTCAAGCCATTTATACAGTAAGTGAACTGACCAGAACATGAATACCTTCTAACCGAAACATTTATTATTTTATACATATTTATTATCACATAATTTTAACATAATATTGCATTGTTAGGAACAGACAAGGTACCAAATCATCATTGAGTGTAGTTGTAGGTACTGAAGGAACAAAATTTTCATATAGTCATAGAGCTAGAGTGCACGGTGACTTGCCACTGTGACTATTTTGTCACTCTCACGGATATAATATATGGAGATGCAAACTTGTCAAGCCGTAACAAGCACACATTTCTATACATATCCATGGGCTTGATAAGAGTGACGAAATAGTCACCAGTAAGCACTAGCTCTTATTGTGCTATTGATATAATAGAAATAAATAATATAAATAGCCCTTTTAGCAAAAATACAAATACCTAGAGATATTTAACATTCATTTTCATATCAATTTAACATAATTGTTGATGAAGTGACTATTTTTCATATCTACCATGATGCTTGGAGAGTAAATATTTATATTTATTTGTATTTAATGGAAATAGCAGTTTTATCTACAGTATTGTAACAGCTGTACATAAAAATGTATGTCAGTTCAAATAAACTACTCTGATTAAATTTGGTTTTTACAAAAAAATGTTATGAGGTTTTGTATGCACATCAACAATATTTTATTGTATCATCCAGCCCGCCTAGCATGACCACCGAAACACGTTGTGTTATGATATGATATAGCCATTTATCGTGGTGAACTGTCAAAAATTATTGGATATAACTGCAATCTTGAAAATTTATCGAAATTGCGAACATGTTTATGCCTTATACATGTTCGCAGTTTCGATAAAATTTCAAGTTGACGGTTATATCCAATATTTTTTGACAGTTCAATGCGACAAATGGCTATATCATATCGTGTTTCAGTGGTCATGCTAGGCGGGCAGGATTCCATCATGATTTATATTAGTATTAATTAGCTGAGCCTTTTAATTCTTGTTCTTGGGCCATTTAAAGTTGCTTAGACATAAATGTGCCAAGAAAATACAAACTCACATACTTTGTAGAAAAGTAGGTACTTAATTAATATTTCTAAAAAAAAAATAACAACACAGTTTTTGATACATTATTAAATTTCCATGTTGATGGCTTTTTGTTATAAATCTAGACAAACTCATTTTCAATGCCTACATTATTATCAAAAACAACAAAACTGTATGTCCTTATATCTCTCAAACTATGAGTCATAATGCATTCTATATTTAGTGACTGATTGCAATAATCCATTTTAGCTTACTTTTTTCTGATAAAATTGTCACATATTATGAATGATTTGCTGTGGCAAATTTATTAACTTTTTTCTCTAGTATTATTTAATTTGATTTCATTTCTAGAATTACTTAACCGTAAACAATAATATTTAAGGCCCTTATTTTAATAATACTGAGGATCTAATTACTGCAATTGAGGATCAAAATCATTACCATCATTCAAAGCATTAGGGTCTTCTAATTCCTCTTTCGCATCATTATCAAGTACAGGTTCATTTATAGGATTGTGAACATTTAACGCTGGACTTAGTTTTGGTGGTTGAGCTGCAGGAGTTACTTTTGATACAACTGCAGAGGCACTCTTCGTAGTCAAAGACAATTTTAACCTCTCCACTTCTTTCTCCAATTCCTCAATTCTCTGTTTTCTTTCGGTAAGCTGAGCTGTTAATGTATCTTTTTCAAGACGCAAAGTTTCCAAAGTAGCAGATTTACTTACTTGTAAATTTTTCAATGATTGTAACTCTGTTTTGCATAATTCCACATCGACGAGAGTGCGGTTTATTTGCGATTCTGATTTAGTTAACTTAGTTTTGTAATCTGTGATATCATCACTGAGTTTTACTTTTTGTTTATCTAAGTCGTTAACTTTTGAGACGTAACTGTCCCTCTGTTCGAGTAAGGTCAATGACTCTTCCATGCAGGAAGTCTGCTGCTTCGAACACTCTTGTAATTGCTTACTGATTTCAGCAACTCGATTTCGCAATTCAGTCTCTACGCTCCAGCTATTAAAGAGTGAAAGTATAAGCAAAATGCAAGCGGCGAAAACAATATACATAGGCCAACGACGCATGTTTTCTATACCCATATCTTGCCTGTTTCAAGAAAAACAAATTATCACACTGAGAACATCTATGGTAAAAATAGTATGTCTAATTTATGTATTATCCACTTGGTGATAAAAAGAAAGAGAAGACGGAAATTCACAAAAAACAATTTCATTCAATGAGATTTGACAATCAGAATTTCAGATTGACACAATTTGACATTTGCTGTTTGTTTACAAAGGCCGTCACAGATGTTTCGTTGTGAACACTGTGAAACTAAAAATAAAGCTTACTACGCAAAACTCAGTTGAATAGAATTTAGGATTTGAGAGATTGGAATCAAGCACATTATTTTCAATAATTAAAAAATTGACTCAAGAAAATAAGTAAAACTAGACGCCAAACTACAAATAAGAAAGTGGAGACAAAATTTTTCACACTAAATAACCTTTGAATGCTCAATTTAAATAATATTTGCATCAAGGGTAAAACTGGAAGCCATACCACCAACGAACAAGTGAAGTCAAAAAAATTGTTCTTGAAACTGCTTACTTTGTAAAATGGAAAATTTCTTTGCCACAAGACATTTATAGGTAAAACTGGAAGCCACACAACCAATAAAATAGTTAACTGTCTAACTTTCCGTACAATATTTGCTCTTAGCGTACATGAGGATGTAAGTACGTATGACGTATTAGACGGTCACGTGACCGTCTAATATGGTTGAGAGAGAGTTAAGTAGTTTCAAGGACAAATTTTTGACTTTCCTTTCTTATTGGTAGTTTGGCCTCCAGTTAATCCTATTTTCTAGCCTTGGCCAAAAGGGCCAATAGTAAAGCCACAAAGGAAAATTTAAAAAAGTGACGTGATTGACATTGACACTTAAAAAATGACAGCATACATACATAACATAACCTACAAAACTTTGTTATTTTCGATATTCGTAATTTTCGTGGTGTATTTGTAGCTTGAACAGATTTAAGTTAGTTTTACAACATATATAGTATAAAGGGATTTATAAAAAAGAGCACTAAATAATTTAAAGTCTGTCAGCTGCATGCGAAATATTTCCACAGTGTGTCCAGTTTTTACCATTCTATTTAATTTATATTGTCTTTAAAAATAGACTTCGATTATTTATTAAAGCTATATGTTTATAACATAAAGGGTCACGTAAAGCCCCACCTTACTTCAATTTTTAAATAAAATTAATATATTATTCGTAATTTCAAAATGCATAATGGGTAAGTTAAGACTATTTATAAATTAACTTGATAATACACGTAGCATATTAAATTCTTTTCTGATTTTACAAATTAAATAGTATCATAATTGCAATAATTTGGAAGAACATGTATAAAAACTTCATATTTTAAAGATTCAATTGTTAAGTAGCAGTAGAAGAAAACCACATTTGAAATGTTATTTTATTTTAATAATAATTATGTAAATAAAGATTAAATAACTTTTCAATAGAAATATCAGGTACATAAAATGTATTATTTTATTCTAATAAGTACCTAATCCTAGTGGTAATAATATCACATCATGATTATTAATTTTGAAATTTGTTTAAATTATATCAATAAATCCATTTGCAGACAGACACAAAACAAGAGAAGTGACTACATCGATTGGCAAGAATATTTTATGTCAGTTGCTTTTCTGGCTGCCAAACGAAGCAAAGATCCATGCTGCCAAGTTGGAGCTTGTGTGGTTAATGATGAAAATAAAATAGTGGGTGTAGGGTAAGTTTCTTAGCACTATGGATAACACTTCAACAAGTATTTTTATGCTGTTGAATCATTATTTAACAGGGATGTTCATTATTTTTTTTTTGTGATGAGAAAATAAAGGTTATTAATATTATTATACATTGTTGAATCTGTGCGAGATCTGAGAACACTTATCTATTCTATTCTTAATTAATGGTGTCGTGATACTTATAACATACACATTTTGCCATGATGATGTGAAAATGTAACTAAAGTAACGAAAATTGTATGGTTGATTAGAGTTAAAAATGGAGTCTCTCATTTTTACCACAAGAACTCTGGAGAAACTCCATGACACTTATCAATTCGACCTGTATTTGTATATGTTACAGCTATAATGCAGTGGATTGTAGTGTTGAGAGTGATGAGTAACAAGAGTAACAATATTCTACTCCGCTTGGTCATAAAATAAAACTTGAATCCACAAATAATAAGCAATGTCTATTCGATTATACATACTAATATTGATAGAAATTACTATGGATACTTTAAAGTACATTTTCACTTGACATTGGCGAAATGCGTTACATATGGCCAACACCATTTAATTAAAAAAGAAGAAGAACATTTCTCACACATCTCAATCTGGTCCATCATCTGTATTACGGCGTGTGATACATGGCTGCGACATACTCCTGTTAAAGCCCCAATAGTAAAATAATAAAATACGAATCCTAATCTTCATAGAGTAGAGGGACTATATTTAATTTGAGTTCCATGTAGGGTAGCAAGTCAACTAAAATTTTTTATTCCTGTTGGAACTGCAATAATAGTCATGATTCACCCATATTCGTTAGATTAAGATACTATACTTACTACCCCTTAAGTGGCACGCAGACATAATATGTCTGCGTGTTAATATGATTTTTCATACTACCCGCGGAGGGGCCCACCACTCAACGCCATTTTAGTGTTTTGAGAGCGCCACCCAAAGCAATATTATAATATTTCAGGGCGTAATATAATATTTTTTCTCATCAGATATAATGGAATGCCAATTGGATGCAGTGATGACGAATTCCCCTGGGGCAAGAATACACCGTCTGAATTGGATTCTAAATCATTGTATGGTACGTTTAAATATTTACACTATAACGATTAGAAGCATAAAATATATTTCAATTCGATTTGTGAGAGCACTTATACACATTACACAGAAAACAACTTTAAAGGATTTAACTTGTGTCATGAGAAGGCTTAAGATGAAATAAGTAGTTTTTACTGCGACTTTAATTAATAATTAATTATTAACAACAATAGCAAAATGTTAAATTGAAATAAGTACAAGATAAATCCGTAAAAGATGTTTTATTTACAATATGTATACATATTTAGTGTTTTTGTTATATATTTAAAGCATATTTTGATTAATGCTTTGAAATTCACCTATTATTAACTTTATTTACAGTATGTCATGCAGAAATGAATGCAATACTGAATAAAAATTCGGTGGATGTAAAAGGCTGTACCATATACGTTGGTCTTTTTCCATGCCATGAGTGCGCTAAAATAATAATTCAGAGTGGCATAAAAGAAGTTGTCTATTTTTCTGATGAGAAAGCCCACAAGCCAAGTGTTATTGCGTCCAAGAGAATGTTTGATGCAGTTAGCATCAAGTACAGGTAAATTTAATATATTTCAATTATGATGAGGGCAGAGTAGAATAGCATCACTCCATATCCTCCAATGGGTGTCATAGAAAGCGACTTATGGATCAGCCAAGGGTTCACCAATCCGCAATGGGCAAGTGTGGTGTAGGTACTATTGCCTATACCTCCTTCGTTGAAATGGAGAGGCTTTGTGTCCCAGCAGTGGGTCGATTTATGAAAGCTGTGATGATGATGATGAATAATCATTATAGCTAGAGCAATGCAAATTTTTCAGCAGACCTTAAAGAAAATGGCCTTAGCCTACATGAGCAGCACCTATTATTTTTTTTTCTGAAAAAAAAAAACAGTGCACGAATTGGTTTATTTATTCAGTCAGTCAGTCGGCCTTTTCAGTGTCACTGGTTCTATGCTCGAGAACCAGTGAAACTGAAAAGGCCGACTGATATTGGCGAACTTCAAAGATCACTAGACAATAGGTATCTCACAAGGGAGTGTGAGACCTGAGGAGTCCTGTAATACAGAGGTCACCAAACTTTTGTGTCTCGTAGACCACTTTCTATATTTTCCGCCCCAATTCGTTGAATTTCCGCTTTTGGTCCCCTTGCTGAGCTGACATTGCATTTTTAAAATGCTTCAATTGCGACCACAATGCGAATATCCACTAACTTTCACAATTTTATAAGAGACTAGCTAATCCGGCAAGCATTGTTCTACCATATCTTAGATTAAAGCAAAAGGGAAGATACGGAATCCTCCCTTCCCTATCGCAACTATTAAAAAGTAGGCCTCATCAACTACATAGATAAACTATCACTTACACTCTGTCAATGATGGTCGCGTACAGCATCGTTAAGGCATCGAATAGTGCCGACCGAGAAAGCGAGATAGAGTGATCACTTTCTACGTGAGCGCGAGCAAGTCCGCGAGTCTCGAGACGTCACAGATGTCCAACTATGCAGCTGAACGTTACGCTCTCGCACGTCTCTTGCATTTTTTATCTCGCTCACCTAACAATGTTACTCAGCGTGTCTCTGTCTCTCTTACAAGTCTTGTATTTTTTGTTTAGTTCACTCAAAATGTTCGAATAATAATGTATTTTCTAATAGGAATCTTCTTGAAAATATTACTGTTATTGTGTGTTGTTATTGCGCCTTGAGTGATTTGTGCACTGTATATATCCACAGGAAGGCATTTTTTAACGCTATTTTTCTTCTTAATTGTTTGTTTCACAATGTAGCACGTACCACGCACGTACAAACGATTCTCAGTCATAATGGAGACTGAGACTTATTAGGTCCATTGGACTCAGTTTTGTAGGCACACGCGCGTTCGTCACCCGGCTTACTGTTGGGCCGGGCCAGCCCGGGGACGTTTTGATGAAATGGCGTACGTTAAGTACGCCGACCTCAAAACGCCTCCAGAAGGGCTTAGGAGGGTACCGGTGGTTTTTAGTGGGTAGGACCGGCGTTGTTCCGCGCCGGGTGAGTCCCACACACGCCGTACGCCTAGCCAGCGTGCGGTATGGTCCGTCAATGGATTTTCCACCATCAGAAAAAAAAGGCACACTTACTCGGGTAACGTACCTTCCCTTTTTTGCTTTAATCTAAGTGCCACATATATTTATTTTCTTTTTTTACGGTATGAAATATAGTTTACGACTTATTCTCATATCATACCTACCAGATACACACAAAAAAAAATCCATATAAGTCGGTCGAGCCGATTCGGAGGAGTTCCAAAACTAACACCGTGATATGATATTTGTTTACAAAACATATTTCAATACGTCGTTGTCGGTTGTTTGTTAGGTACGTTAGGTACCTCAGACCAATGTAGGTACCTACGTTTTCAGGTAAGATGTCAACAAACTTATTGAATTGTCTATGTGTGTGGGCTATTTCATTTACCTACGGGAAGTGTAAACCGTGGTCACGATCTGCTTAAATGTAATACACATAGTGGACCCCTTTTTACATCTTATGGATCCCCAATCAATTTCTTCATTCACATGCACCCCTTATAGGTTGTCATCGATCCCTGGGGGTCGATATAGACTATTTTGGGATTTTAGGCTCTAATGGGTCTGATGTGGAAGGATTGGATAGTAGCACGTAGGCATATGTCGTTACCTGGAAAGTCGAGGTACGCGAGGCTTTAGAGGCTCCTCAGGTCTGCTGCTCTCTTTGGATTCGAACCCTGCAGAAACTTAGTCGACAAAGAGATTCCCAGGAGATACCTGTCGACTAGAAACCCTCTACGGTCTAAGGGAAGTTCGCCCTACAGCCTAGAAGACCGGTGGACCGGTGGTCGCAACCGTCTACGGGTTTGTTGTGGAGTGTGGGAGTGTGAGAGAATGGCGAGTTGGGAGTAGCGCATTAGCGCTCGTTGTGTGGCCCTAGCCATGCTGGGCATTGGTATTTGGAACGCTGGGCGGGCGACATTACTAATCGGAGTATAATTTATTTATTTTTCAGGCAATTTATACCAAAGCGCAAGAAGATAGTCATCGATTTCTCCGACTTGAAATGGGAGGACTCACCGCAAAAATCTTTTGAAAGATTAGAAATTTCCTGACTGTATTGAAAATTAATTTGTTACCAACATCGGTATTGTGATGTTTGTAAAAATAAAGTGAAGGCTGTACCATATTATGTCAAACTCTTAAGATGTGATAGCGCCAGAATTTGATAGCTAGGGCAAAAAATAAGATATGACTGTGATGGTGCTGTGAATAATTTTGTTAACCTAATGCATAATATTGTAAACATTTATCGTTTTGTATTTAACTTCATAATAATAATTCAGTATAGATGTAACTCTAATTTGTATAATTTGTGTTGACATATGTTTATTATGACCATGGAAGTTTATGCTTTTTTACAAAGTAAATAAATTTTACATTTTTTATATGTTTTCTTTATTTAGGTAGCTACTCCCATATAAAAAATGGATTGATAGTCTATGAGACCTGATTTGTAACTTGTACATAAACAGTAGTGGCCCAAGGATGATGAGTACAACCGCTAGGCTCCAGCAGGTTATATAGGGTCCAGGTCCGGAAGCCTCGTGGCGGACCCTGGTAACGAGGTGGGGAAACGTTCTCGTCGGGTGTGTGGCTTTTGAGGTCAAGTGTGATTCCTTGGCATTCGAAGTCACATGCCATCGTCTAGTTGTTTTTGTTTTCCCACCACGGCTAGTTCCGTACGGCCTTTTTTAGGGCCACGACCGCGCCCGAAGTCCCCCGGTTGCGGTCCGATGACTGCTCCCGGTGTCCCCGTTAGGAGGACGCGCCAGGTCGAGCAGCCGTCGGTGTAGGAGTTGCTGCTGGCCACCAATTGGTGAAGGAGTGCCTAGACGGGCAGCGTTGTAGGGACGGTCTCGGTGTAGTTGTGCTCACGTGCGCAGATCCCGAGCACTGAAGTTCAGGCTGGGGAGGATGTTTAATGGGTATGGAGGGAACGCCTTTACCTCGATTCCCACGGTTCACCCTTGTTTGGTATAACAACGTTTAGTCGAAAATCACTTCTTCGAACAACGTTTAAGAAAATAATCACTTTGTATAATATCGATTTTCATGTCATCGAATGTTCATTTGCGATAATAACATTTGCGCTATTGATCAAAAAGTATAATGTTTATTTGATGTATTGTTCAGGTGGTATAATTTTCATTTCATCGAATGTTCAATTGAACAATAGGTTAGCGAGGAGCGAAGCGACGAGCGAGTTAGGTTGACATGAACACAGCGAGTTTAGGGCGTTTTCACTAAATTATTACTGAACTGAATATACGATACGATCTTTCGACCAAGTCATTATCAGTCTAGTTAAACATTAGGTTAAATAAAATTAGTGCATTTGAAAATTCGGTGAAATGAAAATATGTCAAAGAAATAATTATTATGCTTAATAAAATTCTAGGGTTCAAAAATTTGTCGAACGACGTTGTCTCCCTCCCGGGTGGGAGACAACGTCCTTACGCACTACGCCACCGACGCTTCCCACCGATGGTTTTTAGCGACTATGTCGTATCTAATTTGAGAGTCTTTAGAAAAGTCTTATGGCGGCTGTACACTCGCGGCCGAGACCTCTCGTCATTCTCGCCGAGACTTTCGGGCGAGAAGCGCGAGCTCGAGTGGTGGCCCTGTAGGTACACTCGCGCCACTTCAGTTGGTGTCGTGACGTCCTCAGAGAATATGGTTTGGTCCGATATCCTGACCCAAGTATCATTGATTTATGGAATAAATTTATTTTTGCGTTTACTAACGCGTAAATATTAATACTAGAAAAATGCACTGAAAAAAATCGACTTGCCTCAGGCGGGACTCGAACCCGCATATTCCACAATCCGGGCGGATGCGTTGACCAATTACGCCACCGAGACACTTTTCTTTGCTTTTCGCTGTCGAAATTTGTCAGTGCTTGGTGCTTATGTTTTTATGGTAAACATTGTTTCATCAAATCTTTGAAATTTGCACTTCTAAGACCCGAACGAAATATTTTTGCAAATATTTGACGCTCAGTTAAGATGAAACTACCCTACATTATGGAATAAATTTATTTTTGCGTTTACTAACGCGTAAATATTAATACTAGAAAAATCGATTTTTTTCAGTGCATTTTTCTAGTATCATTGATTTGTTTTTTTATCTTTATGATATTTGTGGAATTCTGTTTGATAAATTTCTGTGAAATTTAAGTAGGGTCATTGCGCCTGTTTGACGACCGCTTCCCCTTTTCGTCCATTTAACCGCCGTCCTTGATATAACGTCAAAAAATAGCAAAACGGTTATACATAGGTACTTAAAAGATTTATGTATTACGACCTGAATAACTTCACAGTAAGTACATGCCTACACAGTGCACTGGAACGCAGCCATTAACTAGGATTAAGCTATGCAGTTTATGGATGTGGCTCAGGCTGTCTGGACAAATCTTCAAAATAGCTTACATTTAAGTAGGTCAATAGGGCATTTTATGTGACGGCTAACCACCCTTACTTCAGAAGAGGTGACGCTACAGAATCTTAGATAATCGATCGAAACTGTGTCCAGCCAGCTTGAAAAACCACTTTTCGCTGGTCTCTCAATCTCGGTAACGGAAGTGATTTTGACGACTTTTTGCATGTCAACGGGCGTCACATAAATTTGTGACGGGCATCGAGCTAAAAGTTTCGTGATACGTACAGCGGTTTATTAGAAAAATGCAAAAATCTGTGTCCAGCCAGCTTGAATTTACGTATAAAACTTCTGGCTGGCACTTCTGAATCTCGATAACGGGAGCGTTTTCGAATATGGTGCCTCTACTAACTAAATGTGACGCAAGTTGTGACGGTAATAACGTTTGATTTATGGCGTCACGTGTAATGGTTTACGAGAAATCAATTAAAAACTGGTGTCCAGCCAGCTTGAACTTCAAGCTGGCTGGACACACATATCTCCGCTGCCTGATGGTCTACGGCCTTCGTAATATGTTCAAGTTTTTGTGACGGGGACGATAATGATAATCTGAAATTGTGACGGAGAAAGTTTACGTAGTTTCAAAGATATGGATCATTAAATTATTTTCATACAAACACTGCAGTAGGGTTACCAATATTGTAGGTTTTATGTAGAAACAAGTATATTATTTTAAGGCTTTAATGAACGAAAATACGTGTATTGGTGATATTAATACCTACCTACTAACCTAAATTTACAGTACCTAGATATTTTAATCGATAGAAGACAAAAGCGTAGAGGTGTTGAAAGGGGGTAATTTTTTGCGTAATTGATTATTTACGTGCAGATAACTACTCTTTTTAGTGGGTAAGTATTGGTGTTTTTCATAGTAAGCATAAATAATTAATGCTATTGCATAAATAATGCTATAGCAACACAGGATACAATGGTTTCTTTTTTCTTCTAAAAATTCTATTAAAAGTAAATACTTTCCGGCAAAGAGAGTCAAAAATATTTTAAGTATATTTAGTTATATTTTACTGTAAAAATATTTTTTAGGAAATATCTTGGTCACGAAAAGATACTGAACAATTTCTGAACGTGCTCATACGCTGCCGCAGACCGACTTGGGTTCAATAGGTAGGTAGTTGATGTTGGTGTCGCCAACTGTTGCTTAAAGTTGGTACTACTAGGACAACTGTTCGAATCATAATTATGTTCTCTTCCTCTGAATCAGACTCTTTCATCACCCGCATGCTATACCGATTATGGCGCGCCCTACGACTAGGTACTTACTCTGAGTTTTCTCAAAAAAATGATAGTTAATATTTTCTCATTGAGGTGGGAAAAAAGAAAACAAATTAACGACGGTAAAGCATTTATTTTAATTAGGTACCTTATTTATTCTTTATTGCACAAAAATAGTAGATGTGGGTACAAATCTTCATCCTAGCGAATATCCCAGTTGCATTTCGAAAGCTTTCACTTGGAAGCCTGACCCCTAATCGGAGAGTAAGTAGATAGGGTCGGACTTCGAAACGAGTCGCCTGAATCTGAGGAAACTGAATGTGGGGCTCAAGGAAGCTCCGTAAGATCACCCTAAAACAATTTCGGCTGCCGGAGTTGCCTTTAAATATTTTATATTATATTATATTATTTATTGTATTATGATTGCGTGAAACAAAACGTAATTTCTATACTTTTTTAGGTTATGATAAGATTTTAAAACTTTTGAAGTTAGTTTGAAGTACTAAAACGCGTGAAACGAAACGCCAATCCACTATTTTGATAATAGTTTTGACATTTCTGACAGCGTTAAATTGTGTCATTCCGTTGGTTGCTTTCCAGTTTTCGTGTCTAGTGTTTTATGCTTACATGGCTGGGTGATAGGTAGCACAGATTAGAAAGAATATGTCTAAATAGGTAGGTTAGGGTTTTTTCATATATTTTGAGGTAAATTTTTTATAAAAAATAGTAAGCATTTCCGGCATTCGAAATTTACGGGGGGTGACTTCCACTCCCTCCCTTCCTTCCCCCCACCCTCCTCTACCTCCAAAAAAGGAGACTTATTTCGAAATTCTTACCAGTAGATATACAAATGGTGGACTTAATTAGGAAAGAAAACTATTCTGACAATCTGACTATTCAACTCGTAAAAACTAATGATGGGCAAAAAGTAACACAAAATAATAAGTGGGGGCTCTTTTTAGGCAGCGCTGGTAGTCAATTATTATTTTGAATTAACACTTATTTACGCTTTTTTAACCGAATTCAAAAAAGGAGGAGGTTATTAATTCGACTGTATGTTTTTTTAGTGTTTCTTACCTCATAACTCGTTACTGAGTGGACCGATTTTGAAGATTCTTTTGACCTTTGGAAGCTAGTGCTTGTCATGGGGTCCCATTTAAATTTTATCGACATTTGACAAATAGTTTTTGAGTTATCCCTAATAATGCCTATTTAATTGACATTGATAATATCATAATTTTATCACTTGTGTGTCTTGAGGTAGTTCGTAGGTAGTAGGTAAGATCTTGAAGTAGTTTCCTGGAAATTTCTATACTTAAAACACAAAAAGGAAGAAAAAACCGCCTTCAAAACTAAAAACGGGAAAAACAAAAATTTTGTTTATAAAAATCTAATTTTTTTTGAGGTCGGTGCCAACCTCAATATTTGTAATAAACGTTGTCACTTGTATTCGGGACCGACCTCTAAAAACATTTAGATTTTTATAAACAAAACTTTTATTTCTCCCGTTTTTAGTTTTGAAGGCGGTTTTTTTTATTTAATTTTTTTTTACTGCGGGAAAACCTATTCTCACGGAAAAAATCAAATACAATGCAGGTGTGGCCACAACCGGCCGATAAGTCGATTAAAAAGAAATCCTTTATTTGTGTAAAATTATGGTCACCTAACATTATTAATAGATGTTTGTATGGAAAAAATTAAATGATCAATATCTTTAAAACTACGTAAACTTTCTCCGTCACAATTTCAGATTATCATTATCGTCCCCGTCACAAAAACTTTAACATATTACGAAGGCCGTAGACCATCAGGCAGCGGAGATATGTGTGTCCAGCCAGCTTGAAGTTCAAGCTGGCTGGACACCAGTTTTTAATTGATTTCTCGTAAACCATTACACGTGACGCCATAAATCAAACGTTATTACCGTCACAACTTGCGTCACATTTCGTTAGTAGAGGAACCATATTCGAAAACGCTCCCGTTATCGAGATTCAGAAGTGCCAGCCAGAAGTTTTATACGTAAATTCAAGCTGGCTGGACACAGATTTTTGCATTTTTCTAAAAAACCGCTGTACGTATCACGAAACTTTTAGCTCGATGCCCGTCACAAATTTATGTGACGCCCGTTGACATGCAAAAAGTCGTCAAAATCACTTCCGTTACCGAGATTGAGAGACCAGCGAAAACTGCTTTTTCAAGCTGGCTGGACACAGTTTCGATCGATTATCTAAGATTCTGTAGCGTCACCTCTTCTGAAGTAAGGGTGGTTAGCCGTCACATAAAATGCCCTATTGACCTACTTAAATGTAAGCTATTTTGAAGATTTGTCCAGACAGCCTGAGCCACATGTTTATGGTACCCGGCGAAAGAGTGAAAATGTGTCAAATATTGCAGAAAAAATAGTGACGTGCCGGAACTTACGCAGTAAATAAAAAATAGTTCTATTGTGTTTCTTGCTTTGTTCACTGTTTATACATATAGCTTGCTATAAATATAGTGTGGACGAATAGTTTATTATTCTAATTTACAATAATTAATATATAAAACGAAGTGGACGAGAAAGGGTACGCCCTTTTTATTAGAAAGTCCTAATCTCGACCGGGTGGTCTATAACAGGCCCGCCCATGTCAATTAGGTTCTGTCTGATATACGAAAATGCATGTAAGTAAACTAAATTTTATTTAGCAATATGACTTTATGTGTACAAATATTTGCGATGGCCAATTTTCGTCCGCTTATTACCTTTAATAAAATATAAACCTAATACGTTGAAATGGCCTATGGTCGGAAATCGGGCATAAAGTACAATACGTCCCAGTTTTCGACATACTCTGTTACAAAAAACTAAAAGTGATTATTTTATGATACCTGCAACCAAATGTTACAACATTATTAAATGAAATAATATTAAAACAATTGAATGAAAAAATATATTACGACGGCCAATTTCAGTCCGCTTATTAGATTTAATTAAGTATAAATGTTAGACATTTAAATGGAATGCGGTCGAAAATTCGATATAAAGTAAAAAATTCCAGATTTCGACATACTTTGTTATTTTAGAATTAATTAAAGTGATAAAATTAGTGTAATAAATAGTGTAATAAAATTTTACAATATTATTTTTTCAAATAATATTCAAACAGTTGAATGAATGTCTTACAATGGGTCTGATAAGAAGGCTCAAGGTCACCAAAAGGGCAATGGAGAGAGCTATGCTCGGAGTTTTTCTGCGTGATCATATCAGAAATGATGAGATCCGCAGGAGAACCAAGGTCACCGACATAGCCCAAAGAATTGCGAACCTTAAGTGGTAGTGGGCAGGGCACATTGCGAGGAGGACTGACGGCCATTGGGGTGGAAGGAAAAGTCCTCGACTGGCAACCACGTACTGGGAAACGCAGCTTTGGTAGGCCCCCACAAGGTGGACCGATGATCTAGTAAAGGTCGCGGGAAGCCGCTGGATGCGGTCAGCGCAGGACCGACCGGTTAGGAGATCCTTGGGGGAGGCCTATGTCCTAAAGTCTCTTGGCTGATATGATGATGATGAATGAAAAAACAAGTTTAACATCATATTTTAGGGTTTAAAAAGGCAAAACGGACTAACGGGTTGTTTTCAGCCAATTTTCTTTAAATTTGTAATATTATGATGGATAATAGTAATGACCTTATTATTTGAATAGTGATTGGTGTTATTTTTTAAGGTAAATGGTTAGCAGACAAGCATACGTCCTGCCTGGTGGTAAGCAGCAACTGTAGCCTTAGATGCTTGCAACAGTGATCTGACACTCGCGCGCTGGCAACCCTTATCCCTTCCCCGTGGAGCTCTAGCGACCTTACTTACCAACAGAAATACAACATCACAAAAATTTTTTTTTGACTGTGGTCTTTTGTAATGGGGTGGTAAGTACTACCTAGAATTTGCAGCCTGAACTTGGGCTGCAAATTCTAGCGGCTAGTCTGTTGTGCCCTACCTCTACTCTATATACGGCAATATTTCGTTCGGATCTTAGAAGGTCAATCTTATTCAGTGTATTTTTTCTTGTTTTAAAAAATATTTACGCGTTTGTAAACGCAAAAATTATTACATATTATTATTAATTTATTTTTAAAATATGTTCTATAGAAATGTCGTGATTGTGATGTAGAAAATTATGATATTTATGTTGAATAAGACTATGTCTTGTTATATTATTCGTTGCTTTTTTATAAGTTTTATAAATATTAATTGATTTGTCTGTATTATGAGATTCATATCATGTGAGTGTGTGAGTAAAGATATAAAAACAAAATTTAAATTAAGAGTAATGCCTAATTAATACGAAAACTAATTCTGATCGCTTGTATTTTTTTTTATTAGATAACTATTAACAATTTTTTGTAACGAAGACTGATTTTTAGACTACAGTTATTATCTTGATTAACAATTTCATTTTAAAACATATTTTTATTCATGAAATCCATACTCAATTGATGCGGTCGAAAATAGGACAACTGGTGGACGAAAACTGAACTTTGCGGTCGGAAACTGGTAATATTGGCATTTTATTACTTATTTTAAAATATTAAAAACAACATGACTGTCACCACTAACACTTTCGCAATAATTGTAAATAGACTAATATAGGAATTCATTTCAGTAGTTATTTTATAAAATTTTAATAAAGAAATATTTTAATTTTATTTTCAAAGTTGATAACTTCACTAAGTGGACGATAACAGGCGTAATGACCCTACTCGGCGCCGTGTACGCACACACTGTGATGTGACGCACACATTAAATATATATAAAATATGGGGGCATAAGGTGGCTGCAGTGCGGGCCGCGCCGTCTCGGTGTGATCGCGCGTTTTTATATCATTGCACATTCGCTCGCCGCTCGTTCCCGCCCGGCACATTTACAAACCCTAGCGTCAACGCAAGGCTAATAACTAGTGTTGCAACAGAACTCTGCTTCCGCTTCCGCTTCTGCAGAAGTTCCGCAAGTTTTTTCACTTCCGCTTCCGTTTCTGGTTCCGCAAACTTTATAACAGAACTCTAAACGGAGATTACAGAGAGGAGCGCGGGGGTGGGGGGCCCGTGGACGACTGAACAGTGTCCCATAGTATAAGTAAATAAGTACGCCGACTGAGACCCTGCGCGTGCGATAATAGCCTAATGATTGACAGGTAATAAAGCACAGTAACAGGCACAGATTAATTACTTTTTGTAGTAACAAGGCTATATAATGTATTGATTCATAATGTTTTCATAATTATTTTTGTTTTTGTGCATACACATATACTGGAAACTGATTCCTCAAAATAAATCATGTCGTACAAGGCGACTAATGGATCAGCAAAAGGGTATTTGATCACCTTATACTTCCTCCTCGAATCCGCATTGAGTAAGCGTGCTGGTGGACTACTGCCTAAACCTCCTTTGATAACAAAGAGAGACCTCGTGTCCCAGCAGTGGGTCGATTTATAAAGGCTGTTTTGATGATGACGATCAGTCAACTTGGCATTCTTTCAAAGGTGAAACGGTATTTTACATCTGAGCAGCTCCTTAGCCTTTATCGAGCCCAATTGCATCTCCATGCAGGAGCGTGTGACTCGACCTTTGGGACGAATCTGCACGATATCAGTTGGATGCACTGGAATCGATAGAGCACCGAGCGAGGAGACTCATTGGCAGTGAGGCACTCACTTAGGCTAATCTCCAGTGTAGCTTGCTTTCCTCTCGGTCTTTTATTGGTTGCATTTCGGAGTGTGCGGAGGTTCTTCATAATTTGATCCCCCCGGCCCCTTTCCACTAGACTTTCGCGAAGGCTTTCACGGTTGTGGTCACATATACCTCCCATTGGCGCGAAACGCTTTGCTTCCTCTTTCGTTATGCGAACAGCTAAGGAGTGGAACTCGTTGCTAAGGTCTGTTTTTTCGGATCTTTATACTCTGGATATTCAAGGCCAGAATGAACAAGCATCTTCTAGGCGAGCGTGTACCATCTTAGGCCTCATCTTCGCTTTCCATCAGATGAGGTTGTGGACAAATGCTCAGCCTATCAAACATTAAAAAAGTTTGTTTTTGTGCTTTTTCTTCATAGTATTAACACTTCTGCTTCCGCTTCCGCTTCCGCTAAAATTTACTTTTGACATTTGTTTCCGTTTCTGCTTCCGTTAAGACACTTCCGTTGCATCACTACTAATAACTCGCCGACAGCCCGCAGATAAACTACTGTTCTTGGTATACTGTACTACTATACAAAGGCGTTATATAAACGAGCACAGACGATTATGCTTAGGGGAATATACTTATTATTCTCCTTTAATATATTCATCAATATATAAAACGTCTTACTACATTGATTAAATATGCGTTGCGTATGAGTAACTGTACCTCCATTTACGTAGGTTATTGTATTAAAAATGGTTAGTAGCGGCATAAGGCGACAGTCGCTTCGTACTCCCGCCATGGTTCCCCTGCAAAAAGGTCGGTTTAGTGATGTTATTTTATTTTTGTTATTACGTGTGTTCTAATGTAATTCACTTTCATTGTTAAAGTATCAACACATCTCTAAGTATCACTTAATATTATAGTAGGATGTAGATAGGTAGTAAAATTTACTGTAGTCACATCACACTAGTACGGACGGCCGCTTCTTTCGGATGCAGACAATGAACTGAAATAGCGTGAGTGTACAGCAATGCTCTCGGGTCCCCTCGTGAAGCACGGCGAGACCCTTTGACTCGGGCGCAAAAAACCGCCACGGGAGCGAGAGGAGCCGAGGCGAGGCGAGACATTCCGAGGCGAGGAGAGAGGACCTTGTACACTTGTACACTCTCGCGCTCGCCATATTTCGTGGTGTCTCGCCGAGAGTGTACAGCCGCCATTAAACTCAGACTAATGCTAGAGGTCATAAATATTTAATCTTGCGTGTGGTATTGCGAATCCTGACAGCGGGGTAAATATAAAAAAAAACACTGAAAATAAACGTGGTCTTTTCTTTTTTGTTCGCGATCAACAGTGATTATCTTATAAAATCTATAAAATAATAATAATGTTATATTGTGTAATAATGTTATATTGTGTAACTATTTTAAATTAAACAATCGATTATATAAAGTTTCATCTAGCTTGATAAACGTGATAATAATGTCAAATGTCATAGACTAAAATCATAGGATTCATTTGTTTTGACAATTTAGAGTGCGTTCCAAAACGATTTCAATGTACTCGGGGTCTCGGGGAAGAGTAAATGATAGCCCACTATTGGTCGTTTTTAAGAAGCGCTTGCACCATTAGTTAGTTTTTTTAAACCGTAGACAGAGAAGTGCACTTCTCTGTCTATGTGTTAAACTATAGTTAAATATATTTTACACCAATTTTACACCAATTAGAAGAAAAGAGCTTAGTTTCACCTGGTTTTGGAACGCATTCTTACAAGAATATTTTTTATAATTTGTATTTATTTTAGAAAATTTGAAAAATCTTAGAAATCAATATAACTTATGGTCAAACACAATTAGCGATTTCGTTGTAATTCTTAATTATAAAGGACAATTTATGTATATTAATTTATTTTTTAAATGGTATTATTGTGAAGAGGTCACGTGACCTCTGCCAAAAGACCATAGACAATATTCTTCATCGACTTCTTTCGTTTATAGCCACGAGGTTTTTAGAAATATTTCAATTTTTTAGTGAAATATTATAAAGATTCATTTTCTTTGAACAAAATGCCACCCAGTAATCCTTTACCGCCTAAAGAAAATGCGCTTTTTAAAAGAATTTTGGTAAGAGTTATTGTAAACACAGAGTTTTGTTTAAGTTGTCAGTTTTATGTGATTTTTTTCATATTATTGCATGCATTTCTTTCTATTCCTATTCTATTGTGTCAAGATGTAAACAATTGACCTTTACAATGTAGAAAATTATTCAATTAGTACGACTGAACGTCATCATTTATTATACTATTCTTCATAATAATTGTCTCTCTTCGCCCTTTTCATTGAATCTATTAATAAATGTAGGTTAGTTGTGTATACATAATTACTATATTTTTATCAATTCCAGCGTTGCTATGAACACAAACAATATAAAAATGGCTTGAAATTCGCTAAACAAATATTATCCAATCCGAAATTTGCAGAACATGGAGGTAAGAACTATAGTTTAGAAGTGACATTTCCATCAAAACATTAAAAAAAATCGACCTGTTATTATTAATTTTATGAACTTCTAATTATTAAGTTTATTGCTTAAAATCCCATTTCCATCCAATATCAGTCATTTCTTTATGTTTTATTCACACTACAAATGCTATACTTAATTAAAATACAATTCATTTTGTAGCATAAGATTATGATCTAGGTAATTTATTCTATCAAAATTATACCTCATTTGAAATTCTTACACATTTATTTTAACTGATATATGTACCATCTATATCATTGCAGAAACATTGGCTATGAAAGGGCTAACACTGAACTGCCTAGGTCGAAAAGAAGAAGCTTATGAATATGTTCGTCGTGGCCTACGTAATGATCTTAAATCACCAGTTTGTTGGCATGTTTATGGTCTCTTGCAAAGGTCTGACAAAAAATATGATGAGGCCATCAAGTGTTACCGTAATGCTTTGAAATGGGAAAAGGAGAATATTCAAATTCTCAGAGATCTTTCACTGCTTCAAATTCAGATGAGAGATTTGGAAGGATACAAAGTAAGTGACTTACGCCTTTCTAGAACATATTCCTACAGTTATTCTATTATATCTGCTCCTAATTGGATGCTGTTTATATATTAATATTTTTCACCTATCATAAATTTCAAAACTGCATCTCTTGGTGCATACACAGTGTTATTTGAACATCCCACAAGATGGTGTTTATTGTGGGATGAGTGGTATAGTGAACAAACAAAAAAATGTATAAGACTGGACTGGGATGTTGATAGTGATAATGGATGCTGTGTAGAAGGGTGTTTAATTAGGCATGTATTTATTTTAATCAAATGCTGTTGCGAATATTATTGAATGGAGTTTCTCCCTAGTTCTTGTTTTAAAAACATATGTTGAGAGACTCCCATTTTAACTCTAATCAACCCTACAATTATTGTTACTTTAGTTACATTTTCACTTGACATTGGCAAAATTTGTATGTTTTAAGTATCGTAATGCTATAATTAAGAATTAAGAATAGAATTATTGAATATAATGCTAAACAAATTATGATGAGTCATGACTAGAAGGATTTAGAGAATCTCAGTGGCGACATTAGGAGATTGGGTGGGGGGCAGAGGGAGTGGTCCGCCCTGGGTGCTAAGCAACAAGGGGTGTCAGCACCTACGTAGGAGTAGGTATCAATGTAGAGGTGACAACGGCAACCTAGGAGAGACTCCTAGGCTCATCCCAATTATTTAGTAGTAAAATATCCTGCCTGCTAGTGATAAATAATTAACTATTATTCTAACAATGTTATTATTAATATTCTAAAAATATGTTATGAAAATTTATGGTAGTAGAAAACACTGTAACAAGGAATTGTGAACAAACTTTTAGCTTCTTTTATATTGATCAAGGAAGCAAAAAGTTTGTTTGTAATTCTTTTAGAATAAAAAATAAACAAATGTACTTTTATGTTCTTGGATGCAAAAGAAATGTGTAGACAGATAAATTATTAACTTTCCAGGATACTCGGTATCAACTTTTCACTCTGAGGCCTACACAGAGAGCATCATGGATAGGATTTGCTATGAGCTATCACTTACTAGGTGATTATGAAATGGCAAATAGTATTTTAGATGCGTTCCGCACAAATCAAATGAAGGGGCCATATGACTACGAACATTCAGAACTGCTACTTTATCAAAACATGGTACTAGCAGAATCAGGGCAGTATGAACGTGCCCTGCAGCACTTACATAAGTTCCAAAGCCAAATTCTTGACAAGTTATCTGTGAAAGAAACCTCTGGTGAATATTACTTGAAATTGAAAAGGTTAGTACTTATTTATTTAGTTAAGCATACAGCCAAAACATATTCAAGCTAGTTACACATCATAACAAATTAAAAATGTACATACATTTGTTCAAACCTCTTTAATACTCTTTATTGTTTTTTTTTTATTTCAAAATAATGTGCGTAATATAAATAATTGCGATAGAGAGGTATTCAACTAGGACATATTTTTGTATATTTGTATTTTTACTTTTAAATTTTAATTTATATTGATCCATTACAAGACAATTCTTGTCTGTTACCAAGTAGCCAACAAGTATATACTGTTTTTTATTTATGATTGAAAATTATATAAATTTAATATAATAAATTTATAAATAAAATATAAATATAAAATTTATATATTTATATAAAATTTTTCATATAATTTTGATAACATTTGCAATAGAATTAAATAGTGGAAGTTGATAAGTTTTTAAATGTTTAAAAAGATTTATAGCCATTTTTTGAAAATTATAAAAATAAGTTAATTTAATCACACACATTCGTGGGTTGACTGGAAGAGATCTCTTTTAGAGATAAGTCCACCCTTGCAAACATTGTATTTTATTTAAAAAAAATTATAAGTGCAATAAAGAATATATGTATAAGTATATGAAATGTTTTTTTTTTAATTTTAAAATGGTTATGTATGCAATGTTTTATTTTTTGCTATTCCAGGTTCAAAGAAGCCGAAACAGTGTATGAGGATTTGCTAAAGCGAAATCCTGAGAATGTGATGTATTATCAAAAATTAATAGAAGCTAAACAACTTAGTGATCCTGATGAGAAAGTGGCCTTTTTCAATATATATAAGTGAGTAGACTGTTTTCTGCCCACTTCACCACAATAACATCAAAATTTATTTATTACACTGATTATACATTATGTCAGACATTCCAAGGTTTGCACATATACTGGCTGCCAATTCCATGGTTCTACATACCTCTGCAGTTGCATGGATGCATAAAGCATTAGACCTTAATCCCTCAACTGTTTATTTTTTAATACATTTTGCAGTTATTTACAGCCAGCCAGCATACTTCGCATTCTTCCTGCGACAATGTTTTGAACTTACATAAAAATTAAAAATAATAAAAATTGTTTAATTGTTTTCAGGAAAGAGTATCCTAAAGCAATAGCGCCGCGGCGTCTTCAGTTGACTGAGGCGGGCGGGCAATCCTTCACCCAACATGTAGACGAGTATCTTCGCCATGGTTTACATAAAGGCATCCCGCCGCTGTTTGTAGACTTAAGGTTATTATTACCATTTTATATTTTTAAAATTAAATCTAGCTATTATTAATAGTTAATAGTAATGAATTGGTTCAAGAATCATTGTTATAAGTCTCAGATTACTAACTTAAAGCTTAGAACTTAGTCGAAGTAATGCAACGATGTTATGACTTTGATTTCCAACATTTAAAACAGTTTATTACACTGTGACCAAAATTTTTCTCTTTCAATTACAGGTCGTTATACGCGGACCAGAGTAAAGCGGAAACGATAGAAAAACTAGTGTTACAGTATATAGAGAATTTATCAAAGACTGGAATGTTTAGTGCGGAAGCTGATGAAGTGAAACAACCAGCGAGTGCGTTATTGTGGGCCTATTATTATGCGGCACAGCATTTTGATTACAAGAAGGACACAGACAGAGCTTTGCATTACATTGACGCGGCTATAGAACACACACCCACATTGATAGAGCTATTTATTGTTAAAGGAAGGATATATAAGGTAACGGTTTTATTACTATTTTCAACTGACTTCAAAAAGGAAGAGGTTATCAATTTGACTATGTTTTTTTTCAAACGACATTAGCATGTAAATGAAAGAAAACGCGATTTAAAGTTAAACCACGTACCTTTGATTTTTGGTTAATCCGATATTTCGGCGCAGTTACATGCGCCATGATCACGGATGAACTGAAGTCTTATGTTAGTGGATGTTATTGGCAGACAAATTTGTCTACCCTCTTTCTAAGTCTTTTACTACGCTCGGCACCCGTACCACCGTTCTGAGTCTCACTATCTACTCGAAACTGCTGTCTACACACAACACTTATAGTATCTGGACATTAGCATGTAGTCCAATAGCATATGCAATGTATTAATATCATGAACAATTGCAAAAAAAAACAAAAAAAAAAAACAAAAAGTACCCAGAAAATATTGTACAACATTTTCGGGTACTTTTTGTTTTTTTTTCAAAAAAAAAATCATTTTTTTTCAGAAAAAAATTATAGAAATCAACTCTGAAGCCGATCCCAAACCACCTGTATTCAGGGTGTTGGTTATTTAGTTTACATGTTGTATAATAGCAGGGCGTATAAATGTATAGTTACTTACGTAATAGGTTGGTATTGAAATGAATCTGACGAGACCGAAAACAAAATGGATATGTGCGAGACAAATAGTAGTATGCACATCGTGAGAGATGCTGTCTTTTCAAACTGACTACAGGCAGAGTTAGGCCACCAGCGTGTACGTGAAACGGTCTCATCTATCTAACTCGTTCTAATACACGCGTTATACTCTTCCTCTTTCAAACTTACAGTTTCTAGATCTACGGTCGGGTACATCGCATTCTTGAATAATATGTAGTTTTTGTTTTCTATGATCTTTTATTCGGTATTCGGCTGACTAGTATCCAGTATTCGGCCGAATACCGAGTATTGAAAAAAGTGGCTGAATAAGGCCGAATACCGAATAATGTCCGAATATTCGTGGCATCTCTAGTATGAAGGCCAAGAGCCCTGTCAAGAATAAAAAAAAACTGTATTGTCAACAATAAAAACTTTTATTGATTTTCAGCATGCAGGGGATCCGGTATCAGCTTACCAATGGTTAGAAGAAGCACAGGCTTTGGATACGGCAGACCGTTATGTGAACAGCAAATGTGCACGGTACATGCTCCGGGCTGGACATGTGAAGCGGGCCGAGGATATGTGTGCCAAGTTCACGAGAGAAGGTTTGTTGGACAATACTATTATAGCAACAAATATGCATCTTATTCAGGGTGTGCGGTACATGGTATATCAAACCTACCAATGCTAATGTAGTCGTATAAATAGAATTGTTTTATCAAAAATTGGGAATTTTATAATTATATTTCAATGTTCCCATACTTTTGGTTTAACTTACTGAACTTATGGAGAAATTTCAAATCTACTTTACAATTTTGATATATGTTATATGTTAGCATAGGTAACTGTCCGCTTGTCATACCAGGTACAGTCGACAGCAGATCACACTACCAAAAACGGTCAAATTAAAAAACAAAGTTAAATAGAAAAATAAAAATACACAGATATCAATTTTTTTTTTTAATTTTGATTTTTAATGTCTTTTAGTAAAAAAAAAGCAGGAAAAGTAAATATTTAGTGAAAACGAAAATAATTTTTTTTTTATCCCTATACAAAAGTAGGCTGTTGGGCCAGGACGGTAATCCCGCGCGGGATCCCGTTTATTTTACGAACGGGATTAGTCTTGCACAAGGCATGCGGGATCCCGGTATACCGGCATTGCGCCTTTCGCCATTTCTTCTCCATCTCAGCATATTAATAATTATATAAGTAAAATAATTATTTCGTCCCGAAATGGTGTCTAGGCTTTGACGATTTAAATGTACTTAGCAAAGTCCATTTAAATAAAGAGCTTTTTCATTTTCATTTGCATTCCCAATCTGGCAGTATGGACTACTCAGTGACTCATACTACTGCTACTCGGTGAACACAAGAGGGCATCAATCCCATAAACTAACTAAATCTTCAGTCGTCCAACAATCGGGACAAATTTTAACTCTGAAAAATAGTTAAATTATAAAATGTATATTCATTCAGGTGTGCCTGCAACAGAAAACTTAAATGAGATGCAATGTATGTGGTTCCAAACGGAGGCCGCGGCAGCGTACCAACGGTTACAACAGTGGGGCGAAGCCCTGAAAAAGGCTCATGAAGTCGATAGGGTGAGTACTTCATTAATTCTAGGTAACAATACTAGTATCACCACAGCATAGAATCATACAGTGATTCGACGTCTTTGAAGTTGAGGAAAATGCCGCTTTTATCCAGACAGTGTGCAGTAGACATACAATGAACCAGCGTGTCCCGAGCGAGTGTATGCAGCTCGGGTTCGCTACCACACCCCTCTCGTCCCGCGTCCCTCTCACAATTGACTTGTCTAGACTTGCTCGTAGGACGACTGTAAGAATTTATAACACTGTGCTAGTGTTATAAAGGAGTAAAGATAAATAATGTACCGTTAATGCTTTGCATACAGTTTTATTTTGACTGTAGAGTATTTATGTCTCACATCTACTTGTTAGATATAGGTACACGCTCATGGGTTATGTATGCGTAAGTGTCTGCACTGAGCCACACGCATGAAATATAATTCCGTTCATGAAATATAAGTATTATAATAAAAAAATATAGTTGCACTTTTTAAGACATGTTTCTTAGTATTCATAATACAAACCTTTATTTCTCGTTAACTTGCGATATAGTGAGACTTCTCTTTGGTATAACCAAGTTGGACACACCAATTGTATAAACGCACTACGTGGCATATTCTCGGCCTATCTACCGCAGTGTCTCAAGACGAAAGTCTAATACGTGTGTGTGGCCAGTGATAACCTACGGAACCGAAACGTGGCCGCTTGCATTGGGCTTCTTAAGAAGGCTCTAGGTCACTCAAAGAGCAAAGGAGAGGGCTGTGCTCGGAGTTTCTTTGCGCGATCATATCAGAAATACTGAGATCCGCTGGAGAATCAAGGTCACCGACTTAGCCCAAAGAATTGCAAACCTTAAGTGGCAGTGGGCAGGGCACATTGCCAGGAGGGCTGGCAGCTGTTGAGGCGGAAAGGTCCTCGTGTGGCGACCACGTACCGGGAAACGCAGCGTTGATAGATCCACCACAGGGTGGACCGACGATCTGGTGGTCGCGGGAAGCCGCTGGATGTGGGGTGGACCTATCGAAACGGGGATCCTTGGTGGACGCCTACGTCCAACAGCCGACGTCTCTCAGCTGATATGATGAATTGTATAATGTTTACACGAAGATTTTTTATGTTTATTGTTTCATAGGAGTTTTTAATTTCAGCATTTCTCAGAAATAATGGAAGACCAGTTTGATTTCCACTCTTACTGTATGCGGAAGATGACACTCCGGTCGTACGTTGGGCTGCTGAGGCTAGAAGATGTACTACGATCTCATCCATTCTACTTTAGGTAATTTGATTTACTTTAAAATTAAATCAACAGTGACTAGTTAAAGACCATGTTAACATTATTATCATTTGCGAAAAGCAAGGTCCAAGTAGTGGCGTCCAAAGATATTTTTATTTGGTTATAAATGCTTTTTTACAATCGACAAATAGATTTAAATGAGAACACGTCTTTATGTATACCATAACATATTTGACTTTATACGAAACATCGCTAGGGTATTTTCGTTTGTATCAAAAAATTTATGGATGTCGCTATTTGACATAACCTGTATAGTGATATCTAAATTATTGTTATATTTGTCCTTTATCTAGTATACATAACACAAGTTCCCATGTTCAAATTATCGTATTGTATAAATCACAGTAAGATATTTTTTTCCATAGATGTGCGAAAGTGGCGATTCAAGTATACTTGCGGTTATACACGCAGCCTCTACAGGATGTGCCGCAGACCACGGAACCCGATACAGGTAAGTTTGCAGTATTTGTATACATTTATTAATTTTATTGTTGATATTTTTGAACATCAACATTAAAATTGCGTCCGTGGTTTAGTGATAGGGCATCCGTATATGCGGGATCGGTGATTTTCAATCCCGCGGGATCTCGGAATTTGCGGGATCCTGCAAGTATAAGATGAGTTGCCTATTAAGTCTTGGGTAAAGATAGGGGTATTTAAATATTAAAATAAAAATCTGAAGGTACGCATTTATTACTTTTATTTAGAATAACCATAAATTGAAAAATTTTAACCAACATCCTTCCTAAACCTACTTCGGTTTCTGTTTTTGGAAATGTGTACTAAGGAAACATAGTGTCTAATGTCTCGTCGGCCATACTGCTTCGGATGTGCGACGTTAAATAGCCTGCAGCAGAAAAAGCTCTTTCAGCTTCCATGCTCAAAGTCAATCAAATGATGGAGCGCCTGTGGGAGGACGTTTGTATGCTACCTGCTAATCCCAAAAATCCCGCGGATCCCGCAGATGTAATCCCGCTCTCTGCGAGATTGAAAAATGTTGCGGGATCTCTATATTTCGAGATTTCGGAATGCCGAGATTGGGTGGTTCGCCCAACGGAATTAGATACAGAGATTCGGCCTTGTTTTAAATTCATTTGTCCTGCTCTAATGTGTTCCGTTCAATGGTTGAGGGTTCTAGGTGAAGCTCGTTATTATTATACTCATAGGTGACGTCGAACCGTGTAAAACGAACTAGGAGGACGATAGTAAATTGCTTATTTACCTAACTAACAAAGGAGCTAGCACCTAGCAGGTTGTTAGCAAGTCTCCCAATCAAGATCTTCGACTACTTTCAAACCTCCCTGCAACCATCAGCAATAAATCAGTAAAAAATCGGGACTGGTCTCCCCTTGACTTTCTCGTATACAGGAAACGACGTAAAAGTTGATGGAAACCTTATATTTTCATGTCATACATGCATGTTAAATTTTCGGTCACCCACCGAGTACCGACCGCGTACTTGCTTGCCTAACTTCCGTGATCGACTACTCAAAAGTTGATAGAAACCTTATATTTTGATGTCATACATGCGTTAAATTTGGTTGCAATAAGTTAAAGCATAATCGAGTTATAGTGCTAACACACAGACACACACATGGACATAATTCCAAAAACGGTATTTTTGGACTCAGGGCAGGTCAAAACGTGTAAATCCGACAAAATCTCGAGGTGAAATTTTTTGACGATTACAAGGCTTCCTCTATATTTACTACGTATACGAGAAAGGAAAAAAACTATCGCACATACGAGCAACTGGAGTTCAAATCCGAAAGTAGCTAATTCAGAAGAGAGTTTATTCTCTCTCCTCGAATTAGCTACATTCGGATCAACACCAACATTTTTTTTGCCATTTAATAACTGCTATCAAGAACGAGAACGCCACCATAGTTCCTACCCTTACTACCTTACAGTATGGTAGCATATTGGTGCGACCCCATATAAAATGGGACTAGGGTAGAAAGAAAAAGTAGAATATGCGAATTTTATATTAAACCTTAACGTTACTGGAATCGTCAATTTGGACCCTGAGATAGAAAGCTATATATTTTTCGACTTTCTAAAGATTTTAAACAATATGTAATTATATATAAAGCGTCGGTTGCGTAGTGTGTAAGAACGTTTACTTCCACCCGGGAGGAACCGGTTCAAACCCCGCCACGTACCAATGTGTTTTCAAATTTTGAATTCATATGTACTTTTAATCGACGCTTGTATGGTGAAGGAAAACCATTGTGAGGAAACCTGCACACACCTATGAAGAAATTTTTAGGTTGTGTGTGAAGTCAACCAATCCGCACTTGGCCAGCGTGGTTGACTAAGGCCTAATCTCCCCTCTTGTGGGGTAGGCTCGAGCCCCTCGGTGGGGACATTATATAAGCTGTTGATGATGATGTATTAATATAGAAATGAAACAGGTTTTTCAAAGATTCTAAATCAATATTTATCAAATATAATATTAAAATTAACTTCTTTTTTATAAATAAACCAATAAGCCGTATATTTGATCGGTAATTTCTTAGCGTGTCATTTTGACATTAACCTAAACTTAAAAAAAACTTTAAAATTAATACATAAAAGACAACCTTAACGGGCCTAAGCGAAACCATAATTTTTAAGTTATTAATGTATTAAAAAAATGACATTTATTGTAAAAATTACAAAAAATCGTCTATAGTAGTGGTTCCCAATTACTTTTAAATGATGGGGATAAGTTTAATGTGACAAAAGTTTTTCTTTGCACAAATCTGAAAAATCTGGTTGGTCATTGGTTAGTTTCTACCTCAAGTCGTCTTCGAGTCTGTGACGATGTTTGCATATCGATTAAAAATATATTTCAGTTTTTTTTACTTAATAAATTATCTTTTTCAAGAGATTGCTGCGCGTACCCATTGATGCAACTTCACGTACCCCTGGAAGTACGCATATCACTAATTGGGAACCACTGGTCTATAGCATTTAGGTATAGAACTTAAGGCATGGTATTCTTTTTTCTATACATGATTTTTGCACATGTATTTAGAACATCTGTCACACTATTGTGATTGTTTATATCTTTAGGACAACATAAATAGAAATTTCAAGAAGCAGATTTTCGTTGTCACTTAAGTATTCATCTTCACAAACTTGAAAATCGCTTTTAATATTCTAATTCAGAATCAATTTCGTCGAATAATAATTCCTTAATATTGTTATCGGTTAAATATCACGTAATTATTTTTTCAAAATGCCTGAAACAATGTAAAACAAAAAATACTTAGTCAGAAAAAAATATCGCTGACATTTGGCCCCCCGTCGCATATTGCGACATAAGGAGATTACAAAGAAACGCAGGCATCTCGCTTAGCGCATTTAAAAATTAAACGATTTTTTTGCTGCCGCTGGGTCCCAATAGACCCACGATTCCTGTTAAGGGTTAAGATTTATTTCCGAAAATACACATAAAATCTATATTTAAATTCCGCGCCACAAGCATTTCTTAACACTCCCCAAAACTCCTTGATCCATTGGTTGTGCAACTC
Source organism: Elophila nymphaeata (assembly GCA_955850985.1). NCBI lineage: Eukaryota > Metazoa > Arthropoda > Insecta > Lepidoptera > Crambidae > Elophila > Elophila nymphaeata. The sequence goes on along the minus strand of OY039086.1, from coordinate 9,198,431 downwards.
CTCTCTAAATAATGCATATTTGATATTGTTACTGCATGTTTTAGATACTATTGTTGTCTAGATTATAATGACAGATAACATGCCATGAGAAAACAAATTTGTCAGGAGTGGGGCACTGGATTGTAGAATGATACAAGTATTGATAAATAAATAAATATCTGTTATATTGCATCAGTCATTAGTGGTTTATTCCGTTGATATTGTTGTTGTTATTCAAAAGACAAGGTATTAAATGCGCAAAAGAGATTGCTATGCGTAAAAATCTCCTTCGTTTGAAATTTTCTCTAGAATTTGATTTTTAAGCGTATCAAAATACTCTGATAATTTACTATATTATAGGGTATAGACGCGCGCAATATAAAGATAGTAGGTATCGAGTTAATGATGCAACGCGAAAGCTTAAAATATTTGAAACCCAAATTGTGTTATACACTGTCTATAGCTTGTTAATGTTTGTATACAACATGTAAACTAAATAACCAACACCCTGAATACAGGTGGTTTGGGATCGGCTTCCGAGTTGATTTCAATAATTTTTTATTGATAAAAAAAAACAGATTTAAAAAAAAAAAAAAAAAGTACCCAGAAAATGTAGTACAATATTTTCTGGGAAGTTTTTGTTGTTTTTTTTTTTAAATCAACTCTGAAGCCGATCCCAAACCACCTGTATTCAGGGTGTTGGTTATTTAGTTTACATGTTGTATAATTTTAAGAATAAATAATAATTAAATTACGTATCAAATTAGTTTGATATTGGGTCAGTTGATTATACAAACTTATGACGTCAGGAGTTCTTAATGACATGCAGATTCTAAGGAAGAGTACGTTTTGACAGCTAATAGAAAGTGTCTCGACAGACTTTAAAGGCAATATTGCTCTTATTTCATCTAAGTTTAAAACAATACAGAATTTAAATATATTGTCTCGCGCTTATTTCATACAGAATTTTAAAATAATTTCTGGGAAATTTTGTATCAACTATCCTGGTTGTAGACTTTTGTTGCTTGGTTGTCTGATAGTTCAGTTACTTTCTGGGTTTGATGTCCCTTGTATATAGGCAACAATCTGACACTATGTTGATGCACTGCACCCTTATTTATAGGGCCCACCGATTTACATACACACGATCAGATTCATAGTCCCAAGAGGAGTTGAGCAGAGCCTTATGTAACAGTTCGTTACCCATAAAGCCACATTGCGCAGAATGGACCATGGAGTCCCTCCAAATAACGACCTGGTTGCCAGCCTGCCGTCTACTTAAAAGGAGCACTAAACCCAAAAAGTACCGATCGTTCGGTAAACAAACAAACAAAAGCTAACCGAATAGATATCGAAATTCGTCATCATAGGCCATATTGATTGGTTATCTACAGCGCCTTAGCTTGCGCTACCAACTTACTTAGAGCTACAATAGGCCACGTGATTTAACGGCGGTTTAAGACAATCCCATACATTTTGTTTTTATCGAATTTCGTTATCGTTTCTATTTGTTACTTTGTCGACGGGCCCAAGACAGATGTTACACTCAAAATAATCTCAGGGGAATCTTCGAAATAAAGTCCACTGTATAGAATAGAATACCACAGTTAAATAACAATATCTTATTTTCTTCTTCAATGTATCGCTGTCGCTGGGAGAAACTATAAATGGATTGCTGTAACCAAACAATAAGTTTTCAATTTCAGTCTTATATAGCTTTACTGAATAACTTACTTTATTGTTATTATAATACAGACTGATATTCCTCATTTATTTTGTCTATCATTATCGAACTGAGAGCGCGTCAAATGACTGACCACTGGACATCGTTTTTTGTTTAGCAACTTAGTTATTAATTCGTTTTGTTCCTAATTTTAACTCTCAAAATAGTGCCCAATCAATCTTCCGTATTACAAGTTTTGTGCATGTGCAAGACGGATAATCCAATTCAGTGGTCGCCAACCTTTTAATAGGAGCCTCATTTATGCATATTCCTTTGCTGATGCTATAATATAGAACTTTCAATTGTCAGTCTTATTGAAACGACGCCTCGCCTAAGAACCTCACTATCTGCGGTTGATGACCTCTGATGTAAATAATAAATTACCTTCAACAAGTACATTCAATTATCAAATATAAAAAATGTTGTTACAGTAAAAATGTGAAAATGCAATAAGTCACATATGTTTATGGGCAGTGTTGGACGAGCGAGAAGCTAACATGGAATTCTTATTTTTTTAACAAATTATACAAGGAATGGACTACTTATTATGTTTATTACTTCATCTATATATTATTAACAATTAAAATAGCCAATAATTATCTAAATTACAAGTAATTATTTTACTACAATATTACTCTACATAATAAAGCTGGTTACGCCCACCATATTTTGTTGATGTATATTGAGTGATACGAGTTATATTATATAACAAAAGAATCGAATCTTTAAATGGTTTTTAAAAGTCAAGGTCAATTATATCGTTTAGCTGATTCAACTGCACTTCCCTAATAATAAAGTGAGAATAAACTCATTGTATATTGTCGCCTCGCTTGCTGGGCCCTGACATTTTTATTTGTCGGTTGAACTGACCTTAGTGAAGTGGGCTAATGAACCAGGCCGGGGACGGAGGAAAACTCATTGTTCTTATCCCTTATGTAATCTAGACTCACAATCATTTAAATTAGACCCGGCTTTGCCCACTGGTCACTGACTTTTGTGATAAACAAAATTACGTGACAGTTTTTCTATCATGTAATCAGTTTCAGTGTTGTTTTTCACATTTAAACTACATTTTTTGTTGTTCTTAGACTGACTAGTTAATTGGTTCGCTAAAAAGAGTTGATAGGATAGTAAAAAAAACATAACGAATGTATTCACAGTTTATTTTACATTTTTTTGATAAAATACAAAATCACATCGATTAATTTCATTAAATAATAATCACCGTAACATTTTACAAATGATGTTACCTTTATTATTTATCATAACAATGCTCACAATCTTTTTAGCACACATTGCAACATATCACAACATTCCTGAGAGTTCCAGAATACTGACAAATAAATTAAATAACATTATTATGCATGCACCACAGTCTCTTAAAATTAATTTAATAAATAATTCTTCGAAGGTAAAGCGTCCTTTTGTTTATCAACAATATCGCACAATACAACTAAGAAAAAAAATCGTGTTTTTAAATATTATGGCAATGCGGTCGAGCCGCTAGTCTTTAGTACCTTACACTACTTAGGACACTTATAAACATCACATTTGCGCTTTCTATTTACACGGTACGTCGCAGTCGCGGCGTTCACTGTTCAGACTAGAGCTTTGGTTTCACCGTCCGTAGCCGGGCGTGCGGTACCGGTCGCGGGACGCTTGTGCCGCTTGCGCCGCCGCCGGCGTCAGGAAATATACGTGAGCACCCTCTCCCGGCAGCCGGTACGACACGAACGAGCCCGGCCGGCCCTCGCCCGCTGCGTTCACCGGCCGGATCCACTCCGCGTCCGGATTCACTGACGGCAGCGGTCGCTTATAGTTCACGTCCGTATCTCCTGCTAGCGATGGCCCGTTCAAGTCATACTGCTCCCCTGTATACTGTGGCCTCTGCACTTGCGACAGCACTCTGTACTGTTGAGACTGCCGTTGGCCCGGATTAGGTATAGGGATGAACTCGCTGTTCGGGTTCGTCTGTGGTCGCGGCAGCCGGTCGTTCACCAGAGTGTCGTGAAGTAGCGAGGGGGGTTTTGGTTCCACCAATTCCGCTTTTTGAATCTGTATCTGGATGGGCTCGCTCTCCGGATTGATCGTCGGCCTCGGGAGGCGGTCGTTGACCAGAGTATCTCTATCGAGTGACGGCGGATTACCTCTTTGCGGTTCTATTATCTCATACGCGTATTTTAGATTAATGTTGTTGTCGATCGGAGTCTTGACCGTCTCTAGGGGCTCCGTCACGCCCAATCCGCTCACGTCGTGATTATTGTCTTCTAACTTCTTCCCGAAAACATCAAAAGAATTTTTCGTGATGTCGTCGAGGTATCTTTCGTCTTGCTTCGTATAGTAACCGTGATTGATCGGACTTGGTGTCGTGCTATGATATCGGTTTATGTGGTGTACAGCTGGCTTATCATTTTGTATTGGTATATGGTTTCTGATGCTTTTTGGGCGTTCGTCTTTGTTAGGACTGTCATCATAATCATCGTATTGCACTTTAGTTTTAGGATAAAACCTGGTTGATGTCGGGTTTTCTGTTGTGACTTGTACATTTTCAATTAAATATTGTTGGTGGTATCCAGGCGAAACCGAAGGTGTAATGGCATTGAAATCGTTTTGTAGGTTGAAAGGTTTACTGTAGCTTACCATGGGTCTAAAAGGCTCCGGATCAAGTTTGGGTGCTCGGAATGATAACTGGTCTGGCCTTGGCTGTGATTGATAGCTGAATTGGTAAACGGGCCTTGTGGTGATCGCTTTCGGCTTGTGACTGTGTGGTCTATGCGAGTACGATTTAGGTCTCTTTGTAGTAAATAAGTCTATCGTTTGTTGAATGTCTGCTATCTGTTGGAAGAAAGCTTCGGGTCGCTGTTTCTGTTGTTGAACATACACAGGTTGTTGTCTTGGCTTTTGGATACTAAAGTACTCCTGCGTAAGTGTTCGAGGCCCTTGTTTCTGTGGCCATAAGAATAATGCATCCGTTTGGTCGATTGCTCCGTATGCAACGTCTACCACTGGTGAGTACCCAGCCTGTGAATTGACATTCTGCTGCGGGTACGGTGTAGGATTTGATGGCACAGTTTTGTAATAGTTTCTTCCATCGAAATAAGTGGCCGGCGATGGCGATGTTTTAGGTTGCTCATCATAGAAGTAGAATGAGGCCAAAGAATTTTCGTTGGGTTTTCTATTGTAAACCGGTTGTAGTTTTGTTGTTGGAATACTATTTTGGGTGTTAGAATAATAAGCCCTTAATGGCACTGGAGTCGATGTCACAATATTGTCAACTAAAACGTTCTGTGTCTTTTCTGGCACATTATAGAGTATGTAAGGGTTCTCTGTAGTCGTTGGTGCTTTAGCATTATATTGTGGTTCTGGATAGTCGTATATAAGTGATACGGATAGTGGTTTCGATGTAACCTTTGTTCTCGTTTTATAGATTGGTTTCTCGGTTTTAGGTCGGGTTATTACATTATCTGGTAAATTGTGCACTCTCACAGGAGCTCTCGACGGTATACGTTGCGGAGGTCGACTCTTTGGTGTCGTAATAATTTCAACCGGCAAAGGCGTAGTAATTGTTGTAGGTATTTCTGTAGTCCTTGTAGGCTCCGTTGTCGTGGGCCTTGTCTTGTATTTATTTCTATGTACAGGCGTAGTCGGTGATTTGATAGTTGGTTTTTGCCTTATGTAAGTCGGTGACGTAGTCGGTCGTGGTGTAGTTTTGGCAGTTTCTGTAGTTGTCTTCTCTTCCAATGGAGCAAAGAAATCTGGCGGTGGAGGTAGTATAATTCCGGGTACTAAAGGTCCCGCTGGCACGCTGTTGTTATAGTCCGCGCGATAAGAAAAATTGTAAGGCGGCGGATAGTAGATCGAGGGGTCGTCTTCGTCGTACAGGTCGGTCTGGTTGCTGGGTGGTGGTAGAAACGCTGCGCCCGGAGGAAAGCCTTCTGGAAAAGAGCCGTTTATGGATGGAAGGAATGGGAAAGGTCCTTCGCTCGCATTCCCGGGTAGGAATGGGAACGGAGGAATTGGCAGCGGCGCACCCCCGGCAGTAAAGTTTCTCTGATTGTCACCTGGGGCGTAGGGCGCTCCCGCCGGGAAGGGGAATGGCGGAGGATATAGAGGGCCTTCGCCTTCTCCCGTTGGGAAGGGAGGGAAAAGGGGCGCAGGGACACTACCGTTTGGCGTAAGGAAGACGAGCGGTCCGTCGTCGGTGAGTTGTACTGGAAAGGGCGGTGGCACTTTTGGTTTTTGTGGTAACTTTACTTGCCTTCGAGGTGCCTCATAGTCGTCGATGGCTGGCCATGGTCTTCTTTCATTCTCCTTAGTGCGTTCCGGGAACGAACCCCCTCTCAGAACCAGTAAATGGTCTTCTGCAAGCCATATCTCGTCTTTTTTAAGTCCTCCAAGAGTTTGCAAGTTGTCTTTCGATCTCGTTTCAGAATTTGGCTCGTAACTTACTATTCCTGGGCGTTTTGGCGTTTTTGCAAAAATTTCATTCTGTATGAGACCATATTTTCCCTCGGCTACTTGATCTGAGAGTGTCTTTTTATCCTCTTCATCGTCTTTGGTTTTCACCGCTTCTTTCCCTTCTCCAGCACTTGACATAAGCATGCCGTCATCCCAAATGCCTTGGTTCCACCCTACGGTGCCACCCGATTGGTCCGGCACGATCACGCCCGCGAACTTTCCACTTGAAGGCTTTTCTTCAAAATCAATAGAATTTTTCGATGAACTGTATTCCTTATCCGAATTTTTCACATGCCCGCCGATGAGTCGTTTGATGGTTCGATGGGACTCGGCGGCATCTGAGTCAGGCGGTGGGCCGAGACTACGCTGATCGCGCACGAACGAATCGGGCGGCAGCACGTAGGTTGGCACGAGGACACTTGCTCGCGCCCAGCATGTAGCTAGCGCAAGTACTAGCGCTAGCGCCGCCCCTCTCACCATCTGAAAGTTTTGAAAACATCACTTATTAGTCAATATGTTAACATAACGTTATTACAAAACTTTGTCACTTATCCGCGAACTTATCTAAGTTGGATTTTCTTTGTTATTTAAACACGCTCCGGCGGCGGTCATGAGCGGGCGAAGTGAAAGGTCCGGTGGAGACAAAAGCGGTGGCCAGTGGTTTGGGCACTGGCGTGCCGCGCGCCACTACCCGCCTTTTATCAAGTCTCACAGTACGTCCACCGACCCGCTGGCATTGAGAATCAAGCGTTTAATTGGAAATTGAATGGCGAATAATGCCAACGACAGGAAGGCCGCAAAGCCTAAATATGAAAAAAAAATGGAGGTGTCACGCCTAATTTCCGATTAGCTTCGTCAATCGATATTTGATGGCTTAGTATTGTTGCTATAAATAAATATGTCAAACTGATTCTTTAGAAGATTAAGTGTTCAGCGTTTTCAGTTTGTTAGGTAATAATGGTTTTTGTTATTAGTTTCAATCGGCACGAGCTTCGCAATGTAATCTTGCATGAGAAGTAACGAAACGACATCTTATTATGAATGGTTGTTTATCGTGCCTAATCGCGTCTTTTATTTATACAATAAAGGCGTCTAGCTTTTATGTTGTAACATGCGTGGGTGGGAAGTGACAAAATTTGTATGGAATCGTAACGACTGTAATACATTAAAAAAATTGCAGGGAAAGTGTATGGAAGATATGTGCAATATACACTCGTGAGGTGGTGTACGCTAGAAACGTGTTAGGGCGGTGAAGGTAATGGCAGTGTCCGGTAGGTGTGCCAGGGCTCCGTGAAAGGCTTGGTCACCTAACTCGCTCGATTTTACTCTCGATAAGCCCGACCTAACCCGCTTTGTAATCGTGCTAAACTATGCACCGAAGTGTGCCAGGTCGCGAGATAGGCGCGTGCTCCGCTCACGTTTAGACGGTTTAATTGGAATCGACTGTGACGTTGATCGATTCTAGTGTACACGTTTATTGGTTTAGACTTAAAACGATTTTTCGTCATCTTACTTACGGATAACCTTGATAGTTGTACCCGAATCAGATAATTGTTTGGGTTCGGTGTGGAGTATTTTGCAATGGCTTGCATACCGCCCACCACGCTGCTTTACGATAATAACTGCTAATTCCAGCAACAGTATATCAATTGAAGCTTTGCATTTACGAATGCAACAGTTGCATCGTGCTCACTATGAACCTTAGCTGTAAGTTCACCTCTTGTAATTGTTTGAGTATTCGACATTTAGGCGGCGCATCCTTTCCTTTAGTAGTTAGCCTTCGCAAAAATAGTGTCGCGATTGTTTTCGAAGCTCGCAGTTTCACGGTATAATTGGGCTGTATTCTTTTTCGTAATTATACGGCATGAGCAATTGAAACTAAGACAAGCGAGTGACCTTGCGGCAAGGTGCCCGATTTTTTTGCGGTCAACACAGAACGTGAAGTGATTTTCAAAGTACATTGTGTTTCGTTGGGAGGTTGGCGCTCAAAATATTGCTGCCCAGCCTTGCAGCATTCGTTATTCCATTATAATCTGAAATAGCTACAGCAATCTTCTTACATCTAAATGTTAAACAATGAATCCCTAATGCTCTATCAACAGAGATTATTCGGCAGTTACGACTCATTCCTTTCAGCTTTTGCCGTTTTGAATTCAATCTGAACGTGTCGTAAGCTTTCTTCGCGTTCTCATTTCACTGATTGTGAGACAGTTGGGAAACGGCTCGGGTGATGCATTGTCGACCATTTGTATTCAGTACTCGGCAAACTTTCCAACTGCCTTTGTCTGCCAACTTCAACCACCAGGATACGACGACGTTTCACCGAGTTTCACGCTTTCCAATAAAAGATTTAACAGGTTACTGCTATCGAATTGCGCAACTAAGTAATAACATTACTCGTCTCTTCAACTCATTGTAACGACTTTGAACGAAAATAAATACGTAGACTGTGTTTACAATATATTTTAACAGAAACTTCGTCGCACGAGTACTACGCAATTTACGTAATTATATATTTCAGTGCTACAAAATAGGGCCTATGCAGTGCCCCCGCGCAGTAATTGCATGCATTGATCTCCTTGAGCTCGTGGAATGACGGAAACATACCTACCTATGCTTATTTATTACGGCCTACCGTGCTTAGTTACAAACTGAGGCAACACCGCGTTTGTTAACCACTCCTTAATGCCAGTGCGCACTTGTCTGCCACTAACATAAACGACACTTGCGTAATAACAAAAGAATGAGTTCAATCGACAATCAATAAATAATAACTGCCCAGGCCACGCATACAAATATCGCCTCTAACCACGAACTCATAAGAACACACGTGTAATTATAAATGTAAAACGGCCCGCTAGTTTGTCGCCTTATAAGTACGCTTTCGCAACTGAAACGAATCGCCAACTGTGGCATTGGAACCCCCGACCGGCACAAATTATACCATTATGTTGGCCGTCCTTACAAGTCGTGTATATTAAAATTCTAATAGGACTATCATCGCTTAACTGGCGCGTGCCACGAACATAGTACACTCTACACACATTTGTTATATTATACCAATTTAATACCGCAAGTAACCACATCCAGATGGTAATAGTGTATGTGCGCACGCATCATTAGTGCGATTAGGGTTGAGTCGTGACTTATAAATTATGCGTTAGTATTTGATGAGTCTTGTATATAACTTGTAACAATACATTAAAAAATTCGTATACACATTTCACGTAAAATCATCATGAAATTTTAGGAAATAGTGCCGCAGGTAATTCGTGTGGCAACCTAAAAATGCGCAAAGGCATCAGCGGCGCGTGCCATTCCGATTGATCTACGGCCTCATTAGCTCGGGTGTCTAAACATCAACTTTCAGCTTTTGTTTATAACAAAAATTAATGACCCTCCGCATTGTTTCGATTTCATCTTTATTGTTATTTTTAATCGAACATTTCATTTGTAATTGATGATCATTGCGAGTGAATTGACGCTAATGAAATTAGAACCTCCAGAGAGAAGAATAGCTTGACAATGCAATATAATAAATTGCATTCATAAAATTTAATATAATAGGTGCAATTTCAAAGTTGGTCATGTTTATTGCAAGGCACCGTAAGACGAGTCGGATGCTGGTACGCAAAAGGTTAGATGTCTATAAAAATAGTAGTTGCCTTTACGCTGGCATTCTGTTATAGAATCTCAGAAATGCTAATAGTGTCATGGTTTGGTGCCTGCATTAGTGTCTCGATCCGTTCGCGGCCAAGGCGAAACCATCTTGCAGGTCTTGCAACCTGTTTAGGACCTAGGGTCATTGCGTCTGCTTCTAGTACTTCTTACGTCACCGTTATCTCGATGTTCGTTAGCATGGGCTTATGAATAAGTAAAATCAAACCCACCATTGACCTTGTATTTTAATGTGGGAATTATTTTACAAACGTCTTCTTCTTGTTAGTACTGATTTGAATTATCTGATTTAGAATAATAAGTATTGTGAGATTTGCCAACACTATTGCAATATAGAACGCTAAGTTACACAATTTATATGTTTATGCTCTAATCGTATTAAATCTTATTATTTCTTTGAAATTGAAGATTGTATTTTATAGGCTTTTACAGCATTTTACTTGCGTGGGTAATTGTCTGTGACAATAATACTATTAAGGAATTGTGTATTGTTATTGCTACATTGCCATTATGGAGCTGCAAGTTCTATTTTCGTTATTAGACATACTTAAGGTCGCTATATAAAAAATTGATCTGATTCCTCAAGTCGTGACTGTGTGCGGTCGTGGAGTGCGCACGCGCCGCCACTTCGGGGCCATTTCGTCGCCGAAACATTTTAAACAATTTCCACTACGCAGTCTGTCATGTGGCCTATTGTTGGCGTACCTATGATTTATAACTCACTACCTTTGAAATTCCAAGGTGATCTCATTGAGTAAGCATTTCTTGTCGAAGCGTAACCGATATGTACTTATTAGCTCCTATTATTCTTTACTTGGGTACACAAGACATCGTCTTTTATTCATACAATAAATCCCACCCTTGAAATTTTAACTTAACCTTCATGCCAATTAAAAAGCGAAACCTTCCGTGTGCTATTCTCAACCAATTCAATTTTATCTATAGTCCAAATAACTACAAAAGACCTCTCATTTGTTTGTCTAATAGCCAATATCTGAATATGGAATTTAATGACACGAGGAAGCGATTTGACCGTTTACTGGCATACTATGTTTATAATAATACACGTGAATCTTAGTGTCCTACAAATTATTTACAAGATATAAGAAAATAATTTAGCGTCTGGCCTCGTGATACGCTTTTGTTATGAACCCGCTTTCGTTTGTTTGCAGGCTTACAACTTTCTTGTTTCTTTGTGTCGTAATTTCACATAGTGGTCCTATGCACTCTTATTGTAGATACGTAATCTTCCGTGTAATGCCCGTTGCTCGTTCTCATGTCATCTGGTCGTAATTGGTATTACCACATCTCGAAATTTTACTTTTTGCATGACATTCCTCGAAAGTAGGTTCGTGTCACTTGTTAACATTATGAACTTCTTGTTCGAGACTAATTTTAATTTACGGTACGTGACTTTAATTGCGAGAGATTTATTGTGTGTCTTTTGTTACAGGTAAGTTGTTACTTCAGCAAGTAAGGATTAGTCCTACAAGTAAGTGGTTTCGGATCGGCTGCACGGGCGGTGGGCGGTGCGCGCTTGCGATGAGGTAAACATCAATTAGCTGATTTTAGATAGATAATCGTCGCTATTAGTTAGTTCTGTATTGTTTAATATGAGCGTGTCTTGTGCAACAAGTTTCAAAATTTTTACGCTGTTCTGGTGTTACCTTTTGGTGGTTTTCGGAGCGTGGCGGATAATAGGCAACCTTAGATTGCGCCCGAGTCCTTCGCTCAGAGTCGTGCGAGGAAAAGCAGCATATTTTAATAGCAAATTTTGTAATTTTTTGTGCAATAGCTTTTCATTCCTAGCTATCAGATTTTTGCTTAAGGCAATTATGCTCAAGGTGAGATAATATTACTTGTTGAATAGTTACGCACGTCTTTGACAAAGGGTGGTTATTACAGCGTGGGCGTACGTCACGGTGATTAGAGACCAGCTGACGGAGAGTGCAACTAATCGCTCAGTATTCTATTGTTTAACCTGACTGACGCTTCTATCGGTTGGCGCACGCCTAAACAAAACTGTCGTCATTCATTGTTCTACAGATTGTTGTAGCTCAGTTTAAATTTATTTTTCAACTCATTAAGTGTTATTGCTCTTTTTGATAATAAGAACTTTTTGGACATCTCGTAGCCGGATACACATTTTTTGTTGATGGACGCTCGGGCGCTGACGTAATGTCGTATTTATGTTAGCGTCGCATGTAAATCATCTTGATTTCAAACGTAAATGTGGAGCGAATGTTTCTAAACAAACGACACAGGTAGAGTAAACATTCCACTGCTATTCTATCACACGTTTTCGACTACAGTAGTTTTGTGGTCCTTCATTAACGGTGATTTTGGTGATGTTATTAAGAACAAGGCCGCGTCCTTGTTGACAGAAAAATTTAAGGACCTTTGAGTCATAGGAGTCGGAAATTTAATAGTGCCCGCTGCATTTATAAACATAATGACTCATGGTTTTAGTAGTTTGTTAGAAATTTAAAATTTCAATACAGGGTCACAAGAGGTGAACTGCCTTTAGTCTGATCAGATGGATCATCTAGATTCTAGAATAACTTACATGAAATTTAAACTGTTGTAGCATTGATTTTTATAGATCCCATGTTCATTGTAAATAAACCTTGATCTTTGATAGCTGTCTACACAATAAACCTAAAATGTACCATGTTTACATGCATGCTTTGTGTGAGATATTTCGTAAGTTTTATTCCAATGGCACATTTATTTTTTGTTCGGTTGTTTTGACTTTTCAATTGATCAAAATGGAACATAGTTCCAGATTAATAATTATTTTACTTCGTGTCACCGAATATCATCACTGACTATTTAATTAAATATCTGTTCAAACCGGATCTCATATTTTTGACGGAGCACAATGGCTTTAATACAATTTTAACTCAAATTTTACTCACGGACATACTGAATTGGAATTGATGTAAATTTTATATATCCGTGTTTTCTTAATTACAATGAGTTTTCTCACGATATAGTATCAGGTTATAATTTTGATTCGCTTTATACACATGTAGCTACAGTAACGTTGGAGTCGCTTTTAATTCGATAACGAGGAGAGGAGAAGCAAATAACATAATCAATAAGGAAATCAAGTATGTGCTTTCAAAGTTGTTACTCTCGGCTCACATTCTACATGCACATCAGGAACTATTACGCTTACTGACCAGTGACCATATGCATGTGTATACGTTATGTCACATAACGTGCGAGACTTATGGCGATTTTCTCGACCTCTACTAGCTTTTATGTTATAGTAGAAACGATCGGAAGAGAACAATTTGCCTTCTCACGTGATGTAACTACCGCAGTTGCACCGTGGATATTTTGTTTCCTATTCCTCGTCTCTCCAATATCTTGTCGCAAACTGTGGTTTATTTTCTTCTCTTTAGAACCACCATTAATTATTGTACGGTCACGATTGTTAACACCTATTGCCACAACAGGTAGACATAGTATTACATCAAGATCTACTAAACAAACTTATGGGCAAATTTTAACGTCCTTGCAAGAGTAGCGCTTAACAATAACGATGCATATAGAGATTTTTCCCATGATTCACAGAACATGGTTCTTTAAACACTAATTAAAAAGTCAATTGATATCACGTCAGAATACAAATTGTCGACCGGTTTTGTCAATGGTATTTGCAGTAATCACGTAATAAAATTGATCTAACATTTCGATCACGTACGGACGGCGAATGTGTTAGAATTCCGTTATCTGGACGAGTACAGAAGTATTTTTAATTCGTTACGCGATTCTATATTTAAGGAATTTACGAAGTACCCAGGTACTTGATTTGACAAAGGCATAAGAGTAATTATGGATACTGCAGTATATGACTAACACGGTAGAACGTGCTTATGATGAAGCAATTCAATCAACCGGGTAATTGTAAAAGGCTTTGTATGGAGCATACACCATTTCCCAAAATGTGAGACATAATATTACCATACAAAAGCACTTTAAATGATGCTAGATTATGAAAATGATTAAGTTCTTGACACAATCTGTGGTTTTATAGTGTAAGTACTAGATTGATGATGAATTAAATTTTATTAGACCTTTGAGTACATAATTGGTTTTACTTAAGAACCTATGAAACTATTATCTTTAATAATTGTTAAAAATATATTCAATTAATATTTTATTCGTTGTTTGTTAATTAATGTTTTTAATGGATTCTTGTTAGTGTTATCTTAGAAGCATACATTTGCTTTTAAATAATGTTTCATTTTTTTAGTTGAGCTTGTTTTTAATTTTTCGTAAATACAAGTTCTGGTGTAGGTTGCATTTTGTATTGTCTACCATTTTATATCTAGCATGCGAAGGTCTCGTTGCTGAAACTTTTGTTTGTCTGTTCTCACAAGTGTTTCTATCGTGTCATTGAGTTTTGTGCCGAAGGCTGGTCTCTGTGAAACTTTGACTTAATATTGTGTCGCGATCCGAGGCGTATTGTTTCTGGAGTTGGGTTTTATTGTTGACGCCGGCGAGAGCCCGTGAGATCTGGGTCGTGAACCCAGCTGGTGACTCGATTGTCATACCGCATAACATCATACATGTTTTTCACAAATCCAACGCATTAGAAACTAGCATTGTTTAAATAAACACAATCTTACATTTTCTGTTAAACGGCTGAGGCTGCGGCTATAAACACTTTCTTCGTCACCCTTAGCACATCACACGACGGTGCCGAAAGTCACTTCACTTAAGTTTTATTTTCACTGGTGTCCGATCACTGGCACATAGTGGGGACTGTCTGCTGGATCGATCGCCGGTTGAATGGTGACGATTCCTGTGGGGTCTCCGCGGCTCGTGGTGGGGTGCACGTGTGATCGGTAGGGCGCGCGGCGCATGAGTGGCGGCGGTGGTAGGGGGCGCCGGTGTAAATACTCCGCCGTAGCGCGTGCGCACCGCCCACGCACACTGCGTCTGCCCTCACTCACACTCGTGCGATTAACCTGTGTATACACGTGACGCACGACCACTGATGCGCCCGATTTAACGTCTAATGATGCTTATTGAGATGAGCTTGATGGGAGATCCCTAATGCCCTCACGGATGTCAGGTAACGGTCGATTACTTAAACGTGCGCTTGAATTATTCATGAGCTGTAAGGACATGTAGCAGGTAAGGTAATACCTGCAATTGGTGGGAACACAGCAAATACGAACACGTTGCTTGAATATTGTACGAAATTTGAAGTTCCCAGTTGAAAGAAGTAGCAAATTCAACTAAGTAATCAGAATCATTTCTTTCTCACGCATTGTGTTTCAATAATAGCATTTTTTGGAATAATACCAAGTAGATCCTTGTTCTCAATAATCGTTAAATAGGTCACAGTAATTCGTCTTCTGTATAGTAAGATAAGATGTAAACTTAGATATGGGATTTGACGGTAACATGTCTTTTGGCTATATTTCTAAACATGGTAAATTAGCACCTTCCTTAAAACTGGTAGAAAAATTTAAAAACCTATATTTGTAGAAGTTTCCTCATTTTCATACAAGCAAAGAGTGATAGGTTTGTCAATAGAATTCTGCCTGTCCTAGGTATAGCTTAAAGAAAATTCCAGCCAATAATACCTTCATGTAGGTAAGTTAGGTTTACAGGTTTCCATAAGTTTATTACATCCGAGATGCCATCGCTGAAGTGACATCTTACTCTTGTGGGCGTATATTTTATAAATATAGCTACCTACCTGATTTTAAGGTTACGCTTAAGCTGCGCATGTAGGAATTTTATCCTGTTCTATGGAAATTTACTTTTTAATGTATCTATTCTAGTTGCAAAAAGTCACTTGTGTTTAAAATTCATCTCATAAGCCTCCCATTACCAAGGCTTAAATAACTGTATCGAATATCCGCATTGCTGCGTATTCGTCTTCGGATCATAACTGTAATTTTTTTTAATAATTTATTCTTATGTCGTATAAAAGTTACTTATGCCTTGCCTACTTCGATGTTTATTTAATTATGCCAACGAATTATCTAGGTCATAGGCAACAGTTTAGTTGTATTTAGTCATGTGACTAAAATGTGTCGCATTTTGGTGTTAAATTATTTTTAGATTTTATAAAAAATTTAAGTGAAGTATTTTTTATATTAGTATTGTTAATGTTTTCTTGTTAAATAGGTGAGGTGATTTTGAAACAATTTCTGCCACAAACAATATCATAAGGCTTTGCCTAATTAATATTGTGGGTAATATCTTCGACAACACGAAGGTATAGAAGAAATGATAGAGAAACGAGGGATTTACCACTGTGTAAAGTTCTCTAGTGTTCCATTCCGGCATTCGGACAAGACCTTTTTTCTACACTTATTTCATCTCATAATTATAAGTAGCCACTCCGTGATTCAGTTTTTAACACCAAATTAAACTTTTTGGATATCGATAAAATATGTCTGCAATATAAAAGGCAACCAACACAGCTCAAAAGAATGTCTCATTCACAAAAGAAGCCGACATTTGGGAAGACACATTCTCGATCCAGACGATATCAAAACAATCCAAGCTACGAATATCTTATCATTTTTAGATAGTGCTCAGCTAAAGGAGTACATGTAAGGCCTCAATAGGACTTACTTGGAGGCTAGTCACAATAGATCTTTATAGGTCGCAGTGACGCAAAAAGCCCCGAATTGTCTAAAATAATAATAATAATAACACAGCTCAAACCACTGAACGGATTGCGCTGAAATTTGGCACGCATATAGTTATTATGACGTATGTATCCAAAAGAAAAGATTTCTCAAAATTCACCCCCTAAGGGAATGAAATGGGGCCGAAAGTTTCTATATCACCCCGAATTCAACGCGAGCGAAGCCGCGGGCAAAAACTAGTTATGTATAAGATGCCGAGATGCCACCGCGTTGTTTATAAGTTGCGCAAGAACCAGCGAGGCGAGTCATCGACACCGGCGCGTCCTCGGAAGGTCGACCACGATCGATCGGGATACACATTAGCATGCATTTTTTTTCCTTATCATGTTATTTGATGAAAAAAACTACAATCTTGTTTATCAGCCGTCCCGGATCTACTCGTGGAGAGTTTCTCGCCTTATTAATAGCGTCTACATTTTGATTTATGTAGCTAAACTTGGAATTCTTCCAGTTCATTTTATGATACGGTTTTGCTTCTCCGTTTTGGGTAGATCTTTCGCGATACATTTGTTATTTTTTTATGCGGAGGTGTTTGATAACGTCGTATTGTTATTAACCTGGTTTGTAACAGTCGTTAGTTCTAGAAGAGTTTTATACAGATTCTTAAATCGTAAGTTCATAGACAACTAAAAAATAAAAATATTCGGTTCTCAACTAAATAAATGGCTTTTGCTTGCTAATATTGGCTATTTTTCCTTTTCTTGTTATTGCTTAGGTCAGTATGGTTCTTTTTTTCATATAAATCTAAGATTGGACAGTCAATTGAATTTTGTGCAAAAATATGAAAGACTAGCTTCCGCCGGCGACCGTCCGCATGGATATTTTACCCCCTTAGGGGTGGAATTTCCAAAAATCCTTTCTTAGCGGATGCCTACGTCATAACATCTACCTGCATGCCAAATTTCAGCCAGATCCATCCAGTGGTTTGGGCTGTGCGTTGATAGATCACTGTCAGTCAGTCAGTCACCTTTAAGTTATATATATTTAAATTCCCTCATCTGCTTTGGGTGAAATCTTCTGATAACAGAGAGTTTTTCACGCTCATTCTAATTTATAGGTTTTATAGTAATATTTTATAGCTTTATTATAACAACTCAATAATATAAAGGTTTCAATCGTCTGGCCTGTCTGATTTTATATAGAAGTCCTATCAAAATGCAATTTATAAACAGGAAAGCCTAAAATTATAGGTACCTACCTGAATATGCGACAAGAACTTTCAATAACTTTTTTGGCGTTTGCGTGACTTGCTAATTTCGTCATTCTACGTCATCTTAGATTATTTATTATGATTATAGTGTAAAAAATATATATGATGTTCTCTACCCCATAATCATTTATTTGATGGTTTCATCGAATCGCGCCACAGCTGCGTTGTATGTGTAAAACAATAATCATATTTCATCGATTTCCGGTAATTTCTAACTTTGTTAGTTTTAAGACTGATATAAACACAGATGTTGCGTCTTCTTGGTAGTTGGCGCGATAAGCGAGTTACGCCGTAAATATGCATTCCTCAGGTCCCTTGCTTCAAGGCTTGAGTGGCTCAGTTTTTTTATTGGAATTTCCTCGGGCACCCAATGTATTTCTGTCTCGAACCCGTTTCTCGGTTACATTAGCGTATATCTGGGGAGGGCGCGTGAAGTTTTGGAATTTAAATCAGCTATTAACCTAAATCGCGGGAGGTCGTTCCTACTTGCGCCCAAAGCCTTTATAAATTCGTCTCGTACGATTTTCCACGGCTTTTATTTCGTTCCCCGAACCATGTTTGGACGGGCACCGTCCACATTCCGCGACAGCGAGGCGCTACGACTTTGACCGTTCGACCACATCGTAACTTCACTGACCTTACCATTGGTAGCATCGAATTCCGATAACCAATTAACCATGTCACGCTTCGATTGTGCTTGTTTTGGGGACATAAAACTGGTTTGGTGGGTGATAAAACGTTTGTAGACCCACGTGTTATTGTTAGGCCTATGTAGGTAGATTTGTTATGCGTTGATATTTTTATATGATAAGCATTGTTGTGTAACAATGTTCACTAAAAATAATAATATAAGTACAAATGTAAAAAAAAACTTATGGTCCTCCGAGCCGGATTCGTCTTTAAGAAAATATGTAGTTCCAGTAAAATGGTGTTTCTATAAATGTAAAATGCACATTTTACTGTTGTTGCTGCGTAAAAGAACATCTTGATTAATTAATATTCACCATCATTGAATTAATAAACGCAGTTCGTGGTAAGGCCGCATAATATTCCACGAGGCGCCGGTATCCGCTAAAAATCGGCGTCGTCTGTCCACTTAAATTATGTAATCGAATATTCATGACGCCTTTTGGGTGCATTCCTTTCTGTATCAAGTCATTTTATCGTCACTATACGGACTCTGTTATCAATATTTAGAATCGATTTTGCGTTTATCTTAGATTTTACTTTTTCACCATTGTTAAAAATCGTTATGTGATGTGATGTAATAATAAGTTTATATAATACCATGAGCTCCGTTTTGTTCTCTTTTTTTGAAATTTTGGAGTATTGATATTTGTAGTCGTGAAATATTTCACATTATTAAAGTTGGCTTACTTTATGATCCTCGTAGCACTTAATGTGTAATGTGCATACAATTGTGTAATTTTTATAAATACAGCGTCGGTGGCGTAGTTTGTAAGGGCGATTTCTCCCAACCGGGTGGCACCGGTCGAACCCGGCCACGTACGAATGTGTTTTCAAATTTTGGATTCATATGTACGTTTATTCGATGCTTTTACGGTGAAAGAAACCTGCACACACCTATGAATAAACTCTTAAGTTGTGTGTGAAGTCGACCAACCCGCACTTGGCGAGCGTGGTTGACTAAGGCCTAATCGCCCCTAATGTGGGGTAGGCTCTAGCCCCTCGGTGGGGACATTATATGAGCTGTTGATGATGATGATCATGAATTTTGATATCAGCGATTGCTTAAATTAAGGAATATTTATGTTATAATTTATGACAATTGTTACTTGACATTTAGCCAGATTTTACTGCCAATATTTATCAATATCGTCATTGTGTGATTCCTATATTATATTATCAATATTTACTTACTTATTTACAAGCTACTGTCGTGTTGACTTATTCTTTAAGCACAAATCATAAACGAGCTTAACATAGTTCTAAATGAGATTTGCGTAAAATCAAATATTTAACGCCCTCGCCACATATGCTATCGCCGAATTGTGAAATATTTTCCACTAAGTCCACTACAGTTGACTTTTGCACATAAACTTTACTGCAAACTGGCCTATATACGGTAAATGGTAACCCAGTACCGAATGCGAATGCCCGAGATTCCGCGAGGATTATTCCTCTTGGTCTGCGCCGAGTGAGCTTTAGGCATCCGGGAATATTGTATAAGTCTAAATATTTGCATTAAATATGTTTAACATAGCTGTTTCCGAAAATCCATTAGCTTTGTTTTTCTTTCATTTTCTCTATAAAAGGCAGTATTTATTATAAAAAGACAATGAATATTACTCTCTATTCACAAAGTATTTGAACAGTTGCGGTTTAATTTCTTCGAGTTGGAAGTTGAAACGTTTCATTTACTTGCTTTGTGATTGGCGCGTTTTTTTGCAGTCATAAAACGACGTCATCTTTTTGTTTCTGAAACAATTTCCGCAATTATCACCTCGTGAATACATGGTAATAAGAAGTTATTTCGATTAACGAGCGTTTAGTTGATTGCATTTCGATTCTCACGATTAGAATAGTCTAGTTTTTTTATATACTGAGAATATGAATATGTGAAGAAGTAAGGTCGGCAAGGGGAGGGTGCTAGCGCGACAGTTTATCTCTCGCACTAGCTATCTTTGCATTTGGAGTCCACTTCTGCTTATCAGCAGGTGGAAAGGAGTCATTTGCTTGACCTTTTTATAAAATAAATACCTACTGATTATTTGCTAGGTAATTATAAGAATGTAGAACGGCCATAAGGCTCTTCCCAGAATAGGCGCTCCACGTCTGAGCTGAGCCCTTTTAAATTGTGTATATCGATGATCTTACATACAAACGTACCTACAACTACCATCACGCTCATTATTCCAAAAGGGATCGAGCATTTGGTTACACATAAATCCACATCTGGTAGTATGGGCTACGCAGTGCCCCAAAATTGTGACAGGTTGCCTACCCGTAGCCGAAATCGTTGATCTTGTTATTATCAAAACCAAGGTGCTAATTTTTCGCTATTAAAACGCCTAATTTACATTCGTCACCACCAAGTAATTATTCCGTGACGTCCATATTAGACATTAATGCGAAATCGGATTTATATTTTTATATTCTAAATTGTTGTGCTACTTAGGTGTGTGAGATTCTTGGGATTCCGACATTTTGACGTAAATAAATACCGGAGTTGATGTAATTGAACCTGTTTGAGACGAACTTCTATAAATCGAGTTGATTGTGATAAGAGCCATCGTGCATTCCTTAAGGTCAAGGAGCTTATACTAAAGAATGGAGTCATTAGACAAAGTAACAAAGTGAAGGCAAAAATTTTGACAATACTTGACATTTCAAATTTCACATTTCTCTTTCTAGAAATTGTCGTCATCTCTTTCTAAACACGACTACATAGAAACAAGATTTCCCCAGTATTTCGCCATCTTTCTAAAACAAAAGTAGAAAAGTAGCTAAAAACTTAACATATTGTATTCAATTATCAGTATTTATTATCAATGAAAGAAATAAATATAATATATGTATTTACTTTTAATGTTTAGGTTTGTATTTTATTTTGAAAATCATCATTGTGATTCTTTCTATAACTTATGGGAAATGAAAGGATTTATGTAATGGCAGCACTCACTTCATGTGTCAATGTCCCGAAATCTCAACATGACATAAATTGTCGTAATTGATGTATTCATAAATATCGACTCGCGATTTTGGTACGGCTTTTTACATTTTAATAACTATAAATAGTGCAAAATGGTGCATCGCTGTATAGTTCGTGGTTGCAGAAGTGAGTGGTATCCAGGATGCAGTCTGAAATTTAACTTGTAAGTGTTGTAATTGCATATTATTGTTCACCTAAGTAAAATTGGATTTTCACATGTAATTCCATATGATTATCGTTATTGGGCGAAACTCCATAGGGGAAAGTAATTTCTGATACTCGGCTTTAATACTATCTGAATTTAATTAATTTTCATACATAAATTACTTATTCAAATATGTGTAAACAAATTGACTAGGGTGACTAGGATTTCCAGAATTATTATAAAATAATAAGTTGATATATATATATACGTAGGGCGTTCAATTTAAAGTAAGAATGAGGTACAAACTCTTTGAAACCGAAAAAAGTTAATACGGGCTATTCCAAATATTATGGTGTGATACGTTGCGTACCGACCAACTTTACATAGGAAATCATTATCGTTTTATGCATATTTTTGACGTGTCAACGTCTTATAATTCGATAGAGCCGGCTGCACGCACGAAAAAATCATGACGCATGCGGCGTTACCTCGTGTAAGGCCGGCAAAACAAATTAAATTAAATTTTTCTTTTGAAAAATGCTACTATTCCATCAGTATTTTCTTAAGACGTTGTCACGTTCAACTATCGTCAGTAAACCGACTTTACAGACAACCAATTTTTTTTAATACTGGTTAACACATGACAAAGTTATATACCTTGTCATACGTTAACCAGTATTAATCGAGTTACGAGTACAAATGATTCTTTTACATCTTTTACCGGTATTCATATTTTTAATTGTTGGTCTCATGATAGAATAAAGTCACATCTGCATAATTCTTTCTTTATAGCAGAGCGATTTTAAGTTTGTCTTGTACAAAATTAGCTGTAACTTTTTTCTTAGTTGTTTTACAGAATCGATTATTTTGCCAATCATTATAAAGTATTATGAAACATCGATTGATATGAAAGTAATATATTTTAGGTCAATATTTTGTAATTTAGAAGTATATATGTGAATATGTAACTATATTCTGCGGATATCACTGTATCATATAATAATAAAGGATTTTGTTCTTTTAAGTATCAATATTATGTGTATATATAACTTTGTTTTACATAAATTCTTGAGTCACATATGTAATATATGAATGTTTAGATTGTTATTTATGTTTAGATTTAAAATAGAACAGTTCTTGTGATCAAGTTTTTATTAAGGAATAAACTTAGTGTGTTACAGAATTTATAAAACTACACTACTACTACTTTACTTATTTTCAATAACTACCCAAAATATACGCATGTAAAACTGTAACTTAAATTAAATTGATAATTATTTATTGACTTGTATTGATGTTTTGAAATCATTACAAAATTGTAAGCTGTGGAGGTAAATTGTAAGCTCAGCATAATAATTATTATTTCGTCCCGAAATGGTGGTAGGGCTTTTGACGATTTAAAAGTACTTAGCAAAGTCCATTTAATAAACAGCTTTTTCATTTTTATATTTCGCCAATGTTAAGTGTAAATTTACTTATAGTAACAGACAGTTGTACGGAAGATTAAAACTAATTATTATGAATGTTAATTCTTTGTCATGGTAAACTCAAAAATATTTTAAACTTTGAGTACTAATTAATTTTATTAACTTAACGAAGTCCAAGATTGTCCGTAATTATTTTTTCTTCTATAGGCACCCTACTAGAAAGAGACAGAGCCTCTCTAGAAATGTCAAGAAATGTCAAGGGTTGTCAAAATTTTTGCCCTCACTTTTTTCATTTGACTAATGACTCCATTCTATAGGTAATATAAGCTCCTTGCTTAAGGTCAAGACACACTGACGCTGAGTCAAAGCGTTAATTTAATGAATTACAATTTTACATAACATATTGACTCTTATCGTCTAAACCTAATGCACATATTTGTATTGAGTTACATACATTACATAATCATTATTATAGAAAGGGATAAAATCTATGATTATCGTAAAAATAGGTAACCACCATTAATGTTACAAATAAAAATTACCTTCTAATCCATTAGAACAGATACATGCTATACACTAGAGCTTTATTCATCACAACAGATAAGGAAAAAAAATAAAAGATCAAAACTATGTTAAAAAGGTGATCCGACACCGTGGCGTGACCCGCGCGGCGCCAGTGCGAGGAAATACGGTTGGACGCAACTTGAACGTAGGTACTCCTAGG
Source organism: Elophila nymphaeata (assembly GCA_955850985.1). Taxonomy (NCBI): domain Eukaryota; kingdom Metazoa; phylum Arthropoda; class Insecta; order Lepidoptera; family Crambidae; genus Elophila; species Elophila nymphaeata. The sequence continues at coordinate 9,174,728 of OY039086.1, read as the reverse complement.
TGCTCACACAGCCTACGACGGATACTGGTGTCTGCCATTTGAAATCTCGCAAAAAGAAACGGTTTTTAATGAATTTCATGGGCGATTAAAAATAAAACATCTGTTTCGTCAAATAACAAATTATAGATTTAATAAACGACAAAACGTTTTTGAACAGCCAGTATATTAAACTATAGCCTACAATATCATAGACAAATTACTTTTCGGCCATTGCGTCGTTTAGATAATCTAAGTTTTAGGCATTCGGCTGTTTAAGGTAATTACGTTTTATATGTTGTGCATATTTAGGGTAGTTTTTGACATTTTGCTATTAAGGAAAATTTATTTTTAGACATTGATTTTAGGCATTTTTCTACTTAGGCATTTTGCTATAAAGACGTCGCGCTCACGTACGCTAGAAATGTTATTGTGTACACACCGTCTCGGAGCGAATCACTTAAAACAGTTTCAAAAACAATAAAATTATTTAATTAAGATTCCCAGTTATACATTTTAATTCAATTGTTCGTAGATGTGGTTTCTCTCGCGCGTGTCGAAATGGGACCTTGCTCTAAAAGTGTTTTGGTGTATTTAGCATCTAGATCAGTTAGCACCCCGTGGTTGGGCAAAACGAATTATCACGTAGAGTTCTCAAGAGTATTTCAAACCGATTAGTATCTTGCCTAGAAATGACGCTGATTAGAATAAATGTAATTGTGAAATGAAAAACTTTTGCCCATAGGCAGCATCGTGCACAGCTATTTCGCTTGCAGATGCAGTATTAAAAATTATCTTAGGTACCAATTTTAGCAATTCGAAACGATGTACTTCTTACTTGCTAGATAGTTGGTTTGTTTTCTGAAAGGACTGTGTAAGTAATGGAATGACACCCGACGTTCTGCTTAGGATTGTGAGCGTGATTATATGTATTCACGCTTACACCAATTAGAAGGCAGTGGCACCAGTTTTTATTAATCATAGAATTTGCAATACGAGCTAAAGCTGATACCTACGGGAATTTTATTTATCTAGGCTAGCGTGTATTCTATTCCATTCTATAAGGTGTCTACCCACCAAAGCCGCTGGCACAGCTGCATAGCCCAGTAAGATAGTCCTGGCACCTGGCAGGTTAGCTCGACGGCGTACTAAACTAAATATTATTAAAAAACGTAAATTTCGGGCGAGTGCTCTGAGAAGCTTTTTTCCCTAATCCTACCATCTCTCTTCCTTTTAAGGACTACGCGTGCTGGTTTACGTTGTCACCGACAAACTGTGGCTACCATTGCAACACGAACTAAGAAATTTGCCAACTCGTTTCTTTTTCGCACAATCAAGAAATGGAATTCACTGCCCGCACACGTGTTCCCTCCTTCCTACAATCCTGGGTCATTCAAAATAGGCGTGAAGAATTAGCTTGCCGGTCGGCAAGATGAGGGTGGCTGGCGCAACGGTTTATCTCTCGCACCAGCTATCTTCGCATTTGGACTCCACTTCTGCTTAACATCAGATGGAATGGAGTCATTTGCTTTATCTTTTTATAAAAAAAAACTCGATTCGCCGGTATGCCGCCCTTCTCGTCCGCCCGGATCGGCAGATTTCGTGTGTAAGACACCTTTAGAGTGTAAAATCTGTCCTGTCCTGGTGATCGTCTTTTCTTTGTTGGTATACTGGAGGATAATTACAATTTATTCAAATAATTAAAAAAAAACATACATCATTAAATTTAAAAGAATTTTTATGAACAATCGTTATTGTTAAATCAACAATTTTAATGTTGTAAGTAGCGCATGCTTGGTTGATTTCTTACTAAACACGACCGCAAAAATGTGGTAAATAATAAAGTAAACGCTGTTATTTAAGTATTTATTTATTTTACTTTATTATTTTATTAATTTGTAAAGAATGTTTTGAATTCCTAGGCATTATTACTCGTAGGTTTTGACATCTTATAAGATACTAGCTTTTACTCGCGACTTCGTCCCCGGAGAATAGTTACTTGGAGCAACATGGAATAGTTACCTTGAGCAGCATTTTAATTATGTGTACTTTATTTTTTACTAATCATACACATATTTCCAATATACGATAGTAAACATAGATAGATTTTTTTGGACTTTCATTCCCTTTTATCCCCTATTTTAAAACCCTAATGGTAGGATTTCGAGAAATCTTAAAATATCCTATAATTTCCTTATTTTCAACTGAAAGTTCACTTACCAATTTACCAGGGTAGAATTTCGAAAAATCCTAAGATAAGTACCTCATTGTCAAGTTTTAACCGAAAGACCTGGAGGCCTGCCTGGAAAAATGGATTTTACTTTTCAGGTGGGTTCTCTTCAAGAGAAGGAGCCACCTGATGTTCGATTTCCGTTGTAGATGCAGGTAAGAAATCTGAATCGGCAAAGTTGTTTTCATTAATTGGTCATATACCTACTTACCACATTGTTTTAATGCATTGTTTAGCATAAAGTGGTACCCCATCATGCCCCGTAGTCATGTCCCCGTTATGCCCCCATGTATATTAATATTTTAACTGATGATCAAAAAAAATAATCGATAGTTAAAGTGCACTAGCTTAAAACATATCAATTAGTAATATCGTTAGAAAAGCACAACAGAAAAACAATAATAGTAATCTAAACAATTACTTAAATACATGTGTTTTCGTGTTTACTAAAAATTAGATGAAACAGTATTGAAAATAATTTTCGGTCGTAAAAAACGAACGCGCGCCGTTTAGTCTCCCGTCACTTTGGCACTAAAGAGCGATGTCAAATGGCCGCTTATTACTACAAACAACATACTTCTAGTACGTATAGTTACTTGTATATGAGGATGGCCCCGTCGTGCCTCGCGACCCCGTTTTGCCCCCCCGTCCCCTACTGTATGTCCCATACTAACAGATGTGGCGTTATGTGTAATCGAATGTTACCTTGAAGCTCTGCTTGACACCTTTTGAAATTGTGAGCATGATTATATGTATGTATGTGTTTCTGTTTGTGAATAAGGTTATCAGAGCTCCCCAGGGTAGGGAAGGGGCCAAAGGTTGCCAGCGCGCGAATGTCACGTCAGTATTGGCCGTCAGTAATACCAGGCAGACCGTATGCTGTCTGGCAACCAAATAACATAAAAATGTGGTAGGTATATTAAACTTCCTTTTTTGGAGTTGTCAAACGATTGAAATTTCTTTAACAGTCCATTTGTTGGTGCCAAAATCTCCGACATAATTCTCACTTTTATCGAGGTGCCCTTGCGCGAGCAATATTCATAACGGCCCGCGAGACCAAGGTCGTCGCACTGCCGAGATTGCGGATTTGGCTGCGCGTGCGCCGCAGTGCGCTGAGAAAAAATGTGCAAACGAGCGGGATATACCCGGATCCAGGCGGCCGCGACGGTCGACGCCCGCCGAAAGTTTTAAACTTTTGATACGATACGAATTGAAGCGTCGGTGGCGTAGTGCGTACGAGTGTCGTCTCCTATTCGGGAGGCACTGGTTCGATCCCCGCCACGTACCAATGTGTTTTCAAATTTTGAATTCATATGTACGTTTAATCGACGCTTCTACGGTGAAGGAAAACATCGTGAGGAAACCTGCACACACCTATGAAGAAATTCTTAGGTTGTGTGTGAAGTCGACCAACCCGCACTTGGCCAGCGTAGTTGACTAAGGCCTAATCGCCCCTAATGTGGGGTAGGCTCGAGCCCCTCGGTGGGGACATTATATGAGCTGTTGATGATGATGATGACGAATGGACAAACCGAAGAAGTGCCTAGACACGTGGCCATTCTTTTTTATGTCTTTTGTTTTGGCGGCCTGCTTGGTGGTAAGCATTTACCTATAAATGCTTCGAATACTGACGTGACACTCGCGCGCAGCCAACTTTAGTCCCCTAGTGTGCTTATTGATGATAATACCATAATCAATTCCTTAAGCTGAAATTACATGGTTTAATTTCGGTTCAATATTGCTTTCAATTATATTGCTTCAATGTCATTGAGACGTGTAAATATCTTTCAATGCTATTGCCCAATCTCATTGAAAGCTAAAATTTACCGAATGCTTTCAATGGGATTGCTTCAATATTGCTCATTGCCGTCACTGTTCAATGCGATTGAAACGTGTAAACATGAAGATTGAACGATAGCTCATCACGTGCACGGCAGCGAAGCTTTCGCGACCACGAGTTGTCGCGGCATCGCATTGCGCTAAGTCATTTATATGACATACGTGTAAATTGGAACCGTCGTTCAATGTTCAATGCCATTGCTTCAATGTGATTGAACCGTGTAATATCGGCTTTACCCAGAAACACAACACTTTAAAAATGTAGTGTTATTTGACTATGGTCTTATGTAAGGTGGGTTGGTGTAACTAGCCTAGTTCGGACGCTATAAATTAGACCGGCTAGTCCGTTGTCCCTACATATAACTATAATCCATTCCGCCTAATGCTTTACGAATATAATTTAGTGTAAAAAAATTATATATTACAGACAAAACATCATGGCGGTCAGTTAGCGTTTTTACTCGTAAAAACCTTTTGGAGCCTCTGCCACTTAGCATTCTGGAATTAAATTCTTGTAGAAGTAGTTGCTTGAAAGATGGAACATTCTGATGATGTGTTCACGAGATCTACCCGCTTGTTTAAATAGGGACGGTCAAGACTTACATGCATTTTATAATATCTAAAGTGATCAATAATATCAGTACCTAAATCAACAGGATTATATTTTAATATATCCCTCGGCTATCTGACTTCTTGACTTTTCAGCGTTGCAATCACGGAGTACTAAATCAGTCTTTGGTTGCAATCAATTAAATCAAATTCTTTTCTTTCAATTTATTTTTAATGTGTTCATAAACTGCTAAATATTTGGGAATCTACTGTCTCTCAATATGTGACGTCGAATGTAAATATTATTCCTATTATTAGTCAATAATAACATTTTACAGAAATCCAACTGTTACATTGAATGTTTGTGGTTTGTATGATTGTATTGCACTTATGTTGGATGATGATTTTCATATTTAATTAAACAATACTAACTAAAATTAAATTTCAAATGTTTTTCAGAATATTTGAGATGATGAACAGTATACTCGTAGGTAGGAATATTTAATATACTTATGTTTTTGTAACCCAACTGAGATGGACACAATTTCTAATTAAAACTTTAAACATCCTACAAGTGATCATGGAAGGATGATGTATGAAATATAATTAAATGATCAAACGAACTTACCTGTAAGTGATATTCGATCATAATTATATGAAGAACATCATCCTTCCATGATCAACCCGCCCAGATTACTTATATATATTTTTTTCTGGATCCCTTCCCATTATCTGCAATAATATAGAAATTGTGTGTTTGCCTCAGAGGAAGTTTGCATAAACCATAAACTTAACTGATGAACATTAACTTTAAGGTTTCAACTTCAATCTAGCGGGCTTTAAACTAAAATGACGTATAGAACAGTGTTGCCAGAGACAGGCTACAAGGCTGGGTGTTCCCATTTAAAAAAAATGGGAACAAGGCTTTGAAATTCGTGAGATAGGTAGTACGCGAGGCGAGTAAACCATACACATCAGGAATCGCCACTGCTTTTCTGAGATAGATTCAATTATGTATCATTTACAGCTTGTAAATGATTGGCATGACAGTACGCTGTCAAAACTCGTTATGTAGATTGTGTATTATTAATGTCTATAGTTTAACTGGCAATGTAATATGTACACGATTTGTCTGCTTGATTTTTTATAGTATCTATTATAAGAAGCAAAAAATATCGAGTCAAATATAGAGCTCTCTTGAAACTTATAAAAATCAATCCGGAGTCAAAATTCTTAATGTAATGGATCCATTTTAGACAGATCTTTATCTGGCGCAGCAAATAAAAAAAAACGTTATTATATGCATGTGCTAGCACTCTCGTAGCAATGTAATGTACGCCTGCGATAAATGTGTTTTGTGATTGACAACATTTGCGGTTTAGGAGTGGTACTGTCTACTGTATCAAAACCATTATTTGCTCGCTTTAGATCTTGTTGAATGATTTTTCAACTTCCAAAACTCCCATTTGTTGTGTAAGCCAGAGAAGGTTCCTTGGACTCCCAAGAAAATTCGGTTCGAAATTATGAGCTTAATAAGGAAAATCATCCTGTCACTATAGTAGAAATGATTGGTATCATAAATTAAATGTAAGGTTTTTAATATTATATTAATAATCTGTAAGATCCTAATGATTCATAGGCAATAGGACAATATAAGGCAAATAGCTTTTGATTTTCTATGGTTCTGTAGGTATAGAAAAATTATTACATGGATACATTGGTTTCTCTATTTAATTGTGCAATACAAGTTATTCCAACATGATATCATCCTTTTCTGCTTAATAATATAATTATCTATGACAAATAAGATTCATAAAAACAGTCGCATATTTAAAATATTTCATATCTTTTACCGGTTCGCTAGTTCCGCATATTTTCAAACTTTGATACATTTCAGAGGTTCTAGAATGTTGTCCTTAATAATTCTTTTATATATTTTTAATTTATTTCGATATTGTTATTGTCAGAATAATTGGGCTCAAGGACAGTCGGTTTCCAAGCGTGTTATATTTTACGAGTGCCGAAGTCTCAAAGATTGTCTCCAGATTGTTTAGATTTATGTTGCGGATCTCACAAAAAAGTTTCAAACACGAAATGAGGCAGTAATTCTGGTTATAAAATATTCTCAACAAATATGTTACTTTAGTTTAAAAACGGAGCTATGGGGAGACACACGAGTTTCTGCAATACAAAATTGTGCAGTTATTTAAATGCTTGAGTGTTGTGTTAGCATAAAGAAACCATTAAGGCATGAATAATTGCTCATAAACTCTAAATTATTCAAGTGTTCTGTTGTATTCGGTGATATTTAGACCGACTTTTTTATGCCAAAGTATAATAACATACTTAAGCACCAATGTATGTAACCTTAATTATGATAAACGATTTGAATCAAGCGTTATAATATGATACTAAGTATCCTGAAGCTTTTGTCTGATTGTTAGAAAAGTGTATTACTGTATTCCTACTAAACGTAAAGTCCTTATGTAAGTTATGGCGTTGCCGTTAGAGGGAAGTCACGTCATGTTCTACGTAGTCGTAACGGCGTTCTATACACAGGAGTTCACTACCTAGTCTCTTCATGTTCTACGTAGTCGTAACGGACTTCTATACACAGCAGTTCACTATCTAGTTTCGTCATGTTCTACGTAGTCGTAACGGCGTTCTATACACAGCAGTACACTACCTAGTCTCGTCATGTTCTACGTAGTCGTAACGGCGTTCTATACACAGTAGTTCACTAACTAGTCTCGTCATGTTCCACGTAGTCGTAACGGCGTTCTATACACAGCAGTTCTCTTCAGTCTTGCGATTCACGATTTACACACGTATAAAGATTTAATTATTTTACATTAAAACTATCATAACCACTCCATTAAAACTTCAACACACTATCACGCAGCACGTTCATAATTCCAAAATGGTTAAGCGGAGTTTTAGGTAACATTTGGCTACAGATAAAGTCAGGTCTGGGAGTGACCCAAAATAGTAACAGGTTGCCAGCCTCTCCTATTAAAACTGTATGGATTATTATATAATAATAACAAATGTACATTTGGAAAATCTGATGCGTAAATTTTCTTATTGTGAGTACCTAATTATTTGTATAACGTATCACTTACAGTTACATACCCAATGTACTGGAGTTTATCTCATTTTTACAGATTTTATTTGGTTCTGCTTGAGCTATAATGTTCTCTTAGATTTGCGCGAGCACTACACATTATAAATGATGTACCTAATGACACTGTGAGCTCCGTTTGCGTGAAACGGAACACTCCAAATTAATAATTAAAGTGACGGTAGCTTTAACTATTTCATAAAATATGACAACCTACATCTTTAGTCATCCCGTGACCACGAACGCTGAAAAGTGTTACGAAACGTCGGGCAATAATAATAACATGTAAAATCTAATTACACGCGAGTTAAATCCGTAAAAGTTGTTTTATTTATCTGCTTGAGCTGTCGAATTTTGCTCTCAGGTCAAAATTGATGCAGAAGTCTCTACATATTTCATGTTTATTTAAGCTACATTTACCTTAAAATTAAAGGTGATAGATGTATCATAGTTATGCAACGGATGTAGCCAGTGCCGGTGGATGTAACTTGTAATGTAGAAAGTAGATTGACGCATAGAAAACAAGACTCCTGCACTATTTCAAGGGAAAAGGTATGATACAGCCGCAAAACGGGTTAAGGACTGGTTTCACGGCTATGTATTTAATTAATTAACGTGTTTATTCTCGGGATACTAAATATTTTTTGTAATTATGAAAAAAACGTCTAGACTTTTCCTTTCCTCTAAGTGTCTTTAACACTGGTTTATCCTGTTCGTAGCTGTTAATGATAATGTCGTGGCTGGTACTAGAGAGGTGAAGAATGTCAAGTTCATTATACTTCGTGCTTAGAAACATAAGCCGTACTGCCTTTGAGTAGTACTGGATATTGCAGCTCAAATCAGTCATTTCTTTTATTAAATGATTCTTTTGGGCTCCAGATGACCTAAAAAGCGTCACCGGTGTTTCTAAGAACTCGAGGATCTTCGTGGGACCCCTAGCTTGTAAGGCGAACCTCCTTAAAGTATATCTAGTCGGCAAACATCTCCCCCTGGGCAGTCTCTTCCGATTTGAGTCTCAGCTAGGACGTTCACTAAGATCACCGCCAAGAACAGTTCCCGAAATTATAAAAGTCCTCTTTGATGCTTTCACCTGCATGTGCATATTCAATCGGCGTCGTGGTATTACGAATTTAAATTTCTCGTGTATATCTACCTTCTACCTTTTTCTACCTTGAAGGGTAGTCTTTTGGATTTACTTATTTAATCATCAAGAAACATTCAGCACTCATGGTACAAATGTATATTAAACAATGAGTATTTCACTAGGCAAAACAGTTGCAAACTCCGTATCTCGTCACTGACGCGTCCTCGACTTACGTCTTTTCTGTCTGGGACGCAATTCTCGGTTCCTTCGAAATAATCTCGAATTCGAGTTTACTCTTATAAAAAAAAGGTATGGTATAGGAAAAATATCATGTAGTGCTTACATAATTCCTATTTTAGAAACTACTTTTGTAATACTAGAAAGTTAAAAGAAAAATTTAAAATAATAAAAATCAACACATAAAGGAATAATTTTATTTTTGCGTTTACAAACGCGTAAATATAATACTAGAAAAATGCACTGAAAAAAAAAAAAAAATCGACTTGCCTCAGGCGGGACTCGAACCCGCACCTTCCACAATCCGGGTGGACGCGTTGACCAATTTCGCCACCGAGGCACTGCTTTTCGCTGTCGAAATTTGTCATGCACTGAAAAAAATCGACTTGCCTCAGGCTTGCTTTTTTTCAGTGCATTTGTCTAGTCATCACATAAACTTAAGATTACAATAAAATCTTATAAATGGTATGGTAGGTTAAGATCATAGATTACAGATAATAATTATGGTGGTGTTATATGGTGGTTCGAAGCAATTCGAGTGGCTTCCCTTCGAGAAAAGTCGAACTAGAGATTTTCAGAATAGCTCAACTCGAATAAAGTTCTAATTCGAGATTTATCTAGGATTCGAGACTGTTTCGAAGGCATGAGAATTGCTGCCCTGGTCTTCCTTGTGCCTCATAGGCGCGATATCTACAAAAGTATAGAGAATGCCTACCTGCGTACTACCAGCGCGAACCAGTACCGAAAATCGTTTGTAGAACGACGTCGACAACCATTTTCTTTATGAATACGCCCTTAAAAGGCTAAACTAGTCGCTCCATAAGAAGATTCTTGTAATTAAATGTGATTCGTATCAGCCTTGTTGAAATTCTCCATACGGATTACCTGACAACCTTTGCACGGAAAATACCACTACGTTATGAAGTTATTTTTTTTTACAAGCGAAATAAAACATCTATCGATGACATGTCACTAAAACATGCTAAATTCCTTTCGTCAACACAATTTTACGATCTAAGGTTGTTATCGATATCAACAAGCAGACGCTACCGGCCATGGTTTGACGTTCACAAACAACTATAAAAGGGGCAAATAATTATGCAAATTTATTTATATTTGGAACGGTGGTCTCGAAAAAAGGCGCCGGGCGCCGGACGCGTAACTAACGCCGCGCCGTTGAATTGTCGTCGAAAGAGCGGTCATCTCCGCATTCCAGTAAATGGGTTTCCCATTTTTTTTTACTAACGATACAATGTTATTTTGTTTGTATCAAAGTCTTTTGATGAAGCTCGTTTCTTGATTAGCATTCTGCATTGCCGGTATCGCGAATTTTCTAGTTGGAAAAATCTTTTAAATAACATGAAGAATATACGAGGGAGGGTCAAAAAGTTCGCGGAATGAGTGGCATGGAGGGGGGAAAGGTGACTTTTTACTACCTGCACTAGTTGTGACACTCATTAAGAGTATAAATACTAAGTTTCAACAAAAATAGGTTATAATTAACTGAGCTACACATAAATAAACAAGTCAATCCGGAAGAAAATTTGCAACATGGAGAAAATTTAGTTTCGCGCAGTCATCAAGTTCCTTACCAAACAAGGAAAACCTCCCCAGACTATTTTGAAAGAGATGTCTTCTGTTTACGGGGACTCTTGACCTGGTAAAACCATGGTTTACAAGTGGCACAACCTGTTTAAGCAAGGCAGGGATTCGATTGAAGATGATCCGAGGCCAGGGCGGCCTGTCGAGGCAACCACGGCAGAAAACGTCGAAAAGCTTGAATAAATCATATTGGAAGATGCCTGTTTAAAGAAGAAACAGCTTGCAGAAATGATTGGAGTATCAGCTACAACCATTTTGAACATCCTACACGACCATCTTGGCATGTCAAAGGTGTGTGCAAGATGGGTGCCGAGAATGCTCACGCCACACCAGAAGCAGCGGCGAGTTGAGTGTTGTCGCGAGTTTTTAGCGCTCTGTGGTGAACAAAAGGATGAAGTTTTCAACCGAATTGTGACTGGAGATGAAACTTGGGTTCATTATTATGAGCCTGAGTCCAAACAAGACTCCATGCAGTGGCACAAAAAGGGCACACCACCTCCGAAGAAATTCAAAGTGTCTCCGTCGGCTGGAAAACTCATGGCTACTGTTTTCTGGGATTCAGAGAGAATCCTCCTTATTGATTATAAAGAAAAGGGTCTCTCTATCACTGGAGAGTACTACGCTGCACTGTTAGAACGTCTGCGAGATGCTGTGAGAGAAAAAAGACGGGGAAAATTGACTCAAGGTGTGCTCCTTTTGCACGACAATGCACCCGTGCACAAGGCGCAAGTTGCGATGGCTGCTGTTCAAAGAGTGGGCTTCGAAATCTTGGAACATCCTCCCTATAGCCCAGATTTAGCCCCAAGTGATTATTATTTGTTCCCAAAAATGAAAAAAGAGCTTCGAGGGAAGAAATTTTCCAGCGACGAAGAAGTGAAGAGCGCAATTTCGGCCTATTTTGACGACCAAGAGAAATCATTTTTTTTCGAAGGTATTAATAAATTAATTGATAGATCTCATAAATGCATTAGAGTTGAGGGGGAATACATTGAGAAGGAAAAATAATTTTGTGTTTTATTTCTTACTTTTTACCCTCCATTCCGCGAACTTTTTGACCCACCCTCGTACATATAAATATTGAACACTAATTTAATATCAATTTTTTAATTCTAAACACACATATTTTCTTATAAGTTGCAAATAATTGTCATTCTCAACATTTTACTCAAAGGACAATGCTCACAAATGGAAAACAAATCCAGGCCCGGCGCACGCAAGTGAAATGTATTTCAGATTTTAGGCATTCATATATGCCAAAATATTAAGTACCTACGAGGCGTTGTCAAAATCTTTTTCCAAATGTCATAAATTGTTAGCTGTTTTTTGTGAGGATCTATATTTGAGAGTTAAAAACGGGGAATTCTTTCTTTTTTCTTTACTCTTATTCTAAATCTGACATTTAGGCATCTATTTTGACAGCGCCACCTACATAACCTGCAATGTAAGGGTAAATACAACCGGTTTAGTTTAGTGCCTCTTCTGGCCCTGCAGCAGCAACAGCCACTGAGAATGAATTAGTGGTTAGCGTAATAATAAAGAACAGAGATTTAATTATTCTCTCTTGCTTCCTGGTATAGTGATATGCCTTAAGCAGAGCCCGATCTAGTCATTTCGTCCCCTAGGATATAAAATCCGGAGATTCGAAACTAGACTACTAACACAACAAATGAGTATGAGATTTTTTTTTACATAAGACAGTGAAATCGCTCTGAAACTACTGAAGCTATTTTCATAAAACTTTATTAATCTTGTCCGCGGCGGGCTCAATTCTCATTTTTGCCGCCCTTTGTTTTTGCCGCTCTTCGTTTTTGCCGTTCTTCGTTTTTGCCGCTCTTCCTTTTTGCCGCCCTTCGTTTTTGCCGCTCTTCGTTTTTGCCGCCCTTTGGTTTTGCCGCTCTTCGTTTTTGCCGCCCTTTGGTTTTGCCGCTCTTCGTTTTTGCCGCTCTTCGTTTTTGCCGCTCTGGACAAATGTCCGGCTTGTTCCCCTAAATCGGGCCCTGGCCTTAAGATGGCAAAATAACACAAAATGTTATAGTTATGATTAATCTCTACTAATATTATAAATGCGAAAGTAACTACAGATAGTCTGTCTGTCTGTAGTTAGGGATAGAATAGATAGGGGATGAAAGGTCGTAAACAAGTCCAAACATTCGGTTTGAGTGATAGGCGTGAAAGTGTGACTTACTTTCACGCCTATCACCCAAACCGAATTAGATAAAATGTGGTACAAAAATAAACTATACCTTGAGTTAGAATATAAGCTAAATTTTGTTGTCAAAAGGGCATGAAGGGGTTGAAATAACCGATGAAAGTTGGGGTGGGATTTCTCATTATCGAAGATAAAACCATGGAACTTTGTATTTAAAGCATGTGATAAGAAGTAAAAAAGATGTTGTAGCGTTTTTGAAATCTTGGTACCTACGTGTGGGGATGAAATAGCGAATGAAAGGTCGTATGGAAGTTGAAAGGATGGAAAAACAAACGACGAATAAAAATATATTAAATTGAGCTATTTAGAGTAATCTATAGCAGTTTGTATGTGTATTTTTTGCAAAATTAGTACCCTAAAAAATAAAAATGCTACCCAAAGTAACTATTCTACGCGGACGTAGTCGCGGACTAGTTATCAATAAAATAACATAAAGTCATATTATAATGCTTAATTTCTGAAAATGAGTTTGAGAATGACCGACCGGCTTGGAGTTCCTTGGGAGAGGTCTATGTCCAACAGTGGGCGTCTCTCGGCTGAAATTATGATGAGTTTGAGAATCGTATACACGAAATAATATATTTTATAATATTCTTATTTAGGCAAGAGAGATCAAAACTAACCTATTAAATAATTGTTGTGGCGACATAAAACAATCGCAAAAAAGACCGTCTCACCAAAAATGAGCTTGGAATGCTGTCCGTTGTGGGCAATGGTCGTTTAGTAAATAGCCGCGTTAATGATTAATGAAGCATAAAATAATAATAAAAAATATTTCGCTTTATATCATTTTATATGAGAAATACAGTGTGTAGGCGTTTATGGCAGCCGAATGTTCAGATTACGATGTAATTTGGTGCGTTCATTATAATTGTGGTTTTATTAGTAGACTGATTTATGGGAACGATGAAATTAGTTTTACAAGGAAACGATTGAAATTTATTGCCTGTCTCGTTGGGAATAATAAAGGGATTCTAAATTCCAATTAACTGCATTTATGTAGAGATTGCTTACCAATTTTAAAACATAGTGCTTTAAATGTAGTATAAAAGCGTAAGCCAAGACTGACTGTCCCTGGAAGCTGATGCCTTCGGATTCCAATAACTTTTAAGTATATCACAATAATATATGAGTTCAATTTATTCCATGCTCTCGTTTAGAAAGTGAAGATGATGTAGAATGACATAGGTATCTCGCACTATACGTTCGTGTCAACATTTTGTCGGCATTATTAATTTGAGATCTAAATGTTTACAATTAATATTGCCGTATAATGATCTAAAAAAAGAATTGTTTATCGACAGTTCAGTACACTTCGCGTGAGTTTATTAGTGAAAAAAGTAACTATGTTAGTTGCGCTATAAGCTCACTTTGTATGGGAATCGTGACTAGCGCCCGACTAGAGGAAAGAAGCGCAAATCATGATTCCCATACAAATTGAGCTCATAACGCAACTCAAATACTGAAGAAACTTCACTAAGGGTGCAGTGCTTGCATGCTGTGCCTCTGACGTCACTTTATTATAAATTTCAGTCTTTATTCCTGCCGCGTAGTGTAAGTGTATTGCAGCGGAAAGGAAGGCGGTGAACATTACACAAGTGAACAGTAATGACGATTGGTACCCAATAGATACTTACTATTATTTATTGAGAAATGCGTAATTGCTCAACTTACTTTAACTTACACGACTGTATTCTTTTGTAATGTTATTTTATTTTCTTAAAAGACGAATCGATTCAATTTGTTGGTTGAAGTAAATTTCAATTTCAACAGTAATTTCGTATTGCTTAAAAATTGAGTGATAAATAGCTATTGTTAATACAGAAACTGTTACTCAGTTTCTGTAAATATTTTTGAGAAAATTCTAATTATATGAGTCAATCGTTACTTGTGAAAAGCGAGCCAATTAGAATAAAAAAGACAATAAATCAACATACGGGAATCACTCTCAATCGGGGCCATTGTGTGCATAATGAAAACGACTTGTTTTTACGACTAGATCAGTAATCGTAATATTAACTCTGAGAAGTCGACAAGGCGACGGAGCTGCCCGGCTTACACAGATCTAAAGATGAATTTACTAGAAATATTAGTTGTGACAAAAGATAAAATGATTTATGTAACTATGCTATAAAAATTTGCTTCCGCATCAGCTTCTACAGACGATACGACTGCAACTATTTGCATTAGGGTAAATATAGGCACCGGCCATGGTATTTTCTTACGACTGGTGTCTACGTTTGCTGCAAAGCCGAGTGACACGCGTGGCTTATTTCTCGTCCACATTATATGTAGTAGTAAATCCCATCACAAAAGCCACCCAGTTCGGTCCGGAGAAATGTCACAAATGTGGACCCATCTTTCGTTTTCCATGGATTAACCATGAAGCCAGGAGCAGTGCCTGGGACTAGTGATCCAATTTTAGGTTTACAGGATTCCCTTATACATTTTAAAATAGCTGCTTCTTCGTGAATCTTAGTATAAGCAAGATTGTCGGTATCGTGCTTCGGCGCAATTGAAAATCCGCTATTTATAAGAATCCATAAATATCCTCAATATGGCCTCTAACGTGATATTTTTCATGGATCTTCCGATATCTGAGACAGCTCGTAGCGGACCTTCAATTATTGTACTTTCAGTCATGTCTTGCTAAAGATAGAAACGGAAGAAAATTGTTGCTACAGAGAGGTAAGCGGTTAATTAGCATAACTGGAAATAAGTTTTAGTTTGTATTTTCTTTCTCTTGGGCGAGCAATAATGCAATTTTTTATTTTTATTTATTGTAGATCATGCATCACGTCTTCTTTTAATATGAAACTGAATCTAAGAACTTGATACGTACCAGTAATTTTCAAAGCTTCTGTGTAAAAGGGTATATTAACGATTATTTTATCCAGCAGAAAGCAAACTACAATGAACTATATTTGACCTTAAGTATAATATTAATAATAATACTTAATAATAAAAATAATCTTTATTTCAAACACATAGGATCCATATACAAATATTCTGAAAATTTATATACATAACGTCAAAAATAAAAATTTCTCAAACCAATTATCTAGCTCAAATTAAGTATAATTATTTTTGTGTTCGTCACATAAACCTTTGCCGCTACCAGGACTCGAATCCGGACCGCTTGATGTGTAGGCAGATATATCTACTGACCACTCCACCAAGACGGCCGGCGTCAAATATAAAGTACAAAAAATATGGTCAAGTATCTGCGCCTACTTTTTGTTTTAACTCTTTATAGTTTTGAATGCAACTGATTTATAGCTTTAGTTCTTTATATATCCCAAGCATATTTAAATTTCCTCAAAATCTTAACAAAATTTTCCTTAAAATTTGATGTTTCATTGAAGTTGTGAGTTGCCTCTTCCATAAGAAAAGAATCGCAGTTCCATTTTCACACGGGAAGCAAGCGAGCCCACAGACAATGACAGTGCTGTCACTGACAATGAGATGATAACCCAAGTTACTTTCCACTTTCCCGCCTTCCCCGTGACTGCTGATGCTGTTGGCGAGAAAATTGCGGCACAATTTGAAGTGACTCTAGATCAGAAGTGACGGAGGAAATTCACGACATTGCACTTAAATTTTATAATTATAAAACACTAAAATAATTTCAACGACGATTCTTACAATTAATGAAGTATTTTTATTTATTTATTTAATCATTTATTGTACACGAGAATTACAAAAATAGGAAAAGTTACAAATTATAAATAGTACAAAAGGTGTGGCTTATTTCTAAAAGAAATCTCTTCCAACCCACCTGTGATAGGAGTCATGCTGAGAAACGTGGATATCGCGTGTACTTATAAAATAAATAGGTATATTACTAATAAAATACTTATACTAAATATATGAATATACAATACATATACAAATACATACTATACACAAATTCAAATATATATATTTATACAAATAAATATAATAATACATGAACATAAAAATATAGGATAAGTATATATGAAAAAATAAAATAAAAAAAAAGATGAAGGAGAACAACATAATTTAAGTTAAGGAGAGATAGTGCTCTTTTACTTTTACGATTTTTGTATATTTCTTCTAGAAATATCCAAACACTGTACTTAATATACACAGTAGAATAGATAATGATGCTATCGATAACAAATTTTCCAACACGTGTCCATCAAAGTAAGTTTGGAGTGATGTTACTTAGGAGTGGAAATAAAATTATAAACAAATTATTATTAATTACAGGAAAAAAATATAGTTTTCCTGTTTATATATTTTTTTCTTAACTATATGCGTATCAAAGATCACTTCAACGAACAGGCAGAATTTAATTTGATTTGTAAATGGTTGTAAGGAATATTTTCCGTAATAAAAGCTTTAAATCTTTTAAATCTTAACCCGACTCTTGTGCCAGTTTCGTCATGTAACGAGAGGAAAACACCATTTCCCGTTATGTCACTATTAAGCCTTGGGCTAAGCATAGCAGAAATAGTAATTGTATATCATTGGAATGATAATCATAAGCTGCCTATTCAACAACATAGAGAAATGGAAAATCTTAGATAACTCATGTTATCATTAATAAGAATTGATAAACCTGAACAGAAAAAAAACATGAGAAACAATCTACACCATAATTTGACCTTGATAAAGAAGAGGATCATATTAAAAAAATACGAAAACACTAGAAAATGATTATCTGAGCTGAGACCTTTTAGCGAAAGATTCGTCATCCTTAACATAAAAAATAATTAAATGCTTTCAGCTTAAAATGTAACAAAAAATAGTCCAGAACATTTTGACTTCGGTTCTACTGAATTCTCCTTTAAAAACATTCAACCGATAGAAACAAAAACAATGTTGGAGGATATGTCGCAGGTGGATATTAAAACATGCCCATTTTACAGTCTGTGATAGTGACGAGTGACAAGAATTCCACTCCGCTTGGTCATAAAAAAGAACCTTACTGAACCTTCCAATTACAAGCGATCTCCATGCGATGTACGGACTCATATTGATAGAATCTACTACGGATTTATCAACAAATGGTTTTATTTGGTTCACAATTCTCACACACTACATATACACACTACGCAGTAGGGTGTCCCGAGAAATTTTTTTTTGGCTTTTCATAACGCAAGACCTCTCAAAATTTGCGTAATTGGCTGTAGATTACCAAAATAATATTAAAATTAAAATAAAACTATATCTTTAGGGCTCTACCAGGCTTCAAAGTTTTGAAAATTTGTCATTTTTATCGCTATTCCTCATTTCGCCTACTGAGCTTAAATATTTTAAAAAATGTGATTTTTTTGGTGTATTCTGGTTTTACTTAAGCGATATTTTGATTAGCATGCAGAAACACCATCGACTTTGTGTTTCAACCTGAAAAAAACATCAAGTTTTAACCTGGAAAAGTCAATAATTATATCAAAAGAGTCATGTTCTGCTCTAAAATGGATTCTGTCTCATCAAATTGTTATGAAGTTTTGGTGAGTGAATATTTCCTCAAAACGTATCTGATTTTGATTATAAATGAATTCCTGAAAAATACGCTCTCTACAGAAACACTATCGACTTCATCTGGAATACATTGTCAACGCTGTCACTTGCTAAGATCTGCGATACTTATTTGCGGAGTATCATTATGATCTGCCACTGCTGTTTTGTTTGGTTTTAGACAAGAAACCCAAGTAGAGCCTAAATAGTAGGCAAGGGCTGATAGTTTCTACCAAATATTTAACTCTGATTGTTGATAAAAACATGATCCACAAAAAAGCCCGGCCAGATACTCCAAGAAGGTACTGTTATAAAAGACTTTTACGTTGTTGGACGAATTATTTATTATTTAAAATTCCCTTCTAAAATTTCTTTAGGGTGTGGTGATTTATCATTAATTTTAGAAGATAATAATATCAATTGCAATATAAGCTGGATACATTTACTTGCGATATAGAAACGTCAAGGAATGGCACTGTAAAGGATATTCTTACAATTTTCTTAGAGGACTTAGGGTTGGGTTGGAAATAAAATTACGTACTCTACAGATGTGATGGAACTGCAACTAATACCAGTTTCTTTAATTAGCATAATATAATAGATAAAGATAAAGGATTTAGTAAAGGGTATTTGGAAATACTGTTACAATCTATTGATGGATTGGTATCCTTCATTCCAATGAGTTAAAGGGTATTTGGAAAGACTGTTACAATCTATTGGTGGATTGATATGCTTCATTCCAATGAGTTAACCTTTCGTTATTTATTATTGAACTAATATATGGCTGCCCGAAGTGCAACTATAGTAGAGAATATTCCAGAATTATTAGAAAAGAGTTAGCTGGTTATGAAAACAGATTCACGGTGCATGGTGACTGGTAATTTGAATAACTTGCCGAATAGTTGGTTCTTTCTTTAAGGAAAATATGACTTGTAAGAAGAGTCTAACGGAGTCAGATATATTTTTCAACTAATTATATAGTCTTAATCCGAGACAATAGAATCCACAACAACACAACACTGTCAATTCTGTTTACGAACCAAAATTATTTTTTTACGCACTAGTAAAACCTTATTGCTATTATGTTTTACACTCGGGAGCTGGAATTGTGACGATTAAGTAATAAAAGTGAAAAGTAGTGTTAACCCAGGATATATAAACAAACAACTTATATTAATCAACACCACCAAAATAACTTTTCTGTTAGAAATAATACTAAGATTATTGTGGCACGATTGTCAGTTTATAGTTCATCAATACAATTCCAATAAGGACCTTCAAACCATATCAAAGATAAGACATTAGAAGTTAGTGACTCTCCTTGTTACATATAATTTAGGGAAAGTATAGGGAAAGTAGATCTTAACCTTTTGTTCAACCCGCTCGATAGATATCTACCGCGAGACAATTAAAATGAATTATTCTGGATATTATTAATCATCTACAGATTAATTTGTGGATATCTACCGATATCCGAGGTATCGACCGAGCGGGGACCATAAGGTTAAACTGATGATAAACTCGTAACAGAGCCCATACAAACTAAAGCTTCTTTTAGAGAGAAATAGGTGGCAATCATGAGCGAGCACATAATATCGAATTTTTAATACAAAATAAGTTTAAAATTTAATTAATTTGTAATTGATTAAAGGCTATATTTTATATGTTTTGATTTCCTGTGCTCGGTTTCATTAATTTCAACAATAAAACACATCTTACACTTGATTTTGTATTATTTTAGGCATAATGGTTTAGGTCTGTAAAAACGTAAAATTTACAAAACTTCAAAGTGTGGTAGAACCCTAATGATGACACATAATTTATTTTTTATTACTCTTTGCATAAAGTGTGTGAAATTACGCAAATTTTGATGCCTCTTGCGTTAGCGTAGCTTGAGAAAAGTATTTTCTCATACATTGACGGGACACCCTACTACGCAGCCTTAGATAATTCTCTGGGATTCACATATACGAGTAAATCTATTGTTATTATTCAAGAATTAGCAAATTATGTTTTCCACAATTTAAGCACCATCAACCATGTTATGTTTTTTGCGCGTCCGCAGAGGAAATTCCAAATTTGCTCCGTGTTTATTATAATCAAGTTTTTTCTCTGGACTATGTTTTGGCGTTGTAATCGTGACTGGTTCTACTGAGGTTGTTTTGTAGTTAGTTTTTTTGTTGTACTCCATAGAACTATATAGGGTGTATGGTAGGTAAATGGTATAATAATCGGGTAACCGATATGCTGATATGGTCATTTTTAAAATGTAGTGTAATCAAAAATTCTAAATTCGAAAATGTATTTTGAAATAACCCATACAATTTCTTTTACTTAAGGGCGTGCACTCGATTTACGTCAAAATTGTCACATTTTGTGGATTCTTCAGACCTAATTTTGAAGCGATGTAAACAGACTGCAAAGAAATTATGTATTATAGCAAGATTAATTCTTGATTAAAACAGCTATAGAGAGATATTTTGATTTAAATTTATTAAAGCGAGGAGAATGTTATGGCGCAGTTTTACAAAAATGCAGTTCGGAGCTGTCTTTCAGATGAAATACAAGCCTTATAATGGCAAACCATACTTAACAAAAATTGTGTTTCCTATAGAAAATATACTATTATAAACCGCTATAGAGCCTAAAAAATTGAGATATCATTTTGAAAAGGGATACTAAAAAAAATAGAAATTGGTAGATTTCGATGAGGATTTTTACAATGTTATTATAATTAAACTTATTTAATATGCTTACTTACTTTATTACAATACATACAATGATGGACATAATAACTATATTATATTATTATCAAATGCAATCAGATATTTTTAATAATTATTGAAAAATGGTCTAAATCCGAGCTCGCGGCCAACTTCCGATCGTCCACCCCGGGTCTTCCCAGCTAGTGGACCTATCGCTCTGCGAGCAATGGCTATGTGTGCATGGGGTCACATAGACATGAGTATCTAACAACAATACAGCGAAAAAAGTACTTCGATGAATGCACGCTCCTAACGTACTATTTGTATGAAGAAATACTAGAGGATTCCGAGTGAAATGCGCTTCTACATTTTGCTTCTATTTAATAAATCGGCCAAGCGCTTCCCCATCATAGCAATAAAAAAAAAACAGATGAGCTTTTACAAATTTAATTCTCAAATGTAGAAAATCCTATCTCCATGTTGTTATGGACTTAGGAAATAGCATGTTTCTTTTTTAAATTATATTCACTTTTCTGCAGCTGTACTCAGATTATGTTTCTAGTTAATGCGGAGATAAGGGAATGAGCCAAGATATTGGGTGTCAAGATATCCGACCTAAGAACGAACCCCTGCTCAACTAATGCGCCATCGACTGGCAACAATTCCAGTTGCAAAATCTTGGAACTTATTGTGGCGCAAAAGAAAATTTAATAATTTTATCATATTACTATGATGATGTAAACGTTGGTAATGAAACCTAGGTTTCACAGATTCCAGGTAAGTTTCCATTAGCGTTTGTTTGACTGATTGTCCATACAAAACTGTAATTTAACTGCCACATATTGTGAAACAAGCTTATAATTCATCAGAATATTTTAATTTTGTAGTGTGACTAAAAGTTTTTCTGTGTTTTTGAGCTCCACTAGACTCCACACATTTAAGGACGGGAAAACAATTTTGTCATTTGAGAAATATACCTCGTAGAAAACCACAGTCATATAACTCAGCTTTCGTGCCAATGTGGTGTTTCAGGGAAATTATCTAGACCACGTTTGTTTGTTAGTATACTGGGTGTAAAAGACATGAACAGTCAAACGAGAACCATGTATTCTATACATCAAAATAAGACATATTTCAAAAAAATATTGCTGGGAAATGATTTTTATTTTTTGGTGTTAAAAAAAATTGCAAATTGTACCGCGCAATGTAAAGAGCTCAACTCGCACGCAATTCGCAAAACCGCGATAATTTTGCCAGACGGCGCGGCCCCGTTCGTTAGTGTCCGTGCGCATCGAGTGAGCTACATTGAACGCTAACGTTTTGAAGCCATTTTTTGTTATGAAATACTAAAAAAAAAATGATAATGTTTCTTTGGACAATAATTAAGAAATAATGTTTAGAATACGTTTTCATAAAAAAATTAAAAAAAAATTATGACTTTCAATAAAATCGTAACTATGAATTTCCCAGGTAAAGTCTAAAGAAAAAAAAAAATTATGATGGTGAGCAGGATACATGGTTCTCGTTTGACTGTTCGTTCATGTCTTTTACACCCTGTATACAGAATATACAGAACTTCTTAAAATAAGCCATACTCTTATGGTTTGTTCCTGCTCTAATTTTACAATCCTCTTATTTATGATATCATTTGCATATCGATAACCAAGAATTACCGATGTAATATCAGCGATCAACTGCGTGTTTTTATAACAACATTCATAAATTTTGGATCATTAGCATTAGTCGAGAGGATTAGAGCCCGTAGGATCAATTCCGATTACATTATTATCTTTAGCATAAGACGACACCGGTTATGGAGTCGAATCTTGGGAACTTATTTTTGAAAGAGACTCAACAAAACAAATTCCAATCCACAACTAAAACAATTGAAGTGTTCACTTTGCTATTTAAGATATGTTGTCATTGCTTTTTATATGTTGTATTAAGTTGATTGCTCTGAGAAAAATTTAGCTACGAAACTTGAATGGGTAATTAGAATAATTTAAATTCTTAACTATTGCGTCTTGAGTCAAAACTACCCTAATTAGCGAGCCGAAATTCAACTTATTTTATTGAATAGTTAAACAAAACAGAAGAACATCAACAAAACAGAAATATTCAAAGAAAAAAGACCTAATCATGACATAAATACTTTTTGACTTACAAGGTAAGCATAGACAATTTGCTCCTGCCTAATAGCTAAGTTTTAATCTTCGTCCTACTAAAATATTATAAACGTGAAGGTTTGTATGTATGGATGTGTGTTTGTGACTCCTTCACGCAAAAACTACTGAATAGATTTTAATCTAAATTTACAATAATATGGCTCATACATCGGAATAACATATATGTTATTCCTATAATCTATAATACTAATGCTGCACAGACGAAGTCGGACAGAAGAAGCTAGTTTCTCTATATAAGCTTTAGGGTTTTCTCCGCTCATTTGACCTAGCAATCGGTTTGGCTAGTGACACGCCTGATCTAACGTGTTACTAAAGGTGTTACCAGAATATCAGTTTTGAATGATGTGTTCCGGAATCCAGCCTTTAGCCAGCTTAGTTGGAGGACTCCGGGTAAAGTACGATTTTACCATTCGGCCTTATCATAACTTAAACCAGGAGAAATGCAGGCCAAGCGTTTCTCTGCCGTAAAAAATAAACTAACACGAACAGACCTCAGAGGACAGTAGCAAAGGTCACTGCACATGATTGTATAATAGTTTCTTGTTATGTGGCAGTACGGAAACGCTGGTGGTATGTGCATATGCGCTTGTGCTTTATTAAAAATACATTAGTCCAATCACTCAATGTCGGCGATTGTGATCTCGCTCTGCTGTCATATTTAGGGCTGACACTTAGACGCTGGTTTTAATATGTGTTGCACAACATCCAAGTATGGCTAATAAGAAAATTTGAAAGAAAAGAAAGAAAGAAAGAAAAACTGTTTATTTGGCACTAAAACTATAAATACATTTATAAGACATTCAAATGGTCACTTAAAATTAGTACCAAGAAGGTCTACGCTCAGCAAAATGTCGGGGCTAAAAGCCTCGACGCTGGTATTATGCGGATGCCTTCAAGAATACGCTGGTTTAATATAAACAAGCATCAAAAAAGACGACAGTAACAATGCAGAATAAAAAGAATATAACCAAAGACAATTCAATCACAAAATATAATCACCCAAAATAATAATATAAATAATAATTATATATTAAAAGCACATAATTATAATATATTAAATATATTAGTAAATACATATAAAATTTAATATAAGTAATGCCACTTAGCAACTGCTATTCCTGCTTTTGAGCACTTAATAAAAACTTCTTATATTTTAACTTAAAAGTGTGAATAGTATCAAAGTTTCTAATTGGGGGAGGGATGTTATTCCAGCACTTTGTTGCGGAATAGCTGAAGCTACCACGAAATGCAGCTGTTACATGCATCGGACATTTGAAATGCAGAGCAATTCTCGAGTGGCGCTTCTTTACACTCAGTATCCGAAAGAGATAATAGGGATTACAATTTTTTATTGTACCAAATATTAAACATGCAAAATGCAGGTTACGCCTGGATTCCATATTATTTGCCAAACATTTCCAAATTTCTGTATTATGTACGATAACTCATGTTTTATGTCTTAATTTAGTTTGCTTGCTTTTTGTGAATGTTTACCTTTACAATGTAAATCGACCTAGTTTCGCAGTTATTTCTGAGTGGCTTATTGTGTTACAAGCTAGGTATTTCTATTTTTGAAACATTTCGCTCATGGCATTATGTGCTTTACGTGTTGTTGAGGTATTACGATGGGTTGTGTATTGCATGATATTTTTGTTCATTATAATTGGTATAGGTACGTGAAATCCCTCGCATACCCTGCAACGTGTTTTATCTACACTCATGTCATAATAGTCGAATTACGATCTCAAAGGTGAACATAAAGTTACATACCTTTTAATACAGATATGTAATCAAAATGAAAATTTTAAAAATATCCTGTAACATAATGGCCATTATAACACTCGTTTTACTCATTATGCTACAGTTATTTCTCTTAAAAAATAACAAACATAAGGCAAAAAGGGAAGGTAAATGGATCTAACCCATACAGAAAATTTGACTCTGCCTGATAATTTGCAAAATGCCACTGAAATTACAAATAGTTTGTTGCCAGAAAAATCACAAAAGCATTGCAATAATTTCCCAGTAAAAGGGAACAACAAACAAAGATAGATATTGGGATTTAAAATTAATGAAATGGAAAATTCTTCATTGTATGGTTTTTAGTGTGTAATTCTTCTATTGGCTCGATTGGTCGCGCTAAGAAATCCGGCGCTCTCTTATTGGTTCGCTGCTGTTTTATTTGAATGTATGTATGAGTGTAGATAAAGTAGTGTATGCACTGCACACAACTTAGTATTTCGAGAGCGGCTTATCCTAGACGCATCAAGACAAAAATTGCAGTAGCCTGCCACGCCACTGAGCTTCTAGCCCTTCCTATATTCCACAGAAGTCAAAAATATTATTATTTAAGCACTTGTGTTACATTATTCGCCTCTCATTTTGGTTATAGTAGTAGCCCTGATAACTTATGATCTAATAGTTTTAATATCTAAATGGAGTGCGACACACAAGGTCATTGCCATAAGTTACATGCACATTCAGTTTGGCTACCCAACAGTCGTTCAAGCATTGACTTGACATAGATATTTTCTGCTATTGTGCGTGTAACGCATGTCACATCGATAAATTATACAGGTCGGTCGGTCATGTTAAAATTGTCGGAAGAGGTGTGGCAGAGAAGACTTCACGGTTGTCAAGAAGGCTTCACGGTTGTTCCCGGAGTTGTCGATCTTATTTTCCTTCAATTATAATTGTACCCACTGGTGCTAATAAATAATATTACATAATTATCATAAGTCCATTATTTAGCTTACAATTACTAGTATATTTGAATTAGGTACCAAACTTAAAAGAAACAGAGAAAAAAGTGTTTTATCAGTTTCCTTAAAATACATATTTGCAATTCTGTAATACCATTTGATGTAATTTTAACTTCTTTAAATGTATATGAGTGAGTTCTAATGAAAACATTGTGGTGAGCATTGAGAATAGAAGGTGTAACACTAGTAGCAGGATATGAGTGACGCATGTATGGAAATTAGGCGAATTGGATAAAGGTTCATGAATCATAAAAAGATCCAAAGAATAACAATGAATTCTTTACAAAAATGTCAAAGATTATAAAATAAAAGAATACAACTATATTTATTACGACGCGACGGTGGCGCCAATGTAATGATTGCTTCTTCGAATTCGCAAATCAGTGGCGCCAGTATTATTTGTTTTCCTATTTATGTTAATTTGTCTAATTATTGTATTCCTAATACCTTTTATACCTACTGAAAACTTGATTTTGTCATTCGTTATAGATCAAGACCATAAATGTAAATGTTACCTATTTCGCACTACGAACAACGTGTTTTTTTAAACCTAACGCCCGTGCGCAGCATATTTTTTTTACGCTACTAGATCGGAGGATTTGAATATTGAGGGATGGAGTAGAAGAGGACAAGAAATGGATGGATTGTATGAGGAATTATATGAATGAAAACGGAATTGACCACGAAATGACTTTTAATAAGGTATTGGTAGATAATGAGTATGCTTCTTTTTCAAATATTTTTTAATGTCTAATCGACGAGTATATCACCATTGAAGCACTTGAAAGACGTCCAAAGCTAGAACGCAGATCTCATCTTTATGTGTGCTGTTTTTACATTGTCAAATGTCTATTATTAATTTGCTTAGTGCCTCAATACTTAGACGAATAAAAATGTATCTTTTCCTCCTCCCGACGTCACCATGCTTTTTGCATGTCTTGTTTTTGTGTTCTTAACGTTTAGAGCAAGTGATATCTCATTAACTGGCATTATATATATTAGGGGTTTAAGTATGAAATTGCCGTTTCGTATAGAGAATTCAACGAAAATTAATTTTTCCATACAAACATATTTGACATTTTTTAAGGAACCACAAATCTAAATTTTGTGTAATTTTGTGGATATGTTTAGACAATATTAAGCTATAGGATACTTAGAGAAAATAATTGAAAAAAACTTACCTGTAAAAAAATATTCACATTTTTATAACGGATACGGGCACCTCTTGGGACGAGCTGTTTTTGAAGATGTATTTCTAGTAAAAAAAATAAAAATAAGAATAAAATTTGACATATAAATTTATGTCCATGTAATGAAGTTTAAAATAGAAAAAGAATAATGAACATAGCTATTGTATTAAAGGAATTATTCACTAATAAATAATGAGGAAAAATATCTGCAATTTCATACTCTAACCCCTATTATATAAGAGCGCACTGCTATGCTAGCCTTATAAAATCCTCTTTATATAATTTCTTTCTCAAATTATTAGAACTGGTTTTAAAAGTAAAAGATGGAAAAGAGAGTCCGGAGTGGTGGTCCAACGGCTCTGTGCAACCAGTTGGACTACAGGACTTCACTATGGCTGTTAGTCTGATTATATCTGTATTTAGACTAAGGGCTTTTGAACATTATTAGAAATTCGGAGACCATGCATAATTATTACAAGATTTTTTTTTCTAATGTCTTATAAAAAAATCTTGTGTCTTATAAAGCTATTGGCTTGTGGCGTCTACAGAAGACGTCTTGTCCACTTGACAAGTTTGTAGTTTCTCTTTATGTAGTTCTGGTAGGAGCTTCGTATATGGATCCCCCATCATTGATTTTTGTCATGTTTAAGGGAGGTATCCTATGACACCTATAATAATAAATTTTTTTTTTCAGGCATAGCCCCTAATCTCTTGTTAGTAGGTATGGGTACAGTTATTATTAGTCTATTAGTAGTCTATGTTAATAAACAATTATTTTCCAAATTATAAAATATATTAATATAAATAAAAAAAACGAAATACGGCTTATAAAAAAATGCGGTGTTTCTTCTTGGTACAAGTACGCAATCACTTTTAAACGCTGTCGTGTCATTTGGTACGCGTCTATTGTCCATGAATTATGGTTGCGGATAAGATGTCGTGTGGGTCTTACTTACAATGTGTGTGTAGTGTACGCTACACTAGAAAAGAAATTTTCTTGTCTGATGTGCGTGGCTGATAATGTGCACAAGGTTTAACAACTCGGATGCATAGTCCTAGGATAATTAGAAATATTGTTAAAATATTTAAATCATCCTTTATTCTAGTTCATTAGGATGACAATAATAATCTATAAAAGTTCAAAACTGTTTTATTTATTTTTATACATAATCAGAAGAGAATTATATTTTTAGATATCATTATAATTTTTATTTAATATTTTCCCAATAGATCACGGTCAACCGAAATATTTCGCATAATGTATTCGCAGCATATTTTTACATAAGCAACTTCTTGTGTTCAAAATATACGTTTTATGTTACTTACTTTTTGTCGTGATGTAACATGTTAACACCTTTTTGTTAATTTTTTTACGTGTTTATTCTAAGGTTAATCTCGTGGTTGACTCTAGATATTTCCTATGTATGAGTAATATATTTTTAATTTATATTCGCTCAAAACTGGTGCACCCGTCTTAAATCTGCACATGTTGCGTTTTTGACTTTTTAATATCGTGTTTCTGAATCTCGAAAGATCTATGGAAAAAAACGGTCAATGCATCCTTTGTGTTAGGATAGGGCATAGCGAGACTGGAGAAATATCTCTACTTCATGAAGACCACCACTTAGTGACACTATCTTTTCTTAGTTTTGTCGGTGAGTACAGTTTTGTGGGTATGTTCACGATTGTAGGCTTTCCGAGACACCCTTGTATTGCAAGTGCATAAGGCTGCTGTAACTGCATACCATCAAGGCCGTCCTTAGTCTGTACACCTTTTTAGCAAACGGTAACCGTTTTAACTACAGGTATAAAAGTCTTCATCATTTGCTTGCCCATTTTTATTTGTAGTCTGCGTAATATGTGAACATATTGCTAAACAAGATTTTGGTGGAAATTGTACCAGACGTCAACCCTCCTCGGGCATGCTATTATTGGTTGGTTGGTGGTGCTCTCTACCATACGGGGTAACTTATGAGGACTTATGGGGTTACGTCAGGTCAGTACCCTTAGTAAGAGTTTTGATAGTTTTCGAGTTCGATCTATCGTATCAACGCTTTTCATACATTGCCCACTGTTTCTGATAGTTTACGCTAGGGGCGCTAGTGGGCAATGTATGAAAAGAGACGATACGTTTGATCGAGCTCTAAAACTAACAAACTCATACTTGGGGTACAGAAGTCTCTTAGTCACCTTTTACAACACTCGTGAGTAGTGTTGGGGTATTAGTATTGCTTAAGGTATAAAAATCATACTTTAAAAAACTATTTAATGGTAAATTCCTGACATTTTGTTTGGGATTGTCGCTCATATTATTGAACGATGTAATTATATATGTAAATATGTTAAATGTATGTAAATGACTTCATCAGCTACGTATGCGTTGGCTTATATTGATGTAAAGTATTTTAGTTATGTGGCATATATAGTGTTGTTGATCTAAAATCATATCGATTATAGACAGTGTTCTAAATATTCCGTGACTGCCTAAACGGGTCAAGTACTAGTATGTAAATTAGTTGTTGTAAAGTCTTTATTATTACCCCTTAAATCTGTTTTGGTTTTCAATACTTAATAAATGCTTTTCAACTTACATTTTTGTATGATACCTACTCAAAATTGAAATATTTGCATGCTTAGGTATATGGCTGAATAGGTTGTGAAATATTGTATAAATTCGAACTTATATGAACCCTAGAAAAATGCACTGAAAAAAATCGACTTGCCTCAGGCGGGACTCGAACCCGCACCTTCCACAATCCGGGTGGAAGGTGCGGGTTCGAGTCCCGCCTGAGGCAAGTCGATTTTTTTTAATGTATTTTTCTAGTATTATATTTACGCGTTTGTAAACGCAAAAATAAAATTATTACATTATATGAACCCTTTTCAAATGCAAATAAATTATTATTATTAATATGTTAATCGTTTTCAATTCATAGTAATACGAAATTGCTTAGACCAAGTCTTGGTCCTGCAACTTAAAATGTATATTTGTCTAAGTTAAGGACGATTGCGTGTATATCATAAAATTGCTTTTTAAAACTTAAAATGTAATATATTTTTCCTTGTTTTCAGGTATGTTCCTACAACTGAACATTTGTTACAAATTAGTGTAAGTATTTTTATTTTCGATTACTTGACTAAATAAATGTTATTACGAAATAAGTTTTGAAAATTGTTATTTTGTGTTTACGGTACACAATAATGGCGTTTCGAAAATTATTTTGTCAAGGCGAATACTAAGATGCTTTGTTGGACTTTCAACAGCTTTTCTCACGAAAATTCATGCTAAGTAATCAAGGCAATCGATACAATATTAAAAAATGTTGGGAGTATAAAATATAATAATTAAATAGAAAATATATGGACAAGGTCATTGGTAACGTAAACATTTCTCAATATTCTAAACAATATTACTTGAGTGTCCTAGCTAGCAAAAGTAGTCATAATTGTCAAGGTCATAGAAAGTGTTAATAGCACAGAGGTCTTGCCCTCGCCGTTTCCGTAATTTGGTCACGACTCGTTGGGAGAGACGGTCTGCGCCATCTGACCGCGGTCGCACCAGGGTTGCCAACATTAGGAAAACTCATATCTGTACATACATTTTGTATTAGCTGCCTCTTATTGACTGTGTGAAGTCAAATTATAAGTTAATAATGAAAATACCTACCACATATTGAAGAAATTTCACATTTTCGATAAGTATGCTAATATGAATTTTTCAAGTGGGCCTTCAGGGCCAAATCATAAACTATATGGAATATCGCAAAGTGCTCAAAGGAGTCGCGAGCCTGATTTTGATGAAAACAAAAACTGCATCATTGGATTTTTGAAAAATCAATAATCATAGCCAGGAATCGAACCCAATGATTTTGAACATCTTATTACTAACCGATGAAACGATAAACCATTTGAATTTGGAGATCTGACTAATGACTATATTCATCGTTAAGGTGTGAAATACCTGATCGAATAATTTCAAAAATAAACAAATGTGACACATAGAGCATAAAAAAATGCTATTACACTACGTCGATAACAAATCACTTGGCCGAGTGAGACCCGATGACACGGCCAGTAAATGCGTCACCATTCTCACGGTGGATCTACACAGCCCGGCGGTGGCATAATGGTCATGTGGTCATGATGGTCCCCGATCTGTTGTGGTCAATACTATGTTAACAAACTTAACAGACAAATAAGATGAATATTGTTTGAGATGTTATCTTGAAAGAAATAGTAAATCGTTTGTCAAATCGAATTTGAAGTTTCAAAGACGATTTTGATGCATTCGGTATTTATTTTTATCTCTCCCGCGTTCCGCTGTGATATACATCACCATGCACATTGTGCACGAGTTCCAGAGTGCTCAGTGCCGTCACTGACGCACATAGACAATATGCATGTGTAGAGACATACATATATAAAAATACTATAACGAAACTAGATACAATTACTTTCTTTCTAAAGACAGCCAATGCATTTTCAATTCCAAGGGTGCAGTATGATCATGGGCTTTCATTTCTGTTATAGTTCAGCAGTTCAGGTATGGACAAGTTGCATAACAATACTAATATTATAAATGCGAAAATAATTCTATCGTCTATCCGTTACTTTTTCACGCCTAAACTGCCTAACCGATTTCGATGAAATTTGGTATGGAATGTAGATATGTAGTTTGAAATTCTGGGAAGAAATTTAAATAGCTTTTTATTCCGGAAAGAATCCTTAAAAAAGTGAGTGTCTATGGGGAATCAATAATATCTAAGGCAGGCGCGATAACCGATAACCACGCCGGCAGAGGCGCAAGCAGTTCATAATAAAGATGTCTGTATATCTAGCGGCAACCCTAATAATATTTTGAACTTGACCCATCGTTTCAAATCACCGTTTAATATCTCCGTCCGTGAAGATGAACTGTGTAATCCACGACCGATCCGGTTTATTAAATACACGTAACTGTTACGTAAAGTTACGTACGTACGTTAATTAGGTCGCGATACATTTGCGTGATAGATAGCATTCGTATTAATTATTGACAACCAGTTATTGTTATTCTTAGTTTTTACGTTTAGTTATAAATTAACCATAGAACAATAATATGCATCGCAGCGATTGATGACTGTAAACAATATTAGCAGCAAACTGGCAACTTGTCACTAATTGGAGCCACTGCATGGCCCATCCTACCAGATGTAGCTTTGTGTAACGAAATATAACCTAAAGATAGCCATCCACGTTCGTGTATGGTATGGAAAACTGTGCAGTTCTGCGCCATACACGCTCATGTTTACCTGAACAGTTAAAACTGTCATGTAAACCTGAGCGTGTGTGGCCTGCTTTAGGCTCTCTGCAACCCCTCTTGGGACTACGAGCGTGATCCTATGTATGTATGGAATTATGAGTTTATTGATTGATTTTCTTATATTGTTTCTTTATCGAGTTTGATTCAAGTTTGTTTTCCAGAAAGTACCGCTTTTCTGTACAGTCGAAAAAAAAGTAATTTTTTATTTATTATTAGGTACTTATTAAAAAAAATTACATTGAATTATTAGTAGTATCTTAAAGCCTGTTAGATTTGTGTAGATACTAATGAGTTCTCACATTATCTCAATAGTATAGTACTAAATTATTAGTAAAATTACTATTAAAATGGGACAAGCGCGCAAACAAGCAACGAAACCCATTTACCGTCATCAATGTGAATTATTCTACCCGACATTGAAAGATGCAAAAAAGTGTTGACCCATTTGCCATTATTATGGATTTATCCGAGCTATACAAATTTTTGAACGTATATTCCTAATCCTAAATAAGATTCGTAAAATTAGCCAGAATATTAAACTTTAAATATTTTAATTGTACAGACAACAGCACGTTGGGTTACCACAAACTGTCAAATTTTCCCAATCAATTATGCACTTTATATTGAATAGTCTTAGGTTGATAATCGTTTGGAGAAATTTGACAGTTTTGTATAGCCCGACGTGCTGTTGACTGTACATTAAAATATTTTAGCATATAATTATCAAAAAATTTTTTGTTTATTTAAAACTAAACGCAAAATTAATACTCAATTTATTAAACTAAATCCTTTATTTCATAAATTTCGATTCAAACTACTGTGCGTGTCGAACTTCAGAAGTGTTAAGCGCAAGTTAGCGACTGTATGTCAAGATCAATTTTGATATTAGACACGATAAAATTATATCAATCATTTTGTCTCATATTAAATAATTGGGTGTAATTCTGCATGGATTATGTGCACGCATGATCATGGAAGGTAATAAGTCAAATAAGTTCAGTATTATTGTTATAAGAGCACAGCCGGAATAAAGTAGCTTTGCCCGAACCCGCCATCACGATCTGCAATGATGATCATAAAAGCAATGTATATTAGTAAGTAAGTCATACATAATACAGTCTTTACCTGTTTACCTGGAGTGCTGAGATGATTTTGAGTGTAACATCTCTGGTTTTAGTTGGTTTGTTTACTGAAGCATTGTTAATTCTTGGGTTTGGTGTCTCTTTAGTGTAGGGACTAGGCTGGCAACCTGTCATTATTTTAGGGGTACTGTCTGTCCCATACTGCCAGATG
Organism: Elophila nymphaeata; assembly: GCA_955850985.1. NCBI lineage: Eukaryota > Metazoa > Arthropoda > Insecta > Lepidoptera > Crambidae > Elophila > Elophila nymphaeata. The sequence goes on along the minus strand of OY039086.1, from coordinate 9,140,956 downwards.
TGGCTTTGTATGTAACCGAATGTGACCTGAAGCTCTGCTCGACACCTTTTGGGATTATATGTATGTATAATACCTACAGTATTTTCGCAAGCTTGTCACTATCGAACGGTGTCACAAACATCCTAGCTGATAAGTGTGCCACGACCTTTAACTGCCCCATGTTTGATATGCGATGGTAGAGCTAGGATTCGGACTTAAGAGTAGACTGTAGACTCAGAAGATGATATGAATTATCAGGTATGGCCATCGATAAAACATGACATAAATGGCTTTTGAGAGAATCCTTTCTCTTTGTATACAATAGCGCTAGTGACACTATCGTTGTGCTTGTGCATAGAACATAGCTAGGAGATAAAATATTTATGTACCCTAATAAGAGATAGAGTTATCCTATGTTAAAAAGAGAAAGTTTTAACATATAAGTAATACCCTACAATGTCTGAAAGTAAGCTGCTATTGACAAATGTAGCCCGTTTTACAAACGCGTTGCTCTTTCTAATGGCAAGTCTAATAGCATACCGCATCAATCACCAAGATAGTATCGTAAGTAAAGACGAGTTGTGCGAGTGGCTCGCATGAGGCCCGCAGCCGTGAACTTGACCGGCGGATGCGCCCGCGCCGGCCAGCCTCCAGCGCGATTTAGAAACAGTTCGCTTAGAGGTTAACGATCTTCATGTAGACGCGGCCACGGGTATCTCCTATCAGTTATCTACACTAATATTATAAAGTGATAAAGTTTGTAAGTTTGTTTTTAGGAAGTCATCTCTGAAGAAAATGAACCGCCGATTTTGAAAATTCTTTCAGCAGTGCTCATATTATTCCTCAGTGACAACAATATTTGTCAATCAAGTTTTGTGGAAGAACTAGGGTAGGCAGCGCGCAAGTGTTACGTCATTGTTGCAAACGTCTATAGGCTATGCTTTAGTGACTACGTACCACCAGGCGGACCGTATCCTTGTCTGGTAACCAAATAACATAAAAAAATAAAGTCCCAGAAAAACTGGCCGATGTGTTGATTTTTCGGCGTGGCTAAGTAAAAATTCTTGACGCCAAGCGAAGTGGACACGAGTCAGCTAGTATAAAAAGCAAAATCATTAAAAAGAATTTGCTAATATTATGTATAACCCATTTAATGGATTTTGGAAAATTATTGGAAAAAAATGTTGTGGGGAAATTCATGTTTTTATTTTATTTTATCATTGATCATCAGCTTGACTTTCAGCTTACCAAAGAAAAATACTTGTTTTCTTAGCAAAAAACATTTAAATAAAGAGTTTTTTTTTCATTTTATTTCATTTCAATGTGTAGACATAAAAAATGCGTTTTAGTAAATGGACTTAGTGTAACTGAATGTCACTACAGGTATGTTCAACTTCTTTTGAAATTTTGAGCGTGACTGTGTATGGTTGTATGCATAAAATTTCTTACGATAATTTAATAAAAACCATACAATTTTCACGGTTTTAATACACGGATTTCTCATCTACAGGTATACAGAAAGATCTGTAGTTGCTAATTCAATACGTAAACTTTAATTAAAATCTTTTATTTTTTGTTCTATAATTACATCTATGTTTCAAATGTCTTGAGCTATTTTGAAACATCTGAGTCATTGCAATCTTTAACATGATATTTAAGTTGTTTCCTCGATGACAGTTCAACAATATAATTAATTAACTGCGCAGTACTGTCAAGATTAATATCTGCCCTAGCTCAAATCGGATTCTTTCAAGAAGACGAATGTGTATGCGCTATGCGCAGGCGAGCATGAAAGTGGCTTTAATGGTAAACATCCGATGCCAAATCGTAGTGTATTGGAGTACGACAAACAAGTTGCACCTGTCGGCAGTGACATCGGACAAATTATTATTGAAGAAGTCAAAGCAAAAACTGTTGTAGCTTTTAATGTTAACGTGATTAAGCTGAAATTCGTTTAATGGAAATCAATAATTTATATCTTCCTTTTGTTTTGACAATTTTAACAGAATATTAAAGGGTGTTGAGTTGAAATCTAAATTCTATCACTATTTGGACTCCTAGCAACGACAAAACATGGTGTTGCTACACATTTCGAAGGTCCATCTGATGTCATTTTATATTAGATAACTTAATAGCCATTCTTACAAAAAGAGTAATTTATTATGTGCCACATCTGACCAGAAAGTGGCATTATTCCGCACGCTGACTGATCTTGTAAAAGGGGTTTTGTAATTATTATTTTCTTAGTAAGGGTGTGACATAGAATTGTTTACTTACCTCGGGAGGTAAAACAAAGAGAGCCTCAGATCTCATGTTAATCGCATATTAGTCAAATACCTGCGAGTTCAGACATTCTTTGTTTTACCGCTCTAGTTAATAAATGTACTATAACATGTTAATAATAAGGAACTGTTTCTCGAATTCTTTTGTTAATATAGTTCATGAATAATTTATCTTGCATTTTGTTTATGCATAGTATAGATATAAGCTATTTCTCAACAAATTTCTGTCAGAAATGGTATACGAATATTTAGGTAATAGGTAATAATAGCAGTACTTTAGCATAGACACTTAGGATTGTATTACAGAATGACACCCAGAAATCAAACATGTCTTGAGAATCGTCTGTCACTTTCTATCACGTACAAAGTGATAGAGACGTAGGACGCTCAAGTCGGCGTTCATTCTTGAAACTCATTCTATCATACGAAAATGCCTTTCATTAGATTTGGCAATACCTAAATACTTTATAAAAGCTATTCGATTATGGAATGAACTTCCAGTTACAATCGAAAGAACTGTCAAGGGATTTATTTAGCAGAAATTACATATAATTCTTTACATTGATTCGCCATTAATATTTTTATTTTGTTATTATATAACGTGTGTTTGTACACATTACAAAAAATATATACCAAAAAACATCTATAAAAAGGTGAGGTTTATTGATTAAGCGTCGTCGGAGTGGTTTCCATTAATAATTACATATATGGACTCGCATTTAAAAAGACCAGCTAAATTTAAAGACGCTTACAATCTAGTTAGTTTTACTCACTGCCTTGAAAAGGCTATATAGGTAACTCAGATTTTAAGAGAGGTGCTTGTAAAACAATATATTTCGAGTATAGGCAGTTAAGTCCGAAGCAAACTCATACGGCAAAACAAAGCCATGAATGAGCGAACTGTCTATATAATTAATTTAAGTTGTGGTAATTTTAGTTATAGATAACGGATAACTTAGTATAAGAAAAAGTTCTCTGAACATTATTTTGTTCCATGAATGCTGAAAATATTACGGAGCGTGTGATTCAAAATTCATATTGTTATTTAGAATGTTATTGCAATCCCGTGAATAAATTAATCCAGTGTTAATGAGTTTGACCGTCAATGAGAAACGTTTTTATCACATTGGCTTGTCCAGATTTAAATACAAAACCATTTTCTAATTGAATTTAAGTCAAATGTCATAGATAGATTGCTGTGTCTGAGATAACATTCCATTTAAACTGGTCTGGCTTGTACCGAATGTTATATTCGCTTGAAATACACCTACATAGCGTTTGATTATAGACCACGGTACAATTTATCAAGACGTTTGATTTTTGACGAGATAAATGGCGTAATTCGAACTGTGATACTTCGGTAACGCCTTTTAAACTTGGATCGTGTTGGAGGCATGGTGTGTGAGCCAACATCTATAGTAAAATACTAGTTGTACGTTTAATGTATTTGAGTTTTGGGACTACTTGTGCTTGTTTTGTGACGATAGGAGCTTTAAGTCCGCCTGACTAGACAGTATCACCTACTGTATCACAGTATCACCTACTGTCTAGTCAGACAGACTTAAAGCAAGTCTTACCAGCAACAAAACTGACGCCGCTGCGCGCTGGGCAAAAAATTTTGTTACATTTATTTTATAGTGATTAGATACCTTCCCGAACTGCTGCAGATGATTTTGGCCCATACTGCAAGATGTGGCTTTATTGTCTAACAAATTGGTACCTAAGGCTCTGCTCAACCCCTCTTGGGACTACAAGCGTGATCGTATGTATGTATGTAAAAATAAATTAAGACAAGGGTAGATTCTGTAAAACATTAATATACATAATAAAATTAGATAGCTTTGTCAGTTACTAAGTTCAGTTATGCTAGCTAACGTGTATACTAGGAATCATTTCATAGTAGCAGTACCTAATAAAAATACACAATGTTAATCTTTTTCGATATTAACTTCGCGTCGCCGCAAAGTGTTGTTGTGAATGCTCCTAATAACATTTTCAACTTACAGGTCCATTCGACCAACTGCGAATGGGACCGAATGCGAATACGACCACTTGCGTCTGCGTGACTAAATGCGATTGGGACGAACTGCGTCAAACCCCTACACTACTTTGTGCTTTGGTTACCAATTATTGTAGTTCAAAAGAAATTTGAAGACAATATAATAAAACAACCGTCTACAAAACTAAAATATCTCCCCGTTTTTAGCATTGGAGGCTTTTTTTTATTTATAAATAACTTATTTTATGCTTTTTAGTGTTGTAAGTATAGACATTTTCAGGAAACTATCTCGATATCTTGCAGACAAACAAGTAATAGAATGATAACGTTATCATCGATGTCAATTAAATAGGCATTATTAGAGATAACTCATAAACTACTCGCCAGATGTCGATCAAATTTAAATGGGACCACATGACAAGCACCAGCTTCCCAACGTTAAAAGAATCTTCAAAATCGGTACACCCACTCTTTTTTTAAAGTCTATGCATTTGAAAAGATTGAGAATGTAAAGGTAAAATCAACTCAAACTAGACGAAGGAAACTAATGTGCAAATAAATAATTGAACATAAATGCGTGGATTTGTTATAAAAGGATATCAGAACGCTGGAAAAGAGGAAGAATACATACAGCTGCTATCTAGATATTAAATTCAATACGTTTTAAAAAGTTTCCCCTAACATAAGCTACGGTTCACAATATCCATTCACCACGGTTGATAATAAGCATCGCCATCTCTAAAGCCTTCATAATGTAAGCAAGTATTCACTAAGTGACACTTTTGTAAAACAAGAAAAGACTATTGTTAAGCATTGGTAGTGAAAGTCTAAGTTTCACTTTTGCTTATGAGCTACCCTTTGGGAGTGTTCACTATGACACAATGAAGAGTTCTTAGTAGTAAAGAAATTATACTTTTACTATCAGAGTTTTTGGCTCAAAGAACTTTACGTTTCCCTTAATTCATTGCGAATTTGTACCCGTCGGTCTTAATAGGAGTTAAGATTATCTAATAATAGGATGTCTGGACTCCATTTTCCAATCGAAATTTCGCAGTTGGCAATGGAATCGTTTCTTGTCTAAACTATATTATCTATGGCACGTCGTATTTTAAGATATCTCTGTTGTTTTGCTAGTTTACTTTGGAGCTAAAAACATCACTATTCCACCTTATAGAGATTTCAGACCATAATTTGTGATATTTGTTTTTTAGTAAACAAAAGTATCTAAGTTTCAAAGTCTTCTTCTTTCTCTTACCCTGCTCCCAACTTATTTGGGGTCGGTGTAGTATGCCTTACTTACTACCTAGACATACTGTTATAGATTTTGGAAATAGATCAGAATCGAAATTTATCTATACTAAAAGAGTATTTTTTAATATTTATATGAGACACGAATAGGACTTCTTATCATGTAGGTGACGTAAAAGCCGACTGAGGGAGATTCTGAACCTCGTGGAGACCATATAGCAGGAGGAAGTCGATGGCGCCGTAGCCGTGCGCTCTTAGTAACGATCACGGAAGTTAAGCAACCTAGTGCGCGTTCGGTACTCGGATGGGTGACCGCGCAAATTTTCTAATTGATTTTTCTCCGTGCTTTGGAAGGCACGTTAAGCTGGTGGTCCCGGGTGCTGTCAAAAGATAGCAGTCGTTCCCAAAGAGATTGCAGGCAGCTAGCCGTAAAAATGTAATGCCCAAATCTTTAAGCAGTATTGTCGATATCAAGATATACTGTACCGACTCTAAGTAAATTGGGAGCAAGGGTAGGGAAATGATGGTGGAGCCCATATAGCACCAAGGCAAGGGCTCACTCGCGCGGAGTACCATCCACAACAGCATTCCCAATGAGGGTTGGTAAACCCATAGCAATAGGATAACATTGCACCACGAAGCACAGATTCCACCGACCCGAAAATAAAGGAATACTAAAAATAAGATAAAAAACCGGATTTTCAGTAGCTATGAAAACTTGTTTGAACCCTAAACACTTTGTATTAATATTCTAAATGCGGATATTGTTGCCTTGAGACTGTTCACCTTTCATAAGATCAAGTAGGACTATCGTAACACACTAATTCTACCTTTTCTTATTGATTGTACATAAAGATTGATAAAAACAGTGACAATGCATGGAAACTGTTTGTCTAATGTGCATAAAATATAGTTTGTGACTTAAGAGCCAGGGAAAGAACGAAACCCTTCACTCGCTGTCCCGGCTGACCCTGACTGATATCAATCGACGGCATACCATTCTCTAGACTTGATACCATATTTTTAACACGCTTTGTATCATAAGGCTTTGTACTTATCGCTTTAGAATTTAGGACAAATATAACAATTTTTTCTATGAATTTTTATTGTAGCTTATTAATTCATTTCTAGTTCTATTAAAAAAAATCTCGTAATAGAGTTATTGTGTTGTCTAAATTTTAATGAATTCATGTTTATTTTCTTTAAGTTTATTAACTTTATAAATCAGATAAATGATAATTTCAGGATTGCAATTATGTTTCAACGAAGGTTGATTTCATCGAAGAAAATTGCAATTTATGGGTAAAGTTTTCTCTTAAACTTACTAGGAGGACCCATCCACTGTTTATTGTTTTTTTTTATTTAAGTTGTTTGGAAATCGGTCGATGGGCTACGACCATTTCTGCCAATATCAAGTGATGGAAAAGACACTCGTCTTCTGTGGTTTGATCGGTTTTCCGCGATGTAAATACCTCTTATAGCACCATCTTTTTACATGCAAAGGGACGAAACAACGTTTTATTATTAAACGTTTTATGTCAAAGAAATAAAAAATCTTCTGTAGTTGTTAGCGAATCTTTTAAGGTAATGAAGTCGTCAATGAATCAGTATCTATTGATATCATAGAGATCACCTGACAGATACTTGTCACATTAGAAGTAACATATTTCTCGGAAGAATTGTACAGTCCCTTATAAGGATCGCTTATGATGTAAGTACTCAGCTATCTGAGAAATAGGACGGCGTGTACTTGCGTGAGTTAATAAAAGCCGAAACATTTTCCACAATTTCAAGGTTTGTCGGTGTCGTTGACACAGTAAAGATTTAGAAATCGTGATCGTGACACATGCCAGTTACATTGTTACGGTATCTGTGTACGAGCTTTACTTTGAATGTCATGTGATTTGGTTTTTGGCGGTAATAGGAATGTCTGCAGTGTCAATTTAACCTTGCGAAGTTTCGCATAATTATGTCGACGCCGATATTCTATTACCTATTGGAATATAAGTATGATTTCCTCTTGATCTTTTTGACCACCACACCCAAGGTCTTCGGGGTTAAATGTGAAATGAATTAGGATTAACGGTCGTTATTTTATTGGGAATAACCGTTTTCCAACGAGTGGCGTAAATACCGACGTCTTTAGGATTTGCCAAATCTACAGGAAAAGGAGAATGAATATTAGAAAATTATGGGAAGTAAAGCAATTTATGTAGCGAGCTCTTGTGGCCACACAAATTTTTAATGATTTTCTAACGATGTTTTTTTGCTCGTTTCTCACCGCAAGGTTAAGTAAAATTAATGTAATGCTTTGCTGTCGTCGTTTTGTCTGTGTGCGTGTTTAGTAAAATAGGATTGATTTCCTTAACTTATAAAATCCATTTAAGAACAAAAAATGTGTCCATGTTTTTCCATGATCATACGTTTACTAACTATAAGGAAAATCAATTTTTAATTCTGATATTGATTAAGACTTTTTCTGAAATTAAAGAGTTCGCTCTGAAATAACTTTATTCTTTACGGATATATTCTTGTCCTTATATATGTGTAATATATGTGCTGTATATTCGTATCATTAAAACACGGAGTATTAAATATTAAAAGCTTATCTTTGTGGTGCGAAATAATACGCGGAGTGAATTGTGTATTTTCATATACTTACCTTCGTAATAAACTTGCATCATTTTATTACTGTTTGGTTTGAATATCGTACCCTAAAAAGTAAGCAAGCAAGAAAATCAAAAAGCAACAAAATCTGGTCGGTTGTTTTCAATAAAGCACCGTTTAGGTACATTATACCAGTAATTACATGCAATTAGACATACAACTATGCGGTGATACTTCTTTAAATCACCTGATCACATAGTTACTTTTCAGTGTATCTTAAATAGCAATTTTGTGGCCAGTGCAAATGAGGTATAACATATTATAATGATTTAAATCAATCGGTAGATAAAATAATTGTTTACGAAATTTGTCAGTTCATCGCACACACCTACTAATACGACCGGCTGCTCTTATTATTGATATTATATAATTTGCTTTTTTATATTATCCTGCGTTTACAACTAGTTAAGCAATATTATCTCCAGAAGGCGGACATACAAAATTTGTTCTTATTACTTGCGCTCCTTGCCATATCTTTTCTGATTAGTCTGCAAGTTATTTGTCTGAGAAATAATCCATGAATCACAGTGGATTGTGGTGCACAAGGTTACGAAAGCTTGGCCTTTGTCTCTGGTATGGTGGCGACGCCAACATAATTAATGTTTCATACTTGTTCGTGGCTATTGTTTCATGTAGCGGTAGGCTTGGCTAGCGCACGTGGAAATATATTTTTGTAACATTTTACAAGTTTACACTGCCATTTCGTGGGAGTGGTGGCAGTGATGTCAATATTTTTCTCGTTGCAAGATATTTTTTACGCTGTGCTATTATAATGAATGATAAACACCAATATCACGGTATGTTATCTATCATTACCGTCCCAATATGAAAACAAGATATATTTTTTTGGGTGACAATGCTACTTTTATTTATTGCTTACCTACTAGCCTTGAAATAGTTAAAAAAACGGCAAAAAGTCATGTTTGTTTATGTGGGTGCCACCTCAAATATTTTTTATTTTAATTTAATTATTTATTTTTAAAGTGAATATAAAACTAAAATTCTGTGAATATTTCATGCGTCTTCCTGTTGACGTTATCAATATCGAGAAATAAATCACGTTTGTTGTATGGGAGCCCCTTAAATATTTATTTTATTCTGTTTATTATTATTTGTTGTTATAGCGGCAATAGAAATTACATCGTCTGTGAAAATTTCAACTGTCTAACTATCAAGGTTCATGAGATACAGCCAGGTGACAGACGGAAAGACAGCGGTGTCTTAGTAATAGGGTACCGTTTTACCCTTTGGGTACGGAACCTTAAAAAGTAGCAATCCTTCAGTAATCCAACAAACAAATACCAACAATTAGGACATATATTCCACTCTAAAGCATCTCTGCAGTCCGAGTAATCCGAATCATGGTTTAATTGCTTTATATTTTTAAGTTTTTATAAAATATCTAAATGTGCTCTGAATGTTTATGCGCTATATTATCCATAGCACAACTTCTTAATAATTCTTAATTTGAGATAGTTGGCGAGAGCGTTAAAAGTTAAAGATAAGTTTCACAATTTAAATTAACCCCTGGATTAGTTTTAGTATTCCAATCCTGGCGTTCCACTTTTATTTGCTCAATTTTTTTTTTAGAAAAATCCAAATACATTTTAGGCTGCCTTAGTCCAAAATTTTTGAAAAATGAAAAATATTAAGCGGTGTGTTGGCCTTTATCTAACCTGATGTTAAGACAAGGAACTCCACCACTGAGGGACTCTCATCTTATATCTGCTGCTGTTAACACTAGGTATTCTTATAGCCACAGATGTTGATAAGATGGCGGTAGATAGGCGGGCGGATATATAAGGCCTATCTTCAAACAAACCGAGTACAAATTTGTACTCTTTGAGGATCGAATCCAGGACCTCTGGATCCTGACCTCTAATTCCGATGGGCAAACCACTAGACCACGGAGGCGTAAATATGCTATTAAAACTAAAATCTTTACCGATTTCGAACACCTAATACTGCGATATTATTTACGAACCATTTACAACACTTGTATCCTTTAATTATATACTTGATTCAATCGGTATTTTAATGTAGGTATACGGAACTCGTGAAACTATTGCACATAGTTTATAAACTTATAAAGGGCGTGGCAAACTTCCTTGTGCACACGATTCTCATTGTTTTAACATGTTATGATCGGTGTTATTTGAACATTTGCAGTTCACGATTCTTTCAAGGCATTATTGCTTACGTTTTCAATTGTAAATGGTACTGTGCCATTTATGTGAGCAATACTATAATGGTCGTGATTTTAAGACAAAAACGAACCACGCCTTTCTCAAAAATAGTAGTTTAGGTATCATCTATTCTCAATTCCAAAATCCCTAGTAAAAAAACCCAAGCAGACTTTTAGTGACTTTTTTCATAAGGATTGGTTATATCAGTCAAAAGACGTCTACTATTGGACATAGTTCTCCCCATGGATCTTCAACCTGATCAGTCCTGTGCTGCCCGCATCCAGCAACTTCCCGCGACCTTACCAGTTCGTCTTTCAACCTTGTGGGAAGTCTACCAACGCTGCGTCTACCGAAAGACGTGGTCACCACTCGAGGACCTTTCCGCCCCAACGGCCGTCAATCCTCCTTGCAATGTGCCCTGCCACTTAAGATTCACAATTCTTTGGGCTATGTCGGTGACCTTGGTCTACACGATATCCAGTATCAAATAGAGCATTTTAAGACAACCTAATGACACTATGTATTTTTTTTTATCGCGGTTATTGAGAAATAATTTATTACTAGAGTTTGTCCTCGGCTTCGTATGCGTGGATGTTCTTTTCATATAAAGCATAGTTTCTCAAACTTCGTTTGCGCACCGCCCACTTAGAGTTTTTTTTCTAGAACTCCGAGCTTAATTTTACTTACCATCCGTCGTTAATTTAAAACGGCTCTTACCACGATAATATTCTATCTCAATGCCGTTAAATTCCTCTGGGTCTTCTACTGCCCTGAAAGTCTCCTTCTCTTACAACGGGCCTTATTGCCCACTTTGAAAGCATATGCCATAAAGCAATGGATTTATCCCACAGGAACATTATCAGGATAAAGCTCTGAATACCGGCACTGCTTCTGGCACCCCTATCTGCAACGCGATGGACTCATAATGTTATTGTTGTATATTTTTATAAATGGACTTGTTGCCCCTTTGTTGCACTACTGAAAGCCAACAAGTTTTACTTGCAATAAATAAATATAAAGGTAGTATCACAATTATCAGCTCGGAAAGGGAACGCCTTTTTTACTATAAACGTTACGAAACAGCGGCTACGAAACTGCTACGGACCGTAGCGCATCGCCTCTTTTTGCAAGCTTTTATTTAACTTGTACTGTTCGTATGTAGATAATTATGTATACTGTAAGTAGATAATTATGTTAATATGTAACTTGTCCGTCAAAATTTGCAAACCGTTTATCGATAATTTGTTGTTTTTCGATTACACGTTAAGTTTAGATGACAATGCATGCTTAGCTAAATCACATGATTATAAATCCAATATGGCGGCCGGCCCAAGATGGCAGACTAGTTATTTTTTGTACACTCCCATGATATGGGTGTCAAATGAAAATATTTGTTATACGAAACATATAATGACTGTACTCGAAAACCAAAATGGCGGACCGCCCAAGATGGTAGACTACTTATTTTTAAGCACTACCACAATATAGGTATCAAATAAAAGGATTTGTTGAGAGAAATACGAATAAGCTGAAAAAAAATCTATAAAAGATATTTTTCAAGTTTAAATGTTGTTGTCAATAATTTGACAAGCTTCTAACATTTAAATTTAAAGTTTATTTTATATTATTATTTTTGAAGAATTTAAATAAAAGGTTGTTTTTAAAAATATTTTTTTACAGTTTTTTTTGTCAGTTTTTCATATTAAAAAGAGGTGATACACTTCCGAGCTGCTACTGCTGCCCCGACCATAAATGAATTATGAGCAGGGTCTCGTACCCTCCTACTCCAACCCAAAGAAAATTTTTGTATAGTCAGAATCTTGTTTCTTAGTAATTAGGAATACTCGGATTTTAGATAATCGGAATATTTAAATTCTTTACGACATATTTCAGAACTTTTGCCTGTCCCAGCTTGACGGACGGACATCATCACATTTATAATAATAGTAGTCATAGTAATATAGAATAGGTACCTCAATTTGTACCCGCATTGTAAAACGTTCCATTCAACATTGATAAATAGATTTTTCAATGTCACGTCTCGGTAAGTAATGGAAAAACATGTGTTACTATATAAGCCGTTTCGGAAGTCAATCATTGTTGAAGTAATGAATAATGTCCTATTTATTTGTAATTCGTTCCGTTAACAACCGAAAAACAAGTTACAAAAATATTCCATGTCATATCTACGACTGATCATGTCGACCATTGTTTACGTGGTGTGGCTCTAAATCGGTAATAATTGGTCGCAAGATGTCTTACTTGCTTAATCTTCTTTTGGCCAGCGTTTTCCCGGCTTGCTGCCAATATCAGCTTTCCTACTTATCTTCTTTCATTTTGTCCGGTCTCGTGCATCCTCCGTTGTTCTTCTCCATATTCGCTTTCACGACGTCCAGTCGGCGTTTTGGGCTTACCACTCACGAGAATCTGGGACCGATGTCTTACTTATATTAAAATAGTAGAGATTGTATGACAAGGGAGCAGAGAACCATGAAAGAAGCTAAGGATTCAAAGTACATCGCCCGAGGGCAAAATTTGCTCTAGAGTCATATACTCTACTTTTCATCCCCTTTCTATGAGAAAATATGTACTGAGTAACAAGAACAGAGACGTACTTCGCGCGCTTTTGTTTTTTTTTTGTAGTTAGGGCGGGTCCCCGTGTCGTTCAGCCAACACCCTACCAGGTAAATCGGAGTTTACAAGGTAATTGGCTCCTTTTATTATTAAAGTCGGTTAAAATGTAGCCTATATTGACATATATTGACATCTTATTCATCAAAATAGGACGTATAGTTTAGGGAGGAACATACGTGAGCTTGGTGAATACAAACATACATAAGCACAGAGACTGTTAAAATCTAAACCCTTCCTTTTGGCTTCGCCGTCGTCTTCTTAATTTTCTGTTATCTCTCGCTGGGATGTAGGGCTCGAAAGAAAGAAAAATATTTTTACAGTGAAAGTTGTTAATGGGTTGTTTTTTACAATAAACACTCAATTTGGCCGGTTATGAGTTTTGACTGTAATATAAACAATTATAATAAAATAATTGTCTGAGAGAAATTATCATACTAGCAAAAATATGCTTTGTACAGTCGAACCAACTGAATCATGACCCACTTGGCCGATCATTCCTTTACAATCATTAATTTAGTTTTCTTCGCTATCATGCGTGTTGCACTTAGTACGTTTTAAATATGAATAATAATGTGTCATTACGGGTCAGAGATCTATGCAATTTTAATCTTTGTTATCACTGCACTAAAGTCTCAATTAGAAATTCAAATAAGATCCCGTTCATAATCTAAACTCTTTTCACTATTGAGAAAAACGAATAACTATTATATTTTTAAAAATAAAATTACGTTATGTGTCAGATGTCAAGTAGTAGTTGAAAAAATTTTAAAAGGCCATATTTAATAGACACAGTCAGTGTCTAATAAATTGATAACAGGTTCGTTACTTAAGAAATGTATGTACAAGCGAATTTCAACCTACTTTGTACTGAGTGACTGTAGGAAAATGATCTTAAGGTGAGTCATGATTCAATTTGGTCGACTGTACATAAATTTTAATTCGATTCAGTGTCTATCAAAGGCAATGTTTTATGACGTTATACGAGTATTTCCTGACCGCAAAGTATTTTTTTGCAAAAACCTCAGCGGTGAACATTAGTATCGTTTTGTGATTATCTCAGTGTTGGCGGACCGGACCACAAATGTATGTACTAGTAAATGTATCCGTGTTTTTGAATGAAATAGAATACTCTTTTTGTGCAACAATCATAGATGTAATTTTTTGTACAGTGGTCTTGCTGCTACTCGCTGCTCTAATGTGTCTTCATCCCTACATAGGTAAATAAGACGTAAAGCAAGTCATCTACAGGGCTTCAAACACCAGGCCATTTTTTTCTACTTAGTTCACTATTACAATGATAACTTCCTTAAAGCAAAGCTGGTAATTGTTTTTATTATAAAAAAGTCTAACAAATGACTCCATACTACCTGATGGTAGACAGAAGTAGAATTCAAATTGCAAAAAAGGCTAGCGCGAGACACATTGTGGCACAGAAGAGGATTATAGGAGGGAATACGTATGTTGGCAGATAATTCTAAATATGCTATTCTTTTTAGAAATCACTTCGCATAAGTATCACTTCGAATTTAGCTGTTAAATTTCAACGAATATTTCAAGAAAAAAGGGAAATATTCAAACAATATGATTTCTGTACTAAAGGTAATGAAAATTAAAAGCTCTTTATTTAAATGGACTTTGCTAAGTATTTTTTAATCTTCAAAAGCCTTACCACCATTTCTACGAAATCATTATTTTACTTAAGTAATTATTATTATGCTGAGATGGAGAAGAAATGGTGAAAGAAAGCTCCACAGCTTACAATTTCGTAATGAATTCAAAACATCATTACAGTCAATAGATATATCAATATGAATAAATTACAATTTTAAATGCGTAAACTTTGGGCAGATTTTACTCCCACGCATTTGGATCATTTAAATAATCATTTATCTTGTAATAATCTTTTTTATGTAAAATGTTGTTTTACAACAGCATAGCTAACTTCGTTTCTAGTTTACCAGACAAAACTAAGGGTTTTCGCTAAAATTTGACAGGTGAAATCGAAGTGAGATGTTTACAGAATAGCACGGCTTGATTCATTTAATTTTCTAGATGCTGATGGCCACTTTCCCTATTAGCTAGTAAAGTAGACTATACAAAACCGGCACACTGTTTTGTCTACATGAAAACGTGAATTATTAAGCAATTTCATTTAACGGTAATCTATTACCGAGGTTGTAGAAAACAGTTGCTGTTCGCCTTACAAAATTTTATCCGTGCACATATCCGGGAACCGAGTCGTTTACAAAACCCCTGACTAGGTATTTAATTTAAACTGCATACTTTGTAAAAAGTTTTTCATATGGTGAATAAATATATGCTTCTTAATATGATAATGTTCCTTAAACATCAATGCGCGATTTAGCTACATTTAATCACACAATCTCCCTGCCTTTTAAACTTACGTGGTCACTGACTAATTAGGACATTTCAACGCGAACTAAGAAATTTGGCAATTCATTTATTTTTTATGTCGCACAATCAATAAATGGAATTCAATGCCGCACACATGTACCCTCCTTACAATCCCGGGTCATGCAAAAGACGCGTGAAGATACACCTAGCAAGTAGATATTTGCATTTGGACTCGATTTTTTTTTGATATTAAAAATAACACATCAGACTATAATTTTGTTGGTGAAAATGAAACATGGAATTCTATGTTGGACAGTACACGCGCTACAAAAAGTAGGTCTAACCAAAAGTTGGTAATACCGGTCGAACCCTAAAGCATGTACTATTCCCATTTGGTGCGTGTGCGTAGTTGAGTTGATTATATAATAGGTGATAGTGTCCAGCTGCCTTAAAAAATCTGTTGTGAGCTTTTACGGTAACTAAAGTATTAACAGGGCGGTTCTCTTGAAATAACACATTTATTTCCTTTGTAATTCAAAAAAATATTGACAATTACAAAATTCTTATTTAGTAGGTAGTTACTATTCGTGAGGAGAATATTTTTGTGATGACTAAGTCTCAAAGTCAACCTCAAAAGGCCTCGGTTTCAGGGGCATCTATAAAAAGAAAGATTCTCAAAGCAATAAGTCCAAAAATCCTTAATATTTATCCGAATTCAATATTACTCGCAAAGACTGTGAGCAATGTGCGACGCTCACGCGATGCGATGCGCACGCGCCGACCTTGCAAGGCCACGCAACGGATCGCTGCACTTATGTTAATTGCTACAAAATGCCAGCTACCGGCCAATTCTATGTCTCAAGTCATGAGACTATTTACATTAACTTGTAGGTTTTTTATTTAAAATCGACGCAATATTTTTATGGCTCATGTCTTTTAAGAAAAGTAAGTTTAATGTGCTGCAGAGTCTCACCACAATGTTGGTAAAGATTTAAAAAAAATCTACCGCATAATAAGAAAACCATAGACCCAACAGTTTAATTAGGATTAATATTCAACACTTGCTCGTAGAATCCCAATTATTATTTGAAATATCTGATAACTACTGGACTGTTTACTCCATTGATTTTTTTTCGTCATGTAATGTAAGTGGCTGTATAGTTTTAAAAAGAAATAAAATATTTTTGAAGCCAATAAAGAACATAAATAAAAGATCTCGACGAAAAAATGCTACTGTTCCTGAAGGAAGTTATAAGTTGCTTTTCTTCTGAAAATAAACCTTGAAGGGGGAATGAAATATTGCTTAACAAAATATACAATAAGTGAAGTTACGGGCAAAAGTTAATTAGCGTATAAAGTCATGGCTCGCTAAAATAGTGCAGTCCATATTCTTCTTCTTCTTCTACCACCCTTGCAAATTTATTATGGATCTGTGCAATATGTTGCCACACTGCTATGTATTGGCATTATTTTATGGCCGGCCACATATCTGACACCAATCTTCCTGTGGCCCAATTCACGTAAATACATTCGATCTAAAAATCGTTGTAGTTTAGAAATCGTTCGATCGTAGTCCTATCCTAATTTGGTATTGACGTGTTACTCAGCTACATTTCGATAGGACAACAACTCAATAGGATCGGAACTGAAGCACATCTGAACGACTTATCAATAAAACAAAAAGAATGCCTGTAAAATTATTTTATTTTCATCTAAAAGCTTCAAATACATTTTTTACTGCAAATACAGAGATTTGCTATAAATTAATAAAATTAAATCAAACAATATTGATATTATTAGCCCTAGAACGTGAAACAAGATTTTTTTAGCAGAATACCTCTCAGTTGACGTTTCAGGTGCGATTTTAAAAGCGATTTATTAGCTGAATACGGTTTGACGATGGTTCAACGACATTGCGATCGAGCGACTTCAAAATCGGTACCTTTGACGTACGTGAATACGAAAAAGTGTTTAAATGACTAAATCGTTGCGAAGTCGCTACGGTTTTAATTACGTGAATTGGGCTACTGTAAACCCTTCGGTGCGATTGTCTGGATGGGGCCGGCTTTTATCCAGCACACCCACAGGATTAGAAGGGATAGGATTTTCGTGACCGGAAACTATACCGCAGTAGGTAACCCAGTTTTTTTACGTATATTTTGCTCACTACATTTTAAGCTGAAAAAAGACGGGGCACAGTCGATATTGTGTTGACTGATCGATTAGACACGTTAACATTGAGAAGAAAAAAGTAATATATTGGAAAAAATGCGTCTTTCATGCAAAATAACTTTTTTTTAAAATTAAAACATCTAGAAATATATTTTGCATCGACAGACACGTTTCTAATAAAGGTTCGACAGAGTCATTGTAAAGCTTTAAACATTTAATACCTTGGTAAATGTTAGAAGAAATATTTCTACCTTTATCAGAATGTCGCTGCGCACGAGACCTTACAAAGTGGCATAGTACCAGAGAATTGGTTAATTCCCGCCATATACTTACAGTTACTCAACTCCATTGTTCGACGTCTGATATTCTAAGGTTAAAATAACCTCAAATTGTTGACACGTCAACATTCCGATGAGTGGTATAATAGCTTAACGTTTTACTAATGAAATTTTCTCTCCAACAAGCGATTTTTATTATAGAAAAAAAAAACAGCAATAAATAGCATAGGGCCTGATCGCCGTAGTCGGCGAAAGTTGCGATTACGGGTCGCTGTCGTTATTAGACCGCTCCGTAAAAAAGGCTTGATCACCGTACCGTAGTTAATGGACGTCGCTTGTAATTTTAGTATAGACAGTGGAGATTAGGAAACCTTAGACGCTATAGGAATAGGAAAGCTCTTATACATTAATGACAAAATGAAATAAATTATTTGCGACATAATAATTACTCGAGCTCGTTCTGCAACATTAATACAGTTGGTACACAAATTAACACAACTTTACTACTCAAATGATTTTCAGGCCTTGCGTCAGAATCTGTTGACATGTAATGTAATGGGTACAGATGAATTTGTCGCGTCATGGCCTAGTGTCATAAATCATATTTACAAAACGATAAATTACATAAACATATGCTATTAAACGTGTCAAGAAATTTGGGCGTAATCCACTTTGCATTTTAACAACATAACGAGAAGTAGTAGCGTTAGTATGAAAATCGCGGATCACTGCCCCAATTTGAGATTCACTCATCACATACTTCTAATCGTGAATATTCTAAAATCAATCGTAAGCTCAATGATGTAAAGTTTAATTTGAAGATCATGCGTTTTTTATTAATTGGTGGTTTATTACTAGTCATTTTGGTTTGCACATCTCAATCTGTCAGTAATTTCTCATTCATTACTCTGTCAATATATTTTCATTTGGACGTTACAAATGATTATTAATGTATAATATTATTTATCTGTTTGTCATAACATGCACACCAACTAAAATAGTAACCAACAATGATTATTCAAAAACTCGTTTAAAGATTGTTAGATAAGTCAATGCTATCTACTGATATTGAGAGTTGTTTTGGACTAGTTTGTTGCATGCAGTTAAATTTAATCGAAAACATTGACTAGTAATTGTTATTCGCGTACATAACATCTTTATCGTGTCGTGTACCTGTCTTGTAGGGTTTGCACTGGTTGTGGGTAATTATAACGCAATAATTACGACAATAAAATCAGTGAAACGGTCTTTTCACAGAATGTGTTTATTCGTTTATTTTTATTGTAATAGTAGCCTATTTTACTAAAGTGAAGCTTTTCAATAAATCTTTCTTCACTTATCCATCTCACCTGATTTTAAGTAACTATAAGTGGCGAGATTCACATGGGACCCTCTCTGCAACTGAGGTACTGGCTACCTTACCCTGTTTTTTTTCTTTCAGCTCTTAATTTTGTTCAAATATAACGCCTTATTATTTATATGATTATGTTATGGGTAGGTGCTCGCTTGTTTGTCATATTATACTATGTACCAAACACTGTTTAATTCTGGATTTGTTTTTGTGTCTCACATCAGTAGGCTAGGCACATGTGCCTAGGTACTAGAAAACCTAATAAGGACTCATTTATATTATCATACAAGTTGGTATTCATCACAATATTTGTTATTGTACAGAACAGACGGAAGCAGTGAGTAGGGTTACCCAAAACTGTAAAATTTCTTCAGTATGTTTCCAATCTTATTACACGATTATAGAGTTCAAAGAGCGTCGGTGGCGTAGTGCGTAAGAGCGCCGTCTCCCACGCGGGAGGCACTGGATCGATCCCCGCCACGCACCAATGTGTTTTAAAATTATTGAAATCATATTTACGTTTAATCGACGCTTTTACGGTGAAGGAAAACATCATGAGGAAACCTGCACTGGCCAAGTGCGGGTTAGTCGACTTCACACACAACCTAAGAATTTCTTCATAGGTGTATGAAGAAATTCTTAGGTTGTGTGTGAAGTCGACTAACCCGCACTTGGCCAGCGTGGTTGACTAAGGCCTAATCGCCCCTATTGTAGGGTAGGCTCGAGCCCCTCGGTGGGGACATTATATGAGCTGTTGATGATGATGAGAGTTCAATGTCTTTTAAAGAATTTGACAGATTGTGTTAGTCTTATCTGCTATCGTATTTACATCAGAAGGAATACGTTTTATGAAATCTATTTAGGAGTAAAATGTTTTAATTTAGAGTAGACATAAAATAACTATATCTCATATCATAACTATATTAATGGTTCATAAAAGGGCAGTAATCTAGATAACATAATATACTATTTTATCTTGCTATTTACCTTTAATACGACGATGTTTTAACTATCATTCATTGTAATGATTGTTTCTTCTACATCACAGCAGTTATATAATGTTGCATAACGTGCGCTGACGTTTGAATTCGCCTTAATGATCCTCTTTTAATACAGGCTATTTAATTGTCATATTAATGCTGGTTAATTTGTTTGCATGCTTACTAATAGAGGGATTAAGCACATTCTAACATTCTACGAGCACAATGTATTGTTGTATGCATTGTTTACTGGAATCGCTTTATAACAGGTTGACAATTCTATCACATATCTGACTGTAAATATGGTACATTTGTATACGCTGTGTTAAAAGAGAGTAGATGAAGTATGAGAAGTAAGTAAGGAACCTAGCATATGGAATGAATTGAACTCTCCCTGTTGGAGGCGTGACTTTACCGACACCCACATGAAACAAGGTTGTAGCATTTGTTCAGTTTATTTTAAAGTGACTGTTTTTTGTTCGTATATTTATGTACTTATGAATAAAAATGAATAAAAAAAAATTGATGCACAGTTCATTTGTCCCCGAACCTACAAAACTATCACATACATTTACAAGGTTGTAGACCCATATGTCATAGGGTCGTCTGGGTAGGTATTTCTGCCGTGAAGCAGTTCGCTGTGTTTCGGATTGAAGGGAAAGGTAGCCAGTGTTATTACTGGGCATGAAAGGCATACCATCTTAGTCCCCAGGATGGCAACGCACTTGCAGTGTTAAGTGATTTACCCTTAATATTGCAAGTGTCTATAGGCGGCGGTCCCGCTTAACACCAGGTGGGCCGCAAGCTTGTTTGCCGTCTAATCATATAAAAAAAATATTGTAAGTTGTTACAACATTTTTCGACGCGGATGTCGATGCAAGTACAAAAAGCTAGATCTGATATTGGCGTACCTGAATAATAACCTTCATAAAATTGCGTAATTTTAATTATCTTTTTACATCTCAATTAGTAACGACTAAATTTTTATTCTATTGTGTTTAAAAGAAAATATTCGATGAAACTACTCATTGAACTGTTTGTAGGATGTGCTTCTTTCTTAGATACAACAATTAATAATTTATGATACAACATAATTACAAAATATTTGAAGCCTGCAATAATTTATCTCGCCTCGAGGAGCTTGTTCACTATCTTCTTTTATTTAATCACGATCCCGCCATTATCATAGTTATATTTTGATCGAAATAATGTTTTCTTCTTCCATAACTCGTCAGTCATCAGTTTAAGCATCTTCTACGACCAAGTAGAAGATGCCCCATCCAGATTTATGCTCATCACTGTCTTTGTCACAGGTCATCTCGAGAAGAGACTTCTCGGGCTTCTCCAATAGTCTGTTACTTTTTCTCCTTTGTATCTCTTACTGCCTCTGATTCTGTTTCAAAATTTCTTCTCATGTCCGTCCTCACTATCATTCAATTCTTCATAAGGAACCTTCCAGATTCAAGCGAGTTAAATATGCATTAACCTGAAGGTCACATATTGCACCCGTAACTTGGCGTCATTTGTAGTATACTTAAATATAAAAGTTGTTTTTTTGTTAATAATCAAGGTTGTTAGTTGAACTGTGACATTTTTGATTTATTAACTTTAGGATGAAGGAAATAAACGGGAGGTCGAAATTCACTGAAGTTTAATACTACAAAGAAAACGTACTTGCTTGCAATTCAATACAAGTCTAAATATTTTAGAACAGTACCACCGGCTCATTATCTCAAGTAGATCGAATACCCAGTAACAAGTTTAAAACAATTTATACCCGCCGGCATGCATATGTTACAGTTTACGATCCTTACGCAATCGATGATTGACGTGTCTATTCGATTCGGTAGACGATAACGAGCCAAAATATTATTATCGATGTTTTTTACTTCTCTATTCGTGCATGATTTTGTTTCTTAATTTCTCATTATTACTTTTATAGCTACATGATTTGGGACTTTATGCGATTGCTATCTCCTCGGGTAATGTTGCCGTTTTAAATAGGTTTATTAATGGTTCTAGTTGCATTATAATGAACTTTTTATGATGTTTTTCTGGATGTAAATTTGAATATATTCTTTGACTGGTTCTTGACCTTCAGTATGTAATACAAGGACAGACTAGTTATTAAACATAAAATAAAAGCAAAAATCCTTAACCCGGAGATGAAGTGTTGAAAAGAAATGGTTGGGTATGGGCAGGTGACACCATGATTTAGGGCTCAGGGCAGGTTCTGGCTTTAAACTCCTCATGTGTTTTTACCATGGATGGTGACATAGAATTGATGAATAATACATTAGCTAAAGCTATGAATAAAAAAAGTCTTGCTCTTAGTCAGTAATAACTCGTAAAGAGATTTTTATTTCCAAGCGTTACCATCGGCTATGAAATCATTTATCTTGTAATATGCCTTAGAAATTAAAGTTTGTTTTATAAAAGTTTTATAAAATTTGGTATCTGTTAGAGCTCTCACTTCCTCGGGTATTTTATTATAGAACGTTTTATAGTTCCCTAAAAAAATATTTGTTACTTTTGGCAAGTCTGAATTTTATTTTTATTTCTGTTGTTAAAATTATGTATAAGTGTCTTGGTTCTTAGTGAATAGATGCAAGTTGTTTCGAGCGTATAATAGGTTATCGAAGATGTATTGGGACGGCAAAGTCATATTGTTGATAGTTTTAAATTTCTCTCTTAATGATTATGCCGACCGCAAGTAAAATTAGGAGCAGGGCAGGCGAATGATTCGCTTTGTAATAGCCTCACAATAGACAATAATTACATATTTACATAAACGTCACTTGGGTTAGGTCAGTTAATTACAACTACACCAGCAAAAACCATTAGACGTTTTAACCAATTACAATTCTTACGTAGTGATTGCGTTTAAATAGAGGAGTTTTTGCACCATTTATGTTATTGATAAGACATCGGGATTAATCGCCTTCTCGAAGGTGTTGGTTGAAATTACATGAAAAAATAATGTAAAGTAGCTGGAAACTGTTTTTGTGATGCTGGCTTCATCAAGCCCGTAAATTGCGTGTGTATCTCTTGTTGTTTAACAGTTATGTCTTTGTTTAATGGTCTAGATAATATGTCGTGCTGGACACGTTACAAACGGGAAGATGTATCCATCGCATATTAAGCTAATATAAATTTAGGATTTAACAAGAAGCCAGCCTTTCGCCTACATAAGAGGGGCATCAAACCCAAAAAGCTTCAGTGAATCCAAGAACAAAAGTCAACTAATACCAGGACAGATGTGGTAACTTCAAAAGATCTCAGTAGGCCGGATCCAGAGATATAGGTATGTTAACTACAATTTTCTGGATCCGGCCTGCTTGAAGCTTTTTGGGATTATAAAATGCCTGACATGTGTAATTTTCTACATAAGATTATAAGTGCAATTATAAATTTAATTGATACAAATTGTTATTAAGGTTCCAACTTTCCAAACATATAATTTTCCATATTATTGATCTACCTCAATCTGTCTGTCAGTCTGTGTGATCTTCCTAGCACGTTACATTGACACGGAACATGTAACAATAGGTTTTTAGAGCGCATTTTATATGAGCCATAACTTTTTCACTTTCACATGTTTGATAAATGTACACGGACATTGTGAAAGCTTTCCTTTGTATTAGCATTCGGGATAATTCTTTGCAACACAATTAGCTAGTGTTTATCTTCGCTCTCGTGTTCACTAGTTCTGATCATTATTTCATAGGCCACATGGTTTCTAGTGTATTCGTATATGTTTTGCTCATTGAATAAAAAACCTCCTCACCACATGTTGTGGTCACTTTAAAATACATCCACATTGTCCTATGGCTATTATGAAAATGCTCTCGACGTGCATTTCCATTCATGCATGCACTGCATACCAGTTTTTTATGACTAATACGGACCGTACCGCAACGTTGGGTAGACGATGCAGCGTCTGTAGGAATCCCCGACGCCTTGTCATTGACGCCGGTCCTACTCACCAAAAACTACCGGTACCCTCATAAGCCCTTTGTCGCACAAAGGGCATTTCGGAATCGGCACACTTACTTACGCCTTGTCGCCGAAAGATCCCTGGGGCCCAATTCTCGTGCATTCGAAAAAAGTTCGCATTCGTAAAAAATTTCGAAGATCGAAATTTTTTCGAAGGAAACGCTATTTGTGTATTCTCAGGACTTCACAATCGAATCATTTCGAACGAACGTCGCTCGAACGCTTCGAGTGCTAAATACCAGTAGAAGTCGGAGTTCGTATACGAATCTTCCTGTCAAACTTCCCGATATTGAGGTTAAGTTGTATTGTTGTTGTTTGTTTGTATATTTGTGAGATTCAAAATCGATATGTTCATTATGGACTTCGTAAATAATCTTCAAAATGATTTGGAGATGGCGGCGACTTCGGCTTCGCTACACTTAACATAGTTTTTATTTGTATTTCTACGGTAAAAACACTTTTTCCATCAACAGATCACAACAATTATAAAGCTTTTCATTAATAAATAATCCTCAGAAATAATCTAATAAAGTCTTTATCAACAAAAAAATATCCGCTGACCCTGCTGACCCGCTGTTGACACTAACTTGACTGACAGATGAGACGTTCCGTTTAGTTAAATGCACGTAAGGAAATAATATAAATTTGACTTACTTTTATATTTTCTGTAATGATAAAAAATAAATGGACTCAGCAGCATAAAATTTTAGCCTAAAGACTATAATTATTTACAATTAAAAAATTTTGACAAGGGGGTTTTTAAAACGCTCGAAACGAAACGTAATTGTTTGTCTATGCTATGTACGACTGCACCAAGACTGCACAGTTCGATTGGTAATTCTTCTATTGGTACTGAGAATACGATCTTTATGAAACCATTCGAACTTTTCAGTAGAATAGAAATAATTACCACACGGAAAAAGTTCGAATGCACGAGAATTGGGCCCCTGGTACGACTACATGCCCTGCCTGGCCTGCTATGGTTAAAATCGATGTTTACTTTAGCTCGTCTTGCAAATTCATAATTTCTGAAAACTGGTGCCACTGCCATCTATTGGTGTAAGCAAGAACTAGATCGTTTTAGAATTGCATAACTTGGTAACCAAGTTTATTTTTAAACACTATATGCTGCATACTCTGACATGACATGTGATAATGAAAAAGTAATGAGCGAATGTTGGTAAATTCTATTTTAAGACAAAACAAAGCTTCATGCTCGTGGTGTGAAAAAGAAATGTTTCTATTCAATGTTTCTATTCAAGTTGTGTAACAACTGTTACGTAATAACAAAATATTTTGAATTGAGTAATCATATTTTCACAGCTGTCTCCTTTAAATTGTAGATATTAACAGATTAAGAGATTTTAGGTTTCCGCTGCCAATCTGCGTTGCTTTGAAATTTTTAATATTATTTTATTTGACACTAGCTAAATTCGGCAATACATACAAATACAAATAGCCTTTATTTCTGATAATATTCTATAAATACATTTTTGCCAATAAATTGTTATTATTACAATATTATGTTCATTATGCATGCTTTAATATAATTTGTTAATATTTACATGCTAAAATTTGTTAGTTATTATTATATAATTTAGTTTTAATTACATTTTATTTAATTTAGTTTTAGACTTATATAATTTCAATTACGTTTTTAACATTATTTATTCGCATACTATAATATCATTCAAGTATAATAATTATATTTATAATTTTAATTATTGTTTGGTTTCATAATATAGTATAAACTTTAATTATATTTTATGATAGCAATTTAATCTTCGACATCGGTAACGTTATTATCAGCTTGCCCTTTGGCATAGGCCTCCCCTAGGGATTTCCATATTTCTCTGCTTACAGCTTTTCTCTGCCACGTTGCTGTAGCTATTTGTTTGATATCGTCCTCCCATCTTAATTTTTGACGTCCTTTTCGTCTTTACCATCTCTAGGGTACCATACAGTAACATCTTTTGTCCATTTTTTCCTTTTGTTTCTAATCATATGACCTGCCCATTTCCACTTAAGTTTTCTCACTGTGTATGTGACATCTGTAATTTTCGTCTTGCTTCTTATAATTGATAAATTAATTTTATCTCGTAGCTTGATATTTAGATATTTAGAATGCTTCTTTCCATTTTGGCAATACATACTATGTTGCAACTCAAACTAATATTAATTATGATCTTCCAAATATTGTCCTCGGTTAAAGGAAGCTGTTGAGTAAGGTCGCCAGAGCTCCACGGGGTAGGGAACGATACTAAGGGTGGCAGCGCGAGTATCACGTCAGTATTGCGAACGTCTATAGGCTACGGTGGCTGCTTACCGCCAGGCAGGCCGTATGCTTGTCTGCCAACCATATGACATAAAAAAACTGACCACGATTTATTGTAAATTCACCTTAGTTAGAAAATATTATATTATTAACAAAGAAAAAGAGAGTAGTAGAAGAATTTCCTTTTCCATTGGTACTGAGGAATAAAAAGCAAGTCATACTATCACAATTTAAATTTTTATCAAGATATTCATAATTTCAAGAGCATTTAACAGCCCTTTCAGCATTTCCTTACACATAAAGCCACTTCTGACAGGCTATGCAGTGCCTCAAAATAGTGATAGGATGCATGTTGCCTAAAACACTGTTCTGTTAAAAGACAATGTTGTGTAAATATTTCAAATCTATTCTTTAATTGACTACTTTTCTAGGTTTGCAGACACAAAAGTAACGAGCCGATTTGTTATAATTCAAAATTTTTGTAACATTACAAGAACGAAAAAATCGGGAGTGGTCTCCCGATTTTTACCGGAAACTACTCAAAGGTTGATAGAAACCTTATATTTTGATGTCATACATGCATGTTAAATTTGGGTCACCCATCCGAGTACCGACCGCGCACTTGGTTGCTTAACTTTCGTGATCGACGGCTCAAAAGTTGATAGAAACCTTATATTTTGATGTCATACACGCATGTTTAATTTGGCTGCAATAATAAATATAAATAAAGCATGCTCGAGTTATCGTGCTAACGCACAGACACACACAGACATAATTCCAAAAAAAATATTTTTGGACTCAGGTCCAAAACGTGTAAATTCGTCAAAACCTCGAGGTCGAATTCTTTGACGATTACAAGACTTCCTCTATACTACGTACGAGAAAGTAAAGATAAGAAAATATGTTCCCTTTCTTTGTGATTGTGAAAATATTTTATCTTTTTAGGTTCGGGTTTTGTACTTGTGCCCCCATGTTTTTTTTAAGTGTGCTATAAATTATATTTGTATTTATGTTATAGTCAGAATTTCATCTTTCTGCGATGATATATTTGTATCATTACATATATAATTCGTTACTGCACCAGTAGGATTTTAATGCAATGGAAATAGTCTAACCTATGTATCTTTATTTTCAGGTAATCCAACAAATATTGTTTATCTAACTTCATTATGGTTCATCTTTGTAAGTACTTAATTTAGCAAAAACTTAATTATTTTCTTATTCTCAAATTGCGTAATTTTCGTGTTCTACGTAGTCGATTATTGTTTTCAAAAAGTGACTTTGTCTTTTCGGAAATAATGAGTGTAATTTAATTTATCTTTGCGAGATGTAAATATTCCCTATTGTTCTATAAGAATCTTTTTCTTGTGAACTTTTAATGGGAAACTTTCTTTGCACATTGTTGCGGTAATTAGCTGTAATTGCAACGAAAGGTCGGTTTTCACATGTAGATAATAATATTGATATGCTTAGTTTGTTACTAGCTTTTAACCGAATAACTAACCGATTGAATTCATCAAAATCGGTTTAAGCTCGGGAGTGAAAAAAAAACAAACTCTAGAAAGTGAGTAAGGATAATTACGATTTTTGGTTGTAGATATTGATTTCTCAATAGGCAATCGATAAGAACAGCTTAGGTACGTTTCATTGCTAGGCACAGACCTTACTACATGGTAAAGCCAGTCCCAATGTGGCAGAATACATTTAATTAGTTTGGCGCCATAACGTCACCCGCCACGCTCTCTCAGTTCGTATTGATTCATTAATAGAAACAGTAGCAGTAGTGTATTTCCAACTTACCCAAATGGTTTCCTCCTATTGGAACAAGATGGGATGCAAAAGGTATATTTGATCCAAATTATTTTTAACTCGAGAGTTTCAGTTTGAAAACTTAAGTAGTTAGGAACAAGCGCGCTCTTATTAAATGAAGAATTTATTGCAAGATTTTTTTTATATAGATATAAACAATTAAACATCCACCATTATAAACATTATGCAGTACCAATCGGGGACATCGTACCAGCAGCGGCATAACGACACCAAAACATGGGACTTTTGGCGCTCGTTTTTATGTATTTTAATACCGACGCACCAAACTTCTTTGTTTTTTTCTAGAAATACAAAGCTGAAATTATTACCGAGCTCTTCGTAGACGTAGACGATGAGGAAGGTTGAGTCTAGAATTATAGTTATCCACAGGATCTTACAAAACAGACCATTTCGAAATAATTAAACGATAAACACAACTTCCTTTTGAACAAAGCGTTGGAGAACATCCACGTGTCAAAATGCGTGTTTAATTATAGTTTTAATAAAGTATCAGTTTCATGCTGACCTTGTCAGGTATGAGCAAAGCCCCGCCCACACGGTGGACTGCTCAGAAAAATCATTAACATTGTTCACCTTATTATTGATTAAGGCATTGCTTAGCTTTATAGTTAGTTATACTTAATTACCTGATGGTTTTGCTTACGTATAGATTCTTTTTACATATCTTCTGTGTCAAAGAATTCTTACACTGTGTAAGCCCTGTGATGCCGGCAGAGTAGAATAGCATTACCCATATCCTCCAATGGGTGTCTTAGAAGGCAAATAATGGATCATCAAAAGGCATTGATAATTTTATACTTCGTCCACCAATCCGCATTTGGCAAGCGTGGTGGACTACTATCTAAACCTCCTTCGATGACAAGGAGAGGCCTTGTATCCCAGCGGTGGGTCGAATTTTAAAGGCTACTATCATGATTATGACTGTGTGTAAGCAGCCTATGGGTAAATGATTCAATTTCCACTAACGTAAGGCGTAACATGACTGATAACCTTCCGATATTAATATTCCGAGTTCATTCAGAAACTATCAAAATGAAGATCCACAAGACGTTTTAACAGCTCCAGGATTGTGATAATGACAGATATCTTCTTTCACTAGGTATGATTGAGAGTGAAGTTGCGATATTTTGGCATTTGATACATTATTTCCGATGTTTCAAAAATTAAGATTTAGACGCTGTGGACCAATAAATAGAAGTAGCACCGTTTGTTACAGATACGGCTCCTTGAAAAACTCCACAAACAGCTCAGGTAAAATATTTTAAACAGGTTCTCCCCATATTGATGTATTAGCCTCATCTACCGATATGCAATCAGAATCTTTATATTTTGTACCGCAAACCTAATTTCTAATACGAAAGGAAGCGATTACTGGGTGCATTTTTAATTAAATCTCATTCTACTCTAAGACTACCCGTCGTCCATGAACAATTTTATATAATAACGCTATTTACATTACATTACGTCGTTATTCCATTAATCCATAATGCATTTAAGTCGCTCGTCGAGAGAATCCGTGTTTTCAATCTCGGAAAATCTCTTGGCAATGTTGCCGCGTGTCAAACGGGATATCCGGCATCACATCATTTATTATCATACATAAGTACCGACGTACCATGCCATATATTAAAGTAATTATTTTAATAGCGGCGACAATAAAACCCCGCGGACGTAGTTCGATGTATGGTCTTGCGAGTAGTTTCAATTAATTGTAGCTGGTTTATCAGCAGTAAATATATTTTTAAATGCCTTTTTTCACTTGTTCCTCGTAGATAACCAAGTTTGATAACTGGTTACTTATACATATATAAGGAAAAATAATTATTCGTAGCTTACCCGGTTATCATACAAGATTTGTTTTCCTCGTAGAAAGCTATTAAATTAAAGGAGGTTATCAATTCGACCTGGATGTATACATACAATATTGTCAGAATTGCCAGTTCTTGTACCTATATGTATACATAATACATATTACATACCTACATCTAGGTCGATTAATAGTTTTCGACGAGGAAAAAAATCTTCTTTTATAACGGTTTTAGCTAGGAAGAAAGATATTTTCTTTGCAGAAAACCAATTACACTTGACTGAGTTAGCTACGGAGAATTATTTTTCCTTGTATATAACCAGTTATCAAACTTTGTTATTTACAAGGAATAAGGGCTTTTTTGTGTTAAATACACGCAGTATTTAATTCAAAAAGAGGTACTGAGTATCTCGAATTTTAAGGCTAGATGCGTTGAAGTTGAGCCCTAAAGGTAGGTAAACGAGATGCTTAGATTTCTACAAAATGTCTGGAAATTGTACGTAAATGGTTAAGAAAGATGGCACTTTCTTAAATACAATATCTTTAGATCAACTTTCATTTTATGGTTCCAATAAAGGAAAGCAAAGCGTTTTTGATAATTAGTAGATAGTTTTTAGTACCTAATACCAACATATAATTTAACTTCACTTTGAAAATTGTACCGATACTATATACATACATCCTTTTATATGAGTATATATCCTTTTGTAGTACAGTATTAAAATTATTACGTTTAATACGTATAATAATTCAATAAGATTTGGTTTAATAAAGGCAGCGAAGTAAATGCACCTACATAATAAAAAGCGCCAAATAATCTTTATTTTATAAAGTCCGTTAAAAAATTCTTTGTGTACCATCAGGTAAAATATGAATATTAATTTACACGAATCACTCTTAAAGTTCATCAAAGGACAATAAAATGATGCCAAAATACAAAGTTGTTTTCATGATTCTTCCTTAACACAAGATTATCTTTGTCCTGACAAAGAATAAAGAACAGTCATACTCATGAATGATTCTGTTGAATGAATAAAAAATGAATAGCAAGTGGGTACATTTATCTCTTTAATGGAGACGATGACTGCAGTCAAGTTTGTTTTATAACTACCCTTGAGATTGGCCGGATTCCGTCACATATGACCAGCGTTCTGTGTCAACGTGAGCAAACAGGCGGAATAATTAGATGTTCCATAAGGACACAGGGCTGTGATTTTATAAGATACCTTCGCGGTCAAAAAATATTATTGACTTACTCCTTTGTCGGACGTTGAAAATTTTAATAAGATATTGTGGAAGAAAAAGTGCAAGTTAAAATAAACATGTAGGTATGTATGTCTGTATTGTATTGTATACTAGTGGGCACCGGGACATTCCCCAGCTGGCAGATGTCTGATTATAGGATATTTTCTAATTGTGACTTGTGGTTTGTCTTGAAAGTTTGTACCAAGGACTTGTGGTCTAGCTAGATGCCCCAATGCGCGCTTAATGGTCCATTAGTTCACCATGATTCAGCCACATTTTTTTAAGAATCCTGGTTTTTGATGTAGTTGCATCGATGCCAATACATTAAAAAATACTTTTTAGAGGTTTTGAAAGACGATGAGAGATTTGTCCAATACCAAACAAGTTAATTATTGGAAATAAATTATTATATAAAAGAGAGTTTGGTTTAGTTTATCTCGAGATTAGCTCAAACACAAAATGAAAACAGTTATAGCCTTTTTTACGTTACATATAGGAGTAGTCATTTGCTTATTGTTTTATTGTCCGATCGAGTAAAATCTGTTTTTGTAATAAATTTTCTCCATCTAGATAGAACTGGCCAAGCCACCAAAACCATTTAATGGTCAACTTTCAAAATAGATGGCGCGTATCGGCGTTTAAGTACTACTTGGATAGAAAGCAGAGTAACTGTTTAGAAGATCATAGCTATCAGCATTTATTTTAAGGTATTCTTTGTACGGATCCAGTAAACTCAATTCAGTACTGGAACTCAGCAGTATTTATATCCTCACTAATTTCGTAAGTATCCATCAACGATATGTGGTGTTATTTTTGTTCCAGGTCAACTTTTCCTATTTTGCCTTTTTTATTACCTACTACTCTCACATAGAACAGTCAAAAATGCTCAGTGAAAATTATTTTCTTGCAAATTTCATTTTCTTTGAAATTGTACTGTACACAAAAATGTCTAAATTATTCAAGATTAGTATATTTAAATATTCTTGCAATGCATTATATAACTCTTTATTGCACTTCACAGATCATAAGTAAGAAATTTACAGTAACAAGGTATGCAAGGTATTACAATTATTATATTTTAATTTCTACATGGTGCATCGGCATCTTCGTTCACTGTTTTTGATCCGTAATTCCTGTCCATCCTAAGGTTGCCTGGAAGAAATAGCTCTCAGCGATAAGGGCGCCCGTTATAAAATTGTCTGTAAACTTTGTTCTACAATTTTTTCTGTATTATGACGAAGTGTACAGTAAAGTATATTTTTATTCTATTCTAATCACCTGGTCAGTTACTTCGGGTCAGGACACGCACTACATGTTGCAATTATCACTTTTGGTTCTTCTTCTTCTTTCGTGTCGATGTCGACTATTTTGGTGTGTTGTGGATATTATTGATTACTCCCAAATTAAATCGAAACAGCATTCACCTTGTTTTGATAATTTTAGTGGCAACCATAGCCTCGGAATGCGTCTGTGAATTAAGTAAATTAAAAGTACGATAAATGGCGATGCAATGAATACTTGAAGATAGCGTCGGCAGTTCGTATGCGACGCGTATAATAATGTAGTTTATGTCTACTTTGTTGCCAATTCTTTGATCAGCCTTACTTTTAGACGACAAGGCAGTCATTTCTAATGGTATTTTGCCTCGCTACACTCTGTTAAAGTTTAAGGTAATTGTTAGAAGAATGACCCATTTCAATAACGTTGCGCAGCCTACATACAATAATAGTCTGCATCCAGTGACTTCCCGTGACCGTTACCAGATCGTTGGTCCACCATGCTGGCCTATCAACGCTGCTTTAGTGATCCTCGCAATGTGTTCTATCCATTGCCTTTATTTTAAGGTTTGCAACCCTTACATACGTCTCGCTCATAATCCCAAAAGTGTTAACTATTTCATTCATTTTCATTACTGTTTGAGTATTTACGTTAATTTTGACTTTCCGTAAAATTCTGTTAGAGTGGAGAGGGACTTTCCGTAAAATTATGTAAGATAAACTGGTGTTCATTCAAACAACTATGAAAATTATAACTTTTTTATTTTTGAGCTTTTTTCTCAAACTTCACATAAGTAGTTGATTTTTATTTGTCAAGAAAACATCTACTCCGTTCGTCTTTGTTTGATTGTTCAGGCACTCTTAACTGGTGACATAATTTGTAGCCATGTCCAATTTGAAAACGTGATCTACTACTAATATGTTTCTTAGAATGCTTGTAGTTATTGTTTTTCTTGGAGTTTGGTATAAGTATTAGCTAAATCCGCATAGTTATTTTCGGACTTTTACGAGTTAGTCACTTTTCCTAAGAATAATCAAAAATTTCATGGTGTTGATTGTACAGCTCCCTCAATAGCCATGTCGAATCGTATTCAATTCAAGTCGATATAAAGGATGAAAGGATTTTGTTACATTATTACATTGTAAACGGACTCACCGATTTATTTTTATTCCATTTTTTTAAAGATCAAATGGCCCCCGTCTGATGCTGACATGTTTGTTGTTTGTTTGTTGAGCGTAATATCAGTCTTAATTATCGATTATTATTTCTCGGTTTACTGAAATGTACTGTATATTGTGTATCTTTTATAGAACAGTTTAAAAATTGGCTAGATTTTGATATATGAAAAAGGAATCAGTTCATGAGCCTTTTCTGGATCTTTCAAGAAAATATGTTATATTACTTTTAATATACCTTACAAAGTATTAAAATATACACAAGGTTAGTTATTGAATTACATCAGCGTGATATTAGATCTGTCTGAATAATTAAGCGAACAATGGCTAACCATCATTTGCAACTCTTGCCATGTAATGCTGCAGGACTAGTTTTTGTTACAATGTTAGCCGATGTAGTCAGTGATATTTACATAGATTTCAATGAAGGAACAAGATAAAGTTAATATCAGTACAGATATTAAGTACCTATGTTTAAAAAACTTAGTACGTTAAGGGACATCAAACTCAAAAGTTAACGACAACCAGGACGGATGTGACAATCTAAATATCTTAGCAGTTCATGGCTCATACTGCCGGATGTGGCTTTTTTCTGTCAATAAATGTTACATAAAACTCGTGTTAATGTACAATCATGTTCACTATCTCAAAGGGTTGAGGTTAGGAGAGCTTTAGGTATATCTCATTTTATGATGACGATGATGGTAAATTTGCTCCGTCATTTATTTCCATATAACGTGCAAAAGCATGTCCAGTTAAAACGTGCGATGTTAATTGAAAAGAAACTGCTGACGTAGTTTCCCTTTGTTACCTTTGTTATGAATATTTAAGTGAGGTTTATCATTTTCTGGAATTCACTCTTGGCATAATAGCATAAAATTATGCAAGTTGTCAGAGTTGGACTGCATCCAATCTGTCTTACTGCTCTCCTGGATTTTAATAATGTAGATTGGACTAAGACTGTTTTTGATAACAAAATCGTTAACCGTCTTGGTGCAATAATTCTATTATACAAAAAAACACGTGACAAAAAAATTGACTATATAGCAGATAGGAATTATGCTAGCGTATATTAAAGTTTGAATAAAGTTAAATAAAAAAAAAGTTTACGAGTATGTGTATCTGTATTCCAGAACATAACGTCTTCCAGGTGTAAATTGCAGATTGCACCTTCTCATGCTTCCTTCCAATACCTTCTGAATAACTTTTATAATGACGTTCACTGTTCATGCGGTCAAATTATGGAATGCTCTACCGCCGGCGATACCTGAAATTCGTTCACTCGTATATCTTATTCATCATCGTATATATTAGTATATAATATAAAAGTATGTATTTTAAGTATAAGTAATAATATGTGTATAAGTACCTAGGAGTACACGCGACTTCCACATATCTAAAGCGTGTTTCCTGTCACAGGTGGGTTAGAAGAGATTTATTTTAGAAATAAGCCACACCTTTTGTACCTTTTATAAGCTAATGTTTAGTATTTTTTTGACTTCTCGTGTACAATAGACTATTAAATAAATAAATACCTATACACCATCAGGCTCACAATCCCTAAAGGCGTTGAGTAGAGCTTCAGGTGACATTTGGTTACACGTAAAGCCACAGTCATAGTCATATTGATGGAGGAGTATGTGTCATGCAATACTTCAAATTAATTGCCTAAATCCAATGACATAGACTATGTCATTGCCTAAATCTATAACAGCAATACATTTTTAACCGCCCATGTGGTCAGAAATGGTTCACTCACCGGAATAAGAAACAGAAGTCGAGAGTTTCCAGTAGGAGAGACATGGGAGTACAAATTTGTGCTCGCTTTGGTTGGTGGTAGGACCACAGGGCTCTAACAGCATTGAAAATATAGCCAATTTCTTGGTATCAGGTTAAGGCCAAGAGCTTCCCCGCCAAAGAAAAAAAAACCACGATTTTCTAAACATAAAAAACGGTGGTAAATAAAGGATAGTGATGAAATACCGCAACCTAGAGACACCAAAAAGAGATACTATTACGTGTGTAACTAATTAGGGTACAGAATATGCAGCCATCTATTATGCACATGCATAGTCTTTTTAATATTATCCCATTAAAAATCACTAGCCGTTGTACGTTGTTATGTGAAATCGCCGCACGAATTGCCTCTTCTTCCATATTCATTCATAGCTTGAAATATTTCATTATTGGTTTATGATTAGTACTTTTCGGCATAAGAAAGAATCATGAGAAAGAAAACGCTTCTTCTTAAACGTGTCCGATAACCTTGTTAATAGTTTTATGCCGAATTTTTCGTCGTAATTAATTATAGTTAACCTACACAACCCTTCATCAAGCACGCCTATTAAAAGCCTATTGTGCGTTCGTCTAATGAGGTAGGAGCGCGTTACGAATTGTCTAAATAGCAGTGTTGTGTAGGCGAAGTAACTTATGCCACCTAATAAGGAGAGGCGGCATCTGAATCATTGTTTTTGACACGCTATCAGAAGTCTTGTGAACGGACTTAGTATTCAGAGACAGCCTGGATAAAAACGTAAACAATGAGGGCGTGAGGGGACTGTTGAGTGCTACTTGGGTAATGTTATTGCCAAATTTTGTTGCGATATTAGACCGTTCGAGAAAAAGATGGATAGATTATGGTAATGTTGAAAAGACGGCGGAAAAGTTTGAAGAAGAAGACATTATTATGCTGATCTTAATAAAATTGGGAAAAGGATAGGCGGATGATGACAGAATTGATATAAGCTTGCACAAATGATATACTAACAAAAAAATGTAAG
Organism: Elophila nymphaeata; assembly: GCA_955850985.1. Lineage (NCBI taxonomy): Eukaryota > Metazoa > Arthropoda > Insecta > Lepidoptera > Crambidae > Elophila > Elophila nymphaeata. Next base: position 9,104,439 of record OY039086.1, on the reverse strand, counting down.
ACGTCTTGCTTAGAATAAGCAGAGCCCTTATTTTTTGACGACGATATCTTGATTGACATTTTGTTATTTATTTTAAATTTATTGAATCCATGGAATACTAAGAGCTTTCGTCTTTAAATATGGTTATTATTTTATTAGGTGTTATTTGATGATTTCCAAACTGATTTAGCCCACGTCCAGGTACGGAATATATTATTGTAATGTATGTTTCTAAAAATGAAATGAGTCTTTCACCAAGCTTTATTGAATATTTTATTTCGACTTCTGGTGCTGCATCGTTACAAATCTGAATAAACTATCTAATACATAATTAAATACGAACCGACATGTTAGCTTGATTAGGAACATTATAAACAACTTGACTTTATGACGTCCTTCTAACACGTTTCTTCCTACTTAACTTGGCGCCCTGACAATTAACTACCAAGATTAAACGGAAAATGCTAGATTTGTGAGATAAGTAATGCGTTGCCATGATAGTGGCGTGTTTGACGTTAATTTCCGCAATGGTAGCGGCAGCATTGACGTGGTGACATTGTAAAAGATGGTAAAAGCCTTGTAATATTCTGACTAGATGAAACTTCGATTTTGAGAAAGTAAACAGTCTATTTAGTTTGTTTTAGAATTTTATTGCTGGTGATGAAGATATCTGATGAGAGTGAACGCTATTGGACTAGCATAACTTCTATTATTATATTATTGCACAATATTTGCAATAATATAATAATAGAAGAGGGATGTGGTTTCTCGCAAAATTAAATCTAATCACGTGTGTCGTGACGAGACAGTCATGCATGTTCGACCCCTAACACCGTATAATCATGCAAATGGGACGGAAAATCCGTAACGTTGATGTGTCTTAACAATCGGAGCTTGCGCAGTTGTCAATGCGAGATTTATTTGTTCCCACACGCTTGCCGGAATCGAAGATGAGGGAAACGCGCTAATTACCATTTGAATGCGTGGGTTCTTCAGCTGTGTTCAGATTATCACGAATCGCATGTAAGACGAACGTTAGACAGATCCAAGTATGCTAGAGTTGAATCATTAGAATACGTTTTTGCTAATATGACAAAACAATATTCCGGGAACACTTTAGTATCTATCCGGCCCTTTGCTTTACGTCAACTGATGTATTTCAGTTTGAACACTTTTATTTCTTTACTTGAAAAGTATATAAAAGAAAAGTTTTTTATAATTCGACCCACTGGTGGGACACAAGGCCGCTCCTTGTCAACGAAGGAGTTACCACTAGTTCACCACGCTTGACCAACGTGGTGGACCAAAAAACAATATTGATAATCAAATGTTAAGTACTCTTTCCTAGGAAGGAAGGTTCTTTCCAAGGAACCTAACAAGCGGTGGATCACTATTTGAAAATACGAATTCTTTTAGACCTGACTCTGTGTCTTTCTGTATTTTGTGTAGGTATACCCAATAATTTTTTGTCATCAAACTTTTCCTTTATCGATAGATGCAAATTGTCACAGTCATCAATGCAAAGTTCTATTATAATTACTGGGAACCATTAGCTGTTGATGAAAGAGTAATTGAATTCGATTTATGAGATTTATTATGGCTATGACGTGTGCCTTTTCTGTGTTGTTAATTGATTTTCAATATCCTTGACATCCATTTGCTCTATTATATTTTGATTGAGTGATTTCGTTTAAGAATATTACACTTTCATATATAGTTTACTTGCTCCGTCTTATTTCGGTCATTCCCCAAATATTTAAGTGTATGTAACTTAGTTATATATTTATCACGTACATTGAAATAATAATTTTCCTTCTTCAGTTCATTGACATTGATTACAACTGACCCGTTAAATAACTATCAGTAACTTACTCAGTTCTAAATATAGGAATCGCCTCATCAATAAGTAGTTTCTTAAAGCAGTTCTTGTGAGTCAGTTAAATTATCTGCTTTGTGACCTACGGTTATTTTATTCGTCATGTGTCGTCATGGATGAATAACGTCTTAAATTAATGACGTAGCTTTTTACGTTTACATAACTTTTTAATGTCATTGAAATTTGCGAAGTTCGAGGTCATCGTTGATGGATGGCGACAAATCTTATAGAAAAATGTGCCTACTTACTGTTTGGCAAACTTTCATTTTTTAAGTTGGGTTTGCTGCTTTTTCTATTTCACCGCAAGCCTTCACTTATCTTGGAGCAGTCATCATTAGCTATGAAAGTGTGGTACCTATATCATATTACTAATAAAGCATCGGTAGCCGATTGCGCTGGCAGGCAGGGGCGGTCTCATAGTAAAGGCATTTAAGCACTGCCTACCTCAATATATTACTCATACACTACTATAGACTGTACGTCCTTCCTACCAACAAAATAATGCAACCTATGGGCTTCAGACGGCCTGCGTGTAATGTATACATACCTACACCTACGCGCCAACATGCGCGGTAAGCACTAGTTTCATCTGCTTGTAAAAATCACACACACTACAATATTTTTTACTTGTTCAGAAACACACAACGATAGACAGTATTAAACGACAAGATTGAAATATTATAACTAGCAGGTATTATAACTAGGAAAGTGACATTCTCAATTTAGCCGTATTAAGTAGGCTGACCTACTCGACCGACTGTGATTATCAATTTGATATTGTTTAGGATGCCGATTAATTCATAGGATTATTTTAAAATACTTTCATCAATAAATAATGAATTACGAAATTTAAGTAACCTTTCGTCGCATAAAATACTAGGAATTAATTTTATTTAATAAAAGTATTCGCAAGATTATTTTCCAGTACTCCCTAGGTGGCGCTAGTTTCTGTGAATAAGAGCAAAGCAAGTAGTTTTAATCTTAATATTTACTTAAGATTTTTTTTACTAATTGGAATTGTAAAATTATTTTTATATATTTTTATTTCACTTCACTGTTATAAAACACACCTTGACGTGATTAACGTATAAAAGTAAGGAAATAGTTTTAAAATGAATGAATACGCCAGCGCCAGCCATTTTTTATAATCCAAATCTTTATGACTGTCATCTCACTCAGCGCGCGAATGTTTAATACTATTTTAGTGCAAATCTTAATTTCTTTACAATATTTATCTACTTAAAAGTGTTTTTATGGTGTTGTGTTGTATCGCATTTACGACGGTGGAAAAATAGCAGTGTTCCCAATGTTCTGATAATTCAATTTGCTTAGAAAAACTGCGTAAGAAACCCACATTTCATAGGTAAGATTTTTTTATTTAAAGATAGGTAGTTATTTTTATTTATTTACAAATAACTATGAAACTATTACACATAACAACCTGAAATATATTGTTGTAAGGTTGTAAGTACTTAATTGTTTTTAAGATTTTATTTTCTACTAGTGGCTGCCCGCGAGTTCGTTCGCGTGGACTTTAGAATTTTTACCAACCTGTAATAACTATGCGTGGTACTATGTAAACCTTGTTATTAAATCACTCTATCTATAAGTATTGAAAATTACATTAACATCTGTTGCGTAGAAAAGATTTAAGCGTTCGCGGGTTCGACTTTATTTCCGCGTTGCGTTTCAGATTGAGTTTTAGAGACTTCGATCTAAATGCCTACCTAATGTAAAAATTAATGCACGCCACTGCTGGCAGGTGGACTAGGTTTCTGTATGAACGGAGATCGATCCCGGGCTGCCGTTAGAGAACTAAAACGTGAACCCACACTTAGCATAAGCGCATTAGCTTAGTTAGAGGGGTTAACAGTTATAATTTTAGTGAGTTTAGCAGCACATTAATATTATTATTAGAAAAAGAATACCCTAATGACTTACTTATTCCGAGACATGCGTTACCAATTGAGATCCAATAATGGACTATTGTCTAGTAATTCTTTATTGTTCTATCTATAGTTTTACGACTGTATTTATAGTAAAATAAGTGATCATAGTTTGCAGTGACATGCAGTGAAAGTGCTCGACGTTGTTGGTTAGTGAAAAGTCGAAAGTTATGTGCAAATTAGATTTTATTGTTATGTTTTATTATGTTCAATTATTGTAATTGTTAGTTTTAAACTGTTTCTAGAAAAACATCTATTATAGATTTCATTGTAACTTACAAATTACAAAGGTCAATGAATCTTCTGGAATACGTTATTTGTATACAAGCTCTCAGTGATTGTAGATGCGTAACACGCAGAGTCTACGGCGTCAGTAGCACGCAATTGTTTATACTTGCTACCATACGAAGGAATACTGGCAAATGTAATGACCGAATAGGTTTTTTCAATATCTTCGCCGCTTGCGTCACTACCACTCACTGGTTATTAGGTTATGTATACGCTGGGCACGTCTGAACACATGCAGACGAGAACCATGCCAATGATTTCGTTATTACGTTTGATGTTATTTATGTATTTGCAACTAGACATCTGTGTAGACTATAACTGAAATAGGATTCAGGATTCAGTCTTTCTGAGAAATTACCCGATGAAACATTGCCTGATGATTAATTACCAATAAATTGTGCCAATGAGTTGCTATATTGATAGTCTGATCAAGTTTCTAAACTTTATTATTTTTAAAATACATACAATTTTTTTACAATGTATAACACTAAAAAATATTACATTTAAAAATACAAAAATGCAGTTTTATATCAGTAGCAAGACCATGGAGAATCCAACAGATTTTTTTTTTCAATTTGAATCGGTATCTCCTGAGATTAGCGCGTTCCATCAAACAAATTCTGCAGCTTTATATTAGTAGAGATTATCAATTCGTTTTTCATATTTATCTGTGCCTATTTATTTTTACTGAACGTAATATATCGCTAGTAGTAGTAGCTGAGGAGGCTCTCCGGTATAATTAACACTAGGCATATTAAGATTTCGCATTGGTCACGGCAGTGCATAGTAGTGTAAATCGTAACTCGTGTTGATGCATCGCACGTGCTGCGGCGCCCACGCACTTGGCGCTAACTTTGTCGTTGCAATCTTAATCATAAGACTAAATTACCGCCTGGCTGGAGCTTTTAAATCAAGTAATGTGATGATGACACCATATTCAAACATAGATTTTAATGCTGACAAGAGAAGAAAGAAATGAAATATTGAAGAATAAACATTTCCAGCTATAATTATAATAAACTTCTTCATCAACATCATCAACAGCTCATATAATTTCCCCACCGAGGGGCTCCAGCCTACCCCACATTAGGGGCCGTTAGGCATTAGTCAACCACGAGTAGGAGCGTCGTATCCGCCTGGGAGGCACTGGTTCGAACCCCGCCACGTACCGATGTGTTTTCAAATTTTGAATTCATATGTACGTTTAATCGACGCTTTTACGGCGAGGAAAACATCGTGAGGAAACCTGCACACACCTAGAAGAAATTCTTAGGTTGTGTGTGAAGTCGACCAACCCGAACTTGGCCAGGTGCGGACGCTCCTATTCACTACGCCACCGACGCTTCAATATAATAAATTTAAATGTTCACAATTTTAAAATTCATAGGAAAATAACCATGTAACTTGTTTTATGTGGTTAATAAGTAACCGTAACGATTTAGTGCACTATACAAAAATCAGACACTAGAGAAGATGAATGTGAAATAAATTGATGTGCTAATTGTCCATATATTTTCTTCTTCAGGGCTTATAAAATTAAGCCACGTCACTATTTTTTACAATTCTAATAATCATATTACTTATTCAACTTAGTACATTCAACGTAGCGACGACATTAGGCGTAATGATCAAGTTTCAATTATACGAAGTCAATTTCGATTTCGAAATTATAATAATATGTCATCAATGTTTGGGTGAAGGCGAGGGCAACCGGTAATTATAAATATTAGTTAGCTTACCATGACTCACTAATACTGGGTGTTGGTGCAGCTGCAATAAGCACCCACGCCGTTGCAGATGTCGAACCTTACAAGGCTCTAGTACCTGTTGTGTTTGTAGGAGGACCTTCGGAGAGTCATCCTCCTAAGTTCAATATTAATCTTCGTGTTTATTTCTGTCAATGGACTCATTGATAGTGATCATCAATCAACGAAGGTAATAGCGTAGGAGTAATTATTTTCTTGCGGACTCGTGCGTTATTGAACTGATGCATCGAGTTCCGATGTTCGTAATTGATCGGTGTAGCGCAATTTAGAGACAATCAGTTGTTGATTATTAAATATTAAAGAATATTCTGCTCGAGAAAGGTAATCAGAGACGGGTTTTGAAAATATCTTGTAGCCGTTTACGATACATTTAAGTGTATTTAGGGTGGTATTTGCAAATGAGTCGTGATAATTTTATTTATTTGACAGAATTAGTTAATATAATAATTTCATTACCCTTAATTGGTTCTATGTTTGTCTTGGATTACCTACTTATCTTAAGTATCATACTATAAATTTGTAATATTGATTTACGCACTTTTAAGTTTTGTTCCGACTATGTCGAGTGTAAGTAAAATACTATGTTGAATGATTTGCAGATCCCTAAATTCCATTTACTTAAATTATTCGAACTCTTGAAACGGAACTAGCACTTATTAAGATACTCTGAACAGTTTGCATTGTAATGATTGACTCATATCAATAAATATTTTAAAGGGGTTTTCCATTAAATAATATCGAAAATGCCTTCTTCGCATTCATTGTCGCGGTTGTCGTTTTGTTTATTTACAAAATTCTATAATATCTCAAGACGGCGATGACCACATGGCGTCAAGGCTCGAAATACTTCAGCAAACATTGGACGTGAAGTAATGCATCGCACACCGTCTGTAACACATTCATCAAACCAAATCAGTAGTACTCGTCACCAGCAGGAATTGCGTGGGTTTTTCTCAGTACAACGCCTCTGTTTACAATACGACGCGGACGTGGAGACGCACTGCTAGGGTTGTGAAGGAATTTTGTGTGTATTGACACTTTTATCGTCACTTGTATGTATTTATAAAAATGTATTAGTCTGTTTATTCGTTGTAGTTGTATTATGGGTATACATAATACAATCTACGCTTAATTACGGATTTGTCGGCGTAGTGGGACCTACCTAAATCTGGAATTTTAATTATTGTCTCTTAGATGTGTTCTGGAATTTGAAATTCACAAAGGTAGAAACCAAATTAAAATTGAATAGTTCAAACAATGCTTGTATTCGGAATGTAATTAATAAAATTCCTGACCTCATGTATTCAATTGCTGCGTTTTCATGCGTTAGGTAAGTAAATTGTGAGATTTGAAAGACATTTAAACTATAAGAAAATTCCTACTATTTGCGGAAATTACCAATTGAACTATTGTAACCATGAAAATTTTCAGATTATTTTAAGGTTTTCTTGTAATTCGGGATATTTCTTCAGTTTCACTGCTATAGGTCTTTTTGTATGTGATTTGTGTAGGAATAGCAAGGTATTAGTGCTATTTATTTTATTTGTTTATTTAATTTACCTACACCAACCAATTTAAAAACAATGTAAGTACTAATATTAATTTATTTTTATTATTTCATGCCCATGGAACTGTTTACCATATTTACGAGTAGTCGTGAAGTGAGAAGTAGCTAGTGTAATATAGAGGAAAAAAGGAAACAGAAAGTTTTGTTTCTTTCTTTTTCTTTAGACTGGCAGTGGAATTCTTTTGGTTGTTTAATGTGATTATTCAGCTGTTGGCCACTTTTATGTCGTCTTTATATCTAGAAAGTTTTTTTTCATCGTCTTATAAAAATGCAAATCGCAACGCAACTTAACACTCAACACACCACTAAAAACTTCGGATGCCTCTCGAGAATTACTGATTTCGTTGCGGTTGTTTTTAAATAGATACTTAAATAATGACTGTTTTTAGTACTTATTTCCTTAGGTGCCACGATGAAAACATTTTTTTTTTATTATATCAACTCAAATTGTGTAGTCGCAAAAGATACACTAGTAAAAAGATGCACAAAACATGTGTTAGGCAACCCCGTTTGGTATGGCAATAAAACGATAATCATGACATAAATCCGGGACAAGTCATAACCTCAAATCTATCCCATCTAGTCTCAAAATAAATGAACTTTATTTATAAATTAAATCTATCACGGGCGTGCAGATGTCCAGTGTAAACGATGCTTGCGTACGTGCGCGTCGTCATGCCTTTACTGTTCCACTGTATAAGTAAGTTTATTTGTTAAGAATCTAGGATATGGGGATTTTTCTAACAAAGCTTTGGCTTAAGGAAGATCCTTAACTTTTTTTATTGAAGTGGAAGCTTTTGGCTTTAATCTCGCTTGAGATAAGTGATGACAGGAACTGAGGGCGAACTTCGCCCAGAACCCACAACATTGAGGCTATGTTGAACAACAGCGATGCTGTGGCGACGTGTTGTCTACTATGGTAACCAGCTTATCTACTATCCAGTCGTACTTGAACCTAGTCATATCACCAACCGAACGAGTAAATCCTTTAAAAAAATGAATGGTAAACATTGTAGCTTATGAAAAATACGCCGGTGTGGTGATAGTACCACTATATCCCTTTCGTGTTCACGGTTTGTGCCTTATTGGAAGAATAGCTGAATAAGCCAGCCCAAAAACTACGTATTTATTTTAGGCTCGTGAACTTTGTAAGTATAGTTTATTTTTCTGAGTTCTAGGGGAAAATGAAAAAGCATTTTTCTTATATGGATCAGTAGCTAAGCGGATTCATTGTCATTGTGTGTTTGTTTTTGTTGACCTCTCTACCATGCTTACAATCCTTCCTGCCAAGTCCTTCGTTTCGCAAAGTGAACTTTCTAATTAAGTCCACAAACCGTGGTCGCATACAAAGCATTTCTGATTAGCCCATGTAGTTTCACAAGAACTATTGAATAGCTTAATAAAACTCAATAAAAGTTGCAAATGGTCCGGTGAAGGGCGTGCCTGCACCTGCTTGCAATTCACGTAATTTTTGGTCGCCTGTCGCCTGCGCCCTTGGCACTGTCACGAAAACTACATAATTTTCTACTTTGTGACTGCGGTCTAAACTAGACCGAGTAATATACGTGTACGATATGTCAATGGCAACGACCATTAACTGGACACTGATGTAATTTGTGATATAAAAATTACTGTATTGTTCTGAATGGTGGCGTTTTTATTACTTGTTCACTTGCAGTTTTTTCAATTGTTTTCAATTCTGAAGTACCCCCGACGCAAAAAGAGGGGTGTTATAAGTTTGACCTGTCTGTGTATGTTTTTCTGTCTGTCTGTGGCATCGTCGCTCCTAAACGAACGGACCAATTTTGAAGCGATTTTTTTGTTTGAGAGATGATTCTTAGCTATAAATTTAAGTTTTACATAAAATTTTCAATTTTGTAGTTTTTAACTTTCTCGTACGTAGTAAGTATAGAGGAAGTCTTGTAATCGTAAAAAAATTCGACCTCGAGATTTTGATGGATTTACATGTTTTGGACCTCTCTGAGTCCAAAAATATTTGTTTTTGGAATTATGTCTGTGTGTGTGTCTGTGCGTTAGCACGATAACTCGAGCATGCTTTAACTTATTGCAACCACATTTAACAGACGTGTGTAACATCAAAATATATTGCTTCTTAAAATTTTGCGCCGCCGATTACGAAAGTTAAGCAACCAAGTACTCGGATGGGTGACCAAAATTTAAAATGCATCTATGACATCAAATTATAAGGTTTCTATCAACCTTTGAGTCGTTTCCAGTATACGAGAAAGTCAAGGGTGGTTTCCAGTATACAAAAAATCGGGGGTGGTCTCACCCCCGATTTTTTATGTTACAAGGACGGCGTAGAAATCATACGACCTGACTGACGGTAAGCGATCACCGTAGCACCATTACTCATGACTTCCAATCCTAACACTATGTCACTCCGTGGAGCTTCGGAAATATTATTTACCACCACAATACTATGAGGGGTTAGGGTTATAATACTGCGCTCTCTTGCTCCACTTTCGGTTAGCTAATACACTGAATCCTTCTCAGAATGGAATTGGGAAACCTACTAGTCTACTACGCTAATATAAAATTTTTGTTTTCGCAGTCTCTGAGTACGTAGTTGATGGATTTACTTTATGTTTACACAACACCGCTCTTTAACAGAAAAAATGTTTTATATATTTTTCCATCAGAGGTTCATTTAAATTTACTTCGCCAATGAGAGTTAGATATTAAACTTGGCTATAGCAATAGTATGGCCGTATCATTTTGGAAAGCTTAGTAACTACTAAGGTTGTTATAACAATACCTTAGAAGGTCCTGTGTTACAAATTCCACATGACGGTTTTCCGTGAGAAAAATATTGCCAACTGTAGCTATACTGGGCGTAAAAGACATGAACAGTCAAACGAAAACCACGTATTCTATACATCAAAATAAGACATATTTAAAAAAAAATATTGCTGGGAAATGATTTTATTTTTTGGTGTTAAAAAAAATTGCATATTGTATCGCGCAATGTAAAGGGCTCAACTCGCACGCAACTCGCAAAACCACGATAATTTTGCTTGACGGCGGCCCCGTGCGTTAGTGTCCGTGCGCATCGAGTGAGATACATTGAACGCTAACGTTTTGAAGCCATTTTTTGTTATGAAATACAAAAAAAATGATAATGTTTCTTTGGACAATAATTAAGAAATAACGTATAGAATACATTTTCATAAAAAAATTAAAAAAAAAATTATGACTTTGACCTTCAATAAAATCGTAACTATCAATTTCCCAGGTATAGTCTAAAGGAAGAAAAATGTTATGACGGTAAGCAGAATACATGGTTCTCGTTTGACTGCTCATGTCTTTTACACCCTGTATATGGACAATACGTGAGCAATTCTGTTTTGTTTTAAACGCATATTGTTGCTCATTTCTATTAAAATATGTTTATGCTAGAATGAACTTTATCGTCTTGCTAATATTGTTTATTTTAAACGCCAATTTGCAGGGAGTCAAATATTTTATACGTATTAGCCAGTTTCTTCAAAGCATTTGATTGAGGTTAATTCTTTGTATTTCTAAAAATAATTTCGCAATATATCATTAGTCTCGTTTTCTGTCGTTTGCCTTTGAAGCGGTTACAACACAAAGTCATAAAATATATTTCAGTACTTTTCTTGTTAATTACTATTTTGAATATTTCTAGTATTGTATGCCGAAATGGAAGTAATAGTTGTGAACTTGTGACTCAAAGGGCTTCGGTGTAATAGAGATATTTGGTGGTATTACAATGAAAACCGACGTATTGAGAAATATAGAGTAAATGATATTACTCACATAAACAATTCTTACCTATTAATATTCTTATTATAAATGATACGAGGCAATTCGTTAATGTATTTTTAAATAATTGATATTAATGTTCTTTACTTTACATTGGAATTTAGTTCATTTAAATTCAAATATGCTACTAATTTTGTGACAATGGTAACTTCAACTAATAGGTTAGCCTGATTTTAATATCATCTGGGTATCGAATATTTGACTTTCTTGTGGACGAGAAATTCATAAACGCTTAAAAGGTGTAGTGTAATTAACTTTTCGTGCAGAATCTGCAAACACCAGTCCCTTAGTTTCGGTTGGTGAAAACTAAACAAAGCTATTAATACTAAATTGTACATCGCTTCATTATTGGTCATAGACTCGGATAGTTTGTTTTTTGTTTCTCCACTATTGGTTGCAATCAATTTTCTATCGACCATGTCCACTCTCGTCCATTCAGGATATCCTCTGTATTACAGCAAGGCAATTCCATTTAAATTGCATAAAGTTGCAGTCGCAATCCGCTTATTTATTCGGTGCTTAATGAATCTAGTTAAGGTTGATTTACAACCAGCGCATAAAATAGAAGCGTAACAATTAAGATATAACTTCAGTTAGCTTGAGTAGTTGGAAATTATCAACAACATTAATTTCTTCAGTTTCATAATATCGAAAATTTCATAATGTAAGTCTTCGCGTTCTAGTGGCACAGTCTATTAGATTTCTTTTAGTATTTTCTTTCATAATCATGGAACCTATAGTATTTTTAACTTTATTAAATGCTGTTGAGCCAGAACTCCTTGTGTAGTAAGAGATATATAGATAAGTTATTGAAACAGAGCATATGTCAGTTGGTACTCGGGTAAGTAAATAAAGTTTTCAATTCAATTTTCCTTCGTTAGAAACGCACAGTGGTGGATTTCCTATGGTCTAGCTTAATGCTAAGGATGGAGTTTGAGTTTATGACGGGTTGTACCTACGTCGGTGGTAATCAGCAGCTGCAATTAAGCTAAACAAATCCTCTGACACTATAATTAGAAGGCTTCTTATACAACACTTTTTTGCATACCATATTGTAGATATTATATGTCTCAAGTTTTGTGTATGTGTCGTTCCTAATGGTACAGTATCCAATAAGCCCCTCACGTTTCCAACAAAGTAGGCCGGTGAGCGACGCGGAACCGCAGTTTGTTCTGAGAGTGCACCTTAACACAAATTATTGTTGCCGACAGTTGCTGATAACCAACTACCACTAGCCACTAGTCCTTGTTTCCCTTTTATGAACGTGTATTTTAAAAGACCCTTGAATGTTCAGCATTATTATCACATTATTAAGATCCACTGCAGAGTTTGCCATGGTAGAAACATATGAGGAATTTTAAGCCCCACACCAACACGCTAGCCTAATGCTGATTGTTGGGTAGACGCAATTGTCTACCCAACAATCAGCATTAGGCTAGCGTGCCCATCGCAGATGACGGACTTTTTGTCTGTCCCAGTCCGTGACATGATCTTTATCCGTAAGAGAATAAGGTCGTGTCATTTTTAAAAGCGGACAAGTTCAACTTTACATGCTTAGTAATAAAGATCATGTCGCGGACTAGGCCGCACAGAAAGTCCGCCGTCTGCTAGTGGCCTAATGACAACTGAAACCAACAACATGAACATGTAGGAGCTTCAAATTATTGGTTCGAAGTATTTTTTTTTTATTTCTCACATAACATAACACTTTCGTGATTTGTTTTCTAGACATAGTTATTTGTTTTCTATCAGTTGAACAGTGATTGAAAAATTGCTTACAACTTGTCTAAGGAAAACAAATAGCATTAAACTAGCATTTAAATTGATACTGGACATCGATTTGATTCTTAATATACAATCCAGTTTATTCAGCCAATTGTTCTCAGAAAATGTCTTAATAAAGCAGCGGTATGCTGGTGCAATGCCAACAGGAAAATTCTGCCTGAGCGTCTAACTTATACTTAATGGGCACTTGAAGAAGGAAGTCTTGTCTAAGCATAGCTTACGCGAACATTCTCATTATGAACTCTATGACACAGTGTTATGTTACCATTAATTGGAATATGTGTGTCTAAAGTGATTTTCCCAAACTGATATTATAAACATAACCCAAGGAGGGTTATCAGGCAGGTGACCATCATTTTCCTAACTTGCTCCCAATTTATTTTGGTCTTGGTATCGTTGGCATTAGATTTTTACGGCATCCGACCTGCCTCACACCAACGCTCCTTGGGAATGACTGCTATCTTTCGACAGCACCCGTGACCACCAGCTTAACGTGCCTTCCGAAGCAAGGAGGAAAATCGAGTTGAAAATTTTTCGGTCACCCATCCGAGTACCGACCGCGCACTTGGTAGCTTGGTGGAGGCGCTAACGACCTCCTAAGAATGTGCAATAGATATATTTATTTTATAATTTATGCGTTTACAAACGCATAAATATTTTTAAAACTAGAAAAAAATACACTAAAAATACCGACCTGCCCGAGTTCGATTCCCGCCTGGGGCAGGTAGATTTTTTTCAGTGTATTTTTTTAGTTTTAAAAATATAGAGTACTTTCAACCAAAGTAGCGTACGTATATATATTTCTCTCGTAATTGTAATATAATGTTCAAGATTTATTTGTTATTATGTACCAAAGACTATTTATGTACTTACTGCAATACGAATGATATATTTGTATGTGATAGTTCAACATTCTTTATTCTATTGTTTTCTCAAATTATTCATTATGAAATAATATTTGCATATAAGTAGTATTCATTAATAAGTAGCTGTTACGACTAATTCATACTTTTATGGTTTTCTCTCTAATAGTATATTTTTTAATAAGTCATATGGATCCATTTAATTACGACGTCTAATAGATTAATAACAGCTGTTTTTACTAATATTTGGTCATGTTCTATTGCTATTTGTTGCATTTTGTTATCTCAATAAGGCATCATGGCTTACCGTTCAAATTTTAGAGAACACGTTTTATACATTATTAAATACTTTGGACAAGCTTCTTAAAAAGGTAAAAAGTTTGATTTTTGAGTAGGTATACAAAATAACTTAAGCCAGTTTTTAATTTGTTACTAAGATTTTCAAGAGAAGGTAGTTTAACTGTATTCTATTTCATCATTATAGATAATGTTATCTTTCTTTATATGACTTATGTACAAATCAAACTTTACCTTGTCTCCTCTTTCTGCTGCTCCCGATTTATATGGGGTCGGTCGGTACAGTATACTTGATATCGAAAATACCTGATGTAGCTTTTGGAATTACATTTTTTCGGCCGGCCGCCTGCCTGGATATCAACACTCCTTGGGGACGCTTTACGTCGAACAAACTTTCCGTTCTCATACTGTTTAAAATCCCGTTGCATTAGCATATAGACCCTACGAAGGTAACCTTATTCGTCTGACAGTTCGTTCTCTAATTGGTTAGCGATAAAACAACGACGTTATGAGAGTTAGTCTTGTAGTTTATTCTAAGTGCACATCGCATTGTACTATGAACGGGTAATTAAACATAACGCAGATAAGTTTTGCAGCACGCCATTCCATTACCATGCATTGTTTGCGAATTCAAACGTCACCTGCCTTGTCATTGGTCAATTAGTTTTATCAATCGATGTTGTTATGACGTAACAGCAAAAATATTTTGTTCTTGCTCTGCTGTACAACAGGTGGTCCGCTTTCTCAATAATGTTGAGACAAAATACCATTAATATCGGCACAGATTGGTAATAAAGATGACTTACTTTGTAACAATTTATTTACTAACTATAATAAATTGTTCAATTATACTTTAATGGGCTTTGCAGCGTTATATCGAAAATTTTAATCGCATTTAATTATATTGCTCTCCGTTTTAAATTTCATTAATAACTCTTGTTACAGTTATGTTAAAACTGCGACTAATATAGATGAAGTCCCCATATCATTTTATATTACATTAAAAGTATAGTGGATGACTGGTTTAATTCCATTGTCGCTCATATTGTACAAGAAAATGAATCAGCATCCATCCAAAAAAATATTCTGTGAATTCAAGTCTTCCGTTGATTAAGAGCACTTTGTTATGGGACGTTCCGACTGTCCATTATATGCAAGGCAATGATCAATAATTGAGAAGAATGAAACTAAGAATGACTAAATTTACATTTTGATTTTAAAGCTTTAATTGGTGATTTCGTTAATATAAATTATATCAAGAAATTATTACGCTTTCTTAAAACTCCCTGCGACCACGAACGCTGAAAAATCTCACAAAATTGTAATAGATGTCTTGTGAAGAATGAGGAGGATTGCAAATTAGATTGTTTGTTGTAGTAATTACATTAGTTTAATGTTATTTTAAACCAATAATCAATGAGGATCCGTAACGATTTTAACTATAAATGTAGCTTTGTAGACAATTAAAAAACAAAATAAACAGTACCAACATTTTTTTTCTACCATCAAAATTGACAAAGTTATGATGAAAAAACGGATCGTTCCGCCAAGCGGCCGCCTGGCAGGCGTGTGACGTCACTCGGCACTACATCACTGCCGACTGTACCCGCGCGCAGCGTTTCTTGCGAACTTATCGTATTAAATACTATACATATTGTTTTTTTGATGTTATAATGGTGGACAAAGCCTATTCAAGAGGTTTAGTGCCAATTTAGTGCATTTTTCTGGTATTAATAATTTAGTGCAGTTTGAGCAATCCTACTAATTTATAAACATGAAAGTTTGTATGGATCGGATGGTGAAAGAAGTACGCGAGCGTATATACGTCTCTATGTCTTTAACGCCAAACCTACGGAATGGATTTTAATTAAAATTTGTAATAATATAGCTCATACATCAGAATAACATATAGATAGGCTACCTTTTATTGCGAAAAAGGGCTCGAAGGGGTTGAAATAAGGGATGAAATGTATGGAAGTTCTTCATTTTTAAAGAATAGCCATGAAACTTGAATTTAGGCACTTGATAAAAAAGAAATAAATATTTGTTTTAGCGTTTTTGAAAAATTTTGATCCGAGTGGGGATGAAATAGGGGATGAAAGTTCGTATGAAAGTCCAAAAGTCACGCTTTCACGCCTTCGATTTTGATGAAATTTGGTACAAATATTGACTAGACGCTGGGAAAGGATATAGGTTACCTTTTATTTCGAAAAAAGGGTTGAAAGGGTTGATATGAGAGATGAAAGTTTGCATGGACATTCTTCAAAATTATAATTTAGGCATTATTTGTTTTCCCCAATAGGTGACCTTTTATCCTCACAAGGATGAAATGGGTGATGAGAGGTCGTATGGAAATCCAAAGTCCCAAAAATGCAGCCCAAAACAACTATTCCACGCGGACGAAGTCGCGGGCAAAACCTAGTACTACAGCTAGATATAGATAGTAGCTTACTAAAATAATTAAGTGTAATTTCGATTATATGATGGCGATTGTATGATGTAGTATGATTTTATATTATCAAAACTATACATACAATTTTCAAAATCTTGGAATGAGTAGGTACTTTGCTGAACAAAAATAGATTTTTTTACTCATTTTAGTTTAGTTTAGTTTACAATGTTTATCTTCTATCATTACCGTGGTTTAGTCTAATATTATTTATCCAAATATACATAATAATTTGCATAATGTATACCTACTATTTTCTTTTCTAAAATTTTCTGTTAGTGATTTTGCATACGTTTGCTCAATTTCTGGTTATAGTTTTATTTATTAGGAAATAACAATATAATTTGACGGATAAATATATGTTTTTTGGGGTTTCACTGCGTAACACATTTAAATATATGCCCAGGCCTACGTACAGTAGTAACAGTGGGTGTCTCTCGGCTGAAATGATGAAAAATTCTAAGTATTCCTCGATTTTTATAACCATTTAAAATAAAATTTTACTCACGAATTATACATTATTTAAAAGTATATAATATATTTAAGATTATCAGGAATAAAATCATGTAAATATCTTTACATGATTTTATTATTATATTATTTTTACTTAGGAAGTTATAGCTCCATGAGATGATGATGAGTAAAATTGTATGATGTCAAGGTGAGCAAAAATATTATTTTAAGTACCTGCCTACTTATTCCTCTATTTTTTCAAACTATTAGAAATAAACTATTACTTACGGAATATACATTATTTAAAAGCATATTTATTCAAGATTATCAGATAAAAAAATCATGTAAATATCTTTATTAGCACGGCTATGAGATGAAAATGATTCAAAGTTCCTAGTGTGCGGCGACTCGGAGCGGGCGGATAGTGCCGGGTGACGTCACAGCCATGCCGTAGAGCGCAGCGGATTAAATAAAATCAGTTGACGCAAATTGCTTTATAACTTTGCAACGGATGGACCAATTTTGATGATTTAAAAAACATCTTTATTGTGGTACAAAAAGGAATGTTACTATGTATGTTGTATTAGGAAAAGCCATACCATTACGGGACCTCATTACAATAAATATTGCCGAATAAATAATACATAAGCGAATTAAACACGTGAAAGTTCTGCTTAAGATCAGGTGGAATGGAGTCGTGAATGGAGACCTGTTTTTTTATGCTGATGATGATGATTTTCTTAAAATATCAAGATGATCGCATCAAAAAACAGGTTAAAGATGCTTTTGAAGTTGCATCAAAAGTAGATAAGCAGTATAATTTAGGAAGTATAGGTGTAGGTGAACTCACAGCACGCTTCAATAGCAGCCCAATTAATCTTAGTGCGCGTGTTGCTTGGCCAATAATGAGTTGATCCAATTACGTCGCTTTGTTATGTTAGTAATCGATTTGGAGATAAAGATGCTATTGCGCACCTTTACCATGTCTCTCTTATGTAATATCTAAATCTCGCTTCCGTTATTAACTTGATTGGTTGGAGCACCACCTGCCTTTGTGGTTTTCGTAGCTTTATGCGAGCTAGTTAAAAGCAATGATTCTAATCTTTAAACTTATTGCAGCAATCATTAATGGTATTATTTTCTCCATTGTATTATGTCTTCCTGAACTGAGTTTTTTTGCTCCTTCTCTATAATTTTTATTTAGTTTTTAATTTTTCACAAAATAATTTGACTGAAAAGGTTAAGCATTTACAACCACGTACATTTTTTAGATTTTTTTGTTAACACCAAGAGTGACGCTGCAAATAACTATAGCACTTTTCTATTAAAACCTACTTGCTTTATCCATTATGTCGTACTCCTGTGAACAATAGATAGTTTTCTAAAGATAAATTTCAAAATAGTTAATACGTGCGCCGAACAGAAACTAGATCGGTCGGACCTCAGTGGAACTAGTTTATATTGCAACACCTGGCTGTAGGACCACGGGGGGCTACTGACCCTACGGCTATGCAACGGCCGCAAGTTTTTGATGTCCGAATAACATTAGAGCCCATTGAGAACTAATCAGATAAATAATTGGTGTCAGGGATTTGGGTTACTTTTCAATTAATTTAGTGTTTCGGGCCGACCGGGATTTGACTGCTAGCGGTAAAAGTACTGGAGGTGGCGTTTTGATAATGATACGACGCACGCTCGGGGCCACAAGACGTGATCTCGGCGCTTGTGCACCCACTGAGATCCTGTGGGTTACAGTGCCGTCACGAGCTTGTTCTGCTGACGTCGACCTGCATCTTTGTGTAGTATACGTTCCCCCTGATCCTCGCCGGATACCGTGTGACTTAAATTTTATCTCAGAAAAATGTAGAAATAGCTTGGAATCTCATCCAAATGATAATTTTATATTAATAGGAGACTTTAATTTGCCCTTTATTTTATGGAACTCTGATAGTTACAGAACGCTAAGAAAAGGATCAACTGATGTTCAGGATGCCGGTGTGCAGTTGATTGAGGAGCTTGCATTTTTTGGATTGAAGCAGTATAATTACTTAAAAAATTTTGCTGGTAACACGTTGGACCTCGCGTTTTCTAACCTTGCTTTGTATATCACTCCTTGTTCATTGCCGCTCCTCAATGAAGATCGTGCACACCCAACATTTTATATAAAAATCCCCGATTTGTCCGTTATGCCGCTAAGAGAGCTTGTAGCACCAAAACGTAACTTTAGAAAAGCAGATTATTATTACATAAACTCACACTTCAAAGAGGTAGATTGGCATTCACTGCTATCTAAGGGCACAGTTGATGACGCTGTTGATGTTATGTATAATGTCATACATATCGCCGTCGACTCGTACGTTCCTCTGAGTAATATAACTGGTAAAAAATCTTACCCAAAATGGTACACGCCAGCCTTAATTAATATAATTAAAGAAAAATGGAAAGCCCACTCACGGTGGAAAAAGTTTGGGAATCAACTGGATTATGATGAATTTTCTCTCTTGCGATCAAGAGAACATCGGGTTCAGAAAGAATGTTTTAAAAAATTTACCTCTATCTGCGAATCTAACATCAAAAGTAATCCAAAGACATTCTGGACCTTTGTAAAAGCTTTGCGAGGTGGATCAGCTTATCCACAGTGCATGAGTTTGAACAACGTTGAGTATACAGAGGGGAAAGACATCTGTGATGCTTTCAGCTCATTCTTTCAAAGCGTATTTGGAATTCCTTGTAATTCTGTTAGTTACACTCCAGAACAGCGTAACTCATTTAACATAGACGTGGTCTCTAACCTACAAACAACTATTTCTGAAGTAAAAAAAAGGCTTAAAAATTTAGATAAGGATAAAGGTGCCGGTAGTGATGGATTGCCTTCTCTGTTCTGGACTCATTGCGCTGAAACTCTAGCTGTTCCTCTGACAATCTTATTTAATCGATCCCTCCGTGAAGGTGTCTTTCCTCAGAAATGGAAACTAGCCCATATAGTGCCGATACATAAAAAGGGGTCACGGTCAGATATTACAAATTACAGAGGTATATCCATTCTGAACACAGTATCAAAGATACTTGAACTTATAGTTTATAACAAAATCTATTCAGCACTGTCTCGGTCGATTCCTGAACAACAGCATGGATTTCTTAAGGGGAGGTCCACTACCACTAATCTAGCGTGTTTCACTAGTTTTATTTTTGAAAACATGGAGCGCGGCGGACAGGTTGACGTGATCTACACCGATTTTGAGAAAGCTTTTGATCGTGTGGATCACGTCATCCTGTTGAGTAAGCTACAATCACTTGGTATCCATGGAGACTTGCTGCGGTGGACGGAATCATACCTATCAAACCGTTCCCAGGCCGTTGTAATGGGTGGATATCGCTCAGATTTTGTTTCCGTGCCCACCGGCGTCCCTCAGGGCTCCCATCTTGGTCCACTCTTTTACAACGCGTACTTGCACGATATCGGCTCTTGTTTTAGCAGTTCAAATTTTCTAATGTATGCAGACGATAAGAAAATATATTGTAAAATCAGAACTGAAAAAGATTGTTACTCCATGCAAAGAGATTTGGACTGTTTAATGGAATATTACATTAAAAACAGAATAACTGTTAATACAGGAAAATGTGAATGTATAACATTCACACGCAAATTACAACCTATTAATTACAGATACAACTTTAACGGTGAGCAAATAAACAGAGCACAGTTTATTAGAGATCTCGGAGTATACTTCGACCAAAAAATGACATTGTCTGACCATATTGATCATATATCAAACAAAGGGTTTAAAAATTTGGGATTTGTCTTGCGCGTATGTAGGCCTTTCAAAGACGTATCAACTATTAAGACAGTTTACTTTGCATATGTG
The DNA here is from genome assembly GCA_955850985.1 of Elophila nymphaeata. Classification (NCBI taxonomy): domain Eukaryota; kingdom Metazoa; phylum Arthropoda; class Insecta; order Lepidoptera; family Crambidae; genus Elophila; species Elophila nymphaeata. The sequence goes on along the minus strand of OY039086.1, from coordinate 9,083,497 downwards.
AGAAGTGTCCTAGAGTATGCATGTAGTATATGGTCACCACAATACACTGTTTACAGAAATCGGATTGAGAAATGTCAAAAGATCTTTATAAAGCACCTTAATTATCGCTGCCGTAAAAGTTTCCAGTCTTATGAAGAGGGTTGCATGGAACACAAACTTATGACTCTCGAACAACGACGTACACTGATGGATATGTGCCTTCTTTACGATATTGTGCATTGTAATTTGGATTGCACAGCATTGGTGTCTGGAATCATGTTTCGCACACCAAGGTACCGCACTCGCAACACATCTCTGTTCAATGTCCCACCGCACCATTGCAATTATTCCGCGAATTCAGTACTTACACGTATTGTGGGAACATATAACAAAAAATTCGACGACATTGACATTTTTGCGTGCACTAGGATAGGATTCAAGGCTAAGGTTAGGGAAATGCTAAATGAGGGATAGGGTGATGATTATAGTGTGTATGTATATGTGGGTGAGTGTATATATGTATAATGTATTTTATGTATATGTATATATATATATATATATGTATATGTGTAGTGTATTCATTTCTTTGATATTTTATAGTTTTTTTTATGTTGTTTATATGACGAGGTAACGATTCTCTGTAGTTCTCGGTTTTACCATAGTAAATATACAACGATTGCTTTAGAGTGTCTTTGCACAGACCACCACCACGGTATAAGTATATTTGTTAATTGAGGAAAACCTGTAATTGGCCTTACTTTTGGAATTGTACACAACATAATGTAATCTCAGTAAAACGCTGTTGGTTTTCTAAGAAAATAAATAAAAAAAAAAATTAATAATTTAGCCTGGATCGGAGAGTGGCGTTGTCGGGACCAACACCTTGAATGGTTCTTTAAACCTGCAAGTCTGCGCTAAGAGCTAAAATGTACTTAAAAGTGCGACCTCGCTCGTATCACGGTATAACAATTGTTTTGTTTTTAGCAAAAATAGCTAAATTTTTTATTTTTTTATTATTGAAATAACTTGCTGATTGACGTACGTAAATGATTTAGTTATCACTTATTCCTTAATAATGGGATACATTAAACATATTTGATTATTTACAGAAAAAATATACAAACAATGATATAACGCTTAAAACATATATGTTCATTGAAATAATGGCGGTATTTATTGACAATTGCTTCAAATTTTTTCACATACAACGTGATCACGATTGTTGAGAACATTACGCCTGCATTAAATTTACTATGTTAACAATTGTGTACAAATAGTATAAGATATTGTTTTGGGCTTATAAGTAAGTGTATAAAAATGTGACCTCACGGAGCGTCTGTGCGCGCGCCTCGGCCTCTATTTGCGAAACAACGGTGAATTAGAGCAGCAATTTGTATATTATGTCCCGGACAGATTAAGGTAGGTACAATGCATTACGTAAGCACGTGTCCGCTTTTGAGGAATTGTAATTTTGGGAAAGAAAATTACGGTTTGTTTTTCTCACATTAGTTTGCTGTGAAGGCTAGTGTAGCATTAACTGATTCCTGAACGATAAAGAAATATTAGTAAATGAGGAAGCGAATGACATGTTTTTAAGGACTATATCTTGCCTGTAATTAGTTCATTGTAACTGACTTTTTTTTAAATAATTTGAGAAATTGGTTTGATTGGTTTATGTGCCGTGTAAGTACATAATACAATTACAAAAACAACAATCAACTTCTAAAATGACTATTTTTAAGTTGATTGTTGTTTATTTTTTTTTATTTTTCTTAATATAAGCTTTCTTGTTGACGTTCAATTATGGGAAATAATTTTTAAATAAAGGTATTATGATGTAAATGTTGAAACTTTTATTAGTTGTTTTTGCACCTCATCTGTTATCGTACAAAACAAACAGCCACCCACCAAAGAACACGAAACTCGTATTCTTTAACGATTACAGACGGGTTGGACTATCAGTAGTAGATTATTATTTTGCTTATTAAAATGTATGTGTGTATTTATTCTCGTACTGTACTTGGTGAAAAGAACAATCAGAGTCAAATACACTTAACGCATTACATCATCAAAAGCTCATATAATGTACCCACCAAGCCCCTCGCTTGCGCCTACCCCACATTAGGGGCGATTAGGCCTTAGTCAACCACGCTGGCCAAGTGCGGGTTGGTCGATTTCACACACAACCTAAGAATTTCTTCATAGATTTGTGCAGGTTTCTTCGCGATGTTTTTCTTCACCGTAAAAGCGTCGATTAAACGTACATATGAATTCAAAATTTGAAAACACATTGGTACGTGGCGGGCATCGAACCAGTCCCTCCCGGGTGGGAGACGACGCTCTTACGCACTACGCCATCGACGCTTCACAATTAGTAACAATTTTAATCAAATCAAATCAAAAATATTGCATTCAACGTAGACTTTTACAAGTACTTGTTAATGTGTAACAACCAAATGAAAATGCGTTTGAGAAAGTAACTGCATAGTGTGCAATTTTTGTATGAACGTGACCGGTTAGTGGGCCAATGCGACGCCAGTCCCGACCGCCGCGCACCTTAGATATGGTACGTAACGGTCAGAACGGTGTGTGTGAATATTTATACTGCAAGGACTAAGAAATAATGTTTATTTTTATCTTAACGAGAAATCTCTTTCCTTTTTCTCGCTTGATGGTACCTAAGTCTTGATAAGGCCGAAGTTGGAATCTAACTTAATTCCAGGTGAATCCGACAGAGGGGCTGGTTGTTAACATTATTGCGGCGACAGACGTTGATAAGGTGGTGGTAGCTAGCCAGGTGGACTTATCCTACTACCAACCAAACCTAAAGAAAGTACTTTGCATTCCCTTGCGAATCGAACCGGAAACTGGATCTAATTCCGGTAGGCGAGTCACTATTGTACAGCGTTGGTTAAGTGATCAAAAATATAATACAACGAAGATAAGACAAGGTTATCTTAGTTTTAATTATCCGTATATATATAGTCGTAATGCTATCCTAATAAAAAAAAATCACCATAATTCCAAAATTATTCTAATTGTACAAGTGCACCACGCACGGACCACCTTACTGAAAACCGTAGTCAAACAACTATATTTTGTAGCGCTACTGTGATTCTCTCGATGGGTAAGGTTGCCAGAGCTTGACGAGGTAGGGGGTTAAGGTTGGTGGGAGTTTACCAGGGCGGTGCAGCAAGTTTGCCAACCACGCAGCATAAAAAAAAATATTTCAGCATATAAAAAAGGTTATCGACCCACTTCTGGGACACTAGGCCTCGGCTCTTGAAATATTAACCTCATCTACTGTTAAGTCAGATAATACATCCAATATATACTTCGAATGTATAATATTGTCTACTTAAGATGTTAGTAAGGAAGTTTTGCCTTGACTGTCGCTAACTTTTTCACGCTGACTGTAGGTATGTTATATAGGTATCTGTATATTCGCCGTGGATTCCCAACAAACATACTAGAACATTACTTATCAAAGAATATCTATGATATCCTCATAGGTATTTCTTTCAAGACGCAACATAATCTGCGTATACGCACAGTCTAGTGTTGTTACGCAACTCAGCGCCCTCTGTGGCCTTAATGAACGCGCTATTGTTCTACGGGGACATTTTATTACCGCCTCGTGTTGTAATGGATTTTTAAACATTTTTTAATAGTCGCCCGGCGTATGCGCCATTTGGGTTGCTCTACTATTTTAGTGATTTAATTTAATCATGCTACAAGAATTACCGGATAGTCAAATTTGAAAACAATTGCTTTAATTATAGACACGCTCTTGTTAATTTTTCTTTTATATTTCATACAGTGTAATTAATAGCCATTACAGCGATTTTTACTAACACGAAATGCAATGAATTTCCAAACACCCGTTTTGTTGTTGTGTCAATTTAATTTGTGATGATTTCAATGTTTTTGTACCATTTTTGTAGGTATGTATTAAGAGTAGAAAAATCTGCCGGGGTGCAAGATCTTCATACAAAATTGTCCACGCCATGCTCCGGATAACTCGTCGCCAGTTAGAAAATTACTCTTCTATTATAAACTTTTGGGACGACTGACATAGGTACATCAACCAGCAAAACCTCTACAATGCCTTTTTCAACTTTTGGGTCTGGCTCCATTTGAGGCCAGTGTTCCGCACGTTCCGTTTCCGATTGATATGTGTGCTACTAGCTGGTGACCATCTCGATCCTATAGCTCATGAAGCCCCGGAAACCTTCCATAAAGACAAATATAATACTATTTAAATATTGGTGCCTTTGCCATGGAGGTACTTCCCCAGGACTGCTATCTGGAGCGCATACAGATTGAAACGGAATATCCGCTGAGCCATGTAACAATCTATTGCATTGAATTGAATGTTGTTTATTATTTTATTTGACATGATTTGATACTAAAAATTGATACTAAATTAAATAGAAAACGAAAAACAATAGGTCAATCGGATCATAAAGAATCGGTCATGATAAATGGGACAAGAACCTGTGAACCTTCGCCGTCTGGGCGAGTGCTCTTCTGAGTTACACAAAACTGAGACCATTACGAATTTATTCAAGTCTTTCGTCTCCGTCTATGTTTTTTTTCTATGTAATTTGCTATATTTTTCAAACATTTCAAATCTATCGCATATTTAAATTACTTTCGGATTTTCCCAATTATTAAAATACCCTACAGACAACATTTTGTATCATTGTCGACATGCTCGTGTTGTTCTCTCACGACTGTGGGCGTGGGCTGCGCGCGCGCATACCGCACTGCAATACCATATCTTTTGTCCGGCATTGATTTGACATCAAACGCTTTGAAAGCCACCGCGAATAATTGCTCGTTTGTATGAAAAGGCACTTGTTTATGCCAAAAGTTGGACCCGCAGATGTCTGTTAAGATTGTAGCTAATGTGGAGTAACCATTAGGAAGTCGGTCAATTCTTACAAGTTGTGACTTAGTTTTAGTCGGACTGCTGAGAGAGTAAAATCTGTCACGGTTGTTGGCTTTTGTTTTGTTGGTTCACCTGAAGTTTTGTTTCTTTTTGGGTTTGACTATTTTGAGGCACTACAAGGCCCATGATACATGTGGCTTTTTGTATAACCAAATGTAACCTAAGGCTCTATTCAACCACTTTTGGGGATATGACCACGGAATAGATAAATGAGGGTTATCTATTCCGTGGTTATGACCGTGATTGTATGTATGAAAAAAATAATATAGTTTTTTTTATTTTGTACTTACCTAAAGATAATTTGGTGGAGGTATACTTCCTTAGGATGGGTTCCTAAGGAAGTATACCTCCACTTTGTAGAGGACCTAATAGGAGAGATTATAAGAGGCCTAAAATAGCGAGAGAACTTGGATTTCTAGTTATTATCCGTGAGTCACACATCATATCATCACAACAGCTTTTATAATTCGACCCATTGCTGGGACACAAGGCCTCTCCTTGCAATCGAAGGAGGTTTAGGCAGTAGTCCACCACGGTTGCCCAAATTGGCGGTCGGAGTATAAGGTGATCAATACCCCTTTGCTGATCCATTAGTCGCCTTCTACGACACCCAATGGAGGATATGGGTATACTATTCTACTTTGCCGGCATCACGCGGCCATCCGTGAGTATATTTACCGATTAGCCTCTCTCTATGGCTTTTGAGACGGAAGGGAACGCAACGTATTGATAGTGTTGTCCATTTCTCGTTGAGTAAAGCTTCAAAACACCTACGTTAGGAGATGAGTTAAGTTGGCAGCGCGAACATAACACCTTAGTGTTGCAAGACTCAGGCTAAGGTGGCCGCTATGTTTAGCATACGACGATTGTTGCATACGTACATAAGTACGTAAAGTCACGTTTTTTTCCCATAGTGGTAGGCAGAGACCCCCTGCTACCATCCTTCACATTTGTTCGCTTCATCTTCTTTCATCACAGCACTCAAACATGCTCGGGGGTTTCGAGTACTTTTGACCTGGCCCCTTTTCTCCTGACCGCTCATAAAAACGTGCAAAGCCCCATTCACCATGTTGACGATTGTTGGCTATTCTATTGAAATAACATCACACTTTCTTTGTCCACAGAAAACTTAGCGCCCTCGGAGTTAAAGAAACTTAGAAACAAACAGAGGAAAGCGAAACGTAAAGCAGAACAGGAGAGCGCGCTCGCTGCACAAGTACAGGTCTTTGTTTTCTTTTAAAGTTCCATGTTAATTAGGGTGTACAATCAACATTAAGCCACAATATAGAGAACTCTCTATTGTGATTAATGAATAATGATATTGTGATTAAGCTATGCTGCGCTGCGTTCTTCTGTGCTCAGCTAAGTTTTATGTTTTGAACAAAGCGCGACCGCTCAAAGTGTTGCACAGCAAGGCTTGTGACATCAAGAAGAGCGATTAGATTACACAGAGCATAGCATAGCACTGTCCAGTAGCTCAATTTGGATTGGTCACTAAACACAATAAGAAAGAAAATACTTGTGCATTGTAATGACTCCGAAATCATAATGTTTCAGGTGAAACGAGAGCAGCATCATAAAGCGCGACAACAACAGGAGCAGGGTGACCCAGAAGCTCCGCAACTGGACGAGCTTATACCCGACAAATTGGCGAGAGTGAGCCTCTTTTGTGTACTTAAATTTGTACTCTAAAACTTAGGCTACACAAAGGTGGCACGCGGCTATTGGACACTATGATTGCGGTCTCGTCCTGTCACAAATGAACATCGCGCGGGTGTGCTCGGTGTGGCAGGGTACTTTAAACTATAATATTACAAAATAATACCGCCACCGTCCCGTGTCGCTCCCGCCTCTGTGTGGCCAAAGCTCGTATTTATGTCACTCAAATAATTCGTTATCTCAAGAAGAATCGTGATTCTACAAGATCCAATAAGGTATGGGAAAGAATAGGGAGTATTGAGGACGTTCAGTGAACGACGGGGCGACCGGTCTCTTTGACCGCGACCGCATCTGCCCGTAGTGTTCGTTAATGCCACCGGTATAAGTATTAGGTCCTTACCTATGAAATTGGCGTTTTATTATCTTGTACCTAAACTTGCAATTTCTTTAATTCAATTGTTGTTTTAGATTATTATTATTTTTTGAAACTACACTCTTTGCAAGATTTTAGTCTGTAATTAAATTATATTTCAATTGTTAAATTCTGAAAAGAAAATGAAAATGACTCTTCAATCTCTTCATCGGAATTGATTATTTGATGCCTACTAACTTATAGACAGACTGGATTTTTTCATAATTTATTGATGCTAGACTTAGCCGAGGGTTGTTCGCTTATTTCCTCCAAATTTTGTAACATTAGGATTGATAGTTAAAAAAAAAATAGAGTTTGTATGGAACAACGCCAATTTTTATGAAGATTTAAAAAAAATGTAATATCCATACTAACGTTTTTTAAAATTTCTAAAAAACTCCGTTACCAAATCTTTTGAAATTTGGAGTGTATAATTGGACAAGACTTAGTAAAAGATTGCATCAATAATTTAGGCAAAAAATAAGCTTGCCCATAAGTTACAACGATTCCAAGAGTTGATTCTGCTGACCATATAAAACAGCCACTTTATTTTATGTTTTGAATTAAACATTTAAATAATTATAATTTCACTACATGCAAATTCAACATTTTAGTCTTTATTCGTAATAAAAATATGAAACTGAAACAGCTACTAAATCAAAGTAGTAGTACACAGCTAATAGTGTGTAAGAAAAAGAAACGCCAATTACATAGGTAAGGACCTAATATTTGTATGTCCGTCACTGCCCGCGACTGCCCACCGGCCGCCGCCGTGTGCGTTAGCAGTAAAAAATGCCCTTAGTTATATCGCTCGCGGCGAAATTGCCTAGGAGACGCATTTTTTAATCATTAGAATTCCAAATCGTGTATGAAATTCGTATGCGAATCCCTAAAATAGCTATCTTTGAATATTTATACTCGTGAAATTTGCAACGCGTGGTCCGACTCGCACGTTTCCGATATTCTACCAATAGAAAATCTAATGGCTGACAGTGACATTATAACTTTTAATTTAGTTTGCTCGTAACTCATTACCGTATTACTAAGTATATCAATTATGTTCTATGAAAAGGACAGTCCGGCTATAGTCAAGGAAGAGCCAAAAAATCTCTGGGCGCCACGAGTTTATACAGGAAGACATTGGCATCCTTTTAAAATAAGAGTTTACGCATGTTTCATTTGCTCACCCCAAATATGAGGCAAGCCACTTTCCAGAATTTATTCCTTATTATATTGAATGGTGTAATAATACAGATTGTGTTTTTTCTGTCAAAATCAACGGGTTCGATTCTTGGATAGGAATATTGATTTTTCATAAATCCAATGATGCAGTTTTAGTTTTCATCAAAATCGGGCCCGAGACTCCTTTGACTACTTTTCGCTATTCCTCATAGCTTAGGGTTCGGCCATCCACACCCACTTGAAAAATTCCCTGTATACGTATTAATGAGATATTAAAATTGTTTTCACGTTATTAGTGTTAAAAGTAACCCTATGTTAATGTAATTCTTAAAACAAACAATTGTATTCTATTTGCCTCAGGCTGACTTGTCCGTTGTCTCGTCATAAACAATACTGTTTTGTTTGACAACACACTTACGTTTTAATTATTATACGTGAGATATTATTATGTATTTTAGTAATACAAAGCTGACCTTTTTTTTCTCAATGTGACTAGTCAATATTGTTTTTAGCAAAACTGTAATTAAAATAATTATGTATATTGAGACACAATGTATTTAACTCTATATCTATTGCTTAATGAAACCAGTTGAACATCTACAAATCATGTTAATGTACCTACGTATCAAGTTGAATCTTATTGAGTCCCACTAAGTGCTAGTTTTTTTGGTTATGTGCTAAAAGTATAAATCGTAGATACTATTTAAAGCTATTATAAGTTAAACGCATAACAACGCTGGAATAAACATCTGCTCAAAAGAAAACTTTTTACTTTGTGTTTTACATACCACGTCATATTTTTCGTACAGTGAGTTGAAATGTCGTATGACGTCACGCTTTCGTACAGTTTTTACTGAAGAGTGTCACACGCCTGAATGTAGATGCTCTTTATAGCTTTGAATATTTACTGATTTGTTTAAATAAAAAAATATCTACATGTGTGATGTTTGTTGGTAATCTATCTGAGGGACTTAATATAATTATTATACTTTTACCCGTCATCATCCCTATATTCTAATCCATTTTAACCATCGACACACAGGATTCCTTGTCGATTCTATTATATTTAATTTATAACAATATTGTGATTATTCGTGTTTGTCACCTTCCAGGCAGAGGACCCCTTAGAACAAGCAATCAAGTTCCTACAGCCGCTGCGAACGCTCGGCGCAGATAGAATAGAGACACATTTAATGGCCTTCGAAATATACTTTAGAAAAGGTAACGTTGTAATATGGGATTAATTATAATTTTTATACATTTATAAACTTCTTATTGTTGTATTCAGGCAGCTAGGCGGCTGGTCTTCTTCATTTTGTACAAAATTCTTACGAAGCTGGATTACCGATTTCTGCTGCAGAATGAAAGTGTTGGGTGACATGTTTTTACTGATTGATGTAGATAAATTGATCTGTATCCCTCGTACAGTGGACAATAAAACTAATTGTTATCTTTTGGAAATAACCAGATTTTTGTTCATCCAGCCATGTGATGCCGGCAAAGTAGAATATCATCACGCTATATCCTCTAGTGGGTGTCGTAGAAGGCGTAGCAAATGGGTATTGATCACCTTATACTCCTTCCACCAATCCGCATTGGGCAAGCGTGGTGGACTACTGCTTAAACCTCCTTCGATGACATGGAGAGGCCTTGTGTCCCAGCAGTGGGTCGATTTATAAATGCTGTTATGATGATAGATCCTTGTTTTTTTCTTTATTATTTAATAATTTTATCAAAAAATATCTAGCTTACTCTTAAAAGTCACTATATTTCATACATGTTGCAATTACGCTCATGGGGTTGAGGAGAACTTTAGGTAGTAAGAATAAAGTCACATCTAGGTTGCTAGCCTGTCGCCTACACATTGATGCATCGAACAAAAAAAATATCAAACGTTCAGTGAACAAACAAAACCCAACAACCCTCTACTTCATCTCAGCAGTCCGGGTATTTTAATTATACTGAAGGTGATTTTCCACCAAAAGAGAATTGAAATCGCACTGACCCTTTTCCACTAAAAATCGCTATCGCGAACTCGCGCGTGATCGCCGTAGGCTTCATTAGATAAAGATATACAGTGCTGTTGAGTTCGTCTTGCAATACACACGCAATTTCTATATTATGTCCCGGGACACGGGACGGGTCCCAGTCGCGCACAAATAATATACTTAAGCAGGTATGATAAGGATAGTTGCAAGTGTGTACTTCGTGTTAACAGCGACCTCTAGTAGAGTTTATTCTCAGGTAATAAGTAGCAACGAACAACAATAGGCCTATTGCGAGAAGGGTGTTTCTATTGCAGAGTGAATTTATAGTCTACATCGGTGGCAATACGGTTCATTTTTACATAAACGAATATTTCAATTCACGCCTCGCATATTCTCGTCAATCCAAACTATTTTCACCAAAGATGCGCTAGGAGAGGATTGAAAATTTGCCATACACATTTCCTTCGCCACTCTGGTGGAGAATCACCTTTAGACCCCTTTTTACAGGTGCTGATTGACAGTTTTCTATGAGATATCAGTCAGATGAACGCTAATGGGAACTTGGAACCCGCAAAACAGGTCTTCAGTTTACTTTGCGACTATTTTCAGAGCGGCCGCTACTAATGCTACAGAGCATCAAACGCGCGTGGAGTTTGGACAGTGGCCACCATCACCTCCATGACTGCTTACTGCGGTTCCGTTGCTGGCTCGACGACGCGCAGCAACTACATGAAAACGTCGCCGCTGTCATCAATAAGGAGACCCAGGAAGTAAGCTCTAATTTTAACCATCACTTTTTGTCTAGTAGATAGGTTCTCAACGAGGGCGATAAGGCCCCCCTTTTTTGGGACCTTTAGGGGAGCCAGAGACCAGAGAGAGACACAAAGAATTTGAGATTACATAAAATTGTCGCAATAACTGTTTTAAATTAGCGACAGACGGAAAATAACATCAAGGTTTATAAAACAATAGATGAAATAAGGTCTAGGATCTAGGAGTTTCTAGATTCAGAGGCTGCGATGCCGAAGGGGTATTTGGTTCTTGATTTGGTTACCACCCATATAGCTTCCATTAAATAATCATAGTATGTCGCCATAACAACGTGCTTACAGTAAAAGAATTTAATAAATAAATTTTACGACTGCACCGTAGAGTATTAAAGGAGAATGCCCAAACCTGCCCACAATGCGCAATAACCAAATATACTTCAAAAATAATCTAACGAATTATGGTTTTTTATTGTTTATTTTTATATCAAAGCAGTGTGTTGTTAAAAAGTAATATTTTTATTTTAATGCTGCACTGACTTCCTACTAAATATTATTTACCCTTTACTTGGAAGGCAAAAGAATTTATGTGTACACAGCCGCATGCTTAGTTAGTTTCATTAAAAACGATCTTGTTTAAAATATTGGTCAAACACTTATGCAATTAAGCTTAATTATGTCTTTTTATCCTGGTGTCATCTCGCAAAAAGAACTTTTAAATACAAAATTCACGAAAAAAATACCGAAGGCGTGGCTGCATCGTGGCTGTATGGGCTAATAGACCCCTTTGCCTTCTCTTGAGCAGGGAGAATTTAAAAACAAAAAACTACAGCTGTCATTCTGTCAATTATTTGAATATATTTTATGAGTAATGTAACCTCGAAATGACTAATAACAATTAAGATTTCTCAAAACTCCCCAAAAATCATTTCATGATATTTTCCCCACATAAATTATAGATTTTTCCCAGTCTTTGGCACTAATTTCACTAAAGCGCAATCATGGCCCAAGTCCCATAGTAAATTGGGCATTCTCCTTTAGAACCGACAGCAACCATATTTCGGGCCTGAGTGGTGAGTGCTTCCATTAAAACAACGGTGGTTAAACCACGGGGATCTCTGTATATGTCTGTGAAGCTCACTAAGGCTATACATAACCCTATTTGGTCTTAAACGCCTCAAGGGATTATGTAAGAGATCTGTGTAAGGCCTCACTTGTCTAGGATAATGATGATGGTGATGAAAGAGTCACCCCCTACGTCTTGGCTGTATAAACTAAGTGCAAAAGTTTGAATAAGACCTGGCATCAATGATTTTGCGTATTGCAGATGTTCGCCGGGCGCAGTGCCATCCAAATGGCGGAGCAGTATTTATCGGGTGCTGGTTCAAAGTCACAGGCAGCAGCGTTGTGGTCCGCGCGAGCTTTAGGCCGCTTGTTACCTGACCGTACGCGCGAAGCTTTACTACACGCTACAGCGCTACACTACCCCGACACCACTATACAGGTACGTGCTACAACGATTTTTTGTGGTACTTTACAGGTGCTTAGGTGTTACGACTATTTTCTGTGTTACGGGTTGCTACGACTATCTCCTGTGCTACGGAGCTACTACGACTATCTCCTGTACTACGAGCTGTTACGACTTACAGGTACGTGACTATTTTCTGTACTGCGACCCGCTACGACTATCTTCTGTACTACGAGCTGTTACGACTTACAGGTACGTCACTATTTTCTGTACTGCGACCTGCTACGACTATCTCCTGTACTACGAGCTGTTACGACTTACAGGTACGTCACTATTTTCTGTACTGCGACCCGCTACGACTATCTCCTATACTACGAGCTGCTACGACTATCTTCTGTACTATGAGCTGTTACGACTTACAGGTACGTCACTATTTTCTGTACTGCGACCCGCTACGACTATCTCCTGTACTACGAGCTGTTACGACTTACAGGTACGTCACTATTTTCTGTACTGCGACCTGCTACGACTATCTCCTGTACTACGAGCTGTTACGACTTACAGGTACGTCACTATTTTCTGTACTGCGACCCACTACGACTATCTCCTGTACTACGAGCTGTTACGACTTACAGGTACGTCACTATTTTCTGTACTGCGACCTGCTACGACTATCTCCTGTACTACGTGCTGTTACGACTTACAGGTACTTACGTGCTTGGATTATTTTCTGTACTACGAGATTCTACGACTATCTTGTGTACTACGAGCTGCTACGACCATCTCTTGTACTACTAAGATATCTACCTGGACCGTGTTAATAAAATGCAGGACCTGTGCTGCGAATAGCTTGCTACGACATGCATAGTGCGATAATATGCATGTGCTACGAAAAATTTGGAGTAGCATGTCTTTAAAAGGCTCATGCAATACTTAAGTTTTTACTCCATCAAAACTTCGATAGTGAGGCATTAGATTTTTACGGTTGACTGCCTACCTTACACCAATTTTCGTTGGCAACGACTGCGATCTTTCGTCATTAGTCGGGACCACCAGCAAAACGTGCCTTCCGAAGCACGGGGCAAAATTAATTTGAAAATCGGTCACCCATCCAGGGGTCGACCGCGCTTGGTTGCTTGACTTTCATGATCGTTACTAAGAACCCACGACCACAGCGGCATCGACCTACTCAGACAGCGTACCATATAATTTCATAGAATTATGCGTCCAGCGATGTCGATTTTTCGACGAAACGTTCATCGGTGATCGATAATTCGGACAACCATTCGCCGCTGACCTTCTAACACATGGTTATAATATTCCAGGGTTGCGTGGAAGTATTAGAAAGCCTGCGTGAAGGTGACTTCGGGCCATGCGAGAAGGAGATAGAGCAATACGTCGAGGCTTGCAGCGCCAAGTTCTCGTACGCAATCGCCTTCAAACCTCCGCAGGAGATCGCAGACAACCACATCGATGATGCTCTGCAGCCCAAGGAGATTGCTGCCAACAACTAAACGAGTAAGCGATTACAAGATACCTGTATGATATCTTCATAAACATAATTGAAATTATACGAGTTATGCGCAGATTGAACTGTGCTAGTTTGTCTTTATAATAAAACTAACGCTCTGCCAGCGACTTTGTCCGCGTAGATTTTTTTAAATCAAATATAGCCTGTCACTCAGGAATAACATAGCATTCTAAAGGTGAAAGAATTTTAGAAATCGGTTCAGTGGTTTTTGAGTCTATTCGTTTTCCTTTATAAAATGTCAGTATATAGATAAAATTAGTTCTCACTAGTGCCATCTAGCTGTCATACCAAGTCATCATTCATCGCAACATATAAAAAGTTAAAGTAAAAACGTATTATGGCTAATGTATTTAAAATTAAATTAAATATGACTTATATTAAAACTAAACAAAAATAGGGAATAAATTGACTCATACTACAAATAAATAAAAATAAACTAGTAACGTGTTTTGAAAAGTAGTACTGAGATTGAAGGCTAGATGGCGCTACTGTCTAATAACTCATGAGTTTCTCAACTCTCCACGTCAATTTGACTGATAATGCAGTGGAATCTGAACTTAATTAGCACTAGATTAAGTTCAGAATCAGTCTTAATAAGTCAAAGCGTGGCCTATTTCTATAATTGGTTGATTTAGTGATAAGACTTGTTGATCGATATAGAAATCAAATTCGAATGCATTGTTTTTGTCTGTGTCATCTTAATGATATTAGGTACTGGTGGAGGCTAAATGTTTTTGAATAATGTCAATAATAGAGTGTAATAGTAATTTATTACAGTCGGAGCTATAAACTTTGATCTAAATATCTTTTACACGATTTTTTTGTTCCGTTTATTAGTTGAGCGTTTACCTATATCTTGAATAATTGTTTGTGTTAACGTGTCTTGAATTATGATTTGGAGTAGCACTATGTATTATGAAGATATTGTACTGTTTATATCTATCAAAGACGGAACTTATGTCGATTGGAAATTTATTACAGCGTGTGCGTTTTCTAATACTGTCTAGTTTCATAATCTGGCTTTTAAAGGACTATATGGTTTGAATATCACAAACATATTTAGCTAGTAAGTAGTGTCAAAGTTTAAATGTATATATATATTAGTGGTAGCCAAAATTGTTAATATTATCTTCTGTTTTCCAACGCACGCTGTAATAAAATCGTCGCTCAACCGTGAGTTTCCATTTTCTATATACTACCTGAAAATTTTCTTATGATCGCGTCGAGGCTTATTTCATCTCTTAGATTCTGTCGTTCCCTCTAATGTAGCTTACTTGATAATTAAATAAATTAATATTTCCACTATTGGCTCTCGTCCTCAAAGCCTCATAATACACTACGTGTTCTTTTCGAGATTGGAAACACAGTTTTTATAGTTGTGTGTTCAATTATTTGGTACGAGCAATAATATGTCACTTCGTCCATATTCCTTTTATAATAGAGATTCGAGAGTAGAAAATGTCTATGTTTACTTTTAACGTTCAATTGAAGTAATACTTCTTTTGTGTTTGTGACAGATATTATAGTTTTTTTTTTAATTTTAAATTAATATCATTATTCATATACGTATTAAACTTCATGAAAATAAATTCAAGTTCATGCTATGGAATGAGTATGATTGGAGCAAACGTCAGACAATTGAAAAAAAATTACAAACTAGACAAAAATAATAATGTCATAAAAAATGCGCTAGAGGCGGAATTTGAAAAAACTTCCTGTGCCTTTATTAAATATAAAAAACTTGTACTCACCATTGCCTTCACAGATTATGTAGCGTTACTTTCATCAGAAAAAAATGAGCTACTGTCCCGCTGAGTCTAAAAGAAGTACGATTTCAAAAGTATGTATGTACCTGTGTTGGTATCAGCAAAATTATTATCCTAATGACGAATTTTGTAAACAAAAATACATTAATGTTACATTTCGGTGTTCATGTTGATGTAATTTTTAACTAAACATTTTGTTTCATCACATTTACTTTATAAACCTTAAAGTGCCTGTTAATTAGTAGTTTGTACATTACAGTACTAATCCCAACGAACAAACTTAACGTCACAAAAATATGTTATTATGATTTGAAATAATGTAGTAATGTAAAACATATCGCAGGTTGTCAAAGGGATCAGCGTTTTAAACTTTATGTTTATTATAATTAATACCATTTCTGTTTGGCAATGTGAATTTCGAACGTGCTTAGTGTAGTGTTTTATGAGGTATTGTAAAAGCCAACTCTAATATTAGGTCTTGATATGAAATCGCCGTTTGTATGAAGTCTTTAGAAGAAAATGCGTTTTCAATATTATTGTTTCTTTTTAATTTCTGAGCTGTTACGGAACTTTTTTTTAAACCTGTAGTATTTACTTTGCTTACAGATATTCAGAAAAAAGTAGGTTTGCAAATTACTAGTTATTCAGCTTAAGAAAAAACTTAATTTAGTATAATAATTAATTTTTACTAAAGTTTGAAGAATAGTCTTAAATTTTAATTAAAAAAATATATTTAGAACCGTGGAAGTTATTAACTAAATATCGTTATAAGCGGCCATTTCATATAATAAAGATCTATTTTTACGATAA
This sequence comes from Elophila nymphaeata, assembly GCA_955850985.1. Taxonomy (NCBI): domain Eukaryota; kingdom Metazoa; phylum Arthropoda; class Insecta; order Lepidoptera; family Crambidae; genus Elophila; species Elophila nymphaeata. The sequence goes on along the minus strand of OY039086.1, from coordinate 9,066,981 downwards.
TTTCCATGGAAGGTGAACAGGCGATACATTTTGAGCTCTATTGCACTGCAAATATCGAATATACGTTTAGATTTATGATAGAGAATGCAACACTAGTAATAGTGCGATTGACGGTTTGACGTTAGTGAAAAAACACTAACCAGTACCCTTAGTATGAGTTTTGATAGTTTGAGAGCTCGATCAAATGTATCTTTTCTTTTCATACATTGCCCACTGTTTCTGATAGTTTACGCTAGAGGCGCTAGTGGGCCAGTGTATGAAAAGAGACGATACGTTTGATCGAGCTCGAAAACTAACAAACTCATACTAGGGGTACTGTTTCGCAGATGGATCGCTTACCACTATTGATTATGTGCTTGATGGTGCTCGATGATGGTGTCACTGCATATCTTCATCGAAAGATCATTGACATGCGCTGTTGACTGGGGAATTACAGTAGTATTGGAAATTTCTTTAATTATTTTAACAAATTTCTTAAATGTTAAAACAAACTTATAGCCCCATTAAAAGGACTTTGATAAATGTCAATCCAAATGTAAAATGCAGTGAAAAATAGAAGAAAATTAGAAGTTTTCATAATTTAAAAAAAAAGCGTCGATAGCCGAGCACGCTGACTGGTGGACTCTGAGGATAAATTGTTAATAATTTAGCAGTACATTAATATAAATCTTTAAAAAAAAGCAATATAAAAATCTGTATGATAAGTTCCAAGTGTATCGTTTGTTAGGGCCTAGCTGTAAAAGATCCTCTCTACTATTATGACATAATAAGCATCATCCCAATAATGTTAATGTTTTGACTAATGTGTGTAATCTCCAGTTTTATAATTTCATAATGTACGAAGCACACGCTGTGTGGCCTCAAAGTGTTCATCAATATTTTCAAGTAACAATAGTTTAAGGTTTGTATTCTATATTGACTGGTTTTGATGTACGAAATAAAAATGTGTGGCAAATTTTACCTCACGCAATACTTACTGAACTGAGGTACGCTTTGTAAATAATTCTTATATTTAAGTTTTTACTGTACAATATGGCTAGATTCTGAAGTCGGTGGTGACTTGGAATTTATTGACTGCGATGGGGCGTTGTGGTGTTATTTGTAAAAGTTCGAATGGTTTACAGAATTGTATGTAACTGAATAGTTTTTGTTGATTTGGAATTTTGTAGATACGTGTAAAAGTTGGACAATAATAAACATTTTGAATACTCCGTTGGCTTAACTAATCCCGAGAATAGTTCCACTGAATGCACCTTATTACTTTTGTCTGAACATTGTTTATTGTTTGAATAATTCATCAATTGTGTTTACGTGGTATATTGTGCAGTGTTAATGATATTTCTAGTCATTGACAAAAATGTATGTCATGTATTTTTCGTCAAATATTTTATAAATTACACTTAATTGCCATAAGAATTAGGAAAAAAAAATAACAATTACAAATATGGTTGTATAAGTTGTATTCTTGTGCTCGCTTTTCAGGACATAGAGGTAGAATTTTATTTACGTATGAAACGTAAATTAAGAAATTATGCTAAAATAATCGGTTAAAATCTTGATAAGGGCTGGTATCCCGGAATAATGTTCTAATGGTTATTATTCATTTTCAATAGGGGGCCATCCATAAATTACGTCACACGAATTTTAGGACTTTTTAACCCCTCCCCCCGTCCTTGTCACAGGTTGTCACATTTTTAGAACCCCTCCCCCCTGATGTGACGTCACACATTTTTTAATTTTATGCATGTATTTAGAAATAATAAAAAAAACAGTTATTTTAATTTTTTCTTTTTTTTTTTTCTTAAACCTACTCAAACCCTTACCAGAACTCTCGTGAATTTTGTGTCTAACTTGCATTACAACGCCGCTCTAGAAGTTGATTGTTATTGCAAGAGAGATAATCTCATAGCGAGAGTGCTAAAGTATTAAAAATATAGATCGAGTTCGATAAATTTTTAGTTTTTTTTATTCACATATAAATTTTCGCGTTTTAGTACTTTAAATTTTAACATGTAACGTCACAAAGCTTTTGACCTCCCCCCCCCCCCCCCCCCTGCCCCGTGTCACACAATGTCACATTCTGGTGATACCCTCCCCCCCCCCCTTTAACGTGTGACGTAATTTATGGATGACCCCTAGGGAATATGCATGAAAAAAAAAACTCGTTTACATTTATAAAATAATACGTAAAATCATACTGCTAATAGTGAATTGATTTAGCCAAAAAATACCCGAGATATTTGATTTAGAAATTGCAATCAATATTTTTCGAAAATTCTTTCAGTTCTATGTTAAAAAATTATGCATATTCCATATTCGTGTAGCGGCATGTCTGTTGAAAGTATGGTGCTGAACTTTCAGCTGACCGCTTTTTTATTAGTTTATTATTTAGGCCAAAGAACCCCAAAAAACTAATAATATTGTTATCAGATACCACGTGATCGTAAACTACATATCTGAATCGACTGATGGTACTGTGACGTCACATTGATGTAAACATTATGGCTGCCATATCATCTTGTTTATGACAACTGATCATTGTTTACTATAGGTATTGGTACGTCACGTCCGTCCGCGACACGAGTATTATATAGTTTTTGAATTTTAATAAGAAACAAATTAAAAACACATTAGAAATAACTTTTTGTGGACTCAATGAGGATCCGTAACGATTTTAACTATGAATGTAGCTTTGTAGACAATTAAAAAACAAAATAAATGGTACCAAAATTTTTTTTCTACGATGAAAATTGACGAAGTTATGACGAAAAAACGGATCGCTCCGCCAAGCGGCCGCCTGGCAGGCGTGTGACGTCACTCGGCACTACATCACTGCTGCCGACTGTACCCGCGCGCAGCGTTTCTTGCGAACATATCGTATTAAATACTATACATATTGTTTTTTTGATGTTATGGTGGTGGACAAAGCCTATTCAAGAGGTTTAGTGACAATTTAGTGCAGTTTGAGCAATCCTACTAATTTATAAACACGAAAGTTTGTATGGATCGGATGGTGAAAGAAGTATGCGAGCGTATATACGTCTCTATGTCTTTAACGCAAAACCTACGGAATGGATTTTAATTAAAATTTGTAATAATATAGCTCATACATCAGAATAACATATAGATAGGCTACCTTTGATTGCGAAAAAGGGCTCGAAGGAGTTGAAATAAGGGATGAAATTTTGTATGGAAGTTTTTCTTTTTTGAAAGTAAAACCATGAAACTTGAATTTAGACACTTGATAAAAAAGAAATAAATATTTGTTTTAGCGTTTTTGAAAAATTTTGATCCGAGTGGGGATGAAAGTTCGTATCGAAGTCCAAAAGTCACCCTTTCACGCCTTCGATTTAATTAAAATTAGGTACATACAACATATACTAGACCTGAGGTCTAGTATATTTTTGTAGGATATAAGCTATCTTTATTTGTAAAAAAAGGGCATTAAGGGGTTGAAATAAGGGTCGAAAGTTTGTATGAGAGTTCGTCATTATTGAAGATTAAAACATGACACTTTGAATTTAGGCTCTTGATAAGTAATAAATAAATATTTTGTAAATGTTTTTTAAAGTTTGACTCGTTTGGGGATGAAAGGTTGTATGTAAGACTAAGCAAAGTCACGCTTTCGCGGCTTCGATTTTGATGAAATTTGGTACAAATATTGACTAAACGCTGGGAAAGGACATAGGTTACCTTTTATTTCGAAAAAAGGCTTGAAAGGGTTGATATGAGAGATGAAAGTTTGCATGGACGTTCGTCAAAATTATAATTTAGGCAATGTTTTTTTTCCCTAATAGGTGAAATCTTGACCTTTTATCCTCACAAGGATGAAATGGGTGATGAAAGGTCGTATGGAAATCCAAAGTCCCAAAAATGCAGCCCAAAATAACTATTCCACGCGAACGAAGTCGCGGGCAAAAGCTAGTACTACAGCTAGATATAGATAGTAGCTTACTAAAATAATTAAGTGTAATTTCGATTATATGATGGCGATTGTATGATGTATGATTTTATATTATCAAATCTATACATACAATTTTCAAAATCTTGGAATGTGTAGGTACTTTGCTGAACAAAAATGGAATTTTTTACTCAGTTTAGTTTAGTTTACAATGTTTATCTTCTATCATTACCGTGATTTCAGATATTACTTATACAAATATACATAATAATTTGCAATCATAATGTATAGGTACCTACTATTTTCTTTTCGTGCAAATATTAATACTAGAAAAATGCACTGAAAAAAATCGACTTGCCTCAGTCGGGACTCGAACCCGCATCTTCCGCAATCCGGGCGGCTGCGGTCTCGGTGGCGTATTTGGTCAACGCAACCGTGTTAATAAAGATATTCAGGTAAAACCGTTTAAAGAGGCAAGACGATTTTTTCCAGTGCATTTTTCAAGTACCTACCTACTTATTCCTCTATTATTTCTAACTATTAGAAATAAACTATTACTCACGGAATATAAATTATTTAAAAACATATTTATTGAAGATTATCAAGTAAAAAAATCATGTAAATATCTTTATTAACACGGAAGTTATAGTTATATGAGATGAAAATGAGTCAAAGTTCCTAGTGTGCGGCGACTCGGCGGAGCGGGCGGATAGTGCCGGGTGACGTCACAGCCATGCCGTAGAGCGCAGCGGATTAAATAAAATCAGTTGACGTAAATTGCTTTATAACTTTGCAACGGATGGACCGATTTTGATGATTTAAAAAACATCTTTATTGTGGTACAAAAAGGAATGTTAGTATGTATGTTGTATTAGGAAAAGCCATACCATTACGGGACCTCATTCAATTACAAAAAGAAATGGTTTTCAGAATCAAATCCACAACTAGCTCCTGTTTCTAGTCTTTCACGTTTTAAATCACGTCAAATATTTCCTAAAAGTACCCGCGCAATGAAGTTTTTGGGTATACATAATGATTAGTAAATACTTTTCGTTAATTTCGTTAGACTTCCTATACATGACGCTGGAGCCACACCGGCGCCGCCGGACCGCATATTTGTCTGTACGGATGAATATCGCACATAAGCCGCACCGGCGCCGCACAGAAACCGCGTGTAAACAGCATTGATGCAAACAGTAAAACAACGATCACAGCTCAGTCAGGATCACAGAAATAAATCTAGATGGAACGGTGAAGTGGGTGTGTCCCTCGTGCCGAAATCTTGTCATATCGACAAAATATCTCAAAAGTTCCGTGAGTGCGCGTCGAGACTCGTCACAGAACGTTATCAGTTATTAATTAGATTAAGACTAATATGAGTGCACTATCGATTATGAATATGATTGTGAGTGTGTCACCTCACTAATTAACTCAATGTGACGTCATCTAGTGGGCGGGGCTGGCGAAAACAGTGACGCGCATTGTTTGTATGAACACGAGTTATGATCGCCGTACTATGTTTATTTATTTCTGTGGTCGGGGTGTATCCAACGTCTCCTACTTCTATGATTTTGTTTCTGTTCTGTCTGCATTTGTAAATTAAATACATACGCAACATTTTTTTTTTGGTCAAAGATTCTACAGTATTTACAAAAGCAGGCGTCATTATTCTGTCGTTGGCAATGCGTTACTGAACTGTGATCGTTGCTTTACTGAGGGCCTAGCCAAGTGACCAATAAATTGCGTTGAACGTCTAACGAAAAGAATATCGCGTCAAATGTATGAAAAGTAGTCAAAAATTATCATTTCCTTCGCTAGAAACGTTGTATCGTTTTGTCTAGCCCCCTGTTTACCTCTGCCTCAATGAGGTTTCAGTCCGCCGACGGTGCGGCTTATGCGCGATATTCATTTGTATACACAAATATGCGGTCCGGCGCCGGTGCGGCTCCGGCGTCATGTAAAGCAAGCTTAGTGCGTTTCAGTGGAATTAGTGCTCGCATTCGGTCAGCCACACCTCTGTTGTTCACTTGAGAACTGTGTTTACTTTATAAACGTGTGATTGGAGTATTGTCCCTGTCATCTTTGTAAATAAAGTAATAAAATTTTATTTTACAAATTTAGTAGTTGTTTTTTTGCGTTGTCCTATTTTTTTTTTCTTAAAATATCTATTTGTAGCCGTATTTCTTGTAAAAAACACAAGAAAATTTCTTATTATGTGCAAGAGACCCCTGGCAGGCAGCAACGGGGATGTAGTGAAACCACAGATATATCAATCTAAGGAGATCGGTCGAATGGCCGAGTTCATAGGAAGACCGAGTGTCGCGATCAGCGGCCGTACTACATTACATGGTTCTAGTTGAGCATGCTGTAATATACACTATTCATTGCGCGCGTCATAAGGACTGCGAAGCGATGAAAGTTAAGCACAGCCGCAAAGGAGATCGGTCAAATCGCTGAGTTACGTATTCACTTGACTTTATCGGAAGGCGAAGTGGCGGCAATGTATGCCCACAGGGCATACACTTGTCACAAGTTAAACGCCGGCTTGGCCTATCTCCTTGAATTATTAAATCTGTAAGTGAAACCCAACACGGGCGGAATGAAAGTTGTTTATGGATAAGTACTTATCTATTTATTAATTTATTAGCAACACAAGCGGACGTTATATTAGCATTATGCTATATATTGTACAGTATGTTAAAATGGTTTTGTTTTAGATATTGTCCTAAAATAGTAATATTATTGAGTATACCAAAACTCCTTATCCTTGCATAATATTTAATATTAGAAATGCGAAAGTAACTCTGTCTTTGTCTTACGCAATCACGCCTAAACTACTGAACAAATTTAAATGAAATTTGGTACAGAGATAGTAGACTCTAGTCTGGGAAAGGACATAGGTTACTTTTTAATGCGAAAAAAGGGTTGAAATGGGGAAAGTTTCTATGGAAATTACGTCATTTTTATTGTAGCTATAAGCTTGAAACTTATTTTTTGGGCTTTTGATTACATATAAGTAAATGAATACGACATTCAAATGGAATAATTTTATTTTTGCGTTTACAAACTCGTAAATATTTTTATTACTAGAAAAAATGCACTGAAAAAAAATTACTTGCCTCAGGTGGGACTCGAACCCGCATCTTTGTTTACCATAAAAACATAAGCACCAAGCATTGACAAATTTCTACAGCGAAAAGTGGTGTCTCGGTGGCGTAATGGTCAACGCAGCCGCCCAGATTGCGGAAGATGCGGGTTCGAGTCCCGCCTGAGGCAAGTCGTTTTTTTTCAGTGCATTTATTCTAGTACGACATTCAAAGTTTGTAAAAAAATTACCCTAAAGGGAGTAAAAATAAGGGATGAAGTATTTGTATGTAGCCCTCGAGCGGTGTACGGCAGAATCTGTTTTCGGCAGTCTTGAGGTAAAGTTTGTTACTCTTTCACGCAAAAACTACTAAACGGATTTATTTACAACACGAACTAAGCGGCAGGTGACCACTAGTTATACAATAAAAAAACCGATAAACAAAACATTAGAAAGAAAGAAATATTTATTGAGACAATACAACAGACAAACTGAAATATCATATACAGGGTGTAAAAGACATGAACAGTCAAACGAGAACCATGTATTCTGCTCACCATCGTAACATTTTTCTTCCTTTAGACTATACCTGGGAAATTGATAGTTACGATTTTATTGAAGGTCAAAGTCATAAATTTTTTTTTATGAAAACGTATTCTATACGTTATTTCTTAATTATTGTCCAAAGAAACATTATCATTTTTTTTAGTATTTCATAACAAAAAATGGCTTCAAAACGTTAGCGTTCAATGTATCTCACTCGATGCGCACGGACACTAACGAACGGGGCCGCCGTCTGGCAAAATTATCGCGGTTTTGCGAGTTGCGTGCGAGTTGAGCCCTTTACATTGCGCGGTACAATTTGATTTTTTTTTAACCAACAAATAAAAGTCATTTCCCAGCAATATTGTTTTTGAAATATGTCTTATTTTGATGTATAGAATACGTGGTTCTCGTTTGATTGTTCATGTCTTTTACACTCAGTATAATAATTATGTCTCACATTAGATATGGCACAGTAAATTATTATGCAGTTCAACTTTCAGCTTGTAGCTCAATACACCATTTTAGATAAACTTCGAGTTTCTTTTGACGAAAATCGTACCTAGGTTTTTTTGTCTAGTATGGATAGCCATACAAGATACTAGGCTTGGAGGTTCGCTATGTAAGGATGGCACTGGAGATAGTAATGAAACAACTGATTGCTGATTAAATACCGACTGTAATATAATATTGATTCACATACATATTTAGGTATGTGCCGTTTACATGACATATCGGTAATGTGTATGTCTTGGCCAGATTATGGAATGTGCGGCATATCATGAAACGCTACTGGACGTAGCCCATTATCTAAAAATGGTAGTGGTCAGCAGTGATCAGTAGGTTTAAGGTTATTTTTTTTATGACCAAGCGGAGTGGACTGTGTGGGAGAGTCTAATCTACGTATGTGTATGATCAGTAGGTAACGATATGCCCATTGCCCAAGCATTTCATGATCTGGCCACGACATGTACAATATACAGTACTACATCACAGAGTTTCTTTTGACGAATATCGTAGGTATTGTCCTAGTACGTCGGAGAGGGTGTCTGTCCAGTAAAATCAATGACAATGTTGTCGCGTCCTGGTATAAATTGCCTGTAAAAGATAAAACTTTGATAAGTTGTAAGTAGTTTTTTATTGAGATGACGTGCCAATAATATTACGAAGTGTGACTAAGAATTTTATTGCTTATCTTTTTAATGGCTCTTTGATATGTACTGTAAACTATAAGTACTTCCCTATGTAAGCTGTAAGCCCCCCAAATAAATTTAAAAAATACGTTAGTGTTGTGAAACGTTGAACCCTCTGTTGGAATAAAGTTATGACTAGGCACAGCCAATAGCATACGCTCTATGGATAACGCTCTACACTAAAACAGTGTGAAAGGGTCGTGACGGATAACTGCTATGAGCACCGCACATCGCATCCGGCGCGGCTCGGCGACAGCGGCTGGTGACTGTGTATGCATGTATTACAGAGTGGTTAGTGTAAGTTTTTTAGTATACAAAACGCATCGATTCTAGTTGCGTTTAGAGCTCAATTTGTATGGGAAACATGATTTGCGCTTCTCTCCGCTAGGGGCGCTGTTCGCGTTTCCTATACAAATTGAGCTCTTAACGCAACTAGAATCGGTGCGTTTTGTATAGTAAAAAACTTACACTAACCACTCATCGAACGCGGGGCGGTGCGATTGCCAGGCGCGGGGCGGTTTGGGGGCCCTTTTTTGGGAGGAGCACCTTAAATCTTTAAAAAGGAATGTTTCCTTTCAGTAAATGTAGCTAACATTTACTGAAAGGAAACATTCCTTTATTTTTAAAAAGAAAATAAAGGAATGTTTCCTTTCAGTGCCTCCTCCTGCATTCACAGAATTCTCAAAAAGCTTACCCGAACTGGGAATCGAATCAACTAAAAAATAAATAAAAAATAAGCCTAGCCATTTTATTTTACAAATCAATGCAGTCGATATTAACGATAAATTTTCTTTAAGAAACACAGGTTTTTAGAAAGAAAAAACATTATGAAATCTAACATATAATTTTCTCTCGAATCAAATCAAATGTTTAATTTTATTATTGTCACGCGATTTTTGTTGGATATTGAAAAAAAAGAGTTTGAAAATGGAAAGTTTTATTTATTTTCTTGAAACGTTTAATTTGTGTAAAGTCGAATTTTTAATTAGACGATGTAAACTGACAGCAGCTAATGTCACTTTGTGAAATAATGTTGCCATCTTCTATGTAATAGTGATGGGTTCAGTTTTCGTTCACTCTCAGGAATGAATGATGATATGAATGAGTACATTGTTAATCTTATCTTACTATACGAAAAAAAGAAACTATTTCTATTTTACTGTATAAAAAGTAGGTCGATATCTGCTGGTATTTAATTATAATCACTTTTTTTACTATCTTCTTAAAAATAAGACAAATTCGGACGCGTCGGTCGCCATTTTGTCTGTGTCATGCGTCTTCTAACCTCTGGTCTGACTGCTCGAATATTTTCTCTGCTCATACGGTGTTTACTTGTTGTTTTTGTTAAGTTTTTTTGGCTATAAATGCACCAGCGTGTGAACACGTTGCAAGCGCTTACCGCACGCTTCCCTTGATCTGTGTTAAGAAACCGACACTAGTCTAGATCGGCGCAAGCCGAGCCAACCACAGTCAAACATCCCTGGCACTTATGGAGGCTTGCGAAGCCTCGGCAAGCGTGTAAATGTAGCACTCGGTAATGGTAAATGTAGGTACCTACTATACGCAGTCGTCGAAAAGTACGAAAACTCTTTCGTACCTACTTACATGGCACGACTAGGATTGGAACCCGGTACCCGATATCGGCAGCACGGCGTTCTAACCACTCACTAGGCTACTTTGTACATACATAATGTTCTCTTAGATTTGCGCGAGCACTACACATTATAAATAAAATTATTGCCCGACGTTTCGTAACACTTTTCAGCGTTTGTGGTCACGGGATGAACGTCATCCCGTGACCACGAAAGCTGAAAAGTCTTACGAAACGTCGGGCAATAGTAACAAATGTAAAATCTAATTACACGCGAGTTAAATCCGTAAAAGTTGTTTATATATGTTATTATTTCTTTACTTGCATAATGCATAATTGCATAGGTACATAAGTCTTAATGCTATGTTTTACAAAATATTACCTACACATGTACTGTTAGGGCATAGCAAAGGATAAAATATAGAATTATAATTAAAATCGTTAATAGTTATAAATATGTATTAGTCATTATGAGAACAATTTTATACCAAGTTGCGATTTTTTCATTCATTCACTTTGTCACAACACTATTTTTGTTTTATCAAAACCTGACAACCCAGTAAACGTCACTTGACTTCGTCTAATTAAAAATACGACTTTAGCAATTTAGGGCAATTTTGAAATTCGAACGAAAATCTTGGTATTTTTTATCGATTTCGTAACAAGTATTTTGTATTAATAATGAACACTTCAATGTCTGGATTGGTACTAACGGACGATTCGATGGCTTGCAAGAAGTCCAGATATTACGCCTCTTGAATATTTTTTATGGGGTCATGTCAAAAATGTTATTTACAAAAAAGTTTATCAGACTGTAGAAGAGCTAAGAATTGAGGTAGAAAATGTCATTTATAGCTGGTGTGGGGTAGGCTCGAGCCCCTCTGTGGGGATAATATATGAGCTGTTGAGGATGATGAGCGTAGCAAAAAGATTACATTAGATTTATATACAGGGCGTCCCACGACCATGCCACACGGAGGGAAAGTATATTAGATATTGAACGTAGGATATTTTACTAAAAGAAGACATCGTTTTATTTTTAATAATAAGTAGAACTGCATTCACAGATTTTTTAAAATCGCCTACCTCAACCGGCAAACGAACCCGCCAAATCACAGAGAAGATAATCACCGCCAAATGTGATAGAAAAATTACTTGTATTTTATAATAGCGTTCGAAAGGGCTACTCATAAGCATTATTTTTTCCTAAATAACCTAGCATATTAAATGAAACTAAGATCATAAAATTTTTCATTTTATTTAAAAAAAAAAAATTATCAAATGCTCAAAATGTGATCCGTTCTGTTGTATACAAATTCTCACTCTTTTGATAATTTCTCTCCCTGTCGATTTACTTATTTTTGCATGGTGGATGTTTGAAATAATACGTCTAAGTTCATTTTGTAACTCCTGCACAATGTTGTACCGGTTCCTGTAAACTAAATCTTTTACATAACCCCATAAAAAAAAATCAAGTGTGGTTAGATCTGGGGATCTCGGTGGCCATCTAATTTGTCCAAAAGTGCCGATCCAGGAAGGAAAATATTCATTAAGAAACTCGGCTGTTCTCCTACTTTTATGAGCCGGAGCCCCATCTTGCTGGAATATGAGATTTCGTCGATCTGCATCAGGAAGATTATTAATCTCATTTCTTAAAATCTCAAGTATTTCTAGATATCTTTCGTGTTCAGAGTTCCTTCGTAAAAATGTATTAAGAGAACCCGGTTACTTACAATCCCACACCAACAGTTGAAAGAAAAACGCACTTGATCATTAGTCTCGCGGATTCGTAAGGGATTCTGTCTGGACCAAATGCGATTATTACGCCGGTTGTACATACCGTTGTTACTAAAGTTTGACTCGTCTGACCAAATAATGGTGTTCAAAAAATTTTGATCCTCAAGGATGAGTCTCTCGATATGTTGGCAGAAATTAAATCGTCTTTCAGCATCTCCCGGCCGTAATTTTTGCACTAATCGCCCTTCAACATAACTTTTAAACTTGTATTTTTTCAGAACGCGATGTATTCTACTCTTTGAAAGTCCAATTTCTTCTTCACCTTCCCTCACTGAACTCTTCGGGTACGCTTCAAAGTAAATCAGAATGTTGAGTTCATCATCGCTGACGTTTATTATCTGCTGCTGTGGTTGCTGTAAGCGATGATCAAAACGTCCTAAATTTGTTAAATTATCCACCATTCTTTTCAACACATATCGAGATGGTGTGCGTCTATCGGGATATCTTTCGCGGTACCACCGCAAAGCTAATGAAATGTCTTTGTGATTTAAAAAGTATGCTTCTATTAAATCCAAATTATTTTGGTACGCCATGGTAAGTAAATTAACACAAAAATTGCTAATAAACGAAAATGAAACTCACAATAAACAAAAGAACAGAACAGCTTGAAAATTTACGTGTTCCATTTTCGAATTATTTATTTTTACTAATATCAGCCAGTTGCATGGTAATTGTGAGCTCATGAAGAAATGCATACAAGTACCTACTACACTTCATGTATCGCTTTATTATTATCATGTACTTACACCACGGAAATCTCGTATCTCAAGTGGGTAGGTCTTTGAAATGATAATGTTAATTGTTGGAAGCATGGCCAAGTCAGAGGAAATTTCCCTGAACAAAATTTTAAATAAAATGAAAAATTTTATGATCTTAGTTTAATTTAATATGCTAGGTTATTTAGGAAAAAATAATGCTTATGAGTAGCCCTTTCAAACGCTATTATAAAATACATGTAATTTTTCTATCACATTTGGCGGGTTCGATTCCCGGTTGAAGTAGACGATTTTAAAAAAATCTGTGAATGCAGTTCTACTTATTATTAAAAATAAAACGATGTCTTCTTTTAGTAAAATATCCTACGTTCAATATTTAATATACTTTCCCTCCGTGTGGCATGGCCGTGGAACGGCCTATATATGTCGCAGGCGGATTGTATAACACCCGGTTTAGAAAACGGCGCTACGGATTGTAGTTTATGAGAGTGATGACAATAATTCCACTCTGCTTGGTCATTAAAAAAAAATAACTTGAACTTACCCATAATAAGCGATCTCCATTCGATTACACAGACTAATATTAAAAATTAACTACGGATTTATCAACACACGGTTTTATTTGTTTAACATATCTCACACACTTCAATCCACCGCGCCGTTTTGTAATACGGCGTGTTCTACGATCCGCTTATATACATATATATATATGTCGACGAAAAATAACAAGAACCGTAAGTTTATAAATTTCCTAGGAAATTTATAAACTTACGCATGCAGTTTTTGTTTTAATCAAAATTGGGCTCGCAAATCCTTTGAATATTTTTTGATATTCCTTATAGTTTAGGATTTGGCCACGGTATAGATAATATTACCGTGATTTGGCCCTGAAGGCCCACTTGAAAAATATTTTTGATTTACCTGAACTTGATGCTAACTGCATCTAACATTCTCTTGGACGCTCGGACAGTTGGCTGGTGGGCTTTCTCATTAGAAAAATAGATCACTTCTTTAATGCCACTCTGAATGATCATTTTAGTGCAGTCAGCGCACGGAAAACGAGTAACATACATGATGCAGTCCTTCACAGCCGCCGAACTTTTATTGAGTATTACGTTCAGTTCTGCGTGGCAAACTGGAAATGAAAAGAACATAACTACATAGTACAAAAGTTAATCTGTATAATCGACATAGAAAAGCGTCGGTGGCGTAGTGCGTAAGAGCGTCGACTCCCACCCGGGAGGTACTGGTTCGATCCCCGCCACGTACCAATGTGTTTTCAAATTTTTAATTCATACGTACGTTAATCGACGTTTTTACGGCGAAGGAAAACATCGTCAGAAAGCCTGCACACATATATGAAGAAATTCTTAGGTTGTGTGTGAAGTCGACCAACCCGCACTTGGCCAGCGTGGTTGACTAAGGCCTAATCGCCCCTAATGTGGGGTAGGCTCGAGCCCCTCGGTGGGGACATTATATGACCTGTTGGTGATGATGATGAGTGTTTACTCCTGAGGCGGTCCCATCTCATGTTGATGATGTGATGAGCTGATGATGGAAGGTAAATGTATGTTCACCGATATCTCTATCATTTGTGAACCGCTTTTCAAAATTCTTTTTTCATTCGATAGTGTATACTCCTGAGGTGGTCCCATTGTCACCAAGTCAGGATCTGATGATGCAAAGCTAGGAAAATCGAGGGCAACCCTCGAAAAACAGCGGAAAGGGAGGGTTATTCATGTTTTTTATAAAGTAATTCTAGTATGATTGCGACTGGTAGTCATCTCATGTTGATGAGCTGATGATGGATGGTAAATCTCCTTAATTGTTAGGAGTTGGTTGTTGATTATTTAAATATTAAAGGTACCTAAAGACCAATAGCTGTGTTCTTTCAGGTAATTTGGGTGAGCTGATGATGAAACAAAAAACTCCTTAATGGTTAGGAGTTGAATGATAATTCTTTAAATATTAAAGGTACCCAAAGAGCGATATTTGTATTCTTTCAAGTTATTCAGGTGAGCTGATCATGCAAGGAAAAACTCCTTAACGGTTAGGAGTTGGATGATAATTCTTTAAATATTATAGGCACGTAAAGACCAATAATTGTATTTTTTCAAGTTAGTCAGGTGAGCCGATGATGGAAGGAATAACTCCTTAACTGTAAGGAGTTGGTTGATGATTATTTAAGTATAAAAGGTAGCTAAAGAACGATAGTTGTATTCTTTCAGGTTATTCAGGTGAGCTGATGATGGAAGGTAAAACTCCTTAATGGTTAGGAGTTGGACGATAATTCTTTACTTCTTTACTCCTATAGGCCGATACATAAATACGATTACGCTTGTAGTAATCCCATGAAGGGTTGAGCAGTGCCTTAGGTAACATTTTATTTTTATTTATTTATTTACATAAATCCATTTTGTCACATATCATTTGTCACATCTGACATTAATATGTATATTTCGTATATATTATAAACAATTATATGTATGTATATATTTATGTATGTTAAAAACCTGTTATGTATATTAATATTATGTAAGTAAGTAGGTTTTGTTTAAGTAGTTTTGTTTTTATTTACATAACGGCATTCATTTTCTGCACCGCCTTTTGATATTTCTGCACCCAGCTTTCCGGTTGACTGGTAGAGAATGCCTTACGGCATTAAGTCCACCATTTGTGTAGAATAAAGTTTAAATAAATAAATAAATATTGCAAGTGTCTATAGGCGACGGAACCACTTAACACCGGGTGGGCCGCAAGTTTGTTCGCCATCTCGTAATATATGTATACAACATGTAAACTAAATAACCAACACCCTGAATACAGGTGGTTTGGGATCGGCTTCCGAGTTGATTTCAATATGTTTTTTAGAAAAAAACGATTTAAAAAAAAAAAACAAAAAAAAACAATAAGTACCCAGAAAATATTGTACAACATTTTCTGGGTACTTTTTGTTTTTTTTTCAAAAATAAATTGTTTTTTTAAAAAAATAATATTAAAATCAACTTGGAAGCCGATCCCAAACCACCTGTATTCAGGGTGTTGGTTATTTAGTTTACATGTTGTATATAAAAAAAACAACAATTATTCACACTGAAAATAGAAAAATAAACAACTTTTTTAAAAAAAAGTCCAACCGACTTCAAAACGTATAAAAATAAAATATTATTAAAATGTGTGCTAGGTACCTGCTGTACTGTTTGAAGTCGGTGCCTTATAAATGTTGGTAAATAATATACATACATATGTTAATACCAACCATACATATGTTTTGAATCCAAATCAGACGGCGTGTCCTTGCCCCAGGGAAATTCATCATCACTGCATCCAATTGGCATCCCATTATACCTGATGAACAAATAAGCATATTTTGCGATAAATAGAGTCCTACTCCCTTGCTTCTCCAAAAATTGTCCGAAAATCACTATCCTTAACACGTTTGCTATTAAGTTCAGTACCCGTAGTGTAAGTTTTTTAGTATACAAAACGCACCGATTGTAGTTGCGTTACGAGCTCAATTTGTATGGGAAATATGATTTGCGCTTCTCTCCGCTAGGAGCGCTGTTCGCGTTTCCTATACAAATTGAGCTCTTAACGCATCTAAAGTAGTTGCGTTTTTTATACTATAAACTTACACTACGGGTACCTACAGTAACCATAATGTTCAAAAATTCGAAATTCCTTTTAAAGTATATAGCTCCAAATGGAAATATTTGTATTTCGACTCCTGTTCTAGGTAGGTAGGTACCATATCAGGTGGAGTCATTTGCTTGACTTTTTTTAAATATAAAAACTATTAAAAATGTATTGTGGTTGGCATGCAGTAATAGGTATTTTAGCACAATAAAAAACTGTAAAGTCATCACAAAAAATAATAGTTAAAAAAAGGACTAAAAAGCACGCTTTTATATTAAATCGGACTAAAATGTGAAAAATAACTTTTTAGTATAGAACCTAAATGATGAACAAAAAGTAATAGGTAATTATTATATTATTATTTAGAGAAAAGCGTGGGGTGCTCAATAACATTAGTTCCTGAAAATATTCGATCGGTACAATTAAATTGAGCACCATTTAAAAGTTATTTTTCACTTTTTAGTCCGATTTAATATAAAATCATGTTTTTTTTAAGCTATTATTTTATTATACACTTTTTAGTACGAATTATAACCGCCGATGAAAGTATTTATATTATTTAAAAAATTCTTAACACCGCCAATTTTACAATGACAACGCCATATAGTGACGTTAAACTGAGGGCCTGCAACATTCCTAACGTTTAATTTATTAAGTAAGTAGTTCTGGCTATTCTAATCAGGATAATGGGATATTCTTATCGAATTATTGTAATGTCATCGTTGATAAGTCTATAAAGTTTAAATGAAATCTGACCGTTTAAAGTGGGTCAAAATAGAGCCCAAACGAGCCAGTTACATACAAACATACACGAGTTACAAACAAACAGGTGAATATAAGCGTGTTTAAAAGGTGCGCAAGTCAAACTTGCACATGAGCGGTTTCTTTTGACGTGACAACGTCTTATAATTCGATAGAGCCGGCTGCACGCACGAAAAAACATGACGTCATGCGGCGTTACCTCGCTCTGAATCTAATTCTCTAATTTGAATTTGGAATTATGTTCTTTAAAATTTAAACTTTCAATGATACCAAAACCAGCCAGATACGAATCGTATAGCCAAAGAGATTTTATTACAAGTTTATTCATACTATAATGCGAAATCTATTAAACAAATGAAATTAAATTTTTCTTTTGAAAAATCAGTATTTTCTTAAGACGTTGTCACGTTCAACTATCGTCAGTAAACCGACTTTACAGACAACCAATTTTTTTAACTTACCCAATATCTACTATTTTTTTCTCTTTAGTAACCACACAAGCTCCAACTTGAGCGACTGGATCTTTGCTTCGTTTGGCGGCCAGCAAAGCGAGGGCCATAAAGTAGTCCTCCCAACGAATATAGTCTTTCCTCTTTTCTGTCCTCCTACAAAGAATAAGGAGCTTTAGTAGCATGGTAATAGATTGCATTTTTTAAACAATTTTAGGTAAGAAAAATAAAATGCTGTTGAAAAATAAAAAATGTTGGAACGAAGTTATGAATGGGCACAGCCAATAGCATATTACGTATACACTAAAGCAAGGGCCATGTCGGAAAACTCTTAGGAGCAACACAGAACGCACGCGCTGCGTCCGATGTGCGTTGCTTCTAAACACGCATAAAAAAATTCGCTAGCCGCGGACGCCGCGCCGTACCGCGTACGATGTGCGATGCTCCTTAAAGCAGGCCACCCACGCTCAGGTTTACCTGACAGTTTTAAGTGTTCAGTTAAACATGAGCGTGTATGCTATACAACTGCGCAGGTTTCCATAGCTGGTGGATAAAAAAGTAAAAATTTAGAGTTGTATGTATTTTTAATGCCACATAATAAAAAAAAAAAACAAAAAATTTCGTCCAAAAATTCAAAAAAAAAAATACGGGTGAACAACCCTTATCACTTAGGGGTATGGAAAATAGATAGTAGCCGATTCGCAGACCTACTGAATACGCATACAAAGTTTCATGAAAATAACTAACATTGTGACATGGAAATTTTATATACATGAAGATAAATACTCACGTGTTTTCGGTGGCCACCTGCTGCTCTTCGCTTGACTGGCCGGCGGTCACATTGGATGCAAGTTGTTCGCCATCCTACAGGATTTTTTATTAAACATTAATTAATATTATATATCTACACTTATGGGTATTTTCCCTTTGTCTTTTGATGACATTATGTTTACTAACCATCTTTGTGGCTCCGTTGTACTAATAGCAATTTATCAAATACACATTGTATTTATATAAGTTGGAAACCAAGTACTTACTCATCTATTGATTAGTTTATTACTTATAACATTTATCATTAAACATTAAGATAATTATGAAATTAATGCACTACAGAATGTGTTATCTTAAAAAGATCGATAAAAGTGCCACGATGGTACTTATATGTTTATTTCCTAACGCTAACCCACAGAAACAGTAATGGGTTATTTACCAAGCAAATTTGAAAAATATTGTATTATTCCTTATCCAATGAATAAGGCATTGGCTACAAGGCAAAAAAATGCATTAGATACGTTCTGCATTTCATGGAGATCAAATTGCCCTTTATAGCATACTAGCTGACCACGCAAACGTTGTTTTGCCTTATAAATAAAAAAAAAAATTAAGGGTGGACAACCCTTATCACTAAGGGGTATGAAAAAAAGATGTTAGCCGATTCTCAGAACTACTCAATATGCTCACAAAATTTCATGAGAATCGGTCAAGCCGTTTCGGAGGAGTACGGGAACGAACATTGTGACACGAAAATTTTATATATAAGAAGATAATAAATATCTTAGAAAATATCAGAGATTAAAGAACCTAGGGACAGATTTGCTGACGGGCCGTACCATAGAGTTAATTGGTTAAATATACAGGAGGAAAGGCCTGTACATCCGTTCTGGTTGGCAACGACTAGTCGCCAGGCGCGGGTTGTGATCGCAACTATTGTAGGTGCGTTAAGAGCTCAATTTATATGGTAAATACGATTTACGCTTCTTTCCGCTAGGGGCGCTATTTACGTTTCCTATACAAATCGAGCTCTTAACGCAACTACAATAGTACCGTATTTTATACGGAAAAACTTACACTACGGGTACTGAGCTGCGAACACATTATGTTCGCAGACTCTGAGTGCCTTCGCACATCATCAGACACGCAGATCGACAATGCGTGGCCGCTACACGTATGGCAGCCGCAGTAAGCGTGGGCCCAGACCTATCGGTCGTTCTGTTCTACCCAGAAAAGATCATAAAACAATGTGCCACATTATCACTAAAGAGCGATCTCTTCCAGGAAATCTTAGGATGTATAGGATTTAAAATAAAATGCTCTAGGGAAGATGGCGACGTTTAATTAATAAAAAAAAATCTTATATATAAAATTCTCGTGTCACAATGTTCGTTCCCGTACTCCTCCGAAAGGGCTTGACCGATTTTCATGAAATTTTGTGAGCATATTGAGTAGGTCTGAGAATCGGCTAACATCTATTTTTCATACCCCTTAGTGATAAGGGTTGTCCACCCTTAATTTTTTTTTTTAATTTACAAGGCAAACAACGTTTGCGGGGTCAGCTAGTAATATATAAAACTCTACTTAAACGCTACACATAACTTAACATAGGTACCGCTTTTTTGTTTGTGTTGATGAGATCTTTAAATGGCTTTAAGCTTAATAGTGTACCTATTAAAAATAACCCGTTTACAAAAACTGCAATTCTGACAATATAACATACAAATACGGGTCGTATTGATAACCCCTTTTTTTAAAGTCGATAAAATGACATACTGCATGTCCCATAAACACGGGAATTTTAGGATATGTAAATTAACAGATTCCGTCGATTCCGCCTTTTTTTGAAACTCCGCAACAAGTCCACACAGGAGCGCATCTGCCGGACCTACTGAAGCAAAATCACCGAGTCGGGCGCCCGGTTAAAAACGGGCTGTCTGTGCCGATATACGGGTACAGCACGTAACGGTATAGGTGTGTTAAATTAGTTAGAATAAGTAAGAACAGTTTTGTACACCAAATAAAACAATTCCACGCTTTGAGTTTTCATTTAATATTTTAGATATAAGTAGACTAGTAATTATATAATCATAAGGATTATAGATAAGCATAGATTATGCAACAAAGAAATAATTACGTTTTGTCTTTTATCATTTCCTAATAAGACTAAGTCTAGCGGCGTATAAATCGGTTTATCTAGTAAAATAATCTAATTTTTATTATATAATAAATATTTTTTCTCACTTTCTTTCTTTCTTAAAAGGTTAGAAATACCTAACTGATTAGTATGTTATTAATTATAATAATAGAAATTAGCATTAGGCATAATCTAAACATTGTTAGATACGTGAACAATAGTTAATTAATTAGCAATTAAAGATAAAGTATACCCACGATAGTGAAAATCCAATTAGAATTAAAACATTATGTAAAACCGACATAATGTTTTATGTCGGTAAAACATTATGTAGTAACAGAAAGAGAAGATGATCGTCCATCTCGGAAAAGACAATTAAGGCTTCTGATAGGTCATGGTTGATTGTTATACAACCCGATAAGGGCTAGCCGCCTATACAACATGTAAACTAAATATCCAACACCCTGAATACAGGTGGTTTGGGATCGGCTTCCGAGTTGATTTCAATTTTTTTTTTTAAACTATTTAATAAAAATTAAATGAATGTATATGATAACCTATTTATAATTATGTACACAATTTTATTTTTTTAACTTTACTTACGCATTATGCTGAAAGTTTCCATTGTTACCAACAATGTTTTATCGTTACACTTTGCTTATACTACGCACAGTTGTTAACGTCTTCGATCTTTTGTTCGGTTGCACACGCATATCGCACAAATAAAAAAATCTACAACTACCCTCTAAATGTAACTTCTTAATAAGTCGATATTAAATTATTACTTTGCTGTAACGCAGTTTTTTTTTAATTCAAAGGCACGCATTAGCTCGCGGTCCAGAATTCCTGAGACAGCGCTGAGTAGCTTAGACTTCGATTCGCACGTGAACACGCCAATTGGACTCAAGGGCAAGGGTCTAGAGTTTGTTTCCTGACGTGTGTAGAATTACTTGACGTGCACCAGAAATGGTAAGTGTTTATGAAGGCTCCATAGCGGTATGGGGAGGAATAAGTTCCGATGCTCATACAGAATTCGTTGCCGTACAGCGGAGAGATCCTTCAGGAACATGTGCCTATACGGTATTTATTGTGTACGACCAGTTGCTTTTTATGAACGTCAATGTTGGTCCACACGTAGCACGATGCGTGGACGAATATCTTCAAGACGTTGGAATCCAAAATTGGCAGTGACCTGCTCGAAGCCCAGATAGAGCACATCTGAGACATGCTAAAAAAATGAGGATGAAGACTTCTCCCAACCCGCCCTAAACACTCAACAAGCTCCGAAGTGCAGTGTTGGATCTTGGAACAGTCTTTCGCAAGTGGATGTACAGACAAGAGCACGTTGGGTTACCACAAACTGTCAAATTTTCCCAATCGATTATGCACTTTATATTTAATAGCCTTAGGTTGAAAATCGTTTGGAGAAATTTGACAGTTTTGTATAGCCCGACGTGCTGTTGACTGTACGTAATATCATCCGAAGAAACGCCCGATATTAAAATGCATAAAAAAACAAAGAAATTGTAAAGACATTTAGTTATGCTGTGTTTGATAACAGATTGTTAATTTGCGTGTGAATGAGTGATTTTGGAAACATTATTTTCTTAACTAAAACTTCATTAAAGACATTAAAAACTATCTTAAAACATTAGGAAACACATATTCAACCCGTTTACATTAATTTAAGTAACTAAAACAATATTAAACATGAACCATATCAAAAACTTAGCTTGGCCAAGTTTCCGTGCCGGTGAGTGTATCTTTGTTTACATTTAGTTAAACATGAAAATGTAATTAACTGTAAGTAAGAGTTTTATGCACTGTAAATATTTATTTATCTCTGTTATGACTTAATAATCATTACTCATACAACCGTAATATATTAAGTATTCATCTTTTTGGTTTTCCTTATTGGTTATTTCTGTAACTGTTGTATTATGAGGGGCATTAAAAAAAGAATGTGGTCTTATCACACCAAGCGAAGTCGAGTGTCTCGGTGGCGTAATTGGTCAACGCGTCCGCCCAGATTGTGGAAGATGCGGGTTCGAGTCCCGCCTGAGGCAAGTCGATTTTTTTCAGTGCATTTTTCTAGTATTAATATTTACGCGTTTGTAAACGCAAAAATAAAATTATTCCAGAATATTAAGTTCTTATAACGCCCCATAGTTTCAGAACCTTTTATAGAGGATTCATATTAGGGATAATAACACTCATGTCATACTATTATCTCACTCGACTTCGCTTGGTGTGATAAGACCACATTCTTGAAAAAAATCGATTTGCCTCAGGCGGGACTCGAACCCGCATCTTCCGCAATCCGGGCGGCTGCGTTGACCAATTACGCCACCGAGACACTGCTTTTCGCTGTCGAAATTTGTCAGTGCTTGGTGCTTATACTTAATATTCATGAAAAGTTTAATTACCTACTGAGTATGTATATGCAAATAAAAAAATAAAAATAAAACCGTCGGTGGCGTAGTGTGTAAGAACGTCGTCTCCCACCCGGGAGGCACTAGTTCGATCCACGCCACGTACCAATGTGTTTTCAAATTTTGAATTCATATGTACGTTTAATCGACGCTTTTATGGTGAAGGAAAACATCGTGGGGAAACCTGCACACACCTATGAAGACATTCTTAGGTTGTGTGTGAAGTCGACCAACCCGCACTTGGCCAGCGTGGTTGACTAAGGCCTAATCGCCCCTAATGTGGGGTAGGCTCGAGCCCCTCGGTGGGGACAGTTATAATGAGCTGTTGATGATGATGATATATGCAAATAAACTAAGTATAATGAAATAATTATTTTATTCGTGCTATTATTAAAATTCACTTAATGTTCTTTAGTGATGGCAAATTCCGTTCCCGATGTACTCGACGGAATATTTGTATTCAACACTTCACTTTTTTAAAAACACTTCACTGTTTGGAAATGTCCTTTGCTGCAATAACGATTTGGTCCCGGAAAGGTGATAGGGATTTGACGATTTAAAAGTACTTAGCAAAGTCCATTTAAATAAAGAGCTTTTTGATTTTGAAACTCAAATCCATCTTCGTCCTTATCGACATTTACCATCAGGTAGGTTAAAAGTCAAGAGCTTCCATGTCAAGCTGTCAATCGATGAAAGACTTTAAACTCCAAAATTCCCCAGAAATAACCCATCATCAGAAAACGAAAATGACCGTTCCGATTCTGACGATGATGATAGAGGTATTTGTGTTCAATAAGCCTCAAAAAAGTGTCACGTGTCACGTCATTACTGATATGCTTACTCCATCTTCCTACAAAAATTCAAGATCTCGTCCACAAGACAAAGACTGAGGATGACATTAAAAGCAGATCGGTTCCTTGCAAAAAGCCAAGTATTTTTTTTAGTACTTAACTTTGACTTTATTACATTCATACCCACTTATTATTTAGACATTATGTTTCTTTGGTAGTTAAAAGGAACAATAAAAATGCCATTAATAATAAAGTTGATCTCATTTTTGTTACTTTATTGTTAGTAATAACTGCATAACTAAAACTGATGACATAAATGCCAATATTAGAATAAGTTTGTGCTCGTGTGATTTTGTATGGCTATAGCTAAGTATAATAATTAGTGAGCTGTTGACTTTCAAAAATTGACCAGATTTTTTTCGGTGATATAATCATCATCATCATCATCAACAGCTCATATAATGTCCCCACCGAGGGGCTCGAGCCTACCCCACATTAGGGGCGATTAGGCCTTAGTCAACCACGCTGGCCAAGTGCGGGTTGGTCGACTTCACACACAACCTAAGAATGTCTTCATAGGTGTGTGCAGGTTTCCTCACGATGTTTTCCTTCACCGTAAAAGCGTCGATTAAACATACATATGAATTCAAAATTTGAAAACACTTTGGTACGTGGCGGGGATCCAACCAGTGCCTCCCGGGTGGGAGACGACGCTCTTACACACTACGCCACCGACGCTTTCTACGCACTACGCCACCGACGCTTTTGACCTTTCGACCGGCTGGAACTATTCCACATCGACCGGCTGGAAGCGATCTGAAAGCGGATGCACTCGGAGCCGGTCGGATGCCCTCGCCGCCGGTTGAATGCACTAGCAGCCGGTCGGATGCGCTCGGAGCCGGGTAGATACACTACAAAGGCAGAAACAGTATTCCACGCAGTCTAAGTTTTGTTTTCGGTGATAACGTGCCGAACTGCTGCGCGAGTGACAATGAGCATTCAATCGGAGCCGAACGGCTGCGCGAACAAGAAAAAGTACGCGGTTGGAGCCGGTCAGCTCCTGTTATTATTTCACACCAAGCGCGTTCAAGCATTCTTAATGACAAAAGCAGTGCACGTGCAAAAATAAACCTTACTACAAATATTAAAAACTCTGTTTTCAACGTGATAAGAATCTGCTCTCCTCTCCGAGCCGGTCTGTGTGAACGGACCCTTAAGCTACGGTGACTGCTTCTTCTTCACGGGAATGAGGATCCCGGGGACTACCCCGGGCGGCGCTGGGATAATCCACTAGGATTATCCCAGCGCCGCCGCCATAGCAGCCAGTGGCGCAGGGCGAGCCCAATAGGGTAAAGGAAGGTATGTTGGTGATAAAAATAAATAATACTAGTTTTATAGGCAATCGACAATGAAACAAAAAGTAAATTTTATTTATTTACATTGTTTAAAACAAATAAAAATTAGTTTTTTTAAATGTAATCCTAGATCATTAACGGTTTCTTCAAAGCATTAATGAAATATTTAGAATTTACTTTATGCTGCGCCTAGCCGACAGTTGTTGGGGGCAGGTTACGGTCATTGCGGTTATTGATGCGTGCGTGCAAAACTTAGTATGCTTCAATGTACACATGATATAATGTTTATTTACATTTATCGCCTCTTGTGTAACAGTTCGATACTATTTTCGTTTCGATAATAATCAGAAAAAATAGTGTTGCATAAATTCTTTTAGTCACATTTTTTTGTGGACATTTGCTTGGAAAAAGTTGTGTTTGCAAATGAGTGCTCTCAATATCGCAGTGACTCAGTTGTTGAAGGCGGTGCAAGCGTGCAGCTCGTCACCTGTCGTTCAATGGCTGATGAGAATTCTGGCGCTAAGTCAGGCCATTGCGCCGGCTGGATGGCCTCACAACTATTATTTGAAAGGTAACTTTATGACTTCATCACTAAATTGGTCATTCTTCAGTATAGGTAGATTCTATTTATGAGTTTATAATGTTTAATTTTGTATACCCACTAAATGCTTGAATGTGTTTTAACCTAAAGAGTAATAAATTGATTAATTACTCTCAGTAGACGCGGTGTCGGTACCGGGCTGGGTCAAACAATGAAGAAACACCTGTCTCTAAACACCTAAAATTTGGTGGGAACCCTCGGTGCAAGATCTGAACTTGACCGATTTTTCTGAAGTTATGACTATTTTGTACAGATGGAGAGTTGTTCGACTTCGTGGTTGTGGGTGCTGGGTCAGCCGGCGCCATCGTGGCTTCCCGCCTTAGTGAGGTTTCTCATCAGCGGATACTGTTAATCGAAGCTGGCGGCGATCCTCCTCTAGCGAGCGTTGTGAGTAACACTTTCACATAGCTATACCGATGTCATACATTTGTACCCTCTTGGGAATCGAGTCTCAGATCTCTGGATTAGAGACCAGTGGGCGAACCAGTAGATCAGGGGGTAACCAAAAATAACATAATAACGCTGATTTTTGTGTTTAATGTAGCATTTCCTCATTTATTTTTAGGTACCCACTTTATTTACAACTCTAATGGGGACTGAATACGACTGGGATTATGACATGAATTTGGATAAAGACATAGGCTGGATCCATAAGAATCATACGGTGAAAATGATTCGCGGAAAAATGTTGGGGGGCTCTTCATCTCTAAATTTTGAAATGTATGTCAGAGGAGAGGCAAGGGACTACGATGAATGGAACGATATAGCTCCTGGATGGAATTGGCAGACAGTGCTTCCTTATTTCAAGAAGCTTGAGAACATGACTGACCCAACGGTAATGAACAATCCATATAATGCTTATTTACACTCAACAGCCGGGCCACTCAAGGTATCCAGACCAATGCACAATTCGTACTTTAGAAAAATTAATAATTTGTTACTAAGATCATACGAAGAGATTGGCCTGAAACGAATTTTAGAGACGAACGGTAAACACAGTTTAGGAATGACTTTGCCACATTTCACGTTCGCTGATGGCAGAAGGTCCAGCACTGCTGAAAGTTATCTCTTACCTGTTAAACATAGGCAGAATTTGGCCGTCGCAAAACATACTAGAGCTACAAAGGTGTTAGTAGATCCTTACACATTAAAGGCTTATGGTTTAGAAGTAATCACTCCATCGGGAATGAAAATAAAAATTTATGCTAGAAAAGAGGTAATATTATCCGCTGGTAGTATAGATACTCCAAAACTGTTAATGTTATCTGGCATAGGCCCTAAGAAAGAATTACAAAAACATAATATTGAGGCCATAATAGATTTGCCAGTTGGTAGGAATATGCAAGATCATCCTTTTATACCATTAGTATTTTCCGGTGAACGAGGACTTGCAAGCTCTTTACAACATGTTATATCAGTGACAGAGTTAAACTCCTTACCTGCTCCAGCACAGACAGGATTTTTTAATTTAAATAGAAATGACAACAGAAGGCAGTTGCAAATTGTTAATGGACACGTTGGAGCATTTGCTTCACCTGTTATTCAGATAACTTGCAGTACTGTGACCTATAGAGGAGATTTTTGCTCTTCTATTGCTAAAGCTAATATAGTTAATGCATTAGACATTACTCTACTAATACTACTACATCCAGTGTCAAGAGGCAGAGTTACTTTGAAAAGTAGCAATGCTTTAGATGATCCACAGATAAAAAGTGCACTTTTGAATCGGGAGGAAGATATTGATGTTCTTTTAGGAGGAGTCAAATTCCTGGAGAAGTTAGTTAACACATCATACTTTAGAAGCGTAAAAGGAACTCTAGAAAAATTGGAAGTGAGTAACTGTAGAAAATATAAAGCGTATCCAGATAAGTATTGGCGTTGTTACGTCAAAACAACCGTAGCATCTTTGCAGCATCCCGTTGGAACATGTAGTATGGGACCAAATGGTGTGGTGGACGAAAGGCTTAGAGTCCACGGTATTGAGGGTTTAAGGGTGGTCGATGCATCTGTAATGCCACTTATCCCAGGAGGAAATACCAATGCACCATCTATGATGATTGGTGAAAAGGCTGCTGATATGATAAAACACGAATATGGGCTATTTAATTATATGGAACAGGTAATGCGTGGCGACGTTATATTTAGTTTTTACTAAACGACATTTGCCAAATTACGAGTACCTATGTGTGAGTTATTAAGTCGAATAACATGCTTGTACAGTGTACATATTGTCATATAGACCTAAATCAAACTGTATTGTTTATTAACTTGGATCATATATACCTATATGATATCAGTTTATTGATGATATAGAATGTGGTTCGTTCAGTATGCTTGTTATGCTAATGTATTTAATTACTATGGCAATGGTAACTAAGTACATAGTGCCAATTATAAATCATTCAAATTTATTTAAATGTTATTTAAATTGTTAATAAATTTCGAATAGATCGTTGTTGTTGCCCTAATTTGTTTTTTTTTTGCATTTATACTTGTTACAGCGTGGTTAAGTTACGTTTAATGCTAATTCAGGGTAGAATCTATTGAAGTGTTATCTGTTCAAGGTACAAGAACAGGCCGTTACCAAACAGGTAATAACTATTTACTTTGTATTATGTGTATGTATTTCTACAGGAAGCGACTCGGTGATATTTCTGATCGTTTGGTTAATTTTATGTAGGTTGGCAAAAAAAACTTAATCAAGAATAGGCCAGTAACCGGCTACTAGTACCTATGTATTTGACTAGACTTAGATATTTGTACAGTGTCTACACTATACCTTTTATAATTTTCAAAGTATTTGATCACGTCTGCCAATTGAAAAATTGAAAAAATATTATTATTATAACTGAAAAGAAGCAATGGCAGACCATTACCGCGCGTCTAACATCATGGCAGGCAATTTTGAGGTTAGCTACTAAAAGACATGAAATGTTGAAAGTAGTTACTTGTATATTTTGTTCATTATAGTCACCCCCTTATTCATAAAAACAAGTGAATTTATTAGAGATTTACAAATCTTTTGTCTCTGTCACTCTGGCACGAGATGAATGAGACAAAACACTTTTTAACAAGGTAATAACTAAAATAAGTTTATTGAGTGTTTATGAATAAGACTGTTAAAAGCTTATATTTATCACAGCAGACATATTTACTCATTACACACATCAGTAGAGTTTTTTACGTACAACTTTTTGGAAATGATCTTTTATACAAACCTTGTCATGATGGTAATAAACACAACAAAAAAGGAATTATCCAATTTGGTGCTGTGGTTCTAAAGTTATAGATACGTCGTGACCCGATCGTATAATTGGCCAGATCATGAAATGTGCGGCTTATCATGAAATGCTACTGGACCATAAAAATCTCGACCACTGGTCGAGTAGCCCATTATCTAAAAATGGTAGTGGTCAGGAGTGATCAGTAGGTACAAGGTTATTTTTTTACGACCAAGCGGAGTGGACTGTTTGTGGGAGAGTCCAATCTATGTATCTGTGTGATCGGTAGGTAGACGATATGCCCAAGCATTTCATCGATCGGGCCACGACAGATATATAAATATGTTTATGGATTCTGCATTATTTATTTGTTTTCTTTAAAAATCGAAGCGAAAATAATGACTCAGAATCTGTAACTTTATTCATATAATAATAGCATAAATAAACACCCAGGGCATTGTAAAGGCAAGGAATGTCAAAGCGATTCTCCGCTATCTCATTAGCATAACTCGAGTATGGTCTTTGTGATGGTAATGGCGATGGGTCTTCCCGAGACCTTAATGATAATGTCGCTCTCAACATCGCCGACCTAATGGTAACTCCACAGCTTTCTGAATTCAATATTAAGAAGTCATTAACTCGTAAATCTACATAAAAAGATTTTTTTGTATTTTTTTCAGCCTATCCCAAAAATCTTTACTAATTACCCCACATTAGGGGCGATTAGGTCTTAGACAACCACGCTGGCCGAGTGCAGGTTGGTCGACTTCACACACAACCTAAGAATTTCTTCATAGGTGTGTGCAGGTTTCCTCACGATGTTTTCCTTCACCGTAAAAGCATCGATTAAACGTACATATGAATTCAAAATTTGAAAACACGACATTGGTGCCTCCCGGGTGGGAGACAAAGCCCTTACGCACTACGCCACTGATTTCCTGTATGTCTGTTTGTATTTACACATCCTCGGTAGCGCCTAAGCTATTTATCCGATTTTGATGTATAAGGTGTCACTCGATTCGTCATTATGGTCCGCTGGTAACATAGGTTAATATTTTAACCGAATTTTATCAATAGCTCGACTCTTCTAGTTTGTAAACACCGATTACATGCCTTTTTTTCTGTAGTAGGGTCACAGTGTTTTAATCTTTTAGCTTTTTTCTTGGGTAGCCAGTAAGTTCATGAACAAATAGAAAATCAAAAAAAATTAAAATTAATATGTGAGTCGTTAAATTTCAAACATTGTGACCTTTACCTCACTATCGATTTTTAGTTCGAATGACTTGAAAAAAGATGAAATCATATTTAAAATAATTCAAACGGGTCTAAATCCACCGTACAACTACAACGCTGCAATTCGAACGCTAATTCTTCATTTAGGTAGTTCAAAGTTGGCCATGTCCTCACACTGCTTAACAACAGAACTCACGTCATGACTGGCGATGTCATATCAAATGTATCCAGCTCACCAGCTCCAGCATCAGTTGTCAAATTTAGCGAAATCCTCAAATGAAATACAGCCATGTCCAAAGATAATATCATTATTTATGAAAAACTAGGGCATTTGCAAGTGTTGGCGTCATTTCGATATTAATTATAAATTAAAATATTATAAAAGATACCAAAAAGAAATGTAAATAACCTTTCAAAAATTAAAATGCATGATTTCTGCCATTTATCAAATGGGTCCGCGTGATTACCTCAGAGAAAAGTTCAAGGAGATAAATATTCTGTACCGGCAGTGTAAGTTTTTTAGTGTAATAAACGCAACTACTTTAGTTGCGTTAAGAGCTCAATTTGTATAGGAAACGTGAACAGCGCCCCTAGCGGAGAGAAGCGCAAATCATGTTTCCCATACAAATTGAGCTCGTAACGCAACTACAATCGGTGCGTTTTGTTTACTAAAAAACTTACACTACGGGTACTGACTGTGTCATCACAATATTATATTGAAAAACTATGTAGAGTTACTGTACGCAAAGAAAAATATTATGCATTCTGAAAAATGGCATAGGTACACAAAATGTCAATGTCAAATGTCAATATAAAACTCTTCTTCACAGAAGAAACAATTCGTTTGTGGGCCAATGTATACTATTTTGCAATAAGCTTCCGAAGAATTTTAAAGATTTGCCTATTATTAATTTAAGAGGAATAACTAGGAGCTAGCTTTCTCAGGTTGTTCATAATACTTTTTACAATTAGGCCCTAAATAACCGAATATTTTGTTTTCCCGCCTTTTATTTCTTTTGCTCCCTCTCTGTTTTAAGGGTCGAGTGGGGGGTAATGACGCGTCCCCATTACACGGGCGAGGGTTAATGTGGCGGAACACAGTTTACAGCAGGCATTTGACTCGGCCACTGTTATAGGTCTCAGGGTTAACAGACAGTTAAGTACTTGTTAATATTGTGGGGAACACCTACTATTAATACTCTAGTAATAAATACAGGAACAATTTATTTTGATCTTCTATAATCTAATTGATCTTTTATGAAGATTTGTTAATTTTTTACCTTTATATTAGGTCCCCCCACCTATGAAAGTGGCGTTTTTTTCTTACAGACTATTAGCTGTGTAACTTCTTTGATTAAGTCGCTGTTTCAGTTTTATATTTTAATTATGAATAAGGACTATACTGTTACGGATTTGCATGTAGTAAACTTAGAATTATTTAAATGTTTATTTAAAAAAAAACGTGACTTTTATTTTGTCAGCAGAGTCAACTCTTGGAATCGTTGTAACTCATGGACAGGCCCATCTTTTGTCTAAATCATTGATGCAATACTTAACCAAGTCTTGCTCAATTATACACTCCAAATTTCAAACGATTTGACAACGGAGTTTTTTAGAAATTTTAAATAACGTTAGTATGGTAAAAACACATTTAATTGAAAATTTCATAAAAATTGGCGTTGTTCCATACTAACTCTATTTTTTTTTAACTATAAATCCTAATGTTAATCAATAAATTATGCAAAAATCAAGTCTGTCCATGAGTTAGTAGGCATCAAATCGCCAATTCTGATGAAGAGATTAAAGAGTCATTTTCACATTTTTTTCAGAATTTACCAAGTGAAATATAATTTAATTACAGACAAAAATATTGCAAAGAGTGTAGTTTCAAATAATAATAATAATAAGAACCTAAAACAACTATTGAATTAAAGAAATTGCAAGTTTAGGTACATGATAATAAAATGCCAATTTCATAGGTAAGGACCTAATATAAGGAAGAGATTGATGCTAGGGAACCCAGAAACCTATTTTTACTTACTCGTATACGTATCTTCCTAGTATAGAGGAAGTCTTGTAATCGTCAAAAAATTAGACCTCGAGATTTTGACGGATTTACACGTTTTGGACCCACATATTTTTTTTGGAATTATGTCTGTGTGTCTGTGCGTTAGCACGATAACTCGAGTGTGCTTTAACTTATTGCAACCAAATTTAACATGCATGTATGACATCAAAATATAAAGTTTCTATCAACTTTTGAGTCATCGATCACGAAAGTTAAGCAACCAAGTGCGTGGTCGGTACTCGGATGGGTGACCAAGATTTAACATGCTTGTATGACATCAATATATAAGGTTTCTATCAACTTCAGATTTTTTTCTATCGGATTGAACTGTGAATCTAAACTATTCGAATCCACTAAAACGCGCAACAAAATTCATCAAGAGTTTTCCAAGCGATTAGCAGTATTTCGGTACTATCCTTACTTCGTGTTTGTACGATGATAGGTAAGTATGAAGTTGTGTCCGACTTTACACATCTTTAGATTTAGCATTCGATTTTAGGAAAAGGACGGTCAAGATTCAAAATCTTTATTCACAGCTAACATTTAGGCTGGAGTTCACCAACATTTAAATAGGCGATTATTTTCTAACCGACTGTTTTTGACATTTTATCGTATGGAAGCAATATGGAAAAAATGTCAAAAACTACTGATTGATGAAACAAAACATGCCTGTTACCACGGGTGAGGCGCGATAGACTGATGCGTTTTACGCGGAATAAGAACGTAGTAAGCGTCAAATTGGTTTTATAAAAATAAGTCGTAAAGTATTCATTATTTTGTTAAATCCCTAGTAGGGCTGCTTTGTAATATAGTTTGATATTATGTATTAAAATATTGACGAAGTAATATGCATAGCATTGAAAATAAACTGATTTTAGCTGAAAATTAAAGGTAAGTTCGTGATATTTTTTCATGCTTAAAAATATTTCATTATATGTTTTCACCCAGACTAAAATCTTACAAATATAATGTAATATCTATTTTTAAAAAATGGGGTGGCTTGTGGCCTATTTTGGGGTGTAAAAATCAAATCAAAGATTGGTAATTTTGCTTTATACCCCCTCTTAAGTTTTAATCGTTTGTTTTACGTGTTGGTGAACTTGAGCCTTATTCTGATTTTTCCGCCGATTAGTAATAATAAAAATAAAGTAAGGACGTCAGTCAAACACATTATTTGATTTCATACGATAGTCGGATAGGATTGAAAAATTTAGCGAGGTCTTTATACGGTTATAGACACGTCTTTGGTTTGGGATACGCCTAAACGTAAAGAAAATAAGGGCCTTACTTTCTCACAATTTACCTCCTCGATAATTTGTTTTTCCACCCCGAGCTGTAAATCCTATAATGGCTTTTATTAAAACAATAATTAGATTGCGAAAGAATCCTCCAAAGCACGTAATAATACCCTCAAAATGGGAGCCTTTATCTAGCTATGCATCAAATTGAATAATTGTCCGCCAAAATGGCCCACCAGTGCTAAGGAATAAAATAAATTAATTTCACAGACAATATTTTTTAGGCACGGGTCTTTCGGATCTTAGCGTGTTTACACACGACGACGCAGCTGCAGCGTTTTTAGCTGTTGTCGTATGAAGACTTGCCGTCCGCGCCGCCGGCGCCATGTGTAAGGGTATACAAATCCAAGAGTGACTAAAGGTTTTAGCATATTTATCAGCTTGGAAAGGGAACACCTCTTTTTCTTGTTCTCATTCAAGGGGCTGAGGCCGTGACTCAGAGCACTTTGACCCTATGGGATCTTTTGTGCTTCCCCTTTCCTTATCCCCCATTCCCGCCCGCATTGAAAATATTTTGTATGAATTTCACGATGTTGGCGGGAGTAAGGTCTATAAAGTCCTCTGGTTTAGGGTACCCTAAGCCCATGACCTTTAGTCGCTTATTAGCTAGTGCATTTTAGTCACATATTATGTGCTCCATGCTTTCTTCATCCTCACCACACATTCTACAGATGGGGTCATCAGCTTTGCCTATTGTACACATGTGTCTTTTGTGGCAAAATGGCCTGTGGTAACACCCATGGGGCAGCGGATTTGGGTCCTGCTGATTCTTCCCATTCTTTTCAGGTAGCCTATGTGTGAGGATCCTAAAAAAATCTTAGCCTCTCACAACAATTCAAAACTGTTTTGAAAAATCGGTTAATCATGCTTTGTTTTCAAAATATTGTTGCTTAAATTCTATAGTATATATAATTTTATGAATGTTGTTAATTTTTAATATTTACGTAAAGACTCACTCACTCGGATTCGGTCATTTTGTTTGTCTTTCTGTAGTCTTGTAGAAGAAAACGTCGCGGCAAAATAGACTTCTTTCGATGACGTACTGAAAGAAAAGAGGAGATGATGGTTCTTTTCTGTTTCATTCCGATTCCGGAATCGGACTGGAACGAATCGAACTGGATCGGTTCATTAATGAATTCATACATATCGAGTGAAAGGTACCGAATGCAAGGCGAAAATTAACGAAAAATGAACCGTCTGAAACCAGCTTTAAGGGAGGTACGAACACAGGATGGACTTAACAATCCTCTATTCGCTTTTATTTTCGCTACGGTGACTTGCAATTTGAATAAATTAAACAGACAACACAACCGTGATTTCTCGTCATAAGTTAGGCGTCATTTACACGCTTAATCCGGGATCAATGGAGTTGGCTCGATCGTGATGAGTCGCCTCCTACAGGGATTATTCTGTAGTCACACGACGGGCTTAAGACATCCCGGCACCTGCTATGTAACACAATTTTAGTTGCACATATTGAAACTGATGTTGTCGTAATAATAATGGAGCAACACTGTTGTGTCATGGGTGCAGTACTTGAAATCGAATGTTCTTTGATTGATTTTTTTATGCTTGATAGGGAAGCTGTCCTTCATGTCTCCTAAGGTAAGTGGCGATAAGGCCGAAGACTCAGACTAATGATCTACTTATTCGTCTAAGGCCTAAGAGGAAATGAGATTCACCTGGAACCCTCAAACCACAGAGAGACTGGCTATCTTACCATTAATAGTCGGAACACAATAAGGCACTAGGTGGTAGACCTATATGTAGGATCGTCTGGGTAGGTACCACCGCCTTTCTTATTTCTGTCGTGAAGCAGTTCGCTGTGTTTCGGATTGAAGGGAAAAGTAGCCAGTGTAATTACTGGGCATGGAGGGCATATCATCATAGTCCCCAGGATGGCAAACGCACTTGCGGTGTTAAGTGATTTACACTTAAAATTGCAAGTGTCTATAGGCGGCGGTGACCACTTAACATCAGGTAGACCGCAAGTTTGTTTGCCATCTCGTAACATAAAAAAATCATGGCGACAGATTTTGATAAGGTGGTATAAGCTAGCCAGGAGGAGGTAGATGGCACCGCGGTCGCGTGTTCTTAGTAACAATTACGAAAGTTAAGCAACCAAGTGCGTGGTCTGTACTCGGATGGGCGACCGTGATTCGGAAGGCACGTTAAGCTGGTGGCCCTAGCTGCTATTGAAAGATAGCAGTCGTTCCCAATTAGGGTTGTTGTCAGGCAAGACTGGCGAGACCAAAAAAATGCACCAATGTGTGCGTAAAAAACAGTACTGTAGTCTGACACTAGCTGTCTTTTCTACATGACTGATAGGCCTACCCAGGCCTGCAGGTACGTGAAACGGTCTCGTCTATCGATCTCACTCTAATATACGCGTTAGTATGCTCTTTCTCCTTTACATTGCCGATCTACAGTTTCCTATTTAATGGGATCGAATTCGAACCGTCGAATTTATGTCGTTCGAGATTTTAATGCAACGCTGTAGTGAAGTGTAAGTGTCGAGCTCAGGATTTGAAGATTTTATGGCTCTATGGAAATGTGTTGGAGTATTTAATTATCGAGCAAAGGGCATTCGATTTCAAGTAGGAACCTTTCGTGTCACTCCTAGATCTTTAGATATAGGTACGCGCGTTATGCGAAACAGAGCTAAATCGAATTATTCCTCTATTCGAAAAGTCAGCAGTTCAGCAGACTTTTAGTTACTTTTTTACCCGACTATGGCGAAGTCAAAAGAATGGGTTATGATTAAGGTGTCAAACGATTCGTTGTTTTATCCAGGGTAACATAGGCTTCATTTTATCCAACTTTAACAATAGGAGGAGTCAATTTTAACTTGTAAAACCCGATTTTAACTGATTTCATTCCCTTTTCTTGCTGCAGTAGTTGGGTTACTGTTTTTGGACACAATATTTCTGCCTGTTTATGAGCATCAGTAGGTTGCCCTTGCTCTTCGGGTCGCCTACAATTTTTAGTCTTGATTTCATATGGCTGAACCGTGTTGGCCTAAATTTTTAACGTACTATGATTGTTTTAGACCAAACTATAACGGTGCTAAAAGAGCTATTAGGCTACACTCTAAGCTAACAGCTATTATAGTTTCGTCTAAAAATTGTAATCCTTAATATATGGATCTCTAATGATAAATGCTCTAAACTGTATTGACATAACTTTCTTTTTGCATTAAGTATGATGATTATCTAGAAATATTGAAAATTTTAGGCAGAAAATTTGTGTGCCAGTGGCTTTATTTAGGAGTATCTACAAAAAATTCGATCCTATATTCACCCGTAGGTTTGCGGTTAAATCTAGGCACTTGACAAAGTCTGCTGAGGATTTCGTAGTAAGGGTTTTTGGAATATAGGAATAATTCGATCTGGCTTTGTTACGCGTACCTATCTAAAGATAAGTTAGATTGGTGTGACACGGGGGTTTCTACTTCGAATGGCCTGATGTGACACAGCTTCACAATGACTTTTATTTTAGTATTTCTTCATCATCTTCCGACTGTGTTTGTGGTCATCATCATTTCATCCGAGAGACGCCCACTGTTGGACATAGGCCTTAAGGCCGCCCCAAAGTATTTTCGAATCGGTCCTGCGCTGCCCGCATCCAGCAGCTTCGCGCAACCTTTACCAAGATCGTCGGTCCACCTAGAGCGCCACTATCCAGCCTACCAACGCTGTGCCTCCCGGTACGCGGACACCGAGGATCGCCACTCGAGGATCTTTTCGCCCTAACAGAATTAAGTCCTCCTCGCAATGTGCCCTGCCCACTTAAGGTTCGCAATTCTTTCTTCAATCTAATATGACTTTTTCCTTAAGATAATAATTTTCTCGTATGACAATTATTACAGCCGTGTGATGTCGGCAGAGTAGAATAGCATCTCCCCATATCCTCCAATGGTCGTAGAAGGCAACTAATGGATCAGCAAAGGGGTATCGATCACCTTATACTTCGTCCACCAATGTGGATTACATTGGGCAAGCGTGGTGGACTACTGCCTATACCTATTTAGATGATAAGGAAAGGCCGTGTGTCCACGCAGTGGGTCGAATTATAAAAGCTGTTATGCTGATATTTTTCAAATTAGAAAAATACTTTGAAAAAATCGACCCCAGGCATTTTTTCAGTGTACCTATTTTTTCTAGTTTGATAAATATTTACGCGCTTGTAAACGCAAGAATTATACCATAACTGTTATGATGATGTCAATTATTACGACAGATATGCGTAACTCGTTTTTTTAGATGTTTGTAACGCGGGCTTATTTTCAAAGATGATTTGAGCACGGTAACCGTGATTTGAGTAAGATGTGATGTGACAACAATACTTTATTTATGCGCACTGGCTTAAATTTTCTCATTAGAAGAGATTTACAGGACTCTTTAAATCCCTTTGATTTTTGATTCAGAGATTTGAACAGAATACCTGCAGTGCGTGCAGGTGTTCTAATTAAATTTATAATTCGGCGTGATTTCTATAAGTACTCGTATATTAAAACAAACGTTGATACTAATAAACTGCATCACATCACTGGATTTAGTATTTGTCGTGAAAAGTCCAGGTGGCATTTATGAGGGGACCCCTATAAAATATCCCCTCGACACCTTCTACAATATTATCACAAGGTGTGACGCCACGTAAATATGGTTATTACAAATAATATTGTTTATTGGTTTCCAGACATGGTTTAGTTGATGGAGGATATGGACATGGTTTCAGATTAGGTGCCATTTGTGGACAATTATTAATAGTTTTATACAATTAAAAACCCCGACAAAAAAGAGGGGTGTTCTGAGTTTTATCCTGTATTGTCGTGGCATTGTTGCGCCCAAATGGATGATCCGTTTTTAGGTTTTTTCTTAATTTATTTTTGTTTGAAAGGTATTTTGAATTCGCAAAATGTCAAATAAAAATGAATGAATGAAAAAGCTCTTTATTTAAATGGACTTTGCTAAGTAGGTACGTTAATCATCAAAAGCCCTACTACCATTTCAGGATGAAATAATTATTTTATTTATAATTTCGTAACCTATTGAATTGTAGTTCAAATGTCATTAAAACACATTGAATTGTAGTGTAGGTTGGTAAATGATTGTTAGGTTCAAAGATAATAAAACAAAACGAAAAGCTACTTTATTAGGTAGGTAGGTATTATCAAGTAATTACCTATATCAAAGAAATATTAAAACAAAAGACTTAAGAAAAATTTGCTAAAATGTTAGGAGGTATGGATTAATAACTATAATCTTGTAACCTACAGAATGTTTCCTCAGACGAATTGAAATTAAAGGCCGCACCACTCTCGGGTGTCAATCTAAATTGGCCGCGTTGGAATCACCAATCGATCACGTACCAAGTGTATTGTTTCTCAAGACCATTTGTCTGGATTTGGCTCCAATTCGGGCGGGATAATGTGCTCGCGGATCAACATCTCGGGCTGATATACCCCATTTGTTACAACAGAAAGGTAATGCGTGCTAAGAGCCTATTCACGACGATTTTTACATACCTACATAAGATGGGTGGACCATGGAAGGCTACTGTAACGAATAAACAGTTTTTTATTAGTCTATTTGCTGGATAAATGAAAGAAACAAATTATTAGGTAACACTTTGTTTTATTGTGTAACATATAATTGTTTTCTAGATTATAATCACTATCTAATGTTATTTGTATTGTATGTAATGTAGGAAGTGACTCTTACGCACGTATGCACAAACAATACTTATCATAGTAAAAAACAATGCTATGTAAAATAAGGCATTTCTCAGTGCGTGCCATATGGTAAGTTCAAATATAAACTATTTATAACATTCGGTACATTCTTAAGAAGTTATATCAAACAATAGCTAGGAAAAATTTGTAGGTACGTAACGTAGCTAAAAAAATTAAAAAAAAAACAAAAATTTCATTAAGAACGATTTAATTATCCTATTCAATAATAAAAATAGCAACGAAATATTTTTTGAAGTCTTTAAACACTAATTCAGGTCTGAAAGGGTTAAATTGTCGTGGGTGATAAAAACGTTACGGTGAGAGACAAATTCGCTTTATTACGTATGTGCGTGATCGAATGTGTATATGTACTTATGTATGTGTAAGAAATAACCAGAACAATTGAATTGTTGTATAAGAAAGTGATGTCCTATAAAATTAGAAGTAGTAATGTATCTTTTTTGTACTTTTATAACCTGTATTTATGTAATAAGTTAAGCAACTGACTAATAATTTGTCTAAGTAAGAATCAACTGCCGAATATTAAGTAAGATCGCATATCACTTCAGGACGACTGCGTTTATTTGGTTAAGTATTTTTTGTTGTGTTTGTAATTATCATGAAAGAAAATGTTTAAGATACAATGTCTCACGTAATTGTTTAACTAACATTTAATTTATGCAATGTCAAATATAAAGAAGTAATAATTTCGTTTGGTCTCACTTTCCTTTACGACACCGCGTGCCTGAACCTAGGCTCGAGACTTTAGAACGTTTTGCTCTATTTTTTTATTTATTTTTGGGCACAATCACAAGATACAATCCAATTGTTACTCGTTGCGGTGTGGCTCGTTGGGAATTAACGCTCCAACTAAGCTAATGCACTTGTGCTATCATTCTGCAGACCCTAGCCGCAGGCGAAGAGTCGGGCGGCGGAGGCGCCTATACGCCACTCTCCAACCGCCGAGTCGGGGCGGTGGGTGCTAGAATAGGGCTCTAGCATCCACCCTTACCACCATCAGGCCCTGGCGCTGAAGGGTTGTCCGTGAGTACTCGATGGACAACCTCTTTTCCGGGGAAAAGTACTACCTACTATAAAAAATCGGGAGTGGTCTCCCCTTGACTTTGTCGTATACCGGAAACGACTCAAAAGTTGATGGAAACCTTATATTTTGATGTCATACATGCTTGTTAAATTTTGGTCACCCATCCGAGTAGGTACCGACCGCGCACTTGGTTGCTTAGCTTTCGTGATCGACGCCTCAAAAATTGATAGAAACCTTATATTTTGATGTCATACATACATGTTAAATTTTGGTAGCCCATCCGAGTACCGACCGCGCGCTTGGTTACTTAGCTTTCGTGATCGACCACTCAAAAGTTGATAGAAACCTTATATTTTGATATCATGCATGCATGTTAAATTTGGTTGCAATAAGTTAAAGCATACTCGAGTTATCGTTCTAACGCACCGACACAAACACAGACATAATTCCAAAAACGGTATTTTTGGTCTCAGAGTGGATTAAGTAAAACGTGTAAATCTGTAATTCCAAAAACGGTATTTTTGGTCTCAGAGTGGACTAAGGGACCAAAACGTGTAAATCCGTCAAAATCTCGAGGTCGAATTTTATGACGATTACAAGACTTCCTCTATACTACGTATACGAGAAAGTAAAAAAGGAGTGGGTTCACGTTGGTACCCTAATAGCGGCAGAGTTCGATCTCCTTTCACACAGAAAACGAGTCCACTCGGCTACCGACACTTCAAACGTCGCTTAGGGCACAT
Organism: Elophila nymphaeata; assembly: GCA_955850985.1. Taxonomy (NCBI): domain Eukaryota; kingdom Metazoa; phylum Arthropoda; class Insecta; order Lepidoptera; family Crambidae; genus Elophila; species Elophila nymphaeata. Next base: position 9,025,879 of record OY039086.1, on the reverse strand, counting down.
CAGACTAGTCAATATTTAGGGGAACGGCGGTAGTACCTCGAACTTACACAAGACAACAGTCCAATAATAATAATTTTAGTTGCAGCGTGCGAGTGTGACTTTAGTGTTGCAAGCGTAATATTGTGACTTACAGGTAGGCCGTAAGCTTGTCTGCGAACCACTTAATATTTTCTTCATTAGTAAGCCCGTGCGAAGCCGGGCTGATCAGATCCGCTCCACTACTCTACCTTAACGTGTGCATCTCTTTTATTGACACTAGAGCCTCTCATTACGAATAGTTTGAAGCGAGCACAGTTAATTACAATTGTAGAGACGCCCTTCTTTGATTCCTGACGTAATTGTCATTTAGAACCAGAAAGGGGGACGGAATGAGAAGTTTGTGTTACGACGGATGACATGGTAAAGCGAGATGTGGTTAATTCAAAATAATAATAACATAAATACCAGTTGAAAATAAACCTTCAAAAAAAATGCGCAGAAAATTGGATAATTAAAACTACAAAATGCCAATGAAAAAAAAACTTATTATTAATTAAAAGTAAAATTACTGCAATTACTTATATTGAATTTTGCAGTCTTGTTGAGAGCTAGTATCAAAAAGCGTTTTTGATTCGAGATTTTACAAATCAAAACAGCTCTTTTGGAGCTGGAGACGTAAAAATGGTTTCTAACAACCGAGTCCCAATGACATACGACTCTCAGTGTAAATCTGAACTTATACCACAGTTTATTTCGTCCGTAACCATTCCTTCGGCCCTCACATCTATCACAGTCGGAGGCAATAAGTTGGGCTTGATTCACACTGGACGGGGGTCGAAGGAAAAACACGCCATTATTTATGCACGCGCCCTAAGGTGTATCATGTTGCGGCTGAACTGATTGAATTTTCCGGGTCTGCACTTTGTACTAGGCGGAGCGGTTACGCGCTTAGATTAGTAATAATATTTTCCATTATACTTTTAGCAATTTCAAATGGAAAAAAAGTATTTAAAATATGTTAATTTTACCATTGATTTAGTGTCGTACGACGTAAAAATATGTTCGTTAATTAAAACATTGCTTTTAATTTCTATGTTACGTAATCTCATGAGATAATTGATGTTCGATACAACGTTGCACAACAATAGCGTCGGTGGCGTAGTGCGTAAGAGCGTCGTCTCCTACCCGGGAGGCACTGGTTCGATCCCCGCCACGTACCAATGTGTTTTCAAATTTTGAATTCATATGTACGTTTATTCGACGCTTTTACGGTGAAGGAAAACATCGTGAGGAAACCTGCACACACCTATGACGAAATTCTTAGGTTGTGTGTGAAGTCGACCAACCCGCACTTGGCCAGCGTGGTTGACTAAGGCCTAATCGCCCCTAATGTGGGGTAGGCTCGAGCCCCTCGGTGGGGACATTATATGAGCTGTTGATGATGATGATGATGATGACAAGGTTGCACCATCTCAATAAAATAGACCTATAAAGTTGTTCAATGCGTCAAATCTTGGCACAATAATTTTGTATAGATTTTACAAATTTCTGTTAATATTATAGAGCTTCTTAATAATGATAATAGCTGGATTACCCTAGTCTAGCTAGACTGAAGTCAAGATGTCTATACTGTGATCATCTCATGAACGCAAGGCCAGATTTAGGGGGGGGGGGGACAAGCCGGACATAATTATGTCCAGAGCGGCAAAAACGAAGGGCAGCAAAATTGAGAATTAATTGCGGCTAAAAAGAGAATCGAGCCGAATTGTACAATATTTTATGGGTACAAATATTTTTTTGTTTTTTTTAAAAAAAAATGTTTTTTTTTTAAATATTGAAATCAATTCAGAACCCGATCCCAAACCACCTGTATTCAGGGTGTTGGTTATTTAATTTACATGTTGTATATTTGACATACACCCATACAGCCGTCGTGGTGGTGTTGTCGGTAAATGTATTAAAATAAGCTTTTTACAGTAAACCATAGCAGTTTGTATGTGTGTTATATGCAAAATATCAACTCAAAAAAATGCTGCCTAAAGGTTTGCATGCGAACGAAGTCGCGGGCGAAAGCGAATATTTATATAAAATGGAATCATTCTTTAGTTTATTGTCTCTAGGAGTCAATATGGTATAACACGGCAACTTCGAAAGTTCTCACATTTGCGCCACATGTTGCGTTCGCTCGTACACGCCGATTTTATAGGGGAGACTTTTCAATAATTTATATCATATTAACACATGCTACACGGATCTAGAAAGTTCTCTCATAATAAAGATATGTTACACGCGGTGTAAGGGACGGCGGGCGTAAAGAGAATTTACTGTACGTGAAATAAAGGTTTATTTTATGGTTTACGCTGATTGTCCACCACCGTCGTTACCGTGACGTTAAAGAGAACGAGATGGCGACGCCGAGGTAGCAATAGCAACTCATACGTCATGATTGTAGAGAAAACCATAACTTTTAACATAAGAAAACTAACATAATATATAATAATAATAATAATATATTTCCACGCTCAAACCAATTATCTAGTCCGAAGTAAGTATCATTAAGAACTTGTGTTACGGATACTAGATAACGGACATTTTTTTTTTATATACTTATACATATTTTTTTTTTATATTTTTAACAAATAAACTTAAATAAATATATAAACAACCATGACTAGCAAACAAATATTGGTGTTCGTCACACAAATATTTGCCGCTACCAGGATTCGAACCCGGACCGCTTGATGTGTAGGCAGCTATATCCACCAAGACGGCGTCACTCCAACAAATTTCGGTTCTTCAAATTATGCAAATCTCGCTTACCATACACATCATTCGCAACTGAAATAGATATGTTTTTACACAAAAAACTTACATTAAGAGTATAGATGTGACATTCTAAATATCCATTTGTGTAATGGTAAGAATTCGGAGTAAATATTACTAGTAGAGGCAATAAATAGAGCAACAAGTGTTAAATAAAAAAAACCCGGCTCTCTCTCTCTACACTCTTTCCTGCTCTATTAAGATGCTTCGATCACAGTCTCTATCTATAAAGCACTCATTGAGGCCAATCCAATGATCCCAAACACAACACCTTTCCTGTAATTTGGTGAGGAGTTGGGACTGCTGCAGATTCCAGGTGACGCTGCAGCATAAGAAATATTATTAAAATTACAGCAAACCAAATTTCGAATCGATCAGACCTGTGAAAGGTATTCAGATCCGTTCATAAACTATAAAAGATCTGATGATCTTCACATGACTGAAGAGATGAATCATATCTAAGAACCACGCCTGATCAAACTACTTTTTACAAAAAAAAACTTAATCAAGATAGGATCAGTCGATTGGCAGCTAAAGCCGCGTACGCACGTACGAACAAATTTGTTGCGTTGCATGATACGCAACAACTTGGTTCGCACGTGCGTACTACTAACGAACATCGAACACTCTCTTCGTCAAACATATTTGCGGCGATCCTATAGTATGTTCTGTATGGACGGTGTTCGAAGTGCTTTAATAAATGTTACGTAACAAAACTGTTCATTTTGTCTAAAAGTAATGTATTTTGATTTCGTTTTTTGTACAAAACTGTTTCCCACCACCTAGGATCCGCTTTAGGAAACAATATTTCGTGAATTACTGCCAAAACTAAAACTTTCCACTACGTCACAATCGACCACTTCCAACGGCGCCACCATGGCTATTAAAATAGAGTTCGCGACTGTTGTGCGCGAACTCGATTCGAACTATGTTCGCGTTCGTATTCGAATATGCCGTCCATACGTACGAACTAAATGTTCAAGTTTGATTTTGTGTTTGCTATGTTCGTGTTCGTACGTGCGTACGCGGCTTAAGATACCACGATGATACATACACAGATACACTAAACATGGGAGTTCGAACTTATAAAGTACTAGCTTCTGTCCGCGACTTCGCCTGCGCTATCAGTATAAATTATAACCTATATGTTATTCTAATGTAGAGCTTTAACATTGTAAAGTTTCATTAAAATCCAATTGGAATTTTTTGCGTGAAAAGTAACAAAGACATATCCAGATATCCATCCATACATCTATACATCCATACAAATTTTTTATAATATTAGTAGGATTACACCCCACTTTTTATTTTGGTTAAAAACGGTTGTCTATCTATTATTTGCCATACATGCTCCTTGTAAGTTACAGCGAGAAGGCCATCAAATAGGTTGCTTTCAGATTCATGTCACTTGAACCATGCAAATCTTAAAGTGACTGTATCGGGGGTGGATGTAAAAAGACTCATTGTTCTCGAACAGGATAGGGGCCAGCAAATGAGGCAATTATTTACATCCCTATGCGGTGACGTCAGCTTGTACTGACGACAACACATTTTATATAGAAAAACCAAGAAACCATTAAAGGATATTTTTTCTTGATTTCCATTTCTATTCAATTTGGTACTTAAAAAAATATATCCCAAACAAAAAAAGAATAAATTAAAACAGCAAAGTGCGAGTTGGACTCGCGTACCAAGGATTCCGTACAAGCTTGTCGATTTTTTTGTGACGTGTCTACAAATTTTTTGTATTTATTAAGTTACAAGTTCAAAAATTTTAATAAACTTGGCTTCTTGCCAAAATTATACATCATCTTGCTTCTGAAAAGAATAGTCTTGAGAAACAGGTATGCAACGAAATGGTACTACAAGAGATCCTGTTTTTAATCCCGACGCAAAAAGAGAAATGTAATAGGTTTAAGGTGTTTGGCGGTGAAGTGGGTGTCTGTATGTGGCATTCTAAAGTTTTCTCAAAATCATTTTTTTCATTCATTTAGGTACATTAGTACGCTTATGATATTCAGTTTTGAGGTATACAAGGTGTTTGGTACATGGGGTATGAAGCCGGCACCTACCCATGCTAACATAGTCATATAAATACTATGGTGATATTAAAAATTTAAAATTGTAAAAATATTTTTTTTAAATTTTCCATACATTTTGTTTTTTTGATGGTGCTATTTGTATGGAGTGTTAATTTTTTTTTACAATTTAAAGTTTTTGGTATCGCCATAGTATTTACATGACTAAGTTTAGCATGGGTAAGTGCAGGCTTCATACCCCATGTACCAAGCACCTTGTTTATGGAACCCTAAAAAATATTTGCGCAAATTTCGTCCTTTCGATATTTCCAACGGCTGCAGTCTCTAGATCCTTGGGCTGCTGACTGTCCGTCCGACAACACAATAAATCTTTTTGTGGATTATCCTGTATCGGCTTGCTTCTTTGTCCGCTCCTTGCTGACGCAATGGTTCTGCAGTTGCTCTTAATGTCTTTTATGTCTTACCAAGTCGATATTAAATTGGGTCTGAGGCTTTGGGTCGCTTTACAGATGAAGCGGCCGCTATTTGTGATGTGTTATCTCATTTTTATCAAAAAATCTAAAAGTTATTTATTTAAATGGACTTTTTTGTTTTAAGTACGGGCAGTATGGTCATAGAAACAGGTTGCTAGAATATTGCTAGGCATATTTGGGTAGGTACTTGATGCAAGATGAAAACCCTAACATAGAGCAGCAGACCGGGTTGGGAAGTAGTGGGGCTTCAAAGTTGCAATATTTTTTTTGCATAAAATCGGGAGTGGTCACCCCTTGAATTTCTCGTATACCGGCAACGACTCAAAAGTTGACTGTGATACAAAATATAATATTTTGTATGACATATGCATGTTAAATTTTGCGGTAACCCATCCGAGTACCGACCGCGCACTTGGTTGCTTAACTTTAGTGATCGGCTACTCAAAAGTTGATACAAACATTATATTTTGATGTCATACATGCATGTTAAATTTGGTTGCAATAAGTTAAAGCATACTGGAGATATCGTGCTAACGCACAGACACACACAGACATATATCCAAAAACGGTATTGTTGGACTCAAGGAGGTCCAAAACGTGTAAATCCGTCGAAATCTTGAGGTCGAATTTTTTGATGATTACAAGACTTCCTCTATACTACGTTTAGGTACGAAAAAGTCAAAATAAATAAGCCAGTTCATTTAGGCAGTTCTTTTACTTTGCCAAATGCGCACTACCGGGGCTGTCCTAACAACACCCTGAAAGCATTGTGGTATGGTAGGTACACGCAGAGCGTTGTACGATTGTTGAGTGTATATAACCCGCCAGTCCCCTAGAGCACAGCGACGTGCGATATGCTCTGAAAAACGTTATTTTGACTGTGTCCGTACACCTAGCAAATCTGTAGACAAGTATATTTGCACTTACCGACAACGCTATGCGCTCCCTCTCGTTTATCTCAAAACCTTTTCGTAGTATGAGAACTACGTTGCAAGACTTGCATCTTTTTACATGTAATGTTTTGGATGGGATCTCATCTCTTTTTGCAGGTAGTCTTCCTTTTTTATTTTCGGGGACTACTTCTTATACGTCAGCTACCACTTTTCTCAAAGTCCCTAGATCATATCATACAAACTGGAACGCGCTGCGTTCTGGATATTTATTTTTTTACCGAATCCAAATTAAAAAGGAGGTTAACAATTCGACCTGTATGTATGTAGTATCGTCAGAATTGCACAGGTTTTGTTTAAGTTAGTCTATACCAACTTCTAAACACGGCTTATACGTATCTCTGTATGTTTATCCACGCATATCTCAAAAACAATAGACTACGTTTAGTCCAACATAGGAATGTGTGCAAGTTTCATCAAAATCGGTTCACTAGTTTTTGAGATAGACAGTTAGGTGTATCAGTCACTAAGAAAACGAGTCGTTGGCTTAACAGCGTAATTCTAAAAAACATGTCATGTCATTATGCCTGTTGTTTCAATTAAATAAATCTAAAATAAAAAAATAAATAAACCTGCAGTATTGTCCCCAAATAAATTGGGAGCAGCGAGCAGTCAAAAGAAGACACAATAGCGGAGTAGCGAAATTAAATTAGATTTAAGTTTAGTTGCTATACTTAATTAAGTGGCGGTCAGTAATATTTTTTTTTTGGTTGAATTTTCCCTGTTACGGGACGGCAAAGGGATCTAGCCCATACAGCCAAGTCTTCAGTATCATCTTCTTTCTTGATTTGTGAATTAAAATGTCGGTGCCACACATTTTAATGCATCCAGGGAGTGCTTGGCGAGAAATGCATGGTACAGACCTCATGATGGTGACTGATGAGACTTGTATAGTGGGATTTCCAACCACTATACAATTCTCAACGCCACATACGCAAAACCTTTATTTCAATGATTCCTCATAACTGTTCGTCAACACGGATGCATATGCAACGAAACGACACCACTTTCACTGCACAAAATCCACTCCGAAGCAATTTTGAATTATCGAAGTAAAGATCGACATTCAGACGCCATGATTACCCGCCAAACACCGGTCAGTAATAAATAGTAAATTGAAACTTCTATTCTTAATTAATGGCGTCGCGTCGCATTAAGCGTACGCATTTTGCCAATGTCAAGTGAAGATGTCTAAAGTAACAAAAATTGTACGGTTGATTGAGGTTAAAAACGTGTTTTTACAACAAGAACTTGGGAGAAACTCAAATTGATACTTAGACAAACCGCAAAAATACAAACAAAGCATCACTCAATAAGCGCGTTCATATTGGACAGGAAGTGACGAATGGTGACAGTTATGGCGGCCGGAAGTGGTCTCGGCTGCGTGCGCGTTTCCGGCGCACCGTCATGACTCCGGAACAGTTGAAATTTCGGCTGAATCTATCTCTATTTTAGATCTGGCTGTATTAATTATTATAAATCGAATTATATACTCGTACAGAGAAGATCGAAATTCGTATTTAGTTGTTTTAGTTAGAAATCACGTAGAAACATCGCTATCTTTCCTTTGCATACCTATCTACTGTCTTGAATTTCTATACATCCAGACATGCTCCATCCTCATCCATTTAGGTACTAGATGGTAGACCCATATGTAGGGTCGTCTGGGTAGGTACCATGGCCTTTCTTATTTCTACCGTGAAGCAGTTCGCTGTGTTTCGGAGGGAAAGGTAGCCAGTGTAATTACTGGGCATGGAAGGCATATCATCTTAGTCCCCAGGATGGCAATGCACTTGCAGTGTTAAGTGATTTACCCTTAATATTGCAAATGTCTACAGGCGACGGTACCACTTAACATCAGGTGGGATGTAAGCTTGTTTGCCATCTCGTAGTCAACCTCGTAGTATAAAAAAAATCCTAGGAAAATATTGATTAGTGTTAAGGTCGCTCATTGTGCAATACACTCAAAATATTTTGCAAATGTACCAACTTGCATTATTTAAATCGATGGAAACAACTTTGTACGGGCTTACGAAGAACAAGATGATTATTTAATTAAACAAAGATGTTTTGGTCTTCTGTAAGGTGATGTACATCAGTCAGTACCATCGCTCCAATTTAAGCACCCTCTATACCACATATGTGCTAGAGTAAATATCAAATCAATCATATACCTAATTTAATTGAAAAAAAGACATCTTTGGTTAAATAGACAACTCTGAAAAAGTACACGGCGAGCGGCGAGATGATATCAAAAAAGGGAAGATGCGTTACCCGAGTAACGCGCGTGTGCCTACAAAACTGAGACCAATGACCCTACTACGTCTCAGGTGAGCGAGATAAAAAATGCAAGAGCGACACGTTCAGCATAGTTTGTCTATACAGTAGACGAGGCCTGCTTTTTGAAAGATGCGATAAGGAGGATGCCGTATCTTCCCTTTTGCTTTAATCCACAGAACACTTTAATCTAAGACGGCGAGCACTCGCGGGGGGTCATGAGCACCCCACGCAACCTTTGACTCGTCCTCAACCTCAAATCACACATTAACCGACTGCAGCCTATTAACTTGTGGGACATGAAGCTGAGTGGTATGCTGATTCGGCTTAGTACAGGTGAATTGTTTCTGTTTATATTTTTGTTTGTTTTCATGATGTAATGTACTAGCCGAATAAACGTTTACTTTCTTCTTCTTTTTCTGTCTCTCTTATATTTACAGCTACAAAGACGCGTACGTTCTTAAACAAAGATGTTGACAATCATTTTCATTTTGAAAAACCTCTGGGTGCTGAGTAATTGCGGGTTAAATGATACACATCTTCTTAGGGGTTACGTAAATTTAAATTTTTTTTATGTTAGACGGGTGAACTCTTGGCTTTCATCTCACTTGATGTTACGTGATGATAGTGGAAGAGTATTGTTGTGGACTGTATACGAATTGATGATGTGTTGTGTTGTGGTAAGGAAGGTTCTTCTTGTTTCTTAGGACGTAAAAGTCTCATCGGTAGTTCACTTAATTTATTTCAAAACTCATTTCTTATATTACAAATTTGCCTATTGCACTTAGCGCTAGTTGCATCGAGCGCTTCAACCTTGAGCTTGCGAGCTCGAAAACGGGAGGGTATATCGGACGGAGGTATCGCAGTTAGCGACTGGTAGACCGATCGCAGCGCGCTGTCCTCTACAAGTATCATTAGAACCGAAACCGTCAACAACCGAGGAACCCGGCTTATCTTTTTTACTAACAGTCGAAACACAACAATGCTGTTAATATGGCGACAGATTTTTCTATGATGGCGGTAGCCAGGTAGTCTTAAAAACAAGCTCTGCCTCTATTAAAACAGAACACAAATTTGTACTTCCTTAGGGATCTCTGGAGCGATTCCCTGCGGTTATGGTTAGCAATATTAACTTTACTTTGATCGATATTATACTTTACTGATAATTTTTGCTTCCTCGTATACGTAGTATAGTATAGAGGAAGTCTTGTAATCGTCAAAAAATTCGACCTCGAGAAGTTGACGGATTTACAAGTTTTGGACCTTCCTGAGTCCAAAATTGAACATGCATGTATGACATCAAAATAAAAGGTTTCTATCAACCTTTGAGTCGTTTCCGGTATACCAGAAAGTCGAGGGGAGACCACTCCCGATTTATTTAAATATAATTTATAAATCTAAAGTTATACTTAACAAACAGGCGAAGGTATTTTAAAAATGGCCTCTTTTTCAATCTCGAAAAAGGTCGGCGCTTTACCGTTCCACAATCGAATTTAAATTTCCCCCTGTAACCGGAACACGCGGCCGTGTACAAAGGAGGCATTATTTTTTATTATTATTTCTTTTATTTTATTGTGTTCGCACAATGGCGGGAGACAGATATACTGAACTCTGTTGGACACGGGTTTCTGTAATGGGAGACTGGCAGTCTGCTTTATCAAATTAATTTCGTTTACGGTTTACTTTTTGGATAATATTTTTCTTAAGAATTTAAGATCGGACTATGGCAGATATTTAAGGAAATTTTCCGTCAATTTTGTAGGCTTGAAAGCATGCACATACAGTCGTCAGATAAATTAACAAAGTCAAAATTGCTTACAGAAGTAAATATTACGTTTATGAAAACCTCATTGATGCTTAAAATCGTTAAAAATTATAGGGTCGTGTATAGAGTTTTTAAGGCGTAGAGTATTTGTTATTGTTACAGCTTAAATAATATCGATAGCGAATGCTGTTTTTAACCGACTTCAAAAAAGGAGGATTTTGGTTAGTAGGACCAATAGTCAACACAAAAACTATGACAAATTATTTGATGAACTTATGTTAAATAACTAGGTTCACTTCAAGTTTTAATGCTTCATAATTATGTAAGTTCATTAAAACTTACCACTAAAACTATACCATTCATTCATGAATGGTAGGCATTTGTAATGAGCTATAGGGCTGAGACGTTATATTATTTGTTAAAAGACTTCAAAAAAAGAGGAAGTTCTCTATTCAACTGCTTTTTTTGTGTGTTTGTTACCTGATTATTCCGCTAATTATGAGTATTATGTATGACTCGATTTTTATGATTCTTTTTCTAGGTGCGTCAAGATCGGAGATGGCCCGTATAAATTGTATTGATATAAATTCGACCCTTTTTGAACAAATCATTAATAACAAAAAAACGTTTTAGTTAAGATTTCCGATAAGTTTTAATGAGCGCTTAGGCATATCCATTTTCAATGAAATATACTTAATTTACACTAAAAAATAATATACAAAAATATTTTTACCACAAAAATACGAAAACCGACTTCGAGACGTACAAATTTGAACTAAAAAGTAAGAAATAAATGATATTTTTATTAGGTAGTTGAAAAGAGTCATTATAATGAAATGAAATACTTACATCTCTACTAATATTATAAATGCGAAAGTAACTATGTCTGTCTGTAAAGCTTTCAGGCTTAAAGCTCTGAACTGATTTTAGTGAAATTTAGTATGGAGATAGGTAGTTTCAGACCCTGGGAAGAACATAGGAAATTTTAGCGCGATAATCGACATTGACGCGAGCGAAGTCGCAAGTAACTACTAGTAAAATTATACTGAGATCATTATAATATCTAAAACTAAAAAATGTGTATACAATTTAAGTCTCTGAAAAAAATTATTCCCAATTAGTAACAAAATTTTAAGTACCTACCTAGTTACTAAATACTTTATTAACTTTGGTGACTACCAAACTCTGTAGCTACTGTTGCTAAACTATTTCAGTTTATTTTATTTAGCTACTATAGCTAAATGTTATGTAACAGTTGGAAATAGCTAAACTAGTTTGGTAATTCACAACCAAATATTTGATTGAAAATAGCTAAACTAAACTTTAGCTACTACTTACTAGCAATGACAAGCTAAACTCTTCAGTAAAAATCTTACGGTCTAGCGGTTTAGCTAAATATTTATGACGGTGTTGTTGTCTATGTCAAATCAAATTTAGTTACTATTATTGAAGAACCCGAATTTGGATCCTCTGCGTCCGGACTTATTGTAAAAATGGGTTCGGATGTGGCGGTACTCTGTATATATCGTTCACCCTCAACAATCAGTGTAGATACATTTCTTTCTTCCCTATCAGACATATTAACTCGTTTATCTAACCTTAAAACTGTAATTATTATCGGTGATATCAACATAGATATTAAACCCTTATCCTCAGATCCCCGCCACCAAGATTATCTAAACTGTCTAGCTTTTTACGGCTATTTACCGGCCCACACTTTCCCGACTAGAGAGAAAAACTGCCTCGATCACATTTTTATCCGGTCAAAACTCCCTAGTACAACATTAGTACTAGAGACAACTATCACTGACCACTACTCGCCATTAATCTCCATTAACAACAAGCCCCATAGAAACAATGCTACAAACACAATCACAAAAATCAACTACAACACCTTAGATGAAACTATTAAGAATATCGATTTTTCGTATATTTTAAACTCTGATGACCCAAACACGGCTACAGATGATTTTATTAGTACAATCACAACAGCAATTTCATCTAATAGCTCTCTGAATAAAATTTCCTCTAGAAAGAGAGCCATTAAGCCGTGGATAACATCAGGCTTGTTACGATGCATAAGGACTAGAGACAGACTTCATAAAAGCTATAAAAAATCCCCAGATAATGAAATACTTAAAATCACTTACACTAGATACCGTACCTTCTGTACAAAAATTATCAAAAAAATTAAACGCCAATATGACTCACATGAACTAAGCAAAGCCGATAAAAACCCCAAGCACTTATGGGAAAACATAAAAAGAATCACAAATGCAACCAAACAACCTGTAACTTCGACCAAATTACTAAACCTAGCTTCGACACCGTTAGAGTCATGTAACCAAATAAACAAGTACTTTGTTAATGTAGGGGATGAACTGGCTAAAAAATTTACAAATGGCTCATCAGATCCACAGACTTTCCCCGTGAACCACCAGCCTAACTCCTTTACATTGGTAGAAACTGACGCTGAAGAAGTCCGTAAGACTATCATATCATTGAGATCAGATGCTGCGACTGGTGGAGATGGTATTTCTCCTGTGATTTTAAAAAGATACGGCGCTGTCTTTTCACCAGTACTTACTCACATTTTTAACTTGTGCTTCCTCAAAGGAATCTTTCCAGAAGCACTAAAAAAGGCTGTTGTTAAACCAATTTTTAAGGGAGGTGTCAGCAGCAACTTAACTAATTATCGTCCAATTGCCATTCTTCCTGCCTTGTCAAAAGTACTTGAACGTATAGTAAATAATAAACTAGTTGCCTACCTTGAACGCTTTAATCTTCTATCGCCAAATCAGTTTGGCTTCAGAAAAGGGAGATCAACTTCTGATGCTACCCTAGAATTGCTTAACAATTTAGTACAATCTTTAAATGCTAACAGAAAAGTACTTACTATATTTCTAGACCTTGCTAAGGCCTTTGATACTGTTCCAATTACAGCTCTTTTAAATAAGCTCGAAAGAAAGGGCATCAGAGGTCTTCAGCTGAATTTTTTCCAAAGCTACCTCACTGGCAGATCTCAAACGGTCAAAATCGAAAATCACACAAGCAATGAGCTAATGATCGACTATGGGGTGCCTCAGGGCAGCATTCTTGGCCCAACTCTTTTCCTGGTATTCATTGATGACCTTAGCAGCCTTGAATTACCAAGTTGTCGTTTGGTCTCCTTTGCAGATGATACGGCAGTCTCGTTTTCTGCCGACTCCTGGTCTGAACTACAATCAGTAGCTCAAAATGGTTTCAACATAATCATCAAATGGCTAAAATTTAATAAACTAACGCTGAATATAAATAAAACCAAATATATTACCTTTTCAATTAGTTCATGTTCGCAACCTCAAAATTCCTTATCTTTAAAAGATCATTCTTGTCCAAACAACTCAAACTCATGTTGTCAATGTCCTTCAATCTCTCAAGTTGACACAGTCAAATATCTAGGCATAACTCTTGACAAGCACCTAAATTTCAAGAGCCATATACAAGAAGTAACTGGTAGAGTACGCAAACTCATATTCGTTTTTAAAATCCTAAGACATGTTGCCAACCCTACAGTTTTACAAAGGGTTTACTACGCCTTATGCAGGTCAATAATATCTTACTGTATCGTATGCTGGGGTGGTGTCCCAAAAACTACACTGAAACCTCTCGAAGTTGCTCAACGTGCAGTCCTTAAAGTAGCCACATTCCGTAATATACTTTTCCCAACTGATGAACTGTATAAAATCTGTAAAGTATTGACTGTTCGCCAACTCTTCATCCTGGACGTCATTCGACTACAACACCGAAAAACTCCCTTTACAGAAATTACAAAACGGCGTAAGGATAAAATTTGCATTATTCCCTCAACGTATTACACTTTTACTAATAGATTCTTTTACTACCTGGGCCCGTTACTATACAACAGATTAAGTGCTGAACTACCTATTTATAATCTCACTTCTTTTGAATGTAAAAATCGTATACGTTCCTTACTTCTGACCAAAAATTACGTTCAAACGGAAAACTATTTAACTAGATATTTATAACTATATATACAACTGAAAAGTTTACTTCTAAGTACACCAACACTTCATTTATCTGTTAATATAATAGGGATAGTACCAATATATGTATTTATACCTATATATCTAACAATTTAATAAAAATAATAAAATTTAATAAAAAAAAATAAAAATAAAAATAAAATAAAAAATATATAAAAAAAAAACTGATGTACCTATATACTTAAATTATGTACCTAATAGTATCTTATCAATACTCCTACACTTATTACTCCTGTCACTAACCACTCCATTAAAAATCTATTTAAGTTTTATACCTACAGTTCGCTCTCCAACTATATAGTAGAAGCTTCTTGTTCATTACCGAGGTGGTGGGAGCCTGATGACCTGTACTACAGATATATAAATATCTATCACAGGCGTCAGTCTCACACAAACTATATTTATATAGCTCCTTACTACTATTGTAACTAAAATTGTATACATGTGTTTGTGATGAGAAAATAAATATTATTATTATTATTATTATTATTATGTACATACGTACGGGTTGCTAAATAAAATTTTGCTAAACCTATTTAGCTGATGTTGTTAAACTTTGGATATTAATTACTAAAGTTTAGCCACAGAAGTATTAGCTAAACAATTTAGCTAACGTATTTTTTTCAGACACATTTCATAATTTATTTTCATCATAGCAAAATCACCCAGTTGCCAACAATACCTAATAGTTATTTGCCTAAAGAGCATGCTTGAAATAATGGTCAAAACAAAATTAATTGCCATACACTCCGGTCGGCTTAGAGTCGGAGTAATATTCGGGCTGCGTCGTCCGCGTCGCCGCCGATAAAATCGCAAAGCCGATTAGTGTCCCAGTTGGCTTCAGTATTCGAGCATTTCGGTTTCAACTTTGTCACAAAGCCTTCTCGACTTTGGTACAGTACATCATAAATTACGAGTAGACATTCACATCTAGAACAAATACATAACAGTTTTTTATTTATTTATTTATAAGACACAAAACAGAGTACAGCTAAAAAAGAACAAGGAGAATATAATAATTTAATTTTCCATGAGTTAAACATTAAAATTGGCGGCGTGATGCCGGCAGAGTAGAATAGCATCACCCCATATCCTCCAATGAGTGTAGTAGAAAGAGACTAAGGGGTTGTTAGGAACCAACCTCCTTTTGTAGGAAATATTATTGCTTATTTTCAACCGACTTCAAAAAAGGAGGAGGTTCTCTATTCGACTGTATGTTTTTTTTTTTTTTTTTTTTTTTTTTATATGTATGTTCCGCGATTACTCCGTCAATTATGAATCGATTTTGAAAATTCTTTTTTCGTTAGGAAGGACATACTCCAAAGGTGGTCCCGTATAAATTATACCGAAATTGGTTCAGTACTTTTTTGTTAAAATGATAATTTCATTGGGGATGAAACAATAATATCGTCCACGAACACAAAAATAATGTCAATTTTTTTTTTGAACTTGCCATTACCTAATATGCAATAGTGAAATTTTGGTTAGTAGGTCCAATAGTCAACACATAAACTATGACAAATTATTTTATGAACTTAAGTTAAATAACTAGGTTCATAGTTCATTAACTTACCATTCATTTTGAATGAATGGCAGGCATTTGTAATGAGCTATAGGTCTGAGACGTGATATTATTTGTTAACCGACTTTTAAAAAAAGAGGAAGTTCTCTATCCGACTGTTTTTTTGTGTTTGTTACCTGATTACTTCGTCAATTATGAGTATTACGACTCGATTTTAATGATTCTTTTTTAGGTACGTCAAGATCAGAGATGGCCCGTATAAATTGTATCGAAATAAATTCGACCCTTTTTGAACAAATCAGTAATAACAAAAAAAACGTGTTAGTTAAAGTTTCCATTAAGTTTTAATGAGCGCCTAGTAGGCCTATCCGTTTTCAATAAAATATACTTTATTTCCACTAAAAATAATAAAATAAAATATTTTTAGCAAAAAAATAGGACAACCGACTTCAATGCGTACAAATTTAAACTAAAAAGTAAGAAATAAATAATATTTTTATGAATTAGTTGAAAAGAGCGTCATAGAAAACCAAGGAAAGTATTGATACACATTTATAATTCTTTATTTATAATTCATACTCCGATATATTTGGAGTCGGTGCCAGCCTAAGCAAAATAAACTTACCTAATAGATACGAACTTGATTAATCCATTAACTATACATAATAATGAATGATGAAGATAAGAAATAATCCGCTGCTCCGTGAAGTTCGAAAATTGCAAACACTATCCTCCTTGGCTAGCTGGCACCGGCTCCAAATATATCGGAGTATGAATTATAAATAAAGAATTATAAATGTGTATCAATACTTTCCTTGGTTTTCTATGACGCTCTTTTCAACTAATTCATAAAAATATTATTTATTTCTTACTTTTTAGTTTAAATTTGTACGCATTGAAGTCGGTTGTCCTATTTTTTTGCTAAAAATATTTTTTAAGTTTTAAATTTATGTCAATTTTGAAGAAAAATGTTTTTAAGTTGTCACTTCTGTAAAAGATTTGGTAATGTAGTGCGAGGAATAAAAAATATTAATTTTCAGAACCTGCAAACGTGTTCTTTTTCCTTGCATTATCTGGCGACTGTGACAGGACACGAATCTGCAATCTTCGGATGGGTGTCGCAGAAAGCGACTAATAGATCAACAAAGGGGTATCTATTGATCACCTTATACTCCGTCCACCAAACCGCATTGGCCAAGCGTGGTGGACTACTGCCTAAACCTCCTTCGTTGAGAAGGAGAGACCTTGTGTCCCAGCAGTGGGTTGAAATATAAAGGTTGTGATGATGATGATGAAACATTACAATTAACAGAAAATTACAAGTTTTACACTAAATATATAGAATTATACAATGCAAGACATAGTACGAGAGCCCACGACCAAAACCATGTCTCATAGCAATACGGCAAAAACCCTATAAAATCGTTAGATTGTATGATTCTGAACCCGACTAGGTGTGTAGTAACGGTCGAAAGTGTAGCAACTGCGTGGGAGGTCATTTCTGCTGTGTCAAAAAAAAAGACAGTCGGTATTATAGCAATACGTCTGATAGTGAAAATGTACATAGATTTTATAATTGTATTACGAAAAAGTTTGTTTTCAGACATTTTGCGCGTAGCATATAGCCTGAGCGCATTTTTGAAAATGTCAACAAATTTAGCCGACCTGTATCATAGCAATACGGATATTTTTTTTTTCAACTTTTCGTATTGCTACCATGATTACCAAAAACCTGTTTTCAGACACTTTAAGTGTAGCATATACTCCCAACTTCAACTTCATCCCAGTTTCCTTTTGTGCGATTTATTTCAGTCCTTCAACTTCAATGTTACGGTTTCGGGTAAATTCTTTGTTAATTATCATCTAATAAATTCAGGGTCGCAACTTATTCATTGCTTTGTAACAGAAAATTCAAGATGCCTCAATACGATTTTTAAATGATATCTGAGTATCGAAAAGTTGTCTGATAGAGAAGGTGCTACACTTAATTTGTCTGATATAAATTTTTTGCACATGTGGACAACTTATTTTATCATGTCCAACAATTTTCAGACATATTGCTATGATACCGATCGGTAAAATTTGTTAACATTTTCAAAACGGTCTCAAAATTTAATGCGTTCACATTTCCGTCTGAAAATTGTTTTGTTCGCATCAAATAACCAAAATTTACTAATAAAAAAGATTTTCAGACGTATTGCTATGAGACATTTTTTTTGTCTCATTTTTAATTTTTTTAAGTGATTTTACGGGTTTGCGCTACACCACTAACGTCTGAAAAATATGTTTCCGGTATCTCAGAACTATCATTCAACTACAGTCTGCAAATCAGACATATTGCTATGATGCAGTTCGGTAAAATTCTTTGACAATTTTGAAAATTCGGTCAGATCAAACGCTACGCGGAAAATGTCTGATATTGGTATTTTCGAGTTCAGGATAATCGTATCTATCGATTTGATGCGGTTTTGGCCGTATTGCTATGAGACAAAAATTTTGGTCGTGGGCTCTCGTACTAACAAACTTATTTAAGAATATTATTAAGACACCTCTTACTTGAAGATACCCGATAGAATTCATGACATCTATATCGGGATGTTCTTTAGTCAGATCATTGTATAGGCGGCACATCTTACTACCGGGTTGTAATAAGAAGTATTATTGCGGTACATTGAGGTAAAAATAATTTAGAGTTAGGTCCTGAGACCTATATCTAGTTATTATGCTTAGTGAAGCTTACAGAGATGGGGAGTCGAATTTTGTGAAGATAAACTAGCTCACAGCCACAGATTTAATAATACAAGGAGATAGGCCAAGCCGGCGTTTAACTTGTGACAAGTGTATGCCCAGCGGGCATACATTGCCACCAGTTCGCCTTCCGCTAAAGTCAAGTGAATACGTAAGTATGTCAGAAAGAAATATCCGTTGTTCTTTCAAAATGCCGTCCTGTTCAACTGTAACATGTAATCTTTGCAGTGAATCAGTTATTTATCAAAGAATGGAATAACATTTCACACGTAAGAACCGAAAAACTTAGATTTAAGTATATTTAAACAAATAGTCCGACCCTTATTCATAAAAACACAATCGCTTAAAATTATGCGTTACTATCTTACAAATTGTATTACATTCGCGCAATCAATAGTGTATATTACGGCATGCTCAACTAGAACCATTTTATATAGTACGGCCGCTGAGCCCGACACTCGGTCTTCCTTTAAACTCGGCGATTTGACCGATCTCCTTAGATTGATATCTGTGCTCACAGCACTTACGTCTGATATCAAATGTATTCATATGAAATTTATTTTACCTATCCATAATATAAGAAGTTAATTTGAGAGCTGAGCTTTAAGCAATATTACAATAATATAGTTGCATCATGTGATAATAACGCATGTGTTATCGCCTACAAGATATTGCATCATAATTATTAAATTCTTGTTAATAGTTTTGATCGTTGTTTCAGTAATTTAAATCTCCTCGCAGTACCTACTTCAAATATTTAATTTAATTTAATTCTGATAATATCTTTAATCATCCATCATCAAACACATCACATTCAAGATTAGAGCGAATCGTGAGCGAATGTTCAACAGTTCTACACGAAGGGACCCAAACTGCTTTCTGCTTCCGTAGCTATTGGGCATTACATTGTGTACTAAGAAATTTGGGTAATTATTTCTATATTGCACAATCAAGAAATGAATTTCACTGCCCGTGTGTTCTCTATCTACTTACAATTCTTGGTCATTCAAAAGCTGCTACCCATACTTGGTAGGATAAGGGATAAGGCGAGCGTGGATAGTGCGGCACACATATTGTCTCTCACAGTTGCTATTTTAGTATACTAATTGCTGTAATCGCCACGAGTTTTAATTTAGGCGCATAATTCAACATTGACTGATGAGAAATTTCCGTTACGCCCAAGAGAACGAAGATAACATGGACGGATGTTATAATATATCGCATCTGTATGATTGGTATATCAATATGCAACTACATATTTTTGTCAGGGAATGTCAGGATTTTTGTCTGAACCTTCGACCTCAACGTGTGAGTGCATGGTTTATGCGTTACAGGATGGGAGCCTGGAGCAGAGCCTGGAACTGGACACAAGTGTAGGTTTACAGGAACCACAGAACACAGAAAGAAATTCCATCTTTAGCTACACTTGACACCTGACTTCTTGCTTTACAAGAAATTACAGCACAAAAAGGCTTTTTTTAAATTTATAACGTAGCGCTTCACAGTACACTCTCCGTAGTTGTCAGTGATTCACTAAGCAACACGATCACAGTACTTAGATATGAGTAAGATATGAGCAGTTTATCTGGCGCGCGTGCCCCGCCCACATAGCCCTTCTAACCTCTTTCTGTGTTCTGTGACAGGAACCCTTTACATCACAATAACGCTTTTCTTTACTATCTCGGCTTTTGTCACAATACTACATATTATACAGCTATCGGACATAGATTCCACAACTATTTGATAACACTGCCGTGGTGACGTGTTCACTCGACGACGACTCGTATAAGATTGAGCTTTATCGTGTCGAGCGCGCAGCTAATACCAAGCGCACCGACGACGTAGTACTTAGCATCTTTGAAGGAAATTCTATATAAGATGTTGCATCTTACAGTTCTAGCAGTTAAGAAGAGAAGGAAACGTATTGCCATAATATGCTTGCTGCCTTAACAGTGATTTATACCAAATATTAGACATTTTCAGGTATTCATTTCTGTTTTTCTATGAAGATTTGTTTTAGTTTTCATTTTTACTTTCTCGTATACGTAGTAAGTATAGAAGTCTTGTAATCGTCAAAATATTCGACCTCGAGATTTTGACGGATTAACACGTTTTGGACCTCCCTGAGTCCAAAAATATTTTTTTTGGAATTATGTCTGTGTGTGTGTCTGTGCGTTAGAACGATAACTCGAGCATGCTTTAACTTATTGCAACCAAATTTAACATACGTGTATGACATCAAAATACAAGGTTTCTATCAAATTTTGAGCCGTCGATCACGAAAGTTAAGCAACCAAGTGCGCGTTCGGTACTCGGATGGATGACCAAAATTTAACATGCATGTATGACATCAAAATATAAGGTTTCTATCAACCTTTGAGTCGTTTCCGGTAAACGAGAAAGTCAAGGGGAGACCACTCCCGATGTCTTTTTTCTGTGTGTGATCCAAGGCGAATTTCCTGAATTTTGTTAAGTTGAATACATATGAAAACGATATAAACAATAAAAATGGTTTGAAAAGTTGTTTTTTTATTTTTTTTTTCCATAAAAATGTTATTTAAAGTAGAGGCTTAGAAAAAAGAACATGTAGGTAAGTAATATTGACAAGTAATTTCTGATTCAAATGTGCCAATCAACTTATATTATTTCAATTATGAGTAATATTTTCCTAAATTGAATAGAAAGGACATTGCCAAGGTTTGGATCAAGTGTTGCCTAGGAATTTGAGTTGGTCCGGTGGTACTGTTGCATTAACATGAAAAATACAAAATTATTAAAAAAAAATTGGCCCCCGGAAAAATAAATAAATCCCAGTTTTTGTGATTTTACGTTTTTGAGCTATTTTTTTCTCAAAAATGTATTTCAGTCACACGAATATTTAACCAGCTGAGGAGTAGACATTATTCGCGGTTGGCACATACCCGCACCGAATTATTACAGCGAGCATATTCGAAGCACTGGCAGATTTGCAGTACAACAATATAATAGATCACTCCTTGATTTAACAACAGATAATATGCCAAATAATAATGTCCACCTACTCAGGATGAACATAAAGAGTAGACGTTTATCCTCAACAATCTACCATTACTATATATTAGTTGATGCAAACGATAGTGGACTAGAGCTGACTAGAGGCCATAAAAACTATAGCTGACGTATTTCACGGGGGAGGACAATTGGTTGTTGCGCGCACACTATGTGCTTGGTCCTGAAAAAAATACGTTAGCTAAATTTGTAGCTAGTACTTCTGTGGCTAAACTCCAGTAATACAAATCCAAAGTTTAACAACATCAGCTAAATAGGTTTAGCTGTGGACACAAAGCAAATTTAGCAAAAATTTATTTAGCAACCCGTACATAAATATTTAGCTAGACCGTAAGATTTTTACTGAAGAGTTTAGCTTGTCATTGCTAATCTTTAAATTTAGTTTAGCTATTTGAACCAAATATTTGGTTGTGAATTACTAAACTAGTTTAGCTATTTTCAACCGTTACTTAACATTTAGCTATAGTAGCTAAATAAAATCAACTGAAATAGTTTAGCAACAGTAGCTACAGAGTTTAGTAGTCACCAAACGTACTAAAGTGTTTAGTAACTAGGTACTTAAAATTTTGTTACTAATAGCCAACCATTTTTTTCAGATGGTTTATTAGGTTTGCTAGGCACCAAGATGTGATTAAGTATCTTGCTTTATTTTTAGACACAATAATAACTAATAAGGATGAAGACGATTAATAAAATATAAATTCAATATTATTGTATTAGTTTTGTTAACTGACTAATTAGCTGTATTTTAGTTCTTGGCATTGCATCATTTATAATTATAACTGACTGATATACCTCATAATTATTTACTACAACATCAGAATATAATTAATACAATTCTTATTGAACGAACAATAACTGTTTAATTGTTGATTTTGTACATACATTTGTTGCTATTAAGCAACTATTAAGTTATTTTTTTTTGTTGTCGTTTTCATTAAATATTTAGTTATTTTGCGTTTTCATTATTTTTTTTTATTAAAAAAGCATCATCATCATCATAACAGCCTTTATAATTCGACCCACTGCTGAGACAAAAGGCCTCTCTTTGAAGAAGGTTTAGGCAGTAGTCCGCTACGCTTGCCCATTGCGGATTGGTGGTCGGAGTATTAAGGTGATCTATACCCCTTTGCTGATCCCATAATCGTCTTCTACGACACTCATTGGAGGATATGGGGTGATGCTATTGTACTCTGCCGGTATCACACAACGATCACATCATACACTTGTACTTATGAGGGTGTTAAAAAAGGAAATAGGTTTAAAAAAATAAAAAGGAGTGTTTGGCGGGAAATCATGGCGTCGATCTTTATTTCGAGAATTCAAAATTGCTTCGGAGTGGATTTTGTGCAGTGAAAGTGGTGTCGTTTTGTTGCATAAGCATCCGTGTTGACGAACAGTTATGAGGAATCATTGAAATAAAGGTTTTGTGTATGTGGCGTTGAGAATTGTATAGTGGTTGGAAATCCCACTATACAATTCTCATCAGTCACCATCATGAGGTCTGTACCATGCATTTCTCGCCAAGCACTCCCTAGATGCATTAAAAAGTGTGGCACCCACATTTTAATGCAAAAATCAAGAAAGAAGATGAAACTTAAGACTTGGCTGTATGGGCTAGATCCCTTTGCCGTCCCGTAACGGGGAAAATTTTACCAAAAAAAAAGGTAAAATCGCTCGGAATCTACTGGAGCCTTTTTAATAAAACCTTATTAATCTTGTACACAGTTTGATTATCTAAATATTCACATAAGAAACGTAGCATCTTGTCAAGAAAAATCAACAGCATCATTTTTTTCGTGTTTTAAAGAGTGTTGCCATTTAGTATGGCCAAGGTCGACAGTTTAGGCCAACCCCTTAACAAATTTACCCATTTAAAAAACTTTTTAGCAAACTCTTTGTCATAATAAGTGAATTAGGTTATAGAGAATGGATGCAGTCTTATTGCAATTAATGCAACATTCGCACGTACTGTCCTGTCCTAGCGGTGTGCCAGTTAGCACAAAGGACAATGACCTACTCAATATTTAGGTCAAGGTTATACTGGCAAGGCAGATTCATTTGCGTTATTGCGTTTTACGCTCACAACGAATATGGAAAGGAGAAAGAAGATTAGGTAACTAGCTAATCTCCCAATTTATATGGAGTCGGTGCAGTAAACGTCAATAGGTAGGTAGGTACCTACCTACTTACTTTTATCAAAACTTATTGCTACGAGAAGCAACATGAGATGTCGGCCATTATCTCATGCATAGAATTTGTAAGTTCTCAATTAGCTATCTCATAGTCACTAATACTACACTAATTGGGTACTTAGTACGTATATTTAGGTACACACTATCTCTCTGCCAAGTTTTATCTATATCCGTCCAACGTCTGGACGCATCGCTTTTTTTATATCGAATAATAAGCAATACGCGGCTTTGGTCACCAATTTAAAAAATAATTATGTTTCCGAGACTGTCGTGCGTGAAACAGTTTTTCATAGGTAGATAAGGTTGGTGCGTACAATATTATAGTCGCCTTTGCGTCAACGACAGAGCAACGAACGAACGACACGACAGTCACCGAGTGTGCGCGCTGCGCTCTTCTCGTCACCATACGCGAGTCGAAGTAAACACGGGTATAGGCCAGAATCTTATCATTTCGGTACAGTACCTTTAATACTATCAATAAACTATTTATTTATAAAACATAAACCGACGTGAAAACCTTATTTGGTTGTGTTGATGGCGCTAAAATTGTAATGCATTCTCGGTTCTGCAATACGGAGGACTCTACCGCGCATGCACACGCACTGCGCATGCGAAAAACGCGACCAAATTACGATGCACCTAGTTTTCTTGTAGTCAACTGCCGGAGTTTTCAATATTTATTTGAATCGGGCTATAGCTGACAAGAAAAATTCTGACAATGGTGTAATGTTATCAATTGCCGAACAACAATTTGGTAACAATGTTTGTTTTTGAAAAGAAAAATGTTCAGTTTTATTTATGAATGAAATTGTTTATTTGTTGTGGTAAAGTGAACATTAGGTTTATGTAACAGAGTTTTAATTTATGAACAATCCACATTGCAGTTCATATTCGTGGGACAAGTTTTGTAAGTGATTATTAGATTTTTTGATTACTTACGTGCCGGCCGTGCATTGAGAAAGCTCATGTGTATTTTTGTTGGTGTGAGTATTTCGCGCGCTTTTATTTCGACATATTTTTTTAATAGATGGATAATTGTAAAATTGTGTCCGAATGGAACTTGTTTGATTTTCATTGAAGGTTGTGTTATTGTAATGCACAAATGTGTACAGAATGCGAATGATCATTGAAGTAAAGGTTTTATGGTGTATATGATGTTGAGCTTTATGTGATGTTGGTTTTACAACCAAATGTTACGTAAAGGCTTAACCTCTTTTGGGATTATGTTATGAGCCTGATCAAACATTATGCATAATGTATGTTTGTTCCACTATAGTATCATATTATCTGTGGTTCCACAAATTTTTACCACCCTTGCCTTGCCTTGTCATACGCCATAATAACGTCGTTTACCTCGGATGCAATTTGCTTCATACAAGAGTGGTGTTATCTGTGTGTCTGTCTGTGACATCCTAGCTCCCAAACGGATGACCAGATTTTACTTTAGTTTTTTTTTGTTTGATAGTTGAAGGCTTAGACCAATTTTATTGGTCTGAGGTTGAAGGATGACTTGATCGTGATTGTTATTAGCATGTTCTTAGCTTTGATTCTAGAATCTTTGGAGATCTTTTATAGTTGATAAAAGGCTCTAAGTAACGTTTTTTTTTAAATATAATACTTATCCACATTGTTCCAGAGTGTACCGTAGGTACCTACCTCAGATATTATAATTGTACGTATGTACCTATTTTTATTTATTCTATCTAGTAGGAGTACGTGTATCAAACCTGATGCATTCGCTGTAGCTTGTAGCCTTATCAACTGATCGCATCGTGGTTCTGACTCTGGTTAAAGTTAACACGTCAACTGTCCCTGGATCACATATGATACAATTATATACCTACCCAATCTCACGTTCATGCATAACATGTGACGCAAGTGGGTATACGAAATCAATGTCTTTTATTTTCATGAACGTCTCAGTTATATTCTAATCTAGATAACTAGATATTGAGGTAAATAATATCAAATGATCCGATAAGTTTTTATTATAAAAAAATTAAGCACTAATGGACGTCATTAGGAGTTAATTCGAGTCTTAACAAAAGACTGGCACGACGGCGACTTGCCCGCACCGCAAGTCGGTGTCGTCTAGAATCTACTGCAACCGCTAATTGCAATATATTCCACCTCAATGAAAACATTTTAACAAGCAATTGTTTTAAAATACAACAATAAAGCTATGACTGTATAATGGCGTGTCACTGGTCTAAAGAACTGTCAAAATAATTAGTAGATTACCGGACATTCATGCTAATGTCAGGTCATTGACTTGTCAGTATGCACGAGATTACCAAATACGAAAACTCTTCCAATGGAGTGTCAGTTGTAGTTCAGTGGTCTGCCATCGGAAACCATTGATTTAGTAGATTAGCAAAACTGTCAAATCTTACAATTATGTGGTCAATGATTGAACATTTTGACGCAATTACAATAGCAGACTTGGGTGGGCGGTGTTAATATAAAATATTAAATTTACCCTGTTTTTAAGCCTGTCTAGTCTGTAAGGCGAACTTCCTGTAGATGGCTTGTATTTGACAGGTATCTATCGTGAGGTAGCTTCATTGTCAGCTAGCAGTAGCAGGAGTTCGAATTGCAAGTGAGTGGCGGACTTGAGCGTGCCGTGACGTTAAGGGGTCGGGGAGAAGCGCCTAGGCACAAACTTGTACCTGGAATAGCATGATATGAGCAAACCAGGTGTTCTACCCGTCTGCAGGTGCGGTGTGGTGTGTCGCCGTCGTGGTCGATGGCTCTCCCTTCTCCAAGATATGATTAATTATTAGGTATTAATAATGTAATAAGGATGATTAGAATCGTCTGGTCGCCGTGGTCAATGTGAGCCGCGCTATGGCCATACGTGTTTGCATACTTACTTATATTGCAAACGACTATTTATAAATAACCGCCAGTGCTGTTGCCACGACTACGACTCTTGCATCATTTTATAATTTCTTTTTCTTAATTTTAAATTTATAATTTCACGCTCACACCATTTATTTAAACCAAAAAATAATAGAAAAAAGTAAAGTGTTGAATGATAATTAAAAATAGATAAAAAGGTAACAAATCATGGCAAACTAGCGACCCACCCCGGCTTGGCACGGATAGTACCTACCTACCGACTAACAGTAGGTACTTATACTTCTAAACCTGCCTCTTGAATCACTCTCTTTATTGATGAAAACCGCATTGAAATCTTTTGTGTAGTTAAAAGGTTCTAAGCGTAGATACAGAAAGAGCGACTTACATACACTGTCGATTCATCGTTACAATCAAGAATATCGTAACGATGAATCGACAGTAATGGCTCTTTGCAATCGATCGTTACGATTTTCGTCATATTGATCGAAACGATGAATCGCACCGTACCTATATGGGGCCCTTCATAAAAATAAATATACACGATGCTTTTTTAACTGTCTTAAATAATTCAAGGTGTGAAAGTGCCAGTCAATACACACAACTCTTGCTATGGGGCCATCATCGAAATCACGTAATCAGCTGTTTCATTTATTCAATCACCGCGCTCCTTGTGGCTTACCCCGATTTTGACGTCTTTGTGGACAGCTATAAAACTTTTCTAAGCAAAATAGATATAAGCTTGTGAATCGCTATTCATAATCCTTCAATCCTATTCATAATTCCTTCGTTAAATTCATTCAAGAAAGCAATTAAGAAACTTATTAAGAGTTGCAGTTGTCTTAATTTAAAAAATCTTGATAGTTTTGTATTTTCTTTTGAAGTACGAAAACGTACCTATATGGTTTGTATATTGTTTTAGAAAATGTTAATTGACCCAGTACGCAATATTTTTGTTTTGTTGTTTTCGCTGTGTAGCAAGTCTTATTTTGTGTAATTGCATTCTGTAAATTAATGTATACTGTTAGGTGTATTATAATTGTTATTATGTGTGTATACTGTGTTTTAATTTATACATGTTTGTAGTACTATCTGCACACTAAACTGTTGCTCGATGTCAGGGCCATTTAAACAACATCAACGGCTGCCACTGAAAATCAGCGTCTCAGCCTTTCGACTGGGGCATAAAGCTGAGTGGTAGTCCGATTCGGCGACATATAGTTTTTCCCGGATTTTTTTTAATTTAAAAAACTTTATTGCACAAAGACAGTACAAAGGGTGCACTTAATGCTATACAGCATTCTCTACCAGTCAACCAGAAAGGTTCGTGAGATACAGTGTAGAAGACAGGATCTACGAGACTGAAAATATTTACAATAAATATATGGGCATAAAGAATTACATACAATGTATATACTATAAGCATACTTATATAACAATATAAATACATATCTATTAATATATACCATATATATATATATATATATATATACATACATAATATAATATTTCACAAGATATATTAAATGTTATACTTAAGATTCATTCTTAACAGAGAAAAGAAACAATGTTTACGTACTTTTTAGATAGTGATCATGTACTAACTTCTTAAATGAGACTTTATTAGGAGCGCTTTGTACACAGGGCGGTAGGGCATTCCAAAGCCGAATAGCAGTGAGAGTAAAAGACTTTGAGACAAACCTAGTAAGATGAACGGGTGTTTGGAGTCTAAGGGTGTTGTTAGAGCGAAGTTTACGTTCATGAGATGACCCCAGATATCGAAATCTAGATTTCAGATAATCGGGTCTCGGATCTGTTTATTTTGTGTATGTATGTAACTTTATTATTGCATTATTACGCCAATTAAAAGTATTTTTTTCTTCTTTTTAATTAAGTAATTATTCAATTAAATAAATAAATATTTCGGTTTTCTTAGGTGTTGCAATCTTGTATGGAACAGAAATTTTTTTACGCGATTTCGATGATGTATAGCTAGAGCAAGAGTTGCGTGTATTGACTGGCACTTTCACACCTTGAAATATTTAAGACTATTAAAAAAGCATGGTGTATATTTATTTTTATGAAGGACCCCATAAAGGTAGGTACGGTGCGATTCATCGTTTCGATCAATCTGACGAAAATCATAACGATCGATTGCAAAGAGCCGTACACTGTCGATACATCGTTACGATATTCTTGATTGCATGATTTTGTTGCAATTTGCGATCGTTTTCGATTAAGTAAATCGATAACAATCTTGACATACACTAGCGATTCATCGTTTCGATCGGTCTGAAACGCCGAATCTCTAAGGGCCCCGTATATAGTGCGATAAATCGTTTCGATCAATCTGACGAACATCGTAACAATCGATTGCAAGGAGCCATACACTGTCGATTCATCGTTACGATATTCATGATTGCATGGGGTTTTTAGTAAATAGTTAACGATCTTGACATATACTAGAGATTCGTCGTTCCGATCGGTCTGAAACGACGCTAAAGATCAATCGCGTCGTATGTGGAGCCCAATAATAGAGGGGTGATGTTATCTCTAAAATAACCGATAGATATTGGTAGATAAGACTGGATGGCCACGATTAAGCACCAAAGAACTTAGTTTACGGATGCCTACTAAATGACGAAATAAATAATAAATTAGATGTTGTTATAGATGGCGCCGCGTTCATGCTTTCATCGTAACGATCACGAAAGCTAAGCTACCAAAAGCGCGGTCGGTACTCGGATGGGTGACCGAATTTTTTCAAAACGATGTTACTTCGTGATTCGCAAGGCACGTTAAGCTGGTGGTCCCAGCAGCTGATGTCGAAAGATACCCAAGGATGGTTGATGTCAGGCAGACGGCCGGCCGTAAAATGTTAGATAAAAACTGTCCTATAGTCTAAGTTGGATCAAGTAAAACACATAGGTACCAATTAATAATTTTTATTTATCTATTCCAGCCGTGTGATGCCGGCAGAGTAGAATAGCATCACCCCATATCCTCCAATGCGTGTCGTAGAAGGCGAATAATGGACTAGAAAAGAGGTATTGATCACCTTATACTCCGTCCACCAATCCGCATTGGGCAAGCGTGGTGGACTACTGCCTAAACCTCCTTCGATGACAAGGAGAGGCCTTGTGTCCCAGCAGTGGGTCGAATTATAAAGGCTTTTATGATGATTGTGGCATGCCACGGGATATTTCGACCTATTCGTGTAAAATAAGTGCCGGTGGCGTAGTGCGTAAAAGCGTTGTCTCCTACCCGGGAGGCACCGGTTCGAACCCCGTCACGTACCAATGTGTTTTCAAATTTTGAATTCATTATGTACGTTTAATCAACGCTTTTACGGTGAAGGAATAATTCGTGAGGAAACCTGCACAAGTGCACACACCTATGAAGAAATTCTTCGGTTGCGTGTGAATTTGACCAACCCACACTTGGCCAGCGTAGTTAACTAAGGCCTAATCGCCCCTAATGTGGGTTAGGCTTGAGCCCAGTGGCGTAGCGTGGGTATCGGCCGCCCGGGGCGGAAGACAATTTTGCCGCCCTCTTATTTAGGTATTTCAATTTAATGTATACTATGCATTACACACTAAGAAGTTCAAAAAGTATAGATGCGTTGCACTCGCTCGAAAATGGCAACGAAAAAGTCGGGCAATTGCCGGATTTCATTCAGTTTGAAACTAATGAAAAAAGAATCTGGAACGCTCTCGCATTTCGGCTGGTCGACTGCACTTCATTGCAACGCTTTAAGTAGACGTACGATAAAAATCGCTCGAAAAAATGCCTTCCTGTGTTGTTAAAAAGTGTACAAATTAGTACATTATCACTGTGGGTGTCTTAATTTGACAAATACATTTTTCTTATCAAAACCATTTCATATAAGGATTTTTTTGGGTTTACGAACGTCACACGATCGGTCTCTTTTAAAGATAAGTTCGC
Organism: Elophila nymphaeata; assembly: GCA_955850985.1. Classification (NCBI taxonomy): domain Eukaryota; kingdom Metazoa; phylum Arthropoda; class Insecta; order Lepidoptera; family Crambidae; genus Elophila; species Elophila nymphaeata. Next base: position 8,995,210 of record OY039086.1, on the reverse strand, counting down.
CCTTGGAAACCTTGTTACTTTATGTTTGTTAAATATTAACTGTGAAGTGCAATAAAGAGTTTAATAACGCGTAAATATTTTTAACACTAGAAACCCCTCCGTCTATCCGAAAAAAGGGCAGGTCAATTTTTTTCAGTGTATTTTTCCAGTCTCAAAAATATTTACGCGTTTGTAAAAGCAAAAAAATATTTTTTATATTCCACATTATAAGGTAGTTTCATCTTAACTGGACGTTAACTGGAATATTAGACGTTAACTTAAATATATTTCGTTCGGATCTTAGAAGTGCTTTCAAGGATTTGATGAAAAAATGTTAACCATAAAAACATAAGCACCAAACACTGACAAATTTCGACGGCGAAAGCAGTGCCCTGGTAGCGTACCTAGTGGTTAACGCAGCCGCCTGGATCGCGGAAGATGCTGGGTTCGATTCCCGCCTGGGACAGGTCGATTTCTTCAGTGTATTTTTCTTGTCTTAAAAACAATTTCAATTTCATTTTGTTATTCAATTTGACTGTCATTGACAAAAAGTGCGCGTATGTATGTATATCCTCTGTTAGCGGTATCGGTGTGCGCTCTCGCCAACGAGTAAGCAACAATCAATACGTAACTCATGGGGTATATAAATTTATCTCTTTCTAATAACGGGTTTGCCTAATCATTAAGTGACCTATGCATAAAACTTTCTTTGAATAAGTAGTCTAAGTCATTATCGCTGATTATTAGTCATAAACAATTAAAGCACAAAATCTAAGCACAAAATATTCCCCGTGAACATAAACTACGAGGAATCGCCGCGAGGCAGAATAGACGGTGTTGCCAGCAGTTGCTACAAAATATCATTCAAAGAAAGGGAATTCGTCACAGATTAAAATAAATAATGAAAAATTCCATACTCTCTTCAATTGGCCCGAATTTGTAGTTGCAATATAAATATGAAATGGTTTAATTTTTTTTTAATTATTGTGAAATTTTGCCGCCCCCTCAAATGTGCCGCCCGGGGCGGGCCGCCCCCCCTGCCCCCCCTACGCTACGCCACTGCTTGAGCCCCTCGGTGGGGACATTATATAAGCTGTTGATGATGATGATAATGATTGTACATTAGTAGCTACTATCAATGAGCATAAATTGTAAAACACAAGTGTATAATATATGAACTATAACTGTTTTTTTTGTTTCAGATACATCTACCATATTCAACCATAAAGAAACCTATTGAAACTCACTGATGTATGCCGAAAGCACATCTTCAACAGACACCAACTCAAACATGAAGTCTTCAAAATGGGCAGGAAAATTTTCGCAAAAAATGCGTCATTCGTAAGGCATGTCATCTCTGCCAGGTTCTTTTTTTTGTTATGTGGCATCAGTTTTCTACTGTCCGTTGCTTGGATTCAATCTGAAAAAGCAGAAGAAAATATCGTGCAAGAAGTCATCCAGAATGTCGGAGATGACATCAAATATATTAACCTTTACCGCAAACCAACTAAACTACCAAATGATTTTAAGTATTTACTATTATGGACTCCAAGCAATTATTCCCCTTTTTATTTCTTTGGGACCGGACAGAAAGCTTTCATTCAAAATAACTGTTCTGTAATAAACTGCTATGTTACAACAAACAGGTATCTTTTTGGACAGAACTTAACCCGATTCAATGCCATAGCCTTCAATGGCCGCAACATAAGGAAGTTGCGACGATCACAACTTCCTCAACAGAGATCAATACGACAGAAATACATTTTTGTTAATCTAGAGTCAGCGGATAATTATCCAATCTGTTCTGACAAATACGAAGGTTATTTTAATTGGACAGCAACATACCGATTGGACTCGGATATACCGTATCCCTATTTATTGATTAAAAACAAAAATGGAGAAATAGTTGGTCCAAAACGTAATATGGATTGGCAGGTCCGTGATTCCAAAACAGACGATGAGTTACCACAGAGTTTCCGAAGCAAATCCAAAGCAGTTGCTTGGTTCGTATCCAATTGCGCGGATAGAAGTGGAAGACGGGACTTCGTTGGGTTTTTATCAAGTGCCCTGTCGGCTTATAAACTATCCGTTGATATTTATGGAAAATGTGGTGATCATAAATGCCCCGTTAATAGGAAGACGGAGTGTGACGAAATGTTGGAGAGAGATTATTATTTTTATCTTGCAATGGAAAATTCTTTCGCTGACGATTATATTACGGAGAAAGTTTTGACTGCGTTGCAACATCATCTGGTGCCTATAGTTTATGGCGCAGCAAATTACTCCAGGTAAGTTTATATAGTAAACTTATAGTGGTCTGTGTAGATTGACAGACGATCGTCCTAAACCGACGTAAAATCTTAGTAAAATATTTAACAGTAGTAAGAGTTTCTCCCTAGTTCTTGTTGTAAAAACACGTGTTGAGAGATTTATTCACAGACGAAATAGTCACTGCAATGGACGCGCCGTTTGTACTAAAAACTTTGATCGAAACTAAATCGATGGAGTTAAAAATTACTCAATTTTCCGAACAATTGTTGTTTTGATTTGATTTACAGCGATTTTTTCGTGAATAGATTTATTTTCGATCAAAATTTTTTAGTACAATCTCCGCATCCATTGCAGTGACAATTTCGTTAGCCTCATTACGTATGCGAATATGTACTTTTATTAAATTAATAGATTATTCTAGTTACTTTTATAGAAAAGATACCGAGACCATTGCTTTTCGTTTAATTACATTTTAAGGTATTCTTGCAGTTTTCTTCCACTGGGATCCTATATCGACGCTCATGGCCAAGACGTCCATACCTTAGCAGCGACTATCGCCAGTGCTATCAGCTCTCCTGACTTGTATAGCAAGTTCTTCAAGTGGAAACGATACTACACTTTTGAGGACCCTACGGCTTCCGAAAATGTCTGTTCTATTTGTGCAGCACTCCACAATAAAACTATGGTAGAGACTCCTACTGTTTATAACAGTTTCCGACAATGGTGGCATCCTAAATTTAAAGATAGGTGTTGGTGGTTAGATGACGACGATGAAATAGCTTCTGGGCTGTGATTTATTGATATTATTTATCTATTTGACTTTAAATACCAAGTGGTTTCAAATCACGAGGATTCGTTGATTCCAGCAAATATTTTTTTTGCATACCTATCCAAAGATAGTGTCATAATAATAAAAAGTATGTGATTTGATAAATTTTGAATATAATGGTTAGAGGAGAACATATTGTGTGACAGAGTTTTTGAAGAAGCGTGAATTAATATTTATTGTCTTATATGCAGTGCATGTCGTCACATAGTGATGTACGATTTGATGTTATAAGTTTATATAGAAGTAATAGTTACGTTATAACCTATTTTGTTGAATTATCTTATCAAAGAATACTTCCAAAAGCTTCATTCCAAAATGTAGATTAACGTTTTGATGTTAAGTTTACTCTTGTTAAGTTTTAAAAGTGATTTGTCATCTTTAGATATTTATTACGGTAAAGTTAAGATCTCAAAAATTAGAACGATGGTTTTGTACAAACTGTTTGACGAAGTAAGCAGGAGATATTTGTAATAGTTATATTTGTTTCTATATTATGTTTAGATCTAATAAAGAAATTATAAGTCTCCTGTTATTTGAAGTAAGCTTAGTAGGAGCTCGGCAAATTATATAGGTAATCAAACGAATGGTTTGTTATGGTATAGAGATGTTATAAAATGGAGAAGATTGAAAAAAAAAAATGTGTTTTTATTTTTGTTAATATTAGCAAACAGCTAACAATTTTGTAACTTTTCCCATAGACGTAAGTTTATTAGCGTATTAAGAAATCTGTTTCATGTCACGGAGCCTATAGTACCTAATGGGTCGGATTACCTACTATTATCATTCGTACTTATTCCTTACATTTCTCACTTGTTACCAAAGTAATACATTTAAATAAATTTTAATTAAATTGATTATGTGCTGTTTCTTTTAACCTTTCACCGCGATGACTGATGGGGCAAGCGTGTTTACGCTAGCTGTGGCGTGTGTTTTTTTAGGTAAGTTTATTAATTGAAAAGACAAAATGGATACCTGGGCTTTGTACAGTTTTTGGTTAACAAATTACCCACTGGTCTAGATTGGTCTCATTGACAATACTAATTCTCAATATGACATTTGACCGCCCCCGTGGTGTAGTGGTCTGTCCACGGGAATTAGATCCAGAGATCCCAGGTTCGATCCCCAGGGCAGTGCAAAATTGTACTCTGTTTGGTTGGTAGTAAGACTTTTTTCAAGTCCACCTGGAGCTACCACCTTTTTTATTGGAGAGGTCAAATGCATTTCCGCATCCCTGTAGTAAGATGGAACTGCAAGGGTACCTTATGTGGGATTCAAGGTACAGGTGTTCCCCCCACTAAACGTCCTCTCCGGACATACTGCCAAGGCACAATACGACAGCACCCCGAGATCGCGACAGTTCGCTTTTCACCGGGAAGCCATCTGTGTCCGCTGTCTGGTGGAACAATACACTGGCCGCCACAGAGCACAAGGCTCCACCAGCCCTGAAACGGGCCTTTTCACGCGTCCCCATAGTAGTGCCAAAGGTGGCTTGGATGAAGCCCAGTGCAGTTTAAGCCCGATGTCTACACCATCAGCCCCCTACCTAAAACCATAGCCATCCGTTATACCAGTCCCGCACGAGGGAGCATGCTCGATTGGGTCCGACTGTATCGTGTAGGTAGGCACCAGGCACTGGCTTCGACAAAGCGGCGCTGCCTCCCATGACACCACAGCGGAAAACCAAGCCAGAGGTCGCATTTATCCACCACCTCTGAGAGCAGAGGCATATCAGGAGCGACCGAAAAGATCACACTCCACGGCAACTCCAGATGGCACAATCATAAAACAACATACGTGGTGGTAAGACACCTGACGGGATGACCCTTGTTCCCTGGAAGAAGGGAAAATGTCTGGTATGGGACGCCACTTGAGCGGACACCTTAGCAATGTCCTATATTCCAGCGACCTCAGCAATGTCCGGATTGGTTGCAGCTTTCGTTGGATCTCTCAAACGGCGCAAATACACTGGTTTCTCAGGAAACTACTTATTTGAGCCGTTTTGGGGTATTCCTCCAGACTCTGATAGCATGTGGTCCAGGAGCTCACAGACTTTTTTAGGATGTTGCAGAGCGACTACGTGAGACAGTAAGTGACAGAGGCTGGTTTGTATTTCGCGCAAAAAATTGTCTCGCGATGCAGCGAGGTAAATGCAGTCAGTGTTATTGGTACACTTCCTGTTTCAGAGGACCTAGGCGAAGTCTTTTCTCTGTAATTTAGTACTTTATAAATTTTTGTATCTAGTTTTATTAACCTTATTAAATTATGGAAATGTAACAAATAACGAAGGATATATAGAAAATTAATACATTACCAATATTAATTTATAAAAATATCTGATGGTGGTAGTGACTTGGATGAAGAATTTACTCTGATATAGTTACTTCCCTCACTCAGTCAGCTTACTATTATGCAATTTTGCCCATAACACCGTGTTCTTAATGATAGATAATTTGTGCTACTTAATAATGTGAGCGTGAAAATATATCTTATAAGGTATTATAAAAATATCTAAGCAATCCGGATAAAGTACATTTACAGTATCTATAAAACTTGTCCGTTCCAAGGGCCGAAGGTAACGTTAAAAGTAAAATAAAGCAGCGGCCATTGCCGGTAACTTTCGGCCTAGTTAATTAGAAAAGTTCCTCAATACATATATATTGCGCATGTGAGGAATCCTCAATTTGTTAACTTGAGTTTCCTTTTGGTTAGTCTAGTAACAAGATTTTAGTTTACGCACAATTTTTATTAACCTACTTCAAAAAAGATGGAGGTTCTCAACTCGTATTCATCTTTTTTATGTATGTTCCCCGATTACTCGATGACGCCTGCACAGATTTGAAAAATTCTTTATTAGTTTGAAAGGGTGAACTTATATGAAAAAAAGACATGTAAATGTAAAAAATGTACTTAATGAAATTTTATAAAATTCTTGAAATGTCTAGACTCACGAACTTTCTCACAGGATTAAAATTATTATTCCTATTATACTTTCATTAGGAAATATTTAGGAATATTAAAAAACCCCTCGTTTTTTAATATTCCTAAATACTTAAAAGTCTTTCGTTGTAAAAGTCGTCGTTTTTGCACGAATTCACAAATTCTGTAATTTACACATTGCTATATCTATTTTTTGTATGCCACATATTGTATTCTTATATATGATTGTTAACCAGAGGATCATAAATATATGCTAAGCACCTAAATTTAAAGGAATGTATCTATTTTTTTATACAAAACGGTGGTGGGTATCAAAAGTTGAATTACTTAGTCCATTAATATTATTAATTGAATATTATATACTTAGATTAGCTTTTTACAAGATAAATTATCATATAAATAATCCAAATGAGTGGGAGCAATAACAAAATTTACGCATGTAAACCGTAATTTTAATTATATTGATACTATATCTATTGACTTGTATTGATGTTTTGAAACCAATACGAAATAGTAAGCCGTGGAGATTCTTTCGCTGTTTCTTCTCCATCTCAGCATAATTATTATTCAAATGAAATAAATATTTCATCCTGAAAAGGTAGCAGGGTTTTGACGATTTAAAAATACTTGGCAAAGTCCATTTAAATAAATAACTATTTGATTTAATTGCCCTGGAGTTTCTTTCGCCATTTCTTCCCAGCATATAAAAATTTTCGTCGCGAAACAATGGCAGGGGTGTTTTTGTCAAGAAGACATTTACCAAAGTCAATTAGTAATTAAAAACTTTTTGATATTTTTTATTTGCTTCGCAATTATTACCAATACCTTCAGGCTTTATCACACTAACCAGTATCACTATAATAATGTATTCCAAAGATTTTTTATCGATATTCCCCGAAGTTCTCGTTTCTTTTCACACACACATTTACGACGTACAAATAGGCTGTTTAGAGGGGTGCCTACGGTAAAAATATCTCGATAGGAGCGCGGAGCCTATCGCTCGGTGATGTTATTACGTAGGCCCTGGGGCATCGTCGACACAAGAATGTCACAAAATTTGGACAAGTCTACTGATAGCTTGTGATAAAAATTTACGCTTTCTATATCATCAAATAAATGATGTTGGTGGCGTCGTGTTGAAAGAACAATTCATGTACCTAATAGAAATGAAGTATTATTTTAGAGAAATCTTGAGTCTGTCACGGTTATCCAACTAACCAACCAAATTCTATAAAGATTAAATATCCGATACTCATCGAATTCTTCACCATCACAGACTGCAACAACGACAACAGCGTGGGCCATATTTATATGAAAACTATCTGACCCGGTAAACGTTATTTTGCCTTACAAAAATGATTAAATTACTAAAATGGCTATAAAATAATAGGGGTTGGTGATAAAAGAGTAAAAATTTAGGCTTGTATATATTTTTAATGCCACATAATAAAAAGATAAAAACAAAAAAAATCGTCAAAAAATTATTAAAAAAACTTCTACACAGTGCGAGTCAAGCGAAGCGAACGAGCCGCGATATCGGCTGGTGAACTTCAGTTAATTATTATTGCATCATATTATCTTTACCCGAATTACTGAGATGACTAAGAGTGTTGAGATGATTTAGATCTATCCTGGTTGATTGCTATTGTTTGTTAATTCACTGGAGTATTTGGGTGATATGCCCCTTATAAGTAGGCGAGAGACCGGCAAAAACCAAACTGACAGAGGTGACTATTTTGTAAATCAAATGTTACTTGTCATCTTTGTAAAATTGCAAAATTATTTTGCAAAATAAGTAACAATAAATTAATGGTATCAGTGACTTGTGTTTTCCTCAACATTCGTAGTTCCATGTACCTCTCTAACAGGCACAAAGAGGTAGTAAGTAGATTTGCGGGAGCGGCGAAGCGCGCACCCGGAGAGTTGCACCGCTCGCGCCCAATTACTATGGCACTTGTTTATAATGCTTTGTCATTATGGAACACAACAAAAGATCGCTCATATTCAAAACATTCTAGATTTTGGAGTGTATGGAATTAATAAATGATAACGTTTCTTTGTTTTATCTATACATCTATACATACATATAAATAAATTGTGTCTGTTTGTAATATTGAAATAACCGTTTTTTACTATACGTACATGCATATGAATATATATAAGGTACATACACCAAAATAACATTTTTTTAAATTTTTGTTCTTCTGTCTGTTTGTTCCGGCTAATCTCTGAAACGGCTGGACCGATTTTGACGCGACTTTTTTTACAGGTAGCTGGTGTAATAAGGAGTAACTTAGGCTACTTTTTTTTCTTTTGGTAAATTCAACGCGGCCGAAGTCGCGGGCACAGCTAGTCTGTATATAATTTGTTTTACTGCGAATATGCATTAACTTAAGCATTAAATTGGTCATAAATATTACATATATGATTGGTAACATATATGATATATAACAGTTTAGCTAGCTAGTTTCATATTTTCATATTTTAGTATGATTCGATAAACCCTCGTTTATTATCAATGATTAATTATTTTTCGTTGATTTGACACTATCAATGTAATTTTTTGTTTGTAAAATAAGTAGTTATTTAATTTCATTAAGAATAATATTTCAATCATAAATGCTTGTTTTTTATTTTCATTTCTATCTACACCGATATTATAAAGAGGTAAAGTTTGGATCTACCTTAGTAGGCGGTAATTTCTGTAACCACTCACTCATTAGATTTCAAAAAATTCTTTCACCAATATTTAGAATAATTATGGCCGCTGGTTTATCGAAAAATCACCGAATACAAAGCTGATGATATTCTGTTGATTTCTACCAGGTGGTTGACTTGCTAGGTAGGTAGGGTTAGCTGGGTAGGTATCACCGCCTTTCCTATTTCAGTCGTGAAACATTTTGCTGTGTTTCGGATGTAAGATATGTGATCTTAATGGTGTTAATTTGTATCTGGCCTTAAGTTATATTCGACTTACGAATATGTGTCTGCGTAAGGTATCTAGGATACCGAGTTGCTTATTGTTTACCTTTGATGTCAATCGTGCATAACGATTAAACTGCAAGCTTTACCTGTTATATTGTTTTTACTCAAGTTGGTAACTGTTGCCGACTCTCAACCCCAACAAATGGTTATGGGCCCTTCCCAGGAGTAGTAAAACTATTATTCCAGGTGAGCGTCAAGTAATTTCTTTACGAGTTCGGAAATAGTGTTGAACGTGTATAGAACAGGACAATGGCCACAGTAATAGAACGATTGGGTAAAGATAATTACGAAAGTTGGCGACTTCAGGTCGAAGCTTTGTTAATAAAAAGCGATGCATGGGGATACGTAAATGGCACAAAGATTAAGCCAGCAGAAGAGGCTGCATCTTTGGTGTGGGAGGCTAATGACGCAAAAGCTAGAGCTGACCTAATTCTCTCGATAAGTCCAAACGAGTTGAGGCATGTCAAAGGGTGCAAAACTTCGCGAGACGTGTGGCTAAAACTCGACGCCATTTTCGCATCGAAAGGACCTGCTAGGAAGGCTACACTTTTAAAGCAGTTGACGTTGACCAGAATGAGTGATGGTGACGATGTCCGAGAACACATCTCAAAATTCTTCGAGGCGAAAGACAAATTGAGTGACATGGGTGTCGACATTCACGAAGATCTTCTATCGATCATGTTATTATATAGTCTACCTACGAGCTTCGAGAATTTCCGATGCGCGATTGAATCTCGAGATGAGCTGCCGAATTCTGAAATTTTAAAGGTAAAAATACTAGAAGAAAGCAATTCATGACTCTAAACCCCAACAAATTTATTGTTTACTTTGATGTCAACTATGCACGATTAAACTGCAAGCTTTACCTGTTATATTGTTTTTACTCAAGTTGGTAACTGTTGCTGACTCTCAACCCCAACATCGGATTGAAGGGAAAGGTAGCCAGTGTAATTACTGGACATGGAAGGCATTTCATCTTAGACTTCAGGATGACAACGCACCTGCAATACCAAGTGAATTTCTCCTTGTTATTGCAGGTGTTTATAGGCGACGGTATCCTCTTACCACCAGGTGGTCAATTTGTTTGTCATCTAGTAGTATAAAAAAAGATTTGCTAACGCTTCGATTTATTAAAGTTTCAATTTCATAAGCTTTCGATGTCATGAACTATCGAGCTCATAAACGTTCGATGAGTTAAAATATCCATGTAACGTGTTCGATCTCATGAGCTTCGGTGGTGTAATCACGGAAATAGTAATAAAAAGGATAGAAGTGCCTTGGTCGTGTGAACTTGGTGCCGCACTTGTGTCTTTTAAGGACACAAGCGCTCGACTTGCGGCTCAGTGCTGCTCAAACTGTCGGTGTGATAAAAATGCCTTAAAATGGTGTTTTGAAGCATTGGTAATTGCGGAATCTCATCCAGAGTGTCCAATTACACTAATAAGGGGACCACATATTATTCGAATGTATTATTTTAATGTAATAATGCTGTCCTCTTCATTATTATTTCTGTGGGTGTAATTCAATGTGGAGTACCTACTACACCCGTTACAATCAAATCTATATTTGCACGGTCAAAACCTTTATTAATTAAACGTTTAACTTAGGTAGTTAAAATTTAATCAATCAAACTCGTTATTTAATTTTATTGTTTTTGATGCGAAAAGACAAAACAGAAAGAACATAAATCTTATACAACATGTAAACTAAATAACCAACACCCTGAATACAAGTGGTTTGGGATCGGCTTCAGAGTTGATTACAATTTTTTTTTTTTAAATATTGTACAACATTTTCTGGGTACTTTTTTTTTGTTTTTTTTTTTAAAAAAAAAGATTGTTTTTTTTTTCTATAAAAAATTATTGAAATCAACTCGGAAGCCGATCCCAAACCACCTGTATTCAGGGTATTGGTTATTTAGTTTACATGTTGTATATAATAATAACAGAAAACATTCAAACAGAAAAAAAATTTAAAACCGATTTAATGGCAAAGCTATTCGCACATCGAGCAAACAACCAACATTTTGAGCCGCACTTTTATCTTTCAGCGCGAGTGCGTGTCGATTGACCGGAAATAGTAGCGGGCTGTATTTACAACTTCCGACGGAGGGTAGCGGGAAAACAATTAATAACTTTTATCGTTTCCGGCGTCGGCAACTCGGTCAATTAGCGCTGCAATAAAAATCTCTACGGCTGATTGGAAATGTCGGATTGCTGACACATGACCTGTCGGGGACAGAAGCTTTTCTGTAGTGAATGTGTCTAAAGCCAAAAGGTGGCCAGAGCGAGCTTCATGGGGTAGGGTTTGAAATTATCAAGATAAATGTGCCCTTTGATAATTATCAAACAGATATAAGCCCTATTTCGTGGCATTAGGTACGTAATGTTGAGGAAACAATCTATTCTTTATTTTTGTACACAACTCAAGTTACGCTAAGAATTAATAAACCAACTACAATTTCTTTGTTTCGGTCATGAAGAAAACAATAAATAAGTGACAGTTCAGCTACGAAAACCTGACGGACGCGGGGAATCCCCGCTATTGACGTTAAATGGCGCGTTCCAATACACGGAAAGTGGAAAATATTTTTGATTATACTTATCAAGATAATTATCAATCTATATTTATCTCCATAATTATCAATGATAATTATCACTTCGGACCCTGTCATGGGGAGATGGGGTCAGAGATTGCTGCGTGGAAGTTCCTAGTAATAAGCATCTATATCGGCGTGTATTCTGAGCCAGGAACAAAGACTGTGACTGCGTCAGAAACGCTGCAAACTGGGTTTGATGTAATCAGTAGCTGGTTGAGCTAATAGAAAACCAAAACTAGTGCCGACAATTTTCCTCCAAGGATGATTCCTCTGAGGCACGGCGATTCTCCACCACGGCTTTTACAATTCCACCCGCTGCAGGTAGACAATGCCTCTCCTTGTTATCGAAGGAGGTGTAGGCAGAAGTCTACCACGCTTGCTCAATGCGGATTTGACCCTTTTGCCAATCCATTATGTCACCTATTGGAGGTTATGGGGTGATGCTATTGCACTGTGCCGTAATCACATGGCGACTTATATACGTATTTTTATTAATATAGGTAATAAATATCTTAATCTAGATTGGAAGGTTTGTTATTTTTTGGATTAGATGTGTTAGGTTAGAAACCTGTCACTCGTTTGATTCAGGGACTGCATGGTCCATACTGCCTTATGAATAACCTAATGTTCCCAAGGATCTGCTCATCCGCATTTGAGATTATGAACCTGACTTATGTCTCTTTTAAACATCCATTCTTATACAAGTAATTTCAGGAAAATGCATCATGCTCATTAGTCGGTAATCTGAAAATAACGGTAGATTAGGGCAGTTAGATCTATGTTAAAGGGAATTATCCTAAAAGGTTTTATTGTTTTCGGGGCTTCGATTGGGAGATTACGCTGAGCTTGACGGGTAGAAAGCGTAATATTCAAGGAAGGAAAAGCTCACTACGGCCTTTAAAGACTTCGTGCGATTACCATGAAATTAACAAAACGTGGCTACGTCGTTGGTATGTATGCGGTTGAGGTAAGCGCGAGGGGTATGATAAACTCTTTATTGCATTTCACAGTTAATACTTAACAAACATAAAGTAAGGTAAAGTAACAAGGTTTGCAAAGGCAAACTTATCTCGAAAGCTAAGCGTCCACCTTTCGGCATCGTACGCATCGCATCAAACAGGTATTTTTTTCTTTGTATAGTTACACAAGTACGTCCACTAATCCCCATCGTACGGATCACTCGAATCTGCTCATTGGCAATGCCGACGCCGTTGCTTCGAGAAGCAACTTTTGCGATGCGTGCCGGTGACGTTATACAGAATGCCGGTCAGGTGGACGCGCCCCGTGCGCTCTCTACGCATTCCGCCATTTGCATTTGGCTATCGTTTTTGCATGTTTTTGCATTTTATTCCTCTTTCCTCTTTCGTTAACATACAAGCGATGATGAATTGTTCTTCTTTACTTTACTCTAATAAGTCACAGACACATTTCGCACGACCGAATGAAGTAGCGTCGGGAAAATCCGATTGCTGATAATTGCGGCGGCAAATGCGATCACTGCCGATCAGGTGATCGAATTGTGAAAAATTCATCCGTTTGATGCGATGCGTCCGATGCCTACGATGCCGAAAGGTGGACGCTTAGCTTTAAAGAATAAAGCTAATTCAGAATGTGTCTCAAAGACTACAAAAACAATAAGCGATCGAAGCCAGCTAAATCTCCCGTGCACCTTATTAGAAAATACATCGGTTGTGTTTAGTTACATGTTTGTATCTAAATCAGCTCTCGCGGAAGCTTACTAAGTATGGCGCAGCCACCCTGGCATCTTTCTCTAACCAGCCATAATGGCTAGTAGTGGTGGAGGGATCTAAGACTACCTACTTAATTATATCTCAACCTACTTATGGAAATTCAATAAATGTACTTACAATAGAAATAATTTTTACAAGTAAAATGTCTAAAAGTAATACATTCTTGAGTTTGTGAACATCAAATTTGTCCTATCAATTTCAATTACCTTTCTTTCAGAGGCATTCTCCGATATATCATCATTAATCGCACCTACATCAAACCTTTTCATAACTTTTTCAATGATTTAATGGAATCTGAATTTCTGAGTTGTACATTGATTTTCCTGCTACCACGTTTTCCAAGTTAGAATATAATAATAACACATTTCACACACGCTCACACCAATTATCTAGTCCAAGGTAATTGTCATTAAGAGCTTGAGTTATGGATACTAGATAACGGACATTTTTAATTTTTTAAAATGCATAATAATTACAGATATGTGACCGACCATGACTCATCAACAAATATTCGTGGAGTTTCTCCCGAGTTCTTACTGTAAAAACACGTGTTGAGACTCCACTTTTAACCTCAATCTATCGTACAATTGTCTGCTACTTAAAATCACATTTTCACTTGATATTGGCAAAATGCGTTACATATCGCGAACGCCATTAATTTAAAAAAGAAGACGAACAAATATTCGTTTTGGTGACACAAATATTTGTCGCTACCAGGCTGCGCACCCGGACCGCTTCATGTGTAGGCAGCTATACTGCCCACTCCACCACGACGGCGTCACTTACAGGTATTTATTTGATGAAACTAATTTTTATATACGGAGAGCCAAATCATTTGGAGACGATTACAAATAATAATAATAAATCATTTAATCCTCACCATATCATACACGAACAAGTTACATTGTAGGAAAGGGACTTGTCAAAGCAGGTTGATACCACAGAGAAGGTAAGTACAAGGCTCGTACAAGGACATGTCCTTTAAATTAAATAGAAAACGAAAAACAACAAAATATCCTGAGGCCTTAGTATGAGTTTTGATAGTTTTCGAGCTCGATCAAACGTATCGTGTTTCTTCATACATTGGCCACTGTGTCTGATAGTTTACGCTAGGGGCGCTAGTGGTCAATGTATGAAAAGAGACGATACGTTTGATCGAGCTCGAAAACTAACAAACTCGTACTAAGGCCTCTGTCATGATAACTGCATACGTCACCTTGTGACGCAATATGTGACGAAAGATGTAAAGTGTATTGTATTATTATTTCATTTTATTAATTTTAATTCAATTTCATTGTATTTTTTTTTGTATGATAGAAGTAGGTGATAGATGATAGAAGATTTTATTTCGAAATTTTGACTTCATTTTGCCTAATGTGATTTAATTTAGTTTCAATTATTATATTTTAATTATGTAATTAAGATTTCATGGACACATACTGTCTGAATACACTGATTTTATTTTTTATTATTTTTATTATAAATAAATTCGCCGTGATCTCACACTCCTATTTAGCTTGTGGTTGGAAGAGCAGACGACTGGACAGCGAAAGCTCGTGTCGGTTTCGACGTGTCAGCACGTATGATTTCGTTTGTCGTTTTCTATTTAATTTGGTAAATTAAATAGAAAATAGTAGGTTTCAATCCTTTCATAACATGCGAAATAAAAAGAATAAACAAATTCACAAGACTCTCAGTGGAAGCTCATTTTTGTCCACACAATTTAGTTTGGATGAAGGGGTTTGGCTTTTTTTGTTCATAGTATAAATTGTAGATATGCCACTAATAAACCAATCTAGATGCAAAGCAAAATAGGTATTAAATAGATTTTTTTTGAGCGAGCTGCTGGCCTTTAATATTATTCCTAAATTTCAAGTCACATAAAAGCCTACTCATTTTGTTCCTATTGGACAGTAAGTCAAACGTGTGACTTAAAATGGTATGAAGAAGAAAGTGAAAAGCTCTTTGATCATCTTAGAAAATGGGCACACGCTGCGTCAGGGTGGAGTGTCGGAAATCACTGTAATGGATAGGCGAATACGAAATAGGGTTGTCTGTGGAGGACTTTTCTAAAAAAAATCAAACCAATCTCTCAACAGAACGCTCGCTGTTTTGGAGTTTAATTGAAAAGTAACCCACAACCAACCCATGGTCCTAACTTTTTTTTGGACGGATAAGATTTTATATATACCCTTGTTGCGATCAGGGACCACACTAGGGTTATGTGGCGCTCTCTGGGACTCCAGCATACCCACTAAAACCGTCGACGTCTTCTATGCTCCGGAAGTCAGTGCGCTTCGCGAAGAACCCCATAAACAGCGCAAGATCACCTACGCTAGTCAGAGAACATCTCGAGAACGCGTGAGATGTTCTATCAGCTTCGAGACGTTCGATGCGAAGGACTGTGTCCTATCCAATCAATCGCTTGTCTCTATTCAGGCGGGTGCATGGAAAATATTCACCTCCACTTGCCGGTACGCCTCTAATCTAGCTAGTTCTTACATTCTACTAAGTGTCTCTCTAAGGCCCGTATTACAGAATGACACTCAGAAATCAATCATGTCTTGAGAATAGTATGTCACTTTCTATCAAGCACAAAGTAATAGAGACGATGCTCAAGTCGGTGTTGATTCTTGAGACTCATTCTATTATACGTGCTTAAGTGACTGCATGGCACGTCAAAGAAAATGATTTTGGACCTTACTTAAGTGAATTTAGCACTGACATTATTTTATTTTAACACAAATTGGTCGGGGTGTTCCGACATCTTTAGGCATCCCGTGGTGCGGGATCAGCGTACCGTACCGCACTGTGCCGTGCCGTGCCGTCAGTGAGCGCAGTCCCTTATTCATCATCATCATCAACAGCTCATACAATGTCCCCACCGAGGGGCTCGAGCATACCCCACATTATGGGCGATTAGGCCTTAGTCAAACACGCTGGCCAAGTGCGGGTTGGTGGACTGCACACACAACCTAAGAATTACTTCATAGGTGTATGCAGGTTTCCTCACGATGTTTTCCTTCACGTAAAAGCGTCGATTAAACGTCCATATCAATTCAAAATTTGAAAACACATTGGTACGTGGTGGGATTCGTACCGGTGCCTCCCGAGTGGGAGACAACGCCCTTACGCACTACGCCACCGACGCTTCGGTCCCTTATTATGTTCAGACAATTACTGATACCCAACCCGCACTTGGTGCGTGTTTGACTAAGGCCTAATCGCCCCTAATGTGGGGTAGGCTCGAGCCCCACGGTGGGGACATTTTATGAGCTGATTATGAATTACTGATAAGATAGTAAGTCCCTCTGTGGTTGATGGTTCCAGGTGAAACTCGATTCCATCGTCAGCCTTATCGTCACTAACCATCAGTTGAGATAAAGGCCAGTAACTACCCCGTTAAGAATAAAAAAAAATAAACAAACACGCCTTGTCTACGTACGCTTAGCTACTTTAGTACAAGGCCCCTTTCAAACATTTCTACAATTGTCCCAAGAAGCATCATTAAAAAATAAAATAAGTAGATTGCAACGTTGACACCCCTAGCAGCGGTTGCGTCTGCGGCTAATAGATATCCATTACTGAGCACTTGTCTCGAGCGGAGTGGGAGTCAAGTGTGCCTGTTTACAGATCACACACTTTTAACACACGCTGACAACCTATCTGTGTGGTAGGTTTTTAAGGCTCGATGTAAAAACCTACAACAGACCTAATAGATTTTGTTTTCTATTTTCTTTATTTACATGTTTATGCTGGGTTCCGATAACTTGTCTCTCTACACTTTTGCTTACTACGCAAAAGATTTTGACAGAAATCCTATACAAAATATGTCAAAAATCTACCGTTACAAAGGGATATTGTCAGCAGTTATGTTATTGATATCACCTACAATTTAAATTTATACTAGCATTCATCGGTTGACTGAAAGATATCTCTTTTAGAGATAAGTCCGCCCTCAAAAACTATCTATTCTTTTTTACAGCAAATTGCTTTACGACAGAAATAAGGAATAATAAATAAATAATAAAAATGTCTTTATTTTTCCACCTCAATATTACATGCTTAGCCTTAAATACAAATTACAAAGAAATTTAGGTTAAAACTAGGTAAGCGAGAACACATAATATTTGGGAGGACTGGAGCCTAAACTAGTAAATTCCTGTATTTCAGGACTCCAGGAACCTCACCCGAACCATATCGTTATATAAACAGAGCTTCCACAAGATAATTAAGCATGCGTGCAAATTTGTGTTTGTGAGTGTGTTAATATGTATGTATGTGTGAGTGCTTATGACTGTACTTAGGTGTACCTAGGTGTTTAAGTTATTTTATTAGTGCTTCCGTTTCATAGTAATTAAGTTCCATTAGGTAGTTCCTAAGTATAGTTTTGCAATGATACGATATTTTGGGATAAATATTTAGTGCGGAGTTCAATTTATTGTATAGGTAAGTTGTTTGCGAGAAAGGTTGTATGGCGACGAAAGAAGGCGGTGTTGTGTTTGATGGTTTGACATACTTTTGGCGACCTACGACTGTTGGACTGCTGTGTGGGGGGTAGTAGCTTAGGAGTTGGTGCTGTCGTATTGTGAAAGGAAGGCGGTGGAATCTACCCAGGCGACCCTACATATGGGTCCACCACCTAGAAGCGTGATTACATCAATTGCTTGAGAAATCGCGAGTAAGAAATACTTCGCTAAAACCGACGGTTGCGCGTGAGGCTGAAATTATCGTTTTACAAGATTATCAGTTAAATTTGGACTGATGCTATCAGATTCTATGAGTTTGTGTTAGATAAATAAACTTTCAAACAAGACACTAGCAAGTGTTTGTTGCCGTTGTACACTGCCGTCAGCTGACTGGCAATTATTTTCGACCGACTATTTGGACCCAGGACGTGAGTACCTTTGGTTTGAATTAGTTAAATGGTCATAATGCATGGGGGAGGTATTGGGTTTTATAAACTTCATAGTATTTTTGTTTGGTGGTATGAGATGAAAATGCTGTATTTATTTTATGCGTTTCATTTCACATTTACTTTAGAGTTTAGAGTAAAGGTAAAAAATGTACGTATGTGTAAATGTATGTTGACATATTATGGGAATCATTCTTCTTTTGAAGGGTTGGAATCTTACAAATATATGTGGGAAAAAAACTCCTTTAGTCCAATTAAGGGTTAAGTATCTCCCGGAAGTTGCAACACAAAACTTTTATTTCACATCGTGTGTTGCCCCCAATATGTATGAGAATTTACAATAACCATACATATTTTATTGTGATGGGATGTATGGCTTCATTTAAGTCCCCGCAGTTTATCTTATCAAAGTTTGTTTCCTTGTTTGCTGAGCGGTGTATGACGGTAAGTTTTTAATCTGTAAAGAAATATTTTTTTAGATTATAGGCAACTAGAGTGTCGTCACTACCTTGTGATCGTTGCTTGCTATATAGTCGCTTTTATTCACTGCTACATAAAGAAAATCCAATTAAAATGGCCGCGGAGAAGTTGTTGCCTCAAATTTTTAAAATTGTCGATTTAAATGTAGATTTGTATAAGAGACTTTTAAAGGAAGCTGTTGCTATTCCGTCTGTTTCCTGCGATGTAAAATACAGGGACGAATGTGTGGTGCACTTTTAAAGATGACAAGTTAATGAATAACATTGCAGTTAAGGATAAGAAAAAAACGCCCAGTCTTCCTTCCACTTTATTATTATTGTCTTTGAAAAGTTAAGGCTTAAAATGAATATAATCAATAATTTTTATTTATCGCTTTTTATCAAAGTCTTAACAGCACATAAAGGTTACAACCAAAATATCATACAATGAGTCACACCAACACATCAAAAGTTTACTATAAATGTTACTTCATTTTATGCGCGTACTCGCGCCAGTAATAATAGTTTTTGTTTCATCGAAATCGGGCCAGGATTTCCAAAGTTACAGCGTTGTAAAGTTTCAACGGTTTATTAAATTTGCCTTCCTTCGCTCGCTCGTAAGATGAGGTCATGGTGCGACAGTCATGTCCGATTGTGGGTGATGCAGAGTGTTTACACTTTAAAATTTGATTTGTAAAGTGGTTTGCACTTATTATTTTAAGTGTTTGTGTAAGCAGTTACTTTAAATATTATTGTTATTAAATTTATATATACGTAATGTCCTTACATCCTTCTAAATGTCCATACAGAAATAATCGCAAGCAGAAGCTAGGATTTTTAATTTAAAACCGCTGAATCACGAAAACCCCGGTTAAGGTGAAGGGTCAGTAAAACTGGCGCCATCAATTATTTTATTTTACTAGTATAAATAAGATTACTGACACAGAACTTTCAATCAATATGCGACCAAGTCCCTAGAATTTTATTGAATGACTACACTGCTTATCGTTAAAAAAAGCAGTAGTAAAATACGGAACAATATACTGGGTGTAAAAGACATGAACAGTCAAACGAGAACAATGTATTCTATACATCAAAATAAGACATATTTCAAAAAAATTATTGCTGGGTAATGATTTTTATTTTTTGGTGTTAAAAAAAATTGCCAATTGTACCGCGCAATGTAAAGGGCTCAACTCGCACGCAACTCACAAAACCGTGATAATTTTGCCAGACGGCGGCCCCGTTCGTTAGTGTCCGTGCGCATCGAGTGAGCTTCATTGAACGCTAACGTTTTGAAGCCATTTTTTGTTATGAAATACTAAAAAAAAAATGATAATGTTTCTTTGGACAATAATTGAGAAATAACGTATAGAATACGTTTTCATAAAAAAATGGAAAACAAAATTTATGACTTTGACCTTCAATAAAATCGTAACTATCAATTTCCCATGTATAGTCTAAAGGAAAAAAAATGTTGTGATGGTGAGCAGAATACATGGTTTTCGTTTGACTGTTCATGTCTTTTACACCCTGTATACATAACAATAATTACATTTAATTATGATGGGTACACAGATTACTGCAAAACAAAATTAAGTATACCGTAAACAATCAAGACAGTAATCCAAACTTAGCTTACACAACATGAAAAGAATTAAACTGAAAATTAAAACAATAGTTAAATAATTAAAATAAACACAATAATATTAATAAATAAACATTATCCACCTTTCTCACTAATAGTAAGCACATTACTGCAGAGGCCGGGAAGTTATGGATTGCCGGATGAGTAGAGTTTTCAAGGCCGAGCGACAAAAACTACGAGTCCGGCAAGCCGATTCCCGCCGAGACATGTATAGTGCTTTTCTCAATAAATGTGAGGAATAATGAAAGACGCAATACCAACCAACCAACCAAAACCTACCAAAACCAACCAAAGCCAACCAAAGTCAATCAAAGCCAACCAAAACCAACCAAACCCAACCAAAACAAACCACAACCAACCAAAACACTAAAAATTGAGTTCTTAACGCATCTAAAATAGTTAGGTACGTTTTTTATACCAAAAACTTACACTACGGACATGATCGCCCAATTACTAATAAGTTGATTTAGTACTAAAATGGAAGTAAGTGGCTCTCTATTCAATTCAATTCAATATCTTTATTGCAAACCATAATGTACAATAAGGTGGTAAAGGTAGATAATATTTATAAGATCTAGTTCTTAGCCTTCGCCTTAAGAAGTGGTGCGGGGTTTATTTAAATAAAGCACGCGCTAGAATAGGCTCGCTAAATGGGTTCGTTTCAGAGGATCAGACAAAAATCTCATTTCCTACGAGTGGCGCGAGCCCCGATAACGTGTGCACGCATCGTTTGCGACTTAACACGGAACCCACCGAAACATCTGTACAGCGGCTTGATCTCTTTATTAAAAACGGTCGTAAGTTTTGTGTAACGACTGTGGTTATGTTATGATATATTATTTTTTGTATGATCATTTTTCTGTGTGAACCTGTCGCTGATAGCCCTACTATGATTCTGTGAACTCAATTGTTAGTAGTATCATCTAATGAACGGAAGGTTGGAAACTAGACTGGAAGATGTCGACGATTATGTTTATTTGTGACAAACAACCAACAGTCCAACTTCAAGAAAGAGCTCAAGCGATTAAACCAACTCAGCTGGGTAGCGTTCTGGTAGTTACGCAGCGTATTCTCTGCACAACGACCGCAGTGTCTCAAGAAGTAAGAAAAGTCTTTAATACGCATTTGTACAACTAAAATATATACATATATTTTGATTCCATATGTCAGAACATTAAGAAGACTCAAGGAAACTCAAGGAACAGTGAAGAGGGCTATGCTAAGAGTTTTCTTACGTGATGATATCAGAAATGATGAGATTTGCAAGAGAACTGAAGTCAACGACATAGCCCAGCTGTTGAGGAGGCGCAATCCTCTAGTGGCAACATAATCATTATAGGGAAGTTATATATTCCCATCGTTTCTACTAATAATCGCTTCAGACTATTTTAATTACCTAAAATAAACATTATTAACAACAGTAATACAGTACAATTTCAGTCTGCCCACTTCTGCATCTGTAGAATTAAGAGCATAACTGTCTATTGCATACAGTTTACAATAATACGGGGGGTGGGTGGGGGGATTGCAACGTTCATTTCTCAGGTTCGACTTCCAGTATTGATATTGCTGGGTATTACGCGCCGAAAGCTGCTGTCACACAGAGAGCTAGACATTGTTTAGAGATGGCAAGTTTAATAGGAAGATTTTGTGTGATTATGACTTTTGTACTTCTTATTTTCCGGACTTTCTTATACCCGGACTGCTGTGATAATTTTGAGTATAATATTTGTCATGGTTTTTGACTTTTGTTTTTTTTTCGACGGGACTTGAACCCGCGATCTTTCGCAACCTTTCCCTTTTTACTAGGTGGTAGACCCATATGTAGGGATGTCTGGGTAGGTACCACCGTCTGTCTTATTTCTGCCGTGAAGCCGTTCGCTGTGTTTCGGATTGAAAGGAAAGGTTAACAGTGTAATAACTGGGCATGGAAGACATATCATCTCAGTCCCCAGAATTGCAACGCACTTGCAGTGTTAAATGATGTACTTTTAATATTGCATTCTCTAGTTTGTAATATAAAAAATTCATTTGACTACTCTTCCAACTGAGCTCTTTAGTAACGATGAATTTATCCATTTCTTTCGACTCTGATTAAGTCCCAAGACGACGTACGGGTTCAAGTCTCGTCTCAGCACTTATCATGAAAGGATTTGTTTTCCTTGTTTATCGTTTTTATAAAATAAAAATTAGAAACATAATCAATGATGGATTTTTACTTTTTGGGTTTGGTGCCCCTTTTATGTAGTACGTCTTGCAACCATTTCACTATTTGGAGGTACTACATGGCACGAACTGCTAGATGTGGCTTTGTGTGTCATGTAATGTTACTTAAGGCTGTCTTCAACCCACGAAGCCCCTCGAGCTCGTAAAACTTGTTGATTTTATACATTTTTATAGTTACCCGGTCAAATTTTCACAAACGAATTTTAAGAAAATATGAAACAAAGTAATGAAATGAAATGAAAAAGCTCTTTATTTTAGAAATTGATAAAAATGAAGATCGATAAAAAGAATTTTTTTTCTTCATAAAGTTTTGTTCCAACCAAGGTTTCTCGCCGCCATACAATATGACCTTTCCCTTGTTCGCTCGATAGCAGCGAACGTGGACAAAAATGAACTCAAAATGAAGCTCTTGATTGGTGAACAGAGAGATTACAGGATACGATTTTGTTAAAAATATCAGATAATATATTTCGTTTGCCAACTCTATAAGTTGTTAGGTGCATGGGATCGTCGAGTAATATTTGTTTAATCTGCAGCGCTGCGACATCGCGCCACAGACTATTGCTCGATAATCTTAGCTCTATATTTAACAGCTACGACATCGGGTATTTTGGGTTTATTTAAACAGCACTTTATGAAGAAATTTTAGATAGAACAGAATGGAGTATTGGGAATATGAAATTTTAGGAGTGACAAAAGGCTTAAAAGATTTCAAACCCTTAATTTCTATTACCTAACAACTTTACCCTTACTTATGTATTTTCGTCTTGAAAATATACCCTAGTTCTCCTGCGGATCTCATTATTCCTGATATGATCGCACACAGAAACTCCATGCTTAGCCCTCTCCATTGTCCTTCAAATGACTTTGAGCCATCGAACTCTCATTAACAATATTATAAAAAATACATTATTTTCAAATAAAAAAGCCGCAATCAAAACTAAAATTATTAAACTTTATTTTGTTGGTACACACCATTGAAAATATCTCTCTCATATGTGGGGCTGCTGGAAGAGATTTCTAATAGAAATAAGCAGTACCTTTGTACAATTTTCTGACTATTGTACTGTTCTTTTGTAATTGTTTTGTGTGTACATAAATTGTTAAATAAATAAATAAAAACAAAGAAATAAAAATTTTGTTTAAAAAATCTAAATGTTTTTTCGAGGTCGGTCCCAAATACAAGTGACAACGTTTATTCCAAATATTGAGGTTGGCACTGACCTCAAAAAATCATTTGGATTTTTGTAAACAAAATTTATTAAGTAATGCAATAACAATAACAACTGAACAAGGTGATACAAAATTTAAATTAAAAGTCGAGATGCATTTGAAAAAACAATTACTTAGAGTCCACCATCGGGACTCCAGGGAAATTTCAGGCACAAGTTGTCGTCACCGTAACACCACTAACGGTGGGTAATCTGCCTAAAATTTTACTGGAATATTCTAGGATCCAAGTATACGACGGCTCGAGATTCGTTTATATTAAAGTAGGTGTCTTTCTTGTTATTTCCAATTTTTTATTATTTGTCTTGGACTTGTGTGTTCACTAACAAACACACAAAACTGAAAGAATGTGTCAAACAATTGCGTCCTGCACAAGAAGGTTATATTTTACGTCCTGCATAATCTATAGAAGTCATTTATTGAATTTGCAGAAAAGTTGAAATATTTCAAAGTTTGTGGTTGTGAACATTCAAACCTATCTTTTTACTTTCTCGTATAAGTAGTATAGAGGAAGTCTTGTAATCGTCAAAAAATTCGACCTCGAGATTCACACGTTTTGGACCTCACCGAGTCCAAAAATACCGTTTTTGGAATTGTCTGTGCGTTAGCACGATAACTCGAGTATGCTTTAACTTATTGCAACTAAATTTAATATACATGTATGACATCAAAATATAAAGTTTCTATCAACTTTTGGGTCGTCGATCACGAAAGTTAAGCAACCAAGTGCGCGGTTTGTACTCGGATGGGTGACGAAAATTTAACATGCATGTATGACTGTATCAACTTTTGAGTCGTTTCCGGTATACGAGAAAGTAAAGGGGAGACCACTCCCGATTTCTTGAAATACATATCTGTTGTTTTTTTAATTTTCAAAGTGGTATAATCGTATTGTAGTGGTATAATTATATTCATTCATCGCGTACCTACCGTACAGTAAACGTCACGTCCAGTCACTGACAGTGTTTTTGTTTTCATTATACGAAAAATACCATGAAAATAATCACTATTTTACTGGTTCAGTACAGTTAACTTGTTTTTACACTTAAACTTGTGAAATAAGTGCCAGTTTTAGATGAAAATATTCCATAATAAAGAAATCGAAATAGTTATACACAGCAGTGAACAGTGAACTACCCGCGTTTAGTGCTATAGAAAGATACTCGAACAAACGCGTAGGCGACGACACAGTATACGCAAAAATAAAATATGCTACGATCACCAACTGGAGCGTCTATGTTCTCATCAGAACCTAATTTAAGTATTCAGGACGATACTGAATACCCCGATAGCGTTAATATTAGGAAGAGAAAACATCCAGAACAAGAAAACTTTCATGACTTTTGCGAAGAAATGAGAAACATGTTAAATAAATTTCAAAAGAATCAAGAAGATAAATTTGAAAGTCTAAATAAAGCAATAGATGATTTAAAAATAAATAACACAAAACTAATTGAGAGCAATATTGAGATAGAAAGACTGCTGAACGAAAATAGAGAAGGACAAGAGAAGCTGAAGGAGAGGATTCAAATGTTAGAGGTAGATTGTATTAATTCCCATAAAAGAATTTATTCTCTAGAAGAACAATTAAATAATATGCAGAAAAATAGCTTGAGGAAGTTTATTGAGATAAGAAATGTACCAAAGTTAGAAAATGAAAACGTAACTGAAGTCGTAACTGCGGTGCTAAAGCAAATTGATTTAAAAATTGACGTGAATGATCTGAAGCAAGTTTACCGAGGAGGCAGAGAGAACGCTCCGATTATTGTAAAAGTCAAAGATATTAACAAAAAAACCGACATTTTAAAGGCAATCAGATCATATAACGTAAAAAATAAAGATATGAAATTGAATAGTGGAAATCTGGGTCTAGGGATGATATCGCAGCCAATATACGTGTCTGACAAACTGACACCCACAACAAAAATGCTCTTAGCCCATGGAAAGAAACTAGTTGCTGAAGGGATGTTTAAGTATTGCTGGGTCTCAAAAGGAAATGTAATGTTGCGCAAAGAGGACGGTTCCCCAGCATTTAGAATATATAGTGCTCAAGATATAGAAGATCTAAAGATGAAAAATCGGTCTGACTGACTATCTAGTGTACACATGACTAGTTTCAAAAAGAAGATATTTTTTAGAGTTAAGTGCATGCCTGTTTTTTATGCTTTTTTATATCTAATTAGGTTAGGATTTGTGTCAATATACCAGTACCATAATATTTACTTACATTTATCACGTTTAATATATTACAATAAATATATATCCATAATAATAGTATATTATCTAATGTATCATATAGTCTATTTGGATCAATTAATTATTCGTCCAGGTAGGTGTGTGAACAGCTTCTTTTATCTGTGTCTAGGGGTGTTTATCGATGTCGTCTCTTGGGTAGTTATTTTCTTATTTTATTCAACAATATTATCGTATAAAAATGACAGGTGACATTCAAAATATAAATACTGACATTGACAGCAATGTCAATGTTGGAAATGCTCTGCTAGTGGACGACATTGATAATTGCAGAGAGCTGCTGGTTAAGATGACTGGAAACTTCAACATTATTGTACAAAATATTCGAAGTGTGGCGTGTAATATTGATGATCTCATTTTACATTTAGCAAGACTAAAATCTAAAATTGACGTTATTGTATTGACAGAATGTTGGCTCCTAAATTTAATGAACGTACCTAGAATTCCTAACTACATCGCCTATACAACTACTAATCACACTAATCAAAATAGTGGGGTTATTGTTTATGTCAACGAAAATCTTAACGTGTATGCTTATGAACCCGAAATGGTTGACGCTGATGGTTTGATTGTCAAAATTAATGAGCATTTTATAATATATGCAATTTATAGATCACCTTCAAAGTATAATATAGACGAATTTTTAAATTCACTTGACAAGGCACTGAGTAAAATTAAGAATGTTAAAAATGTTATTCTAGCAGGAGACTTTAACATTGACATAAGAGAGGATAACTCAGACTCGAGATCGTCCAACTATCTAGATCTCTTATCCTGCCATGGCATGTTACCCAGTCATGTTTACCCCACTCGTGGTTCAGCTTGTCTAGACCACTGTTTCTTAAAAGTAGGTAACACAGCGACTACTCTGGTACATGATACAAGTATCACTGATCACTCCTCTATTATTCTATCTTTAAACAACAATATCTTGCAACGTAAAATATCCAAAACCGTAAAATCAATCGATTATGCAAAAGCTATTGAAAATCTAAGCAAAGTGAGCTGGTCAGAATTTTATAACAGTATCGACCCTGAGGTAGCAACTTGTAGGTTTCTTAACATACTTTCATCAGCCATAACTAAATATACAATTACCCGGACTGTTTCTAATAGGAAAACCATTATCAGGCCTTGGATAACACCAGGGTTATTACGATGTATTAAATGGAGAGACAAATTACATCAAAAGCAAAAAAAAGATCCAAACAATTTAATTTTACGCGTGACATACAGAAGGTATAGAAACCACTGTAATAATTTACTACACAGTGTAAAAGCTCAATATGAAACTCAGAATTACTTAAAAATAAAAATAATATAAAGGCCACATGGAGGGTCATAAGGAAGATTTGTCATCTAGATACTCAAAACAGAACAGCTAATGAACTACTCAACATTAAAAATACCCCAGTGATGTCCGTCAACCACGTGAACGAATACTTTGCAAGTGTGGGTAAATCACTAGCTGAAACAACACTTTTAAATTTAAATACTGACGAAACCGAATTAGTTAAAAACATTACATCAAAACGCTCGCCTCCAGGATCCCTAACACTACTGCCTACTGATACCAATGAGATAAAAAATATCATAATGGCTCTTAAATCAACCTCATCGATGGGGTGGGATGGTTTGTCATCTATGTTCTATAAGTTGGGCGTCGAACTGCTGTCCTATCCAATTTCCCATATTTGTAATTTATCATTTTCAACTGGAATCTTTCCGAAATCGCTAAAAAAATCGGTAATCACACCAATTCACAAGCATGGGGATGCAGATAGGGTTGGCAATTACCGGCCCATCTCACTGTTGCCTGTACTTTCCAAAATATTGGAGAAAACTTTGCATCGTCGGTTAACCGGCTATCTTGAACGCAACGATTTCTTTTCACCTAATCAGTTCGGTTTCAGGGAAAAGTTATCAACCACAAATGCAATTGAGAATTTAACAAATCACGTAGTTAATCAACTTGACGGAAACAGGAAATGCCTAGCAATCTTCCTGGATCTATCAAAGGCGTTCGACACTGTCTCCGTCCCCATACTAATACGTAAGCTGGAAATGGCAGGAATACGCGGGGTTCCACTTCAACTTTTTCAATCTTATTTAAGTGAAAGAACACAGGCAGTTTGTATCAACGGAGTATCTAGTGAGTTTATTGACATTAACTATGGGGTTCCACAAGGTTCCGTCCTTGGGCCGACCCTGTTTTTAATTTACTTAAATGACCTTACCAATACGGAAATAAAAAATGGAAAAATACTTTCTTTTGCAGATGATACGGTACTTATTTTTGATGCACCCACTTGGTCCGAAGTAAAAGAATCCAGTGAGGTTGGGCTTAGAAATGTATCTAATTGGCTTAGTCATAACATCCTTACTCTAAATATGGATAAAACTAAATTCATTACATTCAGCATATATAATAACAAACAACCATCAAACTTAAGTGTAATATTACATAAATGTAATAATAACTCTCTTTGCTACTGTACTGCTTTAGAAAGTGTACAATATATAAGGTATTTGGGTGTAGTACTGGATCGGAATATGAATTGGAAGAGACAAATTGAACATTTAAGTTCCAGAATAAGAAAAATTATAAGCATACTCAAGAAAATAAAACACATTAAAGATAGGGCTATCATCAGAATGATATATGTCTCATTGTGTCAATCAATAATAACGTACGGAATAACAGCTTGGGGGGGCGCTAAGAAAACTAATCTAATTAAGGTGGAACGGGCGCAAAGAGCTATAATAAAAGTTATAAATTCCAAGCCTATGCGATACCCAACAAAAAAACTATATGACGAATTTTCTGTGCTATCTGTCCGTCAACTATTTATAAAATCTGTGTTACTTAGACAACATAAAATCATACCTCCTCCAATTATTATAAAAAGACGGATTCCAACTGTGTACCGTATTACTTATCCCAGAACCACTATGGCTCGGGGCTTTCTGTGCTATCTGGGGCCTCGACTTTATAACAAAATTAGTGTAACCATGCCTACATTAAGGGAAAAATGTAATTATATATTCAATGCATTAATTACCGACTACTTACTTACATTAGATTATAACGCTACTGAGAATTTTGTACAAAATTAAGATCAAACATACACACATATGAAGAATAATAATAAAATTAAATTTGTATTTATATATATTTATACACTTATTGATATATATTATAACTTATTTTAAGTGCTACAGTCTATCTATTTATTTATTATTTACATAAAGGAAATATGCTTGATTATACTGTAAAATTTTACATATCTATAAATATTTAATCTACATAAAAATAAAATATAAATTGTATACAAATATTACATAAAATAAAATATATTATACTATGTTGACACAAAAAAAAAATTACTTTTAAGTTACTTCCTACAATAATAGAACATTAAGTAAGAAACATTTTTCTAATTTGGATTAATTTAGTTAGGTGTAAGATAATTCTGTTCTGTCATTTTTGCATGTACTATAATATAAGGTTTCTGAATCACCAGTATTAATTGAGCTACCAACTGCGCGTACGTGATGCTGTGCGTGTGGCAAGTTAAAATGGTCAATGGATGCGGTGAATACTACACTGCCGCAATACAGTTTTATACTAGTGCGGAGGGCAGTGGACATTGTTTAACTGTTACCTACAATTGTCTACTCATAACTAATTATAAGTACCTACATTCATTAATGTAACAGTTACTTGTATTTTTATGGCTAATAAAGTTATTATTATTATTATTATTATTATTGTGCGAATACAGTACGGGGCGCCGCCGGCGTAGCGTACAGTCGTTCTCCCACGCATATAGTAACCACGGAAGACTAGCGTCGCCGTCGTGGCGTCTAATGACGCCCGGCATATGCTGAGTTGGACTCCAATTCAGCATTAGGGGCCATTCGTTACGTAAGACGATTTAGGGAGGCATCGATGATGTCTTATTTTTTCAAAAGGATTTTTCGTATATATTTTTTTCTTTGTGTAGTGGTGATGTGGTTGAATGTCGAAAGTCATCTCATCTTTCGACCTTCAGTCAAACGTAAAAAAAACATATTTGAAAAAGAAGTAGTACAGGACACGTGTTTTTAAAAATATAATTGTTAGCAGAGAAGCAATAATATTAATATTTAATAAATTTTCATTTATTCAAGTGACCAAGACTCATAATAATTACTGTGACTTACAAACTATGTTAATGTAAAAACAATTACATAATAACAAAATAATTTAGAGTAATTCATTTGTTTGTACACGATTATAATTAGGCCTGCACTAAGTCACCACTGTACTATTCCGTTGAACACACGATCGGAGCACCATCGACCTCTTTTAATCCATATAATAAATAAATAAATACAATTACAAACCCAAGTCACTGCAAAGACCTCTCGAGAAGAAATCCAGGAGAAAAACCCGACGACGAAAGAAAATTAGATAACATTTTCATATGAATTGTTGAACATGCACAGTGTAATGCTATTAGGGAAAAATCTCGCACTCTGTACGTAATACGGCTTACAAGACGGCATTATTAAATTGGCCGATCGTAGGTCGGCTGCAGACATTTGCAGCTCTATTCAGGCGCTGAGAAAAATATGGCGGAATTACAGACATTCACGCTGTTGCCGCTACTATGAGACTCTGAACTCTACGCGCTCGGTTACGTTAGTTTCGAATTTAAAATGAAATTTTATTATAGAGAAAATCGAAAATACAAGTAATGTATTTTAAGCCTCCCGACATAATTTTATATAAATGTAAGGAAATTGTCAGGCATTATACTATACTACGTCTGACCGAAATAACTCATTCTTAATGTGATATGTAGGCGCAGGATCCTCCGCACAAATGAGTAAAGCGTTTATCGTCGTTTTGCACAGTCTTATTGCGTTCCGACTGTAAGGCAATAGGAATACACAAAGAAATCAGCTCCCTGATCACGCTATTTATGTATGTAAAAACCAAAACAGTATTTTCTATTCTATTCTTAATTAACGGCGTCGCGATAGATGAAAGCTACGCATTTTGCCAATGTCAAGTGGAAATCTAATTAGAGTAGGTAAAAAAATTGTACGGTAGATTTGAGTTAAAAAAGCAGTCTCTCAATACGTGTTTTTAAAACAAGAACTCGGGAGAAACTCCAACCAAAACATAATCGTTAACGTTTTCAAGCTGTTGTCAGAATCAGAATGTATTAAACGGAACCGTTTTGGAGTTTCCTGAATTATTGTTGTAAAAACACGTGTTGAGAGACTCCATTTTTAACTAAATCTACCGTACAATTGTTTGTTACTAAGTTAATTTTCACTCGACATTGGCGAAATGCGTAATCTTGAGATATGTGTCGCGAGCGCCATGTTTTTAAAAGAAGAACGGAACCGTTTCGCATTTGGTTCATCGTCATCATCATAACAGCTTTTATAATTCGACCCACTGCTGGGACACAAGGCCTCTCCTTGTCATCGAAGGAGGTTTAGGCAGTAGTCCACCACGCTTGCCCAATGTGGATCGATGGACGGAGTATCAGGTGATCAATACCCCTTTGCTGATCCATTAGTCGCCTTCTACGACACCCATTGGAAGGTATAGATATAGGGTGATGCTATTGTACTCTGCCAACATCACATGTCATTTGGATTTGGTTATATACGTTGTAATTAGCGTGATTAGGGGGCTGGTTACTGAGGCCGTCCTTACAACGCTTTTCGGCACTAGTCCGCGCTGGTAGCCATTTGTGGAGAGCCGATAAGTCCCGAATGTCGTTGGAAAGTGCCAACGTGCTCCGATCAGTGCCCTTTTTCCAAATTACTATAAGCAGGCAGCCCCTGTCTTTATCAGCTTGCTTGATGTATGATGTAGCAGTACCGATAAGCATCGATAAGTGCTGTTGGATTGACTGGCTTTCTATAATGTATACGCCCTTAGCTAGTCTCTCGCCGGTTGAGGGTTCCGAATCAAACTCTATTTCACATTTAGCCTTAACACCACTTTCTATCAAATAAGATGAACGCCAAGATTTTTCCCATGAAAATAATAAATAATCTATAGTTATATAAATTTCAAAGTCCTCACTATTGAGATATCAACGCACAGCCCAAACCGCTGAATCTAGAGACTTGAAATTTTGCACATAGATAGCTTATACAGTGTAGACATCCACTAAGAAAGGATTTTTGTAAATTCCACCCCTAAGGGGGTAAAATGTCCACGCGGACGAAGTCGCGAGCGAAAGCTAGTTGATGTATAAAAATTAACAACGATTACTCGTAGTAGGGGCTACATGCATAGCCACGTTGCAATTTGAATTTTAATATTCAACTCGTAAAAGTTATATTCGCAACAGTTTACTTCATGGCGCTGTAATCTTTGAGTTTCTTGAACTTTCTAAAGATTGTTTATTCTACGCGTATTTCAAGATAGTATTAGAAAAACTTCTGTTTGTTGTTTTGTCATATTATGCTACAAAATACTTAACTACTTTTATTTATTTATTTATTTTTTATCAAAGGCATTTAACTAGGATACACACGAAATACATTAAAATTAAATATTATAGATAAATCTGAAGCCCTAATACAAAAGTGCTCAATATTTGCAACAAACAATACATAGTATTTTAGTAAAAATACAAAAGAGGTAGTTACATATAAAACAGCACTGCATACGCTAAATAGAAAACAAGATAATTTAAATGCTATGAGATTTTTTTACTAAATTAAGTTAATATTTACTCTAGACTAGAACGCGAGAATCTCTTACTCTCTCTTCTTCTCTATTATAACACTCTGTTAACACGGATTTTTATTTTCTCGTACGTAGTATAGAGGAAGTCTTGTAATCGTCAAAAATTTTGACCGCGAGATTTTGACGGATTTACACGTTTTGGACCTCCCTAAATCCAAAAATATTGTTTTTGGAATTATGTCTGTGTGTGTGTCTGTGTGTCTGTTTCATTTAATTTATCAAGTTTTATACAGAGATTTCGTCTTAATAATTGACCCTAACGATCGATGCAATAAAAGTACAGATTGTAATTTTTACAGATTTTAGTTGGTTCGACTCCCGGGTGTGGCAAGCGAATTTTCGGAAACATTTGAAAGCAGTTTTCTTTCTTTTCAAAAATAAAGGAATGTTTCCTTTGAGTAAAATTTGAAAAAAAATAGGATGACTTTTTTTTAGTAAGCTGTGTATATGAGTTCATGTAATGTTAGTATTGGTATACAATGTGTAACTGTTTGAAAATCCAAATAAAGAGAAAAAAAGACGGTCTTAAACGATGAATTCTATTCTATTCTGTTCTTAATTAATGGCGTCGCGTCGTATTAAGCGTACGCATTTTGCGAATTTCGAGTGAAAATGTAACTAAAGTAACAAAAATTGTACGGTTGATTGAAGTTAAAAATAGAGTCTCTCAGCACGTGTTATTGCAACAAGAACTCGGGAGAAACTCCAACAATATTCGACAGGTCTTTTATTTGCATGCGATGATAAGTGACACAGCAGATTTGTTGATGCAGAGTTTTTTTTGTTATTTGCCTGGCAGACAAGCATACGGTTTAAGTTCCGTTCAGTTGCCGTTCCGTAGCCCTTTCCGAATCGATAAGTATGTTGCGACCTTTAATGCCAGGTGCTTGTGACCTATAGTACCAAAGAATCAGCATATATAAAAACTTTTTTGAATTTTTTTTTATTTTTTGTTTGGCAAGTTCAGTTATGATTGAAATTGATACTAAATTAAATAGAAAACCGAAAAACATGGAATAAAATCCTGTCATGGATAAATGTCCCGTCTCAGCCCTTATCCATGACAGGATTTTTTTCCATATTTTCTATTTAATTTGGTATCAATTTCAATCATATATAAAAACTCGTTAAAGTATTACTTTTACGACAAGATTGCCACCCCCGATGTTATAAAAAAAAATGAAATCAGATTATAAATAAGTAATCGTCTAGGTTTGTGATCTGTGTCTGCTTATGTTTGTGCCAGTTCCCTCATTTCGCACTTTATTCCAGCTTTATACATTTATTTATCACTTTATTTCGTTTGCTATGTTGTCGTAAAAATTCAATCTGAAAATTGCGTGGAGGCCTATTCGTCGTAAAACCTACGCCATAGTGTATAAGGAAGTTAGCAGTGCAAACATGAAATTGTCGTTGGACATTAATATCAATCGCACCTGACCTTTTCTCTGTTTATGAACATATGTCAAATTAAACTATTTTTGTCGGTTAGGTATGTCGAATTTTACCGGCATGTTCATTAATAGATAAATCTTTAATATATTGATAATTTTAATAATTATTATAACTTCCTCTTTTCTGCTAATCTATGTAACGCGTGCCAGAGTTCACAATCGATTATAGTTTTAAATCACTTACTAATAATGGTTCTTATTTAATGGAATGTAATAAAAGTATTGAGTATGGAGTCGGGAAAGGTTACAAAATCAATAGCGTACCTACAGAATACTAAGGCCCGTATTAATAAAACAATTACTTTACTATACTGTCACCAGTGGAGTCCATTATCATGTCCCCTATGCTGTACCTTGTCGGCTATGCTATCGCTGTTTATGTCCCTGGTTTATCACCTAGTCACCTCCATTGTGCTTTTGCTTTGTTCTGTCTTACTGTCCCCTGTGTAGTCCATTGGCGTGTCTCCTTAGGATAGGGGGCGTGTCACCTAAGGACAGATGGCAGAGCACAGACAGGCGTCTGTGTTCTGCCACCTGTGCTATCGCCTATATAGTCCCTGCCCGCCTAGCATGACCACCGAAACACCATATGATATAGCCATTTATCGCGTTGAACTGTCAAAAATTATTGTATATAACCGCAATCTTAAAAATTTATCAAAACTGCGAACAAGTATACGATAAAATTACAAGTTAGCGGTTATATCCAATAATTTTTGACAGTTCAACGCGATAAATGGCTATATTTCTAATCATAAATTGAATGATGGATGTTTCAATGAAGCAATAATAAATAGGTAGATCAGGCTCTTAGACATGAGTTTGCTGTTTTCAAGAATTTTTTTTTTATTTTTAGCCGTTTTTTTTGTAAATCTGTGAATAATTTTGACTAAGTAATCTAAAAGACGTTCAGAAAAACTAGGAATGCACTTGAGATCCGCGAAACAATAAAAGGAGTCAGTTTCAAGACAGTATTTGCAACATTAGGAAAATAAAATTGTATTGAGTTAGGTTATGGTTTACTTAAATCCGCCTGGCCATCTACCGCCAACTTATTAAAGTTCGTCGACTTAGTTGGTTGTCTTAACAGTATTGTTCTATGACAGAGTTCTTAGACCTTATCTCTTACTATCAGGTGAAATTATGACCAAGACCGACAGAAAACCATTTAAATTTATAATAATTATTAATAGCTGTCCCGGTCACGCGTTGCTGTGGTAATTTTATACTATTGTCCGATAACATTGAATTTGCAGAAAAAAAATGAGAACTAGGTACTTATCAAGATAAAAACTATCCTATCTCTCAAGTTGGAACAAAAGTTAGTTTCAGAGTTCATACCGGACAAACATCGTGCTATGGGAATTATCTTAATATACAACATGTAAACTATTTATTTACGATTTTTTTTTTTTTTTTTTAAGAAAATCGTTTTTTTTTTTAAATATAGAAATCAACTCAGAAGCCGATCCCAAACCACCTGTTGAATATAGGTGTTGGTTATTTAGTTTACATGTTGTATATAAATTACGTGTCACGTTGTTTGTCCGCGATTGACTCCTAAACTACTTAACAGATTTTGATCAAATTTGGACACCGTGTGCAGTTTGATTCAACTTGAGAGATAGGATAGTTTTTATCTTGATAAGAAGTAATTTTTTTTACTGCAGATACAATGTGATAGGTCGGTAGTATGAAATTACCATAGCAACGCGTGGCTGGGACAGCTAGTTTAAAATAGATTTCTTCAGTAAAACAAGAAAAATTACTGTTCAGAATTTTGAACTTATTATTCTGCTTATGACTTACACTGTGACAACTGGAATTCCGTGCAATCAGAGTGTGGAACACACAATATGAAAAATTTAGCAACAAACAAGCACATTTTGGAGTTGGCCCGACAAAATGGCACAGTAATACAGACAAATTACAGTGATTTGAAAAAAATACGAATGTCTATGAATTGTTAGATAGAAATACCTAAATTTATTTTTTTCTTTCATACACAATATAGAATTGAATATATTCCGGTGTTATTCCCGATCACGAATAGGGCTATCCCTTGTCATCCCGTGGGTATCGCAAAAGTCAACTGAGGGCTTCTGAACTCCGTCCAGATCATCGTACGTGCAAGTAAACCACTCACAACAGAGGTACTACTCAACAGAGGTACTATCTTTACAAAAACATACTTTTTAATTTCCTTGTATTCGAAATGAAAAGTAGAGTGCTTATCTCTAACTAAAAAATCTTTTAAAATTTGGAATACATCAATTCTAGAGCTAATTGGACACGATGGAGATTTTATGGCAAAAAATGACATCACCTTTTACCAATTTAACACCTTGTAATTATTTGCGAATGGTGCCAACCACGTGCCAACAACTCTAATATATAAAGAATCTTTTTAAATTTTGCGTTACTGCCGCTAACCATCCCGTCGAACTTGAGAGAATACTCACTAACCAATTAAATACGTTCTATTTTTAAAATTCATTCCCGCTCTAGGGAAGGAAGCAATTGCTACGAGTTTTTCCCGGGCAGTGGTGGCAATCAGCGTGTTCCACCCAATATTTAGGTCCAACAAACGCAGCTTCCCGACTATGAGAAATGAAAAATAATTATTTAGCAAAGTCCATTTAAACAAAGAGCTTTTTCATTTCATTTTAGGAATCCTATGAGAGAAAAGCGTGACTTTATGTATGTATGTAGTTAGATGAAAGGCAGACGCCCCTACAATAGAATATTTTATTCTACTTGTAGAATCAGGTGTCGCGGTCGCCGCCGCTGTCACGGGGTCCCACCCTAAGGTCGCAAAATATATTCCTGTCACTTTTTAACATAGTGCAGATTACTTACCGCCTCTCCGCATGAGAGATTTATATAAGATACCCTCTAAGTCTCATGACAGATGGCTTTGTAAGCGAAAATATACTCCCGTATTGAAAATTCGTTTGTATACTTCTATAGTATTCTTACTTTAAATTAGGTCTTTACATATTGCAGGTTTTAAAAAAATGCATTTTTAATTTCTCATTCTCGGAATGTATAAAATAAAAATCTTAATGTTTTTTGAGGTTGGTCCCAAATACAAGTGACAACGTTTATTCTAAATATTGAGGTTGGCACTGACCTCAAAAAACATTTAATTTTTTTAAACAAAATTTTTATTTCTCCGTTTTTAGTTTTGAAGGCGGTTTTATTTTTATTAAAAAAGAATTTATTAGAAATGGAAAATTCTAATAAAATATTTTTTGAAGATATCTCAAGATCTTTTAGACAAACAAGGAATAGATCTATTATAATATCATCAACGTTAATTAAATAGGCATTATTAGGGATAACTCAATAACAAACGACAGATATCGATCAAATTAAAAGAGAACCACATGACTAATAGCTAACTAGCACCAGCTTCCAAACGTTAAAAGAATCTTCAAAATCGGTACACCCAGTAAAGAGTTATGAGGTAACAAACATAAAAAAATACAGTTGAATTGAGAACCTCCTCTTTTTTTAAGTCGGTTTATTAAGTCGCTGAGACGGGACTAGAACTCACGACCTTACGCTATCTGGGCGAGTGGTCTTCCAACTGAGCTACACAGGACTGTGTGATCACGATGAATTTGTATTTTTTTTTTCGACGAATTTTCTATTTAATTTAGCATTCAAAAATTTCAAACTTTTCATAAAATGCCAAATAGAATTTAGATACAAAAATTCGCAAAACAATGAGGTACATCATCATGGTACAAAATCATGGAACGTGGTATCAAAGTTCACACTTGAATTGGCAATGTCTTATACCAAATAACGTTGATTGAATAAAGTTAACGGAAAAACAAAAACAACGCGTCTCAGTCAATACGAGGGAGTGCAAACAAGAATATCTACCGATTTCAATCAGACCTCTCCAAGCCGGGTTGCTTAAGGTATCGGGTGACTACTCCTGAACCCCAATAAACTGCGACAAAGGGTTACTGCTATTTGTAGTGGAACACGAGAGACGCGTATTTTGTTCTCCGATTGAGGGATGAATTTTATTTGGGCGATATCGTTTTTAAGATTTCTCGAAAAACAGTTATGGACAGATATCCGTTAAAATTTTTTAACTGTCCAACTTGGTTCTATTTATCGGGAAAATATATAATTATTTTTAAATTACTTACGTTTATAATGGACAAAAATCTGCTTTTTATCACTGACGACGGTGCGGAACAGCACGGCGCGGCCCTGCACGCTTCGGCATGCCGCGGCACGCCGCGGAACATCTCGAACTATGCTTGTTAACATAAAAGAATTTCAGTGTTTAATACACTTACATAAGGTCCATAATCATTTGTCTACGAAAAATTCCTTTGGCGTGGCCTGCCGTCACTTGTCGAATGTAGACTGTGGGGCTAGATTCAACCTTAGTTTAATTAATTACTCAGCACTAATTTTTCATTAACGTGCTGAAGAACGCCTCGGCGTGCCACGGCATACCAAAGCGTGCCGCGCCATACCACTTGATATTTCGACCTATTCGTGTAAAATTAAAGAACATCAATGATAATTTTATTTAATTAAAGTCGAAAATTATTTATTTGTCCACGAAAAAATCCCTTGCCATGCCGTGCCGTACCGCGCCGTGAGTGGGCGCAGGCCATAAGAGAGAAAATAAATTTTAAATATAGAAGGCACTCGCGGCGCCGCCGTCCATTGTCGCCCGTGGCGGCCAGTATCATTGTCCATATAATCTTTATGTCACACCTGACCAGAAAGTAGCATTTTCCACACGCTGCGCGTACAGAAATTTCCATTTTCTAGTCAGGGGGTGACATAATATTTTGTCCCTAGGGCGGTAAAAAAGAAAGTCTCAGATTTTATAATTAGTCGCCCTCACCTTCAGCTCGGGCGTGTAATAAATGTACTATTTCGTTCCACCGCTTTGATCGTAGAAAACTGAACTACTTTTTGTTTCTACCTCATTAATGTGTGTAACAAATTAATCTGGAGACAAAAATCAGCTGTTCTATAAAAAGTGTAAAACTTACGCAACCAAAATGTATTGAAACAGCCGTTAATAGTCAGGTTAATACAAACAACTCTTGGTATGGGACAATTTCAGCTATTCTCTAAAAAATGCAAAACTTACGCAACCAAAATGTATTGAAACATTTGTTATTAGTCAGGTCAACACAAACAACTATTGCCACCCCCCCGCCCACAATTTTTGGGTGGGTGTCTGCTCAGATAAATTTCACAGTCCCTCTGGCAACCCAGGTTTGTCGCGTGGCTTTCCGCCACTGCGTGAACAGTCTCACACACTTGCGTTCGGCCCCGCTATGGTGTCCGTTCGCGCTTCCACGCATATGCCCTAGTCTATATGTCTAGGGCAGCGAGTGCACCTCCCTCTCTCCTGAGGGGAAGGCTGCCTCAGATAGCCTTATAGCCACTTTGGAAATAGGCAATAAAGGGGGTCGGTAGGAATCCGACATAACCCTAGGGACCGTCCCTTAGGGTATCCATGTTGGATTCACCCCTTCCTTCCTCGTTTGTCCGGAAGGTTCATCTGACTCTTTTCGCTGCCCTGTCTTTCGCTCCTCCTCATCAGCTGTTCTATAAAAATTGCAAAACTTACGCAACCAAAATGTATTGAAACAGCTGTTTGTTTTCGCGATGTCTATGATAGCAAGAGTGGTTTGTATTGACCTACCTATTAAAATGCCTTCGAATCAACATCTACTAAACTTTCAATGTTGACAACTATTGCTGTTGACCGCAGAAGGTCTTTACACCTTCTTGGCCGATGTTTTTACCACCATTTAAAGTAAAATAAAAGAGTTACTAGGTGGTAGACCCATATGTAGGGTCGTCTGGGTAGGTACCACCGCCTTTCTTATTTCTGCCGTGAAGCAGTTCGCTGTGTTTCGGATTGAAGGGAAAGGTAGCCAGTGTAATTATTGGGCATGGAGGGCATATCATCTTAGTCCACAGGATGGCAAACGCACTTGCGGTGTTAAGTGATTTACACTTAATATTGCAAGTATCTATAGGCGGCGGTGACCACTTAACATCAAGTGGGCCGCAAGCTTGTTTGCCATCTCGTAACATAAAAAAAGTCACTGTTAAACCAAAAATAGTAATTGATGACACCAAAAATATCGCCTTGAGGAGGGCTAAGCACCGTAGTCATGCGTTATGCGCAACGTTCATCAAAGTAAAGGTACGCAGTCGTTGCTCGGATGGGTGACCGAAAATTTTTCAACTCTATCTACAGTCTAAGGTTTTCAAAATATTTTTTTGTGTACAAAGTATTTGTTGGACTGATCGGGAAAGCCTCAAAATTCTGTCAAATTGCATTACCTAAAGATCATAAATCTTTAATATTTTACCTTTGGATGATTTTTAAATAAAAGTTTTTTAAAAATAAGATAAATTTTCCTTTAATCAGTAAAGTCAAATCTTCAATTAATCATTTACATTTGCGGTGTGCATCAAAACAACAGAAATTTAAAAACGCCATTCTCTCAACAGTACGCGTCTCTCAACTGATTTGATGTTGATATGTCCGCATGCACAACTATTGCACATTAACATTGTCTATGTATGTATAGGGCGCAGTGGTGGTGATTGATAGTCAAAACTATTGCTTACGGATCAAAATAACGTCTACTGACAGCTTTTACTGCACGAAATCCACTCTAACCATTTTGGAATTTTGGAATTATTGTAATAAAAACTGACAGACGCCAAAAAAGCGCGTCATACATAAGCTCCAAAATTTTCTTTTGTTTTACTTAACACTTCAACCGCCGGAGATAAGCGATCGACATCAACCCTCGGCTGCATCGATGGAGGACCCTAATAAAACAGAATGTCCTGGTCCGTATACTGACGATTATTTTTATCTCGCCCCATTCAATGTTCGAGCCAGCTATAAAACTGTATCGCTTGTAGTTTTCGGCGACCGGTTTTGAGATCGCGCGAACATTATGGAACCTCGTTCTTCTATTTATTTACCAATTAATTTTACACAGCAAGAGTTGTTTGTATTGTCCTGACTATACATTAGCTTCGGCTAAAATTTCATCTTGTATATTACACATGACTTTTTTTCTGTACTTCTCTATGAACTTTAATTATGCCATATCTCAGACTCCTTCGTATATGCTTAAATAGGGATACAAACTCGATGTATCATCTTTCTATATCTGGTAAAGAATCCACCTTATATTTTTACTTTCTCGTACGTAGTATATAGGAAGTCTTGTAATCGTAAAAAAGTTCGTCCTCGAGATTTTGACGGATTTACACGTTTCGGACCTCCCTGAGTCTGAAATTTTTTTTATATAATATATTTCTACGCACACACCAATTATCTAGCCCAAAGTAAGTATCATTAAGAAACTGTGTTATGGATACTAGATAACGGACAATTTTAATATACGTTATAATTTTAGATATTTTTATAAATAAACTTAAATAAATAAACAACAAAGACTCGCAAACAAACATTCGTGTTCGTCACACAAATATTTGCCGCTACCAGGATTCGAACCCGGACCGCTTGATGTGTAGCCAGCTATACTGACCACTCCACCAGGATGGGGCGTCTCAAATCTTAGACACGTCTTTAAAATTTATTTCTCAATTTTCGTACATTAACTGATTATCAAATCACCGCCTGATGTTTAACTTTAAAAGACTTGTAAAATAACTCTTACCTAAGACTGTAACAGCTGTTTTACTTGCAGCATACTTTTTCAGTGTGCATGTAATTTATTCCCTTTATTTAACTGTACCGGAGACTTTATCGCACGTTTCTTGTGAGAATTATTTATTCTATTCACAGTAGTAGACAGGATTAGGCGGGGCTCTTTTCAGTTTTCTCATGCAGTCATTCCGGTACAAGTCACGTACGGGCCCGAAGATGTTATCCCAACATCGAGGCTATTTATAAGGCAGCATTGAATTTTAAAACATGTGTGTCAATAGGTAAGGTGTAATAATTGAATTGGGAATAGGTTGAATCTTAGCGTGTTTAAACTCAAATCAA
Organism: Elophila nymphaeata; assembly: GCA_955850985.1. Taxonomy (NCBI): domain Eukaryota; kingdom Metazoa; phylum Arthropoda; class Insecta; order Lepidoptera; family Crambidae; genus Elophila; species Elophila nymphaeata. The sequence goes on along the minus strand of OY039086.1, from coordinate 8,952,868 downwards.
AACACTGTACCGTAGAACCCTGTAATGTAGCTACCATCTCATTATTTCGCATAAATTACAAAATTCTCACGGTTTCGTCGAACAGAACACGTAAGTAATCTGTGGATGATTGATAATATCCAGACACAATTGACTTTAACTGTCTAAAATGCATTTTTTAGCAAATTTTGAACGATCATCACGCGTAAATTTTGAAAAAATATACGCGTGGAACTAGACTACTTCTTCTTCCTCGCTTCCGGGTCGTGACCACTTGAGATTAATTTTCTCCACTCCACACGGTCTTCCACCCTCTGGATTACTGTGTGGCCCATACTGCCAGATATGGTTTTTATGTGTAACTGAATGTTACCAGAAGCTCTGTTCGACCCCTATTGGAATTGTGAGCGTGATTATAATATGTATGTTGATTGGTGGTGAAGAATGTCACAAGTTTATTTAGTTGTCACTATCATATCAGTCTGTCTCTATGACGACAAGACAGGAACTCCTGAAAAATACTTAGGTACATACGTACATGGATTGTATTGTTAAGGAAGTTTTTTGCCATTTTTGTCTAGAAAGAAAAGCAAAATATTAGAAGAAAGACTACTTATATACCAGGTAGGTAATTGTAATTTAATTTGGCGTTTATCTTATTTTATACAAAAAGATTACGTAAAAAGTTAGTTATACTAAACTCGATTATCCACCCTGTTATTTACGATACTAATATCACACAAAGAGCCCAGCTAACCATAATTCAAACAAAACTAAAAAGAACAACATTAGCTAATAAGATTTGCGAGATCACATGAGCGTTCCAAACAAACTGAGTAATCAAATATTAGCCCCTTTGCCTCGGGCGGTCCCCCCTTATTTACTGGATCAACGAGGAGGCTAGACGTTATTACGAAAATATGCATCGGCAAGGAACATTCTTGGGAGATTATTGGACTAGCTTTATTGAAATACCATAGCTATCGGTTACAGTTGTGATTGGTAGAGTAACTGATAAAAAAACGCGACTGCTAAGGACAGTAAAGAGACTATCTTTCTCAAATATTAATGATTAGACACTATCACAGCAGGAGAACGCACTATGCGGTGTCCAATTTTTGTGTGAAACTGGGAGATCTCGCGGCAGATCGCACATGCTGCGGCTGGCCGTGATGCGGTGTGCGTTCGCTTGCCAAGGCGATTATAGCCGTGGAAGGACAAAAAATATGTAATATGCTTTAGCGAGTGAACGCTCCACAGACTTAATAATACAAGGAGATAGGCCCAGCCGGCGTTTAACTTGTGACAAGTGTATGCACAGTGGGCATACATTACCGCCATTTCGCCCTGCCGCGTCACTCTGACTTCTTATAAACTCAGCGATTTCAGCGATCTCCTTTGCGGCTGTGCTTAACTTTCATTGCTTCGCAGTCCTTATGACGCGCGCAATGAATAGTGTATATTACGGCATGCTCAACTAGAACCATGTTATATAGTACGGCCGGTGATTGCGACACTCGGTCTTCCTATGAACTCGGCGATTCGCCCGATCTCCTTAGATTGTTATATCTGTGGAACGCTCTATGCTGCTGGCCACGTGTGGAGTGCCGGATGCTGCAGGCCGCACTAAAAAAATGTTAATGGTAAAAATAAAACTTTTACCTGCCACATCTTTTATGACCAGAAAGTTGCATTTTCATTTATTAACGAGGGCAGTAAAACAAAGAATGTACTTGCAGATATTTGTAGCCCAAGCTAAAGGCGAGGGCGATTAATATGCGATCTGAAGCTTTAAATACAAAATGTTAGATAAATCACCCCATGACCAGGAAGTGGGATTTTCCGTACGCGTAGCAGGCGGAAAATGCCACTTTCTGGACAGGTGTGGCATAAAACATGATCAGAAAATGGCATTTTTTGCATTCGCACGCTACGCCCTCGCTGTGGCCATGTGATACCGACAGAGTAGAATAGCATCACCCCATATACTCCAATGGGTCTCGTAGAAGGCGACTAATAGATCAGCAAAGGGGTATTGATCATCTTATACTCCGTCCACCAGTCCGCGGGAAGCCGCTGCATGTGGGTAGCGCAGGACCGATCGGTTTGGAGATCCTTGGGGGAGGCCTATGTTCAACAGTGGGTGTCACTCGGCTGAAATGATCATGACGATGAACTCATATTTTTAGAAGTCGTAGTTACATTTGGCAAGTTTTGTTAAATTTATATATTCCTTTTATTACTGACGATTGAAAATACGAGGGCGAGTCTCCCGTACCCCTCCCCCCATAAGGCCGGTGTAATACAATACTAGAGGCTAACACTAAACTGCTATAAGTATTGCAGCTCGGCCCGGCATTTCGGAGCCACGGACCGAATACTGATGCAACCCTGCGCAAGGAGCTGCGAAATTGACAGAGTTATTATGGATATGGTAGTAAATTACCAGCGAAATAATTCAGATCAACCGCTTTTCTGAAAATGCCCATTGGCGAATACTAAGGTATTTACAGGATGCAAGGGAAGCTGCACCGTGATTATTAGCACCACTACATTAAAAAAAACGCATTTAATTAATTATTATTTTAGTATTTTATTTTCCCATTATTGATACTTTTCATATTTCAGTGCATGTACCGAGAACAACAGCAAAATGACTGCAATATATTTTCAAACTAAACGAATTTTATAAAAAGTGAAAAATCGATTGCCAATATTTGACAGTTCTAGATAATATTATGTTTTCTTTTTTTACAATATATTTTTTGTATTGGTCAAAAGAAGTTCACTTCATAATAATTATAGAGACTATGAATATTAAAATATAAACATAAACGAAAAAGTGTTAATATTGCATTAATTCCCAACAAGCTGGATTTTGAATAGGTCATTACCTTATAAATGCTATGCCAAAAATCCCCATTGATGCTGCTTGTACCATGTACGATTTTTCTTATTTTGCTGCGGTCTGAAATCGCTGTAACCCGAGAACGGTACCTTGGTAAGGAAGAAGTATAGATACCTTTTGGCAGAGAATTTTACGATCTACAAACTCTTTCTCATCCAATTTTCCGATAGTTGTCGCCGTTTCAGAGGTATGCGAAAAAAACGAAAATTGATGTCTTTGTCCTCGGATCTCGAATAGAAAACGAGGGCCAAGCATCCCGCTTGTGCGTCGTTTTCTATCCGAGGTCAAGGTCATACAAAAATCCAAGTTATTGGGAATTAATGCAAACTAGAATGTCTATTGTGACTGGATGAAAAAGTAAATGCCGCATCCATCTTGCCAATATTGCAGCACCGTTCAACGTAACTTCACTACTTTATTTGTGAGAGGTGAGACTACTGAAAGTGAGATAGTTCACTCCACTTTAGCGCTCCGAACTAGTTCGCACGCCAGACACGTCGGCGCGGACTTTTTAACTTTCGTAGTTTTTAGCGATTGTTATTATAGTGAAGGGATAGCTCCGGGAAGGTGACACTCTGAATTTATACTACTGTTTTATTCTTTTAGAGAGAATTATACAAAAATGAAGACGTTGCGAAATTTAGTTACCTGGAAAACTTGATATTTATCTTTAAAACATAATAGGATTCGGAGGAAATTTTGAAAAACTTAAATTAATTTATAGTTATTGCTTAGTCTTTAATATTGTTACATTTACATATAAGTGCAATAAAGAGTATATACTGCATATGTCGGGCTATGGAATCATAACATTGCGAAGGCACACCGAGAGATCCCAACTTCCATCCCGAGGTCTATATAATTGGTTTGAGAGTATCATTCATATAATATTTGTTATTATCTTTTTGCAAGTCCTATAGCATTTTATTAGTATTTCCTAACAAAAGCAATTAATGATTAAAAGGCAAAAGATTCCAAACACTTCGTGTCTTTGAAACATAAATAAATATTTTATAACACTTTTAAGTACATCATTTGGTTACTACAATCTGTCCAGTGAAGGGGCGTTAAATATGTATCTTGTTCAAGTCTGTACTGGACTTAAAACTGTCCACTTAAAAATGTTCATCCAATCTGGTTTGTTTTCAGTGATTATTTCCAAAATAATACTGTATCGTACTTGCGTAGCCTTCGTAAATTCACACCATTGTTGAATTCCCAACCGTTTTTGATTGGCGATTATTCATGTAATAAAATAATTATACTAGTGTGTAAAATACAACACACAAGCCGTCGACCTGGGGTGGTTAATTAGGGAATCGATATTCTCGACTGAAAACGCTCGATAAGAGGATCAATGCGCAAGCGCACAGCACTACTGGCTAGCAGTCGGTTGTTCGTTTCGTTTCGGTGATGGCGGAAAGATATCTCCTCGAACTATTGTAGTATTTATTTATTTTGAATGGTGTTTTTGAACTTCTAAGCCCTAAACTGTGATCTAGTGAGTTTCTACTGTGTGATCCTGACTCGGAAGCCTTTCATATCAGGCTATTCTCGCCGGGGCAACAAGGTAAGGCGGCTTATATGTACTTATTTTGTTTCACGTTTAATTGCCTCTTAATTCGTGTTGGGAATTTATAACTTACCAACTCCCCATTGTAGCCGGATACAGCCGGTCTTGCTACATTGTTTTTGGTGCCGAAACTCGGGAATAAATCATACATTTTTTTATCGTTAAATTCTTGTGTTCTAATGGCTGACCGTATGGTGTAAATGTTAAATCGATTCAAATCACCTTAGTCATTGAATATTTGTGCAAAATATACGAACAACACGGTAGAAAACATTATTGCGCTTTGTATTTCATGTTTAGTTTTATTCGAAAAAGAATTCTAGTGAAGAAAATAACAAACATTTTATTCGAAGTCCGTTTGCTTATGTTACATACTTACCGGTCATTAATTACGAACCGAACAGTTATCTTATGTAATGCATTTCGTTGTTTGCTTATTACTTTATAACGTCCATTCAATCAGATTCTACTAAAATTAAAACCTTTAATTTTATATATATTCAGAATTGTTGTTTCGTACGATGTTATTGCATGGAAATTAATCGTTTTGTTCAGTACATGTAATAGCACGTACATATTATCGGCACAACAATTAATGTTTTTTTGGTAACAAATTGGTTATTTACATGTAGTGAATAACTTGTTAAAAAACAAGTCGTATACGTAAATACTCAAGAAATCTTTCCGCAAACCTTATTGTATTTGTAATTAATTACGTAGTAATATTTTAAACTTATATTAATAAGTAAATACAAAACTTTAAAATCGTAATCTAGCTGCCTACATAAATGTTACGTAGAATAAATTCATTGCTTGATTCTTTACAAATTTTATAAACCGTATTTGCGGGTACCGCGAACATAAAGTTCCGTGCGGTTGCGACACTTCTCTAGTGTTGAGGTATCACAGCATCGTTCCGTGAAAATATCGACATTCGAGTTATCGATTACTTTGACGATTAATCAAATTGTTTAATTTGTTTTTCGAATCTTTTTTTTTAATATCGATTTTTAAACATGGCTTTTAATACGAAACGAATCAAGCGATTGAGTAAATCTAAATCTATTGAACCTATTGGTCTAACATATGCAGATTTGCCGGTTTTACGACGTAAACGTACTCTTGCATTAAATCGATTGCGAAAAGTTCTAGAAGTCGCTCAAATGGTTGATCTTGATGCTTCTCGTTTAGATGAATTTATCGTACATTATTCTTCGATGCCTAAACTTGTGAATGATTTTGAGGATGCACACTTAGACATTTTGAGCATTGTTGAGGACTCGGACGTTGAAAAGGAGGATAAAGTTCGTTCTGATTTTGATGATGTTCATTTCCAAGTACTAGCTAAGCATCGGAAACTTGTCCCTGACGTGAAACCTTTGGCTGCGCCTGCAATTTCACCTGCCTCATCGATGAGACTGCCCAAAGTTGATCTACCGCGTTTTTCGGGATGTATAAAGGAATTTAGTATGTTTTTCGATGCGTTCAATTCAATGATTCATTTAAATCAGTCATTATCGGACTCGGATCGGATGCAATACCTTCGAGCGAGTTTATTTGGGGACGCGTTAGGCCTTATTCGAACATTTCCAAGTCAAGGTGAATATTACCATGAAGCATATAACACATTAGTTGCTCGTTATCGCGACAAGCGAGAACTCGCGTTCACGTGCTGGCGTGAGATGTTGAACATTAATTTAAAAGTAAACTCCGCGTCTGAATTTAGACGTGTTTTAGATCTTTTCAAAGAAAATCTCGTTATATTAAAAAGTCTTAAGTTACCTACAGAACATTGGGACTTCATCCTATGTTATCATTTGCTATCAAAATTAGATTCAAAAACGCGTTGTGCTTTTGAGAAAGCACACCCTATGCCGGAACTACCCAGTTATATTCAACTGAAAGAATTTTTAGAGTCGCAATGTGACGCACTCGTGCGAGATGTTCATTTTTCGGGCAATCGTGATGCTCAAACTGATTCTACTAGTTACAATAGAGACTGTAAGACAAATAACAAGAATAAGAAAATTACATCATCGTTGTTATCAAATTCAGAGAAAACAGCTAACCGGCCAGCGGTTATTAAAGCTGCGTCTTCTAATCCTAGTTCAGGGATAGGTACTAAGTGCCCTATCTGTTCAGATTTTCACTCAATTTCACATTGTAAGGCATTTTCAGCAAAGTCAATTCAAGAGCGACGTGACATTGCGAAGGACAAACGATTGTGCTTTAACTGTTTGAGACCTTCGCACGGTGTTCGCGATTGTAAATCAATGTTTTCATGTCAGAAATGCCGTCAAAGGCATCATACTCTCCTACATCAGGAAGAAGTACCACAGCTTCCTGAGCAGAAGCCTACAGCTAGTGAACCTGCTCGTGTTTTGGCTAGCGTGGGTGATAATTCAGTTGTTCTTTTGTCTACTGCCGTTGTACATATCCGTGATTCGTCGGGCTCCTTCCAGCCATTTCGCTGTGTAATCGACACTGGTAGTCAAGCTCATTTCATTTCCGAACGCGCAGTGGACATACTTGGACTTGATAAACGTGTGACTTCACGCCAGGTTCGTGGTGTAGGTCAATCATCAACTCATATTTCTGGAGCTGTTCATCTCCAGATAGGAATCAAGGGTCAATTGGCCTTCAATGTGGAGGCATTGACTATTCCTAACATTTGCGGGAACATGCCTAGCGTAAGGCTCGACAAATCTTCTTGGCTTCATATTCGAGGTCTTAATCTTGCTGATCCAGACTGTGACAAACCAGGTCCTATCGATATCCTGTTGGGAGCTCAAATCTTCCCTTCTCTTCTTTTACCTGGAAGCGTTAGTGGAGGAACCAATCAACCATCTGCATTGAATTCTGTGTTCGGCTGGCTTCTCATCGGAAGTGCTGATGATAGTCATGCTGAACATAAGATCAATTCATTCTTCGTTACAGACGACCTTCTGTTTCAGCAAGTTAAGAAATTCTGGGAATTAGACAATTCTCCGACTACTGTTAAGGTGAGCGCTGATGATGAACGTTGCGAGCAGATTTATCGTCAAACAACTACTCGTGATGAAACTAAACGCTACAGTGTCGCCTTGCCTTTCAAAGAAGACAGTGAACAATCATTTCCAGGTTCACGTGAATCAGCTCTTCGGCGTTTTTATTCATTAGAACGTAGACTGTCTTCTAACCCGATTCTTGCGGAGCAATATTCAAAGTTTATGAATGAATATTTGCAGTGTGGTCATATGTCTCTTGTGCCCACCAAGGATTTGCCGAATGGTAAGTATTACATTCCTCATTTTTGTGTTTTGCGTCCAGAAAGTAGCAGCACAAAATTGCGCGTCGTCTTCGATGCGTCAAACCTTGATCCTGTCACAGGAAACTCGTTAAACGATACCTTATTAATCGGTCCAAAGTTACAAGCAAATATTTTGGAAATACTTCTTAGGTTTCGTATACATTCTATTGTGTTCTCTGCTGATGTATGTAAAATGTACCGTCAAATTTTAGTACATAAAGAGCACAGGGATTTTCAAAGGATCTTTTGGAGGTCTCATCCATCTCAACCAATCGTAGAATATAGATTAAACACCGTGACGTATGGCGTGTCTTCATCTCCTTACCAGGCTTGTCGTACTATCAAACAACTCGCTGATGACGAAGGTTACGACCTTCCTCTCGGTCGATCCGTCTTAAACACTGATGTTTATATAGATGATATCGTAACTGGATGTTCTGATGTTAATCAGGCTATTCAGACCAAGTTGGAAGTCATCGAACTTTTTAAACGAGGTCATATGGAGCTTCGTAAGTGGGCCAGTAACGACCCGAGGGTGCTTGCGGATCTGCCTCCTGAAGACTGCCGTACCGATTACGTTTCAATGGATATCGAGCCATCGAATGTCCTTAAAATTCTGGGTTTAGGGTGGGAGCCTGAATCAGATTATTTTCTATTCAAGGTTAAGCCTATCGAACGCGTTTGTACTAAACGTACAATTCTAAGTGAACTTGCACGAATTTACGACCCATGTGGTTTTTTAGCTCCCATAACATTCTTTGCAAAATTCTTGGTGCAGAAGTTGTGGGTTCTTGGCGTTTCTTGGGATGACGAACCCCCAGAAGATATCAAAAATCACTGGAGTCGGTATACCGAAGAACTGGAGTGTCTTCAAAACCTTAAAATTCCGCGTTATATTTCAATAACGAATCTTCAATCGTGTGAACTTCATGGTTTCGCTGACAGTTCTCAACGAGGTTATGCTGGTGTTGTCTTCCTCCGAAGTCATGACGTTCATGGCAACATCAAAGTTTCGTTTGTATTGTCCAAGGCGAGGGTTGCGCCTATCAAGATTGTGTCCCTACCAAGACTCGAGTTGTGTGGTTGTGTGCTTCTTGCAGATTTACTTAAATTTGTTAGTGAGATTTATAAATCTCTTTTACCTATCTCTGCCATATATGCGTGGTCGGATTCAACAGTCGCGCTTTCCTGGATCCGTTCATCTTCTTCGCGTTGGAAAACGTTCATAGCAAACCGTGTCAGCCATATTCAGGATGCAGTTCCGGGCGCACATTGGCGCCACGTGATGTCACAAGACAACTCGGCAGATGTAGCTTCGCGAGGCCAGACTCCTGCGGAACTTGTCAATAATTCGTTATGGTGGGCGGGGCCTGGTTGGCTTTCTCAGGATGAGCAGCTTTGGCCTCGTTCAATTTCAGATCCTTCTGCGGAAGAGATTCGCGCGGAAGAAAAGGTACAGGCTCTTGTTGGAAGTGATATTACCGTACATCCTATCGATTATTTATTGTCTAGATACTCATCCATTCGTAAAATTCAACATATCGTAGGATTATGGCTTCGCTACATCAATAATTTGCGTTGTAAGCAGAATCGTCGTTCTGATCTTCCTCTTAATCGCACAGAACTTCACAATGCGTTATTGATGATAGTGAAACATACTCAATCTCTGTATTTTATCGAAGACATCAAGCGGCTGAAAGAAGGCAAGCTTCTTTCAAAACCCATGCGAAAACTGTCCCCTTTCATTGACAGCTTAGGTGTTCTCAGGGTGGGCGGTAGGCTTTCTCGATCCGGGCTAGAATACAGCCATAAGCATCCAGCCTTGTTACCTCAAAAGGCTCAAGTAACTTATATGATTATAGACGCTATTCACCGTGAAAGTTGTCACCCCGGAATTAACACGTTGCATTATTTGATAACGCAACAATTTTGGATTTTGTCCGCAAAGCGTGCTATTCGACATCGCGTTTCTAAATGCTTGCAATGTTTCAAGACGAACCCTACGCCCCTTGAAACGTTTATGAGCGATTTACCTGCAGTTCGGGTGAATCAGGTAAAACCATTTAGTATCGTAGGCGTGGATTATGCAGGTCCTTTTCGAATTAAATCGGGTAAACATCGCGGCGCTAAAATTACTAAAGCTTACCTCTGTCTTTTCGTATGCTTTGCGACTAAAGCAGTACATCTCGAGGTCGCTACTGATATGACATCCGAATCGTTCATAGCTGCCCTCAGACGTTTTGTGGGTCGTCGTGGGCGAGTTCAAACGATATATTCAGATCATGGCACTAACTTCGTTGGTGCACAGCGAGAACTTGTCTCATATATGCAGACGGCATGTCATAGTGAGAACATAGACTTTAAGCGGAATCCGCCCGCCAGCCCCAGCTTCGGAGGTGTCTGGGAAATTCAAATAAAAGCTACAAAATCTACTCTTTATCGCATAATTAATAATCAAGCTTTAACATTGGATGAACTGTTTACCTTATTCGTCCAGATTGAAGCTATGCTTAATTCGCGGCCTCTTTACAATATTAGTTCGTGTCCAGATGATATGTCTGTGCTCACACCTGGGCATTTTTTAACATTAGAACCTCTAACAGCAGTGCCTGATGAGGATCTTACTTCCGTAAATATAACACGCCTCAGCCGGTGGAAACTTATTCAAAGATTCCAGCAAGATTTTTGGAAGCGTTGGAAAAATGAATATCTCCAGTCATTAATTCAACGCGCCAAATGGACAAAACGTACGAAACCACTGGAAATTGGTTCCGTGGTTGTTATCAAATCCGAATCCCCACCTCTTCACTGGCCTATAGCTCGAGTAGAAGATTTACATAGTGGGCCCGATGGAGTGATACGCGTCGTAAAATTACGTTTACCAAATGGTTCCTTTTTAACACGACCGTTGACAAAGGTTTGTCCTTTGCCAAACCAAACGGACTAGAGTATTTTTAAAACGTTAATTTCCTCACTAGTTAAGTTAGTTGTATAGTTTAAAAATACATTACATTAGGTTATATCGTATTGTTGTTCGTAATATCTTGTCACATAAATAAACTAATTAAGCTTGCTTACGTATCGTTTTCAATTTGTTACCGTTAGTAATGCCTTCTGCGTGTTAACGTTATTTTCGCCGTAGCCGTTTTCTTTAAAATACAACTTTGTGTATTTTGGTGGGCGGTATGTATCGTACTTGCGTATCCTTCGTAAATTCACACCATTGTTGAATTCCCAACCGTTTTTGATTGGCGATTATTCATGTAATAAAATAATTATACTAGTGTGTAAAATACAACACACAAGCCGTCGACCTGGGGTGGTTAATTAGGGAATCGATATTCTCGACTGAAAACGCTCGATAAGAGGATCAATGCGCAAGCGCACAGCACTACTGGCTAGCAGTCGGTTGTTCGTTTCGTTTCGGTGATGGCGGAAAGATATCTCCTCGAACTATTGTAGTATTTATTTATTTTGAATGGTGTTTTTGAACTTCTAAGCCCTAAACTGTGATCTAGTGAGTTTCTACTGTGTGATCCTGACTCGGAAGCCTTTCATATCAGGCTATTCTCGCCGGGGCAACAAGGTAAGGCGGCTTATATGTACTTATTTTGTTTCACGTTTAATTGCCTCTTAATTCGTGTTGGGAATTTATAACTTACCAACTCCCCATTGTAGCCGGATACAGCCGGTCTTGCTACAAATACTATAATATTTTCAATAATGCACCTTAGTATAATGATTATTTTCGATGTCAGAATATCTTTATTTGAAGTTTTCCAAAAAGGAAAATCGTTCGCTGAATTTTTGTTGATGTATAGGTAGTGTTATTTAAAGCCATTTGTGGATGAATTTCGTTTAGATATAAGTCTATTGAGCTATCCTAAATGCTGATTACAGTTTTAAACTCTATTGCAATATGTTTAAGAACATTTAAGGGTATTTTTGGTAAATGACGCCATTCCGCCTGATCACCTAATGATAAGCAGAAGTCCAAATGCTAAGATACTAAGCTAGTGCCAGAGATAATACACGCTTATTACAGTACAGTTTCTTTAGCACCCCTGCCTTGTTGACCTTTGAGATGTATCTTTAGTAACATTGGAATTTAGTAATGCAACGAAATAGCGAAACTTCCTTCATGCTTAATCTGTTATGGAACAGGTATTCCACAGCCCTCGCTATGGTGGCCAATCTCCAGATTGGATATTTATGAGTCCCGCTGTGCACCAGTTCATAAATAAATCGGCACGATTTAGTTCAGTTAGGGCTGTCTGTTTTCAAATAAATAATTCGATGTAGCGTTCTTAGTCTTATGCAAATAATGTTCTATTTACCTTTCTTATTTTTGCCCATTGTGGTACAGTCGGTGTGCTCTATAGAAAAATATACATAAATACCTAAATATATTCTTAGGTAACCAAGCGTGGTGGACTACTGCCTAAGCCTCCTTCGATGATAAGGAGAGGCCTTATGTCCCAGCAGTGGGACCAATTATAAAGGCTGTTATGATGATACTTAGGTATATATGACTGGACAGAGAGTGAAGCGCGGATAGTGGAGGTGAGCGTTGGTGCATTAAAAAGGGTACCCTGAAACCTGCACTTGGTTCCCGAGTCCTAGGCACTCGCACGGTAATCTATGCAATGCTAACAGTTTTAGTCTCTATAAATATACAATTAACTAATATAACAAATATAAAGCTGTCGAGATATGCTTGCAATGTTTGATTGGACATTTATAATAATACTTCTTTAGTCTACTTATAAAAGAATTTATAGAACGTTTATCCCGGATCATAACTAGAAGACTGTTCGAATTTTAAGCCACACGAAACGAAAATGAGTGAAGGAAGAAGTTGGTAATACATTTAAAAACTTCCAGCACCTTAGTAATACATAATTTAAAACCTTTTATCGATGTTCAATTGCATCCTTGACATCCCTATGCCACGATTATGGCCGATACACCAAGGCAGTCAAGTTCTAAGAATGTTTTGGTAAGTAATGGGAGAACGCATTACAGTCTAAATATCTAAGGGTGGTATGTCGTGGCCTAATCGTATAATTGGCCAGATAATGCAATGCTTGGGCATATCGTCTACCGATGACACAGGTGCGTAGATTAGAGTCTCCCACAAAGACTCCACTCCGCTTGGTCATAAAAAAATAACCTTGGAGCTTTATGGAATAATTTTTACATTTAAAAACGCGTAAATATTTTTAATACTAGAATTAGAACTGATCACTCCTGACCACTACCATTTTTAGATAATGGGCTACTCGACCAGTGGTCGAGATTATTATGGTCCAGTAGCATTTCATGATGCCGCATTTCATGATGCTGCATTTCATAATCTATACGATCAGGCCACGACAGATATATAATTAGAAGTAAGTGTTTTACAAGTGTCTTTCTTTTGTAATATAAATGTTCTTGTAGACTTTCATTTTAACATCCAAACCAAGGCAATCAGATATCATCATCAACAGCTCATATAATGTCCCCACCGAGGGGCTCGAGCCTACCCCACATTAGGGGCGATTAGGCCTTAGTCAACCACGCTGGCCAAGTGCGGGTTGGTCGACTTCACACACAACCTAAGAATTTCTTCATAGGTGTGTTGTGCAGGTTTCCTCACGATGTTTTCCTTCACCGTAAAAGCGTTGATTAAACGTACATATGAATTCAAAATTTTAAAACACATTTGTACGTGGCGGGGATCGAACCAGTGCCTCCCGGGTGGGAGACGACGCTCTTACGCACTACGCCACCGACGCTTTTTTTAATTAGATCAGATATAGTCATGCTTAAATGTTTGTCATTTGCTCGATAGTACGTGCTTGCATTTCAGTCAGATACGTTTATATTGAGCTATAAGATATAGTATAAAGATGTGTGGTATTTCCTAGCAATCTTTGGCGCTGCAATAAAAGGCGGTCGGTATTAAGATGGGTCGAACCTCGCCCGGGGCGTCTCTTGATCTATTGCCTTCCATCTTTTATGAGATAACTTATGTACACTTAATAACAGGGCCAAATACATATTCAGTAGCGTATATATTACTTTGATAAGTCTATTTTATGGCAGCCTATATTTTGAAATATAAAAAACGTCACAAAATTATTGGAGATATTACCGAATAGGTATCTAGAAATTATCAAAATTGGTTTCGGAAGACATTTGAAAGTAATACTATTGACAGAAAATGAGGGAACTATTATTGTAGGAGTTTCTCCCGAATTCCTATTCTAATAATACACGTGCCGTGAAACTCCATTTTTAACTGAATCTACCGTACAATTTATTGTTTTAGTTAAATACTAGTTTCATTTGACATTGGCTTAAAGCGTCATTACGCGAAGTCATTCATTAAGAGAAGAAGAAGAAGACTATTGTAGCGTTAGTATTATTCCGCATAAACGTCAAAGGTAAGAGCTTCACCTTGAACTCTCAATCATTGAGGTACTGGCTGTCTTGCGCATAAAATATCTAAATCTCGTCACATAATATCCAATTTTGACTTTTTTGAAATGTGTGTTCTGTTCCAACTTGAAAGATAGGATATTTTGTATCTGGATAAATAGTCCTCATTTTTTTAGCTACTTATATTTTAAACTGCTCTCAAATCATTTGCTATCTCAAGACCACCCCTGGAAGCGAGTAAGTTATAATTTTCCATACTTACCGAAACAGCTTTTCTCTTGCGTGAGTGGAAAGATCTTAAGACGGCATATGCCCATAAGCTATAATTATCCTTAAAATTTCACAGATTGCCTTGAGAGTAACCTCTTCCTACATGTCGAGCTTAGCAAGAACAATTTAAGTTGTTGTCGGGTACAAGTCGAGAGTTAACCGCCAATATTGACAGATCGCTTCTCGGGTCAGTGTGGCCCGCGGGGTGTCTCATTGACTTGTCACACTGAAGTGAATCTGCAAGTTATATCTGAGCAATATCTGAGTGAAACATAGAAGAATTCTTTCTTCAAAAGCTTTTAGTGTCATTTAAAATAGAAATAGGTTAGATTTTTCTCTTGCTTTTTATTAATGTCAATTTTATTTACTCCTTACGTAAAACGAGGGATGTATTGTATTAAGGTTGTATCTGTCTCATTGTGCTTAGCTCTCGAACCGATTATCTGATTTTAATTTAGTTTTTTCTTGCTTAAAAGGTAACTAAGTCGCTTACCATGGGTCTAATAAGAAGGCTCAAGGCCATTAAAAGGGCAATCGGGAGGAATATGCTCCAAGTGATCATATCAGAAATGATAACATCCGCAAGAGAACTAATGTCCCCGAGTACATTGGGGATAAAGGTCATTGGACATTTTTACCCGGTACCTCGAAGTTCGCGTCCATTATTGAAAACTGGTTTTTTATGAAGATTTAGGGTTAATGTTTCACACAATGTTTTTATTTTAATCCAAAGGTATGGGATGGGAAAGTTATGAAGTTTGACACAAAACGAATATTCTTTCCAATTATTGATTAACAATCAGTTTCAAATAGTGTATTCTAACTTTGAAATGCTCTCTAGTGATCCTGAGGCGCAATCCACTTTGTAATACAGAGTTTAGAGGTCCTCTCATTCACACTAAGCCCAAATGGCGGGTTTCAATAACATAACTAATTAATAACTACCGACAGTTTCCATGGCAACGGTAGAATTTTGGCGTATAGGATATCTGTAAATTGTTTATCCCTAGTAAGCAAAGGTGTAGATAGTTAAGTTATTGAAACTATTAGACGATGTCATGATTGATATTGTTAATATTAAACAAGTATGTGTAAAAAAAGTGTTCTAATTCTCATTGATCTAGTTAATCTCTAAAAATAATGTACGTAGGTAACAATTTCCAGGATGTTCCGGGGATTACTCGTAAACTAGTATTCCTATATATGGGGGCTTGGAACGACGTGGGGCATGCTGCGAGGAACAAGATAGAAAAGCCCCTAAATATTCTTCCAACTTTTTAGGAATAGCTTTGTGATTTTTTGTAAGCATTTTATTCACTTAGAAGCATATGGATCAACGAAAATTCGTGCTTCATATTAATTCTCGTTTTGCTGACAAAAAGCTTTCCCTTACTTTTAAGGAATTCGACTCATCTCATTGGGTAGTATTCATGGTCTTGAACAAAATCCAACTTGCTATCTTAGTGGACGCTGGTGGGTCACAGGTTCGACCAAAGTGCCCATTGTTTTTATTCTAGAGTAGTTGGAAGTAATACTTAAAGTATTACTTGTGCTGCATGCATATTTATTAATTTAGTGGTTTATTAGACTGTACAAGGTTGATAAAATAACAATAATGTATTACTTTAAACTAACGTGGTAACTGTCATTTAAATCCCGTTTTCTCTCATTTAGATAATAATAATATATTGCGACTGATCTGCATTGGACAAGCGTGGTTGACTACTGCCTAAACCTCCTTCGATGACAAGGGAGGCCTTGTGACCCAGCAGTGGGTCGAATATTAAGCCTGGTACTGGGTACTGGAACTACTGGATAATGGACAAATACATGTAATAATCTACATACATATTTTATAGCTATACTTAAATTAAAATATATAAACAGCCATCACTCGAGAACAAATGTTCGTGTTCTTCACACAAACAAACAAACATTTGTCACTACCAGGATTCGACGTCAGTCCATCACTTACGAAGGCACCGTAACTAACAACTCCACCACTACGGACGTCAACATGTTGACTGTACGGTCAGCACCAGAAGTTGATTACACACTTTAGTACACAGTAATAGCACAAGCTAGTCCGTAGCCGATTCGTAGCATTCATAATTAAAAAGAGGCGTTTCCTTTCCGAGATGATAAGTGTGCTATAACCTTTAATCTACTTCTGATGCTGACTGTACAAGGGAAATGTACTCACAAACAAGACAGTTCCGTAAAACACACAAGGAGGCAGCGAGCTCGAGTGTTCCACAAATAGTGACAAGCGAACATGGCACTAGCGCAAATGCACTACGCGATGCGGAAAAGTTAACGGACAGCACGGTTGACCAATAAGAAAACATTCCCGTCTGCCCCATTAACGGGGATGTTGGGAAATGAAACAAAATTGCCGTAATGCATTGGAGACTTTACTTAAATGAAAATAATGTTGAAATTAAGATGAGCACGCGAATTATTATCTTATGGAACAGCCAATAAAAAACCCGTCACGCGTTACTGTGGGCTTATGGTTTGCTACTAGGTGGTAGACCCTAATGTAGGGTCGTCTGGGTAGGTACCACCGCTTTTCTTATTTCTACCGTGAAGCATTTCGCTGAGATACGATTTATCGAGTCATCCTGGGACTTAATATAAAAATCACATGTCGCAGTGTTCGTCCACGCTAATCTTTGAACCCACTAAACCGATTTTATTGAAATTTTGTAAATGTGTTTTGTTTGATTCAACTTAGACTATAGGATAATTTTTATCGCGATTATTGGCCTCAATATTTTTAATTTAAAATCAACCATTATTTTTATACTATGAGATAGCGAGGTTACCGTCGCCTATAGACACTTAATATTAAAGGTAACTCACTTAACACTGCAAGTGCGTTGCCATCCTGGGGCCTACGATGATATACCTTCAATGCCCAGTAATTACACTGGCTACCTTTACCTTCAGTCCGAAACACAGCGAACTGCTTCACGGCAGAAATAAGAAAGGCGGTGGCACCTACCCAGACGACCCTACATATGGGTCTACCTTGTAAAATTGAAATGGATAATAAGCAGATTCAAGATAAAAAAAAATCTTCACTTTTTGTTCGAGTTGAGACTTCCAGATTTATCTATAAATTTCTTGCCTACCACCAACCAAACTGAGAACAAATTTGAACTCCCCTGAGAGGATCGAACCCTAGAACTTTAATCTATCTGGATCTAATTCCGGTGGACGAACCACTCGACCATGAAGGTGGTTGATCTAGCCTTAGTTATGGACTTGCGTTATCCATTCGCAGAAATACGTCTTCGTATTTTATATAAATTTCGGCCATAAAACCATAAAACTGCTCCAGCTTCATCCCAACTGGATTTTATTTATTTGTCAAGCATGTAAATGAAAAATTTTAGTGTTATGTTTGTTTGAATTTAAGGTGTGTTTTGAACGAGGAGCGAAGCGATCTCTTCTTTCATTTGTAGATTTTATATTTAATAGCACTCCCGGAATGCTGAGAGGTTTTAAAGTGTACCATGTCGTGGTTGTCGATTTTGGTTTGTTGGTTTTTGTGAAGGCTAGTTACTTTTGTGTTGACGGATGGGTAACCAAAATGTTTCAACTAGCTAGTGGTCCCGGCTGCTGTTGAAATATAGCCGTTGTAAACAAACAAAAAGTTTGAAACACTGTAACCTGACTACGGAAATTGAACAGGAATTAAATCGGTTAAAATCGGGCTTTACAAGGTAAAATCGATTACCGTTGAAGTCGGTTAAAATATCCTATGTCACCCGCACTTTAATGACGAATCAAGAAACGCCCATCGCAAACGCAAACTAAACATAGGTCAAAAATGGCGACTTGTAATACTCTGACACCAGGCGTACATAAGAACAAAATTCATTTCATAGGTAACGTAATACCCTAGAACCGTACCCTGGGGTACATATAAATAAAAAATATTGAAAATTTGCGTTTACTTTTTTATTTCACAACGGATTTTTTTGCGCTACTGCGTATTTGTACAGGGTAGATGGTTGCGTCAAACCATCCGTCGGGCGGGAGTCCTCTTATGTGTGGTCGTGGTAAAATGCGAGTAAGGTCCTCCAGTACCCTTTGCATAAATATCTGTGTAAGAATTGGAGGTATATTAGGGGAAAAACCGGTCATCTGATGTTCCCGTCCCTTCAAATCAAAATCTGGACGATGTTTAATTTTGTCCCGGATGAAAAGAGTGTAAATCTCGCTTTTTGTTTTTCGATGTGAAACATGCCAAACTTTCCTATGTTTAGAGCCCTAAACAAAGATTTGCTAAAACAGTTAAAACAAGTCACTTTTGTTTAGACCTAATACTATTATGTGAGACTGAAATAAGTGCCATAAGAGTCTTTATAAGCTGATTATAGACACATGTTTATAATTAGGTATGTAAAAAATTATAAATTTACTGGGGTACTCCAGTACCCCAGGGTACAGGTACCTCCAGTACTGTTTCTGAAAGTTTATGATGGGCACGGTTCTAGGGTTAAGTACACCATAGTATTTTCCTTTCTATAGGTAATGCAGCACGTAATAAAGGAGATCAGCATCGCACAGCTGTAGACAGCTGTTCCAGCGATAGGAAAGCGTGTAACGATTCAAATATTCACTTGCGATGAACTTATGGGCCATTAACATCTTTCGCTTAGCTGACAGTGTGAACAATCCTCCAATACACATTTTTAGTTGTCGCTGTCACGCGCGTCGTATTCCGTCAATAAAACGCCAATAAACCACTGCGATATCGCCGCCCGATCGTAAAGCTGGACGCCGCGCCCTGCGCCGAACGACACTTATAATGTGCGAAATAAAACTCCCACTGCAATACAATTGCTTTCATTATTTTAGTGAACTATTCAGATATATCTCTATCTTTTATGTGATAATGGAATGGAAGCGGTCAAAATATCTTCGAAGAAAGATCTTGTACATGACATTGTACTATGCATAACAACCTTTATAATTCGACCCACTGCTGGGACACAAGGCCTCTCCTTGTCATCGAAGGAGGTTTAGGCAGTAGTCCACCACGCTTGCCCGATGCGGATTGGAAGACGGAGTATATGGTGATCAATATCCCATGGCATGCATGACATATATCGAAGTGAAAGATGAAAGGTTAAAAGGCTATGAGGAGAGTCACGACAGTAGAAAGAATGCGTTAAAAATGGAAGCATTTGAGAAGCAAGGCTGGGGTGAAATTTAGTGGCAGGTAACTAAAGTGATAGAGAGAGCTGTGGTTTAAGAGAAATCATCTCAAATGGTGTGGTCATGTAGAAAGGATGAGGGATAGTAGATTGACGAAAAGGACATATGAATCGGAATGGGGATGGCTAGGAGGCCCCGTCCAGCGTCTCCGCTATCAAATCTAGGTTTGCGTTTATGGATCAAATGGAAAACTTCTTATCAAAAGTACTAAATTAAAAAAGGGATGTTTTTGAATAGTCTGGTTTGCTGTCGTCAGGCATACAACGATTTTTTTCTTTGCTTTTAAGATAATATATACTTTCAATTTATTGAGATATACTTTCAATTTATTGAGACGGGAAACATTAACGTTTTGTCCCGTAAATCGAAACGAATGACAGTAAAGATCATCAAACATTTACCAAATCGAGAGTTCTGAACATTCTCCGCCTGTGAAGCTTAGCAGCCATAAAGTTTAGTTTACGCCAGTCTAGATGGCGGCAGGATTTAGTGTCTCCAATCTCCGCAACTAGATGGCGTTGGCGACACGATCGTAAAATTTAACGGTCTGCCTTCATCTGGGCGATTGATGTGGGTATTGTTGCGATACTTAAAAGTGTACTATCTGATAAAAGTGGTTTCCAACTCAGGTTAAATGAGCGAGTCACCGTTCGCCTCAGAACGTTTCACCGAAAAACCCATAAGTAGTTTACTCATCAAAATTAGTTTGAAAAATTGCAGAAAATCCAAGCGGAGCGGAATTTTCATAACCTATTATATAGTTTTCGTTCCTCAACGAATAGTAACTCGGTAAACCATACTAGACTCCACAGATATACACAATGAGGGTTAATGTTAGGCTGGTGGTCAACCACAAAATTCAATGACGAAACGTATACATCTGCACCAACCCCAAATAATTAGGTAGTAGAGTAGGAGGAAGAGAAATAGCCTCTGATGTTGCTTATTATCTGAGGCTATTTCTCTTTTTTCCTTTTTTCTGCCTCCATGCATGTTCTACATAAGAATGTAGAACATGCATCGTCGCCGCGTCGGGGGACCGCTAATAAACAAAATGAAACCAGAATATAAATAAAATGATTATGAATTAGGTAGTCCTCCCACAAGGTGGACTGGCAATCTGGTAAGGGTCGCGGGAAGCCGCTGGATGCGGGCAGCGCAGTACCTAGTGGATTCGAGATCCTTGGGGGAGGCCTATGTGCCACAGTGATCATCTCTCGGCTGAAATGATGATGATGATGATGATGGATTAGGTATAAATGTTGTGCGAACGCGAGCGGGCGGCAGGCGTCTAGTCCACTGACGTTACAAGGCCATTTAGCCCCGTGCCAGGGCCTAGAAGCGGTGTATAGTTTTATACCAAACATAAATGTATTAAAACTTTGTAAATGCGTATCGTATCAAAGTGAAATAAAAACTGTTAATTATTTAGCATTGAGATCTATAATATTATGATTTTTTTTCCAAGCTCGTAAGACTTGTTTTAAGTTAATCGACTGGCTAACAACCAACATCTTATGCAAGTCTGTCACGATAACGCAGACAGCATATGTGTTTCGACAATTAACAATAAGATATTCTCTCAGGTTGCAGAAACTTGAACCAAAACAAGATTGCCTTAAATTTTATAAATCGCACGGGCTATTTAGCTCCCAGCTAGCTTACCTAATATACTGCCGTGCACGGAACCACAGGAACGCTTTTACTACTCGCCATTGAAGGAAATTGAATGTTGAATGTGGGAGGAATGCAAACTGGCACCTGAGCTGCATTTTGAACCTACTACGGGATGTGGGAGAGTATTCGATACTTTGCTGCCAGACGACTGAATAGTTTTAAAACTTGTTGGGGCAGAAATTTATAAAATTCTACACATGTAAAGAAAAGGAGTGTGTAATCTGAAATGTTTGAAAATAAAATTTAATTAAACAGATTCGCAAAAACAAACATAAGAATGATTCGTATCATGCTCAAGGTATTAGAGGTAGGACACAGCGGACTGGGGTCCACGTCCGGAAGCCTCCTCGTGGCGGACCCTGGTAATGTGGTGGGGAAACTTTCTCGGCGGGTGTGTGGCTTTTGATGTCAAGTGTGTCCTCTTGGCATTCGAAGTCGCATGCCATTGTTGAGTTGTTTTTGTTTTCCCACCACGGCTAGTTCCGGACGGCCCTTTTCAGGGCCACGACCGCGCCCGAAGTCCCCCGGGTGCGGTCCGATGGCTGCTCCCGAGGTCCTCGTCAGACGGACGCGCCAGGTCGAGCAGCCGTCGGTGGAGGAGTGGCTGCTGGCCACCAATTGGTGCAAAGAGAGCCTGGACGGGCAGCGTTGGGACGGTCTCGGTCTAGTTGCATTCACGTGCGCAGATCCCGAGCCGTCCCGTAATAGCGCACTGAAGGTCAGGCCGGGGAGGATGTTTGGTGGGTATGGAGGGAACGCCTTTACCTCGAGTCCCACATATCCCCTGTGGCAACACCCCGCAGGGATGATGCGTAAATGTATTTAACCTCCTCATCAACAAAAAAAGGTCACAGCGGACTATAGCTGCTCGAATTCGCGGCCGAACCTGGGGTGGTACCTCCACCTTACAAAAGAGTCAAATAAAAGTACATGTTTGTGCTGTTGTGTTTCTGTTTGTGAGTAAGGGTGCCAGAGCTCCACATGGTAAGGAAGCCCGGATTGCGGAAGTTGCTGGGTTCGATTCCCGCATGGGGCAGGTCGACTTTTTCAGTGGATTTTTTCTAGGACTAGGGTTGCACCTAATGATAGGATAAAAGAGTAAATTAAAACAAAACAGTAATTTTGCAAAGACACGAGAGCTAATTTCGTAAAAGTTAGTTTTACTTAAAGCATTCTTATTTGAATCAATTCCAGTCTTTTCCAGAAAATTGTTTAAAATAATTTGAATAAATATCTCACATAAAAGTTGAATAGCTCTAATAAAACTATCTCGGATTAACATATTCGAGAAACGATGGTAACTTGGTAAACAATCTAGTTTAAAACGATATTGGATTCAGTTTATATGGTCCAATATGTAGATTATTATCAGTTCATATCACGTATAGCGCAATTTTATTCTCCAAGCAGTGCTGCAGAATATTGATCGAGCATTACTAAGTGTAGGTACCTATGTGGTTATTGAGTTTGCTTTTTCAATATATTTTTTAAGTATTCACGTCTCGTAAAAATAATAAAGGGGATAGAAATGCTTTGGTTCGCATCAGAACCGGAACCAGTGTCGACACTTTATCCCCTCTACTTACTATTAATGCACGCACTCAAAATAACAAAACCGCATTACGCAATCACGCCCACAAATTACAATTATTATTATGAACCTTACATACAACGTCGCTCTTCATTGGTTGCGTCGGCATTATATGTAGCAAAAGCTTTTTTTGTGTATATGTCGCAGGCGGATCGTATAACATGGCGTATTACAAAACGGCGCGGCGGATTGAAGTGTGTGAGAATTGTTCTAATAAAACAGTTTGTTGATAAATCCGTAGTTGACTATCAATATTACTTTGTATAATCGAATGGTTATCGCTTATTATTGGTAGGTACAGGTTATTTTATGACACAGCGGAGTGGAAATATTATCACTCATCACTCTCACACACTACAATCCGCTGTTTTGTAATACGGCGTGTTGTAACGTGGTACTATAACATTGCCATGTTATATACCATCGTCCCTATTACTGGCTGTATTTTAAAAAAATAATCAATCAAATTCAAAATCATCATTCATCATGACATTTGGTTCATTTTCGCGCTATTTGACTCATTCCATTGCTGACCGTGTCCTAGGACGCATTTTTATTATCGTACCTAATGGTCTCGCTCTTGACCTCGGCTTGGGCTATAATATTACTATAATACGTAAACAAAATTATATCAAGGCACTAAAATTGTAAATACCTTTTGTTAAGCCTTCCTTTTATATTCTTGTGTATCAATTTTAAGTGTTTTATTGTTTAGTTTTTACAGTGTGTTTTATATTATTTTCAGAGTGCCTTTTATATACCGTATAGATCCTGTTTATAACAACAAATAAAAATAGTGACGAAAGCGTGTTTTATTAGTGGACCATACCGACAGTGTTGGACCATAGGACACGACGTTATAGTGTTATACGATCCGTCTGCGACATATACACCCAAAGCTCGTTTTCGCCAATTTCCACCATCTGATCCTTTATCTGGCTGCATCTAGCAAGTCAAAGACGAAGTAAAAGTGACAGACGTTTTGAAATATATCCAAAATTTTCCCCCTCCTCAAATACTTTACCGTCAAACTGCGCTTTCCACAGTTTATTGTGCTACTAAAATATGCCTATACGAGTTCATAGTATAACTTAAGCGTCCTCTTTCAACACCGCTCGGATTGGTGTAAAGACAAATACACAAGTCCTTTACCCCGGTCGGCGTTTATAAACCGGACTTTTATATCGGAGCCGCGAAACACGACCCCTGTAAAGTATACTTACGCGGACATAGATTTTCGGAAGAGTTACAGTAGAAGAGTTATGAGAGAAAGAAAGAAAAATAGTTTATTGTCTTTTAAAAAAACGTACCTCAATATTTCAAACAAATATTTTTTTAAATAACATAATTAACGAGACTTTCCCTCGGTAAATCTCGAATTTTGACATATTTTGTACAGGATATCTGTTGAAAGATTATGCTTAGTACCTAAGTAAAAGTGTTAGATAGTTATTGAAACCGAGCAAATCACAAATAAAGACAACGGAAGAGATTCAGCTCACGTATTGACGGGAGTGAATCTCTAGGACCGCGAGACTGGTTCTCAATTTCTCCCGGAAAATTTGAATTCACAAAAATATCAATGGTACTGCTGTATACAAATAGTTCGCTCAGAAAAACAACATTTATGGGAAAGTGTAAAATCAATTTTACGATTTCTAATATACAACATGTAAATTAAATAACCAACACCCTGAATACATGTGGTTTGGATCGGCTTCTGAGTTGATTTCAATAATTTTTTTTTGAAAAAAGCGATTTTTTCTTTTAAAAAAAACAAAAAGTACTTAGAAAATATTGTACAACATTTTCTGGGTACTTTTGTTTTTTTTTTCAAAACAAATTATCGATTTTTTTTATATTTTTTTTGTATATGTATATAATATTATAAGAACGTTTGTAATGAACAGGCAAACACTACTAAACCAACATTAAGAATTCTTCCAGCGTTAGAATGTTACTTTTCACTTAGTAACTTACGAGTGTGTTATTTTTTTTTAATTTTGTATATCTAAATAAACAACCTTTTATGTTAATAACTCCTATATGGATATAATAGCCTACATTATGTGTGTGATTGATGGTTCGGGCAGATCTCGATCTGCCCAGTTCAACGATTGGCCTACAACACGGGTAGGTACATAGTGTTATTTTTTTTTAGGTTTCGTGATGGCAAACATCCTGGGGACTAAGATAATATGCCCTCCATGCCCAGTAATTACACTGGCTACCTTTGCCTTCAATCCGAAACACAACGAACTCCTTCACGGCAGAAATAAGAAACCTACCCAGACGACCCTACATATGGGTCTACCACCTAGTAAATTGTTGTTATGTAATGTGATGTTATGTTTTATTTTCAAAGAAATTCTCAAAATCTTTCTTCAGTCCATTCCGTCGTTAGTAAATTCCAGAAACTCGCGCTCAAAGTTAAATAGAAAATGACAGCTCAGTCTTAAGCCGAAAGGCCGCTATAAGCGGATTTGAGTCATATCCAGCGCGAACTATATCTGCGTCCTGCCTCCGGAGATTGAATAAGGGTGCAGAGTCGGCGGTGGATTTACGAGGATTCAGCCCGACATCGCACTCCGCTCTGATTGCCCGTTTATTTCGCCGGGTGCGTGGGCGAAGCCAAGGGACGTTAATGGTGGCTTTAAACACTTTTCGGTGCGATCACACTTGATTTGCCGATCGATGTGTTTTTTAAATCAATTGGCAAGGCAATATTAAGCCTCGTTTCCGTAGGGAAGTAATTCGTGCCTATAAGAGGAAGCCAAAAAGACTCGTGGCCGTTAGTAAATCTGGCATGAATGAATTGATTTGCGAAACGTAATTGATTCGCGTCTCAGCACTTACAGTTTAACATTTGAAAAGCAAACTTAACTCTAATTTATATCTAACAGCGTCCTTCCTGGCTTGTTTGCTAACCAAAAAAAATTGTGTGCGTGTAACCTTTACGCGCGATTGAAGTAAAACTTCTTTGACGTAGATCACTGAAATGATTAAATTTTAACTGAAAAAAAAAAAAAATATGACAGATACTTACGACCAATCGAAATTACTATTTTTAAATAGCGGAAACTACACAGACTATAGAATACTGAGCGTTACTTCCGTTAGAAAAATCTGAGTTACCCCCTAGTCGCGCCTAAAGAAGTTTTACTTCAATAAAAAAATAAAGACCGAGAGAAAACCTGGTCATTCTGTAATTGATCGAATAAATAATTGACCAAAAGATATTTACTTTTGACCACTTGTCTAGACAGTCTATTGCTTAGACAGTGGCAAAAGTAGCAGAGTGAAGAAATTTTATCGAATAATATATATTTATTTTTTTAGATGGATCTCTGCCGCTATCTTAAGATAACTGTTTCGTTCGACTCGTAGTTATGTAAATAAAAATAAACACACGAACTAGCTTTTTTAGTTGATAACAAATTAGATTTACAACTATTCTATGTGGAAACTTAGAAACTGTTCTGATAAACTCTCCCCTAATATCAGTAACAAGTCGAAGTCTTAAGTAATCACTTGAACAATTTTCCAGGGGCGAGAGAGCGACGACTTGTACTTTATGAAGTCGATAAAGTCCCTGACGTCCCATTGCGACTGCATCGAACATCGTGCAACTTTTATACGTATTGTAGAGTTCAATCCCGCCGACAGTTACGGGGTCTTGCTTTGAGTTCTGTTTGGTCAGTTCTTAAAGTAAGACAAGTTATATGAAAGTCATTTCTGCCTTTTAACTCTTTATTAACCTCCGACGCAAATAAAGAGGTGTTATAAGTTTGACCTGTCTGTGTATCTGTGTGTCTGTATGTCTGTGCCATCGTAGCTCCTAAACGAATGGACCAATTTTGATGCGGTTTTTTTCATTTGAAAGTTGATGTGATCGAGATGGTTCTTAGCTATAAAAGAGATTGCTCAAATTGGCCTAAGAACCAACAAAATATTGGGATATTTGATAATTCTTGTCATAATTTATGCTATAATTAACAGTCATTAGATTCCAACGGACACTTCTGAATATTATATTCATTTTAAAAAGGACTTTAGCATTCTACCGTTTTAGAAACCATAAGATCACCTTTTAAATGGCTTTGGTGTTCTAACATACAGCCAAAGATTTATCGAAGTTGTTTAATTTACAAAAATACAAATCTCTTTGGTAAATGTTGATTAAAATGAAATTACATTTTATTACTCAATCAATAACAATATTATTATTATCAACATTATTTACGCTAAATGCAAACGTGCAAAGCCAAAAATAAATACGTTAAAAGGTGTTACACAATAAAAATGTTTTGATACAAACCTAAAAAAGTAATAAAACTACTGAAGGCGTGGCTGTATGACCTAGACCTTCCCCTAATAGGGAGAATTTTAAAAATATAAGGTGCTTGTGTTTATTGTTTGTGTTTACGGTGTTCGATGCGATTTTTTATTTCTAACTTTACTTGGCCTTTCCAACGGACTTGATATCTTTTTGAACTACGGACTTTTTAAATGATTCTTTGCATGATTTCCCTAGTTTACTTACTAGTTTCTTTTTTTACTATTTTAATCTGTTTGGAAACATAACCTCAATATCAGTAAGTAGTATGCTAATAATTAAGTTCTCAGAAGTGGCCGTCAATAATCAGTAATCAAAAGTCATTTACTTATAATTTCGAACCTAGAAAATATTTTTTCATTATTGTTGGTTCTTAGGCCAAACATGTATGGGATCTTAGCAATCTCCTAAATGTCCTTGCAAGCATGTTACTTTGTACTCATTATGTCAACATTTGTGAAGTGCAAAAAAACTACAAAATTGAATATTTTATGTAACCCCTGATACATAAAATATTCAATTTTGTAGTTTTTTTGCACTGCACAAATGTTGACATAATGAGTACAAAGTAACATGCTTGCAAGGAAGAACTTAGGAGCGTGCATTCATCGAAGTGCCAATAATATTTTTTTTAGCTGTATTGTTAATCGATAGACATGTCTATGTGAGCCCATGTACACATAGACATTGCTGCAGTAGCATTAGGTCCACTAGCTGGTAGGACCCGGGGTGTACGATCGAAAAATGGCCTCGAGCTCGGATTTAGACCAATTTACAAATATTTATTAAAAATATCTAATTGCATTAACAATGTTATAATGTTGTTATTATGTCTAGTATTATAGTTAGTATATTAAATGAGTGTAATTCCAAAAATGATAACCAAATAATTTATTTTAAGTTCGCGCTCACACCAATTATCTACCCACAAAGTAAGTATCATTAAGAACTTTAAATTTTTAATATGCATAATTAATAATTTTAGATATTTTAAACTTAAATAAATATATAACAACCATGACTCGCAAACAAATATTCGTGTTCGTCACACAAATATTGGCCGCTACCAGAATTCGAACCCGGACCGCTTGATGTGTAAGCAGCTATACTGACCACTCCATTACGACTGGGTCAATATTACTTTTGGACTTTACTATCCGACTGGAAAAATCAAAGCAAAATCGAGTGTGACATGTTAGATTTGTCGAGTGCCAATGTAATAATACTTCTTGATAACGGACTATTCTAGACACATTGCTGACACATCATCTTGAAGATCCATTTCACCAAAGCTATCGCTTGGTTAGCATGGTAGTCCGTCTTACAGTATAGTGTAGAAAGGCTCAGTAGTGCAGTTTAGTTTATATTTAAAATTAAACAAGTTTGACAAAATTAAATTTTGTCTATCCCACTAGTCCTGTTGAGTTGTCTAATCACGGGACTGGTATCAATATTTTATTCCAGTAGTTCCGCAAGTACACGTTTTAATATTAAAGTTAATTACATAACAAATAGGTTTGTACGTCCCAGTACTATACATTAGTATTTGAAGATAGAAATGTCGGAAAACCGTTGAACGTTGGGAAAACTAATCATAAGTTTCCAATTTTCATTTGTTTTCTGACGTTCCTTCTCACATTCTAAAAGCGAGTATAGACTAGTATAGTAGAGAGAGTAGAGCATTTGCTGGAGCATTACAATGGAAGTAACTTTCTTACCAATGGCACAATACAAGCTTACGGCGAGTGAGCATTTACCTGTAACATTTATTTCTACCTTGCGTACACTCTTTATGGAAATGTCTAACCTACCTCAGTCCCAACACCTCACTCCCCGCCGCCCCATCATCCGCCTTCGTGCCTTTGCTTAATAAAATGTTACACCAGGACGCTCGTTGGTTTTAAAATCAGGTTGTACGAAACATCGAGCGTCGTGCTCGAAGTGTGGTTCGATTAAATTCAGCGAATGCTCAAAATTCTATTACAAGTAAATGCTATAGTTCCTACATTAATGTGCAACTGTGTATACTTTCCAATGCTGAAAAGCAAGTTTTGGAAATACATATTTTCATGCCAATTCAGCTCAGAGAACTTCTCTATTTATATTCTTAAACCCACTGTTCTTTAAGTACACTGTGACTTAGCTATGTAATCTTCGAGGAAGGGCGGCACTTTCATACGCATATTTTTTTATCTGTCCCGTCGGTTTCTGGAAGGGACCCAGCCATTTTTCCGGTAATTTCAGTCTTGAGAGGGTATTCAAGGCAGTTGAGGGTGTACCATATTTTTTATGATCACAGACTTTCGTTAGTTTGAGTTTGAAGATGCTCCGCTTCTTTGATAAGTGGTCGTTTTAATTTTAGATACCAGTATGGAATTTTAGTGAGTGTGTGCCGCATTAGACTGTATTGTAACTATTTTAATTCTATTTTTCTTTCTTAATAATTTTATGTACCTATGCTATATTTCGAAATATTTGGCAAAGATAGAGCTGTTGCTACTGTTGCGACTGTTCTTAAATAATGTTAATTAATTAATAAAAATAAAATAGTTAAATTCTAATTTACGCTTGCATTTTGAGTGTATGATAGCGGTCCTTCGAGCCGGATATGGACTAGCTACTCAATGTGCCACTCGGCTGTCAAATTTTTTCATTAGACTTGGATGAAGGTTGATAATTTATTGAATAAATTCGATAGTTTTGGGTAGACTAATCTGCTGTTTACACTATTTTAACTAATTCAAAATAATACAGTTAAATTTAATTATACGCTCGCCTTTTAATTGTACAAGTTAAAAAGTAAAATGATTTTAGAAAATCTGTGCGGAACCTAAATTCCCTAATATTAAACAGTTTTAGGTACATGTCAACGCTCGAGTTTAAAATGTAAGTCCATGTGCACTTTGAAGTGTGAAATTTAACAGCCAGTCGACATAAAGCACCCGTGAATGAGTCAGCGACATGGCCAAGTCACTTTGTTGCAAGCTCATGTTATTTTTACTAGCTTGTTAAACGACAGTAAAGAGGTAAAAGCGAAAGCGAGAATGAACTGTGAGTCATCTGCAGAAGGAAATTGTTCAAGTCACTTAGGGCCTCGTTCACCATCTCTGAGTAAAGTTTTAAATAGTTACTTCCCAATTAACACTAATCAGCAAGTAAAACTAAAAAGTAACATTTTTCAATTTCACATGCAAAAATTAAGTTCCGATTAGCTTACTTGTGACTTTAACCGACGAATAGCCTACTTGACACTTTACTTGTAGATGGTGGAAGAGGCACTTAGACAAATAGGCAATTTATTTACATGTAGGTATCTACATTTGTATACACTGTTGTTTGTCCTGCGTAAACCGCTTGGATGCACTTGCACGCACCTTGCACTTGCTTAAGTGGCAGCGTCGCGCGACGCGCATCATCGGCGAGGTGCTGACGAACCATTTTGAGCCTCGCTAACTGCGTCGCGATGGTGCGTCATGAACAAGTTCTACTCCTTGTCCCTTTTTACATTATTAATTAATACATTATTATTAAAATTTATTCTCAGTCAATTATACATCAAAATCAATTATACATTAAATTAATTAAGCATTATAAAACAAAAGATGACATTTAATTAACATTATATTGCTTATAGTCTAGGTATTCTTTAACAGAGTAAAAACAATGTTCGACCAACCACTCGTTTAGCCTAAATTTAAATCTTTTATAGTCGTTTACGGCTTTAATGTCATTTGGGAGATTATTAAAAAGTACAATGCTCATATTATATACATTTATCTTATATATTTGTTTGCAACAAGGAGGGTGATACAAATTGTTCATGAAATTAATCTTCGTTTGTCGTTGTAGTGGGTTTACTTGTACACGCTTTTTCCAATATTCCGGATGAGAACGAACAAATAAGCATACATCCCTTATATATAAGGATGGTAGCGGCAGTATACCAAAGTTTTTAAATAGTGGTTTGCAGCTGTCATCATTTTTAAGATTACAAATAGCACGTATGCACTTCTTTTGTACTCTGAATGCCCTAATGAAATCCACAGAGTTACCCCATAGAATTAGACCATAACTAAGCACCGATGCCACATAACCATGGTACGCTGTTAATGCGGCTTCTTTGGAGACTGTTTGCCTAAGTTTTCTTAGGGCAAAGACAAAGCGATTTAGTCTCCCACAAAGTTGGTCTATATGCTCTTTCCAATTTAGATTTTTATTTATTTATTTATTTATTTATTTATTCATTCATACGAGGACAAACTGGCTTACAGTTTCCCAAAGCGCCAGTTTGCAAAATTATTACAGTCAGAAGAATAATAATAATAATAACAGGTACATTACAGCTTTTGGATATCAGTCCAAGTCAAAAGAAATAATACAATTATAAGAAGTGATACATGTCAAATAATAATTAAAATAAATGTCAATAAATTTTACACAAAAGAATTCATATAACTATTGATTACTATTTACATATTCAAAAGCTTTCCTTATTAATACTCCGAAGTGGTCAGCAAAAAGGTCAATGCCATAGTCATGGATGAGCATGTCTCCAATATAATTTAGTGCACGGGTAGTAGGTGCATGTGCGGCGTAAGCTGTGCGCGTCTGAATCCGTTGCAGCAGTCGCGGGCGTCTTCGCGGCGCAACAGTTCCCTCATCGTTCCAGCTCAGTTGCCTAGGTGCCGATAGCGCCAACTGCCCCAATATTGTAGAACAATCTACTCTGCCACGTATTATGTCCAGATAGTACTTACAGAGCTGGACTGTTCTTCTGAATTTGAGACTATCCATATCAACCATGCCCAGAACAAAAAGAGATGGGTACAAATATGGATAGTAACCAAATTTTTTCCTGTACAGCCAACGAGCATACTTCCTCTGCACCCTCTCAACCATAAGACAATACTTGTCTTCATACGGATCCCAAACAACTGCACCAAACTCGAGCTTACTGCGGACATACGCGTTGTATAGTGCCCTTCCAACACTCGGATCGTCAAACTGGGCAGAAACTCTCATTACAAAGCCCAAGGTTTTGCTTGCAGCTTTGCAAATTGTCGTAACATGCTTATGAAAGTCCAATTTAGAGTCCATTATTAATCCTAGGTCTCTAATGTCACTAACCCTTTCTAAGGGCTCATCATACAGCCTGTACCCATTGATAAGAGGATTGCGTTTTCGTGTATGCGTAATCACTTTACATCTGTCACAATTGAAAGGAAGGCGATTAAACCTACTCCATTCAGCTACAGCGTGGATATCCGCTTGAAGAGCTACAGAGCCGGCCATAGTTTCGAATCCTAAACACAACTTAAGATCGTCTGCAAACAGAAGACACTTCGAAGAACCAACACAATTTGGCAAATCGTTAATGAAAAGGAGAAACAGCAGTGGTCCCAGGGTACTACCTTGGCTTACACCGGATCTTGTATGGTAGGTATTTGACTCAAAACCATCGACTCTCACGAGCTGACATCGATCCCGCAGGTAGCTGGAGAAAAATTCCAACAATTTAGGTGCGAACCCCATCTTTGCCAACTTTTGTAGTAGGATGTCATTGTCGACTAGGTCGAAAGCCTTTTTGAAATCAAAATAGGCAGTATCTACCTGTCTCCCAGCATCCATTTCAGCATATGCATAATCCACATGAGCAATGAGATTAGAAACGATAGATCGAGCTTTCCGAAATCCATGTTGGCAGTCATGCAGGGAGTCACGAATCTGCGCGTCGATGTGGCCGCACAATATGATCTCAAAGATTTTGGCGAAGACCGAGAGAACTGCAATTGGTCTGAAACCAGAAACATTATTCCCTGCGTCACCCTTTGGAACTGGGGTTACTCTTGACAATTTCCAAGTCTCTGGATACTTAGAGCTATTTAAGGCTAAGTTATAGAGAAATAACAGCGGTGTCATGAGGATCGACCTACAATCTTTTACAAAAAATACGGGTATTTTATCGGGTCCAGGAGATGATCTCGTTTTAAGCCGCCTTAGTGCTCGCTTCCAATCTGCCTCATCGACTTCACCGACCGAAACAATAGTGGCATCTGCACAGTTCTGCCCTGCTCGAGCAGCCTCAGTGTGACACAAACGAGGTATCTCAGTATTAAATACTGAGTTGAAATATTCTGCGAAAGCGTCAGCCGCGGCCTGGCCAACCACTTCTTTACCACGGTGCGAATAGGAACCAACAGGTCTCCGGTCCCTCCTCCTATCCTTAACATAAGTCCAGAATTGTACTGGGTCCTCGATTATATTTTTTTGCGTCAAATTCATGTGCTGCTTGAAAGCATTGTCAATTAGACCCTTGACATGCCACCTATAATATTGAAACATCTCTCTATTAAATTCCTTTTTTTCAAGTTTATACCGTTTCAAATGCTTGTACTTCAATTTTATGTAATATATTATTTCACTTGTGTACCAACTCGGATATCTGTATTTGCTGTGATTAGAAAGATTACATCTTACTGGCACAAACTGGCTAATACAACTGTATAATTTATTATAAAATTGTACAACTGCTGAGTTAATGTCAGTAGCAGCAAGCACGTCTGACCAATCCAGTACTTCCACAGCCCCGTACAGACCTGGATAATTAGCCTTACGCCAATCCCAAGAAGGTTCAGACTCAGAGTTGAAGGCAGCCATAGGTGGGGACAGCGGACACACGGGTATCCTGTGGCCTCGTGAAAACTTGATACCGATTTCAAGAGGAGGATGGTATTTATCAACCGGTACTAGCGACTCAGCGCCGGCTAGTACCTCAATTTGATTTGGATTCAGGTTGCTCAGCACAAGGTCCAACATACCATCATGACTATTGCACACATCATTATGCTGTTTTAAATCACAAGTGTCACAAAATAACTCAAAATTAAATTTTACATTAGTACTACATGAATTAAGATTGAAATCACCAACCACTAAAACATGCATGTCATTATAGGTCATAATTACGTTTTCAAGACTAGTCAAAACATTTAAATATTGGTCGTCATTATAATTAGGCGGTAGGTAAACAACACAGCATAACACTTTGAAATATTTACAACTCACAATATAGTCTAAGATCCGAACCTATATCGACCTTCACCGAGCTGATAATAGAATGAAACATATTTTATTATTAATTTAGTATATTAGAAAATATATTAAAAATGGGTTGTCTAAAAAAATCCTAGACAGACTATTTTTAATTATTTTTTGAAAAATGATTTTTAATAAAATATTGCAACATCAAGATAATAAGAAAATTTTGTCGCGCGCTTATGATGATATAAAATTTTTTCTATAATCCAATCGAGTGAAAGTAACTGATATCGACATACCTGTTCATACCTGACAACCCAGTAGTTCGCGCAGGTAAATAATAGATAACCCAATGCCTGCACATTCTATACGGTTTCTACTATCAGTCAGGACAAAATTTTCTTATTATCTTGATGTTGCAATATTTTATTCATTTTTTTTTAAAAATCATTTTTCAAAAAATAATTAAAAATAGTCTGTCCAGGATTTTTTTAGACAACCCATTTTTAATATATTTTCTAATATACTAAATTAATAATAAAATATGTTTCATTCTATTATCAGCTCGGTGAAGGTCGATATAGGTTCGGATCTTCTACTAATAGCACAAACCAATTCCATGTCAGATGTCAGAGGATCAAAATCTGTGACTTTACGCACCGAATAATTATCTTTTACCGCGAGTAGAACCCCTCCCCACCCCCGTTCGCCTGGACGATCCCTCCGTACCAACACGTAGTTCGAGGGGAAAAGTTCTCCATCGGACACAGAACTAGTCAGAAATGTCTCAGTCAAGGCTATAAAATCAAAACAGTTTTGACTGACATTATTGTAGAAGGTATTAGTTTTTGATCTCAAACCCCTTACATTTTGATAACATATATCTATAGATTTTAAACTAACACGACTCCGCACTTTTTGTTTTGGCACGAAAGTTCTGCCGCCATGGCTTAACACAAATATCTTCAGCCCAGTTCGTGGGGGACATGACACTCTCAGCACATTTAGACGGGACTCCAAGCTTAAATGATGCGTATCGCCCTCGCGACTTCAGCACTTCTACTGTGCAGGCATCATTACTACAGATTGACTGAAGATGGGCACGTACCTGTTCAACCGTAGTGCCTTCTTGGACATAGAAGAGATGTAAATATCTCCACCTTTCCGAGGCTCGCAGTGCCGTAGTTCCCGGCGCTGCAGTGCCCCGACGCACTCCAGCAAGCGAAGCGCGCGCGCGACCTCGCTTCACCTCCTCCCATCCTTCCGAGTCCTGTACCTCATCGCAAACGCTATTCGCCGCCGCTTGTGACGGCTGGGTCGCAACGGCGTCCGTAGGCAACGTTGCCGCCGAACCAGCCCCAGGAGTACTAACAGAAGACGGCGTGGTGGTGGTGGTGGTGGTGGTACTTATTGTTTGTTTATTCACATTGCGCCTGCCGGATTGCATCACAGTGGGCTTCTTCTGGACACCGGTCGGCCCGGACAGTACAGGGGCAGGGCATACAGAGCGCTTAGCTTTAGCGGCACCGTTGGGTAGTTGGTTTTGCACAGCATCGTATTTTGTTCCATCCATGGCATCAATCCTCTTCTCTAACTCATTAATTTTCCCCGTCAGATTATCCAATTTATTACATAATTCAGTCTTCAATATAAAGAATTGCTCAGCTAGAATATCTTGAATTTGAGTAGTAAGCCTTAACTCAAATTCATCCTGCGACAGTTTTATTTCACGTACAACCGACACGGGCAAAGTTTCAGGTGTTGTTTTGGTTTTATTTTTGTATTGGCCAGCACGCAACGTGACATTATCAGGACTAACCATACCATGTATAGATTCATGGCCGTCATTGGCAATACTTATGTCATGCAAATGTTGATGTTGAGTTTGACGTACAGGAGTTAGCGAGTTATCACCTTTCGGTAGTTTGCTACGACACTCAACACACACCCAGGTCTTTTTATATTCCATTGTGAACGTAGCATAGACATTGTTATTATAATTAGCGCACAATAAATCATAAGATTGCTTACATTTAACGCACCTCATGTACGCGCTGTCCTCGGCAATCGTAATGCGGCATCCCGCGCATACAATATCACGCCCCATATTCACCGCTGGCCAAACACAGCAGCTGCTCGCCGGCTATCGTAGAAAAGCAACAATGAAGTAGGTTCAGTTGTAGCGGCCTCACTTGCCGCGGCGGCGGCTCGATGAGTCAATGCAGTGAGCAGACCGCGAGTTGTCGTAGGTCAGGTTTGTGGACGGTTATTTAAAATTTAGAAAACGTTTTTACTTACATCTCAGTTGTTATTGAGTGGAGTAAAAAAACAATTTCACCACTAGATAGAACAGGTCACTGGCTAAAAAAATACACCAAACTCAAGCCTAAACTTGCACTTTTACCACAAAATTGCAATTTTAATTACGGAGCAAATAATTATAGGTGTTTACTGATATAGTGTCGGACGGTCCACTCAATTTATCTAGAACTATACCAAGAAACTTATGTGTACAGACCGGATCCACTGTGTCATTGTCAACTATAAGTTTTACTGGTAATGGATGAGAGTTGTATGAACTAAATTGTATATATTTAGTCTTATTTATGTTTATGTGCAAATCATTGCTGGTCATCCAATCTTTTACGTCTTGTTATCGTTTTATAGAAAATACATTAAAAAAATATTTGTTAAATTAATGTTAACGGTTTTTTAAAAAAAAAAAGAAATGAAGCTCAAGGTTATCTATGGTTGGCAGTATAAAAAGGCGGCCATCTTGACTTGTGCGCATTCGATTCGTAACCACCGAAGCGTGCGGAAGTGTCTTATTAGAAAGTAAGAAGTGCGATAATTTGTGAGTCGTGAAATAAATCATTTGTGAGTCAACGGTGTTTCACATTTCTCAACTTCTGAATTACCTATAGTTCAGAAGTGGGATAATAAAAATAGTTGCAGAACTACCCCACGTCTACAAAACCGCAAGTGTATTACGCAGGTAATGGTACATTTTCATATTTATTCTGCTAATAAGTAAAAGAAACACATGGTAATTCGATCTAATTGGTTTTCTTAAAGTGTTAAAGGTAATAAAATGTAACGTTAGTGAATCTATTAGCTTGTTATAAAAAAGTTTTTTTTACATCTACCCACCTTTCTTGAATAAGAAAAGAATAATCATTGATTTTTAATTGTTCTTGAGTATTTCGCCTTGAAATTAGATTAATTACGCACTTTTGTCATAAGATTAGTTAAAATTTTATGATTTGAGATTTAGTCACATAGTAATTGTAGGTAAATTAGTAATATTCATGTAAAGGTTCTTTCGGGTGTTACGAAATCTGTTAGAATATGAACTAATGCTTTCGGAAGTTGCAGATCGAACTGAAAATGGGTCCCTATGAAGAAAGACAGTCACGGGGAACGACCCCTCGACTCGAGGGCAATAAACGTCGGTCTAAGCACAGATCGACTTCAAGACGCGTGGTACGCGACAGTTCTACTGAGTCTCCGCAACGGAAAAGAAGGTGCAGTGATCGATCGCGCAGCCGACGCAAGACGGAAACGCTCCATGTTCGACAACGTGATCGCCTAGGAAGTAAAGCAAGGTCTTCCAATGTGAGTACTACAACTAGTTCTTCTGATAGTGAATGTTCGGGTAGATCTAGTCGTAGAAGGAAGCATAAACGCTCCCATAAACGTAAAGGTGGGCGTACATCTAATGATAAAGTTGGTAATATTTCGGCTCAAGATTTATTGGATATATTGAAAGCATTGCCTTCTACAAGTTCTCAAAATCATTTCTCAATGAGTACTAATGCTGTCCCCGAGTTCGATCCCTCCAACAAAGAACAATCGATTAATGTTTGGATTAATAAAGTCGAGGAATGCTCTACACTTTATAATTGGAATGAAACACAGCTCTTGCACTACGCATTGCCTAAGCTATCAGGTGTGGCTAAGGTTTGGTACCAAGGACTACCCTCAGTTAATTTCACCTGGTCCGAATGGAAAGATAAGTTTTTAAAAACCTTTCCTACGGTCGAGAATTATGCAGTCCTTTTAAGCGAGATGTTAGATAGGAAGGTTAAACACAACGAAGCATTAGAAACTTACTTTTATCATAAGATTAACTTATTGAACAGGTGTGAAATTTTCGGTAAAAAGGCTGTAGACTGCATTATTATAGCATATACCGCTAGAGGGCGCGTTGCAGTAAACACTTTATTTATTCAGCTCCAGTATAAATATATTTTTAAAATAACATCCAGTGATATAACAACTCTAACTTTGCAAATATATCGTTTTGAAGGTTCATTACGTTTGTGCCAGTGTTATCTCAAGCCTGGGGATAAGATAAATAAGTGTAACAAAAATTTATAGTGCAACAATAACTAACTCGAAAAAAGTGATAGAACAAACATTATTTGTGAAAAGTGATCATTAATGTATAGTGTATACCCTAAATACTTTACATGCAACAATTAAATATCAGTGATAATAATATAATAATACAAATAAGTGAATTATTTGGTTAATAAATAATTAATAGTGGGTATTTAAAGAAAAATCGCAGCTGTTGAGAAGAGAATTTTTAAGCAATACTTGTTATCTGCTTTGATGTTGCATTACAATTTGGTTCACTCATTTGTCAATAGATGGTGCTACAATTAAATAACTATTATAACCAGACTCATAATTTCAACGACCTGCTTAACTGTATCGTTGGCCGAGCGTTCTAGAAGGCGACTCGGCTTACAGAGTGACCGAGATCAAATCCTGAGACGTTCAAAGATTTTTTTAACTGTTTATTATTGTTTGACGCTTCTTTCTACGGACAACATCATTTACAAACTACGTCTGAAGATAATTGTACATACTCTATAAATACAGTATAAAAATCAAGTCACCATAAGAAGACGAGTTATTTAAAACTCAGTGAATAACATACAACAAATACGCCGTGTTCTGGTTTAAGCTTTTCATAATGTCGCATAAGTGTCAAAAATGCAACATAAAAATTATAAATAAAGATTATTTGGCTTGTGTTAAATGCAAAGAAAAATACCACCGAGACTGTACCACTGTGTCAGAGAGAAGATTTCGATTAATGACGGCTGAAAATAAGCTAAATTGGAAATGCAAATCCTGTATAAGTATTAAAAGCAATTTATTAAATAAAGAAAATGTAAATGATCAAGAAACTTTATCGACGAGCAAAAATACAAACATCACAATGCGGAAGAAACCAGTTAATGTAATATCTATTAAGTCACCATCGAATAGTATTGATGAATCTACTGACACTACTACTTCCTCGGCTGACACTTTGTTCAATAGGAGCTGTCCAGAGAACAACATACATGTTTGGGAGGAACTCGAAGAACTTAAAGCTAAGATAACACTTTTAGAAACGAAGCTCGAAAGCGCCGATAACGAAATTGAAAGACTACTGAATGAAAATTATTCCCTAAAAAATATTGTATCTACCCGAGACTCTAAAATAAGCCAGTTAACTAAAATTTATCAATCTACTCCGAAAAATTACAGCCCCAGAGAATCGACCACACGCAAAAAAAAAATTGGGGGAAAGAGCGCAGCAAAGGTAAAAAAATTGAATCTCGAAACTGACACCGTCTCTCCACAAGTAATTCATCTGCCTTCTCCGAATGAAACAAAGAGCATAGCATCCGTGACATCGATTAGTCACACACCAATCTCGGAAAGTGGCAAAGAAAACCCTAAAATAACTACACATAAATCGATCTCCAGAATATGCTTAATGAGTACCAATAAATTTGTTAAAACTAGGTCGATTGCTATGACAACTTTAAATGGAAATATATGTCAT
This sequence comes from Elophila nymphaeata, assembly GCA_955850985.1. Lineage (NCBI taxonomy): Eukaryota > Metazoa > Arthropoda > Insecta > Lepidoptera > Crambidae > Elophila > Elophila nymphaeata. Next base: position 8,912,701 of record OY039086.1, on the reverse strand, counting down.
TACCTCATGCCTGGTGGCGGATTAAAGCAACTCATACAGGGAGTCCACACGAAGCTTAGAGAGTTTACGATGAACGACTACTGCGTCATATTTATAGGCGAGAAGGATTTCAACCAAACAACGGATTACTTCGAATTAATCTCATATTTACGTGAAACACTATCCATAGTTAATTTTACAAATATTTTATTATGTCTCCCAACTTACAAATGCGTAAAATTTATGAATTTATATAATTGGAGGGTAGAGATTTTTAATAACCTCCTTTATTTAGATGTTATCACCCATAAATATGCTTATATTGTTGATTCAAATCGCAACTTGCAATACGATCGTTCAATGTTCCACTCGCGTTTCGGCACTATTAATAATTATGGCTTGAAATTTGTATTAAGGGATGTCAATGAAGTTATAAAAAACCTTGAACAATATTACAGTAATACTAATCTGAACAAAATTGACCAGGTGCAACCAAAAGATGAAGGCACAATTAAAAATAATTTTTTTCGACGCCTCTCAGTTTAATAGCTACAATAATTATTATCATTCTAGTACAGATTTAGGTAGTTCTGATCAATTAATTATTTTTAATCAAAACATAGGAGGGCTTTGTAGCAAACTAGATTTACTTGACGTTACTTTTCAGGATTTTTATGACAATGGCAAGGAGGTTGATATAGTTTGTTTCAGTGAAACCTTCGTAAAACAGGGATCAGAGGCTAATATACGTTTAAATAACTATAAACTAGTAGCATCCTACTGCCGAGATAAAAAAAGAGGAGGTACATGTATTTTAATCAAGAAATCCTTTGAACATAAGTGTATAAAATTTGTTTCTGATATAGCTACTAAATATTATTTTGAGTGTTGTGGTATTGAGGTTTTAGGCTTAGGGCTGGTTGTGATAAATATATATAGAATCCCAGAACAAACTAAATCACACATCGATATTTTTTTAAACAAATTAGATAAATTGTTATTTTATCTCACCTCAAAGTATAAAAATAAAAAAATAGTACTCTGTGGTGATTGGAATATTGACATTTTGAAGCTAACTCCTGCAAAGAAAGATTTGGTAGGTACTTTAGAGAATTATAATATTAAGTCACACATACTTGCACCTACGAGAATGAACTCATGTTTGGACCAAATTGCTAGCAATATTAGGTCAGTTCAACCTATGATTCACTATCTTGGACTGTCTGACCACGAAACTGGCCAAACGATCACTATAAAAATAGAAAAAAAGTTAGCTTACTCTACATGGTTTGAATATAAACGTGATTATAGTAAGGAAAACATAAATAAGTTTTATAACAGCATATCATCACTTTCCTTTTCAGACGTACAATGCACTTCTGATTTTTGCAATGCCTTTGACAATTTTTACGATTTAATTTGCCTTTTTTATAATCTATGTTTCCCCGTTATTAAAGTAAAAATAAATAATCGACCAGTTAAAATTAAATGGCTCACGAATGGCTTAAAGAAGTCTTGTAGAACTAAACGTTTACTTTATTTAAAATATAAAAAAGACAAGACAATGAAACACTTCCATAAATCTAACTTTAAAAGGTATCACCACATCTTAAAAAAATGTATACAAACAGCACAAAGGGTAAATAGCAATAATTACATACAAAAGAATGAAAATAAATGCAAAGCTACGTGGAAAGTCATTTCATCTATCGTTTCTGACAATCCACTGGACAATGATATTAGTAAAATCAAACATTTAGATAATGTTTATTCTAATCCTCATGACATTTGCCGTATTTTTAATGATTATTTTATTGATATGACAAGCATTGCAAAACATAATCACTGTGACAATATGACATTCAATTCTACTTTAGCTGACAATACTAATACAAATACTATATTTTTACGACCGGTGACTGAAAAAGAAACTTATAACATTATAATGTCATTAAGAAATAGTAAATCTTCTGGCTATGATAGCATAATTACACACATAATAAAGATAACTGCTCCTTCTCTAAGTGCTGTTCTAGCACTTTTGATAAATCAGTCGTTTGAGGAAGGCACCTTCCCGGAAAGGCTGAAATTTTCGGTAGTTAAACCGTTACATAAAAAAGGAAATAAGTTTGACCTAAACAATTACAGGCCCATCACCCTAGTTCCAATCTTATCAAAGATCTTTGAAAAGGCCATGCTAACTAGAATAAATGACTTTCTACTAAAATGTAATATTTTGCACCCAAAACAGTACGGTTTCCGTAGAAACAGCTCAACGACACTGGCTTGTTTTAATCTCTTGCGAGTCGTAACTGAGAGTATAAATAATGGAACTCCTCTGATATCTATTTTCCTTGATATGAGTAAGGCGTTTGACTGTGTAAACCATTCCAAGCTGTTACATAAGCTCAATGTTTATGGTATAAGGGGTAAGGCACTGGAGTGGATCGAGAGTTTTGCATGTAATAGACGCCAATGTACGGAGGTTTCAAAAATAATAGAATCGCGTAACATTATCACAAAGCAAAGTTTTCGATCTGAGTTTAGGACCAGTAATAGGGGCGTACCTCAGGGAAGCGTACTAGGACCACTCCTTTTCTTGCTGTACATCAACGATTTACCAAGAGCCACTAGTCATGAGTCGATTTTATTTGCTGATGATACTACGCTAATAATCAAATGCGAGCAGAAAAAAAGTTTCCAGTTAGATATCAATACAGCACTAAAAGACGTAAAAGATTGGATGACCAACAATGATTTGCACATAAACATAAATAAGACTAAATATATACAATTTAGTTCATACAACTCGCATCCATTACCAGTAAAACTTATAGTTGACAATGACACAGTGGATCCGGTCTGTACACATAAGTTTCTTGGCATAGTTCTAGATAAAAATCTAAATTGGAAAGAGCATATAGACCAACTTTGTGGGAGACTAAATCGCTTTGTCTTTGCCCTAAGAAAACTTAAGCAAACAGTCTCCAAAGAAGCCGCATTAACAGCGTATCATGGCTATGTGGCATCGGTGCTTAGTTATGGTCTAATTCTATGGGGTAACTCTGTGGATTTCATTAGGGCATTCAGAGTACAAAAGAAGTGCATACGTGCCATTTGTAATCTTAAAAATGATGACAGCTGCAAACCACTATTTAAAAACTTTGGTATACTGCCGCTACCTTCCTTATATATAAGGGATGTATGCTTATTTGTTCGTTCCCATCCGGAATATTGGAAAAAGCGTGTACAAGTAAACCCACTACAACGACAAACGAGGATTAATTTCATGAACAATTTGTATCACCCTCCTTGTTGCAAACAAATATATAAGATAAATGTATATAATATGAGCATTGTACTTTTTAATAATCTCCCAAATGACATTAAAGCCGTAAACGACTATAAAATATTTAAATTTAGGCTTAACGAGTGGTTGGTCGAACATTGTTTTTACTCTGTTAAAGAATATCTAGACTATAAGTAAGTAATGTAATGTTCATTTAATGTAATCTTTTGTTTTATAATGCTTAATTAAATTTAATGTATAATTGATTTTGATGTATAATTCACTGAGAATAAATTTTAATAATAATGTAATAATTGAAATAATTCGTAAACATGACAAAACTCGTTTAATAACTTGTGAAAATTTGCACGCTAGCTCACTGGCTGAATACAATGTACATATAAAACTGTGTAAGATCTTGTTATAACTGTATTCTTGCAAATAAATGCTTTATTATTATTATTATTATTATTATTATTTATGGCCTTGATGATAGGGGTATGCGATTGGGTGCTCAAGCAGGAAATTATTCTCAGCCCGAGCAATTATTAGCGTATTTAAAAACTATTAAGACTGAAGATGCTAAAAGTTTTTAACCCATGTTTAAAAAAAAGTTAGACGGACAGAATGATAGCAATAACAAAACTAATGCATGTACTATTAAATGTTTTAATTGTGGTGAAATAGGTCATCCTAGCTTTAGATGCTCTAAACCTTTGGTATCTTGTAATATATGTAATCGTTTAGGACACCAAGCATCTTCATGTAGACGTCTTCAGAAGACGAATGATAATAATATCAAAAATAAAGTATCTGAAATAAAACTAGTAGGTTCGTATGATGATAAATACGTCATGTCTATTGATGTAAATGGTATATCAATGCAATGTTATGTTGATCTTGGAAGCCAATCTACTTTAATAAGGCAGGTTAATTTTGAACAGTTAAAATTACCATATGTCCAGAACAATTTAATTTCCCTTAAGGGGTTTGGTGGTACTATTATAAGTCCAATTGGAAAGGCTGTTGTTAATTTGACTGTTCAAGGAATATCGGCAGAAACCGAGGTATACGTTGTGGCGAACGATTTGCTTAAATATGAACTATTACTAGGACATACATTTACTGAACAGACTGGTATAGTTATGGTTAAGACTGATCGAAATTTGATATTTTATAAGCAACCTATTGATGATGTAAAAGAACTCAAACTAGAATTGAGAATAGAATCTGATATAACCATTAAATCTGTGACTGCTGTACCAATTTTAACTGACGAGAAAATCACGTGCGTCGTTTATGTTAGAGGTTCGTTACGAGAATTCAACAGATACAAATACTATATCATGCCTGGTGCTTATACTATATCAAATGGCTTTGGTTGTGTATTTATAGTGAACTTAGGACAAGAATATATCAAATTAAACAAAGGGGATTTACTTACTAGGGCGCAGACTATTAAGGAAAAATGTACTACAGATATTTTAAGATTAGAAAATCAGGACAATTGTTTTAAAATGGATAAAATTTCATTAGGAAATACTTTAAGTGAGGAGGAAGTTTCAAATTTAGAAGATATGTTAAATAGTTATAGGGATTGTTTTTCATTTGGGCTTTCTGACTTAGGATTGACGAATTTGACTGAATGACTATAAATTTAAAAGATGCAACTCCTGTGGTGTACCGACCTTACAGGTTAGCCCATACCGAAAGAGCAAAGGTAAAGGTAATGATAAAAGAAATGTTAGATAGCGGTATTATTACAGAATCAGCTTCCTCTTATGCTAGCCCTATGCTTCTAGTGCAAAAGAAAACTGGAGATAAAAGACTCTGCGTTGATTATAGAGCTCTAAATTCCAAAACTATTAGAGAGCATTACCCTTTACCGAGGATAGAAGACCAGATAGACAGTCTTGGGGGTTACAAATATTTTATAACACTCGATTTAGCTTCTGGGTACTACCAGATTCCAATTGCTCCGTCCTCTCAGGATAAGACCGCTTTTGTGACCCCTGATGGTCAGTATCAGTTTACGCGGATGCCGTTCGGGCTTGCAAATGCACCTTCAGTTTTTCAAAAAACCATAAATAAAATGTTAAAAGATAGCCGTAATCGTGATGTTTTTGCATTTATGGATGATATAATAATACCCGCACATACTATTCAACAAGGGATGGAACGATTGGAATCTGTATTCAAATTATTAAGGGAAGCCGGATTAACTCTGAAAATAGCTAAATGTAAATTTTTTCATACTACAATAGATTACTTAGGGTTCGAAATAACTAAAGAAGGTGTTCGCCCAGGGTCTATGAAAACAGAGGCGGTAGAAAAATATAAGGCACCTACCAATCAGCACGAAGTCCGTCAATTTTTAGGACTCGTTAGTTTCTTTCGGCGTTTTGTAAAGGACTTTGCAATAATTGCTTCACCATTGACTTGTCTTTTAAAAAAGAATGTAAAATGGAATTGGGGCACTGAACAAGACAAGGCCTTTTTATTTTTAAAATCGGAATTACTCAAGAGGCCTATTCTAGCAATCTACAATCCATCAGCTTAAACACAAATACACACTGATGCTTGTAAAACTGGCATAGCTGGTATGCTTCTTCAAGAAGATGACACTGGTAAACTCAAAGCTGTGGCATATTATAGTCGACAAACTAGCTCAGAAGAACAGAAATATCATTCTTTTGAGTTAGAGACCCTGGCTGTGGTTGCCTCATTAAACAGGTTTAGATTTTATGTATTAGGTATGAAATTTACTATTATTACTGATTGCAATGCATTGAGAACAACTTTGTCCAAAAGGGACATTATACCAAGGATAAGTCGATGGTGGTTGCAAATTCAAGAATATGATTGTAGCATAGAGTATCGACCAGGCTCTCGTATGTCCCATGTAGATGCGCTTAGCAGGAACGCTATTGAAATAGGTAGAGAAACGGATTGTATGTTTGATGTTTTAAGCGTGGAGGCGGAAGACTGGCTGGTAACTATGCAGAACGTAGATGATGAGATAGTTAAGATCAAAAATATTTTAGAAGATTCAAATACCAAAAATGTTGTTGATGTTCATCAAAATTATAAAGTAAAAAACGGAAAGGTGTACCGTATTGTTAATGATCAATTAAAATGGATGGTACCAAAAGGGGTCAGGTGGCAATTACTTCAGAAAAACCACGATGAATTGGGACATTTTGGGGTGGAGAAAACCTTGGAAAAATTAAGAGACTCCTATTGGTTTCCAAGAATGAGGAGGTTTGTTAAAAAGTATGTGGAATCTTGCTTGGAGTGTGCTTACCACAAAATTCCCTCGGGAAAAAAACAAGGTTTACTTTACCCCATTCCAAAAATAGAAGAACCTTTTCACACCATTCATTTGGATCATTTAGGTCCATTTATAAAAAGTAAATCAAAAAATACGTATTTATTAGTCTTAATAGATGCTTATTCAAAATACATTAATCTATACGGTGTTAAGAATACCAAAACCAAAACAACATTAAAGGTATTAAGTAATTATTTTAGTCTATTTGGAGTGCCACGGCGAATAATTAGTGACCGAGGCACATCTTTCACTAGTAAGGTTTTTAAGGAATTTGTTGGTAAATTGGGCATACGACATGTGTTAAATGCCGTCGCTACTCCTAGGGCAAACGGACAAGTAGAGCGGTACAACCGCACAATATTAGCCTCATTAGCTTCCAAAAACCACAACCGTCCTGAAAATGAATGGGATAAACATTTAGAAGACATACAGCTAGGACTCAATACAACGATCAATAAAACGACAGGGAAAAGCCCATCAGAAATCTTATTCGGACAGAGGTTACGTACGAAAGGTGATAACGTAGTATCTTCTTTACTCGACTGTGAGAATAAAAATTTAAAATCTTTAGATGACATAAGACGTGAAGTCAATGAAAGAGTAGCAAGTGAACAAATTAAGCAAAAGCGAAGATTTGATTCCAAACGTAAGGAAGCTAGGAAATACGAAGTAGGTGATCTAGTAAGAATAGAGAGAGATATTTCAAATAATAATGGTAAATCAAAAAAGCTATTACCTAAACTGCAAGGTCCTTATAGAATTATCAAAGCTTTAGATCGTGATAGGTATGTTATCGAAGATACACCCTTAACAAGAAAACAGAATAGGAGGTATGAGGGAATTATAGCTGTAGACAAAATATATCCTTGGATGACGTACACTCAAGAATACTTGAATGACGAAACGGATGATGAGGGATTGAAAAAGGGAAATTGTAACGACTCATCTGATAATGAGAGTGAACTTGAAGGATGCAATGATAAGTCGAGTAATGATTGTGACATAGTTGTAAATGTAATAGATTAATAATTATGAATTGAATATGTTTACATGAATCATGAAGATGAGCCTCATTCATATAAACTGTTATGATGATTGTAATATAATATTATTGAAAATTATAAGAGGTGTTGGAAATAAATTTAAGATATTTGGATATAAGAGGAAGACTACGATGCGCATGAGGCCGATAAGCCAAATTTTTGAAGCATCTAGTCATAAGAAATCATCTGCATATGATACGCCAGATGTTGAGATATATTTACACACAAAAGAGGCCAATAAGCCAAGTCGGGAGTGTGTAAATAGCAGTTATAATCATCTGCATATGAGACGCTGGATTATTGAGATATATTTATATACAAAAGAGGCCAGTAAGCCATGTCGGGAGTGTGTAAATAAGATTTATATTTGAATTGTTAAGTAAATTATGTGAATAATGAAATTGATGGAACAATTTATTAGGTACGTGGATGGCCGGAACATGAAATTTGATTGCTAATAACAGTGATAAAAGAAATGTAATCTTTATTACTAATAATTTATAAAATAATGGAAACTATAATTTAAATACGTAATACAGTGTAAATTGTAATTGATTATGTAAGTTTTAATTTTTCATGTCAGTACTTAAACATTACCTAACTATAGTGCTTATATACAAAACAGATCAATCAAAAATTTTTATTAATTCAGTAAGTCATTGATTATATAAAATAATATGTTGTACATAACTATGGCCACGAGAGGACTCGCAGGATTCAGGATGGCCGACTGTTATCGTTTTATAGAAAATACATTAAAAAAATATTTGTTAAATTAATGTTAACGGTTTTTTAAAAAAAAAAAGAAATGAAGCTCAAGGTTATCTATGGTTGGCAGTATAAAAAGGCGGCCATCTTGACTTGTGCGCATTCGATTCGTAACCACCGAAGCGTGCGGAAGTGTCTTATTAGAAAGTAAGAAGTGCGATAATTTGTGAGTCGTGAAATAAATCATTTGTGAGTCAACGGTGTTTCACATTTCTCAACTTCTGAATTACCTATAGTCTTTTAGTGCTGTATTGATATCTAACTGGAAACTTTCTTTCTGCTCGCATTTGATTATTAGCGTAGTATCATCAGCAAATAAAATCGACTCATGACTAGTGGCTCTGTTAGATATGGCTAAAATGCCTTTGTAACGTTGCGGTTAAATATGTGTTGTCTATTAGTTTTGGTCTATGTTGTCTGTGCTTTACTTCAAGAATAAAAGTGATGATGAAAACTGTGTTTCTAATATTATCTCCCTAAATAAATACAAGTTGGTTTATAAAACCACATCCAATAGGTTATGGGACCAGTCAAGCCTCCATGTACACAATCCAGGCAAGAAGTTGTTTCAAAAGTGAAGTCCGACATTGTACAGTAAGTTACAAGTTGTTTAGTGTAAAAGTGCCACAAAATGGCGTCTTCAAGCTTTGTCGAATATCCACAGCTACGCGGAGATAATTTCGACAACTGGCTTTTTAGAGTAAAATGCCTACTAAATGAAAAACAAATGGGCCAGGTACTCGGTCAAGATTTCATATCGATAAAGAAAGATGACCTTGACACGTTCACCAAAAATGATGCCAAAGCAAAGTCACTGATAGTCCATTGTACGCCTGATAAACATCTTAACTTGATAAAAGATGCTAAAACTGCGAAAGAAATGATAGACACATTAACTAGTATATTTAAAAGAAAAAGTGTATTATCGAAATTAAGATTACGCCGACAATTATTAACGTTAAAAATGGCGGATAGTGAAAAACTCGAAGACTATTTTCAAAAATTTGATAACCTAACACGAGAGTTAGAATCCATGGACACAAATATAGTAATGGAAGATAAAATATGTTATTTAATGATTGGCTTACCTGAAAAATTTAATACAGTTATCACAGCAATAGAAACTTTGACAGAAAACTTAACATTAGAATTTGTAAAAGCTCGGTTACTAGATGAAGAGTTAAAATTAATAAATAAAATAAATACTAAAGGTAAAGAAGAGTCTCAGTCAGTTGCATTTAGAAGTATAACATGTTACAAATGTAACAAAAAGGGCCACATGGCAAATGAGTGTCGAAGCAATAATAATAATAATTATGATATGCAAAGAGGAAAATTTAGAGGTAATTATCGAGGAAGATATAATAATAGAGGGAATAGTAGAATAGTAAATATGTCACAAAATGAAACTAACACTAAAGAAAATTTCTTATCATTTGTCGCTTTAAACACAGATGTTAGTACAGATAAAGAAAAATTTATATTAGATACTGGAGCTACCGAACATTTAATTCGAAAAGATTTAGAGCCATATATGAAAAATATAAAGATTTTAGACACGCCAATAAAAATCATAGTTGCTAATAATAAATGTATGATGGCATATAAGATTGGAAATATATTAACAAAAGTAAATGGAATAAGTATAAATATTGAAGAAGCATTGATAGTGGAAGAATTGAAATTTAATTTGTTATCAGTATCAAAAATAATAAATAAAGGATTTGAAATTAAAATTAATAAAGAAGGATTAGTATTATATAATAGAAATAAAAATATAACATTATATGCACAACAAGACAAGAAGTTATATTCTTTTAATATGGAAATTGAAACAATACATTGTAATCAAGCTATAACAGCTGATATTTGGCACCAACGTCTCGGCCACTTAAACAGAAAGAGTATGAAAATACTAGGCCTACCAATAAATAATGAGAAGTGTGATACTTGTGTACAAGGAAAAGCAAGTAGATTACCGTTTTATAAAAATGAAAATAAGACAAAAAGAATTGGAGAGTTAATTCACACGGATATTTGTGGACCTATAAAAGATGAAACTTCAGAAGAACATAGATACTTTCAAGTTATAATTGATGACTTTTCTCACTTCACAAAAGTATATTTATTGAAAACAAAGAACGAAGCTGAATTGAATTTAGTATATTATATAAAGGAATTAAAGAGTACATTTAACGTAAAAACTAAAGCAATAAGAGCAGATAATGGAGGAGAGTTTACATCACAGAGATTCAAACAATTTTGTAAATATAGAGGTATTGAGTTGCAGTATACTATGGCATACACACCACAACAAAATGGTAAATCTGAAAGGATGAACAGAACTTTAATGAACAAAGTTAGAACAAAATTTATTGATACTAAACTTCCAAAATTTCTATGGGGAGAAGCTATTCGAGCCTCAGTATATGAATTAAATAGATCACCAACAATTGCTTTAAATTACAAAACTCCATGTGATATTTGGTATGGAAGAAATGATTTGACAAGATTAAGAGTATTCGGTTGTAAATGTTGGTCAGTAAATCTAAAAAGAACAAGTAAGTTAGATCCTAATGCACAATCATATATATTTGTTGGATATGACCAAGCAGGATACAGATTATGGTCACCGAAGGAAAATAAAATTATTCACTCACGAGATGTAATATTTGAAGAAAATAAATACACATACAAAGAAGATAATAAGTTAGATAGTGAAAATGAATATTCAGAGGGAGAAAATAATAAAATATCAGAAGAAAATGAAATAATTCAGAAAGACACAGAATATAATATAAATGAAGATAATTCTAATGAAATAACAAGAGATGAATATAATGAGAAAGAAAGTATTAATGAAAATGAAAGTGAAACAGAAAGAACTTCTAGATATGGTAGAAAAATAAGAAAACCAGTTACTATGGAAGATTATGAAACTTATGTAGCATATTGCATGTATTCAGGAGAAGAATCTATAGAGTATAATGAAGCTGTTAAAGATATTGAATGGCAAAAAGCTATTGATAAAGAGTTAAATGCATTACATAAATTAGATACTTGGGAAGAAGTTAAGAGACCAGAGAAACAAAAAGTAGTTGATACAAAATGGGTATTTAAAGTAAAAGAAGATGGTACTAAGAAAGCCCGTCTAGTTGCCAAAGGATATCAGATAAAACAAAATAATAGATTTGATGTAATGTATGCACCAGTTGCTAGACTATCTACTGTCAGAATGATGATATCCAAAGCTGTACAAGAAGATCTAGAAATTAGGCAACTTGATATTCCTACAGCATTTCTGAACGGAAAGTTAAAATCAGAAGTTTTTATTAATATACCACAAGGATTAGAAGTCAAGAATAATAATACAGTGTTAAAGTTGAAAAGAGCACTATATGGACTCATCGAGTCTCCTAAATGTTGGAACGATACAATAGATAAATATGCAAAAGAACAAGGATTCAAGCAATCTAATTATGATTACTGTTTATACTACAAAGACAATTGTATTATGATTATATATGTTGATGACATCATATTAATAGGAGAAGTAGAAAATACAGTTAAGTTACTAGAACAAAAATTTAATGCAAAAGATTTAGGTGAAATGAAGAATTTCTTGGGAATGGAAATGTATAGAGAAAAAGATAAATTAATAATAAAACAAACAAAGCTTATAGATAAAATACTACAGAGATTTAATATGTCAGAATGTAAAGGAATAAGTACACCAATAGAGTCAAATTTAGATATAATAGAAGGAGAAGAAATAAAAAATTTACCGTACAGAGAATTGATTGGAAGCTTAATATATATAACTATGACATCAAGACCAGACTTAACATACACTGTATCATATTTGAGTAGATTTGTTGAAAAACCTACTGATCTCACTTGGAAAGCAGGAAAAAGAGTATTGAGATACCTTAAAGATACTAAGGATAAAGGATTGTTATTTAAAAAAGGTGAAGAGAAGAATTTAATTGCTTACTCAGATGCAGATTGGGGAGCAGACAAGATAGACAGAAAAAGTATAAGCGGAGGAATAGTATTCTATAAAGGGAACCCAGTTCAATGGTTTTCAAAGAAACAGAAAAGTGTATCACTTTCTTCAGCAGAGTCTGAGTACATTGCTGCTGCAACCTCAGCTCAAGAACTAGTGAACTTAAAAGGAATAAGTGAACATTTTGGTGATAGTGTTATACCAGTGCTTTTAGTGGACAATCAAGGTGCAATAATGATGACAAAGTGTAATGAGAACTCTAAGCGCACAAAGCACATAGATATTAAATTTCATTTCATAAAAGATCTTTTAAATAAAAATGTTATTGAGATTAAATATGTTAGTACAGACAATAACATTGCTGATTTGTTTACTAAAGGGTTATGTAAAGAAAAATTCAATAAGTTTGTGAATATTTTTATTGTTTAAAATCATTAATAATTGATTGTTAATGTATAACTTTGCAAATGATAGCAGCACATTTTGAATGTATAAAATAAAGTAAAATCAAACTGTATAACTTAAGAAATAATGTAAAAGTAAAAATTATAAAGTTATTTCATTGTAATGTAAAAGGATATTGTTTTGTTTAAGATTAGCAATTTCTAAATTGTTATGTAAAATTTATAAATTGAGAGGGAGTGTTAGATATGGCTAAAATGCCTTTGTAACGTTGCGGTTAAATATGTGTTGTCTATTAGTTTTGGTCTATGTTGTCTGTGCTTTACTTCAAGAATAAAAGTGATGATGAAAACTGTGTTTCTAATATTATCTCCCTAAATAAATACAAGTTGGTTTATAAAACCACATCCAATAGGCTCTTGGTAAATCGTTGATGTACAGCAAGAAAAGGAGTGGTCCCAGTACGCTTCCCTGAGGTACGCCTCTATTACTGGTCCTAAACTCAGATCGAAAACTTTGCTTTGTGATAATGTTACCCGATTCTATTATTTTTGAAACCTCCGTACATTGGCGTCTATTACATGCAAAACTCTCGATCCACTCCAGTGCCTTACCCCTTATACCATAAACATGGAGCTTATGTAACAGCTTGGAATGGTTAACACAGTCAAACGCCTTACTCATATCAAGGAAAATAGATATCAGAGGAGTTCCATTATTTATACTTTCAGTTACGACTCGCAAGAGATTAAAACAAGCCAGTGTCGTTGAGCTGTTTCTTCGGAAACCGTACTGTTTTGGGTGCAAAACATTACATTTTAGTAGAAAGTCATTTATTCTAGTTAGCATGGCCTTTTCAAAGATCTTTGATAAGATTGGAACTAGGGTGATGGGCCTGTAATTGTTTAGGTCAAACTTATATCCTTTTTTATGTAACGGTTTAACTACCGAAAATTTCAGCCTTTCCGGGAAGGTGCCTTCCTCAAACGACTGATTTATCAAAAGTGCTAGAACAGCACTTAGAGAAGGAGCAATTATCTTTATTATATGTGTAATTATGCTATCATAGCCAGAAGATTTACTATTTCTTAATGACATTATAATGTTATAAGTTTCTTTTTCAGTCACCGGTCGTAAAAATATAGTATTTATATTAGTATTGTCAGCTAAAGTAGAATTGAATGTCATATTATCACAGTGATTATGTTTCGCAATGCTTGTCATATCAATAAAATAATCATTAAAAATACGGCAAATGTCATGAGGATTAGAATAAACATTATCTAAATGTTTAATTTTACTAATATCATTGTCCAGTGGATTGTCAGAAACGATAGATGAAATGACTTTCCACGTAGCTTTGCATTTATTTTCATTCTTTTGTATGTAATTATTGCTATTTACCCTTTGTGCTGTTTGTATACATTTTTTTAAGATGTGGTGATACCTTTTAAAGTTAGATTTATGGAAGCGTTTCATCGTCTTGTCTTTTTTATATTTTAAATAAAGTAAACGTTTAGTTCTACAAGACTTCTTTAAGCCATTCGTGAGCCATTTAATTTTAACTGGTCGATTATTTATTTTTACTTTAATAACGGGGAAACATAGATTATAAAAAAGGCAAATTAAATCGTAAAAACTGTCAAAGGCATTGCAAAAATTAGAAGTGCATTGTACGTCTGAAAAGGAAAGCGATGATATGCTGTTATAAAACTTATTTATGTTTTCCTTACTATAATCACGTTTATATTCAAACCATGTAGAGTAAGCTAACTTTTTTTCTATTTTTATAGTGATCGTTTGGCCAGTTTCGTGGTCAGACAGTCCAAGATAGTGAATCATTGGTTGAGCTGACCTAATATTGCTAGCAATTTGATCCAAACATGAGTTCATTCTCGTAGGTGCAAGTATGTGTGGCTTAATATTATAATTCTCTAAAGTACCCACCAAATCTTTTTTTGCAGGAGTTATCTTCAAAATGTCAATATTCCAATCACCACAGAGTACTATTTTTTTATTTTTATACTTTGAGGTGAGATAAAATAACAATTTATCCAATTTGTTTAAAAAAATATCGATGTGTGATTTAGTTTGTTCTGGGATTCTATATATGTTTATCACAACCAGCCCTAAGCCTACAACCTCAATACCACAACACTCAAAATAATATTTAGTGGCAATATCAGAAACAAACTTTATACGCTTATGTTCAAAGGATTTCTTGATTAAAATACATGTACCACCTCTTTTTTTATCTCGGCAGTAGGATGCTACTAGTTGATAGTTATTTAAACGTATATTAGCCTCTGATCCCTGTTTTACGAAGGTTTCACTGAAACAAACTATATCAACCTCCTTGCCATTGTCATAAAAATCGTACATTTTATCTCGCACTAGTTATATTTGGAGTCCACTTCTGCTTACCATCAGGTGGTTTAGAGTTTTTGGCTAGACCTTGCTATGTAAAAAACAGAAAATAACTTTATTTGATCAGTTTTTACGCCTAAATCCGATAATCGTCTTTGATATAGAGGTAGTCTGACCGTGCAGTGACGGTCTATAAGAATACCGTTGTCACTGCCCCCTCTCTTTCTCCTGGGTGTCGTAGGAGGCGACTAAGGGAGTTCCAAGCGACCATCCGCTCAACTGGTGGTAGGGCCTAACGCCCGCCTGGTTATTCACCACCGTGCGCGTGGTGTAAAACCCGTAAAGTGCTCATTGAGCGCGTTTCGGGATCAGCCAGCGTACTACCAGAGCTTGAGTGGGCGTTACCGCGATATAGATCGGTCCAGGGGCGACATTGGTCGAGCTGATGCCGGGAGGAATGCGTCGATCCGCCGGCCAGGGAGACCCGTAGAAACGGTTATCCCGCTGGCCGCCCGTGGCATAGTGCAGGGGCCCGAGCGTGCCTAACCAGCTCGCGAGGCTGCCCTATCATGCCACGCATAATCTCGGGGTGGACCGTCGTGCCGGTTGGTGACCGGGATGTGGGGTCCCGGCGGCCACACCCGGGGGGGTACGGGGGCCCTTCCGTCCGGCGGATCGACGAATATCCTCTTTGGGCAGTTCCACGGTAAGACCAGCCTCCCCGCTTTGTCCGGGACTGTCGCGGTAATGCTCACTCAATTCACGTCTCTTTCCCACTCCTAAATACATGGCAGCCAAATAGAAACAATCAGGTCCTACAGCGGTGCACAACCCCACCCCCTCTACACCGTTTGAGGTTGAGTTCAGCAACATCCGCGGACTACACAGCAACCTCAATGCTGTTCACCAACATCTAGAGACAGCACGACCTGCATTGTTGTTTCTCACGGAGACGCAAATACTTCCGCCTGCTGACACAAGCTACCTTAACTATCCCGGCTACACGCTTGAAGAGTCCTTCAAAGCGAAAGCCGGAGTATGCTTGTATGTTCGGGCGGATATTTGCTGTCGCCGTTTAAGCTGCCTGGAAGACCCGTCCTTTTCCATGCTGGGGGTACACGTCGACTCTGGCCCCTCGGCCAGAGTCTACGTGTGTCTTTACAGATCCCACACCGGAGACGCTGAGACAACTCGACTTTTTGAACATCTGAGTCGGGTGGCAGATGACGCGCAGGAGCAATTTCCCAGTGCAGAACTGGTGTTTTTGGGGGACTTCAATGCTCACCACAGTTTGTGGTTAAGTTCCTCTAAAACTGACCATGCAGGGATCTCTGCTCATGCATTCGCTCTCACGCACGACTTGACACAACTGGTTGATCGGCCCACCAGGATCCCAGACATTGCAAGTCAAGCGCCCTCTTTACTGGACCTTCTGCTCACGACCCATCCTGAGGGATATCAGGTAGAGGTCCGAGCCCCTCTAGGCTCATCTGACCACTGCCTGATATCCTCCAAAGTGCCGCAGGCCAAGCTTCCGCAACCGGCGGTTGCTAAACGCCGGCTCTGGCATTATGGGTCTGCAGATTGGGATGGTATGCGCGACTACTTTGCGTCTATCCCTTGGAAGCAACGCTGCTTCAGTGACAACGACACTTCAGGCAGGAGAAAGCCGATCTTCTGGCAAGACTCTTTGCGGCTAATTCCCAAGTCGTTGATCGCAATGCACTGCCACCTTCACTACCTCACTGTGGCTCCACGATGCCTGAGGTTAAAATTAGGCAGAGTGAAGTTCGTGCGCAACTGCAATCACTCGACGTCCGGAAAGCAAGTGGCCCTGATGGCATCCCTGGGGTTGTTCTTAAAAAATGTGCAGCGGAGTTGTCTCCCGTACTTACGCGCCTGTACCAGCTCTCATACTCTACTGGACATGTGCCGGGGACTTGGAGAGAGGCTAATGTGCAGCCTGTACCCAAAAAGGGGGACCGCTCAGATCCGGCCAACTACCGGCCAATAGCAATCACCTCAGTACTATGCAAAGTTATGGAAAGGATCCTTAACAACCACCTGATCCGTTACCTAGAAGATCACTCACTGATCCACGATCGACAGTACGGCTTTAGGCCGAAACGATCGACGGGTGACCTTCTAGCGTACTTGACGCATGTCTGGGGTGAAGCTATAGACAACCGTGGCGAGTCACTGGCTGTCAGCCTTGACATCGCCAAAGCTTTTGACAGGGTCTGGCACAAAAGTCTTCTCTCCAAGCTTCCGACGTATGGTCTGCCTGCTCAGCTCTGTACCTGGGTAGCCGGCTTCCTGCATGAGCGAAGAATTCGTGTCCTTTCCGATGGATGCAGTTCGCGGTTCATGTCAGTGAATGCCGGTGTTCCCCAAGGATCCGTTTTATCCCCTACACTGTTTCTTCTGCATATCAATGATATGATTCCTCTCGGGAACATCCATTGCTATGCAGACGACAGTACAGTGCATGCGGGCTATTTCGGACACGCAAGGGCTGGGCGAGCAGAAACCGTGGAGAGTCGTGAGAATCTTGTCATTGAGCTCAACCGAGAGCTCGACTTTGTTTCAAAATGGGGTTCAGCAAATCTGGTTGAGTTCAATGCCAAGAAAACTCAGGTGTGCGCGTTTACGGCTAAAACGTCGCCATTCCTTTCCCTTCCCTCTCTCCAGGGCACAACACTAACGCTACAGAGTAGTATCACCTTGCTCGGTATGGAGGTTCGCTGTGACTTGAATCCGAAGGACTACATCGAAAGCGTGATAAAAACAGCTTCACGAAAACTTGGAGTCCTGAACAAGATGCGGCGTTTTTTCACGCCAAATCAACTGTGCTTGCTTTACAAGACGCAAGTACGGTCCTGCGTGGAGTATTGCTCGCACCTGTGGGATGGCTCTGCAAAGTACTTACTCGATGCTTTGGATAGGTTGCAGCGTCGCGCGGCCCGCATCATCGGCGACGAAGAGGTGACCAAACACCTTGAGCCTCTCCAATTGCGTCGCAATGTTGCGTCATTGAGCGCCTTCTACCGTCTGTACCACGGCGAGTGCTCTGAGGAGATTTTTTCCCTAATCCCACCATCTACTTTCCTTCTAAGGACTACGCGTGCTGGCCTACGTTGTCACCGACAAACTGTGGCTACCATTCCAACGCGTACTAAGAAATTTGGCAACTCGTTTCTTTGTCGCACAATCAAGAAATGGAATTCACTGCCAGCACATGTGTTCCCTCCTTCCTACAATCCTGGGTCATTCAAACGAGACGTGAAGAAGCACCTTGCAGGTCGGCAAGGCGAAGGTGGCTAGCGCGGCGGTTTATCTTTCGCACCAGCTATCTTCGCATGTGGACTCCATTTCTGCTTAACATCAGGTGGAATGGAGTCATTTGCTTGACTTTTTATAAAAAAAAAAAAAAAAAAAAAAAAAAAAAAAAAAAAAAAAAGGTAGATACGACCTGGAAAGAGTTTATTGGCTATTTAGTCCCTTTAAAATAACACTTAAATCTTAATTGCCGATGGCAAAAGCTAGTAACCTGAAATTCCCTTTAGAACCATTCCGTTGTCCATAAATATTGTTAGTATCAAAAACATGCAGTCGGCGTGTAAGGCAGTAACTCACATTTCGGGTTTTGGGCGGAACGTCCCGCCCTTGTTTGAAAAAGTCGTAGCCTCTGAGAGCGACCCTCGGCACTGATATATCAGCAAAAAATGTAATTATGTCGCCATTTCATTACAAGGGGATGTGATTTAGGAAATAAAGTTGAGAGCGCTTTTGTTACACTAAGGTCATTGTGATTTTATTTTGTTCGGATCATTGATTTTGATGTGGAGTGGTCAAGACGAAAACACAACACAGCGGTGTGTCGTTGCGACGCATCTCTTTTTCAACCGACTTCAAAAAGGAGGAGGTTATCAATTCTACTGTATGTTTTCTTTTGTTTGTTACCTCTTAACTCTTTACTGGGTGTACCGATTTTGAAGTTTCTTTCGACCTTTGGAAGCTGGTGCTTGTGGTCCCATTTAAATTTGATCGACATCTGACGAGTAGTTTTTAAGTTATCCCTAATAATGCCTATTTAATTGACATCGATGCTATCATAATCACGAAAAAATAAAAATTCTTCTTAAAAAATCTAAAAATGTTTTTTTGAGGTTGGCACCCAACCTCAATATTTGGAATATACGTTGCCACTTGTATTTGGGAACGACTTCAAAAAAATATTTAGATTTTAATAAACAGATTTTTTTTTAATAAACAGATTCTCCGTTTTTAGTATTGAATCGATCATCGAAACCTGCCGTAGTCTGCACAACTGGCTATCCTGACATTAATTGTCGGAACACAATGATGATGATGACAATGATTTTAATGGCGAAAGAATTTGATATGGTGGTAGTAGCTATCCAGGAGGACTTGAAATAAGTCCTACCACCAACCAAATAGAGTACAAATTTGTACTCTCCTGGGGTATCCCGGGATCTAATTCCGGTGAACCTGAAATATATTATTTCAATACAAACAAGGTTGATACATATGATCACGCCCGTAATCCCATGAGGGGCTGAGCAGAGACTTAGGCAACATTTTGTTACACAGAAAGCCACGGCAGTATGGGTCATGCAGTGCCTCCAAAGAGTGACAGGTTGCCAGCCTGTCGCCTAAACAAAAAGGGGCACCCAACCCATAAATTGACAATCCTTCAGTAAACACACTTGTGTTATGTTGATGTTGATGTTACACTCAGAATTATCTCAAGGTTTACTGAAGGATTAGCTTGGGAATAGCGTGAAACTAAAAATGTGGAAGCATCACTCAAGAGGTACTAAGCATTGTAACGCAAATTATATTCATAATCCTATCATCCCGAAGTAATGCGTGGCGATGCTTCGTACGTTTTGGCAGTAAAAGTTATTGGGATAAAGCATGTGGTCATATTAGAATTTCTTTAATTTGCATGAACTATCGTGCAATAATCCAAGATGGCCGAAAGCATTTCCAGACGTTTAGCTCGCGTAGTAAAATTATCCTCTTTGCGTTGAACTATGGACGATCACTTTCTTTACTTCTACGTGTGTGCTAATAATTACGTAGGTAATGCATTTATTGAAATCTAAAAAGAAGAAACCTAAAGATTATTAATTAAAAAAAAATAACTCAGCAGTATCGTATACTTAGTCACCCGTAGGTACGCGTCTGAACTAATGGAGAACAACCTCTAAAATGAACAACGCCAGTCTTGATATCGGATTGATAGAGTAGTATTGATATCACATAGAAACAATAGTTTAAAATAAATATTACCCTGCTCCCGTTTTATTTGAGGTGCACCGACCTCGTATGCCTTGATATCGACAATTCCGTTAGAGGATTTAGCATTTTGATTTTTACGGCCAGCCGCTTCTATGACACCAAACCTATTTGGAAACGGTTCTATCTTTCGACAGCTGCTGAGACCACCAGCTTGACGTGCCTTCCGAAGCACGGAGGAAAATCGAGTTGAAAAATATTCGGTCACCCATCCGAGTACCGACCTCTCACTTGGTAGCTTAGCTATTGTGACCGTTACGAAGAACGCAGGACCGCAGCACCATCGACCTCCTCAGTTTAAAAATATGTTATATTATTGCTATACATGTACGCACCTTAACATATTGGCATTCCAAATATTATCCATAAAGCACTTCCTAAAATGTATTTTCTGTACGTGAAGATGCGCTATACACGTCAAAGTTTAAAAGCCTCGATGCATGTGTTCATTGTACCAACTTTATTGAGAAATGGCTCCAAGAATTGATTCTGACGGCTCCTTCACCCACTTACAAAGTACTAAAGTGGCGTAACCGCTTCCAGCCATGCCAATTCCAGCCTCAAGTGTCTTACTTTAAAGTTTATTTTCGGGGAGTGGCCCCCCAAGAGCTTTTCATCTGAAAGGCGTTTTTCTTCATATTTATTAGTGTTGCTTTTTTGTGTGTAATGGATTTTTAAGTGAATCAACAACAACAGCTTAGTAAACAACTGATGGAGTGTTCGTGGTCGATTTGCTAAGAACATTGTGTTTAATGAGGGATACAATGTGTTGATAGACTTAAAGACAAAATTTAACAAAATACTTTTTGAAACTTTTCGTAGGATGAAGGATCTCTGATTAGGTAAACTACTGGTTACCTACATTGTTGATTACGTCACTTTTTGACATAGCGGTCGACCTCAGTAACAAACTACCCGTCCGTGCTGTTTAGGTTTTCTACTTCTGAGCTCTTCTTATTTTGTTAAAATGTTAGCAAGCTCTCAGTATTAAGCAGGATTCGGCAGAAGAAGAATGTACAACTTTTATTTATTGTCAATATTTTGCCGGCAACAGACGGTGGTCGTTTGATAATTTACGATACGATGGTGTTGCTACGCCGTGCCTTTCGAATTCATATTCCGAACCGACAATTTGTTTTTGATATTTACGGAAATTTATTTTAATTATTAATTATAGTCACTTTTGTGTTTTTAATTACAATATTAAAGACACGCACCTTCGGTGTAATAAACTCCTAATAGATTATTTTGTAATTTTACTGGAATGGACTTCTTCGAATTCGTTTCCATGTAACTGGATTATCATCTATGCTAGTTTCGATATCTCGGTAAAATTACAGTTTTTATTATCTTGGTTTAATCTTTGAGTTATTCGTTTATTTTGAACAATTGAATAAAGTTAAATTTAAATGAAACAAAAGTGGCCTTAATTTTGACTTTGTTGTACTAGGACTTAAAAATTGTTAATCAGGTGTGACTTTGTTGCACCAATAACTGATAATTAAATTGGAAATATATAACTTTAGGCCGTTATTTCTCTATTTCAGGGTAGACTCACGCACTATTGACAAAATTAGACTATGTTGCCGCATAAGTGTTATGACCACAAAGGCACTAGCGCCCTCTTGTGTAAATTTGAGATACTTTCAAGGATCTCTTTGTTTCCCCAAATGGAGGCATGATTTTTGAACAATTTAGCATACTTAACTCTATTTTGAGGTTTTGGGTACTTAAGAATTTGTTGCACCGAAGGTGATGTTTTACGTAACTTAATACATATTTAATGTAAGCAATTGATCTGGATTGCAGAGGTGCTTTAAAGAGGAATATCTACACTGGTTGTTGGTATTTGTTTGTTGGGATTATTGAAGGATTGCTACTTTTTTGGGTTTGGTCAACATCATCATAACAGCCTTTATAATTAGATCCACTGCTGGGACACAAGGCTTCTCCTTGTCATCGAAGGAGGTTTAGGCAGTAGTCCACCAACCTTGCCCAATGCGAATTAGTGGACGGAGTATAAGGTGATCAATATATACCCCTTTGCTGTTTTTTTTTTTTACATTTGATACATTAATCGCACTCTACGACACCCATTGGAGGATAGGGGTGATGCTATTCTACTCTGCCGGTATCACATGGCTATTGGATTTGGTGTCCCATTTATATAGGCGACAAGTTGGCAACCTGTCACTATTGGAGACACTGCATGAACCGAACTGCCAAATGTGGCTTCATGTGTCATCATAACAGTCTTTATAACTCGACCCACTGCTGGGACACAAGGCCTCTCCTTGTCATCTGAGGAGGTTTAGGCAGTAGTCCACCACGCTTACCCAATGCGGATTGGTAGACGGAGTATATGAGATAGTTTCCTGAAAATGTCTAACACTAAAAAGCAAAAAATAAATTATTTTTTAATTAAAAGAACCACATTCAAAACTAAAAACGGCGAAATAAAAATTTAGTTATAAAAATCTTCATTTTTTTTAGATTTTGTAACCAAATTTATTTATCCGTTTATAGTTTTTTATTTTATTCTATTCATAACTTGTAATGTACCAAATATTGTTAAACTAAAAGTATCAAGTTACTAGACCGCACTACGCTGACTAAGTAGTTCTTGGAGCGAGCATAGGCGTGTCGCGGAACGAGATGAAAAATCACAGATGACTTTTTTTATTGTACAAGTCACCACCGTTGGGAGCGTCTGGGTAATCGCCCATAAAAATGTTAAGTAATTTCCCTCAAATATTATGTAAACGTAACAACGCTTGTTTTTTGTTGTTTTTTTGTTTAGGATTTACATTAATGAATGTGTTAGAGACTGGAACATTGACTAGTGACGTAAGAAGTACAGTACAGTCAACAGCATGGATAAGCATATCATTTCTTCCAAGCATTAAAGGGCCTATTGTAGATATGCAAGTACTTTCGATCAAATTTAAAAGTGTTTAAGCTTAAGAATCGAAATAATAAGTTTACCAAAAATTCTCACGTTAGCAATAAAAATAGCCAAAGAAACAAGTTACGAATTTAAATTTAAACAAGTAACAAATTACTGAAATTATGAAAAAAGAAACAAGTAATGCATCACGCAGCTAATAAATTTAGAAAATTATTTTTTTAATTTTAATTACTTACATACATACCAATTATGAACCTTCTTTCTTCTACCCTGCTCCCTTTTTATTTGGGGTCGGTGTAGTATGTCCTGTCGATATACAGCTATATTATATAGTTTGTAGCATTAGGTTTTACGGCCGGTCTCCTTCCTCAACCTCCTTGGGAACCATACCATACGTATTATGAATGTAAAACATAATTCGTTTATTGATAACATGACCTCGTACATTTTTTAATAAAGTAAAAAAAAAACAGAAACACTTTGCTCCACGAGTGTACAATTAATTCAAACGGACGGCACAAGACAGCCCGATACTAGACTGTCGCGATATTGATATTGATGACGACTGTACCGCCAGCTAATGTACAGGGAAGTGACAGTCCCTTAGACTTGCCCGCTTCCATTTACAACCGTTCAATGGCTATGAAAAATGTTCCTTGAATGTCAGCGGACGGAAACGTTTCGTAATACAATGAGTGTTTTGTTTTTTCGATACCACTCGTGAAGGCGCCTTTGAATATAAATTCGGAGGCATTCATTGAAATTGTAATGGCGGCTGTAAGAAATTCGGTACAAAGTTGATCAATATTTTGATTGTTTTTTTCCAGTTATTATGCCACTACATAATATAATAAGTATTATATAATGTAAGTAATATAGCAATTGTAATGATTTAAAACAAGTAAAATTGCAACTAAGTAGCAAATGCCTGCCTATGACTGTAAATGATTGCATGTTAAACCTGACAATGACTAATAATTTATTCAAAATTTAAAGGTACACACTAACACAAAATACATATACATAATATACACATAAAATCTAATAAGTATCACTATCTTGGGGTACTGTGACGACTGTACCTACCACAGATATATCAATCTAAGAAGATCGGTCGAATCGCCGCGTTCATAGGAAGATCGAGTGTCGCAATCAGCGTCCGTACTACATAACATGGTTCTAGTTGAGCATGCCGTAATAAAAACTAATCATTGCGCGCGTCATAAGGACTGCAAGACAATGAATGTTAAGCACAGCCGCAAAGAAGATCGGTCAAATCGCTGAGTTCATAGGAAGTCCGAGTGACGCGATCAGCGGCCGTACTACATGCATATGATATATACACTATTCATTGCGCGAGTCATAGGACCGCGAAGCAATGAAAGTTAAGCACAGCCGCAATATAATACAATTTGTAAGACAGTAACGCAAAATTTAAAGCGATTGTTTTTTTAAGAATAAAAGTCGGTCTATTTGTTTAAATATTGTTTTTTTTAAATAAATGGTTACGCCAATAATTACTTTAAATAAGATACTGTAATGGTACAACACCTGATCCTATTCCCATCCCTTTCGCACGTACTGCCAAAATATATTATATCGCCGGTGCCGCTTGCGCCGAGTCTGTGAAGACATTGCGTCTCCAGCAGTCGTTCCTATTATATTCCCGCCGCGATCGAGTGACATCGTGTTAATTAATAAACCGCTAACCCCGGACATTGCGTCCTTGTAACATTGAATGTGTCGCGCCTTCCGCGAATACTGCAGAAGAGGAGGTTCTCGTGCCGCTGAGGAACTGGAAGTAGCGGGCCCGCTGCTGTTTGCTGCCGATCCAGCTGGACGAGCGTAAATCTGCGCTCCAAAGGTCTGTGCGTGCATTATCCTCTCTCTCCCCTTATCTGCCGTATGTACCAAATCTCATACAGTCCACTTAAAAATCGAAGAATTAAAAACCTTTAAACACCGTAACATATTGGCGCGACCATTTGTGGTCCATTCTCACTGGATTGTTCCACCCGCCCTTATTAGGACACCTTTTGTAGGCCCTAATAAGCGAATGAAAATAACTTTTGCGTAATTATTTTCATACTAAACTTATTTTCAGACTTCGCTTAGCGTGACATTGCGTCACCATATTTTAGAAAGTTTAATTCCTATATATTCCCGCCCGTAACAATAAGTTACGTGATATTACATTCTCATAAACTACTTATTAACATCATTCTCGTGTAAGCTTATTATTAATTTAGGTCAGTTAAAAATCAATTGGTTCAAATAATAATAAAAGGTAAAATCTACCCTTCTTTGTTAACGTTAACGGTCAGTTTAACTAGTAAACAAGTTGTACGTTTCGCGAGCAAATTGTGCCTTATTGCGTAGCACATTGGTATCATTTTGCTTCGTATTAAAATATATTGTCGTCAGTTTGATAATTTTTATTCAAGTTTAAATATTTATTGTTTTCGAAATGCCGCCTAAAAAGCAAACTGCTAATAGTGATGGTTCCGATTACGAGGACACACACGATCCCGAATTAGTTTTATTAATCGCAAAACGCGAAGCTATTTTTCAAATAGTTCAAAAAATTTACGATTTGACCTGCGACATTCATTCAAGTGCTTTGAAACGGGAAACCTTTCTCGATGAATCATCTAATATCGATGCATTGCGCATTGAATTTAAACAGGTGTTAGACAATTATAATTCGCGCTTATTAAAATCAAATCCTACCGCGAAACCAGATTTTAATAGTCTCATCGCATTTGAGCCTTTGTGTAGCAGAATTAAACGCCTTCATTCTGAATATTCAGAAGGAAATTCCCTGCGCGGAACTAACGCACCCGCTAGGTCTAGACCTTCATTACCGCCCATCGAATTGATGATGTTCAACGGTGATATACGCTCATGGCCATTGTTTTACGCCAGCTATAAATCCACCGTTCATGATAATCCATCGCTCACAGACGCCGAAAAACTGTATTACCTGTTAGGTAAACTGTCAGGCAAGGCTCAATTGGTATTCTCCGGTATAGCACCCTGCGCTGAGAATTATAATTTAGTATTGCAAGCGCTTATTGACAAATACGAAGATAAGCGAATGCTCGCCACTACGTATATAAATCAAATGTTAGATTTTAAGTCGTTACACACCGCTTCCGCAAGTAACTTTGATTTATTTACAGACAATTTCACAAGTGCAGTTAGTGCCTTAAAAAACCTTAAATTAGATAATCTTACAGATTTGATTCTACTTCATATCGCGCTTAAAAAATTAGACTCAGATTCTGTCCGCGCTTTCGAGTTAAATTGCAGCTCGAAGATCCCTTCTTTTGAAGACTTAGTCGAATTTATTAAAACCCGTACTGAGGTTTTCGAACGCACTAATGCTACGTCTTCTAACGTTAGTTCTTCTGTTAGCCGTCAAGTGACTACTCGCCGCACTAATAATAATAACCCTCCGCCACCGGAGTACCAAACTTATTTGAATACTACGGTAGATTCCTCTAATATAAAATGTCTTTGTACAAATATTAAGCACCAGCATTTATTTAAATGTGCTGATTTTGGTAAAATGTCTCCTCAAGACCGCTTTAGATGTGTCAAAGATAAAAATGCTTGTGTGAATTGTTTAAGTTTACAACACCGAGTCTCAAGTTGCTCCTCTAATTCCAATTGCCGCGTGTGTAAACTGAGACACCATTCGCTATTACACTTCACACGCTTAGATCGCACGGTCGCGGCCGACTCGCGCGCAGTCACGTCGCCGCCGCTTCCCGCCGCTCAGAGCCAGCCACCGCCACATGATGCCGTAGCGGCGCCCGCGCCTTTCGCGCACACACACCGACAGTCGGACGTTGCGTTGTGTGCTACAGCACTTGCTGACTTATCTTCGCCGCCCTTTAATAACAATAAACAGTCGACTATTTTATTGTCAACCGCTCAGGTGGTCGCATACGACACCGCCGGTAAACAACACGTCATTCGCGTGTTATTAGATTCCGCTTCGCAAAGCAACTTCATTACGAAGGAGTGTTGCGAGTTACTAGGCATTAAGCTTCAAGACATCGAACGTACTGTTATTAAGGGTTTCGGTGGCACAAAGAACATAATTGAAAAACAATCAATTAATTTTAAATTTTATTCGCGTTTTGATAACAACATTAATTTTAATCTTTCGCCCCTCGTTGTTGATCAAATTACCGACTTATTGCCGACCGCTATTGTCGATACGTCCGCTTTGTCCCACCTGTCTGGACTACCGCTCGCCGATGAGAGTTACGGCGTACCTAATAGAATAGATGCGTTAATAGGCGCGTCTTTATTCCCGCACTTGTTATGCCCTGAGGTAGATGCTATCCAGCATGACTCAGCATCGCCACCTGCATTACGTACAGTATTAGGCTACGTAATTATGGGTTCTGTTCCCGCGCTTTCCACGCTTCATACTCATCAGGTCTTGACATGCTGTCTAGCACAAGAGCCTGCCGCCCTTGACACATTAGTCAAGAGATTTTGGGAACTCGAAGAGTTTACCACCACCTCGCCCATTCAACGTCCCTCTGATGTTGAATGTGAACATTTTTATCAATCGACTACGATTCGCGATCCCGTTAGTGGTAGATACGTTGTCGGCCTACCATTTAACGACGATATTTATTCGCTTGGCGATTCATTCGAAATCGCTCGCAGGCGTTTCATGTGCTTAGAAAGAAAGCTCGAAGCTTCACCTAAGTTACAGGTTGCATATGATGACGTCATTAAAGACTATCTCACTAAAAATTATATTTCACCCGCGCCTCAATTTGACTCTCATGACCCTACGCCAATTTACGTCATACCGCACCATGGAGTCATTCGCGAGGATAAGACGTCGACTCGCCTTCGCATCGTTTTAGACGCTAGCAGTAAGACTAGCTCTGGACGGTCCCTGAATGACATTTTACATTCAGGCCCTAATCTACAAGGGGACTTGTTCAAAATTATTTTGAACTTCCGCTTGCACGCATTTGCTATGACCGCCGACTGTCGGCAACAATTTTTACAGATTGTTGTACGTGAGTGTGATCGTCGATTTCAATGTTTTCTTTATCGCTTTAGACCGCAAGATCCACTTGTTTTATACCATTTCAACCGCGTCTGTTTTGGTTTAACATCTAGTCCGTACCACGCGCTGCGTACTGTTAGGCAGCTTGTTGAAGATGACGGTATAAAGTATCCGCTCGCGCAAAGTGTGACGTCATCGCTATATATGGATGACGTAGCTTTTTCGCTTCCCACTGAACATGACGCTGTCGCCACTTCTCAGCAGCTCATTGATTTATTCAAGGGTGCACAATGGGACCTTGTTAAGTGGAATAGTAATTCGCAGTCTGTCTTTAATAATCTCCCCGCTTCACATAAAGTTCCAATTGAAGTGGAGTTTGATAAAGCTTCGCAACACAAAATATTAGGTTTGCATTGGTCAACGAACATTGACGTTTTCTATTTTAAAATAACCGCTCCTTCAGATGTCACTTGTACTAAGCGCTCCATCTTATCTACTGTCGCCCGCCTGTGGGATATTATGGGATTTGTCGCCCCCGCAGTCGTGTACGCCAAGTTGTTAATAAAACGACTTTGGCAGCTCAACTTAGGTTGGGATGATACACCGCCACCGTGTCTCGTTAAGATGTGGAAGCAGTTCTGTGCCGAATTGCCAGCACTGAACGACTTTCGCATACTTCGCCACATAGGTGTGACACAAGACTCTGTCGTCACTTTGTTAGGTTTTTCGGACGCTAGCGAACAGGCTTACGGTGCCGTAGTTTATTTACACGCAAACAACGCTGGCGCTATTTCAGTTCGTTTGGTTTGCGCCAAGACTAAAGTAGCGCCCACGAAGCCGTTATCAATAGCTCGCCTCGAGCTCTGTGGGGCTGTACTCTTGTCGAAGCTGCTTCGTTCTATCTTAGATAACTATTCGCAACGCATACCCATTAAGGTATATGCATTTATTGACTCAAAAGTTGCCCTTTATTGGATTAAAAGCTCTCCACATTTCGGTGGTGCTTGGGAGAGTATGGTGAAGGTCGTGAAAACACACCTTTTCCGAGTTATTGGACAACAACTCCTCTCTTATGAGGAACTCAGTACTGTGCTCACTCAGATTGAGTGCTTGCTTAACTCACGCCCGCTGACAGTACTGAGCTCTGATCCCGCGGAGCCTTCAGCTCTAACGCCGAGCCATTTTTTACATACGGCTCCTTTGTTGTCATTACCCGCACCGGAAGTAAATTCTGACTCTGTTAGTTTGCTTCACAGGTATACGCTACTGGACAAATTAGTTCAGTCTTTTTGGAACCGCTGGAGGATGGAATATCTACACGGTTTACAGGTTAGGCAGAAGTGGAATACACCAACCACTCCAATCACTCCGGGTACGGTTGTGGTTGTTATAAATGATTGCGTACCGCCCCTAGCCTGGCCATTAGCGATTGTCGACGATGTTCATCCATCTAAAGATGGCGTAGTTCGTGTGGCTACCATTCGAACCGCGAAAGGAACTTACCTTCGGCCAGTCGTTCGTTTGTGTCCTCTTCCAAAACAGTAATTAATTCTCTTCATAAAATTTGTAATTAGTATAGGTAGCTTATAAATCTCAATTATAACATATTCGTATATTTTCGCACATTTTAATTGTTTAACCGCGCGTATTGAACGCTAATATATTTTAATTTATGGTTGTCTTTTAAAGGTGACCCTTTAAGGAGGGGTGGAAATGGTTACGCCAATAATTACTTTAAATAAGATACTGTAATGGTACAACACCTGATCCTATTCCCATCCCTTTCGCACGTACTGCCAAAATATATTATATCGCCGGTGCCGCTTGCGCCGAGTCTGTGAAGACATTGCGTCTCCAGCAGTCGTTCCTATTATATTCCCGCCGCGATCGAGTGACATCGTGTTAATTAATAAACCGCTAACCCCGGACATTGCGTCCTTGTAACATTGAATGTGTCGCGCCTTCCGCGAATACTGCAGAAGAGGAGGTTCTCGTGCCGCTGAGGAACTGGAAGTAGCGGGCCCGCTGCTGTTTGCTGCCGATCCAGCTGGACGAGCGTAAATCTGCGCTCCAAAGGTCTGTGCGTGCATTATCCTCTCTCTCCCCTTATCTGCCGTATGTACCAAATCTCATACAGTCCACTTAAAAATCGAAGAATTAAAAACCTTTAAACACCGTAACATATTGGCGCGACCAATAAAAATATAAGTTTTTCGGTTCTTACATGTGAAAAGTTATTCCATTACATGATAAATAACTGATTCACTGCAATGATTGCATGTTACAGTTGAACAGGACGGCATTTTGAAAGAAAAACGGATATTTCTTTCTGACATACTTATGTATTCACTCGACTTTCTCGGACGGCGAACTGGCGGCAATGTATCAAATCAAATCAAATATCTTTATTGTGTATCACATAACATTCACAAGGGTCTTATACATAGGCTGTAGTTCCAATGTATGCCCACTGGGCATACATTTGTCACAAGTTAAACGCCGGCTTGTCCTATCTCCTTGTATTATTAAATCTGTGGTACTGTATGGCTCACACTGCCAGATGTGACTTTATGTGTTACCAAATGTTACCTACAATTAACCCCTTTTGAGATTATTTAAGCGTGATTGTATGTTTGTAACTCCTAAGCTAGGATATTATGTATTTGGATTCTTCCAGCAGTAACAATTTCCAGAGATTTAGAATTTTTAAATACAGAAAATGTTATAATATTTCATACTAACAGAGAGAGGAGAATTTGCTTGTTGTAATATGTCATAAACTGCTAAATGTCCTCCATATCACAGTAACTCGGATTCAATTGCACATTCAGAAAACACAAGAACAGCTTCTGTTTGAAAAATATATAATTTGCGCATTTTCTTCGTCCACTTCAAAATTAAAATAAAGTACCTAAGCATAAGCTAATCAATGTTACCATAAAATTAATTGAACACTTCTTAAGACGATTCAGCTAACCGTTTTAATAAAACTCTTAACACAACCCCTTGTGAACTGAGCGAACATAAAAGAAAATAGCTGGAACAAGAATTTCAAATTCGAATATAATATCTTTCGAACTGTCAAGTACATAACGGTTATGAGCTCGGAGTCCGTTATCTGAGAACTTGGTACTTTTTTCTCCACCGCAATAAAATTGAAGTAGTGACACGTCGGACCGCGCTGAAGTGCAATAATTCCGGCAGTCAGCCACACGCGGCGCCACTGTGCCGACACTCGAAAATGAAAATATACGACCACTTGAGGACGCGACTGTACTTGAGTTGTCTTCCGATATTTTTGATACGGGGCTTAGTTCAAAATATGGCACTGGTTTATTCTGAAATCATATTTTTATTAAACTTGTAATTTTAGGTTAAAGACATGTCTTAGTTTGAATTTAGCCATGTGATGCTAGCAGAGTAGAATAGCATCACCCAATATCCTCCAATGGGTATCGTAGAAGGCGACTAATGGATCAACAGAAGGATATCGATCACCATATACTCCGTCCACCAATCCGCATTGGGCAAGCGTGGTTGACTACTGCCTAAACCTCCTTCGATGACAAGGAGAGGTTTTGTGTCCTAGCACTGGGTCGAATTATAAAGGCGGTTATGATGATATAATGAATTTAACTGTGGCCCGTGGTTCAGTGATTTGTCCACCGGAATTAAAACCAAAGGTACTGGGCTCGATCACCAGGTGAGTCCGAGTACGAGTACCTATAAATTTGTTCTCGGTTTGGTTCTTGTACCTACAAATTTGTACTGGGTTTGGTTCTTGTACAGACAACAGCACGTTGGGTTACCACAAGCTGTCAAATTTTCCCAATCGATTATGCACTTTATATTGTATACAATATAAATTACCTAAGGCTATAGCCTAAGGTTGAAAATCGTTTGGAGAAATTTGACAGTTTTGTATAGCCCGACGTGCTGTTGACTGTACCTACAAATTTGTACTCGGTTTGGCTCTTTTACCTAATACAAATTTGTA
The DNA here is from genome assembly GCA_955850985.1 of Elophila nymphaeata. NCBI lineage: Eukaryota > Metazoa > Arthropoda > Insecta > Lepidoptera > Crambidae > Elophila > Elophila nymphaeata. Next base: position 8,880,242 of record OY039086.1, on the reverse strand, counting down.
CTCGGTTTTACTTGGTACTTCTGGTACTTTTGTCATTGACCATCATCTTTAAAAATTGTCACGGAATTGCTTGCTCGTCCATAACATAGGTATTACATATAGGTCAATCATGAAATATAGGTTAGAAACTACCCCCTCCTCTGTATTGACCTTTATAACAGACAAGCAGAAATAGGAACATCAAGGAATAATTTTAATTTTTACAAACGCGTAAATATTTTTAATACTAGACAAAATGCACTGAAAAAAATCGACCTGCCTCAGGAGGGAATCGAACCCGCATCTTCCGCAATCCGGGCGGCTGCGTTGACCATTACGCCACCGAGACACTGCTTTCGCTGTCGAAATTTGTCAGTGCTTGGTGCTTTTTATGGTAAACATCGTATCATCAAATCTTTGAAATTTGCACTTCTAAGACCCGAACGAAATATTTTTGCAAAATTTGACGCCCAGTTAAGATGAAACTACCTTACATTATGGAATATTTTTTATTTTTGCGTTTACAAACGCGTAAATATTTTTAATACTTGAAAAAATGCACTGAAAAAAAAACGACTTGCCTTTCTCTAGTATTAGGTACATCAACTTTAAGCTTTGTAAGTGTTGGCGTGTGTGTATGGGTGGACTGTATGTAACTGTATGTAGGTTGGGCGATGACACAGACACCGGTTCACTGAGAAGAGTTTATTGCATAACACGTTAGGTACACTGATTGATTGATATATCATCATTTCAGCCAAGAGACGCCCACTGTTGGACATAGGCCTCCCCCAAGGATCTCCAAACCGGTCGGTCTTGGTCGGATTGATATATGTACTGAGAGAATCACTGACACAGAACAGATTACAATTAAGTTATTATAGGAACATATAAAATTTTGAAAACACGTCTGTACAATACGGTGGCCTGGCGTGAAGAGGGCGAGAGGCTTATGATGTAACAATATCATAATGCTAGTGTTGGGTAACATTCCAACAGTAAGCGAAAAAGGAAATGGAACGTGAGACCCGGGTTTGAAAGTATAATAGGCCCTACAGACTCACGCGAGAAGTCTCGGCGAAAAGTCTCGCCGAGATCCGTCCGAGTCCCGTCTCAGCACTTATCCATGACAGGATTTTTTTCCATGTTTTTCGTTTCTATTTAATTTGGTATCAATTTCAATCATAATTAGCAATGAGCTGTTTTAGAATATTTTATAGAGGATACCAAATTAAATAGAATAGAAAAAAAACCTGGGATGGAATGGATAAGTGCTGAGACGGGACTTAAACCTGAACTTTGAAATTGTTCGTTCAGGTTTAAGTCCCGGAACGAACGTTCTTAACTAAATACCAAAAAAAAAATTAGAAGCAAAATCAATGTTTTAAAAAGAAGATTTAAAGCATGAGTGTAGATAAAATTAATTATTTAGACAGGCCGTGTTTCAAAGCTCATATTAATAAAATAATAAATGCAAAGCACACACAGGTGATGGAAATCACCTCCTACGTCGCAGTGAGGCCGAACGAGAACAAACGAGAGTGTGATACGGTTCTCTTTTCTCGCCCGAGAAACCCTTTGAAGCGGGCCAAAAACCCGACACCGAGCCGAGAACAGGCGAGCCCGAGAACGAGAACGCGAGAAACTAATCACACTCTCGCTTCTCGGGTGTTCTCGAGGGTTCTCGGCGAGAGTGTGGAGGGCGCATAAGAGGACAGTTAACTTGTAAACATTTTAATACCTTTTTTTCGATGGAAAATCCTTTACGGACCGCACTGCGGGCTAGACAGTGCGGCGTGTGTGGGACTCTGCCGGGGTTTCCCGGGAATACCCACTAAAAACCATCGGCATTCTCACAGCCCTTTGTGGGGACGTTTCGCGAACGGCGCACAGTGTACGCCTCGACTCCGAAAAGTCTCCGGGAAACATTTTAATACCTAGTCATAATGATTGTTCATATGTAATGGTAGCAACTATATACTCTACAAGCGCTAGCGTTGGTACTAAATTGTTAACCTCCTTCTTATGGAGAATTAATGTGATTAGAGTCCACAAACAAATTCTTTTTGAGTCGACTAATTCAAACATAACGTCGTAACAATGCACAGCCTCAATTTCCCGCGCGTAGTACATTCGCGCTCAGAAATATTACGGTGTTATCAAAATGAATTATTTCTGAAACACAAAGCGCTGACTACTGGCCTTTTGGCTTATTAACTTTAATTTTTAATATTCGAGCTCAACCCGCGTAAAATTGCAATTCTCCGCCGAAATAAAAGAAAAAAATAACGTTCTTATGGGAATTATATTCTCGTTCCGTGAAAGGCAGACTAGGTTGCATACCTATTTGGTTGTTACTCCGTAATGTTGAGAGGAAACAGATTAACGTTGCACGGACTTGTGAGAAGAGTTGTTGATCATGTGACAAAGAAAGTGAGAGCATGAAGTATACACGGTGTTTGTGAGAACATGTTTTGTGCATGAAGAAGTTTAAATGATATGTATAGTTTTATTTTAAAATTTTGCGTACAGCCTATCAGTTTCTGGTGAAGTATGTGAACTGTGTAGGTACCAATGTGTCAGATCTCATAATGTACCATCACAACAACCGCTCATATAATGTCCCCACCGAGGGGCTCGAGCCTACCCCACATTAGGGGCGATTAGGCCTTAGTCCACCACGCTGGCCAAGTGCGGGTTGGTCGACTTCACACACAATCTAAGAATTTCTTCATAGGTGTGTGCAGGTTTCCTCACGATGTTTTCCTTCACCGTAAAAGCGTCGATTAAACGTACATATGAATTCAAAATTTGAAAACACATTGGTACGTGGCGGGGATCAAACCAGTGCCTCCCGAGTGGGAGACGACGCTCTTACGCACTACGCCACCGACCCTTCTTATAATATACCATATTTCAAGCGAAATAAAGAGTATTTGTCTTTGATCTGTGGTTTCATCTGAGGTACATGTTATCCAATATTCAAATTTGTAAAATTTATTATGAAAAATTTGTTAACACCATGTTAGCATAGGTAATATACAGGATTTGGTGCCCTTTTTTGTTATTTTATAGTGTAATAAAAATCTTGATTACTACATAATATTTTTAACATATTTTCGGAAAACGTTATACAGTTATTTTAACTACTGGCAATAAAAGTGTTTTTAATCGTAGCAAAAGCAAAAATCCTAACAGAAAACCTTTCATTCAAAAAAGGGAACGAAGTAGCTAGCACAGTGTTATTTTTCTCAATTCTCCCCAATTTGTGTTTGAATTAATTCAGTTATTCACTCGCGTAAGGATGTATTCATGAGGCAACGAACGAACGAACATTTTCGTTGCCTTAATTCAATAAGTGTAATTTTGAACAAGAGCTCGTTAAAATGTTTATTTAAAAGTAGTGTGTGGCCTCACGAATCGCAGAATAGGTCCTTAATCTGTATGCGAATTTATTTTATTGAAATACCAATACATATATTCCTAAAATTATATTTTAATCTTATATAAATAAAATATCATATATGATTTTGAGTGTAACATTTGTGGTCGTTGTTTTTTGTTTGATTGTTTACTGAAGGATTTTTTCGGTACCCTTTTTATAAAGACTTCAGGCTGGCAATCTGTCACTATTTGGAGCACTACATGGCCTATACTGCCAGATGTGACTTTATGTCTAGATGACGAAATGTTACCTAAGACTTAAGAGAGTGTAAATAAAATAAAAAGTAATACGCAGATTAAAATAAATGCAGTACAACATGATACAATACAATCATAGATATCAACGTACAGCCCAAATCGCTGAACCTAGATACTTGAAATTTTGCACATAGATAGCGAAGTCGCGACTTACAATATATAAAATGAATATACAAGGAGTTAGGATAGATTCAATCTACAATTAAGAAAGGAATTTAGCTCAAAAACAGGTTGCGTTCTTTAACTCTTTTTTTTGAAAAGTGGAAGTGACGAGATTTCTCGTAATGCTGGCGATAGCGGAGTCAATGAAGAAATCAGTACGATAAGGATTAAAGGAAGATTACGAAGAGTGAGGAGATGCGATCTGCAGAGTATACATAAGAGGTGGCATATCAACCGTAATCAATTTAGTTGATAACAAACAACAAGGTAACAAAAAAAAAACCGCCTGCATACAAAGACGAAAAGATGGAAACAAGATCAAATATTAAAAGCAATGATGGCAGTTTTTAGAAGATTTGTTTATCATAGTAACATGCAGTCGGAGGAATGACATTATGAATGATTTGACTTATTATTAAACTAACGACCCGCCCCGGCTTCGCACGGGTGCAATGCTTATGTAAATATGCATGTATTATACATATGAACCTTCCTTAAGAATACTCAATACTCAATACTCAATACTTTATTGCATTTCACAGTAGTAGGTATCAGGTCTTAAAATAATATAATTAGATCACTGTGAACCCTCTCGGGCACAACAACAATGGAGAGGAGGAACATTATGATTATTTATTAAAATTGTAATAGTAGTATTTAATTAAATTATTTATCAAGTAATTATTAGGTATTATTTATATGTGAATATTATTATATAATTTTATTAATAAATTTTATAATTTATGATATATATTAGTATATGTAGGTTAAGTTGTTTATATATATATTTAAATATTATTTTATTATATATTTTTATCTTCTAAAAATTCTTTAATAGTATAATAGCATTTTTTTATAAGTATATTTTTGAGATCATTTATAAAATGTTTATTATCTTTTATGTTTTTTAAGTAATCTGGCAGTTTGTTGTAGATTTTAATCGACATTACCATTGGGCTGGAGGAATGATGTTTCATGGTGGAGGCCGGTAGAGCTAATTTATTTCTGTTGCGAAGTTGATATTTGACAATATTATCATCTCGTTTTGTATATAGGTTAGGGTATTTGCGAACGAACTTGCATATCTCTAACTCTATCTATTTAAAAAAAACCGCATCAAAATCCGTTACGTAGTTTTAAAGATCTAAGCATACATAGGGACAGACAGACGGCGGATAGCGACTTTGTTTTATACTATGTAGTGATTATATGACTCCAACTACAGGTTACTATATTAAACAAATGTTCTTTAAACTACCATCAATATGTTTTAAGTTTACCTTTAATAAATGATCTTGTTTCCGTCGTTTCAGTTGACTAATTGTCTTTTTATGCGCGGGTTGTTTTTTAAATTTATTTATTTTTATATTTTTAGTTTTTTTTTAAATACAGTCATGATATATCAAATAATACCTTTAATTGATGCCCATAATGATGAATTCTAGAGAAAAAAAATACTTCTAATAATAGCATCTCACAACGACATGTTGTTTCTTTTATCACATCACTTAACTAAGAATACTTGTCCTGTCAAGACAAATCAAACGATACCTTAGTTTCAGAAATCCTATAAGCCGTTAGAAAGATAATATGAGTAAAAGAATATAGATACGCGCGAAAAACATAACCCTCTTCTTGCAGTTGAGTAATAAAGCCAACAAGGCAGATGTTACACTCTAAAATCATCTTAGCAGTCTGTGTATAATCCAACATCAAAATAATTACATTTACAAAAATATGTAAGAAAAAATAAATGCCATTCCAATCCGATTCTCGGAATCTTCATCACAGCCTATTCTTCATACTTTTGTATCGAAATCTCATTATTCAATCTCTGAATAAACACCTCGACCTTATCTTGTGCCCGGGGAATGGAATTTGGAATTTATTCCCGAGATATTAATGGGAAAAGTATGTATAACGCTAATATGATGGATCGGCGTGGAACTGGCTTTAAAGGATCGAGTGAGGGCATAGGTCACAGATGATGTATTGCTCCTGTGGTATCTGCATCGAGGAGTGTGGGAGAACCTGATTAAAATCCTCTTTTAAATATTTCCTTTTATAATCATATATGAGTTTGTCTTTAATGTAAACTCTTGACAATTATCCGGCTCGAAGGACCATTCACTTATGTTAATAATTTAGAAATTGCAAACTTTTGATTTGACTTTTTCTTGAATATCTAAAATAATATTTTAATAGTATTCTGATTTTGTCGGTAAGGTCCCTGGATTACGATGCCAGACCAGAGCGTGAGTGCCAATCTGGCGATGCAATTAATGTTTGTATGTTTCCTCTCCTTGAAGTATAAATTACCGATTGTATTCTTATTCTTATGCAAGGGGCTGAAGCTGTGTCTCAGAACACTTCGACCATAAGGGATCTTTTGTGCTTTTGTGTTTTTATCGATTGTAACTTTATCTACCCAATGACAGTGGTAGTTCAGTTCTAACCTAATGTGGGACATGAATGACTTGATGGCTACGGTTTCTGTTGCCTACTGGTGTTCTCACCAGCGTCTATTAATCCCGGTTACCATTCCTAGAAAAGTTCATCTCACAGATATTAAGCTAAGGTGAAATTGAACTTCATCCGGACCCTGATGCTGATGGTAAGTGATAAGCTCTATATTACCATGGATTTCATTAATATTGAAAGAAATAAAGATAATTTCCTCCTCCTTAGTACCTAATTACTGAGGAACGTATTCACCACAAAAACTTCTCACTAGTTCTTACCGGGTGGTTCTATCTTGTGCTCTCCTCAGGCAGGTTTGGACGTCCATTTTGGATTGTGCCTTAACAAGGTCCTTGTTATATCCACCTATAAGGTTCTCTACCCTTACTTCTCCTTCCCTCCACATAACCTATCACCATAAGCCTTTCCAAACTCTCATTTCGTCTGGGCACTTGTCCGCTGAATTGAAGATAATTTAGCAGCTTATCTTAATTTCTTGTTATTTAGGGAATCAAGTGCAGATTTAACTTAAATTATTAATTTAGTTAAAATAAAAACTTCTCGGGGCAATCCAAAACATGCAAGTTAAATTACGTTGAAGCGAACGAATCATAATTCTTGGCTGGAGCTAACGCTAACTTTGTTGTCTGGGAAACTTGTCCAAGCACCTCACTAGGGTGTGCAACAAATGCCACAGTCTATATTGCATTCAGCACATTCATTCCAGACTCTTCTTACAGTATAACTCATAAGAAGGATGAAGTTTACACAAAAAGGGCAGGAGTTTCTCTGCGTGGCCATATCAAAATTTATGAGATCCGCAGAAGAACCAAGCTCACCGACATAACCCAATAAAATACGAATATTAAGTGGCAGTGGGTAAGGCACATTGCGAGGAGGACAGACGGCCGTTGGAGCGAACAGCTCCTCGAATGGTGGCCGCGTACCGGGAGACACAGCCTTGTTAGGCCCCCTACGAGGTGGACCGACGATCTGGTAAAGGTCGCGGGAAGCCGCTGAATGCGGGCAGCGGAGGACCGATACTCATATATCAGCCTTCATAATTCGACCCACTGCTGGGACACAAGGCCTCTCCTTGTATTCGAATGAGATTTAGGCAGTAGTCCACTACGCTTGCCAAATGCGGATTGGTGGATGGAGAATATGTGATCAATACCCCTTTGCTGGTACATTAGTCGCCTTTTACGACATACATTGTAGGATATGGGGTGATGCTATTCTACTCTGCCGGCATCACACGGCTAAGCTATAGAGTATTTTGATACCTACAAAATAAGATCAATATTAATATTTTCTGTATTTTGGCGTATTTTCGCTGACTGTATATATTTTCCAGAATCTTTTTCCAAATAAATTCTACTCCAGAATAGAATTTCACATCATCTTTAAATTTCTTGTCAATGTTAATTGCTATTCTGCGGCGTCTTTGTACAACCGTGAACCTTATATTGAGGAGCGAAATATATTCAAACTCGATGATTAACCGCGCCTCCGCACCCCGTTTTATTCATTTTTATACATTTTATATTCATGCCGACGTTTGCCGAATGTATTCATAGACTCCCCTTCCGAACTTTTTCTTGGAGTTCCAACAAATTTTGCCATTTTAGGGTACTGCGGAAGAAAAATATTACTATTCCAAAAAAAGGGTGTTTATGCATTGCATTTAATTATCTAGAAAACTCACAACATTTATATAATCCATTAACCTTTATTCATCACCATCATATACCTGGACTGCTGAGATGATATTGAGTATATCATCTGTTCTAGTCGTTGACTTTAGTTGGTTTGTTTACTAAAGGATTGTTAGATTTTTGGTTTAGGTACCCTTTTTGTATATGCGATAGGCTGGCAATCTGTTACTATTTTGGGGTACTGTATGGTCCATACTGCCAGATTTAGCTGTGTGTGTAATTGAATGTTACCTGAAGCTCTGCTCAACCTCTTTTGAGATTATGAGCATCACTTTATGTATGTATGTATGATCATAACAGCCTTTATAATTCGACCCACCGTTGGGACACAAGCCCTCTCCTTGTCATTAAAGGAGACTTAGACAGTAGTCCACGACGTTTGCTCAATGCGGATTGGTGGATGGAATAGAGGAATATCCATTGGAGGAATAGGTGATGCTATTTCACTCTGCCGAATAATAAATACGTATTTAAATATTGTCTTGATTTTCTCGCCTATAACATTTTTCGCTGTTAGAGTTGAAAAGTAGTATGTTTCACACCAGTCCAAGTAGTTTATTTATGATAAATTACTACTTCGTTTGTTCGTGATTTTAAGACGGCACTCACTCAATCTCATTACCCATTGTTTAAGTGGACTGTCTTGTTTTGGGACACAATTTTTCCCATAAAAAACAGTATTATAAGGAACGTTTGATGAAAAGCGACTCACGCTTGCCTCTTCACTGTTTTTTTTCCGGTCTTTAGTCAGCTCGACGCTTGCTGTTAATCTGTTGATATTGATACAGGTACGTAGAGGTATGCTTATTGCTTTATGTGTACTGTATATTTTCATTTACGTTTGAGATTTCTAAGTATTTGTATGTTCATTTTAAATCAATTACTTACTATTTTGATATTTTGTATAGGATACAGGAGATTATATTACAAGCTTCTCTGCAAGCACACACCCTCCTTTTTATAATCCTATCTAATTAAAAATACATATAAATAGGTACTTCAGGTCGGCAAGACGAGGATAGTTATACATGGAAATATGATCCTTCGCACTAGCCATCTTTGCATTTGGAACCCACTTCCGGTCACCATCAAGGGAGAGGAGTCATTTGTTAGATCTCAAAAAAAATATGTATTAATTTTTCCATCTTTATCCTTATTAAAATGGAAGAAATATTATTTGTTTTTTTTTAAAGATATTATATAAGTAATTATACCGTTAATTATAACAATAAAAAATTAATAACTGTCTTTCACAAAATACACCCACACCATTAAAGTAGGTAATACAATGTATTTTACATCAGCAGTCAGTGAACTAGAATGCAACAGTGGTATGAATAATGAAATTCAGGGGCTGCCTCTCGGGGGCCGCTGCTTCGAGATCAATTGAAATTTGCTCAAAGTTGTGCTGGAGCGCGACAACTTATGCACTCGATGGCGGGAATACTTCCTTCAGATCTTGTGGAACGAAATGGTTACTGCAGTTTAAAGAAGATTGGATGCAATATACAAGATTTAGTCGTGTTACATTGATTAAGAGGATAGCATAGTTAGGAATTGGAGGTTACGCATTATTTTCATATCGTCCACGTAACCAAAGTGGCTCTCGCAGAATCTTCTGCGTTCCGGGTTCAATCCCCAAGGGAGTGCAAATTTGTACTTTGTTTTTTTTGGTGGTAGGACTGTTTTCAAGTACCTACGCATGAATATGACCTTGACCATCTTACCAAAATTTATCAATGATAAGTCCCTCTGTGTTTGAGGGTTCCATGTGATGTTCGATTTTTCGATTCATCTTCTTCCTAATCGTCACTTACCATCAGATGAGATTTCTGAGATACATGTTACAAGAAGCCAAGATCTTTGATTAACTCAACAAACCTCGTATACGTATATGCCGTCCATAGTTTTCCTGTCAAGCATAAAAAAAATGGCCGGGCAGATAGCTCTCACCCTCCAAAGAAAATGTGAAGAAGAATAAAACAACAGCAACATACTTTCAACAAAGAAATGAATGAGGAAATCCTGGAACCTAATAGAGAGACGTGCAGGTGAGGAGGCATACTCTCGGCAGTGAGAAAGATAAGATAAGATAAAATTTATTTCTTTATAAACTTAGTAAAGATTTTGTTAAGGTTGTTGACCCACTAGGAGGTGGTTGTAGGCCTTTTAATTTGCACCCGGTTACTGCTATATACGATCAGTAATTATTGTGCTCCACAATAAACTTAGTAGGTGCAAGTTATTGGTAGGTTCAGAAGTTGTGCGGTCTCACGGGCCGCTGTAATCAATTGATGTGCGGCAACTTGGCTTGCACTAGCACTTTGAAAGGTCGTCCCTGGTGTCCTGAGAAGTTTGCGACAAAGTAAAATCAAGTTTGTTTACGACTGTTTAAAAAATAATAAAGTAATTAAACGACAAACATGATTGGTTTAAATTCATAAATTGTGCGAAAATGTTTTTTTTTTAATGTTTGTTACATAACTACGTCTCCCCCTTAATCCTCGGCAGAATGTCATAGTAGACCGTTTGTGTCATTTTTGAAATTTCTGAGATGTGTGTTGCAAGAAGCCAAGATCTTAGCTTAACTCAACAAAACTCTCGAATTAACTAATCTAATTATCCGACATGCTAAGAAAATAAAAGGTAATCCTAGCGAGAGAACTCGGCTGAGAAAATCGCAATCGAAAGCCTACCGAGAACTCGGACAGTGTGAAAAAGTAAAAGGAGAAAAAACATCGGACTGAATCCCGCGAGGCTCTGCCTGGCGACGGAATGAAAATTGAATTCGGCCCTGATTGGATTTTTATTTACTTAAGACAAGAAAAATTCTTCTCCGAGCGAATGGCGACGTCTTTATAAATGATTTAGAGTTCCCGGGACCACTCGGCTTGATTAACTGGGTTCAGTACGATAAGTGATTTGTTTATTTTTTATGTTACGTCCCGCCTTGTAGCTGTTAGAGACAGTTGATTTTTTTGAAAGCAATATATTATTTTTGTTGATTTATATTTGGCTTGGTTTTCAAATTAATTGGAAAATATTAGAAGCACTTAAAGATAGGAATTTTTAACTTGTGACCTTTCGCTAACCGAAAATAAGGATAGATATTTTTATTAGTCACTCGCGCCTTGGTGAGTCAAGACGAGGGTTGTTGTCAAGCGGCTGATAAAGCTATGCCAACCCTGTACGTTGTATGGTGACATATTTTAACATCAACCCTAAATCAATTGGGACCTGGGTATGGAAAAGATTTTTATCATCTACTTCTGCTATTAACTGCACTAATTCATAGAATTATATGAGCTTCAAACAGATTTATCATATGCGTTCGTATCGCTTTCCATTGCGCTGTAAATTAGACTCTTCTGCGTATAAAAACGCCGTTTGCATTACATACGCGCTAAGATACGATAGAACAATAAAAAGAAAATTTGTGAAAGATAAAAAACATTGCCTGTGAAACCGAATAAATTTATTTTGATTTGATTTTGATTTTAATTAGGTACTTTTTAAGGTAGCTATTTATTTTCTCGCTCATTCAAAATATAAGAATTTCTTACTCTTTATACTGTCGATGTTCTAATAACGGATTTTAACGGATATGTAGCTAATGGAGGTAATGTTCGCACCACATTTACAGGATCATTTTTAATGGATTCGTAGCTACTCGATGTAATGTTCACACTGAATTTACAGGACCGGCTTAAAACATCGCTACTGGAGACTTTCACTGGTTTTTATGTTGAATCGGTATGATCTGAAATATAGTGTGTGTGAACACGCTCTTAAAACTACATACGATAAAACGTACCTGTAAACGCTACGCTGTGTGAACTCGCCTTAAGGTCCCTCTTACTATATGAAATTATATTAGAAAAGTTAGGTATTGAATACAATAGCTATTTGTATTATAAATGGTGATTATGTGGTAAAATTGTGTTTCAATGATTTTTTGCTCGCTCATTCTTGTTGTAAAAGTTCTTGTACTGTGAATGTTAATACACTGTGCCTCTTACCAAAAGTCGGTAGCGTTCTCGTTCACTTCGAAATACGAATCCATTATTTGTTATTTATGGTGTGGCTCCACAAAATATTTATCTACGTCGATAATGCTCGGACTCGCTGCCTGCAGGAAATGAAATGATACCAAATAGCACTGCTTGCTACTTTGTAGCGATTTTTTGGTATCGCGAGTAAATAACGGAACTGATAAATGGAGCTGTGATTTTAGTTTTGTTTCTTGGACGATTTGTTTTGGTATTGGTTTCGGTAGTGAAATATAGTAGCATAGAAAAGGGGCTTTTTTTTATAAAAGGTTGTCTAACAATACCGTTTTTGGTAAGCTTCGTTATTCCTTACAGCTTTGTTCTAAACACTGATAGAAACGTTTAATTTCAAAGGAGATGTTCGATATTGGTAGTTGAAAACCTCCTACGATAAATTGTATATTAAACGAAAGAATGATTATATGTATATTGTTGTTTTAATTTTATTTTAGAGTCATTTTGAAAAGTGTATTCAAGAAATAATAATAAGAAGTTCCTCACTATACGGGCCGTGTCCAGAAGGCAGTACTTCTGGAGACGGCCCGTATAGTGAGGAAGTTCCTGTCTCTGGATCCTTGACCACCGGTAGCCGGACCCTGATCTTGCTACCGATGGAGAACTGCATTTTTATATTTTTAAATGTTACATTTTTTAATGTAAAAATTTAATATTTAGAAGTATAATTTTGTATGTGTTTTAAAAGAAATAAAGGGAATAATAATATATTTCCACGCTCACACCAATTATCTAGCCCAAAGTAAGTTATGGATACTAGATAACGGACATTTTTTTTAATATACATAAAATTTTTAGATATTTTTATAAATAAACTTAAATAAATATACAAACAACCATGACTCGTCAACAAATACTCGTGTTCATCACACAAATATTTGCCGCTACCAGGACTCGAACCCGGACCGCTTGATGTGTAGGCAGCTATACTGACCACTAGACCAAGACGGCGTCAGAAATCTAACCAATAAATCCAATGTTGATTAAATAATGGTAAAAAAATTAAATCCCTTTGGTTAGTCAAAAACAAGATCAAAAACCAACTTGCCGCGTGTTCTTAAAACATTTAATAATAATCTCGCTCTTGGTATAGTGAATGATATTTTAATTTGTTCCTTTAAGTCTCCTCTTACTACCTGCCGGTTGCCTTTAAGAGATTGCTTCTTAGCAATAAGGCCGCCTTTAGTACTGACCTATGTATTTTATAATGTTTTTTTTCGTTTATGTTTGTGCGATAAATTAAATATATTTTTAAGTTGAATGATTTACGTGACGTACGCATACTCAAATGATCGTAGTGATAAACTTCAAATATTTTAATGATTAAATCATGAGGTACTCAAAGGATGCGTCCTTTGAGTACCTCATACTTTAAACATATTATTTAAGACTAGAGTTTTTAATTAGGCCCACGTCGATAGACAGGCCTGCTAAAACTAATGCTTCCCGGCTTAAACTTTTTATGCAATTATAAGCTTTACCACACAGACATTGAGATCAAAATAAATCTCATTCTGTCCATTCCACTAAATCCCAGAATCGACCGATAAACTGCTCCGTGTAAGTATGAATATGTGCATTTCAATAATATCCGTTACACGATGCAAGAGGAAATTAACTCAGTGTGGCCGGAGCACTTTAATGCGATTATTTGACCGCTTAGTCCGATTAGAATGGTTAAAATAATGCTTTGGAAACATACATTTGTATTAATTGTGTTTAAATTGTGTGTGAGCTACTTGGGCTCGATAGGAGCAATGTGCCAATCAACGATATTATATTTAAAAAGAGGTAGATAAGTTACTTGCTTGCAAAAAATTGGCACCCTAAAAGTAAGCTGATTAGCACACCCGAGCATATATCTTTCTCGTTTACTTTATTGTTAGATATCATGTTGTCTTACTCACAACTTACAATACGACCATGTTAACTCGCCACATACGACAACATGAAATCGTAGACTTTAGGTGCCGAGTTAATTTGACCGTGTAACATGATGACATTTTGGACCATTTTTAACTTTGAATTAGTGTGAAGGTAGCATCTACCTCTTTTTAAATAGAATATCATTGGTGCCAATACATACTAGCTAATACTGAAAAATTCACCTCCGTGAAATCGAAAGCTCTGTACAAATAAGCTCAAAACGCTAAGATGCTGAAAAATAAAAATGCTGCACATCCTCCTTAATAACTTTTATCTGCGCCATCTCCACTCCACTTAAGCTAAGGCATTCAATTTTCCGTGTACAGTCGAGCATATTTCACGAGCTAACAAGTCGGGGGGATTGGTTAAAAATTGCGGGCCGTGTACTCTATAAATTTGGACGCTTAGCCTAACGCCGGAGATGGATTATGCATATATTTTTATGTTCGCCACAAACGCGGCGAGGTTTTGTATTAGCCAAAATTGCTGACGTAATCTTGTTTCGCGGACTCATTTCCTGGTAATCTACACTTCTCTGTAAATTTAATGTATGTATATGATCGTGCGCAATCTATTGTTGCCTCTTGACAGCTCAGTGCTTAAGTTCGCGATAGTACATGGTATAACCAGTTATTATTATTTTTATTTATTCGATAATTAATTTAAACTGGCCAATGTATACGATAAACTATTCTATTTCATTCTATCCTTCATAATGCACGTACGCCCACGTATGCGCATTTCATTCCTTTGCAAATAGGCTCATTCGCGGACGCTAGACAGTTTTCTTCTGTCTCGTGTAACTAAATGAGCCCACATGTAACATGTCCTCAAAATTTACTCTCAATTCTCGTCTCTTATTATCATCATTAATTTGCCTGATCTACACCCAAATTTAGTGTGTTTTCTTCTTCTAGTCTCCTCGATTAACCGTCATCTCAATATTAACATCCTTTTTTTTGTCAAATCATCTTTCACATCCATATTTTCTTTGGTCTTCCTCTCCATCCATCCACAGGCATTCTCATTACTTTCTTTGTAGTATCCTCGTCCTCTACAGGAAAAGTCGACCTAGATCCGTTAAGGGCGTGTAGTACACATCATTTCTGAATGATTTCACTATGGAACCCCCCATCCTAAACTTAACCGTTTTCGAGATATTCGAGTTTTAATTTTTTTATGAAAATGCCCAATTTTTCGGCTATTTAATTGAATATTTTGATTTATTTTTATTCTAATGATTATTTTTTTGGTTTTTTACATGAAGAATGAGATGGTTAATGACCTCAATGACTAAAATTGCATGTAAGTTAAGTAAATAGGTCATTGCAGACGATAGAAACTTAAGAAAATAAGTACAAATTATAAAAAAATATTTTTCTTTTCTGGATATCTCAAAAATTTATCATGGCATTTGCTCTGCAGATGTGCTTAAAAACATCTACATTTTATCAGCTATCCAACGAGGTATAACAATCTAGGGTTGTATTTAAACTCATAGAAAAAAACATAGTTGAAAAGGTTCGGACTGAGTACATACGACGCTATCCCGACCGTCGAGTACCTGATGTGAGCGTTTTCGACGGAGTTTACCGACGACTTCGTGAAACTGGCTCTGTTTTGCGACGACGTACGGACTTAGGAAGACCACGTGTCATTGATGACGACGAGGAACAAGACAACGAAATCAAAATTTCTTAAGAGGTGACTTAGGTGACCTACTAGATGATCTCCCATTACAATTACTGCGGGACATGTGGTTTCAAAATGATGGCTGCCCTGCTCATTTCAGAAGAAGCGTTAGGGATTGGTTGGACACTAACTATCCTAACAAATGGATTGGATGAGGTGGGCCTTTACCCTGGCCAGCCAGATCTCCCGACCTGACCCCCATGGATTTTTATGTATGGGGGCACATGAAGAGCCTCGTTTACAGTGAGCTCAACCCCATATCGTCAGTGGAAGTTCTCAAAGAAAGGATAATTAATGCTGCTAACGACATAAGAAGAACATTAACCACTGGTGTAGTGAAAAGTGGACTACGTGAAAGAATTAGAAAATGTGTGCGAAATAGAGGTGGACACGTAGAACATGAACTATAAAATTTTATTCAAAAACATTAGGTGAATTACTGAATGATCTCCTAGGTCAGGATAGCGGGACATCGATGGATGCATGAAGATTGTACCTAGCCCATTGTGCATTGTACTGTAAATGTTTACTGTAATCTTTTTGTATTTATGTCGATGTGCAATAAAGATTATTTCTATTCTATTCTATTCTATTCTAGCCGAGGGAGGCCGTTCAGTAGTGGAAGCCAGTAGGCTGAAATGATGATGCTGAACTTAAGTTAAATTAATTAGATTAAATAAGCGCTATTTATTCTGACTGCCCCATGTAGCCTTAGAAACTAAGTTTCACCGTTAGACCTACTACCTGAACCTTTTCAACTATGTTTTTTCTATGAGTTTAAATACAACCCTAGGTTGTTATACCTCGTTGGATAGCTGATAAAATGTAGATGTTTTTAAGCATATCTGCAGAGCAAGTGCCATGATAAATTTTTGAGATATCTAGAAAAGAAATTTTTTTTTTTATAATTTGTACTTATTTTCTTAAGTTTCGATCGTCTACAATGACCTATTTACTTAACTTACGTGCAATTTTAGTCATTGAGGTCATTAACCATCTCATTCTTCATGTAAAAAACCGAAAAAATAATCATTAGAATCAAAAAAATTCAAAATATTCAATTGAATAGCCGAAAAATTGGGCATTTTCATAAAAAAAATTAAAACACGAATATCTCGAAAACGATTAAGTTTAGGATGGGGGGTTCCATAGTGAAATCATTCAGAAATGATGTGTACTACACGCCCTTAACGGATCTAGGTCGACTTTTCCTGTAACCCTGTATATACCCATACCATGCCAATGTCTTATCGAATTAGGTAATATTAACTAAGTTTCACTTCAAAACACAATTAAACCAAACCCTCTATCCATACTTTACACTAAATCTAATATACCAGCAAACAAATATTCTCGTGCAGAACATTTTTTATTTAAGAGATAATACAGTCAGTACAATACTCCAACATGAAGGTGACGTGGGAATAGTGCAACTGACATTATCTAGCCATTTTTAAACGCGCATTGTTTTGATGACTGTACGCGGGAATATTTTTTACTCCCATTTTGCTATCTGTACTTGGATGTTGATTTCTATGACAGCTTCAGGTACAATATAGACTAGTTCAAGTAAAAAATGTCAGGATTTGTAAATCAACACGGCTATTAGAGTTATATATTCATATATTTGATATTCATATATTCTATTTCAATTCAATACGCTTATTCACACGTCACACGTTACAATGATGTTTTGACATTAAATTTAATTAGACCGATATGTGCGACACCCTATCAGGGCACCGCAACATTAGTAGTGCTAGAGCTATTGCAAATTATATTAATTACTATACTACATTACAAACTCGGAGATTACAAATTATTCATATTTTCAAACAATAATTATTATATAAATTACAAGAGACACATTAATTGCATTTTTATTATTTAGGTACATTGGCATATTCGAATTTGTCGTTGAAGAATTGTTCAATATTATAATAGTTTTTATCTATCAAGAGGATCTTCAGTCGCTCAATAAATAATGTTTTTCTCTATACTTCTTAGCTAGAATGGTAGATGGTTGTAGATTTTTACTACCATTGTTTAGATGGAGCGTTCATACAACGCATCTTCCTCTTCTTTCTACTCTGGTTCCAATGTATTTGGTGTCAGTACAATATTCACCATTCTGCTAATATTTCATAGGTTTATGGTCGTCTGCCTCCCTGACGCCAACCCTCCTTGGGTATGCTGCTGTGGGTGGGTTGACACTGCGCGGAAAAAGGTCTGGGCGGAGCGCTAGTAACTGAATAAGTTGATTTTAACATTCTGATCATCTAATTCTACAGGGTGTGTTAGGAAGCGTTGGTGGCGTAGTACGTAAGGGCGTTGTCTCCCACCCGGGAGGAACCGGACCATGCCAAATACCATTGTGTTTTCAAATTTTGAATTCATATTGTCACGTTTTAATTTAAGTAATAAATAAAACGGCCAAAATAAGTTATTTAAAATTTAATAAGTATGGTAGAAACTAAGTTCTAGATTGTGGGTAGGTTCATAAATATTGATTCTACACAACACCCTCAGAGCCTGACTCCCCTGAAATCCACTTCCCGACTCCTCCGGCCTCCCGTCTCCTCCAGGACGTCTAGAATTTTGGTCTGCGCAGTACCAGCTCAATACTGAGCCCGGCGGTAGTTCCTGCATAACATCGGTTTAGGTTAACCACAACGAAAGTCGAGAATTTGTACTGCCACTAGTCTTAACCATTCAGAATATGCGAAGTGATAAGCAAAGCCAGGAAAGAATAGTTACATAGTATTAGAAGCGATCTAGGCATTCAAATATTCACTGGGATGTAGTGGCAGTTAAGAATAGATAGCAGACACGGTTACAGTTAACTGATGGCTAAATAGAAAATATACTATTGCTTCTAAGTACACTACAACTATTAAATTAAAGATCCTAAATTAATAAGCATAAAAATATTACTTAAGGGCGACTACAACAACACTCAACTTCTAAGTATTATCTATCTAAGCGTTAAACTATAACATCAAAACATCTACACCCTAACTTATCATAATAAAGAATATTATGCACAACTTACCCAGCTGTGGGATCAAAATTAGTTTGAGTCACTAGAACACGGTGAATAAGTTTGCACCAACCCTTTGTGAGGTTTTATAAAAGTGGTACATAAATTTCTTATTTACGAGACCGAGCAACAGAACGCAAGCCGCTTCGAGCAGTACGCGGGTGCTTAATTACAAGGTCTGAACGAGGCTGGCGGCCCGCGTGCAAGTATCGAGCCGAGAGGCTGCGCAGGCGCCGAACACTCCCCTCGCCCTTCACCCCGAGCGTAATCATTAATAAATCGATGACAAATTACTAGTAATGATTTTAAAAATTAATTATAATATTGTAGTTTGATTAATAATCTATGTAGTTTGGTTACTCCTATGTTAATTTAGATAAATAACTTAATTCCAATTCTAGTCACTAGATTTTTAATTATATTTTATTTTGATGATAAGGAAATACATAACATTAATATGTTACAGTACCCCTCTTCCAAGAAAAAGATTTTACCTATAGTAAAATCTGAACTCCTAAACCAGTATTTAGTTAACATATTTTAAAAGTTTAAGATCTTTAATGTGCCATGCTCCTAGATCATGGCCGGACATATCCTCAAGAACATATACTAAGGGTGATCTTTTTTGCTTTACTCTACACTTAACATATTTTGGTGCAAGTTTTTTTGTAAAACGTGCATCTTTGTCGCTTTGAAAATAACAGCGCTTCCATACGATGTCATCGACATTGAATTCTGCATGTTTTCGTCGTAAGTTATAACGCTGGGTGTTTTTCAAATGTGCTTGCCAAAGTGCGACTTGCACCTTATCAAAAACCTTCGCCAAAAACCCCAAGTTTTCTGCGTAAGAGTCGCGTGGAAGAAAAATAAGTTCGTTTGGGATATCATTTTCAATATAATGAGACCCACTCGTAACTAGTTCTCGACCGTGGACGAGGAATGATGGAGTATAACCAGTCGTTTCATTAACCGAGTTGTTCATTGCAAACTGGATTTGAGGAAGATTAACATCCCATGAGCGATGATCGTCTTGAACAAACGTGGAAATTGCCGTAATTATGGTTTTGTTATACCTCTCAACGGTGTTCATTTGGGGAGTATACTTAGGCGTGAAGTGAACATTCGGCACAGCATATTTTTTAAATAAAGATTCCATTTCTCGGCTCGTAAATTGGACACCATTGTCCAGGATAATGGTTTGAGGAATTCCATGAACCAAGAAAACGTAATCTTCTAAATGTCTGCTTACAAGATCAGCAGTAGCTCTACGCAACGGGAACATGAGGCAATATTTCGAAAAGCAGCAAGTCACCACAAAAATATAGGAGTGCTGCTTTCTCGAAATCGGTAAAGGGCCAACTAAATCTATAGATAGTGTTTGGAAAGGTCTACCACACTCCTTAGGCCTCCCCATTATACCTAAAGTACCTTGAGTTGAAAGCTTATAAGCCAGGCAAGTTTCACAGGAAGACACGTAATTCACCACATCAGGATACATTTTGGGCCAATAGTAGCGAAGCAATAATATTTTGTAAGTTTTAAAGATACCGAAATGACCTGATATAGGTTCCGAATGATTATCCTTTATAATACCGAGACGCTGCTCTTGTGGGACAACAAGCTTCCAATCGAATTCGGAAGTAAGTACATTTTTACTTTTCACCAAACGGTACAAGGAACTATTCTCAATTCTATAATTAGGGAAACTAATTGGTGACTCCTGACATCCCTGAAATATATTCAGGTACCAAGAGTCTTGAGTTACTAGACAAGATGGATCTGAGATTGCAGCAAGGGTAGGTAATCTGGAAAGACAATCAGGTACAATGTTGTCTCTGCCACGACGGTGTTTTATGTCGAAATTGAAGGCAGATAAACGGACACCCCATCTGGCCAGTCTACCCGTTGGATTTGAAAGTGAGAGAAACCACTTGATGGCCGAGTGGTCAGTGTAAACGGTGAATGGTTTTCCACTTTCCAAATAACAGCGCCAGTGTTCAAGAGCCACTAGAACAGCAAGCGTTTCACGTTCTGTGACGCTGTAATTTCTCTCAGGTCCGGTAAGAGATCTGCTCATGTAAGCGACTGGGTGTTCGACTCCATCGATCGTCTGAGACAGCATAGCACCCACACCAAAGTTGCTGGCATCAGTATGGACGTCAAAAGGGTAATTAAAATTTGGGCAAGCGAGAACAGGTGCATCAACGAGTAAAGATTTTAGTTTTAAGAATGCACTGTCTGCTTCATCTGTCCAAAGAAAAGGCGGAGAGTTCTTTTTTATAGAGGTCAACTTGTTCAAGGGGCCAGCGACGGTGCTAAAGTTCTGAATGAATCGTCTATACCATGAAGCTGTACCCAAAAATCGTTTAACCTCTTTACGATTTCTAGGGGTTGGGTAGTCAAGTATAGCTTCCACCTTCTCAGGGTCAGTGCGCAGACCTTGCGCGTCGACAATATAGCCAAGATATCGCAGCTGGCTACGGAAAAATTGACATTTTTTCAAGTTGACAGTTAAATTAGCTATACGCAGTTTTTCAAGGACACGTTGGAGCAATGAGACATGCTCCCCAAAGGTGGGACTTATAATTATAATATCATCTAGGTAGGCAAAGACCTTCAGTTCAAACTCGGGACCAAAGAGGGTATCTACTAGGCGTTGCTGAGTAGCTGGCGCATTCGATAAACCAAACGCTGTTACTTTGAACTGCAGTGTTCCACGACCTGGAACATAGAATGCAGTCTTCTCTTTGTCTTCTTTTTTGATGGGTATCTGCCAAAAAGCTTTAGAGAGGTCAATGCTGGACAGGTACCTGGCATCTCTTAAGTTATCCAGTATTTCCGACACATAAGGAAGACAGTAGGCATCTTTTTTAGTTACAGAATTAAGTTTTCTACTATCTAAGCAGAACCGCGGATTGCCGTCCTTTTTACTGACAACTAACACCGGTGATGACCAAGGGCTTTCACATGGCTCAATGACATCCAGGGATAACATTTCATCAACCTGTTCCGTAATAATCCTTTGTTTTTCTGGAGACATGCGGTAATAACGTTGTCTGATCGGCTCGGCATCCCCGGTATCAATATTATGAGAGACAATATCAGTTCTACCCAGTCCATTATCCTCAAAAGAAATTGTTTTAAATTCCTCAACCACACCATCAGCAATTGCCCTTTCAGAGGCGTCAAGATTCTCATAACCACATAGAAATATTTCTTCGGATTCAAGAGACACATTAAGTATACCAGGATCTTTAGAAAGGTAATCAATATTATTTAAGTACTTAGGTAAAACTTGAAACTTATCCCAAAAATCTATGCCCAGAATCAAAATTGACTGGACTTCTGGAATGACATGTACTTTTATGACATGTGTCTGGTTATTAAAAACTACTGGCAGAAGCATATAACCCAAAGATTGAAGTCTTTGGCCACCAGCAGCATTCACAGATATTTTTTCGTCATCGAACAAGGAGTAGCCAAACTTCAACAATACCTTATAAGAATCTTGACTAGGGCTTTCAAATACCGGATATTTTCGATACCGGTATCAATACCGGTATTAGCATGTTCAATACCGTGATCACGGGATCACGGTATTAAATATGAACTCAAATAAAATGCCCGTTTTATTTCTAATCAGTCTTTATTTCTGTTACATAGGTACCTAATAAAGACATGAAAAACCGGCTAACAAAATATTAAACATACATGTTATCTACTAACATATTGTTTCTACCCTCCCCTAATCTTTTATTAATAATTCGGCGGAACTAAAAATTAAAGACCCAATTTTTTTTAATTAACAAAAAATAAACCCTATAATGGTAGATTTAAGTTTGTTAAATAAATAATTAAATATTAAAATAAAAAAATACCCTCCCATTAATTAAACTTCGCATGGCAATCACCATTAAAAAAATATTATAGGGAGATTACTTAAGAATCATCTATTCTTTTACCTTGTAACATTCATATAATTACTAATCAAACAATCCTAAATAACAATATTCAAAAACGAAACAAACGAAAGTAAAACGATAAACATAATCAATAAAACCTTAAGATTTTGGATTTTTTTGTAACTGAAAGTGTGATCTTAAAAAGGACAGAGCGTTTAATGACTTATCAGATATTGAACTTCTCAATTTATTGCATAAAAAGTTCAATCAGCTATTTATGCAACAAAGAAAAAGCTCGCTCAGTTTCTACAATTGTAGGTACCAGTACATATTTGTAAGGTGCAGATAAAAATATTTCCTGACCACCCCTACCGGTTTCGCAGACACACATCTTTACTCTTATTATTGATTCAAAATTAGTGCCTCTAGTTGTAGTTGTACTTTGAGGTAAGGTTCATGCCTAACATTTCGTCTTATATTCATATAACTCTAATAAAGAATTGTTTATTTGTAATACCGTAAAATCACGGTATCGACTGATCAATACCGGTATTGAAGAATACCAAGAAAAAAACGTGATTACGGTATTACGGGATCCCGGAATACCGGTATTGAAAGCCCTAATCTTGACCCAAAATACTGACTACTGAACCAGAATCTAGTAAGCCATAAATATTAATGTCTTTGTTATTCTCAATACTAATTTTTAAGTAAGGACGTGGATCACTACTCGGTTTAGAAGTGAAAATTGAAGCAACATTATAAGACGAGAAAAAGTTTTTAATAGTCAACAACCAATTTTCCCAATTCCCAATTCCCAAAAGGATCCTCAGTTAGCTTGTCCCCGAAAAATTTTTTTCGTGCTTGTGCTACTGTATAATTTTTGTCCTATCCCCTATTATTTATTGTTATCTATGTAATGTATTTTGAATTTTTCTCCTGTTTTTATAGCACTTTGTGATACTAACGTTTGTTTATGTGTAAATGTTAATCTTTTATGATGCTGTGTGTACACGTTTTTTGGGTTACATTCTAGTGTGAAAATAATTATAACTGTATATAGCGTTATTGTTGTATGTAATCTGTTGTGTATACCATAATAAATAAATAAATCCGAGTTATCGAAGAAACAGGCTGCTGCTTTGCTGCAATTTTCACCTCTTAGTTTTTTTTACTCTGTTCACAATTATCCTTATTACAGTTTGGACATTCCGTAGAGCGAACATCTTTTTTACCGCATTTAAAACAAAATATTACACGCTCCGCAGGACATTCTCTCATGCTATGAGAATCCGTACGGCACCGATAACAGAATTTCGATTGTGAAATAGCGAAAACGTTATTTGCACTAAATTGTGTTTTATTATTTATGCTATTGTTAGAATAAGGTTTGAAATTACTGTAATTTTTTGGTGAAAATTTATTAGTTGCACTATAGGCAAATTCAGGAGCCAAGGTCTTTGAAGATGATGCCACTGGTTCCTTAAAATTATCGGAGCGGGCTTTCACCTGTTCATAATTCCGACAAAGTGTTTGTAATTGTGAAATAGATGACACATCAGGACAATTTGCCAGAACGTTTGAGTAACACGGACGAATATTGTGTAGTATTATTTCAAGCTGGTCTCTCTCAGCCATAGATGTGCTAAGTCGGGAGAACATACCCTTAATTACTGCTAAATAGACAATTATATTTTCCGTCTCCCCTTGAGTACGATTACGTATCTCAGTGATCATACGATAATCATAATCAAAGATATCAAAGTCTTGACGAAGTCTAGAAACTAGATTGTCCCAATCATCAACATCATCCCTAACTGAACGGAACCAGTGGAGAGCATCGCCTGTAAAAATTTCGTAAGCATACGACATTAATTTTTCATCTGAAACATTTTTTGCTACGCGAAACTCTTCAAGTTTTTGAATAAAGGCTCTGACACAAGTCTTGCCATCAAATTTTAGTTTAGAAAAATCCGATAAGAGACCACGATCACAATGAACAGTTACGTTTAAGTTGTCGATATTTGAGGAAATTTGTTCTTTATTATGGGGTGCACATTCAGAATCTTTAAATTCTTCTGGTTCAACAATTTTTGAGTAAAGGGCATTGTATTCTCCGAATGTATTTTTTATAATTTTTAATTTTGAAAATAGTTCAGATGTAGGATCAGGTTGTTCTATGCGGCGAAATCTGTGATGAAGGTGGTTAAATAAAGAGCGTGTGCGGTCAATTAAGTTATCGTCTAATGCAACAGACAAATTTTCTAAATTAGACTTAAGTTTAGTTAATGATTCGGTAATACCTTTAATATCATCAATTAATTCCAGACATGAATCGGCGATATCATTCGACGGATATATTTGCGTTAATTTACACACTTGTCGCCTTAACTCTAGAACAGTACTAGCCGGCACTTCCCCTCTAATTGTAACCTCATATTGCAACTCAGATTTTTGAAGGTGGAGAAATTTAATAGGGTAAGCCATTTTTATATAAAATCTGGGTATGTTGTGCAAAAATTAAAATAAATCTACTATAACTAAAGATACACAAAAGCCAAAGCAGTTAAATCCGTTCTGTCACAACAATTAATTTTGATCTAGAACGATGAAGTAATAGAAAAAGAGTATGAAATAAGAAAAAACAAAGAGAAATAAAAATAATCTTTCTTCAAGCTATGTATCCTTGTAACAGGTATATTATACAATGTTATGGTTGAGATAAATATTTAGAGGAAAACAAAAAGTTTTTAAACAATCGCAATCGATAATAATAATTTAATTCCTAACCACAAATAAAAACTAAAACATAGCCTGAAGAAAAAAAACTATCATCGTTTTACAATAGTACCATGCACACAACCATCACCAGAAAATAAAGAATAATGAAGGAGCTATAGCAGAATCAATCTATAAACCTTTAAACGATAAGAGTGGGCGCCATTTGTCACGTTTTAATTTAAGTAATAAATAAAACGGCCAAAATAAGTTATTTAAAATTTAATAAGTATGGTAGAAACTAAGTCCTAGATTGTGGGTAGGTTCATAAATATTGATTCTACACAACACCCTCAGTGCCTGACTCCCCTGAAATCCACTTCCCGACTCCTCCGGCCTCCCGTCTCCTCCAGGACGTCTAGAATTTTGGTCTGCGCAGTACCAGCTCAATACTGAGCCCGGCGGTAGTTCCTGCATAACATCGGTTTAGGTTAACCACAACGAAAGTCGAGAATTTGTACTGCCACTAGTCTTAACCATGTAGAATATGCGAAGTGATAAGCAAAGCCAGGAAAGAATAGTTACATAGTATTAGAAGAGATCTAGGCATTCAAATATTCACTGGGATGTAGTGGCAGTTAAGAATAGATAGCAGACACGGTTACAGTTAACTGATGGCTAAATAGAAAATATACTATTGCTTCTAAGTACACTACAACTATTAAATTAAAGATCCTAAATTAATAAGCATAAAAATATTACTTAAGGGCGACTACAACAACACTCAACTTCTAAGTATTATCTATCTAAGCGTTAAACTATAACATCAAAACATCTACACCCTAACTTATCATAATAAAGAATATTATGCACAACTTACCCAGCTGTGGGATCAAAATTAGTTTGAGTCACTAGAACACGGTGAATAAGTTTGCACCAACCCTTTGTGAGGTTTTATAAAAGTGGTACATAAATTTCTTATTTACGAGACCGAGCAACAGAACGCAAGCCGCTTCGAGCAGTACGCGGGTGCTTAATTACGAGGTCTGAACGAGGCTGGCGGCCCGCGTGCAAGTATCGAGCCGAGAGGCTGCGCAGGCGCCGAACACTCCCCTCGCCCTTCACCCCGAGCGTAATCATTAATAAATCGATGACAAATTACTAGTAATGATTTTAAAAATTAATTATAATATTGTAGTTTGATTAATAATCTATGTAGTTTGGTTACTCCTATGTTAATTTAGATAAATAACTTAATTCCAATTCTAGTCACTAGATTTTTAATTATATCTTATTTTGAAGGATTTTGTGGAGGTTTAACTTTAAAGAAATAAAATTGACGAGTTGACGACAAGATGACTTGGATTTATTACACCACAGACAAGTGACAGAGGATACCACAGACTAGTACAAGTATTTAAAAAAAACAAAATGGTTGCGTTCATAAACTAACACCCCCTACAGAACGCAAACCCATTTTCTGAACACAATACAAATGTTTTTCATAGGTAGTACCTTTTGTTAAATTATCAGCTACCATATCAGAGCTCTTAACAAACATAAACTTAATGTAACACTTTACAATATTTTCTCTAAGAAAATGTAAACGTATATCAATATGCTTTGTCTTAGACTTATAACAATTTGTTGACGCAAGTCGAATTGCACTTTGGTTATCACACTGAATGAGTAACGCATTGTCCACACTTTGTCCCAGTTCACTCTGCAATTGTCGCAGCCACAGTGCTTCTTGAGCTGCCGAAGCCATAGCCATATACTCGGCCTCTGCCGTTGAGAGGGCCACAGTTTGTTGTTTACAGGAGTTCCAGGCAATACTACCGTTTTGAAACAAGAACACGTAACCCGTACAGGACCTCCTATCTGCTTGGTCACTCGCCCAGTCTGCATCACAATATCCAGTTATTTCTTTGGATTCTTGCTTATTATAACAAAGCTTGAGATCTTTAGTCCCTTGCAGATATCTCATGACTCTTTTTACTCCAAGCCAATGCTGATTTTCTGGACTGTTACAGTATTGACTCAATTTGTTAACTGCAAATGAGATATCTGGTCTTGTTACCTGTGCCAGATACAAAAGACAACCAATAGCTTCCCTGTAAGGAATATTATTATTTTCATAATCTGTGTTTTTCTCGAATCGTGCATTCACTTCTATAGGAGTTCTTACTGGTCTACAATCAGACATGCCAAATCTTTCCAATATCATATTTATGTATTTTTCTTGATCCAACATTATTGTCCCTTTTTCACGATCTTTAGTTATATTAATACCAATACACTGCTTAACTTCACCCAAGTCTTTCATACAAAATTTTTCCTTTAATTTATTTTTAATATCCATTTTTGTATTACTATTATTTGTAAAAATCAATAAATCATCAACCCAAACTGCAATAAATATAATTACTTGTTCATTGACATTGACTAAATAATACACACAAGGATCTATTTTTGATCGCTTCAATCCAATTTCTAATAATGTATCATTTAGCTTTAAATTCCATTGTCTACTGGCTTGCTTCAGACCATATATCGACTTATTTAATAGACATACTTGTGCACCTTCTGTGTATTTTTCAGGCTGCTCCATATAAATTTCAGTATCAATGTCACCCTGTAAAAATGCACTTATGGCATCCATCTGATCCATTTCCAAATTATATTTAGCAGCTAGTGCAATTAAATATCTTATAGAGACATATCTCACAACTGGGGCATATACTTCATCATAATCACTTCCCTTTCTTTGAGTATATCCTTTTATGACCAATCTAGCCTTATATCTCAACACCTCACCTTTTTCATTAGTTTTAGTCTTAAAGACCCACTTACACGGTAAGACTTTCTTATCTGAAGGTAAATTTACTAATGACCAAGTGTTATTCTTCATTAAAGAGTCAAATTCCTCATCCATAGCATTCTTCCAGTGCTCGGCTTGAGGTGATGACAAAGCCTCATCAACAGTTCCCGGGTCATTCAAGTTAGGTATTGGACAAAATAAACTTAAATCATGCTCACCTTTCTCCGCATATTGGAGTGTTCTATTTCTCGGACGTAAGGTAATATTTCGTGCCGGAGTATCCAGTACAACACTCTTCTCAGGTATGTAAGATGAGTCATCATTATCATCTGAGTGATATTCATCACTTGAAGAATTACTTAATGTCTCTGATTTTTCTTGGCAGGTGTCATCGGGAGGCTGTTCATATGAGCTACTGCTGGAGGTACAGGGTAAGTATATTTTGTCATATTTCACTAAATTTTCTAAAAATGTAACGTCTCTACTCTTTATAATTTTCTTTGTTTTATAATCATATAACCGATACCCTTTTGTTGATTCACAGTATCCTACAAATATAAGTTTTCTAGATTTTGAATCCAACTTAAGACGTTTTTCCTTGGGTACTTGTGCCATCACTTCACAACCAAATATTTTTAAATTTGACAAATCAGGCTTTTTACCCGACCACTTCTCTAACGGTGTTTTACCATCAATAGCCTTAGTAGGGGATCTATTAACAATATAAGCTGCAGTTGCCACAGCTTCTGCCCAGAATTGTTTTGGCAAGCTAGCATCAAACAACATACATTTTGCTCTCTCTATGAGTGTTCTATTCATTCGCTCCGCCAGCCCATTTTGCTGGGGAGAATACGGAGTACTTGTTTGATGCTCTATGCCATTCTTACTCAAGAAACTTTCAAATATTCTGTTACAATATTCTGTTCCATTATCTGAACGGACAATCTTTATTTTACTCTCAAGTTCATTCTCAACTTTACTTTTGTAATCTTTGAAAGCTTCTAATATACTCATTTTATCTTTAAGAAAATACACATGAACCCGTCTAGTGAAGTCATCAATAAAAGTAATGAAATATTTCATACCTCCAAGGGACAGATTTTCCATGGGCCCACATAAGTCAGTGTGGATCAGCTGTAGGCAGTGTGATGCTCTAGTACCCACATTGTTGAATGGCAGTCTGGTCTGCTTACCCTCGAAACATGTTGTGCAGGTGACAGGATCTTTACTCTGTAGAGACAGGTTTACTCCAACAACACAATCTGGTAATTTCTTAATGTCTGAAAAATTTAAATGTCCCATGCGTCTATGCCATAGGACAATATCGTTAAATTTATCTGTCATTGATAGGTTGCACAATGTTTCTGTCTGTGTATTTAGTACATACAAATTATTCACGAGTATGGCTGTACATAATAGTTTCCCTTCTCTATTATAAATATCACAACCATCAAATCTAAAATTGACTTTACAGCCACTCTTCACCATGGCACTGACTGATAATAGATTAGCAGCAAGTTTAGGTATATACAAAACATCTCTTACCTGAATCTTGTTATCTTTATTTAATAATAAATTGACATTTCCCATATTTTCCACAGGAAGCGGTGTCTTACTGGCAGCAGTTATGTTAGATATCGGTGGACTTTTTACATCATACAACCAATCACTCCTATTGGTCATGTGCATAGAAGCACCTGAATCCACATACCATAAATCACTATTCATCAACTGCGAAGAAACTGAGAAAGCTGCAACAAAACCTTTTGAATCTTCAGCTTTGTTAGAATTCTTTTTCTTCGAAGCACGGCAGAACTTTGCATAGTGACCATGCTTGTTACAATTGAAGCATCGGGGTCCTTTAATAAACTTTGTAGTATTTTGCCTGGCTTCGACATTCTTTTTCCCTGTGAAGAACGCTGAACTCTCACAGTGTTGAACTTCCTGCAGGAGCTTAGTCTTGATTAAGTCAGCACTGATTACAATGCCCGAATTCTCAATCCCCATAATCATGGGTTTATAGGTTTCCGGAAGACCAGCTAACATCAATGTCCCGAGCCATTCATCGTTTATATCAAACTTTATATTTCTGAGCTTATGGGCAGTGATCATTATCTTGTATCTTGGTCATTATCGAGTGTAGTAGTTATTAGATCTCGCAATAAAGCTACTCTTCTGTACAACCCGCTGTCATCGAAAGCTTGTTCCAAGTTCTCCCAAACTTCTTTACATGTTTTGGCACTTTGGACATGCACATAAATAATCGGATCCAACAATAATATTAGTTTAGACTTGGCCTTTATTTCTTTCTTTGGGTCTGCATTGGTACCACTAATACAAGCCCATAGTTCTTCAAGTTCAAAATACGCTTGCACTGCGAATTTCCAACTGGCATAATTATCTCGCCCGGTGAGTCTGTCTATGTGGAACGGATTATGACCTGTACTGGACATTTTTCTTGCGTGCGTATTAAAATTTATAGCGCCAACCAACAACTTGTTAAAATGGCGGGCTACGCGCCAACAGGTAGGTTAGAAAAAATGCCGATCACTCTCTTCACAACAACTGCACCAGTTCTCTTATATCGGATTTCTTCTATAAGTTATCGGAACCAACCACGCTCTGCTACCATGAAGGATTTTGTGGAGGTTTAACTTTAAAGAAATAAAATTGACGAGTTGACGACAAGATGACTTGGATTTATTACACCACAGACAAGTGACAGAGGATACCACAGACTAGTACAAGTATTTAAAAAAAACAAAATGGTTGCGTTCATAAACTAACATATTTTGATGATAAGGAAATACATAACATTAATATGTTACAATATGTACAGTCGAACCAACTGAATCATGACCCACTTGGCCGATCATTCCTTTAGAATCATAAATTTAGTTAGGTTTTCTTCGCTATCATGCGTGTTGCACTTAGTACGTTTTAAATATGAATAAAAATGCGTCATTACGGGTCAGAGATCTATGCAATTTTAATCTTTCTTATCACTGCACTAAAGTCTCAATTAGAATTTTAAATAAGATGTCGTTCATAATCTAAACTCTTTTCACTACTGAGAAAATGGAATAACTATTATATTTTTAAAAACGAAATGACATTATGTGTCAGATGTCAAGTAGTAGTCTGAACAAATTTTAAAAAGCCATATTTATTTGCCACTGTCAGTGTCTAACAAATTGATAACAGGTTCGTTACTTAGAAATTTATGTTCAAGCGAATTTCATCCTACTTTGTATAGAGTGACTGTAGGAAAATGATCTTAAGGTGGGTCATGATTCAATTTGGTCGACTGTACTTTTATTCGACGCTTTTACGGTGAAGGAAAACATCGTGAGGGAACCTGCACACACCCATGAAGAAATTCTTAGGTTGTGTGTGAAGTCGACCAACCCTCACTTGGCCAGCGTGGTTGACTAAAGCCTAATCGCCCCTAATGTGCGGTAGGTTCGAGCCCCTCGGTGTGGACATTATATGGGCTGTTGATGATGATGATGATGTTAGTCATATGCATATAAATATATTGTAATCCAAATTGAATACAGGTTGGATTTTGTACAGGTAAAAAAATGTTTGACCATGTCCCCTTCAGTCTTGGCATAAAAATAACACCAATAAAGTGCCAACATGCTTTGCCAGTATATTCTATCTTTTTGCCACTTTTAATCCAGATCCGTTTAGGTGTTCTGGCGTAATTGAGTAACAAATGTCTATCCGTCTAAACTTTCGCATTTATAATAGTAAATAGTAATAGAAAATCAGGAGCTACATTTTAACTTCAGGACTTAAAGCTTTAAGCGCTGTTCTGTTTACTATACCTTTATTATTTCCCAGTTTACTGACTAGTTTAGTTTGCAGAAGGTTAAAGGTCTCCGCCACTACACTGAACTAGGAGGTAACTGAATTACGGCGCAAGTAGGGTGACCACGGTGCCCCCTTTACCTGTTTGTTAAAAATCTGAATATGTTCAGAAAAATATTTTAATTACTTAGTACCACCGCTTTCTTTGATTTGATATTTACCTAAATATGTTAATATTTTCTTTTTTTAAATACAAGATCTGATACCTTTATGAAAACTCGGTGATTAAGTTAGTGAGACCCGGAATAAGAGGACACGAAATATGGCGGGAAACAAATTTTAGGCAATGTTTCTGCGGCGAATATTTAGGTAACCTTATCCAGCGCAGTTGTCATGTCGGTTACTCTTACCTTCTGTTGGGATATTGTCCATATAGATAGTGGATACAAAAGAGTTAATTGGCCGCTATGTTTATTTAGTGTTAAATTTATTTAAAGGTCCAGAAAAATTAGTAGAGTGGCTAAGGTTAACTGTGTTATCGGGACCGGACGTGGCTACGGCCGCGACCGGCCCAGGGTGAGGTCTGGTGCCCCGCCCTAGGGCTGACTGACTCCGGTCGGTTCTAGGGTCGGGCTTCCCGGAGGTGGCTCGGTGAAATGCTTCGGCAAACCCCGGGTCGTCTCCACTAAGGGCATGGGGGAAACCGGAGTGGCTTAGCAGGTATTCCCAGTGCCGTGATGATCGGGTGCTGGGCGACCCCTGCACAGGCCCACGTCTAGCCGACGGTCGGCTGGCCCTTAATGGGCCAGCGGTTTAGGGTATCGTCCGTAAGTGGATTACACTCCGATTAAAAAAGGTGCGTACTGCGTGAGGCTGAAAGATTTGAGAAATACGGTCGGGAAGACTTGTGAAGTGCCCAATAAGGATTAATATTTAAGTATTTATTATTATTATTGTAATTATTTTATGACCTCCCGGTCCTTGTGGCCCAGAGCATTGTTAAAGAACTTTATGTTTGCTTAGCAACGGTTGTTGTATTGTCGTCTCATGTAAAAATTTTCTTATTTTTTTTTTTGATCAATTTGTAGTTCTTTACGTACGATTCAGCTTTTTATTAACAGTCATTTAAATTAGATTGTATGTAACGTAATTGTGTGTTTATGTGTAACATAATTTCGACACGAGGAAAAATATTTCGCGACATTTTGTAGTAAAAAAATATACTTTTCCTTTAATATTCTCTTACGCGAGTGCTACATATTGTAAATAAAACATTTTTTACGGATTTAACTCGCATGTAATTACATATTGTTATTATTGCCCGACGTTTCGTAACACTTTGCAGCGTTCGTGGTCATCAGCATTCATAATAACAACGTCAGGCAATAATAACAAAATGTAAAATCTAATCAAACGCGGGTTAAATCCGTAAAAGTTGCTTTATTTACAGTTACTATTCCTGTCTTTATCCCTTCCTTGTCCCAGTAATAATGGTCACCACTCGCACTTAACCCGCGCCGGACGGTGTCGCGAACAGTTTGCCGGACGCCATCACAGCAGAATCACTTCATTAATCTGGTTATTGAAGCTGATTATGGGTTAAGGTTCGATAGTACGGGCTGGTGTTTGTATGAGTTCCTTTGGAGTGGTAAAACCACTAGGAGGAGGACTACCGAATACATTTTTGTATTTATTTACTCTTTACCTAGCCTTTACACGTCGCCACCTGGACTCGTTTTTACAACTGTCATCTTTCTACAGCAGCGGAGGAGCAGCAAAGGTCGATGGTGCCGCGGTAGTGCATTCATCGTAAAGATCACGTAGGCTAAGCTACCAAGCGCGCGGTCTGTACTCGGATGGGTGAACGAAAATTTTTTGAACCCAATTTTCCTCCGTGCTTTGGAAGACATGTTAAGCTGGTGGTCCTGACTGCTGTTATTATGCTATTGTGATTAATTATTAAAGACTTGACAATCTGAATTATGACTCTTTCCAAATCAATACTATGAAAACTGTAAAGGGAGGATAAAACTTGTTGAGTTTATTGCCAGCGTTCTTCTCAGAACAAGGCCTCCTGGTAGACTCTTGAACCGATGGCATCAAAATTGACTTCCATAAGTGTACAAATTGTACCTAAATGAATCAAGAAATTTTGACTTTGTTGAAATATTTTTATCTCTCTGTATTTAGTTTTGAAGGCGTTTTTTTTAATTAAAAATAAAATAAAATTACAGCTAGCAAACTAGGCCTAGCAAATTTTGCCTTAGGGCCCATTCACATGCTGAAGTTTATCACATACACGAAAACCAACGCATATTTTTAATCTGAGAATCAGGATCCCTGGAGTTCTTATTCTGATACCTAGGCAAATCTACACAGGCATTTGTACGGCAGCACACTCTTTCAAGTAAATTTAAAATGAAATTTTGGCGACGTTTAGCGAAAATTAATCTATAATCCCATAAGCCCTGAACTTCGCTGATTGATTTGAATTAAATAATGACTGATTCGCTATCGACGACAAATTAACCGTACCAAATATAAATTATTAAATAACAATATCAGACGGACATTTCCAACTATAATTGCGAAATTACCGAACTGACATTAAATCGTAGCCTGCCGAGATAGGATTTACCGCTGCCATATTGAAAATAATTGATGCATGGTGTAATCTCTTCACTACACTCGCTAGTCCAATACGATTTGTATTTTGAATAGGCTTTGAATATTCATAAAATGTGTTGCTATATCTGTAAAAAGCTTAAAAGAAATCGTGCAAATTTTAAACGAGATAAATACGCGATGTCTATCGTTTTGTTAATTTCATTTATGAACAGATTTTTATAAACCCTCGACTTAGGCCGCCTTTACACCTGTGAGTTTTACTTACGTAAGTCACGTAAGCGACTTACGGTAAATTTTCAAGTGTAAACACTCTTAATACTAGAAAAATGCACTGAAAAATCGACTTGCCTCAGGCGGGACTCGAACCCGCATCTTCCGCTATCCGGGCGGCTGCGTTGACCAATTACGCCTACGGATGAAACAATGTTTACCATAAAAACATAAGCACCAAGCACTGACAAATTTAGACAGCGAAAAGCAGTGTCTCGGTGGAGTAATTGGTCAACGCAGCCAACCGGATAGCGGAAGATGCGGGTTCGAGTCCCGCCTGAGGCAATTCGATTTTTTTCAGTGAATTTTTCCAGTATTAATATTTACGCGTTTGTAAACGCAAAAATAAAATCATTCCATCTGTAAACACTCTTTGTAAGTGGCTTATTGTAATTTCTTACTACTTTCGTAAAATGGAAAATTACAGATCTAAAGGCGTTGCAGTTTGTTTACGGAAGCGACTCACAGCTTATCGAATAAAATTGATAAGTCGAGAACTTACACCAAAACAATGTGCTAGAAACAAAAACAAAAACTTCTTTTTAATGATTGGTGCAACTTGTTCCAAAAGAAATTCAAAACTTGTAGCATTAATTCTTAT
The DNA here is from genome assembly GCA_955850985.1 of Elophila nymphaeata. NCBI lineage: Eukaryota > Metazoa > Arthropoda > Insecta > Lepidoptera > Crambidae > Elophila > Elophila nymphaeata. The sequence goes on along the minus strand of OY039086.1, from coordinate 8,844,743 downwards.
AAAATTTAAAAATCCGCGTCGGTTTTCCATTCTCAACTGCTTCAAAAAAAATTTCAAACATGCCTTGTGCCATTCTCTTTTCTAGCCAAGGTTTTACCCAGCATTTTCTTTCAGCATTTCGCCTTCTGGATAAAATAATATATGCAGCAGCCGCTTGAATGTGCCGATGAGAAGGCATTTTGATTACTGATTAAGTAAGCATATGTCAATGGGCGTGTAATAATTTATGCAACTTTAAACTCACAAATTTTACGTAAGCATTATTTACTGTAAGTTTATTTTAGGTGTAAATGCAACCGTAAGTAAGTTGCATAAATATTACGAAAGTAACTCACAGGTGTAAAGGCAGCCTTAGAATAGTTGTCTGAGAGACCAATGTTCATGAATAAGGTTACTCTAGCATATGTTTATGAATCTAGGGTTAAAACTCCGTAAATTTATTATTGCTAATATTTAATGTTTATTATTCATTCTCTGTAACCGATTTCACTATGATTAACTTTTCACAAGTAAGAAATTTAAGCGACATGTAATCCTTCCTTTGTGATTTCTACTATTCACTGTCTCAAAAACATTGATAAACACATGCACACATGCCACACGCAACACTAACACGGTCACACACACATCACACAAATTGTTGACGACTACCTACATTTGATTTGCTTGTCTTTCTAATTAAGTTCTATAAAGTAAACGCAGATTCTTGTTTTGTTTTTAATCTACCCTGTAATAATATTAAGGTAACATAGTGGTAGTCTGTAATTGGCTTATGTTTGGTTTAATATTTTTATTTGTATTGTAAATTGTTTTACGCTGTTGACTTCAGTAAATAAATAAATAAATTTTCCTAAATACCAACCATAGGCAAGCTTCATCAGAGCTGTAGTGAATAAAATACAAACAAGACGTATCCCCAATCAAAGGGTCGTTTTAAATCTAACCCTCGATAGTTAACGAAGCTACAGTTACCGGATAAGGCCTTGTTAAGCTCATTACAGTGTCTGATATCGGACCGAGGAAATAGGAAAACAATCAGCTTGGTCGGTTACACAATTCGTTTTATTTATAATACAAAAAGTTCGTTAAGTCCTGAGTTTGTACGAAGAATTTGATCTCTATAAGTTGAGTTAAAGTTAATCTAAAATAAACCGAGATTTATTCTTTATAAAAATTATTTATCAACATATTAGCTTCATTTTCTATCAGTAACTCTTACATAAAATTGGTCCTTCGAGCCGGATACACACAAAAAGGCTTAAAAGTGTTAATAAACTTGGGGAAGTGAATCCCACATAAAAATACAACATTCATTACCTTTACTTTTTGATATTTTGTTGGGTGTTTTCAGAGTATCAGAAGTCGTGAACAGTGAGTTGGTATCTATCATGGATTACATCGCATGAGTGAAACTTTGACATTAAAATCTTTGAACTGAAGTGTCAAAAAATGTCTTCAGTCAGATCAGGGGATAAAGGAGATAAGATAAATACCGTCTTGCTCTCACATAAAAGGAAATGAGTATAAAATATCAACATTGCGGACACCATATGTTATTAGGCTAGGTATCATGTAAGTTTGTCGACAGAAAATAAATTATTGTTAATTAATTATTTACTTGAAAGACTCCTATACCATTGTTCTAAATGATGAACTTAGGATAATGTCATCAAGGTATTCTTATTTTCTTCTTAATGTTTTTTTTACCCTGGATTTAGACTGTTCGGAAATATAAGGTGGTCCGTTTTTGTGGAATCACACTAACAGTTCCAAAAGGTTCGAACAGAGATTTAGATAAAATTTGGTACACATAGCCGGACCTGGCCATTTAGGCTCAGTGGGCCCAGTAGTGCCTCGTAGTAGAATCTGTCGCCTATATAAACGCACAGATAATATAATACTACTAGTAATAATGTTGTAGCGGCTACGTCACAGCGCAACATAGACAGTATCGAGTAACCGAGAAATGGTTCATGAGCGAAAAGTACAAATGTAAACACGGAGCCAAGATACGACACAGAAACGTCACAATACGTAATGCAAGCCTAAATCACACATACGAAGTTCCCAAGGGACATCAGTATATATACAACCTCCAATGATGTACAGTTGCGCCGCGGTCCCCCCGAGCGAACACCTAGCTCGGCGGAAGATCTTCCCTTTGCGCTGAAGATGTGGCGAACCTAGCCACATCCTACAATGGAAACATTTTTTAAAATTTTATGTTAAGAGTTTGGCATTGGCAGACAAGCATACGGCCTATCTGGTAGTAAGCAGCCTATAAACGCTTGCACCACTGACGTGATACTCGCGTTTTGCCTACCCTAGTCCCCTTCCCCACCCCATAGAGCTCTGACGACCTTACTCACCAACAGAAACACAACACCGCAAAAATGTTGTGTTATTTGACTGTGGTCTTCTGTAAGGTGGATGTACTACCCCAGTCAGGCTGCTTCAAATTTGAGCGGCTAGTAGGTACCGAAAAAGTTAACCTAGGGAATTTCTGAATCACAGGTGTAACTTTTTCTAGAATTGATCTTCCCTCTTTTCTAAAATTAATTAAAACGAACAGAAAAGAAAATTAAGAAAGCGTGTTATAAAGTTCAAGAATATATAGAAGATAAAAATGTGTGGACACATCCAAATGTGCTCGATCTCGTAATCTAGTGAGATATCAATATGTATACAATTTCAAATTTCTAATTGACAATATTGTAATGGAAGACGTCTTAAATCACATTTGTATATGTATAGGTATATATTTTTAATTATAAGTTTAATTATTTTATTACATTATTATGGAGTTTCTCCCGAGTTCTTGTTGTAAAAACACGTGTTGAGAGACTCCATTTTTAACCTCAATCTACCGTACAATTGTTTGTTACTCTAAGTGCATTTTTACTTGACATTGGCGAAATGCGTTATATATCGCGAACGCCATTTATTTAAAGAAAGAAGTTACATTATTATGATTAATTATTATAGACTTGACAATGTGAATTATAATTTATTAATATATGTATGACTCTTTCCAAATCAATGCTATGAAAACTGTAAAGGAGGATAAAACTTGTCGAGTTTCTTGCCGGTTCTTAGAACAAGGCCTCCTTGTAGACTCTTGAACCGATGTCATCAAAATTGACTTACATAAGTGTACAAATTGTACCTAAATGAATAAGGAAATTTTGACTTTGAATTTCCAGTCACCTAGTCTGTCGATTATTGACGTGAAAACACCAATTAAATGGACAGCAAATGTTTTCCCGCAGTATCATTTAAATTGCTGAAATTGTACAAAGCCTGTACCAATTAGTAACCGAGATCCTCTGCTCGGGTTCCGTAGAAGGGTTTGGAGGAAAAACGTCTATAAGCGTCCGTGGTTTAGAGTTCCTTCCTGTAATTGGTGCGCCTGAGGGCGGGCATAGATTGTGTGGCTATTTGGCAGAGGCGACAAATTACTGTTTTCCTTATTTTAACATCAACAAATTGTCCCCAATTATTTATGTGATGAGCTCGAACATTTTTTCACGTGTCATGATCATGTATTTAAAGTTATTTATATATTTTCAAAAAATGCTTATTATGTATATTTATCCGTTATCTAGTAACCATAAATTCTTAATGATGCTTAACTTGGGCTAGATTATAATAAATAAGTCAACTTTTATTTTCTCAGTTAATTTGTGTGAGCGTGAAAAAAAATCATAATTACTGATAAAGTGATTGAAGCGATCTGTATGGTAAGTATTTAAGTCGATTTCCGGAAGTTATAGGAGATCGAAAGAGAAGACTCGGGCCCCGCGTAACAACTATAGATATATTTCTTACGCATCTAACACAAATAAACAATAACGTAGTTTTTCGTATTTATGGAAATTAGACGACCAAATTCAATCACATTTACTGTAACACAATCTTTATTTAACTACATAAATTATATTTTTCTGCGCTTCATCTCATGACTTTAATTATGCGAAATCTCATGCTCCTCTGTGCACTCAATAATGCTTAAAAAAGAGTAGAAAAGTTTTTTTTACGTATTAATATATTTATAGTTACATAATTTATATGAATTTAATATTATCTGCCTCTCTCAAGTACCTAAATACTACATAGCTTTTGTAATTATGTTTTGATAATTTCGTCCATTTTTATAAAATTTCAGCCACATGAGGCTATATGTGTATCAAAATGTTACCTAAGGCTCTGCACAACACCTTGTTCTGTAGCAATCATAGTAAAAAAAGAAGACGTTCCTTTTCCGAAACGGCAAGTGTGCTTACGACCTTATTTTTAATTATGTTTCCTTATTTTGTATTCACTGGGTACCTAATACCTATAGGTATAATATATTATGAATTATAAAATTGCTGATTTTATGGACAATAATAAAAAAGCAATCGTTCTAAAATATTCTACTTGAGATATCTTTGCCTTATAATGTGTTTGTGAGTGACGAGTCTACGTCTTATTCATTGGCATTATGTAAGACTGTTCAATTTCTTTATGTATAAATTTGGAATTTTCGAGGATTTATGATCAGTAAATTATTTATTGTTTATAGTTGAAGTAGAGGTAATAATACCACGATAGGACTTTTGGTTAATTATCATTTTAGGCACTAAATTAAAGTTTACTAGCTGTCCCGGCCACGCGTTGCTGTGGTAATTTCATACTATTGACCTATAACATTGTATCTGCAGTAAAAAAAATATGACTACTTATCAAGATAAAAACTATCCTATCTCTCAAGTTGGATCAAACTGCACACGGTGTACAAATTTGATTAAAATCGGTTTAGTAGTTTAGGAGTCCATCGCGGACAAACAACGTGACACGTAATTTATATATATTAAGATTAAAATGGCATGTGATATTCATATTTATTTTTGTAACATCACGAAACATGTTTAGTAAGAAGCCGAAATAAAAAAGAATATCGATATATTCCGTGACTGATATCCTCATTTCGCTGCGACATATATATTATTATGTCTCAGATTAAATAATATAATAATATAACAAATTCAACGTTTACGAAAATGATTAATAGAATATTGGTAAAATTGTTTACCGTCAACTGGTCTAGATCAAACTAAGACGGAAAGTTAGATAGGCGGGCGGAAGTGACGTCACGATGCACTCCCCTCTTCAGGCGTTGGCCCCGACCGGAAGTCAGCTAAAAGCCTTCGCCTGCATTTGTCTAGGAGTTTCGTGTGATGTGAAATCGATAGACAGCTGTGTACTTTACATGAAGATGTGAAATACTGACATTATTTTGATGCAAATGAAGAAATGCTTGTGTAGATTTGGACTCCTTATAAAGCTGATAAATTTTGTGCAAAAAAAATCTGGTATGGTATGTTTTATTATCTGAGGAAGCGTCGGTGGCGTAGTGCGTAAAGGCGTTGTCTCCCACCCGGGAGGCACCAGTTCAAACCCCGCCACGAACCAATGTGTTTCAAATTTTGAACTCGTACGTACGTTTAATCGTCACTTTTACGGTGAAGAAAAACATCGTGATGAAACCTGCACACATCTATGTTGACAACCAGGATAGTTAGTTGTTGCACTTAAAAAAATCCAAAAACTCCATATAAGTATAATAAATAAAAGATAACCTTATGGGTTATGGGTTAGCCATGTGGTTCCGACAGACTATAATAGCATCACCCCATATCCTCCTATGGGTGTCGTAGAAGGTGACTAATGGAACAGCAAAGGGTATTGATCACCTTATACTCCGTCCACCAGTCCGTATTGGTCAAGCGTGGTGGACTACTGCCTAAACCTCCTTCGATGACAAGGAGACGCCTTGTGTCCCAGCAGTGGGTCGAATTATAAATGCTGTTATGATGATAAAATCAGTTCACTGACGGAATATTATATGCAACTACGGCTATACTTAGGTTAATAAGAGTTTTTTATGTGTATTCATTGAGTGCACAAACAGACAAAGATTTAACACCTGGTTTACAAATGCATCGCCGTTGTATGCCCGCACGCGATTCAGGCATCCATTTGCGGGCAATTTAGTTGTCTTCGTGCAAAATAAGAAACTTCATTTTGTCTTGTTATCTATTTTACATTTGTAAAAATAGTATCTATTTTTTTTGTCCTAGAATAAAGAAGTTATATGTGCATTATAAGGTGACTTTGATTTAATTCATTCACTGGAATCACAGATATATCAATCTAAGGAGATCGGTCGAATTGCCGAGTTCATAGGAAGACCGAGTGTCGCGATCAGCGGCCGTACTACATAACATGGTTCTAGTTGAGCATGCCGTAATATACACTATTCGTTGCGCGCGTCTTAAGGACTGCGAAGCGATGAAAGTTAAGCACAGCCGCAAAGCAGATCGGTCGAATCGCTGAGATACGTATTCACTAGACTTTATCGGAAGGCGCGGTGGTGGAAATGTATGCCCACAAGGCACTTGTCCCAAGTTAAACGCCGGCTTGGCCTATCGCCTTGTATTATTAAATCTGTGACTGGAATCAATTGGAGAAAATGGTTCGATATTTACGGTGGTACTAATTTGTGCTAGGTTTGGTAAGGTCAGTTTTGCTGTTGTGTCGTACGTAAATCAATCCCAAAACGATCCCAAAACGCCCCCAGAAGAGCTTAGGAGGGTACCAGTGGTTTTAGTGGGTAAGACCGGCGTTATTCCGCGCCGGGTGAGTCCCATACACGCCGAATGTACAAAGTATTATCCGTCAATGAATTTTCCGTTAAGAATCAGAAGATTTTAAACTTTAGTACTTTGCCATAATCATGTATATGGTGGCAATTATTACTCCACCTAACGTTGGCATTAAAATGACATGGTGCTAAAGTCTTAATCTACTTACGATGCTACTGTAGGTACCAAATAAAATTTTTGAAGGGAAAAAATCTAAAATATGTCCTTACTTACTAACTTCCACTACGTGACAATAGTTGATAGCAAGACCATCGGCTTAAGCGCTGAGCAAAATTGAGAGAAAAATGTTCGGTCACCCATCCGTGTACGAACCGATCACTAATAAACATGTTGTTTAACTTAAACGATCGTTACATAAATACATACGTTAGTAGCATATACGGTTACTCACAAAATGAGCACTCGTAAAAATAACCTTTCTGAGAGATTACATCAACGACTTTGAAGCGTTATTTGCGCATATTTGACAACATTACATGCTTACCCGAAAATTTCCCGCTACAAATCTCTTTAAAAAATGTTCACTGTCAGGTCAGAAGCTCGAAATGAGAAAGCTCTGCCTTTCAGAAGATGTCGTGACTTCCATACACAAGGTTGTATGTTGGAATCGCACGACTTTTTCTAAGAGAAATTTCGCAGTGAAGCCATGGGTTCACGATCAACTTATGCTTAGAAATATAGTGGTGTTCCTGTGTTGTTCTTCACATATTGTAAAGTTCATATATTGGAGATTCTCATTCGATTGGCGGCAACTTTAGTGTCTGTTCATACAGACCGGCTCGGAGAGGAGATCAGATTATTATCACGTTTAAATAGGAATTTTGAATCATTGTAGTAAGTTTTATTTTTGCATTTCACTTCTTTTGTTATTCAAGAAGCTTGAGAGCAAACCTAATGCGCTTAGTGTTAAATAATAAGAGTGCTGACTGGCTGATTCTGATGACGTACTCTTTTGCACGCGGGCAGCCGACCGGCTAAGATTGCGTGTTCTTTCCCGCTCGCGCAGCCGACCGATTGATGTCGATTTTGCCAAATATTTTTAACCCAGGTCCGAGCGCATCCGTCAGACTCCGAATGCATCCGAGAGGATGCGTTAGAGATAACTAGGATGCAGTTAGAGATAATTGTGCTCTTCCAGCCAGTCTATGTGAAACGGCTTGGTCGGCTCCGAGCGTACAATCTGCACCGGTTGGTATGAAAGGAAACACTCCGATCCTCTCCGCGCCGGTCTGTGTAAACGGACACCTAATGTTGAAGATCAAGTATAATTATTGTATTTGTCAATGTCTCCCTGTGAACATTTCGCAGGAATATTTTTGAAAGCGTTGCAAATGTTTTTATGTTCTTTGCGAAATTTTCTTTGTTTTGTTTTTTTTTCTTCTAATTACTTGTTCACTATATTGTTCTAGTAGAGTGTTTGAGAAGAACGTTTGACCGGCGCTATAGACCTCAGAGTTCGTGTCATATTGATCTTATTAATTTATCCTATCGAGTATATGTATCTTATCTACCGTATCATAAAATAGTATCTCTTAGTATTATGTAGGTACCTACTTTTTTATAATGAATCTCGAGTAGCTTAAGAATAAACCCCTTAAACTTACAAATTCTCGGGAAGGCCGTGACGAATGTCGGCCACTTGTCGGTAGAGCATGGTCGTCCGTCATCCCTGAATGTTTTATGATGGCACCTCTGATTATTATTATATGCAGGTATATATTTTTGTTGCCGATTCAGTTTCTTGAGGTAAATATTTTGGTGCGAGAGACCATATAGTAATCTATAGTATAAAAATGAATACTGACTGACATATTAACGCACAGCCCAAACCGCTGGGTTTAGAGATTCCAAATTTGGCACGTAGGTTCCTTATGAGGGCTAGGGATGCATTAAGAAAAGATTTTTGGTAATTTACCCTCTAAAAAACTTTTCACCCCCCTTTCCACCACTTTAGAGGTATGGAAATCTGTCAGCTTTGAAGCTAAATCGATAAAAAATGGTAAATTGTTACTTAGTTAGAAATTAAGAATGATGTATTTCAGGATTTTTAAAAATTCAATCACTAAGGGGGTAAAATAAGGGATGGCAGTTTGTATGAAAATCCCTCGTTTTTTAAAGTAAAAACCATGACAATCGGTATATGGCGCTTGGGTTAGAAGAAATAATAAGAAAACTTAAACGCTGCATGAAGTAACTATTCTACGCAGACGAAGTCGCGGGCAAAAGCTAGTTTACATATAAATTTTAAAGTACTTATAATAAACACAAATGTATATTTTCTACTTTGTAGTCACTGCCAAATTTGAAAGCTGTGCGAGTTTGTTGTGCTGTTACTTCTCCACCAGCATTCGTTCTTCTTATCAGCCAAAGGGGTTCGGTCATTCGGTAAATCGGTCCAGTAGTTTTTGAGTTGATTCGTATATAGTAGTATCTTTCCTTGTATTAGTATTAATAAGATTGAAGATGTGCAAGAAGTTCCTTAAAAAAAGTTTTTTAGTAAAATTATAAGTAATCTTCTTCTCATCTTCTGGTAAAGAAGGCCTCCTTGTGGTAACAAAATTAAAGAAAAACGTTAATCAAACCCCAAGCATGAACATTTGAAGGATCTTATCGTTAATACGAATATTTGAAGGATCGTTACGTTAGTAAAATTTACACTGTACAAATTTTTTGTATGGAATTTTTTTTAAATTATTATATGCCTAAATTTTTGATAACTCTATAATATTTTATAACTATCTTAGAATGGATCTGTAAATTAATTTTATTATTTTAGACATAGATTAATTTACAAACATCACATTCCACTTCAGCTTTAGCTAGAAACGTGGAACTTGTAACACTACAAACGGATTTGAACTCAATTTTAGTATTGCATTGTCTCCTTAGACACTCAAAGGAATAGTCTTGAATCTGTAATTTAATTATCGCATGGAACTCCGACTACCTGTCTTAGTTATTACTAATAGCAAATATTTGGTTAAAGCGGAGAGACAAGGACGAGTTTCTAATTGTTGCTAAGACTCCAGTGATGAGGTGCCATTCGCTTTTATAATAAGCGTCACAGTAATGTGGATTTGCGTGTTGGTAGTTGAATATCACATCGCTCATTGAAACTAACGACAGAAGTGTTAACGCTTTTAAAACTAGAAATTTCCTTCTTCGTTCAACTACGATTTGTACGAAGCACAATTTGTACCGGTTGCATCAAGTTACACTTCTTAGAATTTCGTAAAAACATAACATAAATTTAAAAATGGAACTGCCCATTCCTATAGGCTACTTTTTGCAATATTGTAAATCGTAAAACTTTGTAGAACTGGTCGTGTAACTTTTTAGTGTAAAAGACGTAACTATTTTAGTTGCGCTAAGAGCCCAATTTGTATGGGAAACGATATTTACGCACTGTATGCATCTTTCCGCTACGGGCACTGATTACATTAAACAGATAGACAGATCGACTGACGTGACACTCGCGCGCTACCCTAGTCCTTTGTCCCCTTGTCTACTTCTTAGAGCTCTGGCAATCTTACGCACATAAGCTAGCTTCCCATGGTCCGTGATATCGCGGACGGACGGGGACCAGCTTGCACGACACACTCGCGGAGGGTGTTGTCCGTGGTAGTACAGGACGTATCCGTCGCGAGGCGGTAACTTCAAAGGTGCGCTTTATAAGTGTAGGCATGTATCCGCCGCGAGTCGGCACATCCGCAGGATGACGTTCCGTTGGAAGAGCTTAGGTGCGCGGTGCGTGGCTGTCCGTAGTCGTCCACTGTGCATGTAGATCCGCAGAATCACGCACAGTGGGAAGCCAGCTCAACACAACACCACAAAAATATAGTTTGATAATTGTAACTGTTGTCTTTTGGAAGGTAGAGGTACTATCCTAGATCGGGTTCTCCAAGTTCGTGTGTAGAGTTTTTTTGTATTTTTTTTTGTGTAGTTCGCTGTGCCCTACCCGGACTGCACCGTCTTGGTAATTCTACTATATTATAAACGTGAACGTTTGGATTGAAAAAGTATGGATGTATAGATGTACTGATGGATGTCTGGATGTGTGTTTGTTACTCTTTCACGTAAAAACTACTGAACAGATTTTAATAAAACTTCACAATAATATAGCTCTTACATCAGAATTACATATAGGCTATAATTTAACCGACATTAACACGAGCGATGCCGCGGGCGACCACTAGTATAAATATAAATATCCAAAAATATAATATGCCTGTATCCAAAACACGATAAGCTTTTATTTATTTTCTATCCTTCCCAGTTACCCAATATCCGATCCCGATCCCCATCTAGGCGCAAACAAATCGTACCGACGTCAGAAGTTTTTGCCAAACATTAGTTTAGTTTCAGTTTGCCGAGTTGTTCGTGACGTCACAATATTCCAGTCCATCCGAAAGTTACGTACGGTCGTCCAATTTGTAGCTGCATCTGATGCAGCGAGGATGGAACTTGCGTCACATGTCCCGCGAGCTTAGACCATTCGTATTGAACTACGTTCGATGGCCGCTGTGCAGATGTAGAATGGTGGCTCTGGATGTGACTTTGTATTCTGATCAATTTTATGTTCTAAAAAGAAGCAGTAAAATATTGTTAATCTCCCTAAGGATTTTTACAAACATCTTTATATGTGACAGCTCACTCTGCAAAGCCTGCATGGCTGAGGAAGTAACAGCTGCTCACGTTCTTTTGGAGTTCAGAGGAGTGGCAGAATGCCGGGTCCGCTTCCTCGAGTCGCCGAGGAGCGGCCAGGAGTTGCTTGGCAACATTAAGGCTCTAGCGATTTTCTAGTGAAGCTAAGATGACAGGAGTGATCCGACCCCCACCCCTCAACGCCAAATAGGCACCACCAGTTGTGTTGCGGAAATTGCCCATACGAATAGAAGAAGAAGTGTGTAACTTTTATTTTATTTTCTTTATTGAAGGAAACCCACAGCAATACAATTGTACATACACAAGTATTAAACATAGTAAACATTAAAGATTGTCAACAAAGTTTCCACTGATAAGATTTTACATACTTATATCGAATGAATACAATGAATATATAAACTAAAGCGATAATCAATAATTAACAGGATTAAAGCCATGTTGTTTGAAAATTAAAAAGAAGGAAAATCATCTCAAAAAAAATCATATAACTATTGGACAGACATAAAAAATACAATTAGGGTGAATTTCAACAATAGCCTTTTTTATCATATCGGTGAACTTTTTCATTTATATGTTTTTTGTATATTTTTCAGGTTTGATGTAATCTTTGGGACATTAAATATCCCCAAATTTAATATTATCAACATATCATTTAAGACTAAGGAGTAAATTTAGTTTGAATTCTGGTTTCCACCGATGTGACAATCCGGCACCGATTATTTTTTCTGTACACCGATATGATAAGTTTATCCACCGAAAAAGAAATAAAATAAAAGAAAGCGTATAATATAGCCAGTGGGTCAGTCGTTGAGGGTTCCGGGTGAACACAAGACGACGGTCAAAAGCTTTCCCATAAAGTTAAAATACGATTATACTGGGTGTAAAAGACATGAGCAGTCAAACGAAAACCACGTATTCTATACATCAAAATAAGACATATTTCAAAAAAAATATTGCTGGGAAATGATTTTTATTTTTTGGTGTTACAAAAAATTGCAAATTGTACCGCGCAATGTAAAGGGCTCAACTCGCACGCAACTCGCAAAACCGCGATAATTTTGCTTGACGGCGCACAGTGTTTTATTTCACCTCAAAATGACCACCCCCTTGATTATACCTGATTCAGATAAAGCTCTTTATTAATAACACGAGACTAAAACTCCCACGAATCTAAATAGAATAGTTTTGAAGAAATCCTGTATTACATTTTTGTCCCGTATTTGGGTAAAAAATAAAAAAATAATGATTGTGTCTAAACTATTAAAGTAGTTTTATTTTTTATATTGCCTATTAAAAGGTCTTATTGTTAACCATATTATGAGTCCTCTATGGCTGCGCTAAAGCTCGTAGAAACCGAAATAATTGCCATTTTGTGATTATCGTTTTAATTTTTTTGTGCCCACATTATGTAATATTAAAGCGTCTAATTTGCTTCAAAATCTAGTTAATAATGTTGACTACCAACACACAAAATTACAAGCTTTAGTTCCGTGGAATCTCGAATATATTAAGAATTTAAATTTACGGGACAATTTGTCCCGCAATTTTTTGAAGACTTGTAACTTTGCTATTTTAATTCTCAATAATAACATGCAATAATTTATTTGGCGCAAATAAACAAATAACAAAAAACTCAAACATCATCTGTGGTAAAAACACTATCTTCGTTGTGAAGATCAGTTGTGAATTCATTTTCTTCATTCTCTGTGCATGAAGTTTCTTCATCGACATCACTGTCATCGTCATTTAAACTTACTGAATTGTCCGGTTTTAGCATATATTTTACAGTGGCTTTTTTATTCGGTTATTTTGGTGCTGTTTTACCCGTATAGCCGATATTACAGGTCGGATGACTCGAGCACCCTGTGAAATAAGACAGCAATCATGGTATGAAGCTTACAATCTTTCCGGCTGTGATTTTCCCTTTCCAAAATTTGTTCCTAAATTCTCCAGCCAGTTTAGAGAGAACGAACGAACGAAGTCCTACGGGTAGCGCTGAATTTTCTATAATCTTCTCTCCGTGAATTAAGATTGTGTGAATGGTAGTAGTCCTAGGGTGCCAGTTGTAGGTTTTAACGTATTTGTGAGCCAGATTTTTACAAAAAGTGCCAAATTTTTTGGCGTTTATTGGTAATTCCGAATAAATGGCTACCAAATAAATAATTGCATGTTATTATTAAGAATTAAAATAGCAAAGTTACAAGTCTTCCAAAAATTGCGGGACAAATTGTCCCGTAAATTTAAATTCTTAATATATTCGAGATTCCACGGAACTAAAGCTTGTAATTTTGTGTGTTGGTAGTCAACATTATTAACTAGATTTTGAAGCAAATTAGACGCTTTAATATTACATAATGTGGGCACAAAAAAATTAAAACGATAATCACAAAATGGCAATTATTTCGGTTTCTACGAGCTTTAGCGCAGCCATAGAGGACTCATAATATGGTTAACAATAAGACCTTTTAATAGGCAATATAAAAAATAAAACTACTTTAATAGTTTAGACACAATCATTATTTTTTTATTTTTTACCCAAATACGGGACAAAAATGTAATACAGGATTTCTTCAAAACTATTCTATTTAGATTCGTGGGAGTTTTACTCTCGTGTTATTAATAAAGAGCTTTATCTGAATCAGGTATAATCAATTGGTTGGTAATTTTGAGGTGAAATAAAACACTGTGCGGCGGCCCCGTTCGTTAGTGTCCGCGCGCATCGAGTGAGCTACATTGAACGCTAACGTTTTGAAGTCATTTTTTGTTATGAAATACTAAAAAAAATGATAATGTTTCTTTGGACAATAATTAAGAAATAACGTATAAAATACGTTTTCATAAAAAAATTAAAAAAAAAATTATGACTTTGACCTTCAATAAAATCGTAACTATCAATTTCCCAGGTATAGTCTAAAGGAAGAAAAATGTTATGACGGTGAGCAGAATACATGGTTCTCGTTTGACTGCTCATGTCTTTTACACCCTGTATAGTTACATGAGGCCATATTTTTTTCTTTTGCTGTTAAACAAGTAAATTATTTTTTGTTTATTTTGTATCGCATTTCACGATTGCGTATTAACCTTTAATTAGTCGAGTCTATTGGACCCCGAACGAGATTGTTTTTATCACATTTCGACAAATATTACACTTACGCGGCCTTACGTCTTGGTACCTTCCTAGCTTACCCGCCCTTCCCGTCTGAGTGTTCCGCAAGCCGCGGCGTCAAACACACGTGCCGTACGGAGGTGCTTGGGGTCCAACAGACCCCGCGCGACTAATAGTGTAGTAGAATTTTGGTAAGTATAATGATAGGGTAGGGATAGGAAGTGGTTCCAAAGGCCGTTGTCACCTGTGTCCGAGGTCTAAGGACAGAAAAACAAAAACAAAGTGTTGTAAATGCAACAAATTTATGTGTAATGAACACGTTACAAAGGTCTGTGATTCATGTGCTTAAAAATTTAAGATAATTTTGATTACTGTTTTAGAAATCTATAATTTTGTTATTTTCTGAAAGACTTACATTGTTTTCATAATTTAGATGTTGTTCTTAAAGTTCCTTTATAAAATATATATTTTCACTAATTTTATCTATTTTATTATCAAAAGTAAATCCTGGGGTCCGTCCGGACCCCACGTGACCAATAACGTAAGTATTTAAGCGCGACTAACTAAAGGTTAAACACGTAAATATTTCTTTTTCATTTCAAGTGCATTTATAGCAATGTCAACTGTTATAGTTAATAACATTATTGTTTCGAACTTCCCACATAACTCAGTCGCACATTTTTCCTCACATCCCGATGCCCCATCCAGTTAAACTCATCGACGTGACTATCGCTTGCAGCACGTTCTACGAGGAGTTCCGAAGTTCGCGGACTCGTTACCGACGGCTACACTTCACCCCCGATTGTGCTCAACTACCTACATTAGATGGTGCATTGTGTTTAATTACTGTGTAGCTGTAGACCAGAGATTATCAAACTTATTTCTTTACCGCCCCCTTTGAAAATCAATTGGTTTTCAGCGCCCCCTATTTTTTTTATAAAAAACCACAATTTCATTACTTTAATTACACAAACACGCACAAACGCATTTATCTCTTTCGAGGCTCAATCGTACTGTACCCCTATGAGTTTTGTTAGTTTTCGAGCTCGATCAAACGTATCGTATTTTTCATACATTGCCCACTATCGCCTCCAGCGTTAACCATCAGAAACAGTGGGCAGTGTATTAAAGAGACGATACGTTTGTTAGAGCTCGAAAACTATCAAAACTTACACTAAGGGTACTGAGCAAGTTAGGACAGTATCGATGAACCACCCGATTGCTTCCGGACTGCACTAATAGCGCTATTTAACGAAAATCTTGTTACAACTTGATTGGGTACGGCGTAGGGGCTATCCTACGAAATCTATGTTAAGTAGGTATTTTTAGTTTAAATACCATCATACAGGCAGGGCAGAAATATAATTCTCATAATTCGATATTGAGTAGGAGGTAAGTTTTAATTTTAGTGAATTTTATAATATAAAGTAAATGAAATTACAAATCAACCATCGCCCCCCTAAACTACGCCAACACCCCCCATTTTTTTCTGAGCCCCTTAACGCCCCCCTCTAGGTCTCCAACGCCCACAAGGGGGCGTTATCGCCCACTTTGAGAAAGACTGCTGTAGACGGATTTGAGACTTCTGTATTCCGCGGCAACGATGGGCAAGACACACAAAAACAATCATGCTACTCGTAGCTAAACAAAGTCAGATCTAGCATCATGAGCCATGCAGTTTTTAAAAATAGTGGATGCCAGCCTGTAATCAATACAAAAGGGTCAAGTAACAAAACCTTTTGTTACCCAACGGAAATTTACTAAAAACAAGAGACTTGATGAAGAGTGTGGTGATGAGTCAGTGGTGGGAGTTAGTGTGTTCCACCCAGTACTCAGGTCCAACAAACGCAATTTCCCGAGTATGAGAAATGAAAAAATATTTTTGTGTTCATTAGTCCATTTATTTAGCCTTTAGCTATACAATAACCGACATTAACGACGAGCGAAGCCGTGGGCGACTACTAGTTTTTAATCACATATAATGAAAACCTTCGATCCATCCTTAGGGATGTTTTTATATAAAAACGAGTAGCTATAAAAACACGCCTATCTATTTATTGGTTAGTGAGCAAAACACGCAGTAAAGTTTTATAGTTATTTTCCGTGTGAGGGCAATTAATGAAGTAGAAATAAAAATACAATAAAATATAAAGAGGCAATTATATTACAAAAATTTATGTCCAAGTTGTGCCAACAAAAGATACTTATAGTAAACATGCTATCGTTAAATTATGTTACAATTCTTATTGTTAATGCCTCGGCTAATTTGATATATAGTAATTATTAAATGGAAAAGTAATATGCAGAATATAATGTAATCTACGTAAGTAAATCATTTTGAAACTAAATAAATACTACCATCTACAATTCCAATTCATATGCAATTGCGCAGTTTGATTTCGAACAGAAAGGAGTACGCAATACAAATTCAATAGAAATATTCGGTATTTTGTTGTTATGATGTTTCGTCTACTATTTATAATAGTTCTTTTTCGTTCTGGTGGCGCATCAGGTGAGGAATGCATTTTTAATATTTCTTGGTAACAAACTTGCATGTAGCGCTTTTTTTAGTGAATATAGGAAAGCATTTGACCACACTCTCACCTGATCTTAAGCGAGAAGTGGCCTACGATGTTACATGCTTACCTTGAAATAGTCTATTCACTCTTTCCTTGAAGGCACCCAAGTTATATCAGGAAACACATCAGCATGCAACAAGTTCCACTCCTTAGCTGTCCGCATTATAAAAGAGTTAGCAAATCGCTTTCTGCAGATGGTAGGGACATCAACAACATAAGGATGGTAATTTAACCTGCGTCTTGTGTCCCGGTAGTGAGATGATGCTCCAGATGACCTAGTTAGTGACCTTACGTCCCTGGAGACCGTATAGAGAAACACCTGCTTAAGCTTAAGCGAAAGCTGCAATATCTTGGACATATAATGCGAGATGAAAAATACAATTTGCTCCAATGATAATGCAGCGATCACCCGAAAGGAGACGCACTTCGTGGCTCAAAAATCTACTGCCTGTGTTCAATCTGACCACGAGATCTTATTTTATTTAGGTAGCGGCGCGTCCATCCTAGAGTAGTACCTCAAAAGACTACAGTAATAACATCACTACTCTTAGTCTTGTTTCTAGTGGTGAGTAAGGTTTTTAGAGTCCCGCGGAGTGTTAGCTTATCCTATATTATGATGGGGCCATGAGTTTCCTCCAGCGGGATCTTTTGTGTCTTCCCTTTCCTTTTACTCTTGTTGCTCTTGCATATGTAGGCCATCAACCTAGTTATATTTATGGGCTTGAAGAGCCCCGCGGAGTGTTAGGGTTTTAGGGTTGGAAGCGCGAGTAGCTTTGATATTGCAAACTTCCAATGCCTGCGGTGATTGATCAAGAAAGTCGTCTACTTGTTTGCCATCATTTAAGAGTTAGTCTGACTCAGATCACACTCAGAAATCAATCATGTCATTAGAATCGTTTGTCACTTTCTATCAAACACGAAGTGACAGATACCGACGCTCAGTACGGCGTCAGTTCTTGAGACTCGTTTTTTTTATGACGCCTTTGAGGAGGGGAAGGCTCGAATCCTGTCACTACTTTGTGGTACACGTAGTATGTTAGGTAACTGAATATTACCCAAAGCTCTGCTTATTTGTTTAGAATTACTAGCTGCCCGGCCACGCGTTGCTGTGGTAATTTCATACTACTGACCTGTAACATTGTATCTGCAGTAAAAAAATGACTACTTATCAAGATAAAAACTATCCTATCTCTCAAGTTGGATCAAACTGCACACGGTGTACAAATTTGATTGAAATCGGTTAAGTGGTTTAGGAGTCCATTGAGGACAAACATTATGACACGAGATTTATATATATTAAGATGAGCATGATTATTGTATTTAAGTAAAAATTAAAACTCCCTTTACAATGTCAATATTACAGATGACTCAGATGACCTCATCGAGCGTCCCTGCCCAAACAATAGTTTGAGCTGCATCAGAAAGTATTTTGTTTCGCACTCCTGCTGCAAGTTGCCGAAAAGAGCAATGCCTGACATAATAATACGACCAGATATCCTCGTTGTAGGATATGGTACTGCTAACGTCACTGGCAAATACGACAGTTTTGCGTATTCAGGTATCAAAGGGGATATTCTGGACTTTTAGTAAGTATTTCTATATATTTAAATATACCTATTTGTGTATTCTGAGCGTCATTAGTATTTCTTTTATATTATAGAATATGTTTATAAGAAAAATAAGGACATTGTATTGCACAAACCAAGCACTAATTTATACTTCTTAAGGGTATCAACCTCGTTCTGTGATCTGTGCTCGGCAACTTTAATTCAGATGGTAATAGGAACCATCTGTTTATACATAGTTAGCTTTTATATTAACATTTCTAGTAGTAGTTTCTAGAAGGATTCTGCTTTCCGAGTTGCCTTGGAACCAATAATCATACGTTTTGGATGTCAAGGAACTATTAGATTACAATAAGAAATTCCATATTTAGCGGACATACCGTTATAATGGAACATTACAAAAAACAATGAGAATTTTAGGTTACAATTGAGTAAGTATTCAATAGAGGCATCAAACTATGATGCCAGATGTAATATAATAATACTGTTAGACATAATAATATCTTTATTTATTTAATAGGGCGACCAACAAAACTTAAACTGGACTCACATAGAAGTAAATAGGTACATGGGAACTAGACTTAATCAAGTTCAGTTTTACTTACTGGTCGCCACTAATCTTGTACGGGTTCTCCACTAATCTTTATTGATTTCTAAGCGACATTTTGCATCGTGCTTTTTTAAAAATTCCAGTGTGAATCCAAGCACCGATAATGTGGTACTGGTCGTCAAACTACCAAAACTGACATTAACTACAAACAAAACTGCTCTGTTTTTCCATCGTCTGGGATTTGAACCAGTATCAGTTGCTGACCGCACAACGGTGCATTTCAGTAAGTGTATTTTTTTATAATTATTAAATAATTTGTCTATGAGCAACTCGAATCAAACAATACTATATGTATCATGTGGTAGTAGTAAACACGTATTAAATACTACTTTGATGATGTTGATGTGTTTCTGCAATATATGAGATAGACCATTTGCAAATTTTTCAAATTTGTTGATAAAAAAATTACAATATTTTGATTTTGAAACTAGATAAATGTAATAAACGGGAACTTAACTCTGGACCTTTCGCCATCCAGGCAACTGCTCTTCCGCTGAACCAGACAGGCTGTGAATACTTGATGAATTCACTCTAGTCTTTCTTAACATTACCAAGTTGACGTACGTCTAACATCCGATGAATTATCTTTACAATTACGTCGAGTTTAACATTCCTTCTGAATCTCGAAGGAAAAAGAGTTGAGAAATCTTGGTCACGTATCTGGAAACCAACCACAAACTTACCTTTTGCGACACTCTTTTACCGACTTCTTATTTCATTCGCGTAACTACCTACCTGGAGTATCTCACCAGCTCTCAAAAAATTAAATTTTGGCAATAGGAGAAAAATGAGTATAAAAATGTTGTTGTCATAGTTTTTTTATTTATAAATATAAATATAAAAATATAATAAATCCACGATATTTATCAAATAATTGTAAATTTGTTAGAACAGTTGTTCGAACAGCTTTACGCGATATCACACACACCTGTCATTGAGGCCATCGATCTAAGAGCCAAATTAACCTGACATTATACCGAAGATAGGCCGCGTGATGCCGGCTGAGTAGAATAGCATCACCCCATATCCTCCATTGGGTGTCGTAGAAGGCGACTAATGGATCAGCAAACGGGGTATTGATCACCTCATAATCCGTCCACCAATCCGCATTGGGCAATTGTGGTGGAATACTGCCTAAACCTCCTTCGATAGCAAGGAGAGGCCTTAGGTCCCAGTAGTGGGTTGAATTATACGTGTATCTACAAACCAAACATTTTATTTTTGCAGCGGACACGATACTAACAGCCACGATTCCGAATGTCGACAACATGCAAATGAAGGACGCATTCATTACCACTTACACTTACAACGGTTATCCTGAATTTACAATGGGAGACAATTTCTACAACAGTAAGTCACTTTAAATACACCGTGTTGCGTCATTGAGCGCGTTCTACCGTCTATACTACGGCGAGTTTTCTGAGAATTTCCCCTCAATCCCACCATTTACGTTCCTTTTGAGGACTATGCGTGATAGTTTACTTTGGAACCCTCAAACTGTGGCTACAATTCCAAAGCGAACTAAGAAATTTGGCAATTCATTTCTATGCATAACCAAGAAATGTAATTCACTGCCAGCACACGTGGTTCATCCTTACAATCATGGGTTAAACAAGGCGTGAAGAAGCACCTTGCAGGTCGGCAAGACCAGGGTGGCCAACGCGGCGGTCTATTTCTCGCATTTGGACTCCACTTCTGCTAACTATCTGGAATGGACTCATTTGCTAGACCTTTCTATATAAAAAATAATAGTTTAAGAAAACACGCTTTATGTTAAATAAAAAACTAAAAATATAGAAACTAAATGATAAAAAGTATAATTGCTATTTAGAGAAAAGCGTGGGGTGCTCAATACATTAGTTCTTGAAAATATTCGATCGGTACAATTAAATAGAGCGGGGATCGAACCAGTACCTCCCGGGTGGGAGACCGATGGGTGACCAAAAATTTTTAACTTTATTTTTCTTGTTTTAAGTCCTAGCTAGCTAGCTGGCTAGCTAGCTAGCTAGCTAGCTGGCAGCAACAAGGAAAATAAAGTTAAAAATTTTTGGTCACCCATCGGTGCACCGACCGCGTACTTTGCTTTTGAGATCGATACGAAGAGCGCACGGCTGTGGCGCCATCGACTTGCCCCAATTATGATACATCATGATAATAAATTCGAAGAATTAGAAGCGTCGGTGGCGTAGGAATCGTCGGTGGCGTAGTGCGTAAGAGCGTCGTCTCCCACCCGGGAGGCACTGGTTCGATCCCCGCCACGTAGTTACCAAAGTGTTTTGAGATTTTGAATTCATGTCTAAGTTTATCGACGCTTTTACGGTGAAGAAAAACATCGTGAGGAACCCTGCACACAACTATGAAGAAATTCTTAGGTTGTGTGTGAAGTCGACCAACCCGCACTTGGCCAGCGTGATTGACTAAGGCCTAATCGCCCCTAATGTGGGGTAGGCTCGAGCCCCTCGTTCGGTGGGGACATTATATGAGCTGTTGATGATGATGATGATCGGTGCACCCACCGCGTACTTTGCTTTTGAGATTGATGCGAAGAGCGCACGGCCGCGCCGCCATCGACTTGCCCCATTTATGATACATCATGATAATAAATTATATACTTACCTAACCTATATTTTGTTTTCAGATAACGTCACCAAACCTTATTTGCAAAAATTTTTGTCAAACATTCCGGACGCTGTACAGCACATCATTCAAAGAGTGACTCCTTTCGCTCTTCATATGTATGTTAAGTTTAACATCTGTGACTTTAGATTGCCCTTAAAAGTATATTTACAGTAACGCAAGTTTTCTGTGCTCTTAAAATAAGTATCCACGGCCTTGATCATTACTATTTAATAAATATTCTTATTAAATAATACAACAATGAGCTACTGTATTTCATTCAAATAGATAACGACTTTTTAATGTTTATTAGAAATCAAAAACGTTAGGATATTTTAATTTACTTAAACTATTATTATAATAGGAAAATAGGAAAACCTCAGTTCAAAGTTTACTCCAAAACCTTTCTTACTTTATACTTATACACTATATGTATATGTGGCTATGTACATTTCATATATGGCTATACAGGTTGAATTTTTCTAGTGGGCCCTCAGGGCCAAATCCTAAACTATAAGGTATATCGAAAAATTATCAAAGAAGTTGCGAGCCAGCTTTTGATGAAAACCAAAACTGCATCATTGGATTTTTGAAAGAAATAATGATCATCTCTTTGATTATCGCTCCAACCAAGGTGGAACAAGAAATATTTAACATTTTCCATTACTTCCCAGAAATCGATCCTTATTAACAACACTATCGAAGGGTGTAATAATACAGACTGTTTTTTTTTTTTCAAAATAATTGGGTACGATTCCTGGCTAGGATTATTGATTTTTCAAAAATCCACTTATGTAGTTTTTGTTTTCATCGAAATTGGGCTCGCGACTCGTTTGAGCATTTTTCGACATTATAATTAAGGAACGATCCTTATAGTTTATGATTAGGCCCTGAAGGCCCTCTTGAAAAATTCAGCCTGTATACCTACACTCAAATTTTCTGGAACTGGAAACTTACATTAATAATATGGACATTGGCTTTCACGAAAAATGCAGTTTTCAGCATCAGCATCCATTTGTAATTTGTTTAATTACATTTAGGCGCCATTTTAAATATTGCGTGTCTACAGGCACATTGGAATCAACCTGTAAAAAATTTTGTGGCATGATTTCTATCTTAAAAGTACTTTGATGTCCCGGTAAAGTATCGTCTTTGCTACTTTCGGCGATGAAGCAGTATGCAAATCAACTGTTAATCATGGGTTTGCAGAATTCAAATGCGGCCGTGTCAATCTTAGTGACGAATCTCGTGATAGTCGTACGTATACCGCGCCTGTGAACAACTACGACATAGATGCTGCGCGCTGTATGATTTATACAGACGAGCATTTATGACCTATCGTTAGATTCGGGTACCTTTATAATCATAGGCATGAGTCCTATACATTCAATCCCACAAAACACTTGAGTGTGGAAAAACTGGATTTGAAATGGAACCCTTGTAATCAGTAGATTTGACATCGACGAGTTTTTAACGGTGTTTGTAAGACTATAATTTCAGTCGTAGAAGCATAATGTAAATTATATTCCTGTACCTAATTAAATGATTCAAAAAACTATCTACAATACCCTCAAAGCTCTCCAAGATATTGCACAAATGGCTACACCCTCAGACGATGTATGCGTAATGAGCAAATCGTTTAGAGTCATGACGAATGAGCCGGGGCATGCACCGCCATCATTATTTATAATGTAACCAACAACTCTAGACCCCTGGAAAATCAGAATATCCCTCCAGTCCTCGATTTAACTACTTACAAAATGAGACATAGGGCAGGCCTGCTAATACTGGAGTGTGAGTAAAGAATTGTACAACATAATACTGAAAAGATTATTCTTACGTACTCTGTGGTTGAACAAAGGTTAAATACATAATTTAGTGCCATTTCTTTTACGGATTAATGGCATGATTTTTGGGTTTAAATCTTTTACTATCATAGACTTGAAAATTCTGCAACGATATTAGCATTATGTTCATTACCTTCTCATGTAGATCAGATTCTTATATTATTAAATAAGAAACTTCATTGTTCCGGTAAGGAACTTGAAACTGAAAAGTGTCTAAAGAGTTCAGGATTCTAACCGCTTCTGTGGTTTAATTTTAACTAGCCTATTGTATTTAAAAGTTTAGTATGCTGGCTAAATCTGTTTTAATTTAATCCTACTAATATTATAAACGTGAAAGTTTGTATGGATGTATGTGTGTTTAATACTCTTTCACGCAAAAACTTCTGACCACTAGTGCTTAATAAGTCACTTTAACATTTAAGCAGAATCAAATTATGCAAACCGACAGCATTCCCGTTTTCGGCAATTTATTTAGCATTTGAAACAGAGTTGTAACGGAACAAACTGCCGCCGCCGCACGTCCGCCTGCTTCGCACACCACTCACGAACTGATTTGAATTTGGAATTCTCTCGCTTGGTTAGCGGTTTTGTGGCTGTTTAAAACATCCCTTTTCTGCTTTAGTATACTAAATAAATTTAAGTTTTCTTTTTACTTCTCAAGAATGGCAAGCATACAGCCCGCAGAATCGTAACCAGTTACAGTCGCTTATAGACATGTATCACCATAGTGTTATATGTACATAAGACAGTAGACCAGGCTACCAAAAACTGTCAAATTTCTTCAATAGAGTTTGAACCCATAATGATCGTGAAGTGAGGTTCAAAATTGATTAAAGAAATTTGACTAGCTGATCAGCTGTTGTATGTACAATACCAGCACTGCCGGCCTGTTCACTAACTTTTTTTGATAAATGAAAGTGATAATCACCGAATGAATTACATATCCATTGCTGTTTTACGTAAGCAGCGTCATAATAGCGTTATAGTAAAGGTATAGGATTAGTAAATAGTTCGGTGGCTATCACTTTCATCGGTCGGAAAAAGTTAGCGCAGACGGCTCTCCCAATCCTTTGAAACATAACTAACCCAAATGCCAAGGAAACATGTAGGCTATTTTTTGACTGTAGTCTTCTTTGGGGCGTAGATTCTGCCCTAAGGGTGATAACTAGATGTTACTGGACTTCTGTCTTCTATAAGGTGGAAGCTCTATATAAGGGCTATGGGTGCTACGCTTTCCAGTGGCTAGTTCGCTGAGTCTTACATTTTAGAACTTCAATTTCAGTCTATCTTACGTATACATAAAAGTGTAATACTGTAATGTGGAGTGTGTAAATTACTGGAAGTTGCTTCCATTTTTTTCCGGCAAACAAATTCGGTCGAAGAAAAAAACATCCTAATCTTTCACTGCTTGTTTACTTAGAAATGCTAAGGCGCTTCCGCGTAGGAATACTAATGCGGTTTCCAAATACCTCGTAAAATGTCTTAAGTCTCATTGTGAAGTATTTGCAAATTTATACCCTGTTACGTAAGGTCTAAGAGTCAAAACAAAAGCTTTGGCTAAGGAAGCCAAAATTAATGGAGTGTTTCACGGTTTTTACTTCCCTCCCGATCTTTGACTTTGAGAGATTTAGTGAGGAATTGTAGACTTTTAGTATTTGTTATTTAGATTTTTAAAGCAGATTAAGAATTGGGATTTTATTATTTTCAACGGGACAATATTCTACAGTTAGAAGTGGATGGTGTTTTCTTTAAAATAAAGATTTTATTTCTGAATCAGTTAGATACAAATATTTATTCGCAATAGAATTATAATAATTTTGTAATAAATGACGGTGTGGACCTACCGTACCACTTGCCATACCTCTTGTGGTAGGGTGGTTTTAACACCGTACCACTGAGAAAATAGAGTGAATGAATAGTGAAGAAAGTTTTAAGTAAAAAAGGTGACAAGTGTTTCCTACATAAAGTACCAGGCTAACATAACTATACAGGAGATGGCTAATTAATAATTATAAAAGAAATAGTCGTTTATAGTTATACCTACACTAATAAATTGCTATTAGCTGTGGTGGCATATGATGAGACCAAAGATTTAATTATAATATCTAAAAAAAGAATGTATTGTATTTTTTTAGATAATCTCCTATGTGAATCTCCTGTATAGTTATGGTAGCCTGGTACTTTAGGGTTATTATTTTAGTATTTGACGATTTAACACGTTTGATAAATTATTTTCTCAGTGGTACGATTTTAGACCCACCGTACGACCAGGGGTATGGCAAGTGGTACGGTGCTTCCGCCACGATCAATGTGAACAATAGCAAAATTGCAAATAATTGAGAATCCAATCAAATCCAAAACCAGTATCTTAAATACTTAGAAGTTAAACTTACAACGTAATGGAAATGAATATGTGAGGCAAATGACTAACATAGGTATAAAACGAACTCGAGAATCACTAAATTCTATATGTATATAATACATTATGTTTTTAGTAATCTGTTGCCTTTGTCTTTTTGTATAACCATAATGCTGAGACCCACTCAAAAGACTGTGCATTATTCTATCATTTTTAATAATACCTATAACTGAATTTAACATTACTCAGTTACTACATGAATGCCTCGTTCAACTAAATCCAATTAATTAACTTCACTACAATATTAGTTAATCTATTAAATAGCCAGAGAGACACGTTGCCACGTGAAAAGAAAGTTTCGAAAAACAAAATGAGCCAATTTAGAGGCGACTCGGGCAAAGTTGCCCGCTAATTGAATTGGAGTCAAACTTGCAAGGTGAAAGCGACGTAGCTAGGGGC
The DNA here is from genome assembly GCA_955850985.1 of Elophila nymphaeata. Classification (NCBI taxonomy): domain Eukaryota; kingdom Metazoa; phylum Arthropoda; class Insecta; order Lepidoptera; family Crambidae; genus Elophila; species Elophila nymphaeata. The sequence continues at coordinate 8,818,230 of OY039086.1, read as the reverse complement.
GCTCGTGTCGCGGGCAACTTTGAAAAATTCCTCACTAGTTTGTTTCACTGTAACTTAATAAAAACTATGGACCAGCCAAGTTAGGGATTAACTTTCGGAAACATTGCACGGTCGCGTCGGGAAAATTTGCCGTCTGTCTGTTTTGTAAGTATGAAAAATTTTTCTCGAGTTTACGTTCAACTGCAGTTTGATGGGGTTCTATTAGGTTTACGGCGAAGTTTGTTCTGAATGATCGAAATTGTACTGTTTGAGATGGGAAACTGAGTTCACAAGCACAAGGAAAACTACTTATGACAACCGACACCCAGTCGTAGATACTCAATTCGAATCTAGTCCTATCAATGGTAAGTCTGTAAACAGATTTGTGTATATAATGTTCACCGCAATGGTCATGGCTATTGTAATGAGAAGAATAAGTTCTCCTTTATAAATGAAAGACAATTCAGGTAACTTGAAGACACAGTCGTAGTATCCACCAATGTGACGGCTGCGTTTCAACGTCATATTATTATCCTGTTACGACTCTAAAACAAAATTTATTACTATTAGGACTAAGATCAAAATGCAAAAATGGACTTAATTATTTGTAATTATTGAAGCTTACAAAAAAGGGAAATAACATCACATTAAAATATTCTTTAGGAAAAGTATCTGTAAAGCAGTTAAATATTGACTTTAAGTCCATTAGTGATAGCAGCGGCAGTTTGTTTCGAGCTATAAAATTTTGCAGAATGTTTCATTTTGTGAAGAACGCATCAAAGGTCGGACTCAACCCGCGAAATCGCGGTTTCTCGCCGATTAAAGTCTTTTACACCAGGGGCCAGTGTCCCTTTTTAAATGCAAATATCAACAAAAAAACTGATAGAATCAACTCAGCGAGTCGGTGGGTTTGTTGTGAAGACTCAAAGTTGAATTTGGGGTAGATGTTGGGGACGTGTAATTTTGTGATATATTTATTTGCGAACTCTAAATTTTATTGTTTCTACATTTAACCTACAATCTACGTCTCAAATAATTTTCAAAGAATCCTACAAGATTTCTAAAAGTAAGCATATGTACATGGTACAATAAACAGGAATGCACATTTCAATATCTTCCAATTTTATTGACATTTCTTTAAGTTTACCACTTTTCTCGGCTTCCTATCCCCTGGAGTAGACGCTCCAACTCGTTTGATGTATTCATCCCGTCCCGGCACTGGGGGGTGAGATAAAAGTCCCGCTAATACCCCCACGGGATCTCACCACTCGTTAAGTGAAAACGCTTCGACTCTCCAACTGAGTTAGCAATTTTAAAATCAGTTGTTCTTTATTTACTTACTTTGATAGACTATAGGAAATTGCATACAGACTTTAAAATACATAAAAATAATAAAAGCTAACAAAGAATTCCTTAAAAGTAATTATGGCAAAGAGTAAATTTTACAAGAGTGTCAAAATACTTTCTTCTTCTAATTTCTACCTCTCCTTTCTCACAGCTCTTCTGTTTAAGAAATTTAAACTTTTTTACTTATTCCAACAGTATATGAGAAATTGCATCCGAATTTCAAAATATACAAAGATATGCACAAATATTATATTCTAGTAGCTTAATCCAAAGAATTGCTTAGTTATGTGCAATACATAAAAAATATGCGGAGATGAAAACTCTTATCATTTCAGTGCGGGTGTCGGCTCCATCGTGTTGCAGAGAGGAGCCTGTTTGGGACTACATGGTGTAGATGACATAAGTTTAATTTATTTTTTATATTTTAAAAAGAATTGTGTGTGTTCGACAGTTTTGAAATAAAATTAATTGCTTAAAGATATGATATCACGGACCGTGGGAAGCTAGCTTCAGACTTCTATTCTCAGAAGAAGTCATGTTTCATCACACAGCACCTTGAACACATACAATTCACTTGCCCTAGTTATCATTTTGTCAAGGAGACCATAACTAGTAATTTTAGAGTTAAAATTAATCCCCTTTAATTTAATCCCCAATGTTTCTTTGACTAAGTACTTGATAAATATGAGGATACATTGCTCAAATAATCTTCATTATCAAAAACCTTTCCTTTGTCTTCTATCAACTTTCGCTAATTAAACCATAACGCTTGCAAAACGATATGGCTTGCAAAACTTAACCCTAGTAAATTTAAAAATATTTGCACTCTCCTAAGATAGGTAATATTATTACATTTTAAATTCCTTACACCCTCCCCGTTGAATACATTTCAATTGGTATTTACCATCTAAAATAAAAGAATGCATGAACAAAGCAAATTACACATTGACGTCTCCTTTAAAAGGACGTTTACAAAATATCTCAGCATTTAGTTCACAACACGTTGGGCGCCAAAGCATCTCACCTGAACAAATTGACAGCGCCACCTTGTGTCGCGCGGCGAAATTGCGCACCGGGGTGACAGTCCGTGACCAGACTCCGCGATGAGAGGACGTGTCACGCTTACAGCTAACGAAATACACTGTGAATTCGTACGCTGTCTGGGTTTTGTATGAATGTAATTTGCGTTCGAATAGTTTGCGAACAAGTTGAAGTATTGGTAGATAGTAATAAGGTTCGGGTTAGGTTTATCTTTATCACAAGGAAATCGTGAATTTTATTATTAGTAAGTATCGCATCTTGGGTATGGATTACTGTTGTTACAAAAAATATTTTCATAGTTGAAGTATGATTTTAGTAGCTAAAAAAAATTTCACTATCATTATAGACTTTCATATTGACTATTATAGTACCTACCTATCGGAAATATTTTTATCAGATATAAGGCTATAGAAGGTTAAGATAATATAATAATAATAATTCAGGATTCAAGCACCGAGAAAACCACAGAAGACTAACATCATACATCTGGCGGCACTAACAAAGGCATTGAAATACCTAATATGTTCGCATTCGTCCGCATTCCATAGAAACTATTTTAGAAATAAAGATAAATAACACCTAGATCTATGGAGTCAGTCAGATCCCTTGCTTTTACATTTGCGGCTTGAAAACTACATATAGGTACTAAACATAAATAATTTTAAAATCTGTGAAACTCATATTAAAATGTAAAATTTAAGAATGAAGTAAAATACAAAGACATAGTTATATGAGCTTATTACCGTGCCTTTGCCTTCCCTTAATAGGGACAATTTAAGAAAACAACTACAGCTTTTCAGCAAAAATTATATATTTTTTTCCCAATATTTAGAACTAATTTCATTATTTTAAAATCCCTTACTAAATCGGTTATTATTCTCGGTATATTGAGTGCCGGACTTATTTTAGAATATAAACAAATAACTAAATATAAAAAGCAATTCGGTTGCATTTCCTAGATTGTCTTTTGCTTAACTGTAAATATACTTTTAAAGGCGATCCAATGTCGCCGTCGTGGTGGAGTGGTCAGTATAGCTGCCTACACATCAAGCGGTCCGGGTTCGAATCCTGGTAGCGGCAAATATTTGTGTGACGAACAAGAATATTTGTTTGTGAGTCATGGTTGTTTATATATTTATTTAAGTTTATTTATAAAAAAACATCTAAAATTATTATGTATAAAAAAAATGTCTTACTTCGGGCTAGATAATTTGTGTGTGCGTGAAAATATATTATTTTTACTAGCTGACCCGGCAAACGTTATTTTGCCTTACAAAAATGATTAAATTACTAAAATGGCTATAAATAAATAGGGGTTGGTGATAAAAAAGTAAAAAATTGGGGATATATACTTGATAGTGCTTTTGATATTTATTAAAGTTATTTAAAAGGCTTGCCAATAAAAATACATTTTATAAATTCACTTTATTTATCACCTTATTAAATTATGGCAACTTTACTAAGAGCTCCAAAAAAACATTTTTTTTTAAATTAAAATATATCAGTTCAAAATATATACTGGAACTAAAACTGACGGTGAAGCTATCCATTCGTCGAAACGACGGGCAACAGCTACGTATCTCAAAAACCATAACACTTACCTTTTCGGTGCATGCACCACGGCAACGACCTCACCAGCAACTGAGTTGACTAGCCGAACCACGGCATTCGGATGCGGTACAGCTATATTACTTTACGCTACCCGTCGATATTAGGAGGTTAGCTATCTAGGATTAGGAATAAAATCCGGATTCATATTTCTTCAAACCGCACCTCAAGCCTAAAATATAGTTTACATCAGGGGACATGCTTTCCTACAAGGCCATTAAACCATGGTTGCGAAGTCCTGAAAAATGGAAAACCATTGGAATGGTTAGGCGTTTCTAATTCCAACGTCGCAGTTATAACCAGTGGAAGACACTTCATACTGGACGAGATAATCATACATATACAATAATACCAAAAGGGTTTGAGTAGAGACTTAGGTAACCCTTGGTTGTACATAAAGTCACATCTGGTAGTTGTTCTTAACGAGATAATTAACTACATAAAATAAAAAAGTGTTGGGAATTTTCGGCAATATTCCCAATGTGCCCGAAAGTTTACTGGGCACATTGGGAGTGGAAAATTCCCGAGAGTGGGAATATTCCCAGATGTACATCACTAGTCATGGCTTTAACTTTAGTCCACGTTTTGTAACGAGGAGAGAGTGGCGCAGAATATTTTGCCGATATTGTCACAGATGATTCTATAAATATTAATAAATAAATAAATAAAAATAAAATCAGTTTATTTCAGACAGCAAGTGTCCATAAACTCCTAATTACATGATTGAAATATAATAAATTAAACTAAATTAAATCACATCAGGCAAAATTAGGCTGGACTAGTCCACCAGTTTAAAGTCGCTCAGAGAGCTATGGAAAGGGCTATGCTCGGAGTATCTCTGAAGGACCGCATCAGAAATGATGTAATCCGACAAAGAACTAGAGTCACCGACATAGCCCACCGAATTAGCAAACTGAAGTGGCAGTGGGCTGGTCACATTAGCCGCAGAACTGACGGCCGTTGGAGCCGTAAAGTTTTTAAGTGGAGACCGCGACTCGGTAAACGTAGTATAGGATGACCTGCGACAAGATGGGATGATGATATGCGTAGGCTGGCTGGAGTAAGCTGGATGAGTGTGGCCGAAAATCGGAAGCAGTGGCGTGCATTAGGGGAGACCTATGTCCAGCAGTGGACGAACATGGGTTGATGATGATGATGACGAGGCAAAATTAAGTCAAAAAACAAAATAAAACCTTAATAGGTTACTTCTATCTATCATACAAAAAAAAAATGCTGTGATAATAGTATCAATAGTCGAATAAAGATATTTTTTATTGGTAGGTTCATATTTAGTTTTTATGAACAAGCGAGCAGTTATAGCGGGTTTCTATATACCAACTATGGATTTTTTGGTGAACCTTAATAAGATAATCAGAGAGCTTAGATTAAATCAAAAAAGATCAGAGAGACATTTTAGTGTTGCATGTCTATAGGCTACGGTGACCGCTTACCAACAGACGGTCAGATACTTGTTTGTTACCTTTTATTTGTGATACTTTTACTTTTTCGTATAAGTCGTATAGAGGAAGTCTTGTAATCGTCAAAAAATTGGAGCTCTAGATTTTGACGGATTTACACGTTTTGGACCTCCTTGAGTCCAAATATACCGTTTTTGGAATTATGTCTGTGTTGTGCCTGTGCGTTAGCACGATAACTCGAGTATGCAAACTTATTGCAACCAAATTCAACATGAATGAACGACATCAAAATGAGTTTACAACGGAATTCCGAAATATGGTTTGTCGAGTCACGGTGTCGATTTACGCGTTTGTAAACGCAAAAATAAAATTATTCCATAACGTTTTGTTATTTTACGTCTGACCGAATAAACGATTTACTAAGTTACGAGTGTTCGAAACTACTGTAGACATTTTCATCACTGATTGAAAGAACGAAGTTGTGATGAACGTTTGGTCGAATAAACGATACATCTTTTATTAAGTGACAGTAAAAATCTAATCCCGAAATACGTTTGATTAATTAAAAAATTAACGCAAAGAAAGAAATACATTATACTCACAAACTTTCGCGTTTATAATATTAGTAGAATTTAAAATTAAGAAATAATTATAAAATCAATAAAAAAAAAACTTTTAAAACAATAAATTCTTTCGATCAGTGATGAAAATGTCTACTGTAGTTTCGACCACTCGTAACTTAGTAAATCGTTTATTCGGTCAGCCGCAAAATAACAATACGAGTTTTCGATTTCCCGTGAATCGATAAACCATATTTCGGAATTCCGTGGTAAACTCCATCAAAATATAAATTTCTATCAAAGCTTCACGAAAATAACCCCAGTAGTTTCCAAGCTACGTAATTTTTACTTTTTAGTATACGTAGTATAAATGTATGACATTACGTAGGATGTATGACATCAAAATATAAGGTTTCTATCAACTTTTGAGCTGTTTCCGGTATACGAGAAAGTCGAGGGCGACCACTCCCGATTTTTGTAAAAAGATTCAATGTTTTCAAAAAGATAAATCTTGAACTTAACTGAGAAGAAATACTGTAATAAATCCACTGAATAAATATTTTTTCTTTTCTTTCTAGTTATTTGAACAAAACTAATTACCACCGTTTTGATTAAAGATGACTATGATTTAAAATGATTAAAATCGGCGATCCGTCGTTCACGTGCGGCCTGTCTCGCATCCAATCGTAGAATGCCCAACAAGATGGCTGTATACTCTTTGGATGGCTTTATAATTTGTTACTGTTTATCTTTGTAGAATGTTGTTTAGCTTATTAGTTTTATTGATAATGTTGTATGTATCTGCAAAGACATAACTTTTATGCTAAAATATTTGCATACATTTATCTTGTTAATGTACAGTCGAACCAACTGAATCATGACCCACTTGGCCGATAATTCTTTTAGAATCATAAATTTAGTTAGGTTTTCTTCGCTATCACGCGTGTTGCACTTAGTACGTTTTAAATATGAATAAAAATGCGTCATTACGGGTCAGAGATCTACGCAATTTTAATCTTTCTTATCACTGCACTAAAGTCTCAATTGGAATTTTAAATAAGATGACGTTCATAATCTAAACTCTTTTCACTACTGAGAAAATGGAATAACTATTATATTTTTAAAAATAAAATGACGTTATGTGTCAGATGTCAAGCAGTAGTCTGAACAAATTTTAAAAAGCCATATTTATTTGACACTGTCAGTGTCTAACAGGTTTGTTACTTAGAAATGTACGTTCAAGCGAATTTCATCCTACTTTGTACAGAGTGACTGTAGGAAAATGATCTTAAGGTGGGTCATGATTCAATTTGGTCGACTGTACATTCATATTGTCGATGGTGTATCTATTATAATAAAAAAGTAGTGCATTTGAAAGAAAATAAAACCAACATTTATTGTACGCACTCAAGTTATTTTATTAATACATTACATTTAAATCTAAAATATAGTATCATAGTCGTTAAATAAATCGCTGTAGAAATCAAAATCACATATTTTGTACTTCACGAACATCTGAAGAGTGAATGGAATAAATCCGTCCAGAATATGAAGAAGATCCATCGGAATGTCTGAGAAGACCGACTGGCTGTATTTTTGTATTAGTGGTGATGTACCTAAAAAAAAAAATACATATACAGAGTGTAAAAGACATGAACAGTCAAACGAGAACCATGTATTCTGCTCAACGTCATAAAATTTTTCTTCCTTTAGACTATACCTGGGAAATTGATAGTTACGATTTTATTGAAGGTCAAAGTCATTTATTTTTTAATTTTTTTATGAAAACGTATTCTATAATTTATTTCTTAATTATTGTCCAAAGAAACTTTATCATTTTTTTAGTATTTCATAACAAAAAAGGTCTTCAAAACGTTAGCGTTCAATGTAGCTCACTCGATGCGCACGGACACTAACGAACGGGGCCGCTGTCTGGCAAAATTATCGCGGTTTTGCGAGTTGCGTGTGAGATGAGCCCTTTACATTGCGCGGTACAAATTGCAATTTTTTTTAACACCAAAAAATAAAATCATTTCCCAGCAATATTTTTTTTGAAATATGTCTTATTTTGATGTATAGAATACATGGTTCTCGTTTGACTGTTCATCTCTTTTACACCAAGTAATTATAGAGGCTCCATTACATAAATATAATTACATTTATCCTACTAATACATATAGGTATTACAAGCTGTTCCGGCCTCGCGTTGCTGTGGTAATTTCATACTTTTGTCCTTTTAAACTGCAGTTTTAAAAAAAAAGAGGACTACTTATCAAGATAAAAACTGTCTTATCTTTCAAGTTGGATCAAACTGCACACGGTGTACAAATTTGATTAAAATCGGTTAAATAGTTTAGGAGTCCATCGCGGACTAACAACGTGACACATAATTTAATATATTAAGATAAGCGCGAAAGTTTGTCTGGATGTATAGAAAAAAACTACTTAATGGATTTTAATGAAACTTTCCATTAATATACGCGTAGCTCATACTTCAGAATAACATATTATATAGGCTATAGTTTATATGTACTGATTCTGCGCAGACGAAATCACGGACAGAAGCTAGTTATAAATAATTGTGACTTAAACAATCATTATGAGTTGGTGCAACAACAACTTTTACCCTCGTAGCGATAAGACTACCAATTGTACACTTTTTTCCTTTTGTTTATGACTGTTCTTAACAACGGTTAAGATTGCGTTAAATTACTCAATACAAATTTTGGAACATCGTTTCAAACCCTTAGGTAGTTAAGTTTTGGAAAATCCTTTCCGGATGCCTCAGTCATAAAAACTATTTGGTCTGTTCAGTGGCCAGAGCTGTGCTTCAAAAAAGAAGGAAGCTTTCAATTCAACTGTTTGTTTTGTTTATGTGTTTCTCTCTCTCTAATAAGTTTTTTCTCTCATAAGGTGTACCGATTTTGATGATTCTTTTTATATTCAAAGGCTAGTGCTTGTCATGTGCATTTAAATTTGAACAAGATCTGACGAGTAGTTAGAGTTATTCCTAAGTAGCAGAGTACTGTCATATTTATATAAATGTTGTGCATACCTATAATTTAAATGCATACAAAAAAACCTCTAGTGTAAAGATCATAAATTGTAATTCTCGTATGTATTTAGTTGGTAAGCCTGTTCAAATAAATAAATAATTAATGCGTATTTCCGTCTACGTTGATGACATTTTTTTACATGTTTGTCTATAAGACTTCGAGATAGTTTCCTGAAATGTCCTATACTTACAACACTAAAAAGCTAAAAATAAATTATTTTTAAATAAAAAAAACCGCCTTTAAAACTAAAAAAGGATCTAGGAGCAAGATCAAAAAATTTGATTTATTTAAACATAATGTTTTTATATCACCGCATTTAGTTCAAAGACATTTTTACTTTCTCGCATACGTAGTATAGAGGAAGTCTTGTTATCGTAAAAAAAATTCGACCTCGTGATTTTGACGGATTTACACTTTTTGGACCTCCCTGAGTCCAAAAATTTTTTTTTTTGGTATTAAGTCTGTGTGTGTCTGTGGCCTGTGCGTTAGCACGATAACTCGAGTATGCTCTAACTTATTGCAACCAAATTTAACAAACGTTTATAACATCAAAATATAAGGTTTCTATAAAATTTTGAGCCGTCGATCACGAATGTTAAGCAACCAAGTGCGCGGTCGGTACTCGGATGGGTGACCAAAATTTAACATGCATGTATGACATCAAAATATAAGGTTTCTTTTAACTTTTTAACCGACTTCAAACAAAAAAAGGAGGAGGTTTTCTATTCGCCTGTATGTTTTTTTTTTGTATGTATGTTCCGCGATTACTCCGTCAATAATGAATCGATTTTGATGATTCTTTTTTCGTTAGGAAGGTCATACTTCAAAGGTGGTCCCGTATAAATTATACCGAAATTGGTTCAGTACTTTTTTGTTGAAATGATAATTTCATTGGGGATGAAACAATGATATCGTCCACGAACACAAAAATAATGACAAATTTTTTTTTGAACTTGCTATTACCTAATATTGAATAGTGAAATTTTGGTTAGTAGGTCCAATAGTCAACACATAAACTATGACAAATGATTTTATGAACTTAAGTTAAATAACTAGTTTCTCTTCAAGTTTCATAGTTCATGTACTTACCATTAAAACTATACCATTCATTCCGAATGAATGGTAGGCATTTGTAATGAGCATTTGTATAGGTCTGAGACGTGATATTATTTGTGAACCGACGTAAAAAAAAGAGGAAGTTCTCTATCCGACTGTTTTTTTGTGTTTGTTACCTGATACTCCGTCAATTATGAGTATTACGACTCGATCTTAGTGATTCTTTATTTAGCTACGTCAAAATCAGAGATGGCCCGTATAAATTGTATCGATATAAATTCGACCCTTTATGAACAGAACATTAATAACAACAAAAAAAAATTGTTTGCGTTTCCGTTAAGTTTTAATGAGCACCTATCCATTTATCCAGTAGGCCTATCCATTTTCAATAAAATATACTTAACTAGCGACCCGCCCCGGCTTCGCACGGGTGCAACGCTTATGTTAATATGCATGTATTATACATATAAACCTTCCTTAAGAATCACTCTATCTATTAAAAAAAACCGCTTCAAAATCCGTTGCGTAGTTTTAAAGATCTAAGCATACATTTTCTATATCACTATTCTTATGTAAATTATTTAGATGTTAACTATGTTCTCTAGACTAAGTTTATAAAGAAATAAATTTTATCTTATCTTATCTTATAGGGACAGACAGACGGCGGATAGCGACTTTGTTTTATACTATGTAGTGATTTCCACTAAAAATAATAAAATAAAATATTTTTAGCAAAAAAATAGGAAAACCGACTTCAATGCGTGAAAATTTAAACTAAAAAGTAAGAAATAAATAATATTTTTATGAAGTAGTTGAAAAGAGCGTCATAGAAAACCAAGGAAAGTATTGATACACATTTATAATTCTTTATTTATAATTCATACTCCGATATATTTGGAGTCGGTGCCAGCCTAAGCAAAATAAACTTACCTAATAGATACGAACTTGATTAATCCATTAACTATACATAATAATGAATGCATAATAAAGATTAGAAATAATCCGCCGCTCTGTGAAGTTCGAAAATTGCAAACACTCCTCCTTGGCTAGCTGGCACCGGCTCCAAATGTATCGGAGTATGAATTATAAATAAAGAATTATAAATGTGTATCAATACTTTCCTTGGTTTTCTATGACGCTCTTTTCAACTACTTCATAAAAATATTATTTATTTCTTACTTTTTAGTTTAAATTTTCACGCATTGAAGTCGGTTTTCCTATTTTTTTGCTAAAAATATTTTGAGTCGTTTTGGTATACGAGAAAGTGGGTAATTCATCAATTCGTCCCACATACCTACGGCCCATTTGGGACGAGTTGAACAAAATAAAAATAAATAATATTTTCGTTGTGCAACTCGTCCCATCTCAATATTAAATTGAGGAAAGATACAATTAGTAGCAAAAGTGTTAGCGTGGAAAAAATAAAAACGGGTTTGTTAGAAAATCTTTCATGATCACAACCATACTTATTATAATAATTCATAAAAATTTAAATTATTTAAGAATAAAAAATATAAACGGAAAAGTTTAGTTTTAGTTCTAATAGGTTCTTTTAGGAGTTGTTATGAGTAGGTTCATACGATATAACTAAAATCACGTTTCTAAAATCAGTCATACAATTTATTTAAAAATAACAAATTCTACTTGTTTTATTTCCGACTGTCATAGATGTTAGAATAATTAACAATAAAAAAATCAACAATTGTGAAAGATACATTTCACAGTCATACAATTTATTTAAAAATAACAAATTCTACTTGTTTTATTTCCGACTGTCATAGATGTTAGAATAATTAACAATAAAAAAATCAACAATTGTGAAAGATACATTTCACAACTACAACTAAAAGTATAAGTCTTTCTAAGATGTATCACATAGTAATGTAATTTAAAATTGAAAATAATTATTAAAAGTTGTTAAGATTTATAATATTTTTTGTACATCAGTCTTACTATGAATTAAAATGACAAACTTTTTCCTCTTTTAAATTAATGGCCATCTCAGATTATGCATTGCGCCAACATCAAGTGAAAATGTACATACATAAAGTAACCGCCAATTGTACGATAGATTTAGTTTAAGATGGAGTCTCTCAACATGTGTTTTTGCAACAAGAACTCTCGGGAGAAACTCCTAAAATGACAATAATTCTACACATATTTCTACAGTAATTTCAGAATTCCCGAGATCTTTTAATATTTCCACAATAAATTAACAATTTCTTGGGTTTCTCTCTTGAAAAAATGCTTTTTCAGGAAGCCACGTCTTAACAAAGTAATTGCTAAATTTCGTAACCTATTCTTTGCTAGGACTACGAGACATAATATGCAGGAAACCATCGGCCATTACATAACGAGGTAGATGTGCTAAAGCAGTACATTTTCGGATATGTTTTTCACGAACTGCAATATATGTATTCAAATTATTATTTTTTTTGCTTTAATCTACAACCTTATTACTTCAAAAGTAACCGACATAACCATTGTTTAATTTCGTCAACTGAACCCCATACATCTTTACATTGGTCACAGGTAGATAATAGGTACCTAAATAATAACTAAACCTGGATTGCCAACTCCCTTATACTAATAAATGTAGTTGTATGATAAATAATTTGTTGAGTTATTCATCTATGCTTTAGTATACCTTCTGAAAATAGTTAAATAATATCGTGTGTGAATTAAATTAAAAACAATTATATTGATTATTTTAATTTAAAAAAATACACTTAGTCTTTCTATGACAAAAAAAAATCAATCTAAAAAGATATATTTTATGTGGGTATTTTCGTACTCACGGTACAATGTGTTGATAAAGGTTAAATTTCTATACAGAAATTAGCTTGGGACGAATTGCAGAACAGATTTTTTATTATTTTTGGTTTTCTTCATCTCGTCCCAAATGGGCCGTAGGTATGTGGGACCAGATGACGAATTACCCGAGAAAGTAAAGGGGGGATTTTTTTTTTAATTACGTACTGTTTAGAACTTTGGGTCCGATTCTGAATTTTGGATATGGTTCCTCAGAATACGAAGCTATATAAGCCTGTTTCATTTGCAGGTTGTATACACCAGGTATCGTCGCTGTTGCAATGGGTTGTGCTGAAACAAATGCATTGTTATCATTCATCATAATATCAACCAAGAATTCACGAGCGAGCTATATGGCCTTCGCGCCATTGGCTCGATACTTGACGTCGCGCCGAGCCCAATTCATGGCATTCACAAACGCGCCAGCGAGCCCTTTCATTTGAATCATATTGAGTGTACGCGTCGACAGCACCGGACGTATTCATAATGAACTTCGATTCAGAAGATGAGTTTTCTTTATGGGCCATAGCGATTTGTCTAGTGTTAAAAAAATCTTATCAATGTTAAAACAAAATGGCGTCTTTGGCTCGCGAGTAACATTCACGAACGAGCAAAACGTATGGCGCGACGGCTCAGACCGACCGGCCCGTTGGTTTTTCGCATTCACGCGGCTGGCCAAGATCCATCGCGATGGATCTTGGCGCGGTAGGAATAACATCGAGCCGAGTCAATCCATTTGGACCAACAGTGCAGTCACATTCATGCCAAATGGTACGATGGATCGCTCTGGCATGCTAGTGAATGGCGACTATAAGGATTTCCAACTTTATAGGTCCTGCGCCGCCCGCATCCAGTGGCTTCCTTTATCAGATCGTCGGTCACTGTAGTTTGATGTATTTATTATTATCATTATTATTAAGTGTTTTCATTATGAACACAAACATGTTTTAAACAGTACATGACTCCACCAGCCTTTCCAGGTTGATCGCCTTAAGGACAGTAGTGATTAGCCTTTTATTTCTGTGATTAAAGTTTGCTGCAGAAGACGTGTACAGCGACACCAGCGATTTCTTAAGACAATGAGGACGTTGGTGGGTCTTGTATATAAGGCAAACCAATAGAGGAATTCCATTAGACAGTAGTACTATGTCATAGCAATGCTCGGGCTTGTGCATTCACAGTTTTATATTGATGAGAAGTAGATAGACATTAAGTACATTATCATACACAATGTACTTACGTCAATCTACTTCTGATGCTGCCCGTAGGTACCTACTGAATACATGTAATAACTGTAGTCGAAAAACCTAGTCAATAGAGAGATTCATATTATCCTTCGGCTTCTATTTAAATTAACACCATACAAACCTCACCTTTTTTCTACGTTGTGAAATGCCTTACGCATACCTCATGCCTGGGAAGACATGAGGTTATGTGGGACTCTCCAAATGGATGTTGAGCCTTCTGCAATGCCGGCTCAACATCCATTTGGAGAGTCCCAGTAAAACACAGCGATGCTTCTCACATATGCCTGGGAGCGAGCATATCAACTACCGCCCCATTCTCCTCGGATGAGTTGGCAGCGGATATGTCACCCCCGGATGGGAACGTGGGAACTCTTGCGAACACATCCACGACTACAAACCTCACCTAACTTACAAAAAAGGATATAATGCTCACCAAAAAAGTGTAAAGTCTCACTAAAACTGGTTTTCGGTGAGCCAATGTATTTTGCTGAGCACTGTATTATTTTTTTGGTTAAGGGCTTGCATCCATCGAAGTACCGATAGTATTTTTTTCGCTGTATTGTTGTTAGATACACATGTCAATGTACTTACTTAAATTTACTGTACCGTAGTCGCTTACACAGACTGGTTCGAGTCCGACGCGGTTGAACAAGAAAGTCACTTTTGGGCAGTCAAACCTCACTTTAGGAAAAAGTACAGTTAGAACAGCATTGTTTGTTTCGCGGTTGATGCTGCAAATAATAAAAGTATTATAAAGCTTGGAACATAGAAATGGTAAAAAAGGTACGCTTAGCCTAGTTCTAGAATACTCTGCTAGGAATGTAATAGATAGCAAGCAAAATCCATTCCGGTATTCATTTTTGGAAGTCGGTGAAGAAAGTCCTGTTGCATGACCGAGTCACAAATAAACACCTACATACTGTCATGCTCATAATCTCAAACCCCTTATTATAAAACATGGTTTAAAACTAATGTTGTCACTTTTATCTGCTGAATGAAAGACAGAGTTAGCAACACTTTTAAGCCACGACTATCTTAAGTCCACGTTTTTTAAAAAGGAGGAGAGAGTGGCGAAGAAATATTTGCTGATAAAGCCATAGACGATTCTATCAATTTGTGTATCAATAATTGAATAAAGGTATTTTTTATGGTTAGGTTCATATTTAGTTTTTATAAACAAGCGAAGCGGAGTGTTATAACGGAATACGTAGTACTAACTATGGACTTTTTGGACATCGTTTAACAGAAATTTGGTGAACCGGTCATCAGACAGACACTTTAGTGTTGCATCTCTTAAGGCTATGGTGACCACTTACCAACCAACACCAACCTTACCAACAGACGGATTGTATAATTGTTATTACCAGATTGTCTGTCCACCTTTCACGAGGCCTACCAACTCCCCGTTTCCCGGTAGGTGGTCGCCACTCGAGGACCTTTCCTCCCCAACGGCTGTCAGGCCTCATAGGCCTCTCTATTGATGTTTGAGTGACCTTGCGCCTTCTTTTAAGACCAATTTTAAACAACATTCATTCAAAGAATCAAATCGTATAATATACTTACTGGAAATCCAAAATTTTCCCATCGAAGTTCCTCACTATGAGAGGGTTAAAGAAGCAAGTGGTGTTAACGTTAGGTAATGGTACACGAAGAATGCCTGGTCGTGTGACTGCCTCTGGCATCTCCTCATCAGGAAGGCGACAATGGCCGTGAGTGACAAAATAGTTTTTGATGCATGCCAAATTTTTCTTAGGACATGGGCGCGTGATTTCACCTGGAAATAAAAAAAATAATGTTGTGCATAATTATTCGGATGATAATATAGAATGCGTACCGAGCGAGCAACCTTGCTTGCCTTGTTAATGCATGGCGAGTGTATATAAGTATGTTTGTTGGGCTGTCTTTTTAAATAATGCCAGTTTTTTTTTGTTGAATAGTTGTTGTCTTTGATTTTTTTAGTAGAATATTGTATTATTTAGAAAAAAAAAAATGTTAATGTAAGTTTTTTTTTCAATAAAACGGGATAGGTGTAGTGTGTGACGCGCCTCTCCTGACTTAGCATAAGTTAGGCTAAGCATTAGATGTAATTAGGGTTAAGTTTGTTAGTAATAAACTAGACGTAGTGACAAACACTTGTTGTTTCATTAGTTCTCCCAGGACCCCACATTGCAAATCCATTAACATACGAGTTAAACAAAAATAAACTTTAGTATGTACGTACAAAATATTGTTAAAATTGATTTACTCACATTGTGATTCATAGAGAATACTCAAAAGGATTGCTATTACACAATAAAAAGAGACTTTGCTTGATTGATCCATTGCTGCGAATTATTGCTTCTTTAGTAGACAAACTATTCATGAAAATGTAGAGAAAACCTAGCTTATATACACATTTTTGTTTAACTAAAGTATGTTACACAGTATCGTATAAATTTGCATAAGATATGGTTAGTTAATAATTATTTATTCTGTTTTTATATGTATAAAAAAATCGAGAGTGGTCTCCCCTTGACTGTCTCGTATACCGGAAACGA
Organism: Elophila nymphaeata; assembly: GCA_955850985.1. NCBI lineage: Eukaryota > Metazoa > Arthropoda > Insecta > Lepidoptera > Crambidae > Elophila > Elophila nymphaeata. The sequence goes on along the minus strand of OY039086.1, from coordinate 8,801,570 downwards.
CTCAAAAGTTGAAAGAAACCTTATATTTTGATGTCATATATTTTTGCTGTGCCTGCTGCGCCTGGCCGCAGCATAGCAACAAGCTGAGCGTGGACCTCATTGTTATGACCAGCGATGTGCGATCACTTTTATGGCCCAAACACTTTTTTATTTTCTTTTATCAATTAGTTTAAGTTTAATTTCTAGATTGTATCTTTTTTTTACATGTAAGCACGTCACCTGTTTTGTAACAATAAGTATATTTCTATTCTATTCTATGCATGTTAAATTTTCGGTCACCCATCCGAGTACCGACCGCGCACTTGGTTGATTAACTTTCGTGATCGACGACGACTCAAAAGTTGATAGAATCCTTATATTTTGATGCCTTACACGCATGCTAAATTTGGTTGCAATAAGTTAGTAAGCATACCGAGTTATCGTGCTAACGCATAGACACACAGGCATAATTCCAAAAACGGTATTTTTGGACTCAGGGAGGTCCAAACGTTTAAATCCGTCAAAATCTCTAGCACGAATTTTTTGACGATTACAAGAGTTCCTAACTACGTATACGAGAAAGTAAAAACATATGAGATGATAAAATAGATACATTAGTCTCAGAAGAAATCATTAATATATCGTTTATATGGTCTCATCTCTCATATTTTTTTTTAATATATCCTTTGTCTTTTCTTGTCGCTATGTCTTCTTTTACACGTATCGTATTCTCATTGTATATAACCTTCCGCTCAAATTAACACTGCGGGCCATGCTCCTCAACGCTGCCATTTCTGTAGCATTTATTTTGTTCGTAGTTTATAGATTGGCAATGAATCGAGTAGGGTGTCGACAGGTTTGTCGCATGGCTTTCCGCTACTAACAAACAGTTCGTATATTGTTAACAGCACACCGTATGCATCACCCACGTTTCTCGACTATGAGATTGTATATCCCGCGGAAATGCGGTGGTCGTGGCTTCTTAAACGCCAAGACATTGCATAATCGCGAGATAGACAATCTTAGGGAGTATTTTCTCCATGTCGATATGGGGATTCATAGAGATGTAGTTGCTGTTGACAATGGACTCACTCGTCTATTTTAAACTGGCGCAAACCTGTAGTACTTAGCACTTTGGACCGCAGCGTTGTATGGCAAAGCAAAGAATTACATGGCAGATTCTACCGAGCTCTCCATGGGCCCGACGTAGATCTACTAGCCTCAGTATCCTGGCTCCGGTTCGGTCAGCTTTTTGGTGAAACCGAAGGTTTTGTCTGTGCAATTATGGATAAGGTGATGATGCCGAATAACTACCGGAGGTTTATCCTGAAAGATGATGGCACACTGGATATTTGCCGTGTGTGCCATATCGCCCGGGTGAATCCCTCAGACATATAATCTCCGGTTGTCCTCGCCTCGCAAATGGCGAGTATTTGCATAGACATAACCAAGTGGCCAGGATAATACACCAACAACTTGCTTTAATATACAATCTTGTGGCATCCGAGGTGCCGTACTACAGGTACGCACCAGAACAGGTTCTTGAAAATAGCCATGCCACATTGTATTGGGATCGATCTATCATTACAGACAGGACTATTGTAGCCAATAAGCCCGATATTGTATTGATAGATCGACAAGAACGTCGCGCAGTAATGTGTTGATGTCGCTGTTCCCCGTGACGACAACCTTGTGAAAGCTGAAAAAGATAAAGTAAACAAATATCTTCATTTAGCTCACGAGATTGTTGACATGTGGGACATCGATTCAGCAATTATTGTTCCGATAGTCATATCTGAACATGGACTGATAGCCAAGAGCCTCGATAAACACCTTAAGAGGCTCGCATTAGGTAGTTGGATCAAGAGTCAAATGCAGAAGGCAGTACTTCTGGACACGGCCCGTATAGTGAGGAGGTTCCTGTCTCTGGATCCTTAACCACCGGTAGCCGGGACCCTGATCTTGCTACCGATGGAGAACTGCAGTTTTGTATTTTTAAATGTTATATTTTTTAGTGTTTATACATTGTAAAAATTTAATATTTAGAAATATAATTTTGTATGTATTTTAAATGAAATAAAGGAAATAATAATGATAAAATCATTTATTTATTTTCTTCTTCTTTACGTACTGCGTAAACAGTCCCCTCACACACATGCGTTCGGCCCCGGTATGGTGTCCGTTCGCGCTCCCACGCATATGCCCTAGTCTATGTCTAGGGTAGCGTGTGCACCTCCCTCTCTCCTGAGGGGGCTGCTTCAGATTGCCTTATAGCCACTTGGGCAATAGGCAATAGGGGGTGTTTAGTCGGTAGGAGTCCGACATAACCCTGGTGCCGGGGTCAGAGTATCCATGTAGCATTCACTTCCTCCTTCCCTCGCTGCCCGGAAGGTTTGTTTTTTGCTGTTTTGTCTTTCACTCCTGCCTGTGGGGGAGGGAAGGGGAATGCAGCGGGGAGGGAGTTAGGGGAGAAAAAAAGCCATACCAGCCAGTTGTTTCTTTTTCTAGACAGCTTCTATTTGTTACCACGCTTGCAGCTTGTCAAAGCGAGGGTTCATAGTGCGGCTCTTCATATCTCGCATTATCTGTCTTTGTAGACTTCAGTTCTACTTCCCATCATGTGAATAGGAGTCAATCGCTTGACCTTATTACAAAAAGGACACTTTGGGACTGACTTAGCTATCCGAACAATAACGTTGTTAATACTTTTAGGCGACATTTTGAAAAATATGGTTTTTTAAGCTTGTCTAATAATAAACAAGCTTAAAAAGCCATATTATACCACCAATCAAACGAAAATTATATATTTTCAGTAAGTGTGTAATACCTGCTTTATATTCAACGCAAACTGTAACTAATTGCACAAGCACCTTCAATCAAAAATAAACATTAATGTCATCAATGCGTTATTGCGTCTTTAAAGTGGATATTGCCATAACGAGTTGTATATGTATCTCATTTCGCATTATTTGTTTTATATAAATAAAGAAGTTCAATGACTTAATTGAATAATTGCCACTTTTAATTAATCATCCTCTATTGAAAATTAAAAATAATTTATTGCCTTGTTTACGCTATTTCTGTACACTAATAATACATGTGATATTAACTGTCAGTGTACACTAATGTTTTATTTCTGTTATTATATTTTAATTGCAATAGAATGATATGTTAGCACGCTAAGACTAATTATCTAGTGCAATTAGTTTTCACACTTATTCTATTTAGCTCACATTACATAAATAATATCAATAAGAACTTGAACTTGAATGAATTCATGCCATACTAGATAACTTATAGGTACGTAAAAAATAGATATGTTTAAACTAAACTTATAAATACATGAACGACCATTTCCGTGTTCATTACATAAACATTTTCTTCTTCCAGAACCCGAAATGCTGTGGTGAAGTGGTCAGTGCATCGTGGTGGAGTAGTCAGTAACTGAGGCAGCGTTCCTGACCACTCCACGGCGTATCTAAATTAGGTAGAATTAACACGTTAACTGTCGAATGTACCTAAAATGGTACACGTCGCGTAGTTTCGACAAGTCCGTGTAGTTAACGGTACACAGCTCCTTTTCACTTAATTGCGCTCTAACTTTTATGTGTATTTTGTATAAATTTTGCACCTCCATCTCTCATGAGTCTGCTGAGGGGACGGCTGCTTCCGATAGCCTTATAGCCACTTTGGCAATAGGCAGTAAGGGGGTGTTTAGTCAGTATGAGTCTGACATAACCCTAGGGGCCGGCCGTTAGGGTATCCATGAGGATTCACCTCCTCCTTCCCTCGCATGTCCGGAAGGTTCTTCTGTCTGTCTTTCGCTCCTCCCCTTGGAGGAAGGTCAGGGGGGTAGGTCAGGGGAGAAAAAAAAATATATAAATTATATTCTAACTGGTATCATCGATACCATGACAAACGTACCTACTGCATCAACTCCAAAAAAAAGCGAGAGCAGGCTACGAGGAAGATGAAAATACGAGATTATATGTATTTTTAGTCATTTTAAATCAAAATATTACAAAAGCTGTCTTGTGCTTTGGGTTCGTAAATTTTTTTGTATGGGGACGTTAAAGGTTTAAAGAAAAATGCAATTTGTCAAGCTCAAGCACAATTCAGTGGAGCTTTACATTCTGTATTTTGTTCAGTCTTTATTCCCAAGTAACAGGATTTAAAATCGAATAGCAATGCAAAGCTTGACATGCAAGGGACTGTACTAAGCACAACTGATTAAACACAAATCATCACCTTTATGAATTGAACACATAAATTAAAAAAAAAAAAACAAGTATTTTTATTTGCCATTTCGTATAAAACTCACAAAAACTCACTCACCAATAATACTCATGTCAAAGTGTAACATATAAAATTGTATTAATAAATATGTCACAATTATGTTACATTCATGTACTGTCACGCTCATTATAGTCAAGAAGGGTTGAGCAGAGCTTTATGTAACATTTGGTTACACATAAAGCCACGTCAAGTCACGGTAAAAAAGTCAAAAAACTAAACTTCAATGAACTGATAAACAAAAACAAAGACAGATGTGGGTAAAATTACGTCATTAAACCTTTACAAAAAGCTTCAACCAATTAATACTACGGTGTCTTTGCAATACCGTTTTGAAAATTAAATGTAAAATTTCGCTTCATAAAGTTCCTTTTTGACGTGTGACATTAAAAAACGAATTCGTGTCTAGATTTATACCAGAATCTTCTTCTAAGCAACATATATGACGAACCGACTATGTGGGACTCTTACATAATCATCGTATTGTAATAAGAAAAAATCGCGCGATTCTTATTCTTAAGATTCTGGGTTTACGCATGCGTGAACAAAAGCCCCGCCTTTAATGGAAAGAGATAACGAATGATCCTCAGATTCTAGCTATCGGTGATATCTTTTTGATCTGGTTTCAGTCAATCTAGTTTAATATAGTACAATTAATTATACAGACTGTAGAGTATCTTAGGGCTCTGCGTAGCGTGTTGAGCACTCTTGTTTACTCGAAAATAGAGTCTCCTTTGCGTTGGTCTAAGTTGGGTCACCAAAAACCCTCGAGTTTGTGTACTTTGAAAGGTCACGGTTACTGCAACGGTTTCTATACTTAATTTATATAGAGATTTCTGTGTGTTACGTCTCAATAACTCGTATATTTCTAGCTTAAAAGTTGGACAAAAGCCCAATGATGATGATGTTATGACTTTCATTTTATGTTAATTCTGCGATATTTCGGTCACTACGACCTAGGATGATCAATGGCGACTAGTCTCAAAGTAAATCCTATTGAAGCCTTACGTGTACTCGTCTATTTGGGCACTGTCTAATAACAAAGAATTGTCTACAAATTCATAGATTGGATCATGTTGATTTGATGACATCTGGGTCGAAAATAATAGTAATGTTACAAGCCAACTTTATTTTAAAGTAAGCCGTATTGTCTTACTCTTAAGAGATTGAGTTGCACTACTCACAACATAGTTAACAAAGGTTTATTGTGAGGTATCTATCTATGAATTTGGCGTTTTCTATGAAGCTACATCTTCATACGTATTATCCATATATTTTTTATGATTTCTTAGTAACATCTAAAAATATTCTTAGTTAAATAAAACGATGTGCATTCAGAAAACAAATCCGTGTAGGTGTACTTCTTTATCACTCTTAAAATATATTTAATTTAGCTAACAAAAAAAGGAGAAATTAATAAAAAAATTAAAAGTTAAAAATACAACTTTTATTGTGTTTGTTGTAAATAATTCCAACTTATATTCTTATTGATAATTTAATTAAAGGAATTTCAATAATAATAGAATTATGGAACTTGAGGAGGTCTCTAAGGAACGACTAATCGCTAGGTCGTGCGGTCATGAAAGTTAAGTAACCAAGTGGCGGTCGGTTCTCCAATGGGTGACCGAAAATTTTTCAAATCGTTTTCGCTCCGTGCTTCGGAAGGCACGTTAAGCTGGTGGACCCGACTGTCGAAAGATAGCAGTCATTGCCATGACGTAAAAATCGAATGCCAAATCCTTAAGCAGTATTGTCGATATCAAGGCATACTGCACCGAACCGAAATAAATTGGGAACATTAAATATTTGAGGAAAAGCAAACCTTTAATCTACATACATCCTACATACAATCAGCATTCTAACCCCAAAAGGGGTTGAGCAGAGCCTTAAGTAACATTCAGTAACACATACAGCTACATTGGCAATATGGATCACGTAGTGCCTCAAAAGAGTCGCCTCTATAAAACAGCCTCCAGAAGCATCAAACCCAAGAAAGTATAAACCATTCAGTGAACTAACAAACAAAAACCAATAACTCAAAATTCAGCAGTCCGAGTATTTTTATAATTTATTATCTATTAATGAAGAATCATCATCATCAACAGCTCATATAATGTCCCCACCGAGAGGCTGAACCTACCCCACATTAGGGTGGATTAGGCCTTAGTCAACCACGCTGGCCAAGTGCGGGTTGGTCGACTTCACACACAACCTAAGAATTTCTTCATAGCTGTGGGCAGGTTTCCTCACGATGTTTTTCTTCACCGTAAAGCGTCGATTAAACGTACACGAATTCATAATTTGAAAACACATCGTTACGTGGCAAGATTCGAACCGGTACCTCCCGGGGGGGAGACAACGGCCTTACGCACTACGCCACCGACTCTTCCAATGAAGAATAAAACTATTAAAAAATAAAAATAAAATGCTATTAAATAAATTCCAAATCAATTCGAGCACGGGAAAGAAGAAAATATTAAAACTATTCCATCCATTAACATTAAAGGCCGGCAACGCATTTGCGATTCCTCTGGTGTTGCAAATGGTCTGCTATTTCCATCAAAACAATCTTTATCAACTTCCTAGTTATTTCTAGCTTGTAAACATCACACACATAGTATTTTCAGCTTGACAGGATTCGATTAAGTCATAAGTGCATGGTCTTTAAAATGTCATTTTTCACGAAATTAATATTCTCAAAGCTGTTTGAAGGATATCTCTCAAAGGTACTTCGGTAAGTCATCTTCATTTTTCCAAACTGCAAACTTCAATTCATTAAGCAAGAGAACTTGCCGTTTTAATTAAAGAAATTCGCTGGAGCCCGCCCCGATGCCTTAACTTACTGAGACGTGGTTGGCTTATTTTTTTTTCGACACACTCATTCCCGCCTCTGTGGCCCTCCCAAACAAACAGCCAAGTACTTTGAAAACAAAATTTGTGACAACGCAAAAGGGGCTTTAACGAAGCGCTCTAGGACGCACACTCGATTGTAAGTTCAAAAGACATAAGTCATTTTACGAGTGAGCTGGCCCTTTCAGTTCATTTCATGAAAGTAGAGACAGTGGAAGCTCAGTCAGTCTGCCGCGAGCTTCGCGAGAGTTTAGACGTGAGGGGAGGTTGCTCGTTCCCGGCTTTCCGCGGAAAAGTTTTCGCCGACGCGTGTGTCGTGTGCGACGTAACAATTAATTTAATTCGTGAATTTTTGCTGTAAGGTGGTTTGTGTTTACAATAAGGTATGTGTGTATTGTTATTTCCAAATAATACACGTTACATTAGCACGATTTAAAACTTGGAAATCTGTCGAATCGATGTATTATTAACATTTGAATGAAAGCTACTTCCTAACTACCTATGAATATTTTCCACAGTACTCATCGGATTGTTTTTTTAAACCCTACATATTAATGTCCCTCGTCACTGGCTTCTTCAAAAATATTTAAAATTACAATTATAATGTTGTCAATTTTAGAGCTTTCTCGGAGTGCCTATAAAATTAATTGTAATTATCGAATTGCGTAATACTGCTAGGGTATTATAGCAAGGTTAAAATAATCATTCTGTTATCAATAGTTGTTATCTTTGCTTTTTTTATTAATTCTAAATCGTCAATCTCGAATGTCATAAAATTTTGAGAACAATTCGTGCAGACAGTTAATACTCATTACATTAAACGGAGTGTTTACATTAACTAAAGAAATTATTTATCATTATTTTTATATGTACTAATGAGGATAAAACTATTATTGAATAATTTTTAAAATATGTATATAACTAAACATAGTTAGTACCTACATAAACTTTAATTAAGAATTATAAATTTAAATACCTTGGACTGCTCAAAAAATAAGTCCTTATTAAAACGTAGTTCATTATAATAATAATAACATCAACTAAAATAATATAAGTCGGCAAAAAGAGCAGAGTCTTTTCTTCGATTATATTTATCGAAACAGATTTAATTATACATCAATTTTATTTTTCTGCACTTTTGTGAACTCTATTACGCCAAACCTCTTTGAGCGCAATATGTTTAAAAATGGCTACTAACTTTTTAAAGATAAAGATAAAGATAATTTTATTTGTCAGAAACATGTGTGAGTATGCTATACATAGCTAAGATTTACAAGCTTATCATTTTTTTATTCGCGTATTAATGTTTAATTAATTAATCAAAACAAAATTGAATCTGTCTAATATTATTTTTAGTTGTCACTACATTTAGTTTTAGGAAAAGTTTCTTACGCCACTTATGGTGCTATATATGTAGTTTTTTTATATGAATGTTTTTTGAAATGAAATGATTTTTTGAAGGTTTATGACAGTTTATTATCGGCATCTTGCTTTCTACACAAGCATGTTTTATTTATATTCAATACGTACATTCATTGCCAACTATACTTACCTACATATAAAAATATATTTAATAAAAGGAAAGGAAAAATATTTTTTCTCACTCCTTCTTCCAATTTAAAGAGACTAGATGATAGAGACTCCCGCGTGCAGTTGTTTTGTAGACTGGTGACTTTATTAGAAAAAAAAAATATTTTAAAACAAAATCGAATAAAACTTTTTCCTTTGTTAATCGCAACTTTTCCTGCCATATTGTTTTTCACAAAATAGTATCCAAACTAAAATTATAAACCTGAAGACTTTCTTATTTATGGAAAAAATATTTTTGTCTTGGCTAGTCCATTAATCGAGGAAGGCTATAAGCTATATTTGTTTAAAAAAACTCCACACGCGGTAATACAGCAATATAGTTGATTTTAAATATGTGCTTTTTTATTTTTGGATGAAATTTTTATAATTTCTTCTTACACAACCTACGTTTGTTATGCATCAAGTAAATTTTTCGTATTCATCGTACACAATTAATATCTACACGAAACCGATATACCTTTGGTTAAAGCTAGCCGATAATGACCTTTCGTTATACATAGAGTCGTTCTTGTTGGAAAGTCTATTTAACGTGGGAGGCTGAGCTATATTTGTTTACAAAAAATCTCCACACGCGCTAGTCAATATAGGTGATTCAAAATACGTACTTGTTTATTGTTGCCTGTACAAATATTTATAATTTCTTCTTACACAACCTACGTTTGTTTTGTATCGACTTAATTTATAGTATTAACCGTACATAATTAATATTTACCCGAATCCGATATACCTTTGGTTAAAGCTAGCCGATACCGGCCTTTGGTTATATATACATAGTCCCGCTTCTCTACTGTAAAGATAGGCACATACTTCTTTCCACAACTTTCTATTCTTAGTTTTTTTCTTTCGCTTCTTCTCTCGGATCACATTCCTCATACATACTTGGTGATCTCGAGTATTTTTGACCGCGACCTTGCCGATAGTGTACACTTATAAAACACAGAATCTCATAAAACTATTGATTTTTCTTAACAATATGCTACTTTTTCTAATATGAGTATTTAAATAGAAAAATTGTGGTGATATGTTTTCGTATCTTAAGCGTGTGTGATACCTTAAGATACTATAATATTTTATATACTGATATCTTAACATAAAACATTAAGGTATTATAAGCGCCATTCATTAACCTTATTAACGTCTAATTAGGATAAGTATTTATTTGACTACATACACACTTACACAATACTTTCCGTTTCCTTGTACCCCTCTCCCCCTCGTTTTCCCCCGCAACATCGCAATACAAGTGCACTGAGGCCGAATAAAATTCCACTTAAAATTATAAAATAACGAATTACCTCGCCGCAAGTGTCTTAAACAAACCAAACACCATTTTAAAACCAGTGCCTACAGTCCCACTATAACGAAGATTTGGAGTTTATAAGTAAGCTGGTTAGCCGCCATTGAAGAAAAAGGTGTTGTGCTTATTGTTATTACTTCTTCCTCTTTTTCGAAACGCCCACACTGGTTTCTTCCTATCCTGATACTAATTGCAGGCGACTCTTGCTGCACACCAACATAAAATAAAATACACTTAAATTTCATTTAATATCAACGCCTCACTTAAACTTTATTACAGGAGAATTTTCGAACTTTCCACAAAAGTTTTCCTTTTGAAAATGCACACTACAATTTACTATTGTCTAAAAAACTTGGACATTCGTTTTACGAACCAAGACTTAATTCGAACGAAGCACATTTACACGCTCTATTAAATTTTACTCATCTTTCTTTATCTGTAATCAACTTATGAGAACACTTTTTAAAGATTGAAAAAAAAAACAATATGTAATTATTAAAATATTTAATAACATTAGGTAGGTAAAGATACTCACAACATATCTGACATCTTATATTAACATTACTAAAAGTTTATTTGAACTTTTTTGTATAATATTTAAATTATACGCAATTTAAAACTTAAAAGCGATAAAATTCATACTCTTCGTTTTGCAAAATTAGATTCTAACTCCGAAATTACAAATGTAATTTTGCAAATACGAAATAAATAAATTGTAGGCTTCAGTTAAGAAGGTCTCTTGCACGGCAGTTGAAACGTCCGCGGTATAACTGGCTACCGTTTTTTGAATAACAGGATCTGAAAGATAATAAGAGAAATTAATATAAAAGATTGATTTGACGCATTGACTGACATTTTAATATACATGATATGTGCCTCCGGCTGAGTCCACACATTCTTGGCTAAGAGGCCGCTTAAAACATTGATGTTTTTTAAACTTTATTTGGCATTATTTGAAATAAATCAATTGTATAAAGTGATAGCTCCCTCTTGTATTATGTTTGCGGTGACGGGGTGTCATGTGTTCAATGCGTCCAATGTAACTATTAACTCATTGTTACATCTTAAGTAACCATATGACAAGCAAATGAATAAATGAAATGAAATATTTGAAAATGATACCAAATCAAACGAAATGAAACGAGAAACAAACAAAAAAAACTATCTTAGTTTTAAGTTTGGATGAAGGTTTATTACTGTCGACTTCACCACGACGGCGTCAATGAATTTAAATGCATAATTACAACATAAATTTAAAGAACAAAATAAAAATAAATTTAAATAACAAAATTTGTTATGCATAATTTATATCAAAATATATTTACCTGGATTTTTAGAAACTTTAGGCCCAACTTCGAAAACAGGATTTGCGCTTATATAAGCAGTAACCCTGGCTTGTTTCATAGATAGACCGTAGAAACTGAATGGGATCACTGCAGTTAACACCATCGGAGCTATAAGTAAACATATGTATAATATATTATGTTGCAGGCAACCTTATAATACGGCGGTATTACAAAACGGCGCGCCGATATGTATTGTTTGTGTACTGTAACTAATTAAAACCGTTCGTTCAAAAATTCGCAGTGGATTCTATCAATATTAGTCGGCATAATCCACAGAACAGATAAAAGAGGTTAGAAGTCGTATCAAGCGATGTTAATACAGGAGCCAGTGTCGCCACACGCGATATAATATTTTTTCAATTTAACAGTATATTTCTACTTACCGGTAAAAATAAATGTCTCCATTAGTAAGATGATGAGTCTTACTTTGCTTCCTGCCAGTTAAAATAGCACAAGACGGTGTTTTAAATTTATTTTATAAATATTTTTCCTCTTCGAAAAGTATGTGAGTGTTTACTCATATCCAGCGGCGCGCGCGACCCGCCTACTTACGACTTCTAACCTCTTTTATTTATTATGTGGTATAATCCAATGGAAATAGCTTATTATTTATGTTTTATTGGTATGTACAGGTTATTTTTTATTACCAAGCGCAGTTATTTTTTATCACACACCACTCTCACACACGCTACAATCCGGTGATCCGTTCGGTAATAAGGTGTGTTATAAGATAAGGTTGAGACTGATACAATTCATAGCTACATACTATTCGAGACACGTACATTTATAATTCCAAAACGGTTGAATAGACACAATAAAGTAATAAATACATCTCGGAATATGCAATGTAACATCTCCAAATATCGAAGCAACTAAAACTAACAACCAAGATCATAATCAAAAATATCTTAGCAGTCCTGGTAAATGTTTAGTTAAAATACTGAATGATCCCCTTATTTCACCAATAGTTGTAAGGTTCTAAGGTTCGTATTTATAAGGCGGCTTCTTCACCGGCTCTTTTCGGTACGGAATCTGTCCCTTATAAATTCTTTACCGAGTGCATGCAATTACTATATATTTGGTACCCCGAGCTGGTAATTTTGGTGCCCCGAACACACCGAGCTGTAAGGAAGGCGCCTAAGGCTTAAATACGCGCGCCATTCGTTACTGCGGAAAGAGCAAGACAGATGCTCGTTCAGTGGGTATAGAAGACAACACTCTCACGCTATCCTGAGTAAGGAAACAACTAGAGTGAGACTTATCAATACGGATGAAATCATGAGTGAAAAAGTGAGGTTTTATTTCTATACTGAACTAAGATACAGACCGTATGTGACTTTCACAAAGTCAGCAGCACGTATTGCCTCTTGTCCCTGGCGGTGAAATTCAAAATAACTTATTTTGGAATCAACGCTTATTCTCTTGAAATCTACAGAAATAATTAGATTGCCCGTTTCCTTGTTGATGCTGAAATAGAATAATAACATATTATTACTTAATATTTATCATTTCACAAACGTTGAGATAGAATTTGCATTTTTGTTGGAGGAATAACAAAGTTACTGAGTTTCTCAAGGTGTTTTAGTAGACTTATGAACTTGGCTTTCATAGTCGTAGCAGACGTATAAAACATGGGATAATGGCGGTTTTGACACCATGTAAACGTGATATCATTTGTATAGTGTCAAGATAATACACTTGATATAATAGATGAAGGAAGTTTTTGATATCAGATAACTCAGTCAACATTATAGATACTGAATTATTCCGAAAATAATATGTTTAATGCAGCGACACTCACAACTTAATAAAATACACACGTTGGTAATAATAATGTGCTTTCCAACACCGGTGTCATTCTCAAACACCTTCTCTATTTAGGGCAGTTTGAGTAAAATGATAGTACCTAATATATAATGCAAAAGACTGTCATGCTTATAACCTGCCGAATCTCGCAAATTTAGACAGGAGAATCCCTTAAAGGTGCTCGTGGTTTCATATTAAACCGAAACAACAATTTAGAGAAAAAAGGAAATCTAATGATTATAATAATATATTTTCACGCTCACACCAATTATCTAGCTCAAATTATTATTATTTTTATATTGCGAAATGGCAAACAAACTTGCGACCCACCTGGTGTTAAGTAGTTACCGTCGCCCATTATTACTATTTCAACTTTTATTTTTAATCTTTTGTACTTATGTGTATATTGCGGTACCCTTATAGGGTTCATGTTTGACACCATATTATTGGGACCACCTATGTAAGCATCATGAAAGCAATAAATGATTGAAATTGAAATTAATATATTAGTACTTTAAAACTTTGCCCAGTACCTCAGTTGATGTCAATTGACTTTGAAAAGCAATCCATATGACATATCTTGGTTAAATTAAACACTTACTAAAACTTATCAACGTTTCCTTCGAGACCTTCTATTTGCGAATCTGTCATAGTTACCGTAAGGTTAAATTTCGACAAATACAACACTGCCCTTTCTCTATATACCTTTTCCTTGTTGTTGTATTTGTATACTGGTACACAGTGTCCATTGGTGGAGAGAAAATTACGAATACAATCTTCATTGCCGCCTTTACAGGGGTAGTAGCAATATTCTCGTCCATCATTTTTTTCGTCTTCATTTTTCTTACTATCTTTTTCGTTATCATCTTCTTCCTTGTCATATCCCTCGACATCATCTTTTTTGTCATCTTTATGCTCATCGTCCTTATTTTCATCAGTTTTTTCTTCTACATCTTTTTTGTCATCACTGCGTTTCCAATCACCGCTCTTCCCCCAAAACTCACCAAATTTTTCTTCATCATATTGACCCATACCGTAGTCAGCTGAAAATAAAGATTTTGTCAGGGGAACCAATTCTTTATTTCTGATATAAATTTAGCCGAGGGAGCAGCGGAATAGCCGCTGAAATTTGAAGCAGCCTGAACTGGGGTAGTACCTCTACCTTACAGAAGACCGCAGTAAAATAACACTACATGTTTGTGGTTTTGTGTTTCTGTTGGTGTGTAAGGTCACGTCTGTGGGCTAAAGTGGCTGTTTACCGCCAGGGAGGCTGTATGCATGTCTACCAATCATTGGACATAAAGAAAATCGGACTGATGATAGTAAATGGTCACCACAGCTGCTGCTAAAGGCAAAAAGAGTTTAAATTACACTCGTCTCGTGTTCTACAATAATACTAGGCCATTATATTATTGCCTTGATATTGAAAGTCATCCACCTATTTTATCTAGAACGAGAGTAGGTATACCAGAGCATTTTAGACGAATTGTCTTACCCCACTATGCGTGAACCGAAGGCATTAAAGACTTTTATAAGTGTACAAATTGTACCTAAATGAGTTAAGTAATTTTGACTTTGATTTTGAAACTCTTATGAGAATCCATTGAGGCTACTGTTAAAATTATTCAGCATAGAAAAGTATATATGTATAATTATATCTACCTCTCCCAAATCCAAATCCGTCCCATCCATCTGGATACCATCCTTCAGGTTTGCCATAATAACTATTCGCACATACACTTAAACCCACAACAAGCAAAAAAACAAATATTTCCCCCCTCATTTTGTACTAAGTTTCTAAGTTGAAATCATTCAACCACAACGCCGAGAGTAGTTTTATAGAAAGAATCGCATGTCGAATAATTGAATGCGATATCGTGAAAAAAAGTGAGCATTGAAGATTATGGTGTTTGACCTGTCGTTATTTTTAGTAATAACACGTTTAATTAGGGTTCAACCAGTGTCAGCTGACGATCTTAACGTCAAAATTTTTTAGATTAAATGAAACCATTATTTTATATATTGGAGACAAATGTGCATATTATGATAAGCTATCGTCGTAAATTAACATTGATGCTTTCAATATTAAGATATCAGTCACGTTTTTAACCCCTGGTTGACGTTTGACCATTAACCTATCTCTCATTTCTCAAGGTATGTCTATGAAAACATATTGGTATTAATATTTAGTGTATTTTGTAGCACTGCCTACACATCGGGCGGTCCAAGTTCGGATCCAGGTAGTGGCAAGCGTTTGAGTGATAAACACGAATATTTGTTCACGATTCATGGTTGTTTATGTTTAGTAGTATCCATAAGACAAGTTCTTAATGACACTTATTTTGGGCTAGATAATTGGTGTGCGCTTATTTTTACTATTTTAAGCCAACTACTAAAAAGGAGGAACTTCTATGTTGGTCCGTTTTTTTATCTATGTTCACCGATATCTCTGTCATTTGTGGATCGATTTCCGAACTTCTTTTTTTTATTCATTGTAATCGGAAGTGGTCTCCCCTTGACTTTCTTGTATACCGGAAACGACTTAAAAGTTGATAGAAACCTTATATTTTGATGCCATACATGCATGTTAAATTTTGGTCACCCATCCGAGTACCGACCGCGCACTTGGTTGCTTAACTTTCGTGATCGACGACTCAAAATTTGATAGAAACCTTATATTTTGATGTCATACATGCATGTTAAATTTGGTTGCAATAAGTTAAAGCATACTCGAGTTATCGTGCTAACGCACAGACACACATACAGACATACTTCCAAAAACGGTATTTTTGGACTATCAGGGCGGTCCAAAACGTGTAAATCCGTCAAAATCTCTAAATCCTCCGAATTTCTTTTTGCAATATACCAGTGTGGTCCCTCAGTTCTCACGCATATGCATTTTTTGACGATTACAACACTTCTCTACACTACGTATACGAGAAAGTAAAAGTTCGTCAATGTCTAGTACTTAAATAACATTTTATGTACAATAGTGATTTTAATATCCAGTCGCTCAGTGGTTAAGGGTCCGCGTGAAACTATCTTCCACATTTTTTTATAAAAAGGTTAAGCAAATGACTCCATTCCACATGATGACGAAATTGAAGAGGCTTAAGAGAGTCAGTCAACTCTTCGTTGTCGATGATGCGGGTCGCGCAACGCTACAAACCTACCCAAAGCATCGAGTATGCACTTGGTGAAGCCATCACACACGAGTGCAAAAATCCACAAAGGACCGTACTTGCGTCTTGTATAGCAAGCACAGCTGTTTAGGCGTGAAGATACGCCACAACGTGCAGGACTCCGAGTTTCCGTGAAGCTGTTTTTATCACACTTTCGATGTAGTACTTCGGATTTAAATCGCTTCCTTCGGCCTTTATCATCACTTTCCATCACCAATCATTGGTGACCAGTAATGTATTTTGGTAAGCCAACAAGCAGTGTAATGAGGAGTTGAGGGAATTACAATACATACGGAACCTAATTAAAAATTAAAGTGATCATTGTGAACTTTTCTGTTCATTGATTGAACTGCAATTTAGGAACCTTGCGTTTTTTCATAGAATTAATACTTCGATTACGAATGTCGATTGAATATTTTACCTCACAGGTATTTATAGGCTAATTATACATTATGAATCATAAATTATTCATAATCGTTCGCCTGTATTGCTCGCAGTTATTTGGGGTCAGTGTAATATTGTTATCTTCTTTCAATCTCCAAGATCAGGCGTCATCTCAACATTGACACCTAATAATAAATTATTTATCTTAGTTATCGAGTCTACCTAAACGTTTGCTTTATAGTATAAAATTAGTAGTTTAAGTAACTGTTACATAATAGGGGTTATTAAAACACGAGCTGGAGTTTAAAAAACGAGCCTTGGCGAGATTTCTTATAGTATCCGCGAGTTTTTTAATACCAATTTATATGCAGTTACATACGGGTACCTATCAAAATACAGATTTTTTTGTCATCGAATTTCATTTCACCGAAAACTATTCCACGATTTTCAATATCTATTTTTCTTGATTGATCGACTAGCTAATAATCACCGTTTCATATTATCGAATAAACTTTCATAAAAAAAATGTTTCAAAGTTGTGTTGCTTACCAGAATAACGGTCTATCGAACTAACATTTCATATAAACTATCAAGTTATCGATAACACTATTTATAAAAACATGTTTCAATATTTAACGTTACACATTGCAATGTTTCGTTTAACAACATTCCATCGCAGTAACGTTTCATCGAACGATACATTTGCCTGTTGACGTTTGACGATAAAAACTGTTGAGGTTAGTTCTTAATTTAAAAACTAATTCTTAATTTGCAAGTAGATACACACCATGCAAGCAAGCATACAGCATGCAAGCAAGCATGCAGCATGCAAGCAAGCATGCAGCATGCAAACAAGCATGCAAAATGCAAGCAAACATGCAGCAAGCAATATAATGCTCCGCTCGCTTCGCTCGCTCCGCTATGCTTGGTCACAAGTCTAACCTAACCTAACCTAGGTTTATTTTCGTATTAATGGTTTTTCTTTATAGCGGGGGGCCTCAGGCCCCCCGACCCCCCCGAGCAGGGGGGTCAGCCCCCCTGCACCCCCCGGCAAGCATCTTGCAGGCATGCATACAACATGCAATGCAAGCATGCATACATCATGCAATGCAAACATGCATACAGCATGCAATGCAAGCATGCATGTAGCATGACAGAATACAACAAGCAATCTCCGTTAGCTTCGGTTGCACCGCTGCTGACTGCCTGTTGTTCTAAATCTAACCTAACTTAATCCATAGGTTTTCTTTACAGGGAAACAAAAATGATTACGAGTAATTACATAAAAAAAAGTATTTTCGATGTACACTATTTTTAGTGTAGTAAAACTTGATGTTTCAACTATTCTGCAAACTGAAACTTACGTGGAAACAAAATTATGGGTAACAAAACATCGATTTAACATTATTTCGATAAAATAAATAAAATAGGAAAAGAATTTACGATGGAATGAGCTTGTAGATAACAACTATTCGAGGAAATGAAATTGCGATGTAACCTGATTCTAGGAGTTGTTAAGTATTGTATAAAAAGATCTGCGAATAGTTTTATGGGGAATGAAAATCGATGAAGTTAATTGCGATAAAGTGATGGGTTCCCGTTACATACGCTACTGTATCTACACTGACACATAAATTCGAATTAAACAAAAATATCTAATATTACGTTTTCTCAATTTTCCATTTTTATACGTATGATTTTTTTGAGAACAAACTAATTGGTATGGCTTTTTGCAAATTATCTGGCGGAGTCAGATTTCTGGATGGATATGATCCCTTTTTATTAAAAAAAATCACAATCATAAGGCAAAACGGGCCTTCCCGTTTTGCCTTATGATTGTGATTTTTTTTAAGAAAAATAACTGTAATATAACGAGTTGGACCTAGTGTTGGACCAATATATGATAATGGTCATTATGCTACAGGTTGTTCTTTAAATTTTCATTTTTATTAACTGTAAATAAATAAAGTAATTCACCTTTAACATCATAATACGAATACTATGACACGGGTGTAGATGAAATAAGTTATAAATCAAACAAATATTTTATAATAAACCAATAACCCGATTAAAAAATTCTTTCACCAAAATAAAGCTACATTATCAGGGACTAACATAGACTGAATTAATTTATTTTAATCTGATAACCCTACGAAAATTACAATAATGAACAATAGGTCCTGAGGTTAGATAATTTAGGTTACTAAGGAGATCACTTTTCCTCAACACTTAGAACGGTTCCATTTATCCTATCTGATATCAATATCGGAAGCTAAATTTAATGCCAAATTTATAAAATTTGATAGTTCTCTATCCGAAAGACTGGTTCGATCCCCGCCACGTACCACTGTGTTTACTAATTTTGAATTCATATGTACGTTTAATCGACGCTTTTTCGGTGAAGGAAAACATTGTGAAGACACCTATGGAGAAATTCCTAGGTTGTGTGTGAAGTCGACCAACCCGCACTTGGCCAGCGTGGTTGACTAAGGCCTAATCACCCCTAATGTGGGGTAGGCTCGAGCCCCTCGGTAGAGACATTATATGAGCTGTTGATAATGATTGACATTTAATTGGACAGAATTGTTAGTATAATTTAGATTGTAATATTTAAGAATCCTAGGTTGTGTGTGAAGTCGACCAACCCGCACCTGGCCAGCGTGGTTGACTAAGGCCTAATCGCCCCTAATGTTGGGTAGGCTCGAGCCCCTCGGTGGGGACATTATATGAGCTATTGATAATGATTGACATTTAATTGGACAGAATTGTTAGTATAATTTAGATTGTAATATTTAAGAATGTAATGCCTGCTTATTATCCCACACAATGAGTGTTGCTTGAAATAAAGAATTCTATTGAATCGAATTTAAACGAAAATGAAAAAACAAAAAAGATATTTATTAAAATGAGGGGCGCAAGAAAAACGATGAAATGTCTAAGTTATTAACATTGCTAAAATATTAATAGAAACATACACTATAATTTTTAAAAAATAAATAAGTATAATATCTAAATTATACAATTTTTAATATAGCTTGGTTGTAATTCTTTATATGTATTTCGCAAAATTAAACATCAATTCCAAAATCACAAATGTAATTTTGCAAATACGCGATGAAAAAATTGTAGGATTCAGTTAAGAAGATTTCTTGCGCGGCAGTTGAGAGATCTGCGATGTAACTGGCTACTGTTCTTTGAATGACAGGATCTGAAATGTATTAAATAATAGCATTTTTATTTAAATAATTCAGCAGTTTAGTTTGATATTTTCCTTTAGTCCATTTTGTAACTGATTTTTCATGACATGGATTTTTTTCGTGTGATGAAATGGAAAAGGTGACAAAAAGAAATTGATTTTTGTTTCCATATCCAGTTTTTATTACATAGCTGGTTATGACAAAAAAATCTCTGTCAAAAACGGTTGATATCGGAACAAAATAAATTATATTTTAATAACTTTGGAACTGTGATAAACAATACAGTATTTATATTTTTGTCCTGTAGTAGTTCTTTATTTAATACAATGATACTTATTTGATTTAAAAATATCATTAAAAAAAAAAAATCTACTATCATAGTGGTTACATAAACCAGATTCTGTTTTGCTAACCAGTTATGAATAGAGAAAACATTCATTTTCGTAGCTGGTTACGAAAATGGTCTAAAGCTAATTTCTCATGAGAGAAAGCGTTGTGGTTTTCCTAGTAATAAATCTATCACTAGGAATCATTGTTAATGAAGAATTCTAAAAGTAAAAATAAATATAGATTTTTTTTAAATAGTAAACTATTCGAAAAAAAAATCTATACACTGTTTAACTGAAAGGCTGTGCGTGCTCTTAAATTCCCTGGCTTTACTTAGCAAGAAACTAATTTAAGCAAAGAGTATTCACCTGGATTATTAAAAACCTTAGGCCCAATCAAGTAATCGGGAGCCCCGCTTATGTAAGCACTAATCCTGGAGTGTTTTAAGGATAAATCAAAATAACCAAATGGTATCACTGCAGTTAGTACTGTTGGAGCTGAAAGAAAAAGATTTGTTATTATTTCAAAAATCACATCATTCCTGTGGTTTATATTCAACTGACTTTAATAAGAAGGAGGTGATCAATTCGACCCATTATATGATAAATTGTCAGAATTGTCCTACATTAATGTATAAAATTTAAAGTATATTACAAACCGTAAGTGACTTTCACAAAGTCAGCAGCACGTACAGGTTCTTGTCCTTGACGATGAAATTCAAAATAACTGATTTTAGAATCTACGCTTATTGCTTTGAAGTCTACAGAGTAAATGAGATAGCCCGTCTTTTTGTTAATGCTGAAAGAAAAAAGTTATTAGCAATTATTTTCTTTAGTGTTATTTATAAACATCCATCCTCAGAATGTTTAATTATTTATATTTTCAACTTTTCTAAGATGGTGATTGTCTGGATTCATGTAATCATATCTTATCTTTCTTTTAACGTTAACTTCGATGAAAACTAGTAAATACGTGTGGTTTCTTTTGTTGACCTCAGAGTGTAGACTAGACATATAAGGTAAAGCACATAATTAGCTCATTAAAATCAGGTTCTTAATTGGTCAAGATTAGCAGCTGCTAATTCTGCCCAAATTAAAGCAATAATCAAATTAATTTAACTAGTTAAAAAAGCGTGTTTTCAAAAATCCTTTGTTTTCAGTATCTACCTCCATACTTATAATAATTTTATGTATCGAAAATTTTTCAACAAATACCTCGGCACTTACTAAAACTTATCCAGTTTTCCATGGAGACCTTCGAGTTTAGAATCAGTCATCGTGACAGTAACGTTTAATTTGGGAAAATATAAAACCGATTTGTCTCTATATATTCTTTCTTTCTGGTTGTATTTGGTCACTGGTACACAGTGGCTATTTGTGGATAGGAAATGACGAATACAATCTTCTTCATTGCTGTATTTACAAGGATAGTAGAAATATTTTTCTTCGTCGTCTTCTTTTTCATCCTTTTTAACTTCTTTGCTTTCATCTTTTTTGTCATCAAC
Source organism: Elophila nymphaeata (assembly GCA_955850985.1). Taxonomy (NCBI): domain Eukaryota; kingdom Metazoa; phylum Arthropoda; class Insecta; order Lepidoptera; family Crambidae; genus Elophila; species Elophila nymphaeata. The sequence goes on along the minus strand of OY039086.1, from coordinate 8,779,815 downwards.
TTTTAAATCGTCTTTTTTATCAAGGTCCTTCTTTTCTTCGATTTTATCGTTATTTAATTTTTCATCATTTGCCTTAACTTTTTTGTCTTCTTCTCGCTTCCAAGGCCCATTCCATCCCCAAAATTCATCATAACGGCTTATACCGTAGTCATCTGAAATAAGAAAAAAAACTGAAGACTACTTTTTTCTAGCTTAGAGTTGAAAGTACAAAATATTGTAATGGATGTAAAGACATCATGAACATTAAATAGTAGATCTTGTTTATCATCACTCTACTTATTATAATATGTAAGTGGTTTTCTTGTAGAAAGAAAAAAACAAGATTCTTTAAGGGACAGAGGACCTACGAGCAGACGATTCACATGATGGTTAGTGATCACAGCCACCAGGAACACCGCTGACGAAAGTTGATTCCACAGTCTTGTGGTGTCAGAAAATTGCGCGAAAAACGCACAGTTGTGGACAACCAGGGATCCAGACTGTGGGGATGTATTTGACGAGGTTCGCGAGGAACGATGGTGGAATGCAGCGGCAGGTATACGAAAAACTCTTCAAAACACTCCCTGTGACACAAGCAATAGAATATGCAGAGTGATGCCACATCTCTACGCAATGTCAAAGTGTCTATCCGATCAGGTTCGTCAACGATTCGAGCCGCTCTCCTCTGTATACGGTCTAAGGGAAGAAGCTGATTATTTTATTTTAGATTAATCTTATTTTTTAATTTTTTTTGGGGTTTTAAAGAGAAAACCGCCCAAAACCGCTGGCCGTATCGCGAAACACGTGCCGCGTTTATTAAAATATACAAAGCAAATTGAAAACTAAATTTACCTTTCCTAAGTCCAATTCCAGTCCATCCTTCTGGGTACCATCCATCTGTTCTTCCGTAATAACTATTCGCACATACACTAGAACCCACTGCAAACAACAAGACAAATATTTGCCCCCTCATTATTTACTAAGTTTCTAAGCTGAAATCACTCAAGCAAAACGCCTGGAGGTGTTTTATAAAAAGAATTGCATGTCTGCTAATAGACTACGGAATCATATAAAACATAATATGTCGGTTAGTCTGTCGTTGTTCTTAAAGCTAATTAGATTAATTAGAGTTCCTTAGTCTTTCGTGGATGAACATCATAAATTGAAACCTATATTGAGTTAAACAAGAATTACGAAAGCTTGGTTTTTAGCTATTTACTTAAGCATATTTTTTCTTGATATCTAAAATTACGCAGGTATTATATCCGATATAAACTACACAATAGTGTAGATGAGATTATTAAAAGTAGCTGGTTGCAAAAGGTTGTCTGCTCAATTTTGAAGAATTTTACATAATACCTCTACCCTGCGAACACATATACCCACTTTGTGGTGGTGTGTCTCTCTTGATGAAGCTTCCGGACCAAAGCTATTCCTAGGAGTCAGGAGTCTTGGCTTCACTTAAGTATAAAAATTGTGCAAAAATGCAAGCGCAAAGAAATAATACTGAACCCTTAACTTTAAAATGTCAAGAAACTTGAAAATATGGTCGATGTTCGTTGATTTAGGCGTAATTATACAGCCTTCTGTATTTTCATAGAATTAATGATACGATTAGTTTATTTCGATGGATTGATTCTATTTCAAGTAAATATATACTCTAAATTATGTAATAAGTACAGTTCTTTGTGTAAAACTTACAATAAGCAAGCACATACTCTTGTGGTCATAGTAGCCATATACATTAAATAGCATGGTGTTATTAAGAATTCGAAATTGTAATATAGTTTATGTAACTGTCACATAATAGAGGTTTTTAAAACCTCTATTAAGTGACGAACGGGAGTTTAAAAATCGAAGCTTGGTGGTTTAACAGTATCACGTGAGTATTTTAATACCAAGTTATATGCAGTTACATATCTAAACTCAGATTTTCATACATACATTTAAATAAAACCAAAAATAAGCTAGTATTTCTTATCTGAAATCAAGTGTTTTTTTCAATTTTCCATTCCATGAAATCTTCTGTCGAACTATTTGCATGAAGGTCTATGCCCAACAGTGGGCGTCTCTCGGCTGAATCGATTGTCATGAGTGTAGTTGAAATTGACTATGGGATGTACAATACATTTTCTTTTATGGAATAATTTTATTTTTGCGTTTACAAACGCGTAAATATAATACTAGAAAAATGCACTGAAAAAAATCGACTTGCCTCAGGCGGGACTCGAACCCGCACCTTCCACAATCCGGGTGGACGCGTTGACCAATTTCGCCACCGAGGCACTGCTTTTCGCTGTCGAAATTTGTCAGTGCTTGGTGCTTATGTTTTTATGGTAAACATCGTTTCATCAAATCTTTGAAATTTGCACTTCCAAGACCCGAACGAAATATTTTTGCAAATATTTGACGCCCAGCTAAGATGAAACTACCTTACATTATGGAATAATTTTATTTTTGCGTTTACAAACGCGTAAATATAATACTAGAAATTTTTTTTACTGACCGAAATATGTACGGAGAAAAATTTTACAATATTAATAATACCATACTATTTATAATTATATGACTATGTTAACATGGGTACCCGTTTGTATACCATGTACCAAACATTCTGTATAATATAACAACTTTGTCACAGTGCCTACTCTTCTACACAACTCATGATAGGCTGGAAAAACTGACGTAATTGTTATTTTGCTATCTTCCTTCCTTCTTTTTGCTTACTAAATCTTATCCGTCTTAAAGGTTATAAGTTATCACTCTCGATAAGAAAGTCAACCGTTGTAGAGAGTGCAAAGATTGTTTACCTAGAAATATCAAATAAATGTAGTACTAACTATCTTAAATGTTAGGAACACTGCAATTCTTACTGCTGCCACAGATAATTATAATACTATACTAGTACTGTTGCTAAGGCGAGTAAGGGGAACATATAACTAGCCTTAGCACCATTTTATATATCTTTAACCGACTTCTAAAGGAAAAAAGAGGTCATCAATTTGACTCGTATGAATGTAATATTGTCGGAATTGCACAGTTTTTGTACGATGTTAGTATATACCACCTTCTAGACACGGTTGCCAAACTTCATGTGTGTATGTTTGTATGTTTTTTCAAACATATCACAAAAATATAAGGTGGATTGCAAAAACTTAGACTAAGTATAGTCTAACTTAGAGAACTATGCAAGTTTCATCAAAATCATATTTGGTATGTACATGGGGTATGAAGCCGGCACCTACCCCTGCTAACATAGTCATATAAATACCATGGTGATATCAAAAATTTTAAATAAAAAATAAATAATTCTCCATACAAATAGTTCGATCAAAAAACAAAATGTATGGAAAATTCAAAAAACATTTTTGCAATTTTGAATTTTTAATATCACTATGTTTTATGACTATGTTAGCATGGGTAGGTGCCGGCTCCATATTCCATGTACCAAATACCTTTTATATGTGTGTCAGTCATTAAGAGAAAGTTGTAATTTTGCATGTTTTTACAATTAAAATTAAAAAAACACAAGAAATAAAATAGTAATTTAAAAAATTACACCGACTTCAAAACTGAAGAGGGAGAAATAAAAAAAAAACTAAAGTAAAAATGCCAACTATGTTTTGAGGTTGGTGCCAGTTTTAGTAAAGAAATATTCATTCATGAATGAATATCATGCCTCATGACGCACCAACTTCAAAAATACTTCGCATATTTACTTTTAGTTTGCTTAAACTTTTATTTGTCCCTTTTCAGTTTTGAAATCGTTTTTTTTTACCTATTTTTTTATATTATGACGGATTAGATTAGGTGAACCAATATAAAGCCAAATTTTGCATTCTATCAAATCACTTCTCTATTTTTATTATATCCCTGCGACAGTATTAAAATAGGTTATATTCTTATACCACAAAATCAACACCTCGTCAAACAACTATCGTGATGTTATCGATACAATGGAGCTGCAAGCCTTGTTCGTTTAATTGCGTCTAATTACACCTAATTACCCACCGGCGATTAACATACTAACATTAACCGAGAGTTTCATTTCATGTTGCTCGTTAGTAATGACTTGAGCGTAATAAATACCAAATGCATGTTAGGTGGCTTTCAGTTTTTGTCATTACTAAGTAAGGTTTAGTATTAGATGACAATGATAATGTACTTTCTCGTTCACATCAACTATCTAGTTCAAATTAAGTACAGTAATTATATGTCATTCTTATTCTTGGGATGTAGTTGCCTCCTTCTGTGAGCAAGTCATGCCTCAGAACGAGACCGCGGAACGGGTGCGGGTGGATGATCCCCTTGCGGCGCCAAGCCGTCAGAGACTTATTGGAAGACGGAGAAGGGTGTACTCGAGACTCCAGCTACCGTAGTTGGGGCAGCAAACGATGCACGAAATAGCGCTCCTTCGTTTCCTAATATGCCCTAGCGATTAATAAGACATTCAAGATGACTAGAATGTCCTCTTTTCGCCTAATGAGTATTGGCCTAATGAGGCCAACCACAGGCCGTACGTGCGGATGATTATACGCTCCCGCGCAGCCGGCGATATGCGGAGTGAAGGGATCCGACAGTTTTTAGTGGGTATACTAGCCGTTAGAGGTGGTGACTCCCACATAACCCTGGCGTGGCCCTATTCATGACTAGGCTCCGATAATAAACGTAATATTATCGGACGAATATATAATTATATATTTAAACTGTAATGTCCATAAATAAATGTACATTTGGCGAACTTAACAACTAATGTCGTTACATAATTCAGATGTTTTTATTTTCTTCTACTTTTGGTGAATCTCTAGCTAAAGGGTTGCTTCTTACTTATGTCAAATGATTGATACTTTGTCAAGTAATTATTAACATAATTTACTAATTAAAAGAATATAGAATACATTGAGTAGAACGATGATGTAGTTATCTTTTGCAAGTGACTAACGACCCGAAGAAGATGAAGCGTCGGTGGCGTAGTGCGCAAGAGCGTCGTCTCCCACCCGGGAGGCACTGGTTCGAACCCCGCCACGTACCAATGTGTTTTTCAAATTTTGAATTCATATGTACGTTTAATCGACGCTTTTACGGTGAAGGAAAACATCGTGAGGAAACCTGCATACACCTATGAATAAATTCTTAGATTGTGTGTGAAGTCGACCAACCCGCACTTAGCCAGCGTGGTTGACTAAGGCCTAATCGCCCCTAATGTGGGGTAGGCTCGAGCCCCTCGGTGGGGACATTATATGAGCTGTTGATGATGATAACGACCCGAAAACCCAAATGACCTATTTCATGACCACTCGACTTCATTCCTGCCAGTTATTGTAAGCTATTAAAAATACAGTTTTCTTAACTTATTTAAACGAGATTAAAGCTTGAAACCGCACAATTCCTATATTAGAAAATACAAAAGTAAATTAACAAAAATAAAATAATTGCTTTATAATACTTAAAGATTGAAATATATACAAACGTAGTTAAGAATTTATGAAACGACTTCACTTTGAAATTAGCATATTTTAAAAGTAATTCGCACCTGTTCCTGGCGAACTCGAGACCGCGGGCTCCCTGGGTGCCGCATCATGGTGGCTATCTAGGGTTGCCAGTTGAAGTTATGACAAATATTTTAATTATGGGGATATTCAAATTTTATGTGACATCTATACATCTATACATATAAATAAAATTGGAGTGTCTATTTGTAATATTGAAATAACCGTTTTTTACTACATGCATATGAATATATACACCAAAATAACATTTTTTACAATTTTTGTCTGTCTGTCTGTTTGTTCCGGCTAATCTCTGAAACGGCTGGACCGATTTTGACAGGACTTTTTTTTGGCAGGTAGCTAGTGTAATAAGGAGTAACTTAGACTACTTTTAGGGTTCCATACCTCAAAAGGAAAAAACGGAACCCTTATAGGATCACTTTGTTGTCCGTCTGTCTGTCTGTCTGTCAAGACCCTTTATCTCAAGAACGCGTGGACGTATCAAGCTGAAATTCACATGAAATACTCAGGTCTATTGTCCCTTTAAGCTGTGAAAATATCAAACTTCTAAGCCAAGCCAATCAAAAGATACAGCCGATTATGTCGATATTTTAAACAAATTTCCGACACTCGCAAAGGAATCAAAACCTACAGGATACTTCCCGTAAACTCAGAATCTTGAAATTTGGCATGAAGCATTGTCATATAATGCAAATATAGGAAAAAATGCGAAAATTACATTTTTTTAGTTATATAATATAATAAAAATATTTTAATAAAATGAAACTTACTACCTTATTTCTCACGAACGAATAAATGTATCAAATTGAAATTTATACCAAATACCTAGGTCTAGTGTCCCTTTAAGCAGTGAAAAAATCAAACTTCTAAATTAACGCAATCAAAAGATACAGCAGTTTATACAGACACCTTAGACAAATTTCGACACTCGCAAAGGAATCAAAATCTACAGGATACTTCCCGTAAACTCAGAATCTTGAAATTTGGCATGAAGCATTGTCATATAATGCAAATATAGGAAAAAGTGCGTAAATCACATTTTTTTTAGTTATATAATATAATAAAAATATTTTAATAAAATGAAACTTACTACCTTATTTCTCACGAACGAATAAAGGTATCAAATTGAAATTTATACCAAATACCTAGGTTTATTGTCCCTTTAAGCAGTGAAAAAATCAAATTTCTAAGTTAACGCGATCAAAAGATACAGCAGTTTATACCGAGGAACCCTCGGTGTGCGGGTCCGACTCGCACTTGGCCGGTTTCTTTTTCTTTTTTTTTCTTTTGGTAAATTCTACGCGAACGAAGTCGCAAACACAGCTAGTAGTATATATAATATAATATAATACATTAGACTACCCGGACTGCTGAGTTACTTAGAATGTTACATATGTCCTAGTTGTTGGCTTATTTAATAGTTCACAAAAGGATTAGTTCTATTCTTAATAAATCACATCGCGGTACATGAAAATTACGCATTAAAGTTAATATGCATGGTAAATATTTAATATGCGCAGTGCTCGTGAAAATCTAAAATACACATCTTTTTTGTTAATGTTACGATGGAAAGAAGATAATGTAAAATGAGGTAAATTTGAATTCTATATGCCTACATACCTATATGGTACCAGCTTGCCTAGGCCATTAAAGTAAAAGACTACAATTTGGAAATCTAAATTCTAAGTTACTTTAGTTACATGCCGTCGTGGTGGAGTGGTGAGTATAGCTGCCTACACATCAAGCGGTCCGGGTTCGAAACCTGGTAGCGGCAAATATTTGTGTGACGAACAAGAATATTTGTTTGCGAGTCATGGTTGTTTAAGTATATTTATTTAAGTTTATTTATAAAAAATATCCAAAATTATTATGTATATTTAAAAAAAATGACCGTTATCTAGTATCCGTAACTCAAGCTCTTAATAATACTTACTTCGGGCTAGATAATTGGTGTGAGCGTGAAATTATATTATATTATTAATTTATATATTATCATTAACTAAAGTAACTTAGAATTTAGATTTAGTGCGCGAAATAACATCTTCACCAAGACACTTATTAATTATCATCTGGAAGGAAGTAATAAATTATTTTTGGACATCCCTAAGCCAACGTATTTCCTCCCCTTTCGTCACCTCTCCAAGATCGACCTCAGTTGCAGGCGTAAATTTTGTTCCAATTGTCTCGCCGTGTGACTTGATTATATCTCTCGCTACACTTTTTAATAATTAATTTACACTGACGGTAAAAATTCTTCTGTAGTTACAGCTAGCAGGTATTCAAAGATAACGGCGGACCTTTATAGAATAAAAACGTCAAATATGTTGCATTAACATCATATATATTACTATATGACTAATATCTATACTAATATTATAAAGCTGAAGAGTTTGTTTGTTTGTTTGAACGCGCTAATCTCAGGAACTACTGATTCAAATTGAAAAATTATTTTTGTGTTAGATACTCCATTTATCGAGGAAGGCAATAGGCTATATAACATCATAACATGCGGAAAAGTCGTGGGCACAGCTAGTGTTTTATAAGAGTTTTGGTAATACCCGTATATAACTTGAATCGTGTGTTAAAAAAGCTTGTTAAAATTATAGGATAGGATAGGTTTCATATGCTTGTATTCTAAATATTTAAATTCTGCTGACATAGGAAACGATAATGGTGTAGGTATATTTTATGAAACCACGTTTATTACTTCCCGTTACTTAACTGAAAAGAAAAAAAATCATAAAGCAAAGTAAACGTGTGAAAGTTTGGCATATTGTTCGCGAGGTGAATGGATGGCTCGTTATATTAAAATTGGGGGCTCCCACTCAATTTCATGAAAAAAGAAACTTATAAACGCCTCAGGAAGCGGAGGTGCGAAAGTTTTTTGATATGCCGTGAAATTGTTAAAGTAGTTAGGCAACCCTATTGTGTCACGCCAATTATGTCAAAAATCGTTAAAAAAAGACTAAATTAGTTTGTAAAACTTTGAAAAACATTCATCATGATCAACAGCTCATATAATGTCCCTAACGAAGGGCTCGAGCCTACCCTACAATAGGGGCGATTAGACCTTAGTCAACCACGCTGGCCAAGTGCGGGTTGGTCGGCTGAACACACGACCTAAAATTTTCTTCATAGGTTTCCTCACGATGTTTTCCTTCACCGTAAAAGCGTCGATTAAACGTACATATGAATTCAAAATTTGAAAACACATTGGTACGTGGCGGGGATCGAACTAGTGCCTTTCGGGTGGGAGACGACGCTCTTACGCACTACGCCACCGACGCTTTACAAAACATACAATTACGCTTATAATACTAAAAGGGGTTAACAGAGCCTTAGCTAATATTTGGTTACGCATAAAGTCACAACGGACACTATGGGCCATGCAATGCCACAAATTAGTGACTGACAGTCTGTTGCCTACATAAAAAGGGCATCAAAGTCAAAATGGACCAAACCTCCAGCACACCAACAAATAACAGCAACCAAGGGCTAAATATTCTATTCTATTCTTAATTAATGGCGTCGCGTCGCATTGCGTACGCATTTTGCCAATGTCAAATGAAAATGTAACTAAAGTAACAAAAATTGTACGGTTGAGTTAGGTAAAAAATGGAGTCTCTCAACACGTGTTTTTACAACAAGAACTCGGAAGAAGCTTCGGCCAAATATCTTTCAAATATCTTTAAAACCAATTCGTTTAACGTTGTCATATGTTTTAACATCTGGTGATTGTCAAACTTTTGTCAAATGTATGACAACATGCGGTAAGCTCCCAGTATGTTTAGGTATATTATAAATTCTAAAACGGGTGTGTAAAAGAAACTTAAAAACAGATGCTCTAATTTTTAAGGACCTTATTTCATTTTATATATGCTCGATCAAAATAACGAACCCAAAAAACAAACCAAATAACCCATATAAGCCAGATTTATTACATTTTTGGGTTCGAGCCAACAACCAGGACATAATCTGTTAGCGAAGTTGTAAACAACAACAAACAGTTAACAATTTCGTTATCAAAAATAATATTTTGCCATATCCAATATTTCGTTGGTCACAAACTTTCTTGGAGATAGGAGCAACTTTTTGACGCAGTCATGCCAAAGAGCCTTTTTGTGAGGAGTGTTTTAAAAGTTACAACTCGAGGATTAAATTTCCCTTCTCCTTTACACATAACAGATGTGTGAGTATTTTTTTTAATAAACAAACCTTTATTATTTGATTTGAACATTTTAAAATCTTGTGCTTGAAGATACACAACTTTTCGCGTAACTTGAAGTTTAACGTTTGGGCTAATTGGGTTGGTCTTAATAAATAGTTCCATGCCATGTGATGCCGGCAGAGAAGAATAGCATTACCTCTTATCCTCCAATGGGTGTAGTCGAAGGCGACTAATGGATCAGCAAAGGGGTATTGATCACCTTATACTCCGTCCACCAATCCGCAGGGACAAGCGTGGTGGGCTACTTCCTAAACCTCCTTCGATGACAAGGAGAGGCCTTGTGTCCCACCAGTGGGTCGGATTATAAAGGCTGTTATGATGATTACGATGAAACGGTTCATAGATATATAGTGATCAAAACCTCGTGAGAATGGGAGATAGTATTGAGAATTTTGTGAGAGGTTTATACTTAATATATTCGATAAATATGAATATTTAAAAATGGAACAACTCATTCCTATAAATTAAGCTGACTGTGATGTTACTTTTTGCAAAATTGTAAAATGTAACCCTTGGTGCCATTAGCTGTATAAGTAGTAAGTTTTTTTTTTTTAATTTTCAAAAGTTACATAGATTATTGTATTTTGTTCCCGAGATACATAGACATTTACAAAATCGAATTCTGGTGTGCTTAGTACCAGATAGTTAATAAGATTAAGAATTGTGTTACGTGCAGCTCACGATTAAGACATGATTGCATGTTTACTCTATCTTGTTTGTCGTGTCCAAAACTCTTATTTGTCTTCTATACTTAACAACATATTACTTTATAAACGTGGCCATAGAAAAGGTTTGCTACCCCTGACAATATAAAATGACCTTTTTTGTCAGATTAAAAAATCAAGGTAATTCTAAACCAAATTTTCGAAGTAATACATCCACGCAAAAAATAAATAAACACATTACGTAAAAAGGCGAGCGGAAGGCCTTTGTTGGGGCCACCTCATTTCCTTGATTAGCCAATGCTAAAAAACACAGTGTACTAACCCACAGTAGGTATATAATTTGTATCGCTAACTAGCGGACCCAACAGACTTCGTCCTGTCATAAAGAAATTATTCGAACTTTTCTCGCCGTAAAAACCATCCTTGAACTTCAACGAACATTTTAAAAAAAGAATTGGCCAAATTGGTCTAGGCGTTGTTGAGTTATGCGCTTACCAACACATTTTGCGATTCATTTTTATATTATAGAAGATAAAGAGAAAATTTTCATATTAGCGCATATTTTGCTTACTTTGTAAAAATACAATATACATTTTTTCTGCAAAATTGCTTGTGTCTGTAATTTTCACAGTTAATACTATTATAAGTAATTTATTTACATTTCAAAAAAATATCAAATGACATAAAATGGCCAGCCTAACACTTCACAAGGAATACAGATTCCGTAAGACTCGACCGGCGGAAGCGTAATTACGGTGGTGTAAAAAGGAGGGGGTGTGATTCTCGTTTAAATGTGCAAAAACGGGTTTTACACTACGTACCCCTCTCTCTCACCTCTGTTTTGTGCAGTTTCACGCGCAACTGCGCTGAAATATCGGACGACTCACAAAACATAGGTATGACGCGGTGTAAGTCCTGTATGATAGAGACCGTATGCGAGGTGTATGCTATTCTATACTATTGTCTGTAACTTATCAAATAAAATATAATACGAATACGGCCTCTTCTTTTTGGAGTTTACTCCTTAAGAATCGATTTGCATATATAAGGGGCCCGGTATGAGAAAAATGTGAGGAGTAAAATCTATCGATGAATGACCTCGTTACGTTTTTGAAGGTCAAAGTCATAATTGGTGCGCATCCTATGTCGCGCAACTTTCTAACTGTCAAAACACGGATGACAGCAGGTGCGCCATCTCACCAGTCTCGGAGTAAACTCCAGTCGTGCGTCGGAGCTGACACACACAATTTTTTTTTACTTTCACGTACGTAGTATAGAGGAAGTCTTGTAATCGTCAAAAAATTCGAGCTCGAGATTTTGACGGATGTACACGTTTTGGACCTCCCTCAGTCCAAAAATATTTTTTTTGGAATTATGTCTGTGTGTGTGTCTGTGCGTTAGCACGATAACTCGAGCATGCTTTAACTTATTGCAACCAAATTTAACATACGTGTATGACATCAAAATATAAGGTTTCTATCAAATTTTGAGCCGTCGATCACGAAAGTTAAGCAACCAAGTGCGCGGTCGGTACTGTACGGATGGGTGACCAAAATTTAACATGCATGTATGGCATCAAAATATAAGAAAAGATTGATAGAAATCTTTGAGTCGTTTCCAGTATACGAGAAAGTCAAGGGGAGACCACTCCCGATTTTTTCTCCTAGCTTGCTTCCAATTTATTCAGGGTTGGAGTTTGTCTCCTTGTAATTATAAACTATGGTGTAATAATTTTCAGATCTCGACTGTATATTGTAAATAAAACAACTTTTACGGATTTAACACGCGAGTTAAATCCGTAAAAGTTATTTGTTGGGTAGCAAATCTAAGAGTATATGGATCTCATTAATAATGATCTATGAAACGTCTCTGAATGTTGCCAATACACTAATGAGCCATGGTGTGTATTGGCAACATTCAAAGATGTCCTACTGCTTAGCTTTATTTCCACCCCTGGCTATATAATTAAACGTAATGCTCGCCTGTGTCTGTACCGCGTCAACTCTTTTGCACCTTTTAATGTTTCGCCTTTGTTCCTTGTTATGCTTCCTGTGGATTGTGGCTTTGTTATTTGATAAAATTGAATGACTTTTTTTTTCAATTGTTTTCCACATTGTGCGCAAAATTGGCGCAAAAGGCAACGTTACTTCGCCCAAGCTTCGCCCTGAGTAGAAACAGCGTGCTTTTGACACTCACGAGTTTAGGACCTCTTTTGTTTATGTTCTCTCTTTGACTCTCTTTTTTGTAGATCACATTTAAAAAAAAAACATAAAGTAGACACTGGGAGTTTGGTACATAGTTTAACAAGCGATCAAATACTTCCTATGATTTTGCCAGGGCATAGCCAAAATAATTCGAAATTGTAAAATGATTTTTTTATTTCTCCATACAAATAATTCGGTCGGAAAAACAAAAGGCCTGTGAAATAATTATAAAAGTATAATAAACTTATTGATTGTATGTTGATCTGGTAGGCTGTGGAAGTTTGTTGCGCCGTTTCTTCTCAACAAGCATAATTATTATTTAAATACAATAATTATTATTACTTTCGAAGGGTTTTTGACAATTTAAAGGTATCTACTTAGGAAAGTCGTTATAAATGAAGACATTGTTTTACTCTGATTTCTGATTTCTTATCCTCATTATTTCCATATCAAGCTGAGGAAAACAAAAATGGTTACACAATAGCCTTTTCTCGATGTCCTTAATACTACGCATCTTGTAATTACTAAAAATGATTTCCACTAAATTTTCATAGTAATTCATTTGTAACAATTCGCGTATGAATCCCTCATATAATTAAGGTTTACACAACACGAACCCAGAAACTGCGAGTCATGCTATCTCATTTACTCCTCCATTGTTAGGAGTCATAATTAGTTTTAATTAAATGACTTAATTAATGGCTTTAAAACGATTTTTGCTACAAATAACAGTATTAGCTGAGTCAGTGTAAGAGCATTAATATTGTTTAATATTTAGGTTGAATCAGTATAATGTTTTTCTAGATAGATTGAGGAGATATATGGCACTGCGGTCGGTACACGGATGGGTGACCGACAAAATGTCAACTCAATTTTCCTCCGTGTGTCAAAGGCCCGATAAGCTGGTGATCCCGGGTGCTGTCGAAAATAGACAGATATTTAGCATTGCAAGTGTCTATAGGCGACGCAAGAAAAAGCGTCGATGGCGTAGTGCGTAAGAGCATTGTCTCCCACCGGTTCAAACCCCGCCACGTACCAATGTGTTTTCAAATTTTGAATTCATATGTACGTTTAATCGACGCTTTTACGGTGAAGGAATACATCGTGAGGAAACCTGCACACTAGGGTGTCCCGAGAAATTTTTTTTTGGCTTTTCATAACGCAAGACCTCTCAAAATTTGCGTAATTGACTGTAGATTACCGAAATAATATTTAAATTAAAATAAAACTATATCTTTAGGGCTCTACCAGGCTTCAAAGTTTTGAAAATTTGACATTTTTATCGCTATTCCTCATTTCGCCTACTGACCTTAAATATTTAAAAAAATTGAATTTTTTGGTGTATTCTGGTTTTACTCAAGCGATATTTTGATTAGCATGCAGAAACACCATCGAGTTCGTGTTTATTCAACCTGAAAATAACATCAAGTTCTAACCTGGAAAAGTCAATAATTGTATCAAAAGAGTCATGTTCTACTCTAAAAATGGATTCTGTCTCATCAAATTGTTATGAAGTTTCGGTGCGTGAATATTTCCTCAAAACGTATCTGATTTTGATTATAAATGAATTCCTGAAAAACACGCTCTCTACAGAAACACTATCGACTTCAACCGCCATCTGGAATACATTGCCAATGCTGTCACTTGCTAAGATCTGCGATACTTATTTGCGGAGTATCATTATGATCTGCCACTGCTGCTTTGTTTGGTTTTAGACAAGAAACCCAAGTAGAGCCTAAATAGTTGGCGAGGGCTGAGAGTTTCTACCAAATATTTAACTCTGATTGTTGATAAAAACATGATCCACAAAGTTGTCTCTAAAGTCCGGCCAGATGCTTCAAGAAGGTACGGTTATAAAAGGCTTTTACGTTGTTGAACGAATTATTTATTATTTATAATTCCCTTCTAAAATTTCTTTGGGGTGTGGCGATTTATCATTAATTTAAGATAATAATATCAATTGCAATATAAGCTGGATCAATTTACTTGCGATATGGAAACGTCAAGGAATTATGGCACTGTGAAGATATTCTTACAATTTTCTTAGAGGACTTAGGGTTTGGGTTGGAAATAAAATTACGTACTCTACAGATGTGATGGAACTGCAACTAATACCAGTTTCTTTAATTGGCATAATATAATAGTTAATAAAGGATTTTAGTAAAGGGTATTTGGAAATACTGTTACAATCTATTGATGGATTGGTTTCCTTCATTCCAGTGAGTTAAAGGGTATTTGGAAAGACTGTTACAATCTATTGGTGGATTAATATGCTTCATTCCAATGAGTTACCCTTTCGTTATTAATTATTGAACTAATATGGCTGCCCGAAGAGCAACTATACTATTAGAGAATATTCCAGAAATATTAGAAAAGAGTTAGCTGGTTACGAAAACAGATTTACGGTGGGCGGTGACTGGTAATTTGAATAACTTACCGAAAAGTTGGTTCTTTCCTTAAGGAAAATACGAATGGTAAGAAGAGTCTGACGGAGTCAGATATATTTTTCAACTAATTATATAGTCTTAATCCGAGACAATAGAATCCACATCAATACAACACTGTTAATTCTGTTTACGAACGAAATTATTTTTTGTGCACTAGTAAAACCTTATTGCTAATAAGTTTTACACTAGGGAGCTGGAATTATGACGATTAAGTTATTAAAGTGAAAAGTAGTGTTAACCAAGGAAAGATAAACAAACCACTTATATTAATCAACACCAATAAAAATAACTTTTCTGTTAGAAATAATACTAAGATTATTGTGGCACGATTGTCAGTTTATAGTTCATCAATACAATTCCAATAAGGACCTTCAAACAATATCAAAGATAAGACATTGGAAGTTGGTGACTTTCCTTGTTACATATAATTTAGGAAAAGTATAGGGAAAGTAGATCTAACCTTTTGATCAACCCGCTCGGTAGATATCTACCGCGAGAAAATTAAAATCAATTGTTTTGGATATTATTAATCATCTACAGATTAATATGTGGATATCTACCGAGGTATCCGAGGTATTGACCGAGCGGGGACCATAAGGTTAAACTAGTGATAAAGTCGTAACAGAGCCCATACAAACTGAAGCTTCTTTTAGAGAGAAATAGGTGACAATCATCAGCAGAAATATCGAATTTTTAATACAAAATAAGTTTAAAATTTAATTAATTTGTAATTGATTAAAAGCTATATTTTATTTGTTTTTATTTCCTGTGCTTAGTTTCATTAATTTCAACAATAAAACTTGATTTTGTATTATTTTAGGCACAATGGTTTAAGTCTGTAAAAACGTAAAATTTACAAAACTTCAAAGTGTGGTAGAACCCTAAAGATGACACATAATTCATTTTTTATTACTTTCTGCATAAAGTGTGTGAAATTACGCAAATTTTGATGCCTCTTGCGTTAGCGTAGCTTGAGAAAAGTATTTTCTCATACATTGACGGGACACCCTACTGCACACACCAGAAAAAATTCTTAGGTTGTGTGTAAAGTCGACCAACCCGCACTTGGCCAGCGTGGTTGACTAAGGCCTAATCGCCCCTAATGTGGGGTAGGCTCGAGCCCCTTGGTGGGGACATTATATATATGAGCTGTTGATGAGAATGATGATAGGCGACGGTAACCACTTAACACCAGGTGGGCCGCAAGCTTGTTTATCATCTCGACAAGAAAAGGACATTTTCAAGGAGGGTTGGTGTAAAAACTCAATGCTAAAACCCTGCTTTACAATTGTTGGCAACACTATATACATCCCTCTCGGTCTAACGTTGTTGCTCTCTCTCTTGCACCTTGGACGCCGTTCAGCCATGTATAGTGCGCGACACCTTGTAAGTGTTTAATTAATAATAAAGTCTATTGTCACAGTTCTGTCTCGTCTTTCTGTTATCCCCAAAGCCTGCCGAACACCACATAACATGGTGTCAGAAGTGGTCAGGTCGGATTGGGTTGATTAAAACAGATTGATTTATGCGCGTGCGAAATGGCGGACGAAAAGAAGCACGAGAAAGCGTCGACGGCACAATGTCCTCCAATGCCAAACTCTGCATCAACTACAGCAAGCCCAGGAACTGGTAACGTCGGGACAGGGCAACTAAGACCCCTAGACCTCAAAAATACAAACATGCCACTTACCTGGAAGAATTGGCTCACGCAGCTGAAAATATACCTGAGAGCTAACAATCTGGAACGGGAAACAGATCAACGCAAGGTAGCTATTCTACTTCACTTCATAGGAACAGACGCATTAAGCACCTTCTATAGTTTCAATATGGATATTGACTCCATTACTTTCGTAGCCCTCACTGAGAGATTCAATGCACATTTTTTGCCTCAAGTCAACACGACAATGGAACGACATAAGTTATTTAACAGGAGACAAAAGACTGACGAAAGTATTGACGACTATGTCACGGATCTCAAAAACATTGCCAAGCAATGCAGCTTAGAAAAGCTAGAGGACAGTCTGACAAGAGACATATTTAGCCTGAATCTCCATCCCAATAACCAATATATAAGAGAAAGGATTTTGTCGGAGAAACCTCCATCACTAGGAGCAGCGATTCATTTGGCAAAGGACCTCGAGACGACGCGTAGACAAGCAGCTTGCCTTCTGGAAGATACCCCTATAGTGAACCAAGTTAAAACATCATACAGGCAGTCAAGACCATTAAAGCAATCAGTCAGCCGATCACATTCAGGTGCACGCTCGAAATCAAACTCGGATAACAGGTCAAAAGCAAGAAATGGAAAATGTCACAAATGCGGTCAAATTCACAGATTTCAGTGCCCTGCTAAAGGAATCAAGTGTCACAAATGTGGTAAATATAACCATTTTGCCCAAATGTGTAGAACAATAAAAGTTATATCATCAGAGCCAATTATTAATAATAGTAATGATAACCTCTTTGTAGGTACAATTTGTATTAATACTGTAAAATCTCAGTCCTGGAAAACGGATCTCATTATAAATAATAACATAATTGATTTTATTCTTGATACAGGCGCGGACACAAATATCATATCATCACACACATTTCACAAACTCAACATTCCTTTTGACACTTTACATAAAAGTTGTCATAGATTGTCAACTTTCAGTGGTGATGCTATACCAACAATAGGTCAGTGTAGCTTAGAAGTAGTGCATAACAATCATTCATATACCATCAACTTTCACATAGTTGATATTTTATGCCAAAATATCTTAGGTAGGGAGACATGTCAAACTCTTAACCTAATTAAAAGAATTTTCCATGTAAATTTTGCACCGCAGCTACCGAAAGATCTTACTATAGGTATAGGTTGTATCAATGACTTGGAAGTGGACCTCAAACTGAAGCCTGATGCCTCTCCAACGATTGCAGCCTGTAGACGCATTCCCTTTCAACTGAGACAACCTCTGAAAAAAGAACTTGATGACTTGCTCAAACAAGACATAATTAAGGAAGTTGAAGAGCCAACTGATTGGGTAAGTCCTATTGTCATAACTAAAAAGAAAAATGGTAAACTCAGACTTTGCATAGATCCACGTAAATTAAACGAAGCCATCATGAGACCTCATTACCAGTTTCCAATACTGGATGAGATAAAATCTGAACTGTCAGGAGCTAAATATTTCTCTACTCTTGATGCCAATAAAGGCTTCTGGATGCTGAAACTTAGTGAGGCTTCGTCCAGGCTGTGTACTTTCATAACTCCCTTTGGACGTTATAGGTTCACACGCTTACCCTTCGGTATTAATGCAGCACCAGAAATCTTTCATAGCGAGATGATAAAACGTTTCCATGACATAGAAGGCGTTAAAATTATGATGGACGATTTTTTATTATATTCTAATTCATTACAAAAGCACAATGATATATTACAAAAGGTAATTGACAGAGCTCGTTCTATTAACTTAAAATTCAACAATGAAAAATCAGTCATTTGTGCCACTGAAGTTACTTAACTTCAGTGGCACAAATGACTGATTTTTCATTGTATTTAGGTCACATTTTCAGCCAAGATGGAGTTAAAGTCGACCCATCTAAAGTTGAGGCAATTTGTAAGATGGCTAGCCCAACATCAGTCCCTGAGTTGCAAAGATTCATCGGTATGGTTAACTACCTTGGCTCCTTTATTAAAAATCTTTCACAGGAAACTTGTTTATTGAGGCAATTGCTCAAAAAACAAAATGAATGGGTTTGGACACAAGAACATGAGTCAGAGTTTGATAAAATTAAACAATTAATTAGCTCAACACCGGTTTTAACTTACTATCACCCAAACAAAAATATTACACTGTCAGTAGATGCATCCAAAGATGCTCTGGGTGCAGTAATTCTTCATGAAAAACAACCTATTGCCTTTGCTTCTGCATCTTTAAGTGCATGTCAACAAAATTACTCCCAAATTGAAAAAGAGTTATTAGCAGTCTTGTTTGGATGTACTAAATTCCACCAATACATTTATGGCAAGAAAACAAATGTTGAAACAGATCATAAGCCCCTTATCACACTTTTTAGAAAAGCTTTGTTCGACATCCCTGCAAGATTACAGAGGATAATGTTACGACTGCAACCTTATGATTTAAATGTCATGTATGTACCAGGTCGTTACTTATACATTGCAGATACCCTATCAAGAGCAGCCCTGCCATCATCTGCACTCTCAGATTTAGAACAGGACATTGACCTTCACATCAACTTGGTAAAGTCATCATGGTCAGTAAGTAAAGAAAAAGTTTCAGAAATAAGACTGAAGTCATCACAGGACTCCATTCTCAGTCAGGTAATATACTATTGTCAACATGGATGGCCGGAGCATAAAAGGTCAGTCAGTCAGTTAGTCAAACCATATTTCACTTTCAAAGATGAATTACATGTAATTGATAGCATCTTACTCAAAGGTAATAATATTGTCATTCCAGACTCAATGAGAGATTACATACTTTCATTAATACATAAAGGACATCAAGGCATAACTAGTTGTATATCACTTGCTAAAACAACAGTATATTGGCCTAACTTGAAAAATGATATAGAAAAATACATTAATAAATGCCATATTTGTCTGACATACAGGAAAAATAACCAAAAAGAACCACTAATCCACCATGAGTATAAACTGCTACCATGGAATAAAGTGGGCATAGATTTATTTGAAATGAATAACTTAAAATACCTATTAGTTGTCGATTACTTTTCAAAATATGTAGAACTTGCATTATTAAAAAATGATTCAACTTCTAAGACTGTAATTACACACTTGAAATCTGTATTTGCACGACATGGCATACCTAAAATTATTAATTCAGATAATGGTCCTCCATTTAACAGTAAAGAGTTTCAGGAATTTACAAAGTCATGGGAAATTGAACACACTACTTCTAGTCCCTATTTGAGTAGATCAAATGGTATGGTAGAAAGAGCAATAGGAACAGTAAAAAATTTGTTAAAGAAGTCTGTAGCAGACGGCACAGACCCTTATCTAACATTGCTAATGTATAGAAATACACCTAAAAAGACAGGCTATTCACCTGCACAATTATGTATGTCTAGGAATCTACGAACAGTATTGCCTGCTTCTGATGCTACACTGTCACCCATTGTTGTAGATATTAATAAATTACAGGAAAACATTGAAACACAACAAGCTAAGTCAACATTTTATTATAATAGGAAAACTAAACCACTGTTAAAACTGAAAGTAGGTGATAAAATTTACTTTAAACATAAGCCACACAACACTTGGGTCCCAGGCACTATTTCAGAGACTGACACACATCCTCGTAGCTACATCATTGACTCTCCACAAGGCACATTTCGTAGAAATCGGGAGCATATCTTGAAACCGGTCGATCCGGACACTGAAGCTTTACCTGCAACAGAAACGAATATTAGTAATAACACAAACACACAAACATTATCACATAAACCTCCTACACCTCGAAAATCAAGGTCAGGACGTATAATTAAAAAACCAAGTCGATTTAATTGATAGTTAACACTGTCTGTCTTTCTTAAGTTTTTTTTTTTTAGTTAAAAAAAAAAATATTGTTTCTCACTAACATTTATTTTGTTCAGTTTTTATCTGTATTGTTTTTTTTAAATAAATACATATCGTTATATGTTATATAGTAATGTCAAACAGAAGTTAGTTATGTTTATGTTATTTGTATTTACTTTTTTTTTGTGAAAACAGTCAAAGGGAACTTATCCTATACAGCCATTACGAAATTTTATGTATAAGTCATTTTTGATTAAAAATATTGTATGTAATAATCTTAAACCACTGTAAAAGTTTTCATGGCTCAGAAACAGTTGTCTTTATTAAAATAAAAGGATAGGTACTCACTTTTTGAATTCTCCCAACTGAGTCATGGAATCTTCCTGATGTTTTTGTTTACGTTGTTAAACTTGTCTTTTTAAAAAAAAGGGAGATGTTGGCAACACTATATACATCCCTCTCGGTCTAACGTTGTTGCTCTCTCTCTTGCACCTTGGACGCCGTTCAGCCATGTATAGTGCGCGACACCTTGTAAGTGTTTAATTAATAATAAAGTCTATTGTCACAGTTCTGTCTCGTCTTTCTGTTATCCCCAAAGCCTGCCGAACACCACATAACAACAATATCCTTTTTGATCCAGCAACTCCCTCCTATCTTAAACAACGCTCGGAGAATCTAAGACTAGCAGTTCTAATGCACTCTACTATGTTCTATAGTAAATCGTTCACGATTCAGGCAGTCCTATTATGGAATGCATTACCTTAGTGTTTCCCAAACATTGTTCTGCCGTGGCCTGTAATTTTCACACTGCCCCTTCGCCAAGATGGTTTTATTAGGTAAAATAATACACGTTGATTATTAGTAATTTTTTTAATTAATTCTGCATATTTTGGTACCGCCTATTTAGTAACCAAATTTGCTATTTTTGCTGCTGCTATTTTTTTTACTAAACAATCCAAGTTCGCGGAATTCCACTTCAAGTTAGTTTCTATATTTATTTTTAAGGTGTTCACCTTAGTGTTGAATACATACAATTACGCTCTTAATCCCATGAGGGGTTAAAGCAGAGCCTTAGGCAACATTTTTCTATACATAAAGCCACACCTTACTAGGTGGTAGACCCATATGTAGGGTCGTCTGGGTAAGTACCACCGCCTTTCTTATTTCTGCCGTGAAGCAGTTCGCTGTGTTTCGGATTGAAGGGAAAGGTAGCCAGTGTAATTACTGGACATAGAGGGCATATCATCTTAGTCCCCAGGATGGCAAATGCACTTGCGGTGTTAAGTGATTTACACTTAATATTGCAAGGGTCTATAGGCGGCGGTGACCACTTAACATCAGGTGGGCCATCTCGTAACATAAAAATAAAAACATCTGGCAGTATGGGTCATGCAGTGCCTCAAAATAGTGACAGGTTGCCAGCCTGTCGCCTACGTAAAAGGGACACCAAACCCTAAAATTAACAATCCTTCACTAAACACATCAACTAAAGCCAACGGTCAGGACAGATGTTACGTTCAAAATCATCTCAGCAGTCCGGGTGAATAAATAAATAAAAACGACATGATATTATCACTGACATGAGAACGAGACGAGAGGCGAAAGAAACTTACACTTTGCAATTCTTGGTTATTGCCGTGGGGCATTGTTATTGAAAAAGTGAGACAAAACGTAGCTCTGTAAAGCATTTAAATTCAATTGCAGCATTATTTACCAAAATATCGATTCCGTCATGATTTTCTTTGATGAAATCGCGGAAGTTTTCAATGCTCGTCTTGTCACTAATGTCTAATTGATGATAGAGATGGTTCAGCCCTTCTTTTGTAGGTCTGACACGACTTTTCGACCTCTACCTTCATCACGTGATGTTAAGTGCAGTAAGTATTAAGAACACCAACTGCAATTAAGTTGCTTGGCTTTCGTTATCAACATTTCTAAACAGAATATGATAAGCAAATTTGAACCTAAAACCCTACCGTTTGAGTTACTTTTCCCACCTTCGCAATAACCCTCGGCGTTACTTACTCCCCACAACTCATGATCTTCAAAGATTCAGGTCAGTGTAGCTCCCGGGACGCAATTGAATAATAGAAAGACCTTACACGGTGCAGCTCTTAATATTGCATAGTTCAATTATCCGGGATTAGGTGGAAGAGTGCCATTACACCTGCGAGTGTCTTAGGGCGAGATTAGATGGTGGTTCCGTCGAGATTGGCGGCTAATCTGACATGAATTATTGCCGCTATACGACTGTGATGCGACTTAAGTCCGGGTGCATGAATAACGAAACGACACGGTGTCGTACGAAACGTAATTGTGTTTATGCTTTCAAAATAAACAAATGACAAGTCCTTTAATTTTATTGACAAAATTTAAAAAATCTTTAATAATGAAAATATTCATGTATACTTTTAGTGTTGTTTTTAGTAATGAAAGCGGAATGAACTATAATTCTCAGGTTTAGTAACCAATTCGTCAAATACAAATACAGTTCTAATTGAACAAAAGTGTTTTAACAGCACAATTTGGCACTAAATTACAAAAAGTATTATATATTTAGTATTAGTCAAATCTTATTTTTTTATTTTATTTGGCAAATCTTTTGATGATGATTATTTTCAAAATGATTCTCCGCTTGCTAAAATTGTAGGATCGGGGTTATTTTTATGACCAAGCGAAATCAAAGTTCTATTAATGACGAATCAGGACTTTTAAAGGCTTGACAAGTTAGTACTTTTCGTAGACTTGTCCAATCAGAACTTTTACATGCTTTGGCGAAACGAAGCCTAATAAGTATATGAAAAATTTAAACACAAATGGGTGATACGAAAACACTTGGCGAATTGCAACAGTTTTCAGGCTTGACCAATCATATCCCAAATCTATTCTCAAATTCGTATTTCTATTAAAAGTTTGAAATAAAAATCTACCTACCTTTTAATAAGAAGTCTGTGCAAGAGATCAACGGCGTCTCGGTCGTGAGTTCTTCTATAGATCACAGAAGTTAAGCGGATAAGTACTTGGATGGATATCGAAAAATATTTCAAATTGATACTCATCCGTGCTTCGGAAGACAGGTCAACCTGGTGCTGCCGAAAGATAGCAATCCTAAAACAAGTCACGTCAGGGCCCAGAGATGGCGACTTGTACAACTATCACACCAGACCAGACCAGGTCAATCATACAATATGTAGAAGAATATAAGAAATGTAAATAGATATCTACTTTTTAAAGAGATACTCTTGAAGATAAGTTTGAGGTCATCATCGTCATCATCATATCAGCCAATGTTGGACGTAGGCCTCCCCCAGGGATCTCAAATCTGCGCTGCCAACATCCAGTGACAGCCCGCGGCCTTTACCAGATCGTCGGTCACCTTGTGCTCCCACAGAGAGGGCCGGGAATATGCTGCGTAGCTTCCTAGCATTACCCAGGAGAGTTGGATTCGTCGATCGACCTCTGTATGGAAGTTTGAGGTGTTGACTTTTAAAGCGGGTCCAGATATGATCATTTGCCCGATCCGATCAGCGTATCACGTATCAAGCCCTGTATCAAGTTGTGGACGCTTTGATTTGGTCCGTATGACAATCGTATGAAACCGACATGACATGGGACGGGCCGTATCATAACAGCGTAGCGTTTCAAGATCGCGTATCATGATACGCGTATCATCACCCGTTCACATATGCGATCATGATACGCGTCGATACGCGTCGATACGATTGGGCAAATGATGCATATCTGGACCCGGCTTTAAATTTGCTATTTTATATTAACGTTACAGATGAAACTAATCATTTCAGAGTAATAAATTAATAAATAAATTGTCAATTTGCTTAGGTGCTTTTGTTGATAAATAATAGATACGCGGAATGTCTCAAGGGTGAAACGTGAGGGCAATTGCGTCGTATCTCTCGTGCTATCTCGGGTAAGTAATGAGAAATACACAGAAATACCGTCCGTATACACAGATATCTACTCACAAGTCACTGTTATTGCTGAACGTAATATTATTGAGTGCGATTGGTACCATATTAATTTCACAGTATATTATGTAATATTGGTAACAAAGTATTCCCCTTCATCATCAACAACACATATAATGGCCCCACCGAGGGGCTCGGGCCTACCCAATATTAGGGGCCATTAGGCCTTAGTCACCACGCTGGACAAGTGCGGCTTGATCGACTTCACACACAACAATTTCTTCATAGGCGTGTGCAGGTTTCCTCACGATATTTTCCTTCATCGTAAAAGCGTCGATTAAACGTACATATGAATTCAAAATTTGGAAACGCATTGGTACGTGGCGGGGCTCGAACCGGTGCCTCCCGGGTGGGAGACGACGCACTTACGCACTGAGCCACCGACGCTTCTAAAATAGTTCCCTTGCTGTTATAAAATTTAAAGGTCGCAACACACTTATCAACTCGCAAAGGAAATGTAACGTAACGGTTACGGTCCCTTTCTGAGTTATAAGTGTGAATTAGGTCAATTTAAATTGAAACAAAAACATTTAATCAAAGTTTTAATCGAAAATACACCTTATGTCTTTAAAAGTTACGCTTCTGTTTATGTGTCATAAATTACACCTCCGTTTTAAAGTTTATAACCTGTCTAATCAAATTATGAAAATTTGTTTTAATCACTTTCATCATTGAATTATTCACTCATTCCCACTTATAATTAGAATTATAATGTAGTCACTCGTTTTTAGAATACCCGCTCATCTTCAGAAAAATGAGATCGGAAAAGTTTGTATTGAATTAAAGTATTTCATTTTTATCAAAAACATGTCATGAATTTTGAAAATGAAATGCTTACTTTATTGTTTATGGTAGAAGTGTTCCGTACAAAATCTTTCTGTTGTCTTATTAAAATTTTATAAGCAACCTAAAAAGTATCATAGTACAGCTATACAACATAATATCAGCACCATAAAGAGTAATTATTGTAAGCGCTCCATTTAACAAGATCGTTTAACAGAAGTGTTACAACCTCTTTACCGCCAAACAAAGGCACATAAAGGAAATTAAATGACACCGCCAGGATATACGTTTAAAAACAATACGTTGTAGAATGAACAGGCGTTTTGTATTATTAAGAATATTATATTTAGATGCATTAAGGGCGTGCACTAGATTTACATCAAAAGAGTCACATTTTCTGGATTTTTTAGACCTAATTTTGAAGCGATGTTAACAGACTTTGTAAAGAAATTATAAATTATAGGAAGAATAATTCTTAATAATTAAGAATTATTCTTCCTATAAATTGAAACCGCTACAAAGAGATATTGTAATTTAAACTTATAGTTTTGTAAAGCGAGGAGAATCTTATGACGCAGTTTTTCTAAAATGCAGTTCCGAGCTATCTTTCAGATGAAATACAATCGTTATAATGGCAAACAATACTTTGCGAAAATTGTTTTTCCAATAGAAAATATACCATTATAAACCACTACAGAGCCTAAATAAGAAAGAAAAGAGATAACATATTAAAAAGGGATACCAAAAAAATACATAAATTGGTAAAATTAATGAGGATTTTTACAATGTTTTTGAAATTATACTAATGTAATATACTTACAATATTATAATACCTACACATATAATGCTGGACATAATATCGATATTGTAACAATGTTAAATGCAACCAGATGTTTTTAATAATTCTTTGTAAAATGGTCCTAATCCGAGGTCCTAATCGCAGCAATTTTTCGATCGTACACCCTGGGTCCTCCTGGGTACTGGACCTATCGCTTCGCAATCAATGTCTATGTGTGCAAAGACATACGTAACCTAACAACAATAGAGCAAAAAAATATTATTGGTACTTCGACGAATGCGCGCTCTTAACATTAATGTAAATTAATGCCTTTTTTAAAATGTCCTCTAAGAGTTCACATCTGTCAGCAAGTTGAATCCGGAACAGTAATTTTATTTAATTACTTTATTGCTTGCGAAAATTACTTTGATTATTTTTGTATTTTCATTTCATATAATATAAATGCATTTTAATACAAAAATTCATTTTCTAAATGAAAATTCTATAGATTACGCACCGCCCATTCACAAATGAGAATGCCATCAGAGCTATGAAATTTTAATTTAATAACAAAGGGAATTAAAACGTCCTAAAAATCCGACGTTCAAAGTCACAGCTTTATATCTCAAGTTTAATACCATTAACTTACCCCCGACGATAAACAAGCGATGACAATGCACGAGCGAATCCACTCAACTAAATTAACTCACTGTACGTACTTGTACTGCATTAGGTTGACATTTACAACGCTGCGAATTTTGTGAATATTTCGCTTCGTTTTCTTTATAGGTGTTATGAAAGTTGTAACTGGGATCGCATTAAATGAGGTCTCTCTCTCTATTTCACTTTATTCGTGAAATCTATTTATATATTTTCTCGTCACCGTTAATTGCACTGTGCTTAGTAATCCGCTACTCACTCATAACTGTTACACACTCAGTGTTTCTACACTCACGTTGTCACTCACTGTCATATATATTTTAATGTAGAATAACTATTTTCGGCGGAGCCATAATTAAAATTAATAATAACCAATGGCATTTCAAAATTTGACGGTGTGATGAACACGAACATTTGTTCACGAGTCATGGTTGTTTATCTAGTATCCATAACACAAGTTCTTAATAATACTTAATTTGGGCTAGATAATTGGAGTGAGTGTGGAAATATATTATTATTATTATATCAAATTTGACGCCACAACAACAATTGTTGCTCTTCCTTTTTATGGTAGGATAACCAGTTCTTTCGGTTGAAAATACTAAGTGAAGTGCATCCACTTTCGGGCTACTTAATTCCGGGCAAAAATTAAAATTCAATTAGTCTGTATCGATAAGCAAGCATCATGTATTTGAAGTTAATATTCACATTTGAACATGTAAATTTTTGGTTTCTAATTTTGTAGAATAAAATTTGAGATCAATTAAAAACAGCGTTACGCAACTGTGTAACGCACAGCCACATTTATTTGTATTTCTTATGGTGGAATCCGATACTCCCTCTTGTGCCAGCCGAATGGTATTGGATCGGTCGGAAAAATCGCCCGTAGAATCTTTTGTGTCAACGTTTAGCAAATTTTTTCTATGAGGGTAACAATGTTCGAATGAAAATATTCCCTATGGATAGTTTGAAAGATGTATTTTTTGTGACAGCGAATGCGTAGGAAACATTATTTGACGGGCTTAAAAATGAGGAATATGCTTTTGTTGACAGTTAGAAATATTGGGAGGAAGGCTGTAAATTATATAGTTTCATACTATATCACAATTAAAATATAGGAAATGATAATAATAAAGATATATAAATCAAATTTCTTGAAAAGTTAATTCTGTCTAAACATTAAAAAGTAATTGAATCTTATTAGCTATTAAAAATGACTGATTTGAAACAAAGAGCATGTTGTTTACAAATACCTAAAGTGACGAGAATGACATAAAGTGTGAGGAAGAAACTTTGCTCACTTGTTGAGCAAATAACAGAAACATTTATAAGTTTGCAGACTACCTAAGACAATCATTATTTAATAGTTTAATGCTGCGAACACATATACACATGTTCGCAGGTTAAATGTTCCCTTCACGTGTTCTCTTTTTCTTACAATCCTACGTCATACAAACTCTAGCACTAGCTGCCTTCGCATTTGGACTCCACTCTGCTCACCATAATACCATACCAGGTGGAATGGGGTAATTTGTCTTTACAGGAATAAAGTATAACCCATCTAATTTCTAACATACTTATACATTAATAGCACCTGGTGACGCTTTCAATTGAGAAGGCTGTGGATTTGGACCGAGACCCTTGAGTGGACTGTAAGGGGCACAATTCAATAGGAATACGGCTGGTGACACTGTTAAATGGATTTTTTGGAAAGTGAATAACTCTGCACTACTCACCTCGTGGTGTATCGCACGGCTCCTCGAGTCTTGGCCCTGACAATTCTGCAGTGCACGTACCAGCGCCGGCATTTCCTTCTTATCACGTTTTCGATAATTATTATGGGCAAAACGAACACAAAACAATTGACAAATAAATATAGCGAGATCAACCTCCGTCACATCTGTGCGCCGAACCGTTTTCTGGACAACTCTTCTAGCGTTGCGTCGACGCTTCTCTTTGAGGATCTAGATATGCCGTCTCCTTCATTCATATGACATTTGCGTAGTGCAGACAAGGACGGGTAAGGTTTTAAGGATATTACCAATATGTCACCAACAAAAGTTAATAAATATTAATTATTAAGATATGGATGCAAATCCTGGATAAAACAGGCGCGGAGTGTTATAAACTAATAAACTTTTAGTATTTCTATATTATGGCGTTACAGTAGCATTACGTACAGTGTATAATATTACAGGTAAGAACATACAACACAAACATGTTAAACAGCCGCTATGTCACCTCTCAGGGGACACATTAGTACAAATTACGTAGCTACTTGATTTACCGAGTTAGCCGTGACATGTCTAACAGTTAATAGCTCTATTTTTATAGTTGGCGCTGTACTTGTCATGAATGGAATGTTTTAATAGGTATTGCTTTAAAATATTGTCGATTTTAAAAACGAAACAGAATTACAAAATAAAATTATTAATTAATAAAAAAAGTATTTGAAATAAGTTAAGCTGACTTCCGGACTGAGGCCGTGTGAATCCGGCAGAGTAGAATAGCATCACCCCATATCCTTCAATGGGTGTCGCAGAAGGCGATTATTGGATCAGTAAAGGGGTATTGATCACCTTATTCCAAATTGGGCAAGCGTGGTGGACTGCCTAAACCTGCTTCGATGACAAGGAGAGGCCTTGTGTCCCAGCAGTGGGTCGAATTATAAAGGCTGTAACGATAAACTGACTTCAAAACTGTAATTAATAACTAAAATGGGAGTAATTATAGCTATAAATATTATATGCTATTTTTTTTTGTCGGTGCCAGCCTCAATATTTGGACACAAACGTAGTCACTTTTCCTTGGCACCGACCTCCAAAAAAAGTTGATTTTTAATACCTACGCAAAACTTTAATTTTTCACTTTTTAGTTATTAATTAAGTAAATAATGTTAATTAATGTTTTTAAATTACTTTTAACTATTTGTTTCTTGAATTCTGTTGTAATGGTAACCCATTTAAACCTTCAATAACGCACTGACGAAGTTACAGATTTAGCACAGCCTATTGAAATTACGACGAGACGAGAGATAGACGATACAAGACCATCTAGTACATCTATCTATATATATAAAAATGAATTTTGACTGACTGACTGACATATCAACGCACAGCCCAAACCGCTGGGTCTAGAGATTCTAAATTTGGTACGTAGGTTCCTTATGAGGTCCAGGGGTGAACTAAAGGATTTTTGGAAATTCACCCTCTAAGGGGGTGAAAAGTAAGTATGTAAATCCGACATTTTTAAATTAAAATCCATAAAAATTGGTACATACATGGCCTTGCAGTTACAAATTAAGAAAGATGTATTTTAAGATTTCTGGAAATTCAATCCCTAAGGGGGTGAAATAGAGGATGAAAGTTTGTAGGGAAATCCGTATTTTTTTAAGTAAAATCCATGAAAATTTGTAGGTATAGTGCGCATGGGTTAATATTTAAATGCTGTCCGAAGTAACTATTCTATGCGGACGAAGTCGCGCACAAAAGCTAGTTTTATAATATAAATTAATAAAGTGGTTCAATAGCCAAACATGGAATGTAGTAGTATACTAATTCCTGTCATAGATATGGAAAATCCAAATTAATTCCACAGTGAAATCCGTTGCTGGATAACGATTCAGAATAACCCCACATCTTCCCCGAAGTTCAATGTACTTTTGGCGCCGCGGGGTCGCGACACACCGTCTCGGATACACCCTTGCGAAAACAGCATCAACTATAATAACTATCTATATAAATACGCAAGTATGCAGACTGTGAATCATGATTGATATCTATGATATGAGTTCTCGAATTTCATTTCTTACGTTTTATAATGATGTTCTGCCTTGTAATTAAGTTTGGTTATTATTATTTCTTTTATGTTACGAGGGTGGGCCGCAAGCTTGTTTGCCATAAACAACCTTGCGGCCCACCTGATGTTAAGTGGTCACCGCCGCCTATAGACACTTGCAATATTAAGTGTAAATCACTTAACACCGCAAGTGCGTTTGCCATCCTAGGGACTAAGATGATATGCCCTCCATGCCCAGTAATTACACTGGCTACCTTTCCCTTCAATCCGAAACACATCGAACTGCTTCACGGCAGAAATAAGAAAGGCGGTGGTACCTACCCAGACGACCCTACATATGGGTCTACCACCTAGTAATATGCAATAACACCTACCATGATGACTCCTGACCTGAAGTCGTGATAAAGAAATTGCTAAAATGTTTCTTAACTATGGCCGTGTGATGCCGGCAGAGTAGGATAGCATCACTCCTTATCCAATGGGTGTCGTAGAAGGTGACTAATGCATCAAAAAAGGGGTATTGATCACCTTATACTCCGCCCACCAATCCGCATTGGGCAAACGTGGTGGACTACTGCATAAACCTCCTTCGATGACATCGAGAGGTCTTGTGTCTCAGCAGTGGGTCCAATTATTAAGGCTGTTATGATGATGAATTATTCTTTTCTTAATTACCTAATGGTTTCGATAATTACGCATTTAGCCAATGTGAAATGAAAGTAGTAGCTATTAAGTAAAACAACAAATTATACGGTGGATTGAGTTAAAAAGGAGTCCTGTCGTGACAAGTGAACTTAAGTGAAACTCTTGTATTAATATAAATAAATTATGCTTAATTTATATAAGCACATCTGTAACGGGCCTTTCGCGCTTATGATTTGGCTAGCACCAGATCTAGATTAATACTTTAGCACCTTTTCGTAATTTGTAATGGTAATATATAACCAAAAGATTTATAAGTGAAACTGGAAGCCACACTTCCAATAAAAAAGTGAAGACAACTTTCTTGAACCCCTTTTTAAGTTTAACCTTTGAATTTTTTCTTTTCCTAACTCCCACACAAGTAATATGATGACAAACGTATGGTGTCACGTGACCGTCTTATACGTGTTCTCTAGTGGTTAGAAAAAGACAAATAGGAAATAATACCACCACGCGGCTCTTAGTTACTTGCCGAAAAAGAGCTCTCTGCTTCTTCGGACACATTATGCGGTCACCAAAGCATGGTCTGGAGAAGCAAATAATGCTTGGTAAAATGGACGGCAGACGTGCCCAAGGAAGAGCGCCTTTAAGGTGGTCCGACACAGCCAAGGCAGCAATAGGCGGCAGCATACACCGTGCAGTTCACACCGCGCACGACCGATCCACGTGAAAACTGATCGTACGTGGTCGCGATCCTCAGCAATGAGGGAACGAGGAAGAAGAAGAACTCGAGACATAAGACCTTTTTCTTGCTGTTTGCCTTTATTAAGCAAAAATAAGTACAACAGCTAATTTACCAACATAAACTTTCAACCGATCAGATAAAAGATCGCGCTAAAAAGATAAAAAGAAAATAACCGCAGCAAAACTTTAAACCGGTTCATTTTCTAAATGCACAAACATTTTTCTTCGCTTCTACAATGTGCAAATGATACTGGGCCGTTAACTAGAAACTCGAAGATACACCCACATCCTGAAGCCGACGAGCTTTGTCTACCAACCACTGCGAACTTCCGGTAGGGCTGAACAGGGCTGCCAACTGAAGAACTGACATTTGATATATAGTCTTCTACTTTTATTTAGTGGCAATTATTCTTTTTATTATGGGAACAACAAATTTCTGGCAATCGCAAGTTAGGAAAAACACTACATTTTGATGATTTCTCGCTGTCGCTCAAGTTCTTGATGTTTGCATTAAAATATGGGCGTCACACATTTTAATGCATCTAGGGAGTGCTTAGAAAGAAATGCATGGCAACAGACCACAAAACCTTTATTTCAATGATTCCTTATAACTAATCGTCAACACGGATGCTTATGCAACGAAACGACACCACTTGCACTGCACAAAGTCCACTACGAAGCAATTTTGAATTATCGAAACGAAGATCGACATCCAGACGTCATGGTTTCCCGCCGAACACTCCATGAACTGTTTTAATCTTCTTTTTACTACCCTGGTACCAACTTTTTTGTGGTAGATAATATACCACAGTAATGAAGTGGTATAGTTTTATACTTGACACCAACTTTCCCTAGGAATGGCAGTAGGTAAATTTTAAGTCATAATAAAATTCTAACCTCTATTAAATTTTTAAAATAAATTATACTTTCTTCAAATATTGAAACAAGAAAAATGTATATTAACTCTTCTTCTTCTTAATTAATCCCTTTTTTGTGAAAAATGTGTCTAGTACCAATAAATTTTACGGTAGTTTAGGTCTCGTTACGGTAGGTACGTCTCTCAACGCGTGTTATTACAACTAGAACTCCCGGAGAAACTCCTATTTTACTCTTATTAAAATTATATTATGATGCGTTAGTAAGGCTGTCCGGTATAGACATATAAACTATCCGAAGTTTATAGTATTTTTTGTGTAATGTAAGCCATAGTTTTTCCAGTACCTTATTTTGCCGTTGGTCCACTTTCAGAATATGCATCTTCATTTCACACACTCAACAGGAGGCGCTATCGCCCACGGTAACAACCTTTAAGTAAACGAATACAATTTATTTTAACACTTTGTGCTATCTTTTATTGATTATCATAATTATTTTATTATTGAGACTACTTATTGAAGTACCCATTTAGTTATACTGTAGCGCTGCTGGCGCTCCTCCATTTTATTTCTACTTAGTTTAATTATTAGACTGTTATATTATATTATTATGTTTAGAACAAAAGGCTGAAAATCTGATCCCAACCATCTTGCACAGAAACTCCTGCAAAGAAATCAAAATCAGTGTCTAAAAAAACGACCCATCGTGGACCCGGATACAGAATATTTTCGCAGAGTTCCTGTTTATTGGCGAGGACCTGTCAATACACA
Organism: Elophila nymphaeata; assembly: GCA_955850985.1. Classification (NCBI taxonomy): domain Eukaryota; kingdom Metazoa; phylum Arthropoda; class Insecta; order Lepidoptera; family Crambidae; genus Elophila; species Elophila nymphaeata. Next base: position 8,746,200 of record OY039086.1, on the reverse strand, counting down.
AGTCTCTCTCTCACCGCCAGTTTCCTTGAACTTATCGTCGCCCTTTGTACAAATCGTGTATATGTTTTTCCTGTGTATAATTGGGTAAAATTGGTTGATGTGTACAATAAAGTTATATTCTATTCTATTCTATTCTTATCTGAGCATAGTACGTTCTGATAGTAATCGCATATTAAACATAGAGGAAAAAAGACACTTTTCCCCATAGATACCTGGAAAAGATTACTAGTCTCCTACGATTTGCAATTCCGTTTATATTTAAAGCTAGAAACAATACACTGAAAAAAATCGACCTGCCTCAGGCGGTAATGGAACCCAGCATCCTCGCGTTAGCCACTACGCTACTAGGGCAGGGCCCTGGTAGCGTTGTGGTTAACTTAACACGCTACCAGGGACTAAATATTTAGTTGTAAAAATATTTACGCGTTTGTAAACGCAAAATTTATTCCATAATTAAGTTTATTGTTGTTTATGCTGCCATCATCACGTGCCTGTCCTGCTCCCAGTTTTGTTTGTGGTCGGCTTAATATATTATTCTCTTCCATACATCTCGGTCAACCGTCATCTCAGCAGTATCTCCTTTCATTGCCATATCATCTCTCACTCTCTATCGTCTGTTCTTCTATCTTCCTCTCCCTCTATATTCATGTTCATACTCACCCACGTTCATATTCGTCACCTTCTTTATCACATGATTATCATATCTTTTCATTACATGCCCATAGCTTATTAAAGTCGTTTACTTCTCAATTTTATTGTTGCTTTTTTTTTTGGTTACTCAGTCATATTTACACGCAATATATGAAATCCAGCTATAATAATAGAATCTTCAACATCTTTTTATTCTACTTGCGTTTTATAGGTAAAAATGTTACATCTAAGTATATTTTCAACAAAAAAATAATTTCAATATGATTATGTTGCCAACCCTAAACCTTACACTTTTAACGACTTTAACGAAACACAGTGGATCGTAGGCCTTATGAACCTTTTCTTAAAGAATATTATTGCGCGCGAAATTGGCCTAAAAGCTCAGATTTATTATTTCGCAAATGTATTTTTCACAATGCGTTCTGTTCAAAGTAAACTTTTCGTTTAATGAGCCATTTGTTATTGTTACTTTTTACGTTTTCTTCGAAAGAATTCTTATATTTTAAAATTATTAAAATTGATAATTAATTTTAAAATAACTTTTCGAATTAAACATCTAACTGAATAATAATGATTTTTTAGTAACAAATTGTTGATTAATGATGCTTAAAATATTTTATATTAAAGGTGATGTAAGTCAAAATAAGTACTTCTAAAGTTAACGTGTTGTGTTGTAAATACTTGTGTTATTAGGTATTATTAGACATTGGCTGCATCAATACCAAGTATTTACAACACTCTTTTTATTTTATTGTCATAATAATCTTTATTAAAAAGCAACAATAATTACAGGGAATAAAATAGATATTAAAGCGTGGTAGTTAATTGAAATATTGGTAATGTAAACAAATTGATTGATTCGTCGAAATAAGCACATCATTTAATTTGAAGTTACTGATAAAGTGACCTTCTATGCCTGTGAATATAGTATGTTTTATCATAACATAGCGGGAGTGCTCTCCCTAGTCTGGAATCGTGTCGCCAGACAGGCGGGCGCCCCGCCGCCAGACTGCGGAAACCAACTTGGTACACTCGCACTTTTTGCGAAATAAATTGCTTTATCAATTGAAGAAGACAATAGTTATTTTCATCTATTTCTATTTCTTTTTAATTGTAACTTAATATTTAACTCACATTTTTATCTAGCCGAGTTGTTTGTTGAGAATTTTAATGGATATACCTTATAAAGTCATTTTAAAATAGGTACCTGGCTTTTTCTTTTTTTTTGTAAATTAAAGGTAATGTTACAGTTTTGATTTATTCTAAAATTTCAGTTTTTGTGTTATATAAATTCACGCTTTTTAATAATAAACAGTGCTGCAATTTCATAAGCAAACAATAAGAGGCAGACCAACTCTGCACTTCCTATCTTTGGTTTCCATCGCCGTTACCGCCTTCTGTCGGGGCGATAACCCTTTAACGGCGCGGGTTCTCAATTATCTGTTATATTCGTTAGTAGAATATGTTAATTACAACAGCAAACATAAAGCGGCAGTCTTTCATAGAATTGTGTTACTAAGACCCAGATTAAATAAAAATAAAACGCAAATTAAAATTATTCCATAAAATATTTATTAATTTAATTTTATTTATTGTATACATTAGTTATAAAATACAAAAAAGTAAACAGGGTTATTTGTAAGTCATCAACGACATTCAAACCATCTCATAAACGCAAACAACTTTTACCAGACAGCAACTCTAAAACCGCAGAAAAAATAGCTCTCTCATACAAAAGTCCAATAAAATGCAGCCTAAATTGTCTTACGTAATAAATGCCATTTATTTATAATAGTCATGTGATGCCGGCAGAGTAGAATAGCGTCACCCCCGTCACCCCATACCCTGCAATGGATATCGTAGAAGGCGACTAATGGATCAGCAAAGGGGTATTGATCACCACACTTTGTTCATCAATCCGCATTGGACAAGCGTGGTGGACTACTGCCTAAACCTCTTTCGATGACAAGGAGAGGCCTTGTGTCCCAGCAGTAGGTCGAATTATAAAGGCTGTTATGATGATGATGATTTAGAACGTAGGACGATTTAGGGGCGAAGAGGGTCGACCATACCTAACTTTTTGTTACAAAAGGGTTTTTCTAATAAATATATTTTCTCATTAAAGGGATGGAGGGTGTCAAAACTAGCTAAAATTTTCTTACGTAATAAATGAATGGGCCCATACCTACGCAAACAAACTGTATCAAATAACTCATATTTTTTATCGATTTATAATTTCTTCCACAGTAAAAGTTGTGTTAATGAGATCTTCAAATGTTTTTAAGGGTTGTTGGTGGCAACAACGTAGGTAATTTTCGTCTGATCCATGACCTTGTACAGGACATGATCTTTGACACCAAAAGAAACAAAGTTGTATAATTCTTATAACCCAAACTTTACAGGCTTAGCCAAGTACTAAAAATGATGATTCGGACTAGATCACACAAAACAAAGGTTGTCTGGCTAAGATCATTAAGTAACATTTAATGATCTTAGCCAGACAACCCTTGCTCAACAAAAAAAACAGTTCACATAAAAAAATACACAGCATCTTCGTTAGCGATATCTCCCGCCTCGACACGAGTAGGGTTAATTCTGTACATTAACGTTATCAGCTGCGATGGCGCGGGCTTCAGATAAAGACGTAATTTCCTTAGCTTCGGAGTTTTTTTTATCTTGTTGTGCAACGACGCAGATTATGGAGGATTCGTGGGCTTAAACAGACATGGTAGGAGAAAATAATTAGGAATAAAATGTTTGTAATGAATGATCCTTCATCGTCGTTAGAGTTTAGATCTTTATTTCCTTCACAATAAGCGTCACGAGCTGTCAATGTGGAACACCAGCATCATCATTTGCCAATATAATACAGATATCCCAATTTCATTGCGTATCGATGTTGTATGTGAACATATCACTAAACAAAAGTTGCTAGACGTCAGGGTGACATCAGGTAGGTGACCACGGCCAGTAATGTTCCAATATTAGACGCCGTCGTGGTGGAGTGGTTATTATAGCTGCCTACACATCAAGGGGTCCGGGCTCGAATCCTAGTAGCGGCAAATATTTTTGCGATGAACACGAATATTTTGTTGACGAGTTGTTTATACATTTATTTAAGTTTATTTATAAAAATATTATGTATATTCAAAATGTCCTTTATCTAGTATCTTATCAATAGTTATTACTTTACTTTTATTGCAAATATTAAAGGTATGTATTTATGTAGATGTCCATTGTCCATTATATCAACGAGTATATAATATATTGTATAATTGGGAAGAATTATTGTACTAAGTTTGCTATTAATAATAATTTTATAACATAGGTTAAATTAAGATAAAATCTGGTTTCACTGAAAACTAACGTAAAAGGAGGTATCTTCCTTGGACATAAAGGTGAGTGGCAACCATTTTGGTTGCATATCATAATGTTGCAAAATGAAGCTGTTACATAATAATCTGGTTGGTTTGTTAAATTATTTCTTTCTTTCTTACTTACTTTGTCCTACCCTACTCCTTAAAATGGGTTATCGATTACTGATTATCTTGCCCCATGATAATTATATTGATTGGTGTACACTGTGACAAATCAACGTGAAAACGTTACAACCAGAAAAACATTAAAACTCGTTGGTCGTTAGTAAATATTAATGTGATACAATTACCGCAGCTTAAAATAAATGTGTCGCCGCATAAATTACTGTAAATCACGTGAACAACGTTTACTGATATTCGATAGCAATATTATTAATCACTGGTATCTTTGTCTTCAAATTGTACACTGCACAAAAAATACACATCTGAAATTACGACCATAATATATCTTTCTTCTGCCATTTATCCTTCTTCTATGCCATGTGATGCCGGCAGAGTAGAATAGCATCACCCCATATCCTCCAATGGGTCCATATTCTAGTCCTACGGCTAATGGATCAGCAAAGGGGTATTGATCACCTTAAACTTCTTTCACCAATCCGCATTGGGCAAGCGTGGTGGACTACTGCCTAAACCACCTTCGACAACAAGGAGAGGCCTGGTGTCCCAGCAGTGGGTCGAATTATATAGACAGCTATGCTGATGATCCTTCTTTTTCTTCTTCTATTCGTACGGGCAGTTTCCGCAGCTCGACGATTAGTGTGCCTATTTTGTGTGGAAAGGGTGTGGGTTTAACCACTCCATTCATTCCAGCTCCACCAGGAAGTCGTCTAGTGCCCTGATGTTATTAAGTACCTCCTGGCCACTCCTCAGCGACACGACGAATTGGGCCAGGTATTCTACCACTCCTCTGCACTCCAGCAGAATGTGAGCAGCTCTTTCTTCCTCCTTCATGCAGGCTCTGCACAGTGGACTGTCTGTTACACCTGTAGATGTTTGTCAAAGTTTCATAAATACTACTGCTTTTACTTTTACTAGGAATAAAAAACCCATATGAAGGGTCGTCTGGGTAGGTACCACCGCCTTTCTTATTTCTGCCGTGAAGCAGTTCGCTGTGTTTCAGATTGAATGGAAAGGTAGCCAGTGTAATTATTGGGCATGGAATCATCTTAGTTCCCAGGAAGGCAACGCACTTGCAGTGTTAAGTGATTTACCCTTAATTTGCAAGTGTCTATAGGCGAAGGTAACCACTTAACACTAGCTGGGCCGCAAGCTTGTTTACCATCTTGCGGCCCAGCTGGTGTTAAGTGGTTACCTTCGCCTATAGACATATCATGATTTGAACACCTATATCATGCCTAATAGAAAATGGTTTGCGGAGAACTTATAAATGGATTGTAAAATTTCTGAAATAATCTCGCCTTCTTCGTTCCTTTTTATGTCGCCTAGTGTGTCTTTGTATTGCCTTTTGTTAATAAATATTTTTTTGTTTGTTCCAGAAGGTGTACCAGATGCGGTGGCGAGCGTGATACGACGCATCGTCAGGATGCAGCAATGCTCGCTCTTCATACTGACACTACTCTGTGTTTCCGTCAAAGGTACCCAAACGTTTTCTGTGTAAGGTGTGCTATACCTTTAGGGTAAAACGAGCGTAAATTCGTGAGTTGGAAGTCGCATATTTGCGGTAGTGAAACTGCTGCATTCGGTTTCATAAAGAGTTGGTTAATTAAAAGACGAATCACAAAATTATCTTCGTTTGGCTTCACCCTAAAGGTCATAGGACACATATCAGCTTGGAAAGAGAACTCCCCTTTTTTTACAATGAACGCTACGGAACGGCTACTAGCCGTATCACATAGCCTTTTTTTTTAAAAAAGAGGCTTTCCCTTTTAAGCTGATACGTGTGCTAAGACCTTTATAAATACATAGAAACCAGTGCTAGTCGAATGCTAACTCAAATCTATGTATATGTTCGCCTACAACAAATTGCATATACACCACCTATCAGGCAGGATGCTTAAAACAATACTTGGTTCGCAATCCGTCGTACTTGATAACATAAAAAGCTTTATGTTGACCCGTTTCTATCTCTGCAATTAACATCATAAAAGAAAGTTCTATATTGTTAATGCAAATAGCCAAAAACGAAACCTCAGAGCTTTCAAAACGACGATAAACCCATATTCGTGTTTTAATACCCCATATTATACAATTGATTATATGACTCATAAGTTTTTAAGTGTATTGTTAATAACATTACCCTGAATCACACCACGTTGGAGTTGTATTGGTTTTGAGTTCCGTAGTGTGAGTTTTTTAGTATAAAATACGTAACTTTTTTGGGACTTTTTTTGTTAACATTTGTTTGGGAAATAATAGGGGTTAAAGTATGAATTTGCCGATTTTTTCCTCATTCTTCATTAGCGTATAATTCCTTTAATACAATAACTATCTCCATTATTCTTTTTGTATTTTAAACTTCATTACAAGGACTTATACTTATGTATAAAATTTTAATTTCTTTTTTTTTTTTTACTAGAAATAAATCTTCAAAAACAGCTCGTTCTAAGAGGTGTCCGTTTCCGTTATAAAAATATGAATATTTTTTTACAGGTATCAATTCTCAATTTTATTCTCTAAGTATCCTATAGCTTAATGTTGTCTCAATATGTCCACAAAATTTAGATTTGTGGTTCCTTAAAAAAATCGCAAATATATGTATATGGAAAAATGAATTGTCGTGAAATTCTCCATACAAAACGGCAATTTCATACTTAAACCCCTAATATGATTTTACGCTTCTTTCCGCTAGAGGCGATATTCACGTTTCCTATACAAATCGAGCTCTTAACGCAACTATAATAGTTACGTTTTTCAAACGAAAAATCTTACACTACGGGCTGGTCCTGTAGGCGGACTGACATAGTGGCGTTTCACAGTGTACAGTGACCGCAACACTTGAATACTAATAAATATGGATGTAAAACAAATAAATTATTATTAGTTTTTTAATTCAAAATCATTAAAAGTAAAAATAATTGTTTTATTGTGATTCCTTTTGTAAATCGTACTGTATTTAAAGAGAATCAATTTATTTACAGATATATCTGGCAGCTGGGAAGAATGGTGGACATACGATGGAATTTCAGGTAATTATAAAAAAAAACAATTATTTGTAATTTAATAAACTGCATTAATCGGAGAGGTCACGAATCCTACGCTTAGGTATACACAGGAAGTCTGCCACCCAGGTACGAATTGAACAGGCAGACCATACGCCGGAAGCTTGGAGAGGAGACTTTTGTGCCAGACCCTGTCAAAAGCTTTGGCGATATCAACGCTGACAACCAATGACTAGTCACGCTTGTCCATAGATTGCCTAAAGCCGCACTTTCGATCGTTGATCAGAGAGTGACCCTCTAGGTAACGGATTTAGTTTTCTTCCGACCAATTTCAGAAAAACAACATTGACTAGTTCATGCAAATTTTAAAGATTCCTTTTCATACGAAAATCCAAAATATAAATGAACAGACGTTCAACCCTCACCTCCACAGTCAGCCTTCACACACCCGATAAGCATTTGTAAAAGAAGGACATACCGACATATCCCTATAATGATAGCCATGTAATGATCACAGATACCATCTTAATGATAGTGCCCGGTCACCCGTATACATTATATTGGGCACTCAAAGCGCGGCCGACCCGAAATTTGCCTCATTTATCTATATTATTTTTAACCCACCAAAAGTAAAAGTGCCTTCGAGTGGTTCTTCTGATACAGATCTAAATAGTCTGCGGGCAGACTAATTTTATTGCTGAGATAGCGTTCAACATTACAGTTACTTTTCTTCCAAATACGATATTTTTTTTATGTTACGAGATGGCAAACAAGCTGGCGGCCCACCTGATGTTAAGTGGTCACCGCCGCCTATAGACACTTGCAATATTAAGCACACGTTCTTTCGCGCGCGATTATTCGTGTTCGTTTTTGAAGAACGGAGTGTGGCTCGTGTCTGTGCCTGGGACTTGTGACCCAGGTATAGGGTTAAGGAGGCTGTTGGTGCACCGGCACTTATGGAAGGTCTAGACAAACCTAGGTCTAGAAGTCAGGAATTCTAGAATACAAAAATTCAGATTATGCCGATAGTATAAGATTAAAGTATAAAGATTAACTAGGTGGTAGACCCATATACGACTATTAAGTAGGGTCGTCTGGATAGGTAACACCGCCTTTCTTATTTCTGCCGTGAAGCAGTTCGCTGTGTTTCGGATTGAAGGGAAAGGCAGCCAGTGTAATTACTGGGCATGGAGGGCATATCATCTTAGGTCCCCAGGATGGAAAACGCACTTGCGGTGTTAAGTGATTTACACTTAAACAAACTGGTGAAAAATAGTCGCGCGTGATTGAGTGTGCAAGCTTTCCCGCGTGCAAGCCGTACGCTCCTGAGACCGCGCGATAGACCGCACGTGTAAACACAGCTAATACTTTTGTAGTTAAATTTTCCCAATCTAATATTAAAATAATCTTTTTGTCAAGTTCAAACTATGCAAAAGAACTCATAGTTAAGTTTTTTTAGGTTATATTGTTTAAGCAGGTCTCTTAAGAAAATGTTACACAAAATTTAAAGTACATACATTGTCCCACTGATATAATACGTTATAGAATTGTGTCATTATAGTACAACCTTCTGAATTCGACTAATGTAACGGTAATGACCCGGCCCCAGTAACGATGTCCGATAGTGTCCTGACGTACAATCGCCCGGAGAAATGTTCAGTTTGAATTTGGAATGGAATAAATTGTTTATACATTATTTACTTTTAATTACAATTCTTGTAAGTAATTTTATACTGAGAACTAGTTTTAAACGATTTCTGAGTGTATAATCTCCAGAAAGTATTTGCATAGAGGTCGCACAAGCCAGATCGGCTATTTAACATAGGTAAGACTAGCTATTAATAGCTCATACTGAACTGTCTACTAAATTGTAGCCATAGCAATTACTAAAAAATAGCACATTGGTGATCTAATTTTTGAAAGGAGTACAGTAGCCAATTCACTATAATTGCTAGTCAGTTAAGTAATAATACATTTTTTTGTGAGGAAATACAAAGCTGATAAAATATAGGAGCCGATCCAAACTCTCCCCTAAAACAAAGTGATATCTTCAATTTTGAACCATATTAACTGACAGACGTACTAAATATGCACAACTTTTAATATTACATACTTAGAATATATGAAAAAATTAAAACCACTATTTTAACTTTATAAAACGAAACTTAAGTAAACGTGAATAAAATTCATTTCAGGTTAAGCTTATTAGCAGCGATTGTACAAGGGAACCCCAGCGCCACATTATACCACGATTGAATGCGTAGTGATGACCAAATTTTGCGGTGTCCCGATTTTGTATTGAATGTGATATCGCACTATAGACCGACTTTGAATAGCCTACATTTCAGTACGTTTTCGTATACCTAATTTTGATTCGTCATTTTGATATAAAGGCTGGCTGTCGCATTAATTTGAAATACATATATAGGTATGATAGTTCTAAGCGCGGAGATTGCAAGCAGATAACACTGCGAAGCTTCCCGAACGCTGCCCACTCGGCTGGGCAGCGTTCGGGAAGCTACGCGGCATATTCTTGGCCCATCTACCGCAGTGTCTTAAGACGAAAGTCTTTAATTCGTGTGTGTTGCCAGTGATGACTTATGGAACCGAAACGTGGCCGCTTACAATGGGCCTCATAAGAAGGCTCAAGGTCACCCAAAGGGCAATGGAGAGGGCTATGCTCGGAGTTTCTCTGCGTGATCATATCAGAAATGATGAGATCCGCAGGAGAACCAAGGTCACCGACATAGGCCAAAGAATTGCGAACCTTAAGTGGCAGTGGGCAGGGCACATTGCGAGGAGGACTGACGGCCGTTGGGGCGGCAAGGTCCTCGAGTGGCGACCACGTACCGGGAAACGCAGCGTTGGTAGGCCCCCCTCAAGGTGGACTGACGATCTAGTAAGGGTCGCGGGAAGGCGCTGGATGCGGGCAGCGCAGGACCGACCGGTTTGGAGATCCTTGGGGGAGGCCTATGTCCAACAGTGGACGTCTCTTGGCTTAAATGATGATGATGATGATGAACACTGCGAGAGGTGTCAGGCCTTGTTGTATAAAAAGCAAAAAAGAAAACATGTAGTCTATTTTTTAAAGAAACTCTTAATCACCATAAAGTCCGTTTTACACACACGCCACAAAAGACCAGCTTGACCATTTTCCATATCATCTCTGACACAATATATCTCTTTTCTTTGGTCTTCCTCTCCCTCTATATCCGTCCTCTTTCATGTTCATCACCTTCTTTAACATATCTTCTCGTTACAGGCCCAACCCATGATAGTCGTTAACCTCTCAAATATTCTGTCACTGGTAACTTTCAGGCTGCCTCTAATACTAGGTGGTAAACCCATACTAGGTGGTAGACCCATATATTAAGTAGGATCGTCTGGGTAGGTAACACCGCCTTTCTTATTTCTGCCGTGAAGCAGTTCGCTGTGTTTCGGATTGAAGGGAAAGGTAGCCAGTGTAATTACTGGGCATGGAAGGCATATCATCTTAGTTCACAGGATGGTAACGCACTTGCAGTGTTTTAGTGATTTATCCTTAATATTGCAAGTGTCTATAGGCGACGGTAACCACTTAACGCCATATGGGCCGCAGGCTTGTTTGCCATCTCGTAGATAATATAAGTAATAAAAATATACTCATTCTTCACATTTCCATTTTTGTTACTCCACACGTCCATGTCAGCATACCAACCTTACCAACTTCGTATATAACGTAATAATTTGTTGCTAATTTTCTGTTCAGTATATTTTCGGATTATCTAGTATCACGATTCTAAGATTTTGTCTCATTCTATCTGACAGGTCCTGGTTTCTGGGGTCTCATAAACCCCCAATGGAGCATGTGCAACAAAGGTAGACGGCAGAGCCCTATCAACATCGAGCCAGACAAACTGCTCTTCGATCCGTGGTTGAGGGACATACAGTTTGACAAGCATAAGGTAAGTAAAATAAATAATTCTTCTTCTTTCACCTACCCTGCTGTTGCTGGAAGCATTTAGATTTAAAATTTTTGGTAAAACCTATTATAATAATGCCAACTCTGGGCTCTCTTCCTCTCGATCTTGAGCGTGTGCAACATCTTAATTCTTGTGAGTTCCAATTTGTGAGTTTAATAAATCCCATAAATCAGTACAAGTGACATTTTATTTAGAAAATACAGTCCACATCGTCGAGGATCCCAACATTGGTCCTTCGAGCCGGATTTGAACCAGTTAACTATGGATCTGCTACCAATTTATTTGGGGTGCAATATCTTATGTTACTGAAATACAAGTATATGTTTTGGCATTGGATTTTATGGCCAACAGCCTGACTGACATCAACTCTCCTTGGGAGAAAAATAAAAGTTGTCGAGTAAAATAAATAATGGGCAGTATTTAAGTGCAAATTAAAAAAAATCTTTTGTATATCAAAAATACTGATTGCAAAGCAAAATAATCCTTATCAAAAATACTGATTGCACAGAAAAAGAAATAATCTTAACTTACATAACTCAGCCTTGTAGGTAGGTAGGTACATAAGCCATAGGACTCTCCCAAAACCAATGCACTCCGTCTGGTCATAAAAAATAACCCTTTTTATTTGGGGTAAATTTGATGTGCAATTAGTATATTTGATGTGCAATCATAAGTGTTTGTTGAATATAAACTGATGGATGATAACTTCTTTGATTTTATTTTATTATCTCTATCTGTGTGTGTCAGTGTGTGCGGTAGCGTTAATATAATATAAATGTTGTAGATGTCTACACAAACAGCCATGACTCACCCGCGTTTGTAACATAAAAATTGGTAAGATTACAACTTTACCCTACAACTTTGTTTTATATAAAATATAACACATGAAACGTACAATCGTGAGACAGTTATGTAAACTATTCAGGGTATATTAAACAAGGTTTTGCGATCATTAGAGCAAATAGGCTTTTTGTAGTTCAGTAAGTATAGGGGCCCATGCGTGAACATAATCTATTACAAACTTCTGTAGAAGTTACATAGTGGTTATAAGGTGATAGAAATACCAATACTATTCTCACACCAGTATCTCGTATCAGTTCTGTCTGGCTGATAGTTTTAAATCTCTATTAAATAAGACGAAGGCAAGTATAGGATATATACTATTTTAAGGATATTAAAAGAATTTTCGACGTCTGAATTTTCTCGAGTGGCACCCGCCCACCGGACGACAAAGGGTGGGTAAGGCTCCTACAAGGTGGACTGACGACCTGATTAAGGTTGCTGGTCACGCCTGGATGCGAGCAGTACAGGACCGGTCGTTGTGATGTTCTTTGGGGGAGGTCTATGTCCAGCAATGGATCTCATGTGGCTGAAATGATGATGATGATACGCCGTCTAGACAACTAGTTCCAATAGAAGCAATTTTACCCATATATGACTATGGAAATGTTTTCCAAACTTAGTTGCCAATTCCGGAGGGTCCTGTAGTGACCAAATAACAGATACACCTAAAAACTACTAAAATATTAACATAGTCACGATTTATAGGTCCCAAGTAAGTCAGAGTCAGCTGAACATTTAGAGCCACAGCAAATTATCATAGTAACAACTAGTGTTGTAATCCTATGCTAATACTCCGAAAGCCTCGTTCGGCCTTAAGCGTTCTGTTTTTGCCCTATAATGGTGAACCCAAAGGGACGTATTTTACACTATATTAGGTCCCTTTTAGTTTAATTTAAGCATGTTATCGTTGCTATTAGCAAGTCTTTATGAATGAATTATTAATCATTAATAATTAAGAAATTTTAAAATCAGTAGGTACAGTGGTACTTATTTGACCCATTATTTGTTACAAAACTAATCTCGTTAATAGTGTTTTTGTGTTCCAATAGATAAATTTAAAGTGTTGATAAGGCCAAAAATGAAAGGGAGCTGCCCAGGAACTCCAAACGACTGCGGATATGGCTATCTTATCATTAACTGCCAAAACACAATAAGGTTGTTACCACTAATCTATACTAATATTAAAAAACTGAAGAGTTTGGTTGTTTGTTTGAACGCGCTAATCTCAGGAACTACTGATTCAAATTGGAAAATTCTTTTTTTGTTAGATAGTACATTTATCGAGGAAGTCTATAGACCATATAACATCATAACACGCGAACAAAGTCGCAAACACAGCTAGTATAGAGATATGCAGACACATAGTAACGCTTCGAGTTAAGTCCTACATACGCACGCTACATAGTCCCCCCTCACAGTTGGCGAAGTTGATTTTACCTCACACTGTCTCCGGATTGATTTTACCTCACACTGTCTCCGGATTGATTTTACCTCGCACTGTCTCCGGATTGATTTCACCTCACACTGTCTCCGGATTGATTTTACCTCACACTGTCTCCGGATTGATTTTACCTCGCACTGTCTCCGGATTGATTTTACCTCACATTGTCCCCGGATTGATTTTACCTCACACTGTCTCCAGATTGATTTTACCTCACACTGTCCCCGGATCGATTTTACCTCACACTGTCTCCGAATTGATTTTAATAAGAGCGTCAGCTAAGTATTCTCATAATTCCGAGACATTTTTTTCGACAAATTAATATGCACATTTGTTAATGAAGTTCTACTTATCCTTAATATTCAGAAGTCTCCGATTCGAAAACCAAATAAATTAACAGTGTATAATTAGACTGATCTAAAAATAAATGGCTATATTCCTAGTTTTTATGCGGTAGAAGTAGGTGCGAGGGGTATACCAGCTAAATCCTTCTTAAATAAACCTTGGTGGCAAACCAAGGTTTTTTAATAAGGATTTAGCTAGTAATGAACTTCCATATAAGTTCTGTACTGCAACGCGCATCTAAAACGGCTCTCGAGGAATGGTATTGGAGATGGCTAGACAGAGAGAGAAATCAGGTTAGTGAAGGGGGTGCCGATGCATCATAAGGATTTAACCCTTCACCTGGATCACAATCCCAGGCATTTCCTCTGGCTTCCCTCTTTGCAACGCGATGGGGGAATTCGTGGAATGTTTTCTTAGAGTTTTCGTCACAATAGAAAACGTTTTGGATTTTCAACTTTTAATAAAAAAAAAACACTGGTACCAAAATGTAACAATAGGACTTTCAATGCCTCAATAGCCACTCCGCTCCTAATGAATATTGTAAGCTGCGCAGACCATGCAGAATTATTCATTTAGTCTGAATTACGGGCGGTAATGCAATGCTAATGTATGCGCGGTGATAGCCTATCGTCGCTACGTTCCGTTTTTGCAACTTACGTTGGTTAGGTTTAGTTCCAAGTTTTTTTAGCAGTATGTGATAAATGTTTAAGTTGGTGTAATTTTGAAAGTTTATCAAAATCGTTTTATTTTTTTAGAGTTGGCAGCGCGCGTGTGTTACGTCAGTATTGCAAGTGTCTATAGGCTACGGTACCTGCCCACCACCAGGCAGGCCGGAAATTGCCTGCCAACCATTTAGCATTAAAAAAGTTAAGCGCTTGTACTTTGAACCTGGTGATGAATGGGAATAAAATAGTAGTCATTATTGAAGTAATCTTCATGAAAAGTTATCATCAGCAGGATCAAAGAACTCTATTTCCTATTCAGAAAAAAATGTCATAATAAGTACGTAAGTAATACTTTCACCAAGTATAGGCATAAGGTATAATATGCAATTACCAGATTTGTTTTTAAAAATTAATGGAAACAATTAGGGCAAGAATTAGCACTCCACATATGTTATACGATATAGCTGCGACAGAAGGAATATTCTTTGTTGTACATCACTTTTTTTAAATCTATTATTGATTTTAAAAACATATATTAAACAATTCAAACAGATATGATTATTTAAACAAAACCTATATAATCCAGCTATAATCGTACAGTCAAAAAACAAAACATAATATTTAATGTGCAATGGCCAGTATTATCACTATAAGACCGATCTCTCCTAGATAAGTTTTGGATGGACAGGAAAAACATGGTATATAGATGAGGGAGTCGTTGATGTACCAAGCCCTAAAGTTCAGCTCTAGTTATTGTTAAAAAGATTGCTTGGAGAAATAAAGGCAAAAGTTGTTGACCCGTCAAATTTAGGACTTTTATCTCTAATGTGGGGGCTCTCTCTTCTGGAGGCTCCTTCAAATCCAGCACTGCCTATTCTTGATCAGGAAATAAGCTGCAATAAATTAGAGATTACTGTACACTATACACAAAACCCAGTCATATATTACAGCGAATAATCAAGTTGAAAAGTTTAACCTTTCAGTAATCTATCCACGAAATATTCAGTGTTATCACTTACATAATAAACAGGTTGAGAAACTTTACAAGGGCGCACCACGCCTTCACAGTTTATCTTTTTTGCGTCGTAGCTATAAAGAGAATAGAACTGATTTTTTGTAAATTATTTTTCGATTGACTACTTTCTGAACATTGCTAACTTTTAAGATGCACTGTAAAAATAATCGGGAGTGGTCTCCCCTTGACTTTCTTGTATACCGGAAACGACTCAAAAGTTGATAGAAACCATATATTTTGATGTCATAGGTACATGCATGTTAAATTTTGGTCACCCATCCGAGTACCGACCGCGCACTTGGTTGTTTAACTTTCGTGATCGACGACTCAAAACTTGATTGAAACCTTATATTTTGATATCATCATGTTAAATTTGGTTGCAATAAGTTAAAGCATACTCGAGTTATCGTTCTAACGCACAGACACACACACAAAAATAATTCCAAAAACAATAAGGAGGTTCATAACGTGTAAATCCGTCAAAATGTCGAGGTCGAATTTTTTGACGATTACAAAACTTCTTATGTACTACGTATACGATAAAGTAAAAAATATCCATTAAGTTTTGAGACACATCGCTGCTATTAAACGAGCTTATTTTCCTACAAATTGAGAGTATCATTCTTGAATACAAGTAAAATTAAGTGATTATGATTCAGCATCTTCCGCAATCCGGGCGGTTGCGTAAACCACTACGCTACCGGGACACTGCTTTCGCCGTCGACATTTGTCAGTGCTTGGTACTTAACCTACGTTTTTATGGTAACATTGTTTCAACAAATCTTTGAAATTTGCACTTCTAAGATCTGAACGAAATATTTTTGCAAATATTTGACGCCCAGTTAAGATAAAACTAGGTAGCGTAGTGGTTAACGCAGCCGCCCGGATTGCGGAGGATGCCGGGTTCGATTCCCGCCTTGGGCAGAACGATTTTTTTATTTTAAAAATATTTACGTAATGTAAGCTCAAAAATTATTTCATGAAATTTTTGTTAGTGTTTAAGCGAATCTGAAAATGATTTATATTCACAATTCGCTCCGAAAGCACGTGTTTGTTTTTTGTTTTAACAGTAACACGTCTGTAGGTCCACTCGTCAAGCAAAAGTTCCACCTATTACATAAAAAATCGGTAACTAAAATTACCTTGCCACGATGATGTAAAAGTAATAAATTGTTCCGTTGCCACTTCCAGCTATTCTTACGATCCTGTATTCAGCTGGTCGCGTGTCAAAAGACAATATGTCATCTCTACTCAAAGCATAGTAAGTTTCTAGCCTCTAATCAAGGTGTGCCCATTGATTGATAGGATCTGCCCCGCTGTGTTGGTCGTTAAGCTTTATTCGTTTGCTATAACGAATTCTCAAAGTAAAACTCCATTTAATGATCCTTGTGAAGTCGAAAATTTATTGGGAAACACAATTCATCGGTTGGCGCGTCACTAATTAATGTTCTAATGGTTCGGATTTTTAATATGGTTAATGGACTCTTATTCTGTAGAAGACATTTTTTTGAATCATGGAACTTTCCATGATTCAAAAAAATGTCGATACTTATCAATAACTGATTTTACAACCCGAGAACCATGGAGTTGAACAATGGAAAAAATACTTATGTGATTTACATCAGTATTTTTTTTATCTTATCTTATGAACCATTACTGTATGACAGCGCCATGAAAATAAAGATAATGCAAAGCTTTATAAATTTCATATAAAAGAGCTAAAATGCTATAAATATTGAATAGTTTTCATTTGAAAGAATACTAGAAAAATGCACTGAAAAAAATCGACTTGCCTCAGGCGGGACTCGAACCCGCATCTTCCACAATCCGGGTGGAAGATGCGGGTTCGAGTCCCGCCTGAGGCAAGTCGATTTTTTTCAGTGCATTTTTCTAGTATTATAAACGTTTGTAAACGCAAAAATAAAATTATTCCATAGTTTTCATTTGATTACCTTTATAATTTACTTTCGTAAAAGTAATCCTCCTAAAATTATATTTAAGGGCTATTTGCCAGTACCTAGGCTATTATTTATTACTAGCTCTCCGTCCGCGACTTCACATAGAATTTGTAAGATATAGCGTATACTCAAGGAAACTGTATCGTTCTATCGGTAAACGAAATTTTAAAGTCGATTATCTGTCTATTATTTATAATATAGAGTAGATAATAACGTATCTGACATCAAATTCGACCAACAAACACTGACATAAATTTTATCCAAGGTTTAGCAAGAATATAGTCAAATCTTAGAGTCAAATGAAATACTAAATTTATCTATCTCTATTTTATCTCTTAGCAACAGTTTAAAGACACGAAAAGTATACATATCTTAATTTCTTTTACTTTTTTATGAACAGAAAAGAGTTAGTGAAATTCCTTCTTTTTCCATGTTTTTATTCAGATACAGTTTCAGATAATTAAAAAAGTATAATATGCACTATTCGAGCCTTTCGAAAAAAATAAATCAATTAATTAATATCTTATAAAACAATATAAGACTGACGTTGCATTATTTTGTAAATCGGATATGATACGTACTATCGTTATGTATCATGTAATGTATCTTAAGAATAAATTTAATATTTACACAAGTATAAGCTTAATTAATGTGAGATGAATTATGTTCCTGTCTTTATTAGTCCTGATTATGAGATTACTTCATTCAACAATGGTAAATGATATATACTTATGCCATCATTATTAAGTTATATAATCCTTCCACAGGTCAGCGGCGTGCTTCAAAACACGGGCCAGTCTCTAGTGTTCAGGGTGGAAAAAGACTCTAAGCATCAAGTGAACATCAGCGGGGGTCCTCTCTCATACCGATACCAGTTCGAAGAAATTTACTTCCATTATGGCATGGGCGACAACAGAGGGTCGGAACATCAGATCGACCATCACACGTTTCCAGGAGAGGTAAGATTTCATCATCACTATCGTCCTCAGGCTGCACTCATCCATTGCTAGACAAAGGCCTCTACAACGTCACGCTACTGAACCCGTCTTCGGCTCTACGCTTCCAACCACTGCCAGCCACGTATAACTTTATACCATTTAAGCTTTATTTCTTCTGGAATAAATGTTGCGTTTACAAACGCGTAAATAGTTTTAAAACTAGAAAAACTACTCTGAAAAAAAATTGACCTGCCGTAGGCGGGAATCGAACCCAGCATTCTCCGCAGTCCGGGCGGCTGCGTTAACCACTACGCTACGGTGGCTACAGTGTGCCCCGGTATACACACTATCAGAATATCCTTTGGCGATTTGATAAGGCGTTTTCAATGTACTCAAACGTAAGGTGACCATATTAAAGTAACCATACGTTTTATAAACTTAACTATTAATTAAACCATGATCAACTATTAAATTAAATTCTTACTTTATTTCCTAAACGAAAACGGTATTTATTTAGTAGTTAGCGTCGACTTTCTTAGTGCCGGCGCCCATCCACGGCGCGGCATGGCACGATTCGGGATGCCGCGACGCGCCGAGGGATGCCGAAGGATGCCGTAGCACGCCGCGGAACACGTCGGCCTATTCTTGTTAAAATGAAAGAATTTCAGTGCTAAATTCACTCAAATAAGGTCCAAAATCATTTGTCTACTAAAAAATCCTTTGATGTGACATACCGTCACTTGTAGAATGTAAGAACTATGTAGACTGTGGGGCTAGATTCAACCTTGTTTTAATTACTTAGCACTCAATTTAACTTTAACAACACGAAGTAATGTATGCGTCCGCGGCATGCCGCGACTTTTTCGTGTAAAATAAAAGATAGTCAATGCTAATTTCATTTAAATAAGGTCGAAAATCATTTGTCCACGAAAAAATCCCTTGCCATGCCGTGCCGTACTTCGCCCTCGGTGGGCGAAGGCCCTTAAGGGGCCATATAATAGATATAACCATTACTAAAATTGTACAGAATGGGTGCCATTACAAATTAGCGACTCGAAGTTCTACCATTATCGAGTCCCGCTATCGTTCTCGGGAGAAATAACTTTCTACTGTCTTGGGGTTTGTTTCGGACTAAATGAATTTTGTTCTACCTTTTCTGGAATGGACCATTTTTGATACTATAATTTTCATCCCATAGAATTCCAATGTCTGTGTAGTAAGTACCTAATTGTTTTGTATTTATTTATTGAAAAAAATGCTTGTAATTTTATATAACACTAGCTTAAATGCCCGCAACTTCGTTCGTGTAGAATAGTTACTTCGGGCAGCCTTTAAATTTTCTTATTAAGTATTCCTCCTAACCCAAGCGCTATATACCAATTTTCATCGATGTTACTTTAAAAAATGACAGATTTCTATACAAACTTCCATACCTTATTTTACCCCCTTTGAGGGATGAATTTACAAAAATACGTCTTCCTTAATTTCTAACTGAAAGGCCATGTACCAATTTTTATGAGTTTTACTTTAAAAATGACGGATTTCCATACTAACTTTTCACCCCCTTTTCACCACCTTAGAGGGTGAATTTCCAAAAATCCTTTCTTAGTGCACCCCTGTGGACCCCATAAGGAACCTATATACAAAATTTGGAATCTCTAGACCCAGAGGTTTGGGCTGTGCGTTGATATGTCAGTCAGTCATTCAGTCAGTCAGCATTCATTTTTATATATGTATAATAATGTATATAGATAATGTAAATTGCAAATTGTTAAATTACTAAAAATAACATAGGTCGCTTAGCAACGAAACCCTGATACGGTGATCTGTAACTGTAAATTGAATATTGAAACCGGATATTAATGGAGTGTAACATCTGTTATGGTTCTTAGATTTTGTTTTAGTTTCCTGAAGGTTCCTTTTTATGTAGGCAACAGACTGGTATCCTGCCACGATTTTGAGGCATGGCCTATACTGCCAGATGTGGCTTTATGTATGACCCTAAGATAAAGGAAACTGTAGATCGGCAATGTGAAACCTGATACCTGCCCTGCTTCTGAGTATTTTGTGATCGCTTCAGTTTATGTATTACTAGCGACCCGCCCCGGCTTCGCACGGGTGCAATGCTTATGTAAATGTATTATACATGTATTATATAAATGTATTATACATATAAACCTTTCTTAAGAATCACTCTATCTATTAAAAAAAACCGCATCAAAATCCGTTGCGTAGTTTTAAAGATCTAAACATAAATAGGGACAGACAGACGGCGGAAGCGACTTTGTTTTATACTAGGTAGTAATTATCGACTTACTTCTATAGGGTTGGCATTTGATTGACTTTCCTTAGGAAGGACTAATATCTTTCTACAGCACCCGGGACCACAGCTTATCGCGCCTCCCGAAGCACGGGGGAAAATCGCGTTAAAAAAAATTCGGTCACCCATCCGAGTATCGACCGCGCACTTGGTTGCTTAACTTTCGTGATCGTTACACAGAACGCATGAACGCGTGATCGACCTCCTCTATGGAATTATGAGCCTTACTGTTTGTGGGTATCTTTTTTAACATGACGGGGCTCTTGGTCTTCATCCCTCAGGATCGGGAAAAGTGCCAAAGTGGGGGTTATCAACTTTGGGACTTTTAAGATCTTATCATTAAATGTCGGAGCACAATAATGCTGTTAATAATGACCCTTCGATTTAAACCGCAAAACTAAGTTATATGAAAAAAGCTTATTACAAGATTTTTAAATGTGATTTAAATGGTCCAAATGCGTGGAAGTAAATTATTTAAGTAAAATAATTATTTCGTCCCGAAATGGTGGTAGAGCCTTTGACGATTTAAAAGTACTTAGCTCTTAAATCTATTAAAATAAAGAGTCATCTCATTTAAAATCGCTTCGGATTGTAGGTATACCTTAAAGTCAATAACAACTAAAAAAGTCTTGTGAAAAAATTTCCACAAATTAGTTCTTCGCTCTCCGTGACCTACAATTCTCGTTAAAACACTTCAATCGATTTCAATTAGCGAAATTCGAGACAGCCAGAACCGATAACAAAAGTTCGATAAATACGCCAATTAACCGAGTGGTGTTAAATATCTATTCCGTTTGAACATCGTAACGAGCTATAGGTCCAATCAGTGAATTATTTCAACCTGCGGCAAACCGAACTGGCTTTAGGGGGCTTAACGGGAATACCAGCGGAAACCAACAGATCGCTGAGTTGGTATTACATTTAATATTGCTGGCTTCAGAAAGAGGGTTTCTGCGTTTCTTTTACAAACTAAGAAAAGAAACGATATTCAATCATAGTTACAGATCGCCATACCAGGGTTTGGTTGCTAAGCGACCGCTGTACTTTTAGTAATTTAACAATAATTGTTAGGCAACACTTCGCAGCGTTAGGAGAGCACAATGGACCTACGATCTAGTAAAGGTCGTGGGAAGCCGCTCTGCCGTCCTCACGATGCAGCAGTAGTAAGGTACAAATGTTTTCTTTCTTCCTTGCTGCATTATTCGTTAGGACGGCAGCGCTGGATTCGGACAGCGCAGGTACGATCGGGTTTAAGATACTTGGGGAAGGCTTATGTCTCTCGGCTGATGACACGATGATGCTGAACCCAACTTCAGTAAGCTTTTACTAGCGAGTAGCATATTGAAACTAGCTGTAAGTTATTGAAGTGTTATACGACTTTAAGGAGCTTGTATTCAATAAGATTTTTTGTAAACAGATCCAATTATATGGATTCAACAAGGAGCTGTACCACAACATGTCTGAAGCACAACACAAGTCGCAAGGTGTGGTGGGAATATCTCTTATGGTTCAAGTAAGTAGATTAGCTTAACGACTTTTGATAATAAGCAATAAGTAATATACACGAGCCGAAGTGCTGATTAAAATTAATATAAGAGCACAATTTTTAATTAACTCCACTATTTTCAAGTATTTATATTGACTCTTTATTGCACTTAATAGCATAATATTTTTATGTAAACTACTAAACAGTGATAAAGTTGGCAAAGGAGAACTTATCTCTATAAGAGATCTCTTCCAGTCAACCCAAAAACGTGAGTGAGATACTAAGTTGTTAGGTGGGAGGTGAGAGATTTATACCATTAAGATATTTTAGAGAGAAAGGATAAAGTTGGATTTTTACTATTTTTTGTCGAATCTAAGTACATAGTTGTTTAGTTTTACCATAAAAAGAACTACTTAATAGTAAATTAGTTCTGCAGTGCTATTCCACAAGAACTCACATTGACGCTCACGTCGATTTTTCATATCAAACGCTCACAAATATTTCACTAATAAAAACATTTTTAATAAATATGCCGCTCTGAACGAGATCTAATGTCATTTTAGAATGCCATGATTAAGAACTTAAGGTGTGGCGATCTGCTGCAAAAACAAATTTAATGCTATTACATAGAACTCAAAATATAATAATTAAAGTACTGTTTAAATCCGTATCTTACTCCAACAATAAAATTAAGCAAAGAAACGAAAATACTAAATAATAAACGGCTTTACAACTATTACACTTGCATACTAATCAATAATATTACTACGAATACCATTCATTCTAACATAAAATTTCATAAAAAGTACACTTATATAATTTAAGAAATAAAGATAAGATACCAGTTGACTAATCCTCACACGAATAATATTAAAAAGATGATGTCGAGGCAGTAGAGCTGTTCAATAGTTTACCCAGCAATATAAAAACAGTGATAAAGTATTTATACTTTCAAGTCAAAAGGTAGAAGACTAAAAGAACATTAATTAGAATTATAATTACAATATACATAGATAGCATCTAGATCTGAAAGTTATGTAAAACTTAAACTGTATATCTCATTAGAAGTGAACTATGTTTTTCATAAAAACATCGTTCACTTCTAATGAGCAATAAATTCTTTAAACGTAACTTCGGTTTTCAATTTACCTGACAAAACTAGAACACACGTAGTCTGGGTATACCAAATCCAATTTTGGAAAGGCTTAACTAAATTATAATTAATACAATATAAACCTTCTTTAAACAGATTGGCGAGCCAACTAACAAGGAGCTAAGGCTAATTACTAGTGCCTTCAACAAAGTTATGTTCAGAGGCAAGTATCAGCTTTGGTTGAACTTAATTGTAATTGAATTTTGTGATAATAACGTTTATAGTAAGACTTGTAGCAAGTTTCGATACTCCGAAAAGAAAACTCTTTTTGTCTCTTCTACTTCTCTCTGGACTGGTTCCAATTCTTTTGAAGCCGGAGCTAGTCCTGTACAATACTCGAGTCCTTGAGTCATAAATTTAGAGACTCGAGTCAGATTTGCAGACTTTTATGAGCTCGACAAGCTCGAGTCCCCTAGTTTAGTCGAGCGCTCTCTACACAACGAGTCGAACCTTCAAAAGAGCACACAAGTCTTGAATTGAACATGAGCCTTCAATATGGATTTTACTTCAAAAATTACGGATTTCCATACAACCTTTCATCCCCTATTTTACCCCCCTTAGGGGTTGAATTTCGAAAAATCCGGACTAACGCCAGCCTCTGTGGGCCGCTGGCCGAGGCCGCCTCCTCACCGACGGCTGCTCGACTTGGCGCATCCTCCTGACGAGGACACCGGGAGCAGCCATTGGACTGCACCCGGGGGACTTCGGGCGCGGTCTAGACCATGAAAAGGGCTGTACGGAACAAGCCGTGGTGGGAAAACAAAAACAACTCGACGATGGCATGTGACTTCGAATGCCAAGCGGACACACTTGATATCAAAAGCCACACACCCGCCGAGAAAGTTTACCCACCACGTTACCAGGGTCCGCCACGAGGAGGCTTCCAGACGTGGACCCCACCGGACGTGGACTCCACCTAGTACTGTACCTATCTAGTCACTTTGTCCATTCTGGTTACACCACACATCTGTCGTAGCATCCTATTATCTTTATAGCATTAAAACTTGTCTATAAATAAGTCAACCAAGCCAACCTTCTGTGTAGGAAGTTCGTACCCCATCAAGCACCTGCCACTCAGCTCACTGCTGCCGAACACACAGCAGTACCTGACCTACGAAGGTTCCACCACTCATCCTGGCTGTTGGGAGACTGCCGTCTGGATCATTTTCAATAAACCCATTTATATTTCTAAGCAAGAGGTAAGTGTTAGAATTTTGAATAATTTATGAACGTTCCGTAGAATGCTGTTTTTTTGCTTACATGTCAATAATTCGCCTAATTTGGATAAGAAGAGATTTGTTTTTATTCAAGTCACTTTTTTGTTTTTTGCTTACAGCAAATTATTAAAAGAATAAAATTTAAATTGTCATTGAATAATTTAATAAAATAAAAATTGTCATTAAATAATTCAATGACAATTTAATTTTTATTCATTCATAAACAAATCTCTTCTTTTCTAAATTAGACGAATTATTGACAACAAATGATTAAATTAATAAAATTTAAATTGATTTTATTCATTTAATAATTTGTTGTACACATAGACAAACAAAAACGTGACTTATTTATAGACAAATTTCTTCCTACCCACCTACGATAGGAGATGTGCTGCGAGACGTGAATGTTGAGAGGTCGATGAGGCAATTTTAAATACTTGGTGGTATGGAGAGTTTCATTAGGCAACTTATATTGATTTATAATTACTGACGTTTATAGATTGGCAATGAACGACTAAGGCTAGACCAAATAAATACACCAATGTGTGAGTCATTGTGTGCACAAAAAATGTTACTTCAGTCTGACAGCAAAAGATAGAACACTAGTTTACAATATCTTCGGATAACCGGTCGGAATTCTTTGCCAGCACACGTGTTCTTTCCCGTAGACCACAGAGATGGTTATATTATTCTGTTATCGCTTGTTTCAGATGTACGCGCTTCGGCAACTGATGCAGGGGTCGCAACTCACTCCTAAAGCGCCTCTAGGCAACAATGCTAGGCCAGTGCAGCCGCTACACCACCGTACAGTCAGAACTAACATTAACTTCAACAAACAGGGGACTCAGGTTTGTATTAACCATAAATAAATGATCAGTAAACTGTGACGTATATCAAAAGGAGGATTTTTTAAAATATTTAGGTTTTTCTTTTAGTACCATCTACTTGAATATCCCCAAAACAGGCTTTTAGTAGAGAATATCTTTTCCACCGTCACACCAAATCTACCCCAAATTATAGTATTATTAATGAACGTGTGACTCGTCCACTAACGTTCGTGTTAAAAATTTGACAGGACCAGGATTCGAACCAGGGCTGTCTGATTTGTCGTCAGCTAATGCTGACGACAAATCAGACAGCCCTGGTTCGAATCCTGGTCCTGTCAAATTTTTCTGTCGAGGACAGTAATCTGTCCACTCGACGACGACTATGTCCAATGTCCTTGATAATATCTTTTAAACAATCCTTACTAATATTATAAATGCGAAAGTAACTCTGTCTGTCTGTCTGTCTGTCTGTCTGTCTGTCTGTCTGTTAAGCTTTCACGTCTAAACCACTGAACCGATTTTGATGAAAATTGGTACAACTAAAGATTAGATCTCGGGGAAGGACATAGGCTACTTTTTATCGCGAAAAAAAGGTTGTATGGGTTGAAATAGGGGATGAAAGTTTGTATGGAAGTTCGTCATTTTTGAAGATAGAACCATGAAACTTTGAATTTAGGCACTTAATAAGACAGAAAGAAATATTTGTTCTAAGATTTTTGAAATTTTGACCTGTATGGGGGTGAAATAGTGGATGAAAGTTTGTATGGGACTTCGTCATTATTAAAGATAAAACCATGATACTTTGAAATTAGGGACTTAATAAGAAAGAAAGAAATATTAGTTCCAGGATTTTTGAAATTTAGACCCATGTGGGGATGAAAATTTGTATGGAAGTTCGTCATGGTTAAAGATATATGAAACCATGAAACTTTGAATTTAGACACTTGATAAGAAATAAAAATCCAATCCAAGATGGCGGTTGTGACTTTTTAATATAATATCGATATGGGTAAGTATCATTTTCGTGGTTTTCGGAGGTCCCGATTCCTAATACACCATCCATTTTGAGATCCAAGATGGCGGACGCGACTTTTTAACATAATGTCAATATGGGTATCGTATTCGTGGTTTTTGGTGGTCCGGATTACGAATAAAATATCTATTTCAAGATCCAAGATGGCGGACGCGACTTTTTGACAAAATGTCAATATGGGTATCGTTTTCGTGGTTTTTGGGGGTCCGGATTACGAATAAAATATCTATTTCAAGATCCAAGATGGCGGACGCGACTTTTTGACAAAATGTCAATATGGGTGTCATTTTCGTGGTTTTCGGGGGTCCCGATTTCGAATACGACATCTATTTCGAGATCCAAGATGGCGGACGCGAATTTTTAACATAATGTCAATATGGGTATCGTTTTCGTGGTTTTTGGTGGTCCGGATTACGAATAAAATATCTATTTCAAGATCCAAGATGGCGGACGCTACTTTTTGACAAAATGTCAATATGGGTATCGTTTTCGTGGTTTTTGGGGGTCCGGATTACGAATAAAATATCTATTTCAAGATCAAAGATGGCGGACGCGACTTTTTGACAAAATGTCAATATGGGTATCATTTTCGTGGTTTTCGGGGGTCCCGATTTCGAATACGACATCTATTTCGAGATCCAAGATGGCGGTTGCGACTTTTTAACATAATGTCAATATGGGTATCGCTTTCGTGGTTTTTGGGGGTCCGGATTACGAATAAAATATCTATTTCAAGATCCAAGATGGCGGACGCGACTTTTTGACAAAATGTCAATATGGGTGTCATTTTCGTGGTTTTCGGGGGTCCCGATTTCGAATAAGACATCTATTTCGAGATCCAAGATGGCGGTTGCGACTTTTTAATATAAATTCGATAAGGGTAAAATTTTCGTGGTTTTCGGAGGTCCCGATTCCCAATACAACAACCATTTTTAAAAAGACCCAAGATGGCGGACGCGACTTTTTAACATAATGTCAATATGGTTATCATTTTCGTGGCTTTTGAGGGTCCCGATTCCGAATACGACATCTATTTCGAGATCCAAGATGGCGGTCGCGACTTTTTAATATAAAATCGATATGGGTGTCATTTTTGTGGTTTTCTGAGGTCCCGATTCCTAATACACCATTAAACTTGATAGGGTTATCAGTTTTGTAGTTTTCGGAGGTCTCAAAATGGATGCTGTATTCAGAGTCAGGATTCAGAATACAGCATCCATTTTGAGATCCAAGGTAGTGGACGTGACTTTTTAGCTTAATCGCTTTCACGCCTAACACCTGAACCGAATTTATTGAAATTTGGTACAAAAATAGCCCCTTGTGTGTCGCGCGGCCTCCTGGAGGTCGCTGTCAAAAACGCCTGTGTGTCGGCCGACCTCCTGGAGGTCGATCCCCCCCTCCACACTTTTCCGATGATGAAAATGATGATTATTACTATTATTATTTGAAAATATAACTGTACTAATTATATTATATTCTGTTAGCTTATTAAATAACGATTTTAGTGTCAAAAACTCATATTTATAGTTTTATTACAAAAATTTTATTTTTATTTTTTTACACCCGGAAAATTCGCGACGGAAAGTCCGGAAGTAAGTGACACATGCGCGAAATTTTACAAAATGGCGGCGACACAATAGGGGATAGACTGAACCTCGAAATGGAATAAAAGCTACCTTTTTGTGAAAAAGGGAATGAAGGGGCTGAAATATGAGATGAAAATTTTTATGCGATTCCTCAGTATCGAAGATAAAACCATGAAACGCAAATATTGTTCTAGCGTTTTTGAAATATTGACCCATGTGTGTATGAAAGGTTGCGTGTAAGTAGCAAAGGATAGAAAAACTTAAAACGGTAGATTGTAAAAATGCCATTTACTGTAGTGCACTGCAGTTTATATGTTTGTTTTTTGCATAATAAGTACCTACACAAAAAATGCTGCCCAAAGTAACTATTCCACGCGGACGAAGTCGCGGGCAAAAGCTAGTATGATATGAATCTTTTAAAAGACATGTACAGTCAAACGAGAACCATGTATTCTACTCACCATCATAACATTTTATTTCCTTTAGACTATACCTACTTGGGAAATTGATAGTTACGATTTTATTGAAGGTCAAAGTCATATTTTTTTTTATGAAAACGTATTCTAAACATTATTTCTTAATTATTGTCCAAATAAACATTATAATTTTTATTAGTATTTCATAACAAAAAATGGCTTCAAAACGTTAGCGTTCAATGTAGCTCACTCGATGCGCATAGACACAAACGAACGGGGCCGCCGACCGGCAAAAATATCGCGCTTTTGCGAGTTGCGTGCGAGTTGAGCGCTTTACATTGCGCGGTACAATTTGCAATTTTTTTTAACACCAAAAAATAAAAATCATTTCCCAGCAATTATTTTTTGAAATATTTCTTATTTTGATGTATAGAATACATGGTACTCGTTTGACTGTTCATGTCTTTTACATCCTGTATTATAAAGGAATGAAATAAATTAGGTTTAGTGGAGTAAAGCTGCCTGTCTATTCAAGCAGAGACGACCTGGGCGGAGTATTTTAAAGCAAATAAATATTAGTCATAAACTCTTTAAGTTATAACTCTTACAGAGCCAGCAAAGATGAAGTGTTGCTGCCTTGTCAAAGTTACGCTAAATAGTGTTCGACTACAAATTTCGTGCCTATGTAAATTTTTGTTTGATAAGAAAATATCCACTCCGCTTGTCTCCGCTTGAGCGGACAGCCACCACAAGAAGGCTATATATCTGACTAGGAATCTCGCTGGAGACTCGGTATGTCAAAGCGGTCGTACAATAAACCAACGCCTTGAGACGAGGGCGATTAGTTTATCGTTGTCGCTAAACCTATTACGTAAACGATGGTCGGTCATCCTTAGGTGTTTAATCGGTTGTTAATACAATATAGGTACTACATTATTTTCATATG
Organism: Elophila nymphaeata; assembly: GCA_955850985.1. NCBI lineage: Eukaryota > Metazoa > Arthropoda > Insecta > Lepidoptera > Crambidae > Elophila > Elophila nymphaeata. The sequence goes on along the minus strand of OY039086.1, from coordinate 8,716,899 downwards.
CACATCACTTCTCTAACCCAAATGAAATATTCTTGTCCTATACAGTTTGTCCCGGAAAGTAGTAATCACACTTTAAGATCATGTTTTATGGTCACTTTTATCGGTAAAAGTACCTCAAGTTAGCGGTCTGGGAGCTTGATCGCTAGACCCTCGCCGAAATACAAGAACTTATTTTTTTCTATACTCCACTGTGAACACACCGTTAATAACGAGGAAAAACTTTTTAAAATTCAGGCTTTTTCCCCTTTATTATTACGTCTGTATTAAAAAACAAACCACACTTTACAACAACTTAGGCTTATCAATGACCGTGTTATAGTAAAGCGGTTAAGAGCATTACCGCCGAAGTTCTGCCAACAATGGACTATAAAAACAACTGCTGTTACTTCCATAGTAGTTAACAAAAGCGAGTGGCTAAGTTTACACGCAGAGAAACAGTGATAAACAAGATATAACGGAGCTTTGTGTGCGCTTGATAAGTTTAGCCGCAACATACAGTTGTGTAGGATAGGTGGGTCTTAATGAAACTAGTTAACCACTTGAGTTTTTCAAGGCGAAGGGTTCTTACCCTTTGTTTTAAGAAACTCGAGTTTAAAGAACTAGCACTAAAAACTAGCGCTACCTTTTTTTATTACGATGGAAAATCCATTGATGGACCATACCGCACGCTGGCTAGGCGTACGGCGTGTGTGGGACTCACCAGCGCTGAAGATCGCCGTTCTTACCCACTAAAAACTACCAGTACCCTCATAAGCTCTTCTGGAGGCGTTTTGAGGTCAGCGCACCAAAACATCCCCGGACCGGCCCGGCCCAACAGTGAGCCGGTCGACGCGCCACTGGGGGATTGCGCTAGGGTACTAGGCAATCCCCAGACGGAAGGACCTGTGCACTGCACCAGGGCACACACGGAGGCCAACCCAGGACAGGACACACTTAGGATCGGACAAGAGCGGCAGTCATAGCCGCCTACCTTCTCCAACCCGTCCGTCTACGCCGGATGGGAGCGACAAGAGGATCGTTCTCCCGCTCCCTCTCCGCAGCCTTCATTTGCGCCATCACTGATCCGCAAGAGGAGGCGACAGCGTTCCAGACTCCCTCATTATCAAGCATGGCTCTGACCATGCTTGGCAATGTGATGTCTCCTCCGCCAAGCGCGGCGCTCGTTTTGCCAGGCCGGACATACGATGAGCGTGTGCTCGGCCGTGTCGTCGGGGGAGTCGCAGTGGTGGCACCGCGTTGACTTCTCCCGGCGGGCGATACGGTGCAGGTAGTGGCCGAAATAACCATGTCCGGCCAGTACCTGCACCAGGCGCAAGGTAAGGCTGCCCCGATAGCGCCCTACCCACTCCTCCAACTCCGGACGGATCGCCTCAATCGTCCGGTGGCCACCGGCTGGGTTGGCCAATGCGTTTTGCCCCATCGGCACAGAGCCTCCGTCTTTGCCTAGGTGCGGACCGTTCCAGCTCCTCAAAAAAAAACTAGCGCTACCTACTAGATGGTAGACCCATATGTAAGGTCATCTGGGTAGGTACCACCGCCTTTCTTATTTCTGCCGTGAAGCAGTTCGCTGTGTTTCGGATTGAAGGGAAAGGTAGCCGGTGTAATTACTGGGCATGGAAGGCATATCATCTTAGTCCCCAGGATGGCAAACGCACTTGCGGTGTTAAGTGATTTACACTTAATATTGCAAGTGTCTATAGGCGATGGTAATCATGGTCGCAAGCTTGTTTGCCATCTCGTAATATTAAAAAAAAACTATTAATGTCATCTTATTGCTAGTAAATCAATATGAATATGATTGCTGAATAATTATTTAGAGTGTAATAACATCTGTCCTGTTGGCCTCTTCGCTAACTTTTTTTGGCACATGAAAGTGTAAAATTAACTATTTACTGATTTACTACTACTTTACTATAACGCTATTGTGACCCTTGTTCTGTTAAAACAGCAATGGATGAGTAAATGACTCTTTCGTGTGTAATTATAACTATGCAGGTATGTATGTGCGTATGTATGTACGTAGTTGGTGTTAGCGTGGAAATATTATTATTGTATATTATTAGCGTAGCCAAAATTACATTAAGCAAAGGAGAAACAAAGCTTCTTCGATAGGCAACGATAAATTGTCAACAAATCCCAAGCTAAGACGACGTTGTTCTAGCGAAGCGTAAAATATAATTTACGTCTGGCACGGGCGCCGCTAATTAATTTGATACGGTGCACTGTGGTTTAGCGACCGGTGTCTATTGCACTATGGTAGAGAATTTTGAGGATTTTCGCTTTATTTGCGGCTACACAGATAAGCTTGATTTTAATTGTTTGTAAACAAAGACGAATTACCTAACTCAAAATTGCTGGATATGTAAGGCTGTGCTGAAAGTTGATGAAAAGTAAAAAATATGTAAGGATTGTAGCAAGTGGAAAGAAGCAATAGGGTATTGTTCAATGGTTGATAAAATAAAAGTTTTCGTTTAAAATTTCTTACCTACTCTAATTTTTATTATTAAAAAATTAAAAAATCAAAAAATATCATTAAAACAAAACGCTCCGAGCAAAAATTTCGCCTTGCAAACTTGAGGACATGTTGAGGAATTTTCAAATCTACTCGTTTATCATATTTAATATTATTGTTAAATATTTGTATACCTATATATATTCCTTGGTCATTGTAATTGAATGTTCGCAGTTAAATAATGTGTCGCTATATGCGATAACCTATCCTATCAACTTGCCACTAATTTGGTTTTATAATTGTTTTTATTTGTTTATCTGTTGGTCTTCCGAATATAAAAAAAAATATTAATGTCAAACGAACAACGTTGGACAGGATATATTGAATGTTCGCAGTTATGTAGTGTGTCGCTATACGCGAAATCCTATAATTCGCTACTTGCCACTAATTTGGTTTTATAATTGTTTTTATTTGTTTAACTGTTAGTTTTCCGAATAAAAAAAATATTATTATCACACGAACAACGTTGGACAGGAAAATTAATTAAAGTTTTATTGAAATTATTTATACCTAATCAGATAAATTTTTTCAGGTTTCGAGCAACTGTCCGGATATGTACCGCAACATGCATTATACAGGTATTAAACATACAATTTTTATAGAGTAGTGTATAAATGAGAAAAAATATTTAAACAATGTTCATAATGAGCAATAATTTCTTTTTCTGTGATCTCTTTTTTAATAAATAATATGTGAATAGTTTAAATAAGCATGAATGAGTTTCAGAAATGAAATGATAATATTTTAATTTTTTTACAAATTACAGCATGAGATTTGAATTTTGGCGTTGCATGAACGCATGGTGTCATCAATGTTCCCTTTTCAATAATCTATAAAAAAATGCAACTTTCTATCAAAAGTGTGTGTAAAATTGATACATTATGAATTCACGTCAATTCAATTCGGTCTCTGATTCTTTGATTAGATGTCCGTGCTTACTTTTACATGTTTGAAAAACTTGCATGCAGTCCACCAAATGGTAGTTAATATAGTCAATGTTTTTTGATTCATTGGATCACTGAAGTTTAGTTACTTTTACGACGGCGACAGGCTCTATTTTGAGGAGATAAACGACCCATACAGCCATATGTGGCTTTGGGTGTAACCAAATCTTGTTTAAGGTTCTACTTAACCCTTAAGCGTGATTGTATAACATGTTATTTAAAATTTAGGAGAATGCTAACAATTTTACACATATTTTAATATTTTCTGTTCAATCTTGAAATTGTATATAAACATGTTAAGTCCCCAATCCATAGTTATTCTAGTTCTGTAGTTTATGTTCTTCGTAATTTTATGAAAATAACTTTACAAATTTTCAAAAGTTTTTTTTACTTCTCAGAGTTAATATAACTATGGATGGGTTTGTTTTACTTAATTAAACAATGTCTTCACTTGTTTTAATTAATAATCTGTCCTTTCCAGCACGTTATTCCCACAGGTCACGCTCGAAAAAAAGTATTGCATGCAAAAGAAAGAGTATACCACAAAAATGTCATAGAAAGTAGGTATTGTTGCACGATGCACTTTGTGTTCTTACTAATTAAGTTAGTTTTTCAATATTCTGCATTTTACGGCACAGCCCCGACACAGAGATTGGACCTACGCCTGGAGCCTTAAATATATTAGCTTAGAATAAGTCTTAATCTAAGATTACAATGTACTACTACTATTCTTAATTAATAGCGTCGCGTCGCATTAAGCATACGCATTTTGCCAATGTCAAGTGAAAACGTAACTAAAGTAACAAAAATTGTACGGTTGATTGAGGCTAAGAATGGAGTCTCTCAACACGTGTTATTAGAACAAGAACTCGGGAGAAACTCCTATTACAATATCCTATTCCTAATACAAACCAAATTTAAACGCATCTGTTTTCTTCGACTTCGACTTGATCGACTTGACCCGAGAAACGAAATGGTTTCTACACTCACGCGAACTTCTCACTTGCATTCTCGACCATTATGCGAAATGGATGACTTTGACAGTGCAGCGGCTTTGGTATTTACTCTGAACGAGAATGTGATACGGTTCTCGTTTCTCGCCCGAGAAACCCTTTGAAGCGGGCCAAAAAACCGACACCGAGCGGAGAACAGGCGAGCCCGAGAACGAGAACGCGAGAAACTATTCACACTCACGCTTCTCGGGTGTTCTCGGGGGTTCTCGGCGAGAGTGTGGACGGCGCATCAAACAATTTGACAGCACCTTGACAGCTGTTAGCTGTCATAACATAATTAGGGATGTTAAACTATTCGGTTGGAACTTTTTCCGAGTTCCGTAATAACACAAGTCGTGAGTCTCCATTTTTAACTCAATCTATTGTACAATTTATTGTTAGAGTTAGATACTACTTTCACTTGACGTCGGCTAAATGCGTAATTGCCGCGAAGCGAATTAATCGTGAGAAGAAGAAGAGACCAAAACCAAATGGTGGTTTTGGTTCCTATGATCATAAATTACGTGATAAGACAGGGGCCTTATGACGCCATAGGATTAAGTTATGCAATATTACATTTTACTGTAATCTATTAATGTGTGTTGATTTTTGAATAATGAGAATGGATTAGATTTGAATAACCATTCTCTTGCTGTGTCGAAGTTGTGCTAGATTGTGCCCGTGAGTAGTATTTTTTTGTGTATATTTTATTGTATTAAAAATATATGGATATTTCGTCTCAATCTGGGTTTCACAAGGAAAGCTTTGAAACACAACAGCTATTATTATTGCATTATGTTTTTCTAACAAGCGCTGTACACTATCGGACGAGAACATAAGCGCGTTATACATTGAAAACTATTGAGAAGAGTTTGTTTTTTGCTTATAAGTAAAACCGTGGATGTATGCATAGCGTTTTCTCATGATCTCAGCCGAGAGTGTACAAAGACAGATGTTTAGCTAACGACACCTAATCAAGCACTGGAACCGCTTACCATTAAATTTTTTTATGAAAGACATGAGTTTTTTAAGCCCTATCATATCGGTAAGTTTATCATAGATTAATCCTAACGAAATGTCAGTGAAATAGAGAATTAATTCAGGTAACTTACTGTCACCGAAAACCCCTTAGGAGTTTATTTATTTATTTCAAGTTACAAAAACCACAGACCTTATTATAAAAATACTATATCTACTTAAATCTCTAAAGCTTACGTCTAATTATGGTTTTACTTTTTATGTTTTAATAACCCGATTTCATGTTGTAATAAAACCTGTTGAGAGACTCCAAACTGCTTACTCAATCTACCGTTTATTTTTATTATTTATTGTTACTAGATATTAAGTCTTTACCTATGAAATTGCCGTTTTTCAGTACTGACCATTTCAAACAAAAAAAAGTTTTGATTGGCTGTGAGTTCTAAATGCAAATTTTTTTTTTTAAAAAAGATGAAATTCTTTTTTCAAAGTCAGATTATTGTTTATTGATTAGCGTTGTATTCTCATTTCATTAAAAACATTTTTCGTCATAAAGGATAGTTTAAAAATTCTTGTAAATTTGAGTGCCGTCGTGGCGTCAACGCGACACTAACATCACGTAACATCAACAACGTTTACGGAGAGAACTTTCGTTTGCCCGGTTCCGTTCTGGAAATTTCGACTTGAAAAATGAACCTAGTGGTCGTCCGGACATTTCGGTCAACAGTGATGAATTAAAAGCGTTTGTGGAAGCTGATAATACGTAATTTACAGCTAGCAGCAGCTTTTGATGTTAGATCAAAACAATATTGGTCCATTTGCGACCTATTGGCAAGGTAAAAAAACTTGATAGATGGGTGCCCCACGAACTTAACGATCGCCAGCGCAACGTACGCGTCGATATCTGCCTCGCGCTGCTCAACAGGCACAGAAGTTAAGGAATATTGAACCGAATTTTGTTACGTGCGACGAAAACTGAATTCTGCTTGACAATCGAAAACAATCAGCAAGTTGGTTAGATCCTGGTTCAGCACCAAAGCAATGCCCTAAACGAAAAATAACCCCTAGAAAGGTGACGGCCGGTATGACTCATCACAGCTTTTTAAAAAATGGCATGAGCATTTCTGCAGCTGTATACTGTGAATAACTCAAGACAATGATGGAGAAGCTCGCACATCTGCAACCAGTTTTGGTTAATCGGTCGTCCTGCTTCTTAACGATAGCGCACGACCGCATACTGCACAACAAACAGTCTCCAAGCTGCAAGAGTTGGGGTTTGGAAACTCTCCCTCATCCGCCATACTCACCAGACCTTGCACCAGCTTATTCCCAGCTGTTCCCACTGGCGACAAACGAGAAAAAAAATCCCATTTATTGCCAGTGGTGATGGATGGGTTCTTAAAATCCTATTACATGGATTGCATGGATAACTTTTCAATAACAGAAATAAAAATAGCTACAGAGTCGATGAAATCACATCAAAACTAATTAAAAATCGGGAGTGGTCTCCCCTTGACTTTCTCAACTCACTCAAAAGTCGATAGAAATCTTATATTTTGTTGTCATACATGCATGTAAAATTTTGGTCACCCATCCGAGTACCGACCGCGCACTTGGTTGCTTAACTTTCGTGTCGACGACTCAAAATTTGATAGAAACCTTTTATTTTGATGTCATACACGCATGTTAAATTTGGTTGCAATAAGTCAAAGCATACTCGAGTTATCGTGCTAACGCACAGACACACAGACATAATTCCAAAAACAGTTTTTTTGGACTCAGGGAGGTCCAAAACGTGTAAATCCGTCTAAATGTCGAGGTCGATTTTTGACGATTGCAAGACTTCCTCTATACTACCTATATGAGAAAGTAAAAAAGTTAAAAACAAATGGGTTGTCTGTACAGTCTGTTTACTTCACTAGCCGAAGACTTCAGCCGATCGTGCCTCTCTATCGCTTGTCCCACAATCTCGCTTGCACGCTTGGCTCAGGGGGAACGTGACAATGAGTCACGCTTTTTCGTGCGTGCAGCCGGCGTACATTGATTTTAGGAAATTATCACGTCAACATACTTTAACTTATTTCATACAAAACGGCAATTTCATAGGTTAAAAATTAAAATTAATTAAAATAGCTTTATTTCAGACATAAAAATATCCATATTATATTAGTAGTAGTAGGTTAGTAACAATTATTGCTTATTTCTATGTTAGTAGGTAATGTTAGTTTACAGGAGCGATATTATATTATTATTATTTCACATTATTTTTATTATTATTAAGCCCTATGGCAGTCACTACCAAGTGCCTTTGTAGGGGACAATCTGCTCTGGCAGCAAGCATCTTTAGGATGCCATTGGTGCTATTGCGTATGCGCTGTAACAACGACGCCGCTTTCTTACGCATAATCGCTTGAAATCCGTCTGTGCGTGCGTCCGCAAACATTTTCGAGGCGCTACAGCGCCGTGGAAGCCCCAATAGCATCCTAAAGGCGTTGTTGTATTGTACACGTAAAACGTTGTAGGCTCGCCGTGAATACGACACCCATAGACCACCCGAATAAAAAGACTGGCAAAACGCCTTAAATAGTGTTACTTTCACGTCTGCAGTACATCGAGTGAATCTACGGGCTATCATATTACTTCTCACCGCCAACGCCCTACGTTCCCTCTCAATATCCTCTTCATCCCTTAAATCACTTGTGACAATATGGCCTAGGTACTTAAAGCTATCCACTATTTTAAGTGGTACACCATCGAGACTTACAGGTGGTACACAGCGTGGCCGCTGTTTGGGCACTTTAAAAATAAGTAGTTCACTCTTACTACAGTTGTATTTTAGGCCATGGACCTTCGCGTAAGTCTCGCAGAGTAACAGCAGCTGTCTCAGTCCCGCTATCGATGGACAGAGCAGAACCATGTCGTCAGCATAACTAATATTGTTGATACAGGTTCCATCAATGTAGCAGCCGACATGGGTATTGCTCAGTCCCTCGATAAGATCATTAACATATAAATTAAACAAAAGGGGAGAGCTTAATCCCCCCTGTCTCACACCGCATTCCAACCCGTATTCTTCCGACAGAGAACCGCGCCATCTCACCTGGTTCTTTTGGTTAGCATACCAGTATTTGAGCAAGGACGTGTACTTCACCGGCACACCCGCGCGCCCCAGCTTATCCCACAGTACATGGTATGCAACCAGGTCAAAAGCCTTTGACAAGTCGAGGAAGCACGCGTATACCGGGGTCCTCCGTGCGGTGTAGTACCCGACAGTGTGCTTTAAACTTAGAATTGCAGTCTCTGTCGACCCTCCTGACTTAAAACCGAATTGATTATCATGTATATTCAGGTACCCAGAGAGACAACTAGTCAACACACTGTCAAACACCTTAGCCGCCGTGGTAGCAAGCGAGATGGGTCGGTAATTGTTGATGTCGGACGTGTCACCCGTCTTATTTTTAATAATAGGGACCACAATTGTTCTCATTAGAGCCTCCGGTAAATACGAGTGACCCATACACAGGGTGAAAAACAATGAGAGAACTCGTGGAAGGTGCACTCCAGCATTTTTAAAGTGATCGATGCTGAGACCATCGTGACCCGGCGACTTCCCGCGTACCATCTTACTAATTATCTTAGCTACATTCTTCGCTGGTATCTTTATATTATGCTCTGGTACGACGGTCCCAACATCGCTCCCACTGCTTGACACGGCATCCAGGGGCGACTGTACAGTAAAATGCTCCCTAAAAGCATTTGCAATGTCTACATGATCACAAGCACCGCCCACACCCACCGGGAGACTCGGCTTCACATTCATTTTATTTGTATTTTTCCAAAAATTTTTAAAGTCCTTGGATGAGTGGTCCGAAGCGAGGATGTCCATTTTAAGCTGCTCCTGTCTGTTTTGAACCCACTTTAATTTAGCTTTAAAATGTCTCCTCGCCTCCGACATCTCATCAAAAACATGACCACAAGTTGGCTTTCCAGCTATTAACCACATTTGAAATTTTAGCCGCGCCTCCCGGTGTGGGCCCGCGACGTATTTATTCCACCCAGTGACATTAACTCGCCTTTGTCTACGCTTTTCCTTACACGAGTCTATTGCTGCTTGCGATAGCGTATTTATAATGTTATGATACATTTTATCAAGGACTATGCGATGATCTTTGCTATTGCAGAAGCCATCACAACAGTCACTTAGTTCCAATGGACAATCCAATAATCTTAACTTAGAATTGCACAAATCATGATACTTTCTAACCTGTTCTAGATTTCTATCACCCCATACAACACGGTTCAAAGGTCCCAGTTTATTACATTTTCACTTGACAATGGTAAAATGCGTGACCTTTAAGTGTCCCGAATGTCATTAATTATGAATGGAATAAAATAGAGAACCCCTTAAGGCAACGATATGTGGGGGCAACATTACAAAAATGCACTGAAAAAATATCGACTTGCCGGCCTTGCCTGCATAACACATTCAGAAAATACACAGAAAATGAGTGAAGTATTGAATTTTAACAAGATTCTGATTTTTCTCGTATATATTTAAATGACGGAATTATCTATAAGAATATAATTTTATGGTTCAGATCTATGTATTTTTTTATTTTGATTAGATCTATTTTCAAGATTTTTTAATACACTTAATTGTATTATATTGAGATGTACAAATTTTGAAATGTTCTCTACTCATTTTTTGTGTCATTAGTCTAATTTCACACTTACATCTATTATGATCTTATTAATGTTAACGGTCTTGTTAACGCGCGATAATTGTTAGAAAATCAATAAAATCTGCATGTTACTACTCATTGTCCTCTTACCCACTTAACCTGGGAATAGGTTTAAGAATCAAGCCATTTTAATCTCTTCGTGTAGTTCATACAACTTAGTAGTGAGCTGCCTAACCAATAGCCGGTTATGTGCGGTTCAGCTTATAGAATTTGCACGCAGAAAATATATACATAAATCAATAGGTTAACTCTTATTTAATAGTACCTATGTGGTTAAATCTGAACAAGTTGTCATATTATCATTATCTGTCACAGCGACACAATGGCCGAGAGATCACAGCATCAGATATCGAAGCACGGAGGACCTGTCAATGCTGTCCCTGAACTGAACAAACAAACAAATTTTATAATAAAACATTAGAAGTAACAAAGCTAACAAATTTGATACTTTACTGTCACCAACATAATTTTTAAATCAAAAATTAATGTACATACTATTTACAATTTACAACAGCACATCAGACTATACAAATCTGTCAAATTTCTCCATTCGATTTTCAACCTTAATGATATAAAGAACTAAACTAATACGGTAATTTTGACAGTTTGTGGAAGCTCGATGTGCTGTTTTCTGCACGAAGTTTCCTTGTTTTCTTTCTGCAGCTATTGTATGTAAATTGCGTGTAATTAGCAATATTACTTACGTTATAGCAATAAAATAATTGAGTGATCAGTATATGTTTGTGATACAATCTTCAGTCTCTGTGATTTGAGTTTGGATTATGATTATCATTCGCACACATCAATGAAGACTTGCGCTCTTAGACCTTATCCAGAAGAGTGAATTCGCCGCGAATCTCTACGCGCGAACACTCAACGCGCGTTGGCGGGGTACTGGGGCTCAATACTTGCGTCCACAAGCTTCGCGCGAGTATCTTATACGCGCGTTGAGATTCAGTATGTGGGTAAATTTTCAAAGCGGACTTTTTTACGTCATTGCGGTGGCAATTTTTTTTTATCACCAATCACCCAAACCTAATACGCTAGTTTATAGATTAGGATGCTGTGAATCTAATAATTTATGAGGCACCCTTTAGAACACAGTACTTTCGGAGAAATATTATTTTTTAAATTTTGTGCCACCGAAATGATGATAAAAGCCACTGGAATGACTCAATTAATTAATTAAGCAAATTTTCTTAAATATTCATATAAAAATGCGGTAATGTACTTATAGATTATTTTTTTTATAATCAACTTTTCTAGTACACTGATGGCAAGTTAACATTGATGACACAGTAACAAAAATAAAACAAATATATCTTGGTTAAGCTAGGCTTCATATTCTTACGTTATAGTTAAAGTTCATCATCATCATCATCATTTTAGCCGAGAGACGCCCACTGTTGGACATAGGCCTCCCCCAAGGATCTCCAAACCGGTCGGTCCTACGGTGCCCGCATCCAGCGACTTCCCGCGACCTTTATCAGATCGTTAGTCCACCTTGTGGGGGGCCTACCAACGCTGCGTTTCCCGGTACGTGGTCGCCACTCAAGGACCTTTCCGCCCCAGCGGCCGTCAGTCCTCCTCGCAATGTAGCCTGCCCACTGCCACTTAAGGTTCGCAATTCTTTGGGCTATATCGGTGACCTTGGTTCTCCTGCGGATCTCATCATTTCATACGTGATCAGGCAGAGAAACTCCGAACATAGCCCTCTCCATTGCCCTTTGGGTGATCTTGAGCCTTCTTATTCTTACTTACTTCTTCTTCGGAACCGAAACGTGGCCGCTTACAATGGGCTTCCCATTGTAAGCGGCCACGTTTCGGTTCCGTAGGTCATCACTGGCAACACACACGTATTAAAGACTTTCGTCTTGAGACACTGCGGTAGATGGGCCGAGAATATGCCGCGTAGCTTCCCAAACGCTGCCCAGCCGAGTTGGATTCATCCCAGGTAAACCAAGGTCGGTAAACCAACCGTCCCAGGTAAATATAATGGTCTCTACCACTTCCAGTGTAGAGCTTCCAACCTTTACAGGAGGGAGTGCGACATGGATATTAGACATGATTTTCGTCTTATCATAACTAGCTCAGTCAGTCAGTCTCAGCCATAACTACGATATCATCGGCAAAGCGAAGGTGAGTCATGTACTCGCCATTTATGTTGATGCCAAGTCCTCTCCAGTCCAGAAGCTTAAACGCGTCCTCTGACGCAGCTGTGAACAGTTTCGGTGATATAACATCACCCTGTCTCACGCCTCACTGGAGCTGTATGGGTTTTGAGTTCTGGTTCTGAAGGCGGACTGACATAGTGGCGTTTTCGTACAGTAACAGCAACACTTTGATGTATCGATAGTCTATGTGGCACCTCTGGAGTGACTGGAGCCCGGCCCCGTTCTTCAATCTCGGCCAAAAGCTCAGGTAGCGATGAAACGACTCTGCCATCCTCTGTCTTCAGCTTCGACAGCAAGCTCTCTCCAAGCGTCAGATCTCTAGCGAACTATATAGGCACTTGGAGATCTGTTTAGTGAGCTGCCGACGACGACGAGTGTCTGCAGAACCATTTCACGTCTTACCTTCATCAGCTTTAACGTCGGCTCTGAGACTTTTTTGTATTTTTTGGTACGGCGGGTTTTAAAGAGCTTTGAACCCACCGTAGAGACAGCTTCCACGAACCTGTCATTGTATGTGTGCACATCTAATATGCAGTCCTCCAGGCATTCGAAGCAATTTGGCACTTCGAGTTCAAAGTGTTCGGGGTTTTGGATCTGGATAGCTTCAGGGCGGAGCGTAGACTTCATCAGTCGATACCTTTCGGATTTGACGTTGAGATTCAATGTGCCTCTTACCATTCGATGATAGCTCCCCGTGTTAAACGAATTGATCACAGAGACATCATTGAATATCCGAGCCTTGGTCGACATGATGAAATCAATCTCATTTTTTGTTGTACCATCCGGACTTTCCCAGGTCCATTTTCAGTTCAGTTTCAGTGTAATAATAATTGAGCATAGTAATACGTGCAGTATTTTTCTTTCTCTCCTTATACCTCATTGAATTTTTCTATTTCTTTTTTGAAAAGGCAATTGAGCTATAGGGAGAATCTTTTTCTCTGCCTTGTTTTTGTAGACATAATTTAGAGTAATTTTTAACTTGGATCTGTAGTACCTACCTAGTAATAACTAACAATACTAATTTTTATTTTTAACTGAACATTGTTACTAAATATACTAATAAATTCTATGGACTAAGTATTATGGGTCTGAACGAAATAAATTCATTGCTCCAATAATACTATGAAGAGAAGAAAACAAGAACGCAGTATGAAACCATTATCCAGTATTCCAGTCCCAAACTAAGTCAGATATACATAATTGTATTTTAGGATAAAATTAATATTAAATAATGAAAGATTATTGTATTTAATGTTCGACCAAACCTTTTTTTGTATCTATTTAATTGTTAATATTAACCCTGGCCGTCTTTTGACATACATTTAAATTTTATAAATATTATATTTTTGTATGTCAGTTTGTACATCACTCATTCTCTTCTCTCATGTCATGTCTCTCATAATATATACCTTGTAGCATATTTCCTGTGTTTTCTTCGCTAAATACCAATAGGTTATACATTGGAGAGCTGCTAAACGGGTGCTCAGGTATCTCAAGTCCACGAAGCACAAAAAGCTTCTATACACCAAAGGTAGCGAGAACATAATAGGCTACGCTGACGCCGACTATGGGTCTAATCTGATAGACCGTAGATCATACACAGGGTATGTTTTTACTTTAAGTGGCTCCGCCATATCCTGGGAGTCAAGAAAACAACGCATTGTCGCTCTCTCGACCACCGAAGCTGAATATATGGCCCTTGGTGAAGCCACTAAGGAAGCCATATATTTAAAGTTTCTGGTGCGAGATGTCTTTGATTGTGACCATCCAATCACTCTATACAGCGACAATCAAAGTGCATTACAACTTACAAAAAACAACACTCATCATTCACGCACAAAACACATCGACATCAGACATCATTTCATTCGAAGTTCCATCGCCAGTCATGACATCTGTATTAAATATATTCCCACTGGTAACATGGTCGCCGATGTCCTTACTAAAGCCTTGCCAAACATAAAGCACACTAAATGTGTAAATAGTTTAGGTTTAGCATAATTGTATAAGTAGGGATATTAGGCTAGTTATGTTTTTCGAGTGTTAGATTTAAGATGTGTGTATAGTGTGTTTGTTTTTACTTTTATATGAGTTTGTTTTTGTTATGTTGTCTTGTATATAGTATGTACATATATACAGGGTGTTTATATTACGGGGAGGTGTTCGACCAAACCTTTTTTTGTATCTATTTAATATTAACACCCTGGCCGTCTTTTGACATACATTTAAATTTTATAAATATTATATTTTTGTATGTCAGTTTATACATCACTCATTCTCTTCTCTCGTGTCATGTCTCTCATAATATATACCTTGTAGCTTATCCTCTGTGTTTTCTTCGCTAAATACCAATATTTAAAGTATATAAATAGTATCGATTATACAGGTATATATCATTACGGTGGCTCATGCGTCATTCCGGTGGTTCACTACGCCACCGCAATGACGCCACCGTAATGACGACAAAATGTATTTTTTCGTTATAATCACCCGAGTACCTAATTAATTTAGTAGATATTTACAGGTCGTAAGACTGAGGCAATTATCTACAACATACTAACTTGACGATACAATACATCACTCTGTTCATAATCTAAAACTTGCCACCGAACTGACCACACACGGTAACCAAAACACATTTCTCGAAAAACTTACCTCGGGAACGAGTAAAAACTTGCTTAAGCGTCGTCCTTTCCACCCACAAGTTGGGGCCCGATTAACACTCAGGCTGATCAGAAATAAAAATATGACGTGACATCGCTTGACTGATAGAAAACAAGTAGTTAACTGCAAGCATCGGAAGCGCAGTTTTAAGCGGGACAAAGACATATTGGCGTCTCAGTTATTTAATTTAATAGTTAGTAAAGTTTTTATGCCTTAAATTGTGAAATGGAGTAAATATCTTTAAAATGAGATAGTTTGATAAAAGATACGTTAACATTTCGTTTCATAGTGAGTAGTTTTGTGAGCGCGATTTAAAGTGGGACAAGCCTCCCAGGGCTAGGCCGCTCATACAAGTCGGATATTCAATGTGGAAATTCTTGTAAGTTTTATATTAATTCTTATCTAGTTTTTTAATACGGTTAAGCTACGAGGTATATTTTCAAAAACGCGTAAGTTTAGTCTGTTAAGAATGATAGTTTCTTTATAAAGGTCATAGGACGCTCAAAAAAGTACGTTCGAAAATTTACCCATGTGTAGGCGCGTAAAGATTCGCGGCGAATTCGCTCTTCTGGACAAGTTTTTATACACAACCACGTTGCCATCGACAGAAGTAACTGCAGACGTCGATGTGTTGACGACACCAGATAACAAAGATATATGCAGACACCAGACGACAAAGATATATGATAGAGAGCAGTCGTCAGCTTTGTGGGTTCAAAAACTATTACGCAGCATGCTACAACTGCAAGCGCCGCTATTATTCGAGAGCTGGTATTTGGGGTATTTGGGGTAAACTTGCTTCAAGAACATTTTTTTGCAAAAAAACACTTGCTACTTTGAAGGTATGAAGTTTGTTGTAACTCAACAACTTCCCAGAAAGGTCTGCAGCTCTGTGTTTGGGTATGATATAACGGGTTTACAGCTTGGCTCAAGTACTTCTCGGACTATGTAGGTCAAAGGCTGTCGACGGCTTTGAGAGCGTTTCCACATTATTCGATCCGATATCGGTACCGGAAGCCAATACGACATCGGAGTAAGTAAAATGTATGAAATATATCCGTCCGATATCCGACACATCGGACCGGACATTGTGAATGGTACATTTTTCATATATACCCCGATACCGATTTGGAAACGCTCTTACAACCTGCTCGTTGTACTAAGCTTTTGATCGTTCAATCATTTGGATTATATGGATCAAATGACAATCGATGTTTGAACATTCGATATGGCATAGAGGTCCGATGTGTACCGAAATGTATCAATGCGGTATGCCTTAATGTCTATAAGTAATTTCTTAAACTAGCTCGTTAATACAACGTCAATTGTGAGAGGTAGTCTGCTTTATCAGATATGTTAGCATCAAAATGGATGTTTAATTAGTCTAGATATTGTTACATAGAGTTTGTTTTTCTTTGTTTCCCTATGTTATCCGACACTGACTACTGTGCCGAAGGGAAGGTTTTGTTCAGCTGTATCTCCCAAACAAAAAACTTTAAATACAATTTTAACATGTGTCTGTGTTTTCGCGTTTCAATTTTAGAATTATTTTTACTTTTTATCCGAAAACACCATACTGGATTTTATTCGTTAGATTTTAGTAATAAAATAACTATGGCTGTTAATAATGTTCTTGAATCTCAGAATACATTCCATTGTCTTTTGATTAGTAAATGTATTTGATATTATAAATACGTAAAAGACATATAATTTCAGAATATGATAAATATTTATTCATTCTGTATCTGGAATGCTTTAATAGCTAACTTATAGTAATAATAATGAAGCTGTGTATACATGTACATTTATAAGGGATAGCTTATAATAGTAAAACAATTATATTTGTCAATTGAGTAGACAATATCTGCTTGGAACATGAACTTTAAGCAATATACATAAAAACGCATAGCTTTTTAACTTAGGTCAGGGATGCCACTTAAATGCGATTTGCGTCTCTTTGCTGTAAGACATAAGATACATTTTATATTACATACCTTATACTTAGAAAGGTATTTCATAAAATTTGTTTTTTTTTTGTTTTGTACATAATAAGAAGTTCATAATCCGCCTGAGAGTAAACATAATGCGGTCTATAGAAGCTAGGAATCTCAATCGCGCTCTGCCATAAGACATAAATGATTACAAGAAGAAATCTTAATATGTTAACGCTAACCACATTTTCGTGTGCACCCAGCCCGTGACTTAGCTACAATACAAATTCTAGGCTTACATAGAACTTAGTTGTAAATAAAAGTGTATATAATTCTTATTTTTTATCTTTACTAAAAGAAGTATCATAAATTCGTCCACGCACTAAAGTGTATTTACCACAAAAAATATAGTCTTAAACGTTAAAATTACGGATAAAAACAAACTAATATTGCATAAAGTAAAATTTCTATGAGTCAAAATATACTATATATGGTAAGATTTTTGAAATTATATAAAGTCCGGTATACACTTACTCCTGTTAAATAACTAATAATTAGTGTAAAATGTAACATTGTATAAATTCCAAGTAGTGTTCCCGGCCTAAATTATTGCTTAGTAAGCGTGAGACCTTATAATTACGAAAACTATTCATATTAATTATTGTATTACATGTTAGGAAAGTTTCATGAATTTATGTCAACTCATATTCCTTTTATGCGTTAAGAGTTAAAAACAAGCTTATGACTAGCTGTGTATAGTTTAGATTTACATGTTAAAAGGTAAATATGTTATATAAAAATAAATTAAAGCAGTAAAATTAAATTGTAAGCTACTGCACAATTACGTAAGGGAACAATTGGGGTAAAAATGTATTTCAAAATGAGACGAAAAAGAAGACAATTGGAATCACCTCTGAGAGAAAAGAGTAAACTGAATGTACCATAAAATAATTGCTATAAAATGGAATGATGAAGAAAAACACCAAGATATTTGTGACGAAAACTGAGCAATCCATGAATTAACCGTGTGGATGTCCACTGTTCTGCAGATAGGAAAGGCACAAGCAATGCTCTAGGCCTAAGGAGACCCTTTAGTCATATTTGGTCCGATTTTGTGAGAGCCGCTTTAGATACGCAAGTAAAAAACTTACGGAAGTTTTAGACAAGACGATATCTTTTATATGTCGGAGCCAAATCGTATAACACGCAGTATTTGGAACGGCCCGACTGATTGTAGTCTGCGTGAATTGTTAACCAAATAAAACAGTTTGTATATTATCCTGTATAATCGAATGGAGATCGCTTATTCGTAGTAGTTTCGTATACGTAGTAAGTTCAGGTTATTTTTTTATGAGCAAGTGGAATGGAATTATTGTCACATGTCACTCACACACACTGCAATCCGCCGCGCCGTTTTGTAATACTGTATGTTATATGATATGGCTGTGACCACAGAACAAATAAAAGAGGTTAGAAGTCGTAAGTGGGCGGGGCACGCGCGCTGCTGGTTATGAGTAAACACTCATATTCGATCCTTCTCGAAGAGGAAAAATATATAAAAAATAAATCTTAAACACCCTCTTGCGCTATTTTAACTGGCAGGAAGCAAAGTAAGACTTACTAATCTTACTAATGGAGACATTTCTTTTCACCGGTAAGTACAAAAATATTCTGTTAAATTGAAAAAATATTATGTCGCGTGTGGCGACGCTGGCTCTGGTAACATCCTTGATACGACTTCTAACCTCTTTTATCTGTTCTGTGGCTATGACCATAAATAGGAATTTAGCTTGTATACCTACCGCGCCTACCTCAGCCTCATTTAGTGTAAAATGAGAAAACTGTGTGCAGTGTTTTGTCAAGTCTTGATGGTCTTTTCTGTTAGGGAAAAGACTAGGTTGAAATGTCAGATTGGCCGCCAAAAAATAATACAATTTTATAAAAGCGGTACATAGAAAATATTTATCTCTTTCAAAAATGACAGCCGTCACTTGGAAACTAAACTCTGGTAGAATGATCTCTATCTGTGGATTGAATATTGAAACCGGCCGAATAAAACAAATCATTTGAAAAAATGAGAGATAACTCTTTTCTGTCAGTGGCGGAAAAGCATTCAACGGGCGTTAAGTCTTCTTTTTTAATCATTATTATTGTAATAAATAGCTCTTATCGCTTCCACTGTGTTTTATACGTAACGATATTCTTCGTCTGTTTACCCCAATTATTTTCTTTATATATAAAATGCTATTTATATCAAACCTCCGGAGTTTATGTTTGTTAATATAAATTAATTAGATATTTATAATTGTAAAAGAAGTTAACTGTAATGTAACCACGGAATTAACGTCGTAGGTTTTAGAGTCAATATTGTACGTTTTTGTTGGAATATAACTGTAATGAAATTATATATAAACGCACTTTATATTTGGCATTTTCATTTCAAATTTCCCAATCAAGCTATTATCTATATAACAATTTAATCTTTTTTCAAATTGCATGATCAAAATGCCCCAACTACTTTAACACTTTTTGATTTATCATCAGAAATTTTATAAACCAGTATATACCATTTTTGAAAAATACCAAAACCCTTTACGTGATTTACGTCAATCCGGTATCATCAGTCACGGGGTGATACAAAACTGTTCATTGTTCTTTGGCAATTTGTTATAGCCTGACATGAGGCTGTCTATACTATAGGAGTAGGAAACCATTCACCACTTGATGGAGCATTTTGGCACCCTATAGGGTTTATTTATATATACCCTATAGGGTGCCAAAGCTGCTATGTGACTTGACATCCCATAGTAGCTAGGTAAAAAAATATATTAAACTTGGATAAAAAAAATTGTAGGTTAATGGGTCATTTTTTAAATGAACAAGTGGAAAGGTGAATAATAATAATATTAAATAGTGTAATTGTACATTAAAAGTCACTATGAGTCAGTTGGGATTTTAAGTGAGAAGTTTTGGTGTAAACTAATTTAAGAAAGCCAATCACATCGCTAAAAGCGATCTATTAAAGTACGAAACTACGACAAAATCAGTTCAGATTTCTACTTTTATGATAATATCATCTTCGTCAGCATACAGATTGGCAATGAATCGACTAGGGTGAGACCAATGCACCAATGTGTAATACGCATGTGTGCGTGAAAAATTGTTTTGCAGTCTGACAGTTTCTGTCTTTTCTAAGTGACTAATATGACGACTTACTCTCTACTCTCTACTTAGACAAAGCAGGATTCTTTGTCTAAGACTCTCTACGTGTACATGAAATGGTCTCATCTATCTATCTCGCTCTAATATGCGGGTTAGTATATGCTCTTTCTCTTTTACATTACCGATCTACAGTTGCCAATATGATCAGCATAATTTAATTAAACTTATAGTTTTTAAAAACAAGGAGAATCTTATGGCGCAGTTTTACGAAAATGCAGATTGGAGCTATCTGTCAGATGAAATATAAGGAATATAATGGCAAACAATACTTTCGAAAATTGTTTGTCCAATAGAAAATATACTATTTTAAACCGCTATAGAGCCAAAATTAGCAAAAAATTGAGATAACATATTAAAGGGGGATACCAAAAAAATATATAAATTGGTAAATTTTCATGACTATTTTTACAATGTATTTGAACTTAATCTCATTTTATATACTCATTATGTTAAAATACATATGTATTTTAACATAATGAGTATATAGAGTTGACTTGACTTGTTAGACACAATAATGATATTATAACATTGTTAAATGCACTCAGATAATTTTAACAATTATTTGAAAAATGGTCTTAATCCGAGCTCGCAGCCCTTTTTCGATCGTACACCCCGGGTCTTCCTAGCTAGTGGACTTATTGCTTTGCGAGCAATGTCTATGTGTATATGAGGTCACATATACATGTGTATCTAACAACAATACAGGTACTTCGATGAATGCACGCTCTTAAATTCAATTGTCATAATCATAAAGCTCACATTTGACGACGATTGTAACGTCTCTCCTCGTGTCATGTCTTAGCTTCGTTAAACCTAATAATCTTGCTACAACTACTATTAACACATAACAGACTAGCGCATTAATATGAAAAGCGCTTAACCCATAAACAGTACTGAGCGTCTGATAGCGGCGTATGTCCGCAGCCGGCGGAAACGTCCGGGCGGCCATGTTGTCTGCGACCCCTCTTCCGGCGGAACTACGGCTTCTGCTACGCCGTAGATCTACGCCGTAGCACTACGAGCTACGGACTACGAGTAGTTTACACGTATTAGTAAGAAGTTATCTGTGGCATCGTTTTATTGCTTTGCGTGTCCGTCTCTAAAACTAAAATCTTTATTAAAACGGATTATATATTTTTCTTTTCATGGTAGAGATAAGGAACACCGTGCTACTATCATACTAAACCGGTTTATAACTTTTTCAGAGGACATGTTAGTTTCACCATATGAAATTAAGGGAATCATACTCTAATCCCTTTTTTTCCTTCTGTCTTAGAGTACCCAAAATCACGGCTTAAGATTTTGCACGATTGACAATGAAGCCAAATGTTTTGGTTGGACTCAGAAAGCATACAATCAAATCCTAATTGATGATTAGAAGTAGCTGCCGACCATACCAGTCAATACAAACGGATTCTTATTTTGTTAATGAACTTTCAGCGTTTTTTCCCCATAAATTACATTTAGACCAATCGCTTATACAGTGGTAAAACCACTCATTATTAAGGCAGAATTCTGTGCTCATAAACTGTTGTACAGGAAAGAATGTTCTATGTATATTCGAAGTTCAAAACGACTGTCTCTCAAAGGGGCTTGTGTAAGCACTTAATAGAATAACAATTTACTTAGGCCGCAAATATACTTAAAAACATGCTAACGCGCCAACTAGGAAGACAGTAACACAGGAAGTAGAGCGGCCAACATGGCCTCCCGCTACTTCCGGCGAGCGCCCTCTAGTGTTAACAACTTTCCAATAGGTTCATGCTTGCAAACTACAGTTAGAAACTAGTTGAACTAGTGCGGTAAAAATCTATTGTCATTAAATCAAAATAAACTGTGTTCTCGATATATTTGAAATTCTCGTGAACTCTTCAGAGTACAGTCAGTATCAGAAGTTGCTTACTTTAGTACCATGGTATAGCAACGCGACTGCTTGTTCAGAACAGTTGCCACCATTTTATATGAATGACTAGCTGTGCCCGCGACTTTGTTCGCGTGTTATGATGTTACATAGCCGCTAACCTTCCTCGATAAATGTACTATCCAACACAAAAATGATTTTTCAATTTGAATTAGTAGTTGCTGAGAATAACGCGATCAAACAAACAAACTCTTCGACAGCACCCGGGACCACCAGTTGAACGTGCCTTCCGAAGCGGAGAGGAAAATCAATTTGAAACCATTTTTGGTCACCCATCCGAGTAACGACCGCTCACTTGGTTGCCAAACTTTCGTGATCGTTACTAAGAACGCCACCATTGACTTCTGATGCTGACTTCCCGAGAACAGGAGTCTTGCCAGACAGATTGACAGACAGACAACGAAGGAGCTTCTTTCCTCTGTCGAGTGACCATGGCGGAGAACAAAATTAATTGTTTATTTTCATATTAAAAAAATATTCTACGCTCAAACCAATTAAGCACAGATTATCATTAAAACTTGCTAAGCATGCTACGAGTATTGAACATACAAATAATAATTTACTTATCAAAGTCAACAAATATACCTACATGGTGACAAACTTTGATAACCAGTTTTTTAGTGGTTGAATGGTAACTGGTGAATCTTTCTTCCATCTTCGTCTTTATCACCAGATGTTGAAAAACCTTCCTATCACCGACAAAAACAAATCTAGTACTCTAAGTGCTTATAACGAGACACTTAATTATTTTGTATATTAATCCTAATATTATAAATGCGAATGTGAGTTTGTTTAACAAACTTTCACGCTTTCACGCCTAAACAACTGAACCGAGTTTAATGAAATTTGGTATGAAGATAATTTAAGGTCCCGGGAAGGACATAAAATACTTTTTTGGAGCGATTACCGACATTAAAGCGACCGAAGCCGCAGGGTGACCGCTAGTACCTAGGTAATAAATAAGAAATAAAATAGGTATTTATTTTTAGTAGGTATTTTTATTTTACAAACGCATGTGAGCTGCGAATGTATTTAGAATATACACCGTGATTTTTTTTTCTCACCAAATATTTCAATGTGAGAAAGTGCCAGTCAATACAAACGACCCTTACTATGGGACCATACCTAATAGAAATCACGACAAAAAATTAGCTGTTCTATATATTTTGGTTGCGTAGGTAGGTATTCACTTTGTATAGAACAACTGTTTTTCTGTCGTCGTCGACCGTCGTCGATTTCAATGTTGTCTAATAACAAGAGTTGTTTCTATTAACTGATTTTATGTACAGTCAACAGCACGTCGGGCTATACAAAACTGTCAAATTTCTACAAACAATTTTCAACCTAAGACTATTCAATATAAAGTGCATAATCGATTGGGAAAATTTGACAGTTTGTGGTAACCCAACGTGCTGTTGTCTGTACGTCAGTGCAGACGCGTTCAGTGAAGGCATTGATACACATAAAGACAACTATGCATGTATAATTGTTTATGTCACAAATTGATATAGCACGTCCGCGTTCGGAAAAGTTAAGTACGATATTAGGTTAAATAGACCTGCATGCTAAACCCAAATAAATTTCACGTAACGCTTAATTAAGTAAGCTCCACGTGAAGCGCATCTTGAACCAATAATCGTGGCCTATACACACGAAACCACTAATTAGGTGTTAAATCACTAGCAACGACTAAGCTCGACGTGAAACTACGGCCCTCACTGTTTACTGAGATTTACACTTGTGAATAGTCTAACGCTTCGTAAGGTAGCGGACTTAGTCGAGGAGTGAAAGCAATTATTCTGTTTGTAGGTATTATCAAAAATGACATGGATTTAGACCATTTTTCAAATAATTATTAAAAATATTTGACTGTATTCGACAATGTTATAATATCGTTATTATGTATAGCATTATATGTATTATAATAAAGTAAGTAAGTATAATTACAAAAACATTATAAAAATCCTCATAAAAATTTACCAATTAATAATTTGTTTTGGTATCCCTTTTTAATACTACTACCCCTATTTCTTATCCGATTTTTATAATATTATTTTAGAATGATCTTAACATAGTAAAAAACTATGTCAGTGCGTTTTCGTGTCTCAAATTGTTTACCATTATTGCCTAAGTACTCGATGACCATTAAAATACTTTGCAAAAAAAAATCCCATGCTTACAAGCATGGGAATTTTTTTTCATCTGAAAGATAGCTCCAAACTGATTTTTTGTAAAACTGCGTCATAAGATTCCTCTCGTTTTACAAAACTATAGGTGAAAACTAAAATATTGCTATAGCGGTTTAAATCAACAATTATTCTTCCTGTAATATATAATTTCTTTCCAAAGTCTGATCACATTGCATCAAAATTACGTCAAAATTTTGACGTGAATTTAAGTAAATTATTGTACTTAGGACTTTTTCATTCGTAGTGATCTCTTGTGAGCTAGGGTAGGTACTAGGTACTCAAATTTGTCGTAAAACATTATAATTACGGAAACTACACTATAGTAATTACTTTTACCACTTTCTTATTTCAATAATCTTTGCAATCTAATGTTTTGAATTCTAATAAAAAAAAATCTCAACACAAACAATACAAACATTTTATCAAGCCTATTTCTAAAGATACATAAATGAGTCTGAAACGACCATCGAATTACCAACAATCGATTGATCGACTCATGAACCGTTGGTCAACTAGGTGATTTCGATTTTGACAAACAAAGCCTTAGTTGGTTCAAGTTGGTTTGAAATATTTTAAAATCATTTTTGAAACATTCTTTACCGTGAAACTTTATTCGATTGTATACCTATGATGAAAGTGATTGTTCGATAAAAAATATTTTAAAAATCATGGAAATCTTTTTTGTGGAACGAAACGTGATATGAAACAAACTGATATAACAGAAAACCGCAAATTTCTAAATAATAATATATTTCTACGCTCACACCAATTAAATAGCCCAAATTAAGTATCTTTAAGAACTTGTGTTATGGATACTAGATAACGGACAAATAATCTAGTAATAAATATATAAACAATCATGACTCATGAACAAATGCTCGTGTTCATCACACTAACATTTCCCACTACCAGGACTCGAACCCGGACCACCCGATGTGTAGGCTGCGTTACTGACCACTCCACCACGGCGGCGGCGTCAAGGAAGGCATACGAGAAAAATTTAATTACGAAATTATTCTAACTCGCTCCTCTTCGCACACTGCCTCGGCTTTAGCAAAAGCGTCGGTTGGCGGTCGCCACCGCCCAAATGGAATTGAAATTGTCACAATCCAGTTTGGGGCAGTTTTTCTTCTGGACAAGAGCGAGATTTGATTGAGTCCACGCCTTTGTACTGGCAGCATAGTCAAAGGGATTCAATAGTTCACTGTTACAAAGGAATCGTCTGATGTGAGATGGGTGAAAAGTCGTGCAGAGTTTTTGTCACGTCGGAGACTAGGTTTTTAATGTAATTTTTCTGCACACGCGAATTTGGGTCTAAAGCAACATCGAAATTTTGTCCTCTGTGAGCTAATTTATAAAGACAAGTCACAAAGCCATAGGATGCATTTTTCACGTAGAGTTTCGTAGCACCAATACAGATTTTCCGATGACAAATGTTAGCAGCACTTGATACTCAGATACTGGTTCGCAGCTAGTATTCACTTATTATTTTTAAACGTGTTCATCCAAAGGTTGTCAAGTAACTTTCTGAGATCTATTGCTAAAGTTAATATGTTTCTAATATAGCCATCATAACCGTACCAATGTGTTTTCAAATTTTGAATTCGAATATGTACGTTTATTCGCGCTTTTACGGTGAAGGAAATCATCGTGAGGAAACCTGTACACACCTATGAAGAAATTCTTAGGTTGTGTGTGAAGTCGACTAACCCGCACTTGGCCAGCGTGGTTGACTTAAGGCCTAATCGCCCCTAATGTGGGGTAGGCTCGAGCCCTCGGTGGGGACATTATATGAGCTGTTGATGATGATGATAGCCATCATAACAGCCTTTATAATTCGACCCACTGCTGGGACACTACAGGCCTCTCCTTGTCATCGAAGGAGGTTTGGGCAGTAGTCCACCGCGATTGCCCAATGCGGATTGGTGGACGGAGTATAAGGTGATCAATATCCATTTGCTGATCCATTAATATGGAGTGATGCTATTCTACTCTGCCGGCATCACATGGCTTTGCCGGCATCACAGTGGCTTTGCCGCATAACACGGCTTTCTTTTGTAGTAAAGATGACATTTATGCTGTATTTTTATCTCATAATCTCTAGTGGAAGATATGCAGACCCGTATTACAGAATAACACTCAGAAGTCAATCATGTCTTGAGAATCGTTTGTCATTTTCTATCAAACACAAAGTGATAGAGACGTAAGACGCTTAAGTCTGCTTTGATTCTTGAGACTCATTCTAAAATAAGTGCTTTAGTCTGTGTACGTCAGTGTCTGCACTGAGTGACAATATGTGTACCTACATGCACAGTCAATGCTTAACGGTGTACGTAATATAAAATTAATACATTGTAAGGGCTTCAATTCCCACCGCACATAAATCGACGCCCACAGACTGTAGAACTAAGTCAGTCATAGTACATCGTACGCGATGACTTAATTGAACCAAGACATCTCAATGCCTTTGATGTTCACTGCCTTCTATACCTTTTCAGTTCACTGGCTTCCTTTACTAAATTCTGTTTATAACCTATTGCAATAAATAGTTTACTTAATTAATTTTTACTTAATAATTTTGAAATAATTTACAAACAGCGATAGATTTTAATCGTTTTTATGCCGGAACTTAATGTTGGTCCTATAGTAAAAGTTATTTGTATTGACATACACAATTTAAAAAATAACTGTGTTAATATATTTTTATATCTATTTTTTTATATTTAGTTGCGTAGTTGACCTGGTACCGGCATAGATATGTCTGGTGCCATTGTTTTACAAGTCACTATTTCAGGTTTCAGCAGTAAGGAAAATTGAGTTGAAAATATTAAATCAGAGCAACCAATAGCCAGCCTTCCTTATCCGACCAGCAACTGGCTGAATAATAGACCACGGTCTGCTTGCTGTCGGCAGCAGCTGGGGCAAGACGAAGATGGCTAGTACGGGTCTTTACCTATTGGTTTTGGGTCGTATATCTGACTCCAATAAGGTGTGGTTATTAGGTAATTAAAAAAAAAATCCGAAGTACTTATAGAACCGTTTATTGCATTTTTTGTATATTTAATAGTTGATATGTATGTTAGTCCAAAAATTGTTACCTGAAAAAAGAAAGATTATTATTATTATTTTAGAATATTTTTGAATCTCCGACTTCTAACGTGGGATAATTATTATTATTATTATTTATATTCTTTTCTATTTCTCAGCTTCAGCTGGTTACATTAAATAGGTTACGGGCTGCACCAAGTAACCTATTTAGTTATTATGGTATTGTATCGTTATCTTCTTGTAAAAAACGTCGAACTATTCTACAGGTGTTTAATATTGCTGCTTTCTGCATAGTAACAAAACAATTTTCAGGGAGATCTAATGTTTTCAGGCTATGGAGTAAATGTTGTGGAATTACACCTGTACTAGAGAGCACCAGTGGAACAATGAGGACTTTGTTTAGCTTCCATATTCGCGTTATTTCATCTTTAAGCTCTGAATATTTATGGATTTTCTCTGAAATAGTTTTCTGGAGGTTATGAGTTCCTGGAATCGCTATATCAATTAAATATGCTAGTTTTTGTTCTTTATCTACTAAGGTTATGTCAGGTCTATTACAGTATATGGTTTTGTCTGTTAAAATGGCTCTATCAAAGTACATTCTGTAGCTGGAGCTCTACAGCACAGGTTTTGGCTTGTATTCGTAGTACGGTGTTAATTTGTTCGGAAGTAATTTATGTTTGATGGCTAATTTAAGGTGTACGTAATGAGCAACCTGATTATGGCGATGTGTATAATCATTTTGTGTAAGCATAGTGCATCCATTTATTATATATTGTATGGTTTCCGGTTGTCTATTACATTTCCTACATTTATCGTCTTCTGAACCGACTGTTTTAAGAATGAATTTTTTATAATTTTTGGTATTAATGATCTGGTCCTGTATCGCAATTAGGAAGCCTTCTGTCTCAGGGAATAGGTAACCTATCTGAAGCCATTTGTTTGATGCCTCTAAGTTAATATGGGGTTGTTCTATATCGCTTATGTGTCTACCATGAAGTTGTTTCCTTCGCCAAGCATCAAATTTTTCGTCCTCAAAATCTTGTTTAGATTTAAATATTCTATCAATGAATTTGAGATTTAAGGGTGTGTAATTATTATCTTCTTTAACTATGGCTAAGTGTAATGGACTATTGTTGGATTTAGTGTAAAAGAATTTTCGGATATTTTCAACCTGGTTACTGCATAAACTTTTGATGTCAATCAGGCCTCTACCACCTTGCTTTCGCTTGATAGACATTCTTTCAATTGCAGATTTAGGATGCAAAAAGTTGTGTCTTGTTAGTGTAGTTCGCGTTTTCATTTCTAAGTTAGAGATATCTGTATTGGTCCATTTAATGACCCCAAATGAATAGGTTAGTACCGGTATTGCGAATGTGTTTAGAGCTTTGAATAAATTTCGAGAATTTAAATGTTTTTTGCATAATAAATTAATTCTTCTTATGTATTCTATGGAGAGGTCTTTTTTAATATCTGTGTGATTAATGAACTTGTTTTGTTTAATCCCTAAGTATTTATATAAATCTGTAGTTTCCATGTGTTTAATATTAAAATCTTCGTAGATATTGCAATTACCTTTAATTACTTTTCCTCTATGTATATGTAAAGTTTTACATTTATCCAAACCAAATGACATGTTAATATCCCTACTAAAAGAAGATGTAATTTCTATCAATGTTTTTATATCGTTTTCCGTCGTTGCGTACAGTTTTACGTCATCCATATATAATAAATGTGTAACGAATGTGTCCTTAGATAATTTGTATCCACAATTTGTTTGGTTAAGAAGCTGAGAAAGAGGGTTGAGCGCTAGACAAAACCATAAAGGACTGAGTGAGTCACCTTGGAAAATGCCATTCTTTATATTTATATCTCCAGTTGTTATTTTTGTGTTCGCTAATTGTAGTAGTAGTGAAGTTTTCCATTGTGTCATAGTGTTTTCCAAAAAAGTAATTATTGTAGGATTGATCTTATATATCTGAAGAATTCTAATCAGCCAAGAATGAGGAACGCTATCGAACGCTTTTTTATAATCTATGTAAGATATATGTAAATTTTTCTTTTTACTGTTTGCCTGTTTTAAAATTACTGCATCAATTATCAATTGTTCTTTGCACCCTTTATGGTTTTGTCGACATCCTTTTTGTTCTGTAGCTAATATGTTATTGCATTCTATATGTCTGTGTATTTTATTAGTGATACATGCTGTAATGATTTTGTATAGAGTGGTTAAACATGTTATCGGTCTATATTGAGATGGATCTGATGTGTTCGTACTCTTTGGTAACATGTACGTTATACCCTTTGCCAAGAAATCGGGAAAAACTGCATCTCCTTTTATAAGATCTGTACATCTATTTGCTAGTTCATCATGTAAGACAACAAACTTTTTGTACCAGAAATGATGTATACCATCTATACCCGCTGCTTTCCAATTTTTAGTTTTCCTTAATATTGCGCCCTAAAGGTGCTCTAATACTACGCAATTTTGTAAAGTGTGCCTAGATGTGTCCTACATGTGTAAAAATGTGTCCTACCTTTTGTAAATAACTTAGTTGACACATTTACCTTGCAAATAGATTTATTTCATCCTTGTAAATAACATTTCTTTGTATAAAAATAGCTTTAACACTGTTTGGCACTAAACCGGTCATATCCGACTAAATTGTACGCGTTATGCACTTTTTTACACTCGCACTTGTATTTCACCACTTTTTCACTACTTTTTATAAAACTTTCTGTATTATTTTCGTATTTTAAGAGCTGATTTCTCAAAATTTTCTATGTTTGTTTACATGGCTGACAATGTCAATCTCGTTTGGCAACCTCTTAGAACATGTTATTCTTTTGTTTTCATATTTTTCTAGACCATTTATTTTTCGTTTTCTGTGTCTTTAGCCTCTTTGGATGCTTCGAGACTTCGAAATTTAGAGCCCCGAACATCTAGAATCTTCGAAATTTAGAATTCCGAAGACGTTCGGGATTCTGGATTTCAAATGCTCGAAGCGTCCTATATAAGCGCGGCCAAGCAGACTGCTTTCAGAAGCCCACCTTCGCAGTTTCCGCGTATAATCTCTGACGGGACGTGGTGCTTCCGGAGTAGTCGGTCCTCTACGGCCTGCCGGCTACGCCCCGAAGCACCTCTCCTGTCCGCCTGCCAACTTCCAGACGCCATTCCTGATCCTGACGCCGCTCCTGATCCCTGCCACTGGTCTTGGTCCTGTTCGTGGCTCCGAGCGGGTGACCTCACCGGCGCGCCTCCACGGGCTAACAGCGCGCCCTGTTGCGCGCCCTGCTTGCGCGCCCTGTTGCGCGCCCTGCTTGCGCGCCCTACCTGCGCGCCCTGCTTGCGCGCCCTACCTGCGCGCCCTGCTTGCGCGCCCTACCTGCGCGCCCTGCTTGCGCGCCCTACCTGCGCGCCCTGCTTGCGCGCCCTACCTGCGCGCCCTGCTTGCGCGCCCTACCTGCGCGCCCTGCTTGCGCGCCCTACCTGCGCGCCCTGCTTGCGCGCCCTACCTGCGCGCCCTGCTTGCGCGCCCTACCTGCGTGCCCTGCTTGCGCCCCCTACTGCGCGCCCTGCTTGCGCGCCCTGCTTGCGCGCCCTACCTGCGCGCCCTGCTTGCGCGCCTCGCTGCTGCGCGCCCTGCTTGCGTGTCCTGCCTGCGCGCCCTGCAGCGCGCCCTACGCCTGCGACGCTCCGGAGCGCTGCGTCCAATCGCGTGTGCCGACTGCTTGGCCCCGCTAAGTCTCGATTTACTTTTACATATCCGGACGTGCCCTATTAATTCAATAAATTCTTATAGTACCCTACCGCTCTTTTATTTCTGGTAGGTACTGTGACGACCGCCGGGATCGTCTAGGGCGTAGCTCAAATAAAATACTTGGTTTCCTAATATACTTATATTCTTTTATAGCAAACTCAAATATTACAAAGGTACAGCGCGGCGGTCGTGCATCTAATGTGTAAACTGTCAACTCCTATTCTCTGACGTCACCCCGCGGATCGCGTTCCCAAATCAAATATATACGATTTATTAATTATAAATCGGCAAACAACGTGCCAGTGGCGAAGGAGTATCGACTCCGCCACATTCCCCCCGTACAACTAAAATTTATTTATTCGACAAGTCGAATGAATAAATTTTCCTGCCTAACTAACGACACGACCTTCTACACATTCTACTACTTAAAACTACCCTACCTGACGAAGGGCATCGTTTACAATTCATGACGGTCTTTAAGATAGACTGGCTCCTACCACCTTATCCATCCATCATGGGATAATGGTGGGAAAAACCCCATGCAAGCAAAAACCTCCGAAAAAGCTTGCGAACGCCATGCAAGACTCTAACCGAGAAGTAACAATATTCAAAAAAGTAAATTTTGAAAATCATAAATTAATATGTTATGTTCCACAAATAAGACCAAATCTATGATCGGTACAAGAGGTCACTGTCAGTTTATAGCTCCACGATCTTTAAATCAAACCCCCAAAAACGAATACAATACTCGTTTAAACAACTTAATCTCAAAATAAAACTTGACACGAGTCCCCAAAATACGAGTTGTCAAACAGTGACTCTCCCTTCCCGACACGTGAGGTGACAGACCTTAGGAATTGAGACATAAGAAAATCTCTTTCACCGTACAATTACAAGAACCATTTCAAAACATTCCAAATCCGATACACGTCCACAATAATAAATTATTATGTTCGAATATGTAATTGGATCGTAATAAAATAATTTCTTATTAATTTGCAGCGAGAACATGAATGAGTGAGGTCTGCGAAATATTAAATAGTCAATGGCATTAAATGACATATAGGACAACAACCGTGTTGCGCAAAAAAAAAAAAAATTAGTAAGACAAAAAAAAAAAAACACTCATTCATAAAGAGACCGAAATAGACTCGTAAGTATACCAGTCAGACACCCCAATCCGACATCCATCGTTTCCCATAGGAACTAACGGATTTTAGCATACGTTACTAGCCCACGGCACGATGACGGCCTAGCTCCTATCTCCCCGACAATTTGTTGACCTAGTTAATCGTTTTTCTCTCTTGTGGACGTATATCTGGTTGTCTCCAAGAAAGCAGTAGGCAGGTCTGGTCATCTCACAGCAACATCATGACAGCTCACAAACCGCAACTCAGGAATCATGTAACAATTTACAAAGCATCAATGAACCGTTCAAAGTCCTAATTTAAAGTCATCCTATCTCTAGTAATTGCCAACAAAACGAACATATTTACAAGAAATCCTAACCACTACTCTAAAACCTTACAACCTAACATAACAAAATTTAAGTGAAAAATTACATAAAAAAACAACAAGAATTATGATAACAATATAAACAAAAATCCACTTAACCTACCCGAAATAATTTCAATTCATTTGAATAATCATGGGAAACGATCGTTTTCAGTCTAGTTATACTATAAGAAAAGTTATACGAATTAGTTTTAGAAAAGTTATTCCTCCATTTTACTATCCCGTTATCATTAAACTGTCGGATATCGTGAGGCTTCCCATGCAAATTAAAACAACATATAGGAGATTGTTTAAAGCAATTATAATAACCATACCGCTTTACCACCCGTCTGTTATTTTTGCGTTTTTCACGGAACACTAAACAAAACGTTCCATGAACTAACAAACTACATCTATACAACCTGCCTTCGTTAGATAAATTATTAAAATTCTTGCATTGCTTTTGTGGCAACTCTTTACACCAGTTCGATTCTATGTAACTGTTCTCAGTGACCACCCCATACTCATCATTAACTTTTGTTTGCAAATGTAAATCATCATTCATTGATAATTTTTTTAAGACTTTTGTCTTCGACTGTACGACATCCAATGAGCAAATTACATTTACCTCATCAGGCTCTAAAACAAAATTACAGAACATATTCCTTGTACGTATTTGTCGATTCGTAAAATCTACAATAATGCCTTTGGAAAATAAAAAATCTTGACCTAAAACCATATCTTTACCAACATTATCGACAATATAAAAAACATGTGTAAAAACAACATTTTCTATCAAAATATTTAAACTAATCTTCCCTACAACAGTTAAACTCGAGCCATTGATGGCGTTCAACTGCAAATCACACGCATCGAACTGTTGACTGAACCCATCGGCCATCGATTTTGAAATTATTGAAATAGCAGCACCGGTATCTACTAGAGCACAAATCTTTTTATCGCGACACGTAACGCTTATATATGGAACGGGCACACCTCTTTGAAAGTCCTCCTGTTGTGGTGTCGGCGTGATAGCGTTCAGCTCGTTGACTGCTGGCGTTGGTGTTCGCTGCCGATGCTCGTTGACTGCTGGCGTTGGTGCCCGCTGCTGGCGATCTAATGGTGCTTCTGCTTGACTGTTTCTTTGTCTAAAATTATAAGGACACTGCGAGTAATTTGATCGGGATGGAAGACTGGGTTTATGAATGAGAAAATTGTTGTGAACAGGCCCCCGCTGCGGTGCTGTTTGGAAACCGTGATCTTCGACTCCAACCTCCATCCTTACAGACGGAGCCTCGGGCATAACGTTTTTCACACACACGGCAAACAACGTGCCAGTGGCGAAGGAGTATCGACTCCGCCACAGTACTCACTACAGTCTTGTGCTCCGTAACCTTCCGTTACGTGACAAATACTATTTCTAAATCCTGCTTAGTTATACTTACAAATTCCATTTCTGGTAAGTGCTCCCATTTTATATCTTCTTCTGCAATCCATTCTGCATTATAATTATAATTTCTTTCAGTCTGCCATAGATCTGACCAATAGTTTTCAAGGTCTTCTTTTAGAATTGGTTCATGTTCAGTATGCTCAATCTGTTTAAAATTATTTGTTAGAGATCTATAAAATCCTTTTTCATTTGATGCAAAAAGTTTGTTATCTTCTTTTCGTTTTAGCCCTTTCAAGTATCGTGCTAACCGGCTTGCTTTTAGAGCGAGTTTCTGTTTCAGTGTGTCCAATACATCTTCGGGTCTGCTATTGTAGTTTTCGTGCGTAGAGTGTACTTTGTTTTTATTCAATATTATTTCCACTATCTTAACAAGGTTCCAAGACCTATTATTACCTATATACTGAGTTAACCGTCCTATATCAGATCTTAAAGATAAAATGTCACGTTCTAATCTTTCTTGCCACGGTGGTTTTTCATTTCTTTTTATAAACTTATTTTTAGTATTTTATGTTATGTTATACCCTAAGTGTGTACATATAACGAATGCGCTACAATATACGAGTGTATGTATTTCTAAAATGTCTCTATCTGCATCGCTTAATTTATTTAATATGTGAACATTAAATAAATTTACTAATTTGTAGAGTTCTTTGTTTTCTTTCAATTTTGGTAAACGCGGTCGGTCTTCTGGATGGATATGTGAATATTTTTCTATTGCATGGCTAAGCTCTTGTTGGAGTTTATCTGGTAAATTATCTGTGCTTACATTGGGGCTTCTATCTATGTCAACTATATGGTGTGATTCTACTTGTGGCTGCATATTTATTTGGGGTGTTGAAAGTGAGGTCAGTTCGAGATCAGTCGGTGTAGTATTCAGCAGTAAGTGGTTATATACGTTGTAAGGGAGTTGTGTCTGATTGTCGGGTGGTTGTGCATTATTCACGCTGCTATTGTCAATGTTGCATTCGATTTCCAGTTCTCTTTCTACTTCTTTTCTTATTTCGTTAAGCCTATCTGGTGAAATATACTTATTTTTTAAAATTAGTCTTTTCTGGTCAGCTATTCTTTGCTCAGTTATGTGCGTAAGATTAGGGAACTCTTTAATAAAGTGCTGGTGTAAGATATGTCTATATGCTGTGATGTTGGTTTCAAGTTGTGTAATTTTAAAATAACTTTTTATGATAGCTTCATTATGTTGTGTCGTCCACTTCATCCTGGTGAGTTGTGTTGTCGGTTGTGTTTGTGGTTGAGTTTTGTTAACAGTAGTGATATGTGACCTAATAGGGCTTATATTTTGGATGTCTGCCTTTACTTCTTCATAAATATTGTGTATATCTTGTTGAGTTAGTAGATTTTTATTGATTATTGCGCGTCGTTGGTCTCCTAATCTTTGACAAGAAACATTTTTCATATCTGGAAACTGTTCTATGAATTTCTTGTGTAACGGTAAGAGATAATTTTTTGTGTCTGTTTCGAGAACGGTGATTTGGTAGTAAGTGCGTAGTATAAATCGATTTACTTCTGTACTCCATTTCCTACGTACTGCACTCCTACCGGTGGTGGGTGCAGGACAGGTGACCATTATAGTCTCCTGCACATCATCCTCCGATAGTACACTACTTGATGACCTAGACGGACTTTTGTAAAAGGAGTTTACGGATTCTATTGATGTTGAAGTGTCGTCGCTCAGATTGCTGATGAGGTCGGCTGTTGTAGTTTCGGGTTCATTCCCAGCGAGAGCCCGCCTGCTCAGCTGCTCGCCACCGACGGTCCGCATGCTGCGACACCCAGCGTCGGCTCCAGGTGTGCCCCGGCGATAGCCCCCAGGTAGCGGCCTTAAACTATATCTCTTTATACTGCTCTCCATATTTGGGTTGGTTTGGGACCGTTAGTTTAAGAAGGGTGTAGGCCAAGATGTTATTGGCGTATTGAAGTGACATTTTCAATTCCATAGTCTAGATCTTATGACGGTTTTATTATTAAGAACAAGCCTTCTTGTAAGCCCCCCCACCACGACAAGGTGGTCCCAATTATTATTATTATTGAATATTTTTGAATCTCTTTGGATTTTTTCTGTTATCATTTGTATATACTATTATTTTCGTTTGGACTCAACTTTTGCTTACAACTAGGTGGAATGGAGTCATTTGCTTGATATTTTCATAAAATAAACGTTAATCCCAACTAATATTACAAATGCGAAAGTAACTCTGTCTGTCTGTTAGACTTTCACGTCTAAACCAGTGAACTGATTTTGATGAAATTTGGTACAAATAAAGACAAGAAGCGTCGGTGGCGTAGTGCGTAAGGGCGTTGTCTTTCACCCAGGAGGCAGCGATTCGAATCCCGCCACGTGCCAATATGTTTTCAAATTTTAAATTCACATGTACGTTTATTCGACGCTTTTACGTTGAAGGAAAACATCGTGAGGATCCTGCACACACCTATGAATAAATTCTTAGGTTGTGTGTGAAGTCGACCAACCCGCACTTGGCCAGCGTGGTTGACTAAGGCCTAATCGCCCCTAGTGTGGGGTAGGCTTGAGCCCCTCGGTGGAGACATTATATGAGCTGTTGATGAAAGAGTACAATACGGAAAATGGTTGAAATAGGTTATGAATTTTTGTAGTGAAGTTCGTCATTGTCGAAGATATAACCAAGACGCTTTGAATTTAGGCACTTGATAAAAACTAAATAAATATTTCCTGACGGAATTTTTAATTTTTGATATGAACTTTCACGCCTAACTCTGGAACCGATTTTGATGAAAATTCGTACAAAAATAGGCTTGATAAAAGATAATTAAATATATTCTAGCGTTTTTGTTATTTTGACCCATGTGGGGATGAAATAGAAGATAAAAGGTCGCAAGGAAGTCCACTTAACCTTGAGATAGAACATGAGATTCCTTTTGTTGTAAAACAGGACATGCAGAGGTGAAAGTTTGTATGAGATTCTTCATTATCGAAGATAAAACCACGAAACTTTGCATCCGGGCACTTGGTAAGAAGAAATAAAACACATTTTTTTGTTTTGTTTTATTTCATAACTGCCGATTATTCTAATCTTTTTGTTTATTGTTTTGTATTTAAAGAAAGAAAGAAACACATTTATTGACCAGCACAAAACATTACAAAAATCAAAAACATCACTATTTGTAACTACTGTTAAATTTTATATGATGACATAATCAATAAGTGGAAACTTAGTTGGTTTATGTTACATTTATATATGTAAGCTTTTGTATTTTATACATTTTTGATGTATGGAATACATCCAGATTTGTGTCTGGACAAACTTTCGCATTTATAATATTAGTAGGACTATCGCAGACAAGGTTTGGAACTTCACAAAGACAGCAAAATGGTCTAAATAAGTCGCTTTTAAAAATATCGAGTTTCTTTTTTAGCCCCATAACAGCTCCAAATAAAAAAACGCAACTCAAAAGGTAAGGAAAACAATTAGGACATCGCGATCGCTATTAAGTACAGAGCACAAACGTATCTGAGAGGCCGTAATGGCGAGCTCTTCAAACAGTGGGGGATTCAAAGAAATCATTATTCCGCGAGCTTCCTCACGCGACCACTTGGAAACATGGTGAGGGAACGAGGTTGGTAAATATCGATAACTTTTTATTTTCGATGAAAACTCACTCTAAAGATGAAAGTTTAAAGTACAAAATTCGTCAAGTTAAAATTACATTTTCAATTCAAATTTAGTAATACCTAGTGGCCTACACCGGCTTTGCAGGGATAGTACTTAGAGTAAGTATTTACTTTAACCTTAACAAATTATACTTCTTAAGGTTATAGCACACATATCAGCTCGGAACCGTGTCGCCTCTTTTTACTATGAAAATCCGTAGACGTTTCGTAGCCGCTTTCCATAGTTAAAAAAAACATACCAAGTTAATAAAGAGCCTCCTCCTGTTTTGAGGTCGGTTAAAAAGAAGCGATCCCTTTCCGAGCTGATAAGTCTGCTACGATCTTAAACCTTCCTCTTGAATGACACTAGCTATTACTGAAAATCACATTGAAATGCGTTGTGTAGTTTAAAAATTCTAAGCGAACATACAGAAAGAGCGACTTGGTTTTATACTAAGTGTAGAAGCCCCGTTATCCATACTCCCGACTGGACTGTTAACACTTAACTTTTGGAATTAATACTCCTCGAAAGTTTGTACGCTAAACATATAAGCAATCGATTATATAAACCTACTGTTGATATTTTAAACTGCAGCCTTAAAGGTAACCATTCACTATTTAAAGTTGCGATACTTTGAACATCGATATAAAAAAAATCGCCTCTAATGTGGTTAGGCTCGAACCTCCTCGTGAGGACATTATATGAGCTGTTGATGATGAATACGTACCCGAACATTGCCAGCCTTTTGGGTACAAAGGAGGCCATCAAAAGTAACCAAAGCTTCACTGAACCAACAAACAAAAGTCGATAACTAGGGCAGATGCTACACAAAACATCTAATCAATGCGGACAAAAGAACATAAAATAATCAAAAGCAAATCTCTCGACGAAAAATTGCACACGGAGTGTATTAAATTTCGTCAAGGGAGAGAATTATTTCTGCAAAAATTACAATTAATAGAAGGGATGCAGAACAACCGTGTGATGCGGGCAGAGTAGAATAGCATCACCCCATATCCTCCAATGGGTGTCGTAGAAGGCGACTAATGAATCAGCAAAGGCGTATTGATCATCTTATACTCCGTCCACCAATCCGCATTGGGCAAGCGTGGTGGGCTACTGCCTAAACCTACAATGACAAGGAGAGGCCTTGTGTCTTAGCGGGGGTTTGATTTATAAAGGCTGTTATGACGATGATGATGACGTAGGTAATTTTATCCCTATACTTGCCGCTCCGCTAAGAAACACTGGGAAGAGAATAATCAATATTTTTTGCAGCAATGAGCTCTCTCAGAATGTATGTATTAAGATCATGTAACAAGATAAGGCACACCCGCGCTGTAAAAGCCCCTAAAGAAATAAGATTAAAAAAACTCTCGATACAATTTACCCCATCACTAGCCAGGTACGCTCTCCGCCGCGGGGTAACGAAGCTAATCTGTACTCGAGTGTCGACAATTTGAGGCGTAACAACAGAAAATAAGCAAGACTTAACCGCTCCGCGCTGTTCTTAATCTGGTTTATAAATATACCCGGCCGTAATGATCCAGATGTTTACGCAAACGGTTTTGTCATTTGGGATAAATAACTTCGTTTCGGATTTATGCAAGGGTTGGCTTCGGTTGTATCTAATTTCAATAGTTATAGAAGCAGACTTAATTTTTACTGAAGGTAATTTTTAGAAGGAATTTCTTTTCAGATTTAACCACTAATATCCAGGAGGCTTAGTCAAGTGGCAATCGTTTCATAACGATAACATATAGAAATTCGTTATCATAGGTCATAATGATTAATTATCTACAGCGTCTTAGCTTCCGCTACCAACTTACTTAGAGCTATGATTGGCCACGTGATTTAAAGACGGCTTAAGTCAATCCCATACGATTTTGTTCCTATCGACTTCGTTATCGTTTTTTTTTTGTTACTTTGTCTACGGGCCTAGGCGGTCTTAAGTGATCATAAAAAAAATATATAGTAACTTGTTCCTCTTCATTTTCACTTCACATGTTGGTGAATTCCCTTCGTTATGAGTCTTCAAGATTTCCACCCACCAGAAGTAGCTTTAATTTTTTTTCTTTTTTTATGTTACGAGATAGCAAACAAGCTTGCGGCCCACCTGATGTTAAGTGGTCACCGCCGCCTAAAGACACTTGCAATATTAAGTGTAAATTACTTAACACGTGCGTTTGCCATCCTGGGGACTAAGATGATATGCCCTACATGCCCAGTAATTACACTGGCTACCTTTCCCTTCAAACCGAAACACAGCGAACTGCTTCACAGGCAGAAATAAGAAAGGCGGTGGTACCTACCCAGACGACCCTACATATGGGTCTACCACCTAGTTAATGCCATGTCTTGTCAATGATTATTGTGATAAGGTACTAAAATGTCAATGTAATTCTGATACTAAACGTTCCTACATTGTTGGACGTACACAGAAGACAGAGAAACTAAAAAGAATCATTCATTAGGAGAGTGATGGACTTGAATATATTTTCACGTTAAATTTGCAGGTCCAAATAAATCAATTAGTTTTGACTAGTTTAAAAACTATTAAATGAGTTAATATTACCAAAGTATCTCATATCTCATTATCATATCAGTCTGTTAAGTGTATCGTATAAAATGAATAAATAAAAACAAATTCAAAACCCATCTTCCTCGCACACAAAATGGCAGGACTATTTCTAAACAGTGGTAACACATAAATATCTTCAAAGCGCAAAGTCCCAAGGAATTCATAAAATAAATCACATTTGAACGTTAAGGCACGTACATTAGGCCCGCGACACATGCAACATTATTACGCGTTCAGAGAATATATTTTTTACCCATAAATTAAGGCGAGAATACATAAACGACTTTTTCATACGCCAGTCGGTTGAATTCTCCACTTTATATTGTTGAATTAAACGCATAAATTACTCTGCACGATACACCCTACCGAACTTTCTTCCGTTCGAATAACTTTTCATTGTTTACTATTTGATTAAAACTAAGAGAGGTGACTGAAATATTAGTTGTAAAAACCGAAAATGCAAAATTCAATATATTAGTGGTTAGTGTTGCAATTCGGTTAGTGATAATGCCTGTTTCATATCCACATGGCTAGGTCACCATCATTACTGGCCTGCCCTGCCTCGTACTTTGCTTGAAGTTGGAGCAATATGTACTTAAACATATTAATTAAATATTAATACTATTTAATATTAAACAAGACCTGGCTGCTAGTTATGAAGATGCCCTCCATCATACGTGGAAAGCAATGATAACATATGTTGTGACGTCAGGTCGATATTCTCATTCACCTATTCGCTCTAGAAACATATACTTAGTGACCAAAAAGATAAAGTGCACGCATATTTGTTCTTCTTCTTTTAAGTTAATGGCGAATGCGACACATAAAGATTACGCATTGCGCCAATATCAAGTGAAAGTTATACATAAAGTAACCGACAATTGTACGGCAGATTTATTTTAAAATGGAGTCTCTCAGCACGTGTTTTTGCAACAAGAACTCGGGAAAAACTCCCGTTAGGTAATTAGTAATTTCATGTAGATTAAATAGTGACGTAAAGTAAGATGATTGATATTGAATTGATTTCACTGGGGTTGCTTGAAAATAAGCGTTTTTAAATTTCAGAGCTATATTTTCCTTACCTTTTGAGCAAAAATATAACTCATTTTGTATGTAAATAAGGTGAGATTAACTGGATACGCCACCTATGTCAACATTGCGGCGCCGCAACACTGTTGTGTTTTCGCCTGTCTTTCAATGTTTTCTAACAACACATGCGACAACGCGCATTCTTGCTAAGAAAAATGCAGTATCTTCCAACTTAGATATTCATAACAGGACGAAACGAAAAATATTAACGTCTTCATTGGTTTCAGTTAGTGCTAGTAATTTACAATGATCACGTGCCTTAGTTATATTTCAAAAGTACTGTAATGATAAGGGAGAAGCTAATAAGTGCTAAGATGTATACATATCATATAAAGGAAATGTTGTTTGTCAGCAATTTTAAAATGACTTGCGTAAAATTTTGCATAATAACGAGTTTTTTCCTGTTCACTCTTCTCATAGCAATGCTTCCTTTCATTATCAGCAGTAAAATTAGTGTTCTGGACCAAAAACAAACAAGATTTACTCCAGATTTGAAGTACATTTTATTATGGAATCAACCAATGGTGAAGACACTAAAGGAGTTTCACGTAAAGCAAGTTCCCGAATTTGAGACAGGTCAGAAATTATTTATTGAGCAGAACTGCTCATATTTCAATTGCTACATTTCATACAACGAAAGTCTGCTCAACGGAGACCAGAGAAATTTTGACGCTGTTGCCTTTGACGTACACGATATAAGCAAATTCATGGTAAACGAATTTAATTTCACGAGATCACGGTCACAGAAATTCATTTTTAGATCACACGATTCTTCTGAGAAGCAACCAGTTTGTAACCCTGTTTTTGACGATTTTTTTAACTGGACTTGGACTTACAAATTAAATTCTGATATTCCTCATCCCTTTATTAACATTTATGATGTTAGTAATAAACTGATAGGTCCGAATATAAATATAGATTGGGTGAAGAACATGAATCATTCCAGTACCGCAAAA
Source organism: Elophila nymphaeata (assembly GCA_955850985.1). NCBI lineage: Eukaryota > Metazoa > Arthropoda > Insecta > Lepidoptera > Crambidae > Elophila > Elophila nymphaeata. Next base: position 8,674,607 of record OY039086.1, on the reverse strand, counting down.
AGTAAAATTGTAAGTAAAAGAAAAGCAGTGGCGTGGGTTGTTGACAAGTGTAGATTAAAAACCAAACATAAAGACTTTATCAAAGAATTGAGAGCAGAATTGAAAGGATATAATTATACTGTAGATTTGTTTGGTCCATGTGGTGAAAAAAAATGCCCGGGGGGGAAATTAAGCAAATGTTATAAAAGGGTGGAGAAGGAATACTATTTCCAGATGGTATTAGAAGATACCTTGATAGAGGACTACATGACTGGAAAGATGGTGAAGGCTTTGAGCTCTTTTACTGTACCTATTGTTCTAGGAGGCATGGATTATACAAGGTAATGTACAATTTAAACCATAACGCTTACTTTCTACGGTAAATTGATTATAGTTTAGATTCAATTGGGCGTGTTTCTTCATTTGCTATTTTCGTGACTGTTGTCCAAACAATTGGATATCTTTTATTATATTTTGCTTCCACTTTCATTTGGAAAAACACCTGAAGCTTCGTTTTAAAGAACAAACGCTACGACACTAGCTACATCAGCTAATTTTGATCATAATTAATGACGATGTTGTATTTTTCAGATTCTTACCACCCGGTGCCTATATCAATGCCCAAGCATTTGATCTTAAGAAGCTAGGAGCGCTTATTGACTATCTCATCAAGAATCCAACGGTTTACGAGTATTTATTTGATTGGAAGAATCACTACTTCTACACTACTCGACATAGGAACAACGTCTGCGATTTATGTGCAAAATTGAATGAATATCGGAATGTCTATACAAGTTATACCGACTTCAGACTGTGGTGGAACCCCGATTATAAAGATGTTTGTGAAAGAATGCATCTTTACCGTATATTCAATTCATGACGCATTAATACAAAATAATTAATTATCATCAAAGAAGACTATGGGCCTCAATGCACAATTCAAGTATTTCTGATTGATGAAACTAATAATAAAATTAAAATGAAATGCAGTTTATATTGAGATCAAAAATTTGGTCCTCCAAGCTAATCGATAGTACCTATACCTCTTAAACCTTATTAATATATTTCACATAAACACTGACATAATTATAATTTACTCTTTCTTTTTGAAGAGACGAAGGGGCGACATATCACTTAGAATCCCATTTTATTTCTTTATACCAATATAATTAAAATTATACACCTCATCATCATACTCCCAGTTTATTTGAGGTCGGTGCGGGTACAATACTGCTTAAATATTTGGCATTAGATTTCTACAGCGGTGTGTCTAACACCAACCCTCCTTGGGAACGACTGCTATCTTTCGACAGCACCCGGGACCACCAGCTTAACGTGCCTTCCGAAGCACGGAGGGAAATCTACTTGAAAAATTTTCGGTCCCATCCCACCCATCCGAGTACCGACCGCGCACTTGGTTGCTTCTTTTTCGTGATCGTTACTAAGAACGCACGACCGCGGCACCATTGACATCTTGTTATAATTATACATCTAAAACATTTAATTTTTTCCTCAAATAAGTAACTGATATTGTGTCTTGCTTGAGACTTAAAATTCCCTTCTAAATCGTGTATTTTTTTATGTTTTATTTGAAATGTTCCGTCTCTATTTTTCTATTGCTATGGTGTCCTGATTACTATCCACTCCATTCCGTATCATTCCGTTCTAGTGCACTGAGATACAAGCTTAGACTTTCTTAGTTCATGCACCAGTCTCGTACAGATTGTATTCGCTAATTTTATTTCGGTTTTGTCATAAAGATGTTGAGGATCTGTGTAAAAAGGCAGAGAAAATTTCGGAATTTAATTTAAAAAAATAAAACAAATTTTGAGAAATATTATTTATATATTTTTTCATTTCTCATTGAACATTATGGAGATAATAATCAAGTTTTTGAGATGTAGGTATTAATTAAAAATTTTGGAGAGAATAAACGCTACAGAATAGTTAGATACATATGAAATATAATAACGCAAAACGAGCATAGCGTTTATTAAAAATTACCCTAGCGTTCGTCTTTTTTCCATTTTTGCATTAAAAGATCTGCCAATATCAGTCCGCGCATCTGCGATAGACAGGCCCTGTTCAGATTTGTTATTGAATACTTTCAGGGTTACGAAAGTGAAGGGTGAAACGATTTTTTAAAAATCATTTTTTTGTCAGTTAAATCTACATTTATGTATCGGATATAGGTGGCGAAGTAGGTGGCAATTTTTGGCAAGCATATGATATTATTTGTTTATTTTTTTACTCAATAGTAAAGAAATAGCGAAAAATAAATTTACAATTACAGCTACCACAAAAAATGATTAACCGCATAACCCTTCGCCGATGAACGTTTCGCCAAAAACAGCCTTAATTGGTTCGTGGTTATTATTTTAAGATCAAGCGCAGCAGAATCATAAAGGTATCGTATCGCCTTTCACCTCGCCATCCACCAACTTAACATAAGCACTTAACCAAATCAGTTTCAAAACTACAAAATCAATGAAACACGCGCGCAACACGATTGTAAGTTACTTTGTGAATGAAAGCTCGTTTGGCTACAGCAGTGTGCAGGCAGGCAGGCGGGAGAGATAAGAGGGGCGTGAATGAAGATACGTAGGCTCGCGTACAGAGAGACAAGCGTCGCTACGGAAAGATCTAAGCGCGCTTACTGTAGCGTCAGCGCGTGAACTGCACGTTGATCACACACCGCACCGCCCACCGCCGTTCGCGAGCTTATCCCGAGGCGAGAGAGGTGAGAGGGGCAAGCGCAGACGAGTATACGTAGGGTCGATGACGGACAGACGTAAGCGCAGCTACGGAAAGATGTAAGCGCGTTGACCACTCACCGCACCGCCCACCGCCGTTAGTAATGTTGTCATTGTTATTCAAATAAAGGAATTATTGGTTTTTGAACTTGTCCCGAGGTGAGTCGATGTCGTTACGTTTTTGATTAGTGTACGTTACAGTATGGAGATTCATACAAAGAATACTAAGTCAAGTTGATGCGATGCATTGGCGATGCTGATTCCTTTCAAGTTCATAATTGTGGTACGATATTTGCAAAAACCATTTTGGACTTTAGGCAAACCCGTAGTCGGCGATTGGTATTTCGGTAATTACTGTATTTTGTTTGCACTTAATAAGAGAGAAATTATACTATTTTTCTTTTTATTTTTATATCAAAATACGGCAGTTAATTAGCATTTCTTTTTAATTTATACCCTCGTACACAATAGCCTCCTCAATCAGTCAATTTAGTTCTTTTGCAGACTGCATTGAAGAATTGAAAGTAATCGTACTTTGTAAGGAAGGAAATAATCCTGAATAATTTATTATTCCGTCTAAATAGAAACTCGTTCTTGACTGTATTTTTTTCTCAATTTTGTTCAGGACGATGTGACGATCAACCATCCATCTTCCGACCCCACTGTAATGTGAGATATCTTTCTTCAAGTTTGATTTATATTTATTTTATTGAATACTCCTTTCTAATAAGTCTTAACGTTAGACATTCTTTGGAGATCTACGTTATATATTATATACGGATGAATACGTTATAGTTATACCAATGGTTTCGCTTCTTTGACAAATAATAAAATATTATTTATTAGTAAGTTCTTTATGGGCTTTATCACTAGAGATAGTATCATTTATATAAGTTTTTTTATGAATAGGACTTACCATTCCACCTGATGGTAGGCAGAAGTGGAATCCAAATGCGAAGAAAGCTAGCACGAGAGATAAACCGCCGCGCTAGTTACCGTCGCCTTGCCGACCTGCAAGGAGCTTCTTCACACCTCTTTTGACTGACTCAGATTGTAAGACCTTGTCCAAAAGAGTTTCAAATTCGCGCCTTTAGCCTCAGTACGGCACGTTATGTGCGTAAGATTCACGGCCAATTCGCTCTTCTGGATAAGGTCTTAGAAGGACGTACGTATGATGGCAGTGAATTCCATTTCTTGATTGTGGGACATAAAATGAATTGCCAAATTTCTTAGTTCGCGTTGGAATGGTAACTACAGTTTGTCGGTGGCAGCTCCAACTATCACCGACAAACTGCAGTTTTAATTATCTTAATATTGTCCAACAACATTAAGATAATTTTAATGTATCAAATATCGACGTCGATATTTGATACATTAAAATTCCGACGTCCTTATAACTTTATTTAAGTTATAAGGACGTCGGTCCAGTTTATAGGGGGCCTACCAACGCTGCGTCTCCCGGTAGGCGAATGTCACTTGAAGACCTTTTCGTCCAAATTGACGTCTGTCCTTCTCGCAACGTGCCCTGCACAATGCCACTTAAGGTTCACAATTCTTTGGGCTATATCGGTGACTTTTGTTTTCCCGCATATCTCATCATTTCTGATACGATCGCTCAGAGAAACTCCAAGCAAAGCGCTCTCCATTGCCCCTTATGAGGCACATTGTAAGCGGCTTCGTTTCGTTTCTATAGGTCAGTCTAAGCAGTTATACAATCCTCATTCGCAATTGTAATTATAGTTACGTAAAGGCAACGTGAGGATGGGCTCAGGTGCGTGTAGAGGCACGTGGTAATAGGATGCGACTGCGCGCCACTACCTTCGGCGTGACCAACGAATACAATTGTTAACCTTTCATAATGTCATCAATAGCCCGTATTTCTGGTCATACTAAACAACACATAATAGAATGAAAAGAAAGTGCGACTCGATTAATTAATTTAGTTTCATGAAAATGACCTATTTTCAAACAACTGGTTTGACGGGGATCAAATCAATTTAGTTATTCATTATCATTTCAGTCACAAGACGTCCACTGCTGAACATAGGCCTCCCCAAAGAAAGTCACAACGACCGTTCTTGTGCTATCCGCAACCAGGATAACCAACCTGAGGCTGATTTCAGAGTTACACGTTTCAATAGCGATGTCCAGTTTCATACAGCACATTTACATTGCAAGCACGCGCGTCTAAACGCATGACTTTGAAATCAGCATAAGAGCCTTCGCACATGGCTCGTCGCGTCAACGTACTCGTACACCATGCGGCATGCATCTTATTACGCGATTACGTGACGATTGAGTTCTACACACGGCTCGTCACTATATCACCCTTGTTTCGTTATTAAATAATTGGACAAACTCAGTAGTTTGGTTACTTGGCATTGACACTCGTGGTTGCTGCATCAAATCCCCGTCCGCAGTACGCTTATCGTCATGTAGAAGCGACGATGACGAGTCATGTGTGAATCAACACTTTCTGTTAAGACTTTTATGCGCGCGGTACTGCATGCAGCATACGCTACGCTTACACGACGAGACGTGTGCGAAGGGCCTTAATCAGGGTCGTCAGTTTACCTTAAGTCATATTGCTGGTGCGTGGTCACCGCTGCCTAGACTGGTGAGAAGATTTCCAGTGTAACATCTGTCCTAGTTCTTGGTTTTTGTTCGTTCGCTCATTGAAGGCTGACTACTTTTATGGGTTTGCTGCCCCTTTTATGCAAGGTGACAAGCTGGCGACCTGACACTATTGAATTAACGGCATTGCCCTGAAACGATTGAAGGGAAAGGTAGCCAGTGTAATTACTGGCCATAGAAGGCATATCATCTCAGTCCCCAGGATGGCAACGCACTTGCACTGTGAAGTGACCCTTAATATTGCAAGTGTCTATAGGTAGGCTTGCCATACGTCCGGATTTAGTCCGGATTGTCCGGATATGATAACCATGTTACGTCCGGATTTTTAATATGTTTTTTTCAGCGCGCTGTGATAACTGTGACTGAGCGAGTGCCCGTGAGAACTTTTTCTGTCATAAAAAAATTGTGGACAGTCGCATACAGGTTAGTAGCAGGACTTTTGAGCACCGGCCATGTAAGGGGGTGCTACAGGATACAAGAGGCATCCTTGCCGCCACTTTTTACCTTTCCATATTTTTTTAAATGGGGACTTTTGCTTCTTCCTTTCATACGTCCGGACTTCACTTTAAAATATTATGGCAAGCCTATATAGGTGACGGTAACCACTTAACATCAAGTGGACCGCAAGCTTGTTTGTCATCTCGAAATATATAAAAAAACACTATATTGACTCATAATGCCGGATGTGTTTTTGTGTGTAACAAACTGTTACCCAAGGCTCTGTTAAGCGAGATTGTACTATTTTATTATTTTAACCAGCCCGTGAGAATGTGTAGTAGGAGTCGAGCATGCATCGGGCACCAGGTGCGTAGCGGTTAGTTAACACCAATCGACTTCGAAATATCGCTGAATCTAACTCGATTCAATTAAACTGTATACTAAAGTCGTATTCGGCGAAATTCTCTGTAGGCACTCGCATTCTCCACTGATATACTTCAAACAGAAGTAATAAAAAGTAAGATTACAATAGGTAAATGTATAAAAACTAGCCATAATTGAGTAATTTAGATACTCGTAGACAGATTGACTCCAGCAATATAAAGGAAAGAAAACACAAAAAAATGTTCAAACGGTCTAATTGCTTTAGCATTAAAAAGATTTTCGTTGCCTTATTAATCTCAGAAATAATAATAATTAAGATTAATTCCTGTCTCTGGATCCTTAACCACCGGTAGCCGGGACCCTGACCTTGCTACCAACAGGAACTGCATTTTTGTATTTTTAAATGTTATATTTTTAGTGTTATACATTGTAAAACTTTAATATTTAGAAATATATTTTTTTTATTTTAAATGTAATAAAGGAAATAATAATTTATTACACAACAAAATTGTTCCATATACATACAATTATAGCTAATCTAATAAACTGTGATAATAAAGTTATTGATTATAAGGAACCAAACACCATATGGCAGTTATCTCTGCACTAGATTCGATGTCTGTATCGCAGCTACCAATAAGTTTAATATGTAACAATTACCTATTTTGTTAAAAATACACTTTTATCACATTACAAATAGAATAATAAAATAGAATCTTTGAATAATAATATAACATAGTGGTACATGTTTAGATAAAATTTAGACAATATTCTTGTTACTGTATTACATATTGAAATTGAAATTTCGATTTTGTAGAAAATTAAGACAACGAAGTATAAAACACAACTTCAACCACATTTTTCGAACATCATTAGCAAAAATCTCGTCGCTATAAAAAATAACTTTTCGCCCATAATATTCTAATTTTATCACTTCACCGACTTGAGGGCCTGACTGAGCATAATTCAAATTTCGAGCTCAGTGGCGCCCTCTAGGCCTCGCAGGGTCTGAAGTGTCGAGCTAGTAGAATATTCATTAGAATGACTTGATTACTAACTGTATGCCTAGGTATACGTAGACTTTATTGCTGCAAAAAGGGGTATTATACAAACGCTTAGTCATTAAGTGGACACTTAAAATTCATGCAATCTTCCTCTTAAAAAATTGTGGACGAGCGAGATGATATGTATAGGCCATACAGACATTCTATAGGCTTCTCGTTAATTATTTCTTCCTTTCATACTCTTAACGATCATTCGAACGCGATGATTGATTTTTTTTAACTAGATACTACTTTTTATGATAATGTAAATAATACTACGCTACGGTAGTTTCAAAGTTTGTGATTTATTATTTCGGCAAGACCTATTTTCAATATTTTTTAATACACTAAAAAGGAACAACAAGTGTTTTAATGTTATGGAATAATATTTTCGTTCACAAACGCGTAAATATTTTTTCTAGTGTTTTAATGTTTTCATACATTTTTATTTTTAAAAATTTACGCTTTTATTGTTAACGCATGATAATTCTTTGAAAATTGGTAAAATAAACTAGTCGTTCCTTTAAGATCATAGCACACTTATCAGCTCGGAACCTTAAAATATAATATTATAATATCACTAATTGGAAAATCTAAAGTTATAAGGTTAACATACAATACGATCACGTTCGTATACCCAAGAGGGGTTGAACAGAGCCTTAGGTACCATTTCGTTATACATAAAGCCACATCTGACATTATGGACCATTCAGTGCTCATCAATAGTGACAGGGTGCCAGGCTGTCGCATACATAAAAGGGGTAACAAACCTAAAAAATAACAATCTGAAGGATTGTTATTTTAAACAAACAAACAAAATTGTAAGCAATGCACAGTTTGTAAGGCGATAAAAAACGAGTGTTGTCCATCATGTCTTCAAAGTTGCATATATGTTCCATCCCTTTTCAATGTTCAAGACTTGGTAAGTGTGGGAAAGAGACGATTTGCATTAGAAATTCGCATGGGGTGTGAATTACATCTAAAGCTTTTATACGTCAATCGCTAGATATTGTAAAAAAATATACATGAAGAACTCCCAATATCGTTAAATTATACTTTTTATAAGAGATATAGATCTTCTATCATTATCCTAGTCGTACTTTATATAATTATTGATTATTATCACATTGACGAAGTACGGCCATCAAAAAAAACTCTCCCGTTTCCACCCTACTAATATTCCTACTAATATTATAAATTCGAAAGTAAGTCTGTCGGCTTGTCTGTCTGTCGCTTTCACGCCTAAACCACACAACCGATTTTGATGAAACTTAGTATGGAGTCAAAATCAAAGTCAAGGTCAAAGTCAAAACTTCTTTATTTAGGTACAATTTGTACATTATGAAAGTCAATTTGGACGCCAACGGTTGAGATCACAGGAATTCTATTGAGATAGTTTAAGATCCTGACACTGACGCTAACGAAGCCGCGGGCGACCGCTGGTAAGTAATAGCACATTATTGCAAAGGCCGCGAAATAAGCAATTGCAGGTCGAGTATGAGTTTGACTAATATGAGAACATTTCACTAATACGAGACAGGCAATTGCCATTTCGGCCTAGGCATATATAGTGCTTTTCTCAAAAGAATGCAGGGAAATAAAACACACAACCTTTGTCACAAAATATATATCATCTGGGGCTTTAATTATTTTATGTTTTTGCCTTTGAAGCCGCCCGATTGTCGTTTAAATCTGGTGTTGTACAATCAATCTCCATTCCACTTTGAACCGTCGGAATTCATTTTAATTATTTAATTTATTATGTATTTAAATAACAAATCAAGACGAATTTTCAGCTTTGCCGCCAATGTTCTATTTGTCACCAAGACAAACGCATGTATGGCTATACAGCCACGTGAACGCAATTTGTACTTAAGCACACAAGGAGCTTAAATTACCTATAGAATGGAGTCATTAGTCAAATGAAAAAAGTGAGGGCAAAAATTTTGACAACCCTTGACATTTCTTGACATTTCTTGACATTTCTTGACATTTCTAGAGAGGCTCTGTCTCTTTCTAGTAGGGTGCCTATAGCAGAAAAAATAATTACGGACAATCTTGGACTTCGTTAAGTTAATAAAATTAATTAGTACTCAAAGTTTATAATATTTTTGAGTTTACCATGACAAAGAATTAACATTCATAATAATTAGTTTTAATCTTCCGTACAACTGTCTGTTACTATAAGTAAATTTACACTAAACATTGGCGAAATATTTTTATTATTATTATTATATGATACAGTGATATCCGCAGAATATAGTTACATATTCACATAGATACTTCTAAACTCACATAGATTCTGTAAAACAACTAAGAAAAAAGTTACAGTTAATTTTGTACATACAAGACAAACTTAAAATCGCTCTGCTATAAAGTAAGAATTATGCAGATGTGACTTTATTCTATCATGAGACCAAAAATTAAAAATATGAATACCGGTAAAAGATGTCAAAGAATCATTTGTACTCGTAACTCGATTAATACTGGTTAACGTATGACTTTGTCATGTGTTAACCTGTATTAAAAAAATATGCATAAAACGATAAGGATTTCCTATGTAAAGTTGGTCCTGCGTTACATGTTAGTTGATGCAAATGTGAAAGATAAAATACACTATTACACTGGTAAAATCCAATCAATCATTTTGAATATGTTTCTCAATTAAAATAATGTACATTGCACAAATTACATGTTTTGTTTGTAAATAAACGTTCCCAACCAAAAATGGGTAGAACGATTTATGTATTATATATACATAATCTATAAACTATATATATAATCTATATAACAGCTATTTCAAAGACTTAAAAAAATATATATATATATATATATATATATATATATATATCAATTTTGATTGCCATTTCTGAAAGGAAAAAGGTTATTATTTTATAATAATTCTGGAAATCCTAGTCACCCTAATCAATTTGTTTACACATATTTGAATAAGTAATTTATGTATGAAAATTAATTAAATTCAGATAGTATTAAAGCCGAGTATCAGAAATTACTTTCCCCTATGGAGTTTCGCCCAATAACGATAATCATATGGAATTACATGTGAAAAACCAATTTTACTTAGGTGAACAATAATATGCAATTATAACACTTACAAGTGAAATTTCACACTGCATCCTGGATACCACTCACTTCTGCAACCACGAACTATACAGCAATGCACCATTTTGCACTATTTATAGTCATTAAAATGTAAAAAGCCGTACCAAAATCGCGAGTCGATATTTATGAATACGTCAATTACGACAATTTATGTCATGTTGAGATTTCGGGACATTGACACATGAAGAGAGTGCTGCCATTACATAAATCCTTTCATTTCCCATAAGTTATAGAAAGAATCACAATGATGATTTTCAAAATAAAATACAAACCGAAACATTAAAAGTAAATATATTATATTTATTTCTTTCATTGATAATAAATACTGATAATTGAATACAATATGTTAAGTTTTTAGCTACTTTTCTACTTTTGTTTTAGAAAGATGGCGAAATACTGGGGAAATCTTGTTTCTATGTAGTCGTGTTTAGAAAGAGATGACGACAATTTCTAGAAAGAGAAATGTGAAATTTGAAATGTCAAGTATTGTCAAAATTTTTGCCCTCACTTTGTTATTTTGACTAATGACTCCATTCTTAGTATAAGCTCCTTGTTAAGCACATGTTTTATCTACTCATGTGCTATAAGCAAAGAGACTTTAGTATGCCAAGATTGATAAAAGAGATCCAATCAAAGAGTATATTAGGTTGGGGAAAAAGTCTTTTCGCATTATAGTATGTATAAACTTGTAATAAAATCTCTTTGGCTATACTATTTGTATCTGGCTGGTTTTGGTATCATTGAAAGTTTAAATTTTAAAGATCATAATTCCAAATTCAAATTAGGAAAACGTGTGATTTTCATTTGTTTTTCGTACCGCCAAGATGAGTGAATCTAATGAAGAAATTCGATACATTTTAAAATTTTACTACAAAAAAGGTAAAAATGCAACGCAAGCCGCGAAAAAAATTTGCGATGCTTATGGACCTAGTGCAGTGTCTGTGAGAGTAGCACAAATTTGGTTTAAGCGTTGTCAATCCGGAAATTTTGATGTCAAAGATGCACGTCGCTCTGGTCGCCCTATTACAGATAAAATGGATGCCATTTTTGAAAAAATGGAGCACGATCGGCATGTCAGTAGTTATGACGTAGCTGAAGAACTGGGAATTGACCACAAAACAGTTTTGGCGCATTTGAAAAAAACTGGGTACACAAAAAAGCTCGACATTTGGGTACCTCACGAGCTCACTGAAAGAAACCTAATGAACCGTGTAATCATTTGTGATTCTTTATTACGACGTAATGAAACCGAACCATTTTTGAAGAAGCTGATAACTGGTGATGAAAAGTGGATCACGTACGACAAGAACGTGCGAAAAAGGTCGTGGTCAAAGGCCGGTCAGGCTTCACAGACTGTGGCGAAACCCGGGTTAACTCGCAACAAGGTGATGCTGTGTGTGTGGTGGGATTGGAAGGGCATTATTCATTATGAGCTGTTACCACCAGGCAGGACCATCGATTCTGAACTCTACTGCGAACAACTGATGAGATTAAAGCAAGAAGTTGAGAGAAAGCGGCCGGAATTAATCAACAGAAGGGGTGTGGTTTTTCATCATGATAACGCTAGACCTCACACATCTTTAGCCACTCAGCAAAAATTAAGAGAGTTTGGCTGGGAGGTGTTAATGCATCCGCCGTATAGTCCTGACCTTGCACCTTCAGATTTCCACCTGTTTCGGTCTCTTCAGAATTCTTTAGGCAGTGTCAGGTTAACATCACGAGAGGACTGCCAAAACCACTTGTCGCGGTATTTTGACCGGAAGTCCCAAAATTTCTATAGCAAGGGGATCATGTCCCTACCTACAAGATGTCAAAAAGTTATCGAACAAAATGGTACCTACATACTTTAGTTAAATGTTAATAAACTATATTAAAAAATGTTTTGAATTTTCTTAAAAAATGCGAAGAAACTTTTTCCCCAACCTATTATAATAACTCCAGCACGCCGTTTCATACAACATTGCTGGAGCGTTGTAATGTTCCAAATTCAAAAAACGCTCCAGCAATGGATTTGATTTTCTTTGTCCGTAAATACGATACTTCGCGTGTTCTTTTTTCGAAATAATGACAATATTTCCATGCATGTTTGAGAAAAAGTACTTATACGGATTTAACTCGCGTATATTTTGGTTTCACATTTTATTAATATTGCCCGTTCACATTTTGTTATTATTGTTCACATTTTGTTCCGTAATTCTCCCGTTTCATTTGTCGCAGCTTTAGTTAGCATACCGTCGAGATAGCTGCTCGAATATTAAACAGCTCTTTGTTTCTGACCCTACTTACTCCTTCACTATGCTAATAAGTGACGTCAGATTGTTTGTGTTCGCCTGATTCTGAAGGCAACGTTTGATTTTGAGAATTCGGCGTTTAATAAATATGAGATAGGAATCCTTTTGATGTGATAGCTTATTAAAAAAGACTTTAATTAATCATGGAATAATTTTATTTTTGCGTTACCTATTAAAAATATTTACGCGTTTAAATATTTTTAATAGGTACTAGAAAAAATGCACTTTTTTCTATGTTTTCTAGTATTTAATTAATCACCTAATATTTTTTTACCAGCATACAACGTGCTTACAATCATGCATGCTACCGGTAACATTAGTACACCTAAGATCTTATATAGTGGATTCAAACTTTAATAGTTAGATAGACCTACAACGTGTAAATAACCTGAAAGAAGTTTGCTTGGAATCAGCTTCTGAATCGTTGTAATGAAAAAGAAAAACCCAATATAATTTGGACAAAAAAATTGTCCAATAGTAATTAAAATATCCATACCTACCAAAATGTAAAATAAAGTATCACCTTAAATAATTTTACTCCTAAAAATTCAATTTTATGTAATGGTTTCAATAGTTAGTAGGCTTGTATGTAGTAGGCTTGGGTGGTCTGGGTAGGTACCACCGCCTTTCCTATTTCTGCCGTAAAACAGTTTGCTGTATTTCGGATTGAATGGAAAGGTAGCCAGTGTAAATTACCAGTCAGTGGAAGGCATTTCATCTTAGGCCTCAGGATGACAACGCACCTGCAATACCATGTGCTTTTTTCCTTGTTACTGCAGGTGTTTATAGGCCACTGTATCCACTTACCACCAGGTGGCCCATCAACTTGTTTGTCATATAGTGGTATAAAAAAAATGGTAATTAAGTTTACTTTACAAAAGGGTAATTATGAACAAAATTCTACAAGAACATCACACAGCGACCTATTTTAAAACAAGAGGAGTTGAAAAGAGCCTTAGGTAACATTTCGTTCCACGTAAAGCGACATCTGGCAGTATGGGGCATGCAGTGCCTCCAATAGTGACATGTTGCCAGCCTTACGGGCAAACAAATAGGACACCTAACCCAAAAAAGTAGCAATCCTTCAATAATCCAACAAACAAAGACCAACAACGATACATTCCACTCTAAAGCATCTATGCAGTCCGGGTATACCTACATATATTATAAGTTACTCATCCCGAAATGGTGGTAGGTCTTTTCACGATTTAAAAGTACTTATGAAAGTCCATTTAAATAAAGAGCTTTTTCATTTAATTTCATAATTATAAATATTCGGAATACAGTAGGTACATGCTACTGAATAGTTCTAATATAATTATTTCTTAACTCATAATATGTATTCAAAAATCTAACTATATATTTCCATAATTGCACCAATTGTTTAGCCCAAAATTAAGTATCATTAAGACTTTGTTTTATGGATACTAGTTACACAAATAAAGATATTTTTATAAATAAACCTAAATAAATACATAAACGGCCATATCTCATGAATAAATCCATGTTCATCTAACAAACTTGCTCGAACCAACAGTTGTAGGCAACGCTACTGACCACTCCACCACGACAGTGTCATTAGTATTTATGCCCCTATAGGCCTAAGATATTTCATGCCCAAATTGGAATGACCAATAAATTCAATATCTGTATGATACATCTGCGTACCTATTTCAAATGTCAAATTCGCTATAACGAATTTTAGTAAATACTTTAGTTTGATCGAATTTTGCGCCGTCCATTGTCGAGCTGCCTTTAATAAAGTGAATGCCAATCTTTATGAAACTTTAAAAGAATGTCATGGAGGTGACAAAGTTCAGGCTTTCAACGAAGACAAAACCTTTTATGAAGTTGCGGACAATGAAATAACTACCGCAGTTTTTCTATTGAAAGTTGCGCTGTACATTTCAGTGGTTTGATGCACCGTTATTATTTTTCATTGCCTTATTAATGCCTGATTAAAATTAGATTACAGCGTGTGTATTTTGTGGTTTAATATCAAAACCTCTCGTATAATTAGCTCTATCTTTGAGCACGGATATCTTGGCAAACAAATTTTGACGGTATAATTAAAATAATTGACAAAAATTGGTTAATGTAACAGATATTCTTGAACAAAGAAAACGACAAACGTATTTGTCAATTGACATTATCTCCATCGATAACTTTGCGCTTGTAATGCTCGTTGTTCAAACACTCTTATTCACTCTTATTCATAGTAATCACGTTATAGAGCTTCTGATTTCATAATCTTCCAACGCTTATGCCTTTTACTGTCGTTCATATAAGACATAACATCTGTCATTTCTTCCGCACCTTTGGGATAGCACCGTTCATCCAATTTCTTAAACCACCACTTTCTGAACTTCTCATAGGTGGACGGTGTAGTCATTCTAACCTTATTGTTTATCATCGCGCAAAGATCACATACACCCCTGTTATGCTGAGCTTCATTGATGCTGTAATGGTATTTCCATTGATAGAAAGTATAGTAGACAGAAGGATTCTTGATGCTGTAGTCGATGAGCGTCGCTAGTGATTCTGGTGTGCCAACACCTGCATCGATGTAAGAACCGTCGGGAAGAAAGCTGAAACATTAGAAAGTTTTGAGATGATCAGAAAGAGAATCCAAAGAATTATAGAGCCTGCGGAGTGTGTTGTACCTTTATACTTTGTGGATTTCGGGAGTGTTATGTATATTTTGTAGACAAAAAACCTTAGTCTAAGTCAGTCCATAATAATGTATAATCTTGAACAACATCAAGTTTCTGGGGATTATTTGTTACAGCAACTATTAATAACCACTTATCCTAATTAGGCCAATGTGGTAATAACAGCCTATTTTTCATGTGTATTGGATGGTAATATTGAAGAACTAGTCAATTAATTATTTGATATATTGGGTTCCTTCTCATTGAATGCAATTTCACTTAAAATTGTGATTGATTCAAGCTCAAACACGTCTATCACTATCACATCCAAAAATATTGAGAAAAAGCAACTAATCACAAGTTTACGTTTGTGAAATTAATAATTACTCACTATTTATAATTTGCACCTCCCATGACGATTGGAACTGTGTTATGGTGATACGCTTTTAAAACTTCTGCTGTCACATAGTCTTCGGCAAAACTGGCTTCATATGCTAGATAAAAATAATATTCTTTTTCCAGTACTTTCATACACCCCTCTTCAGGACAAGCGTACACTTTTCCCATATGGCATCCAAAAATATCAAGTTTTAACGAACGCTCTTTTAAAGCTTCTTGGAGTTTCCTCACAAAAGTCAGTCTGTTCGTTCTTGGTTGACAACTTTCTGGAATCCATGCGACGGCTTTTTTCTTTGTCTTTAACTTCTGAATATCTTGAAAAGACAACTCCTTCATATTTTCAATCCACTTCACATCTCTTTTAGGTGCAACAACTTTGCCAGTGATGTCCCTGACTTCAATAAAAGGTGTAAATATATCTGAGTAAAGTTTGTAAGACCAGGTCCAGTTAAAGTAGCTATCAGCTTTGACATTGCAAATTGGGGCTTCGTCAGCAGATCTCATACTGTGGAAAACGTAGATTTGATTCGGAGATCTCTTTTGCGGTAAAGTCTTCTTCCATAAAGACCGCCTTAAAACTCCGATATCCATAAGAATGACGTCAAAATGTTGCTTTTTATTCGTTGTAATGTAACAATTGGTATAGGAACAGTTGTTCTTCAGAAACGCTTCTTGGCCGAGGCCGAGTGGGTTTTCTTGGAAATCAGGTGTGGTCCAAACAAGAATATACTTCATAGGGTTATTGTTCGTATAACTCAAGGTTCGTAATGGCACAGGTTTTGGAAGTCCCGGAGTGTTGTAGTTCTCAACATCTTGCACGGTAGTATAAGAGGTATGGAAGCTGTAAAAAGCTAAGAAACTGTACATGAGAAGTCCAGTAAAACTAACCAGAAAGAAAAATTTTGCAAAGGTCTCCGTTCTCATGTACATGATAAGACTTTACAAATACATGTTACGGTAGTTCGTGCACGCTGCACAGTAACGAATGCCTCAACTGCATCGGCAGTTTGTAAACAAATTCTTGTCGTTATAAATAAACAAAGTGCTCTGCATCGTCGCGTCATGTTATTGATAACTCTCATTTTTTGCATTCTATTACATTGTTGTTATACATTGTTAGGTATCTTGGAAACTGGATAATCTACTAAGATATTTATCCTATGTCCATAGTTTGTCCTATTTCGTAGAAATAACGCATGAGTATAAAATTATCGGGTAACCATACCATCGCAGAAACAGTATTAGGAATAAAATTTTCGAAGTTGACATCGTAGAAAGAAAACTTCGATGTTAGAAATATTGTAATAACAAGATCTCGTACTATCATATCGGCGGTTTATACTCGTAGCTATCGATGTCATGAGTTTGTTTGTTTGTTTGTTCTGTTTCGAGCTCACATAACACATAACGTAACTAATGTGAAATTATTATTATTGCTTTTCTTGCCTTATTTTTCATTCTTTGTTTTCTCAGTGTGCAAAGGTGCATCAATCTCATCAGAGATCATTACAGAGGTATAATCTATTATGAGTAAATAGAAAAGCATATTACACTGATTCCAGAACATGTAACGATAAACACCAGAAAAAATAGCGCACTTTTAAGCTACACACCTCGAAGACATGTTAGAAAGAATTACATTTAGTCGAATTTTTCCTTTATTTTCTTAAAGCCTCGTATGTAAAGTGTTCGTCTCGTCTCAAAGGGACGTCTGTCTGTGCGCATCCAAAAAGCTCTCAAGGAAATTTTTCTATCAGTCGATGTCTCCCTTTATTTGCTAAGACCTGTTTCGTTAGAGGCGATATCTGTTTCCATTGACACATGACTTATTTATGAAAAAAAAAAAAGTTTAGTGCCATAAACAACATTTATGGTTCTTGTTCTTGGGGGTTGTGGTGTGATTGGGCGCAAACGTGGTGGTGGCTGGCTGCTAGTCCAAGCTGAAATTCCGATGAGAATATGATACTGCTTGGGTGAAGAACATGAATATTTGTTCGCTAGTCGTGATTCATTTTGGTTTGATTTCAAAATGATTAATGTATAAATGATCATCTCTTTGTTTAGTATCCATAAGTTTTGAACTTTTCACAACTTTAATTTTAAGGTTATGTAATTGAAATGAGCAAATAAAATATTTCTCCATTGCAACAATTTAAAATCAATATTTATTATAATGAGATTGTAATATATGCAATAAATAAAGTAATCACGCCATATAAGCATAAGCCAGTAAACTTCATAACTACCCTGGTGTGAAATTTCTTAAGTAGGTACAACAAAAATGTCGTGTCACAATGGACACTCGCATCGCTCTTTGCATGTAGGACGTCGAGTCTTCGGCAAATATGGACATCGCGTATGAAGTCAAACAGAATTACGTATTCCATAAAAATATACCCCTTTTGCGCACGTGACGCCAACTTACTGTCAACCTGACGCAAGTGACGTGTCTGGAGACGTCCGTAAATAAGAAATAATAATCACATGTACAGTTCACTGTGTACAAAACATTGAAGGGTGAGTGGAGTTTTTTTTTATGTTACGAAATGGCAAATAATCTTGCGGCCCACCTGGTGTTAAGTGGTCACTGCCGCCTATAGACACTTGCAATATTAAGTGTAAACCGCAAGTGCGTTTGCCATCCTGGGGACTAAGATGATATGCCCTCCATGCCCAGTAATTACACTGGCTACCTTTCGTTGTTCCTTTAGTTGTCGATTCCACTCAAGTTCACTGTGTGATTTTTTATAGCTCAATTATAATCCTGGTAATCTCAGTACATATACCTGTCTCTCACATAGTAGCATATACATAAGTATCTAGAACAAGTTTCTTTTGTATTTTCGATGTACACTTCACATAGTTATGTGAAAGAGTGAGAAAGAATCAATAAAAAATAATATTATTATTATGTATGTATTTTTATCGGGAACCCATCACTTTATCGCAATTAACTTCATCGATTTTCATTTCCCATAAAACTATTCGCAGATCTTTTTATACAATATTTAAAAACTCCTAGAATCAGGTTACATCGCAATTTCATTTCCTCGAATAGTTGTTATCTACAAGCTCATTCCATCGTAAATACTTTTCCTATTTTATTTATTTTATCGGAATAATGTTAAATCGATGTTTTGTTACCCATAATTTTGTTTCCACGTAAGTTTCAGTTTGCAGAATAGTTGAAATATCAATTTTTACTACACTAAAGTTAGTGTACATCGAAAATACTTTTTTTATGTACTCGTAATTACTCGTAATCATTTTTGTTTCCCTGTAAAGAAAACCTATGGATTAAGTAAGGTTAGATTTAGAACAACAGGCAGTCAGCAGCGGTGCAACCGAAGCTAACGGAGATTGCTTGTTGTATTCTGGCATGCTATATGCATGCTTGCATTGCATGCTGTATGCATGTTTGCATTGCATGATGTATGCATGCTTGCATTGCATGCTGTATGCATGCCTGCAAGATGTTTGCCGGGGGGTGCAGGGGGGCTGGCCCCCCTGCTCAGGGGGGTCGGGGAGCCTGAGGCCCCCCGCTATAAAGAAAAACCATTAATACGAAAATAAACCTAGGTTAGGTTAGGTTAGACTTGTGACTAAGCATAGCGGAGCGAGCGAAGCGAGCGGAGCATTAAATTGCTTGCTGCATGTTTGCTTGCATATTGCATGCTTGTTTGCTAGCTGCATGCTTGCTTGCATTCTGCATGCTTGCTTGCATGCTGTATGCTTGCTTGCATGGTGTGTACCTACTTGCAAATTAAGAATTAATTTTTAAATTAAGAACTAACCTCAACAGTTTTTATCGTCAAACTTCAACAGGCAAATGTATCGTTCGATGAAACGTTACTGCGATGGAAAGTTGTTAAACGAAACATTACAATGTGTAACGTTAAATATTGAAACATGTTTTTATAAATAGTGTTATCGATAACTTAATAGTTTATATGAAATGTTAGTTCGATAGACCGTTATTCTGGTAAGCAACACAACTTTGAAACATTTTTTTTATGAAAGTTTATTCGATAATATGAAACGGTGATCATTAGCTAGTCGATTAATCAAGAAAAATAGATATTGAAAATCGTGGAATAGTTTTCGGTGAAATGAAATTCGATGACAAAAAAATCTGTATTTTGATAGGTACCCATTTTTATCTTAACAACTAGTTATTGGTTTATTGATTTCATGTTTTTATTAATAAATTATTATCAATAAATTATTATCAATAAATAGGACAACTCTTTTCCTTTATCTCAACTGATGCCAAAACGATATAGCGTTTACACTGACCAAAATGGTAAATGGCTATCTACTAAATCATGAGGTCTGTGAATATGGAAATCTGAAGGTTCACAAATGAGGGTTTTCTAAAATAGTACTTGCCAGGTGGCAGCACTGTGGGGTGAGGTTCAGTCTAGTCAATCTAAGGTCCCCGAAACACAGGTGATTGGACCTGGATTCATCAATCCTCATTTGTTAATTTTGTGACATACGTGTTTTGACACCAAGACCTCTTTTTTATAAAAAGTTCAAGCAAATGACTCCATTTCACCTGATAGTAAGCAGAAATGGAATCCTAATGCGAAAATAGCTGGTGCGAGAGATAAACCGCAGCACCAGCCACTCTCGCCTTGCCGACCTGCAAGGTGCTTCCCGCCTCTTTTGAATGACCCAGGATTGTAGGAAGGAGGGAACACGTGTGCTGGCAGTGAATTCGATTTCTTGATTGTGCCACAAAGAAACGAGTTGCCAAAACTCCTAAACTTCCTTCGATGACAAGGAGAGGTTTTGTATTCCAGCAGTGTGTCGTATTATAAAGGCTGTTATGATGATGATAAAATTCATTTAAAACAGTTCATTTATTAACCAGTACCAACCAAGAATACCTCAGATCGCACATAAAAGGCGAGGGCGATTAATATTCGACCTGAGGCTTTCTATTTTACAGCCTGAGGTAAATACAAAATTTTGTCACCCTCTGATGGAGAAGTGGGATATTCCGTAAGCGGAGCGGGCGGAAAATGCCCTTTTCTGTTCAGATGTGGCATAAAATATATTCTTATTGAGTGGCTGTATAGAAAGTTGAAACCATAGACTTATAATTACTGACGTTTATAGATTGGCAATGAATTGACTAGGGCGAGACCGAAAAAATGCACTAATGTGTGAGTAATGCGCATGTGTGCGTGAAATAGAGTACTGCAGTCTGACAGTTGCTGTCTTTTATACGTGACTGACAGGCCGACTTATGCCGCCTGCGTGTACGTGAAATGCTCTCGTCTATCTATTTCGTTCTAATATACGTGTTAGTATGCTTTTTCTCTTTCACACTGCCCATCTAGAGATTCCTTAACTATGGTTGAACATGGTTCAATAGAAATGTGAAAATAGAATTTGTTTTTTTTAATTGGACAGCTGTCAGTTGAAACGATTCTCCCGAGGGCAGAAAAGTATACTTTTTACCCGCTCTACAGGTAACTTCAGACCTACTTTTCTAGTATGAGAATGAGTAGGTAATAAAAAAAGTTTTTACTTAATGTACTCGTAACAAGTATAACGTTCATTTCCCTAAATCTGCTTTAGGACGAATTGATTGCAATAAAGCGAGTAAGCCATTTGCGATATGTAAACCAATATTAATTGTACATGTAGGCACCAAACGCATACGCTGTATTCAAAAACCAAATTAAGCTCTCAATATTGTATTAACCGTAGTCACTCTGCCGAAGCAACAGAATTCAATTTTGCGATAGCATCACACGAGCTTTCAATTACAACGATCTGTACGCACGAGAGCATATGTATTGCAAAAGACATCCTGTATTTAATGAAATAAGGTTCTATTCAGAAATTGCGAACGTTTTTTAGTAGACACAGTTTTTAAAACACTGTGTATGCTTACAAGTGTGGAAAGTGTATCGTTTCTTCCAAGCCAAAGGCGTGGGTCAACAATAGGGACCAGTGGAAATGACAATTCCGCACGTGCGTCGAACTGTTATATCTGGAAACTGTTGCCTAAAGTGCTGACAGTGTCCTTTTATGCTGAATCAGCATTACTACTCATGGAAGGTTCCCAGACTGCCTCTGTCGAGTCAGTCTACCCCAGTCCTCCGGTCCGCGAAGTTGCTTCTGCGATAATCCGCATAACAAATTCCAATTTAATTAAGGAAATTAATTAATAATTAAACTGTTCTTTTTCGTGTTAAATAAATTCCTTTTTTTAAAAAGACTTTCGTATTCTCAATTATAACATTGGTGGCAGCGAAAAGGGATTTTAAGAAAACATAAATCCTCGGTACGCCTCTGCAGTGAAAAACGAGTGCGAAATAAGTGAAGTCAAACTATAAAGTGAAAATCGAAAGTGAAAGTCAAAGTGAAAGTGAAACCAAGGAAACAAAAGAAAACAGAAGCTAGTAGAAGAAAATAGAAGCTAGTAGAAGAAAATAGAAGAGAGTAGAAGAAAACAGGGTAGACTCCATCCATCATCAATCATCGCATCTCTCTCTTCTCCCTCACTCCAAGTTCATCGTGCTGAGAACCGTAAATAGGCGCTTTCCACGCTTTCCTGTTATCTGCGGGTATCCAGTTCCAGCACCATCCAACCTTCAACGAGAGTGTCCAAAATTCGAAACTATGAATCTACTGATCCTGTGAGTGATTTGTATTATACATAACTATCCAGTGCATTCTTTACACGTTATCTCGTCGTCGCCGTCTGGCCTTACGCCCACACATTTTTGACTCGTCGGCTCGTTACATTGTTGCAGCAATTGTCGATAAGAAATCATAGCACCTGTATTGCTTTAATTCTAATTTTAATCTTACGGCACGTTTGCTATTCTTTGGGTTTATTTTTGTTTGATTTTATATCTATACAGTTAAATTAATAAAAATGCCGGATCCCAAAAAAGAAACTAAAGAATCACAGGAAATCGCTATAGGCGTCTTACTAAAATTTATTAAGCCATTTGATGGATCCAGAAGCAAACTAAATGCCTTCTTAACAAACTGTGATAACGCGATTTCTCTAGCGTCCTCTAATCAAGAGGAAATTATTTTTAAATACATACTTAGTCAATTAGAAGACAAAGCCGAGAATGCATGCTGTATTAAGGACTTTGACTCTTGGAGCTCCCTAAAGGAGTTCTTAAAAAATCAGTTTGGTGAACGCAAGCATTATGCCCACCTACTTACCGACCTACAGGAATGTAGGCAAAACACCAACGAAACGGTTAACCAATTTTCTCTGAGAATTGAGACGTGTCTATCTAAATTGTTGACAGAGGTAACGATTTCTAATACCAAGAAGAGTGAACTCCCAGGTAGGTTGGCCGCCATGGAAGAGTTAGCATTGCATACGTTTACCTTAGGGCTACATCCTCGACTATCGAACATAGTCAGATGTCGCGATCCAAAGAACCTGAATGAAGCTATAAATCAAGCGATATCTGAGGAAAAGATCCAGCAGTTTTCATTCAGGACTAATAATAATAGTAATTCCGCTAATCATAACAGACCTAGATCACAAAACCCTGTAGCCCAAAACAGACTTCCATCCAGGCCAAACTATTTCCAGTCCAATAATTTCCACCAAAACCAATCTAGGGATCCACTATTTTGCAGATATTGCAAAAAGTTAGGGCACGTCCTCGAAAACTGTAGGTTGCGCGAATACAATAATAAAAGATTCAATAATGGTAGTCAACCGTTCACTCCAGCTCAGCAGTCCTACTCGAACTCTAGACCAAGACCGAACAATTCTGTAAACTACATTGAGGAAGGTCAGGAACACGGCCAAAATAATCAACCCGAAAACGACGATTTAAACTATTAAGTGTCCCGTTGCGGTGTCGAACGGGACAAAATCCCAAGGATCATGGCGGCACCATATCATCTCCAAAGACCCATGGACAGGGTAACCAGCCCCAAACTCGCGGTCTCTCCTCATCTCCAAAGACCCATGGACAGGGTAGCCAGCCCCAAACTCGCGGTCTCTCCTCATTTCCAAAGACCCATGGACAGGGTAACCAGCCCCAAACTCGCGGTCTCTTCTCATCTCCAAAGACCCATGGACAGGGTAACCAGCCCCAAACTCGCGGTCTCTCCTCTCAGGCCCATGGACAGGGTAACCAGCCCCAAACTCGCGGTCTCTCCTCTCAGGCCCATGGACAGGGTAACCAGCCCCAAACTCGCGGTCTCTCCTCTCAGGCCCATGGACAGGGTAGCCAGCCCCAAACTCGAGGTCTCCTGCAACAAAAAAAATTATTTAATTAGTAATGATAATCCAAATAAAGTTTACGAAATATTAATCAGAGAAAAATTCTTACCTTATATAACAATTAATACTTCCGCCAACGAAAATTCCCTTACCTTTCTAATAGATTCTGGTGCATCTGTTTGTGTACTAAAAAATCAAAGCATATCACGAAACATAAAGTCACAAATTGAAAATAATAAAATATCCGTAAAAGGCATTGATTCCAAGGACGAATCTATTAAAAGCCTTGGTTGTCTTAACTTGCAATTACACTTTAACCCGGAACTTAAAATTAATCATAAATTTCATGTTTTCGAAGATGTTAATCTTCCTTACGATGGGATTATAGGAAGCGACTTTTTCATGAATTACGGCTGTAAAATAAACTATGATATAGATTTTTTAGAAATAAATAACTATAAGATAAAATTATCCTTTAATGAACCTATATATGTTATACAACCGCGAACGGAAACTGTAATCGAGTGTTCCATCAAAAACCCAGAATTAAAAGAGGGTATAATTTTGGACCAACATATTTCTGACGCCCTACTGGTTTCGAATTGCGTCGTTAAGGTTAAGCCCAATAATAGAGTTAACGTATCTGTACTTAATGTTTCCGAAGCTCCTATTTCAATAAACTCAAACTTAGCATTAACTTTACTTCCAGTAGAAGAAGAAAAAATATATCAATTCACTACTAGTAAAACCTGTTCAGAAAGGACAGAGGATGTGCTAAAATCGTTGAGAATATCTCACCTAAATAAAGAAGAAGCGGGTCTTCTTCTCGATATCTGTGCTGAATATTCAGATGTATTCCACCTCGCTGAAGAAAATCTTACCTCGACTAGTGCCATTAAACATGAAATCTCTACTACCTCTTCCGCACCCATAAACGTAAAATCATATAGGTTCCCAGAAATCCACAAAGAAGAAGTTAAATGCCAAATCGAAAAAATGTTAAACGACAAAATTATCCAACCTTCAATCTCTCCCTGGTCTTCCCCTATCTGGGTCGTGCCAAAGAAGGTAGATGCGTCTGGCAAAAGAAAATGGCGCATAGTAGTCGATTATAGAAAGCTCAACGACATCACAATAGGCGAAAGTTACCCCATTCCTCAAATAAACGAAATACTTGATCAACTAGGTAAAAGCAAATATTTTTCCACGCTTGACCTCGCATCTGGCTTCCACCAGATCGAAGTAGCCCCACAAGATGTACCTAAAACCGCGTTCAGTGTACCCGAAGGACACTTTGAATTCGTCAGAATGCCCTTTGGGCTTAAAAATGCACCGGCAACCTTTCAACGGTTAATGAATACCGTTCTTTCGGGCCTACAAGGCATGCAATGCTTCGTCTACCTAGATGACATTGTTATCTATTCATTTGACCTAAAATCCCACATCACGAAATTACATAACATTTTTGAACGCCTCAGAAAATTCAACCTCAAGCTACAGCCGGATAAATGCGAGTTTCTTCGCAAAGAAGTAACATACTTGGGGCATACAATTAGCGAGCAAGGTCTAAGACCTAATCCTGACAAAATTAAGGCTGTAAGCCAATTTCCTATTCCGAAATGCCAGAAAGATATAAAATCATTTTTGGGATTAGTATCATACTATCGTAGATTTATCCAAGATTTCTCAAAGACCGCTAAAGGATACACCATTTATTTGGGATAACCAACAACAGCTCGCGTTTGAACAGCTGAAAGACAAATTAGTTACTGCACCCATACTGTGCTACCCCGATTTCACTATTCCCTTCGTATTAACCTGTGATGCTTCAAATTATGCAATCTCTGCAATATTATCACAAGGCGAGGTGGGTAAGGATCGCCCCATCGCATTCGCATCCAGAACATTAAATAAGGCCGAGTCCAATTATAGTGTCACCGAGAAAGAATGTCTAGCTATTATTTTTGGTACCAAAACATTTAGACCATATCTTTATGGTCGCAAATTTAAAATAATTACTGACCATAAACCACTTAAATGGCTTTTTAATCATAAGGATCCGGGCTCAAAATAAATTAGATGGAGATTAAGAGCGTTTACGCCGTGCGGCAGACTCCAAGTTTAGGTATTTACACGCTGTGCGGTCATTCCCTCTCGCATTACTCGCGCTGCCGTCCAGGTACAGAGCACAAGAACAAATTCGATACTTTTTCACAAAATGAAATTAAATATACAATACAAGTTATTTAAATTGAATACTATGGAAAATTAACGGTTACACATTTAACATGAATTAAATTTTGAATATATATGTAAGTAATAATAACATCTGGTGGCCACCGGCCACCCTTGTCACACCTATCATATAGTACATGGGTATAGCAGTTCATGTTACTGTCACGTAATAGGGTTTATTAAAACACGAGCGGGGTTTTAAAAAACGAGCCTTGGCGAGTTTTTTAATAATATCCCGCAAGTGTTTTAATACCTAATTATGTGCAGTACATAAACTAGCGTCCCTTTGGCTCCCTTTGCCGTCCTGTTTTGCTCTAAGTTTTTGATTTTTGAGAAAAATAACTGTAACGTATTAAGCCGAACATGTTGCATAATGGTCATTAATTATGCAACAGGTAAATGACCTTTATTTTCATTTTGATTATCTTTGTTAAAAAGAATATCATTTGAGGTATATCATTGAGATAATAATTTTAATATTATGTCATGAGTGTAGATATTTTTTTGTGTTGGCTATTGCATTTATCGAGGAAGGCTCTAGGCTATTTTATAACCGACATTAACGCGAGCGAAGCCGCTGGCGGCCACTAGTATGATATAAATACTTGTCGCGAGATTTACTTGTGTATATCAGCGATTGAATAAATAAAGAGATATAAATAATAGAAGCAAATCTTGCCACAAACATATAAATCATATAACTAGCGCTCAGCCCGTAGCTTCATTTGCGTATTGTTGGTTATTATATAGTTATCCTTTCTAGATGCATCGTCTACCTCACACAAAAACAATTTTCAAAATTGGTTCAGTAGATCCAGCAATTACCTCTTACAACGTCACAAAAAAACAATTCACAAACTTTTATCATCACAGCCTTTATAATTCATTTCACTACTGGAAGACAAGACCTCTCCTTTTTAATGAAGGAGGTATAGGCAGTAGTCTACCACGCTTGCATAATGTGGATTGGTAGTCAATACCCCTTTGCTGGCCTATTAGTCGCCGTCTACGACACCCATTGGAGCATATGGGGTGATGCTATTCTACTCTGCCGGTATCACGTATGGCTATTCACAAACTTACATAAACTATTTACAAACTTTAACTCTTTATCATATTAGTACATACTTACCTATATATTTTTTTAATGCAATTTAAGTTTACTTTCTTGTTTTTAGAGCAATTAAGTAAAATCTTTGTTTTTAAAGTTTTTTATCAGTAATTTATTGTATAGTTATTTTGACACGGTTCATTCGCATTTTCTCTACAGAGCCTTTCATTTGATACCCATATTATGGTAGTGCTAAAAGTAACAAATCTTGGGTAGTCGACAATTCTGCATTTAAAGTAATTTTATTTATTATAAAAGTATTTAGCAAAAACCATTGACTTTGCTAAGTAAAAAATACATAGATTGGAACATAGAACCTCCTTTTGAAGTTCGTGTATAACCTGAAAGAATACATAAGGACAAACAAACATAGGGTCAAGAACGAACAGTACAACAAAATTGTACAGAATCAAGGTGTGGAGGGGAAGCCAAA
Source organism: Elophila nymphaeata (assembly GCA_955850985.1). Taxonomy (NCBI): domain Eukaryota; kingdom Metazoa; phylum Arthropoda; class Insecta; order Lepidoptera; family Crambidae; genus Elophila; species Elophila nymphaeata. Next base: position 8,646,909 of record OY039086.1, on the reverse strand, counting down.
GCAAGGACCACTTGTATATCGTTCTGTACATACCTATGATATTTTAAAGAATTATTCTCCATCTCTTAACCGTTACCGAATAATTACTATGTGGACCATAATTTTAGAAGAATAATCCTCAAACTCCTAACTTTTGCAGTTTTACCCTCCATCATCATCTCACCTGAAACATCTGATAGAATAGAAATAGAAAGAAAAAAACTTAATTCAACTGTCGATCTATACGAAGGTACACATAATATTTAAAAAAAATATCATCCAACTCCTAACTATTAGGAGTTTTTTTTTTCATCGTCAGCTTACCTGAATAACATAAAATGATACAACTATCGGTTTATAAATACATATATTAATTCAAGAATTATCATTCAACTCCTAATCATGGAGGAGTTTTACCTGCCATCACCAGCTCATTAACATGATATGATGACTACCAGACGTAAATACTTCAATAGCTTCAGGAAATAAAATATGAAGCATATAATATACCTGCATATAAAATTTGAGAGTTGCTCTCGATTTCCTCGGAATCTCATCATCAGATCCTGACTTGGTGACAATAGCACCATATCAGAAGTATTTATAAAATAGGTCCACAATTAACAGAGATATCCGTGAACATTCATAAAATAATACATAGAGTGCAACATAGAACTTTATATGAAGTCGGTTATCAATACTAAAAGTATCAACACCATCGTTCGTTCTGTAGTAGCATTACGAATATTTTTCGCGTGATCACGGAGCTAGCACCGAGCGACGTGACCTCTCTCCGACAAGCCTCATGGGCGACTGATTTGAAAGCGATTGCGCGGACTGTTTTATACTGATTTTTAAATAATTGTTATAAATATATTATAGTTTGTTCAGATATCATTTTTATACCAAAATTTAGAGTATATATTCTTCTTTTAAATTACATCATTTGTTTCTTCAAATAAGGGATATTAATTGTTAGAAATAGCAATTTTCCAAATCGTATTTTCGTAATACTTGCAGTGTGATTTGATTTTTTTTTAATTAGTAATTCTATGAAATTTAATTTTTTTTCTTTACAACTATTTTGTTCGGGATATTGTCAGTTACACAGTATTTTTTATTTCATTGTAATATTAGCCTTTTCGGATATTAAGGGCTTCGAAATTGCATCTAAACGTAAAATTTTAAAAATGCTGTTAAGATATTTTGTTATAATTTATGAATAAAGAATTAAATGAAATATTTTCCTTTACAACTTTTTTCGAAAGAATATTATCTAGTAGTTTTTATAACATTTATATTGATAGAATAAGAATTCATGGAAATTAAGAAGCTCAAAAAGTGCCAATTTTCGCAAAATACGCGTAAACGCTCTTAAAGTTAGAAGAGTACGAGTATGAAATCGAATACAAAAAAGGTAAAATAAACAGCAACGCCGACGCCTTGTCCAGATATCCTGTAAATCCTATCCAAGACCAAATCAATGACGAGGCTATTAGAAAAAGGAATAAATACGCACTATATGAGAGGAAAAACCATTGTATATTTTCGTTGTCACAAACCACAGTCAACTAGGTTGCCTAGCAACTACACATAGAGCAGAGTTTATTACTCTAACACCAGCCCTTAAACTCTAGTTCTATGCTAATAACAATTTATTAAACCTAACTCTTTAACAAAACCTAAATGCTTTTCTACTGACAGCGGTTTTGTTAAAACATCTGCTAACATTCTCTCTGTTGGCATATACTCAATTATTGACAATTTCTGGCTAACAACATCACGGACAAAATCAAAATCAAAAAATCAAAATCAAAATTCATTTATTCGTCATCATAGGTGGACAAGTTGACAGAACAAAGGTGGGTAGACTCCATGATGCGCCTAGAATGGCATACGAAATTATACAATGTCAGTTAAGAAAAAAGAATACAATAATCAATTAGAGATTTCAAAATATGCAAGTCATTATTTATATACATATTAAAATTATACTATTAATTATAATTCTCCATAATTCAAGTTCATTTTCACTACGTACAATAATCAGCTGGAAATCACAAAATATGCAAGTCATTGCTTACTTATAAATTAAAATTATACCTACTATTAATTATAATTATCCACAATTCAAAATACATTAACCAGTTGGAAAAAATCAAAATATATATTATGCAAGTCATTATTTATACATTAAAATTATACTATTGAATAATTGTTTATAATTCAAATTCATTATCACTAAAATATTCATTTATATTGTAATAACATTTTTGTATCAGCATTTTTGAAAAGACCATTTTGAATTTGTTTAAATTATATTGTTTCAAAGTGATGTCTTATGTCTATATGTTTAGACCTACCATGAAACCTACTGCTTTCAGTCAATTTTATTGCCGATTGATTGTCACTAAAAACAGTAATTTGAATAGAACCCACTAATAGTTCTGAAAGGAAACTTTTAATAAATAGAGCCTCCTTACAGGCATCCGAAAGCGACATATACTCAGCTTCGGTGCTAGATAAAGCCACCGTACGCTGCTTCTTGCTCTCCCAGCAAGTGATAGAGTTCCCCAACTTAAAAACATAGCCAGTGTACGACCGACGGTCAATGTTATCAGATCCCCAGTCAGCATCCGCAAAACCTGTCACAGCTAGCCCACTTTTCTCGTACTCAATAGTATAGTCTAGGGTACCTTTCAAATAGCGTAGCACACGCTTTGCAGCAATCCAATGAACACTGGAGTAACAGTTATTAAATTGACTCAACACACTAACCGCATGGCAGATGTCAGGACGCGAACAAACAGCTACATACATCAGACAGCCTAGTAACTCTCGATACTCCAACTTCTCATCCACTCTTTCCGCTTTTGCAAGTTTCTGACATTGCATCGGAGTTCTAGCAGGCTTACAGTCTTGCATGTTGTACTTCTGTAAAATTTTATTAATGTAAGCAGATTGGTCTAAAATAATTTTGCCATCTTTCCTTTTTATCCTTAAGCCCAGGACTCGCTCTACCGGACCAAGATCTTTCATGACGAATTCCTTCATAAGAAGTTCTTTGGTTTTATTTTTCATTTCGTCACAGTTCGAAAACAAAATAATGTCATCGACATAAAGCGCAATAATAACAAGCTTCGCTCCATTCTTCCTAACGTACACGCAAGATTCCGAAGACAGCCTCTTAAACTTTAACTTGTTTACTAAGACGTCGTTAATCTTTTCGTTCCAAGACTTGGGAGCTTGTTTTAGTCCATACACCGCCTTTCTTAGTCGATACACTTTATTTTTACCTTTTCCTTCAGTAAAACCCTCAGGAATTTCCATAAAAACCGTCTCTTTCAGGTCACCGTTTAGAAACGCGGTTTTTACATCCATGTGGTCAACAGTCATGTCATATTCAGAAGCAATGGCTAGTAACATACGTAGAGTCTCGTACCTAACCACAGGCGAAAACGTCTCAAAATAATCAACGCCGTACTTTTGCGTAAACCCTTTCGCAACCAGGCGAGCTTTGAATTGGATAACTTCACCATTCAAGCCTCTTTTCTTCTTGAATATCCACTTCGTTTTTACCGGTTTCACGCCTTTTGGCAAATCAGCAATAGTAAAACACTGATTGTCTAAAAACGATTGATACTCATCTTTCATGGCTGCTCTCCACTGCTCAGCTTCCGATGAACTTAAAGCTTCCTGAACAGTTTTCGGCTCATCTGAATCATATGCTTCTCCGACCAAGAATGCAGACAGCAACGAATGATCAGCCTCCTCATTACCAGCCCTCGAATCGTCCGACTCGAACGAAGCATCTGGAACGTAGGTGGCATCAGATACATTTTCTACACTCGAACTGCTACTCGAAGAAACCACATCACCATCAGAAATATCAGCAACTGGTTCAGGTTGAACACGGCTAAAATCCAAAGAAGCAGACCCAACATTCGTATTCGAAGTCGTATTGTTATTCTGAGTAGATTGCACGTTCTTAAGAAATTCGGTCTCTAAAAATGTCACATGCTTAGCAATCGTCAGCTTTTGAGGACATTCAGGGTCTAGTAGCCTGTAACCCTTGGTGTTCTCACAGTACCCACTGAAAATATATTTCTTGCACTTAGGATCCAGCTTCTTACGATTGTTTTGCACTGCATATGCTAAACACCCAAAAACTCGCAAATGAGAAATATTTACCTTACGTCCAGAGTAACACTCCTCCGGCGTCATACCTCTCACTGCCTTGGTAGGTGACCGATTCTTAATGTACACCGCAGCATTCACAGCCTCAGCCCAAAACCGTTGGTCTAGACCGGCCTCCAACAACATGCAACGCACCGCCTCCATGATGGTTCGGTTCGCTCGTTCAGCAACTGCATTTTGCTGCGGACAGTGGGGAACGGTAGTTTGGTGTCGTATTCCACACTTACTCAAATACTCTTTAAACCGTGCATTGATATACTCTCCTCCGTTATCGCTTCGTAAAACTTTAATTTTCTTACAAGTTTCGTTTTCGACTAACGCCTTAAATTTTGTAAAACACTCAAAAACCTTATCTTTAGAATCAATAATAAAGCAAAAAGTTTTTCTAGAAAAATCGTCAATAAAAGTTAGCAAATATCTCGCACCTCCTAAAGATTTCACTGGCATAGGGCCACACAAATCCGTGTGTACTAAACCTAAAACCACATTCGCACGTGAAAACGATTTCTTAGGAAATGGTAATCTGGTTGCCTTACCTTCAATGCAAGCAATACATTGCTTATAAGTCGACGAATCAAAGTTTATTCCATTTGCCATACCACTCTGTAGTAACCTCATACTACGACTATTGAGGTGTCCCAACCTACGATGCCAGAGTTCTTGGCTTTCTAGCTTAGTCTTCGACAAGACTTCCTCGCACTTGCTAGAAGAAACATCCCCGACAGCCACTTTATGTCCACGCTCGACAGTTGTTGCAGATGCTGACCCGGTTTCTAATTTATATAAACCCGACTCATTACGTTTCGCAATCGCAACAATGTTATTATTTTTATAAATACGACATAAATTTGACTGAAATTTGACATGATAGCCTTTTTGTGTCAAAATATTCACTGACATTAAGTTACATGACAAACTTGGAATAAAAACAACATTACAAAGAGTTCGCATACCATCCCGTACTAATAAGTTTACATCACCTCGACCTGCACTTAGAAGTTTTTCACCGTTCGCAACAGTCACATGCAAACTTGTATCTTCAACAAAGTTGTGAAAAATTCGCTTATTGTTGCTCATGTGGCACGACGCACCAGAATCGATGTACCACGCATCAGGTTTCACGTCCACCGACAGAGCTGACAACATTGTACCCTCTTTAGTTGCAGTAGTTGAACTTTTTGAAGCTTTCTCTTTCCTTGTAAATTTCTTCGGACAGTCCTTTGCGTAATGCCCAAGCTTACAGCATCTAAAACACTTGGGCCGTTTTGATACCGCTAAGGCATTCTCATCCGCGCTCGTCGTTTCTACTTTAGTCTCGCGACGCTGTGCCTCTTGTAATAATTTGCTCTTTACAAGTTCACTGGATAGCTTTACGCTGGAGTGCTCAAGTGTCATTATTAATGGATCATAAGTTTCTGGAAGTCCACTCAACATGATCACTGCGATGAAATCATCCTCCAGAGAAGCATCAATATCCTGAAGCTGCTGTGCTGTATCTGATATCCTCGTCAGATACTGGTCCATGTTCACAAACTGTTCCAGCTTAAGTCCGAACAATTCTCTCAGCAGACCAAGCCTTCTTGACAAACCTCTATCCTCAAACGCTTTTTGTAGTTTGCTCCAAGCGTCAAAGGCAGTCTCACAGTTTTTCACTATGGAGTGTACGGAACATTCCACGCTCAGACAAATTCGAGCCAATGCCTTCTCTTGCTTTTTCTCATTAGTGCACTGAGGTCCTCCTTTTTCACTTACCTTGATACAGTCAAATAAATCGTCATGTATCAACACCATCTTCATTTCAAATTTCCAACGGGCGTAATTCGCCATCCCGGCGAGCTTCGTAACGTTGAAAACATTAGTCATTTTGAAGATTTCAGCGCTCTGCTACCATATTAGAAAAAGGAATAAATACGCACTATATGAGAGGAAAAACCATTGTATATTTTCGTTGTCACAAACCACAGTCAACTAGGTTGCCTAGCAACTACACATAGAGCAGAGTTTATTACTCTAACAGAGGCTCCTTCCGAAGAAAATACTCCTGAAAACTTACCAATCGTTGAAGCAGCTCCTGAAGATGTTCCCGATCAGCACAGCGTCGAAACTCCGCCTATAAATCCTGAAAGTCCCGACTTAATCGACTTACCTGAGCTCCTTAATTTACCTAGCGGTTTTGATCTTCCTGAAGACCTTGAAATGCCCGACCTTGATATTATTCCTCTTACTCCTCCCGATGCATCCGGTGTACCCGATGCGCCCACTGTGCCTGATGTACCATTTGTACCTACTGTACCTGCTGCACCCGATGTAGATGACTCCTACTCCAAATGCCTGAAAGCATTAAATAATAAAAATTTTAATTCTAACGCTAAAATTGAAGAACACAATGAAAATCTGTTAAAAACTAAATTAAAAACAATAATAATACCTACTTCTATAGACCTTGACGAATCGAATCATTATGTTTCTGAAATCGTAGATAACGATCTAGTCAGTAAAGAATCTCTTTCCAAAGAAAGGTCCTTACACTCTTTCTTGTCATTTGAAAAGGACGATATTAATTACTATTTTCTCTTCGTTAAGGTTCACTATTTTGACAATAGCAGTTATGATGATCTATTTAAAAGTTTAAAAAATATTAAAAGCTATCTTCTATCAAAAAATATTAAAGAATTTGCTATTACTGACTTCCGTAACCAATTCGATGCGCATAATTTTATAAAGATATATAACATAATTTTGTATTTGTTTAATGACTCTGATATCACTGTACATATATATAAGAATACAATTATATACCCTACAACTAGCGAGATAACCAAAATTTTAAAAGAGAACCATGATATACCTATATCTGGTCACTTAGGTAGTAATAGAATGTTAAGCAGAATCCAAGAAAGATACTACTGGCGTAACATGCGTAGCGACGTTGAGAGCTATGTGCGTAAATGCGAGCAATGCCAAACGAACAAAGCCTTGAGAAAAGCAAATCGGGCTCCGATGCAGATAACAACAACGTCAACACAACCATTCCAACGCGTTGCTTTAGATATTGTCGGTCCCTTACCTGAGGCAGGGAGCAATAAACATAAATTTATTCTAACGCTGCAAGATGACCTCACGAAGTTTTCAGCTGGTTATCCCATGCCAAATGCGACAGCAGAAGAGACTGCCGAATGTTTCATTCACTTTATTTCCCAATTTGGTATCCCGAAAACCATCCTAACCGATCAAGGGACTAATTTTACGGCCGAACTTTTCAAACAAACCTGTAACTTCCTCAAAATTAAGCAGCTCTGGTCCACCCCTTATCACCCACAGACCCAAGGTGCCCTGGAGAGGAGCCACTCGACCCTGAAAGAATACCTGAAATCCTTCGTTAATGAAAATCAAAATAACTGGCCCCGATATGTCTTTACAGCAATGCTAACTTATAATAGTACTGTTCATTGCACTACCAATTATACCCCATACGAGCTACTTTTCGGGCATAAGCCTTATATTCCGTCTTCCATCTATGATACTGCTTTAGAATCAACATATAGTGATTATGTTCGCCTCCTGCAGCAACGACTACAATTTTCGAGGGAAAAAGCTATTGAAAATATACTTAAATCCAAAATCACTTCGAAGGCATACTATGACAAACGGACTAGCCCAGTGAAATATAAAGCTGGAGACATGGTTTATGTAAAGAATCATTTGCGTCTGCGTAAAGCTTTGTCTCCTATATGGAAGGGTCCATATAAAGTAATAAAAATCAATGGTAACAATACACTTACCTTACTCATAAATCGCAGACACGTTAAATATCACTATGATGAAGTTAAGTTAGCAGAAGTTAGTGTTTAAGAGTAGTTTATATTTGATAAATAGATGATAGTTGTAGTATATAATATCATAGTAATAGTTATAAACGTATAGTAATATAACTATATCGCATTTCAGATGTGCTGCATTAGGCTTTTGCCTAGTTTATTCTCAAGCTAACCAAGATTATGTTCAACAGATAACCTCGGGATCTGGTATCCACTTCGACTACTTAGGTACAGTAAAGATTAATAATAATAGGCTAAATGTGGTTATGCCTATAGACGTCGCACATTTCAATGCCCACATAGAAAATATTAATTTAGCGATAGGAACAGTTAGATTTCTATGTAAACAAGTTAAAACTATGAAAGAAATATAGTGTCATAATATCCTTGATCCCATAACAACACGTTATCGTGATATAATTAAACAATTTGAATCCGTATCTCACCTGTTAGAAAATAGAATAAAGCGAAGCGCATGGATAGGAGGAATAGGTAGTATTATTAAACAAATATTTGGCAATTTAGATGAAGCAGATGGTTTAAAATATAATGAAGCCATTCAAAATGATGAAAAGAAGTTAGCATCTCTTATGAAAAATAATATTTTAGTAACTACATCTGTAATATCGTCTTATAATAAAACCATACATCAAATTAAAATTAATGAAGCAGGCATGAATGAAGCATTAGAAAAACTTACCTTGAGATTCCAAAATATGACCGCTGCTTTCGACGACCTGGAAATGCAATCTCATTTAAACTTTATATTTAACAGCTTAGAAACAGCATTACTTACCTTATCCTTCCAAATAGAAGATCTGATAGACTCCGTTATCTTGAGCAGTCAGAACGTCATCCATCCGTCAGTGATTACACCTGCAAAGCTACAAAACGAATTAGGTGATAACTATAAATATCTTCCAAACAATTTACAATTACCAATAAATTTGGATATAAATACTATAAATGTAATCCAAAGAATATCAAACGTGTTGTGCTATTATGTAAAAAATAAAATTGTGTTTATATTACAAATCCCGTTAGTAAATAGTGAAGAATATAAATTGTTTCAAGTGACAGCCCTGCCTGTACCCCATAGTATTAACGAATTAAATAGTTTTAGTCTTATTATTCCAAATAGTAAATATATTGTTATTAGTAAGGATAACACTAGATATAACAATTTACATAGTTTAAGTGAATGTGATTTATTATTCCCTAGCAATTATATTTGTGAACTTTCTAATGTATACATATCTGATGTAAAATCTAGTTGCGAAAGTAATCTACTGACAAAAGTGGTTAATAAAATTCCCTTAGAATGTCAATCTAAATTTATTATTGGAAAATTAGATTTATGGCAACCACTATCCAGCAATAGATGGATTTTTGTTCAATCGGACTCTGTAAAGATTACCTTAGATTGTATAAATAAAAAATTGTTCGAATTTAATATTCAAGGAGTTGGAATTCTGTCATTGCCTAAAACTTGTACGGCCTACACTAAGAGTACCGTTTTATTTGCTCAACAAAATGATATTTTAAATATAACTTCACCTGTGTCCTTTTACGAATTTAGTATAATAAATGATTCATGTTGTGATCTAAATAGATTACATTCATCAATGGAAGATTGGCATATAAGAAAATTGCAAAATATAGATATTAAGAATTTAGATTTAGAAAATAATATGTTAAAAGATATTGTTATAGATTTAGATAAAATTCAGCAAAGCCCACATATTGTTAAGTATGGCACTCACTATTCGATTTTAACATTAGTTATTGTATTAGTTATAGTTGTCTTTATTTTATATCATATTATCAAAATGTATCGAAATCGCAAAAGCAACATCCATCAAATTAATATAAACAAGGAAAAGAAAACTAGAGACTCAAATCCTAATTCCGATTCCGATATCGAGCTTCATAATATCCCACATTCTTCCATAAAAATAATGAATTAGAGTTTTCTCATAAACTTCGAAAATAAACTCGAAGTTTATTTTTAAGGGGGGAGGTGTTATATCTGGAAACTGTTGCCTAAAGTGCTGACAGTGTCCTTTTATGCTGAATCAGCATTACTACTCATGGAAGGTTCCCAGACTGCCTCTGTCGAGTCAGTCTACCCCAGTCCTCCGGTCCGCGAAGTTGCTTCTGCGATAATCCGCATAACAAATTCCAATTTAATTAAGGAAATTAATTAATAATTAAACTGTTCTTTTTCGTGTTAAATAAATTCCTTTTTTTAAAAAGACTTTCGTATTCTCAATTATAACAGAACGATATAGTTAAATACATTTAAAATAAAATATTTTTAGCAAAAAAAATAGGAAAACCGACTTCAATGCGTACAAATTTAAACTAAAAAGTAAGAAATAAATAATATTTTTATGAAGTAGTTGAAAAGAGCGTCATAGAAAACCAAGGAAAGTATTGATACACATTTATAATTCTTTATTTATAATTCATACTCCGATATATTTGGAGCCGGTGCCAGCTAGCCAAGGAGGATAGTGTTTGCAATTTTCGAACTTCACGGAGCGGCGGATTATTTCTCATCTTTATTATGCATTCATTATTATGTATAGTTAATGGATTAATCAAGTTCATATCTATTAGGTAAGTTTATTTTGCTTAGGCTGGCACCGACTCCAAATATATCGGAGTATGAATTATAAATAAAGAATTATAAATGTGTATCAATACTTTCCTTGGTTTTCTATGACGCTCTTTTCAACTACTTCATAAAAATATTATTTATTTCTTACTTTTTAGTTTAAATTTGTACGCATTGAAGTCGGTTTTCCTATTTTTTTTGCTAAAAATATTTTATTTTATTATTTTTAGTGGAAATCACTACATAGTATAAAACAAAGTCGCTATCCGCCGTCGTCTGTCCCTATATGTATGGGTAAGGTTTTTTTTAATAGATAGAGTGATTTTTAGGAAGGTTTATATGTATAATACATGCATATTCACATAAGCATTGCACCCGTGCGAAGCTGGGGCGGGTCGCTAGTTAAGTATATTTTATTGAAAATGGATAGGCCTACTGGATAAATGGATAGGCGCTCATTAAAACTTAACGGAAACTTAAACAAAATTTTTTTTGGTTATTAATGATTTGTTCATAAAGGGTCGAATTTATATCGCTAAAATTTATACGGGCCATCTCTGATCTTGACGTAGGTACCTAAAAAAAGAATCACTAAAATCGAGTCGTAATACTCATAATTGACGGAGTATCAGGTAACAAACACAAAAAAACAGTCGGATAGAGAACTTCCTCTTTTTTTAAAGTCGGTTAAAAAATTATATCACGTCTACGACCTATAGCTCATTAGAAACGCCTACCATTCATTCAGAATGAATGGTATAGTTTTAATGGTAAGTTAATGAACTATAAAACTTGAAGAGAAACTAGTTAATTAACTTAAGTTCATAAATTAATTTGTCATAGTTTATGTGTTGACTATTGGACCTACTAACCAAAATTTCAATATTGCATATTAGGTAATAGCAAGTTCAAAAAAAAAATTGTCATTATTTTTGTGTTCGTGGACGATATGATTGTTTCATCCCCAATGAAATTATCATTTCAACAAAAAAGTACTGAACCAATTTCGGTATAATTTATACGGGACCACCTTTGAAGTATGACCTTCCTAACGAAAAAAGAATCATCCAAATCGATTCATTATTGACGGAGTAATCACGGAACATACATACAAAAAAAAAAAAAACATTCAGTCGAATAGAGAACCTCCTCCTTTTTTTGTTTGAAGTCGGTTAAAAACAACAACAAGGAAATCAATGAAAAGCAGTTTAATCCTTGGACAAGTAATAATTATTTAATATTTATTACCTACTACTACTAGCTATCACCACCAAGTCTTCTTTTCTTCTACCCCTACCCTGAACCCAATTTTTTGTCGCCGGCGCAATATGTCACCATACTGCTAATTTTAATAGGAGACCGCCGACCTGACACCCAATCCTCATTGGTAATGCTTTTGTGGATCTTTAATAACACTACGTGCGTAACCCCTTGGTGCGATGATCTGTACAGAGTTCATAACAATTTTCATTTTAAAAAGTCAAAAGAATTTAAAAAAAATCAAAATCAAGTCAAACTCAGACTTATCTTTGTTCATCATATTATGCATAAACTTACTTACGTTACTAACAAAATTACAACTGCTTGTTCAACTGCTGCAGGTCATTTGTCGCCATTTACATTATCAGTGTTGCGTACAATACAGTCACCTCCTCAACTGGAATCCTCGAATATATTATAATACACCACACCAAAGCATAATTATGCAGCAAGCTAACCACAAATTGCGCCTAAAATTAACATGCTTGAATAGCGGCATCCATAACTATTAGAATCCAATTTCAGAAATAATTATTGGACGAGAGGGTACAGTGGCTTCACCTGAAATTAATGTCAATCATCCTAAGAGTCTTCGTGAGAGAGATTCACCAAGTAGGAATCGTTTTGGGAGATCCGCTGTTCAGGCTTGAAGACCCACCAAAGTCCTCGCCTTCATCAACATCGTTTACCTGTTCAGTATCAAAAAAATCGGGAGTGGTCTCCCCTTGACTTTCTCGTATACCGGAAATGACTCAAAAGTTGATATAAACCTTATATTTTAATGTCATACATGCATGTTAAATTTGGTTGCAATAAGTTAAAGCATACCTACTCGAGTTATCGTGCTAACGCACAGACACACAGACATAATTCCAAAAAAATATATTTTTGGACTCAGGGAGATCAAAAAACGTGTAAATCCCTCAAAATCTCGAGGTCAAATTTTTTGACGATTACAAGACTTCCTCTATACTACGTATACGAGAAAGTAAAAATTCATTAAAAGATACATATTTGTTAATGTTTTCATACTGATCTGTTGTGTAAGTACGTTCACCCTTATATTTTTTGAATAAAAAAAAACGATCTTATATTGTTAACGTGCCATGATCGTTATTAAAACGGTAACAATTGCATGTTACCACTTATTGTTACCTTGATTCAAGAAGACGGTCATCCCAAAACAATAATCAAATATTCACCTCCAGCTGCAGATATGCAGTCATGCGCATATGCGGCATTAGTAAAGCGAAGTTCATTAGTCAACTGGAATGGGTCGGTTTACGCCACATCTGCGCCTCGCTTATATGCTCTATCTTGAAAGCATTTTGGCTAATGATATGCATTGCCTACTTTCACGCTTGAAGCGAACCGTTTGTTCTTGAATACTTATTAAAGCCTGTAGATATTAACTTTGGATAATCAAGCTTTTATTCAAACCACGAAAGGTCATAATTTCTAAGTACATTAGAAACTTAACAAAAGTTTATAGTATGTATACCACATGTATACAATATTTTATTATTACTCTTTATTGCACTGCACAGATGATGATAATAAATAATTTTTTTTTTTCTTTTTTATAGATATTTAGTTTGTAACGAAAAAATGCAAATTATAATGCGTATTGCTCTTTACCCCTTTTTTATTGACGGGGAGGTCAAATGCATTTACGCATTGTCCCTGCGGGATGGTGTCAACCGCAGGGGATATATGGGACTCGAGGTAAAGGCGTTCCCTCCATACCCACTAAACATCTTCCCCGGCCTGACCTTCAGTGCGCTATTACGGGACGGCTCGGGATCTGCGCACGTGAGTGCAACTACACCGAGATCGTCCCAACGCTGCTCGTCTTGGCACTCCTTGCACCAATTGCTGGCCAGCAGCCCACAGGGGCTACCGACTAACGCCAACCCCTGTGGGCCGCTGGCCAACGGCGGCCTTATAGGCCACCTACTTCAGCGACGGCTCGTCAACCTGTGTCCTCGTCAGGAGGACGCGCGTCCTTCTGACGAGGACACCGTGAGCAGCCATCGGACCGCACCCGGGGGACTTCGGGCGCGGTCGTTGCCCTGAAAAGGGCCGTCTGGAACTAGCCGTGGTGGAAAAACAAAAACAACTCAACGATGGCATGTGACTTCGAATGCCAAAGGGACACACTTGACATCAAAAGCCACACACCCGCTGAGAAAGTTTCCCGACAACGTTACCAGGGTCCGCCACGAGGAGGCTTCCGAACGTGGACCCCATTGCTCTTTACCCCTGTGCTTTACCCCTTAGCTAATCCCATAAGGTAGGTGTGATTGCACTCAACGGCAACAAAGCACAGATAAAGACAATTTTACATTGTACAATCAAATTTAATAAAATACAATGGTTTATACAGGTGTCCCAAAAATAGTGTAAGTTGAACTGAAGCTGAAGCCCAGAGATAGAGTAGCCCTAGACAAACCCGAATAACCCCTATGTACATTCTGCGACTTTTTGTAGTTTTCTAGTTTTAGTAGTTTCTGACTTTCAATACATTTTTGTGTTCCATGAGGTTATAAACTTAGATACAGCCTTGATTTTTTTTCTCACATAGCTTAACACATGACTAGCGAGACAAAGTCATCAACGTTCTCCTCAGATGTAAACACAGTGCACTATTCACTCAGTCATCGCATTGAATATACCTAGACAGCAATTCCTTATCTTATATATAAAATTCTCGTGTCACAATGTTCGTTCCTGTACTCCTCCGAAACGGCTTGACCGATTGTCATGAAATTTTGTGAGCATATTGAGTAGGTCTGAGAATCGGCTAACATCTATTTTTCATACCCCTTAGTGATAAGGGTTGTCCACCCTTGATTTTTTTATTTATTTATAAGGCAAAACAACGTTTGCGGGGTCAGCTAGTAGTTAATAATTATCTATAGAAATGTGTCGCCGATGGAATGTCTGCCGAATTTTAAAGTTAAGTGAGCTCGGGTTTACTATAAATTAACTATTCACTCGTCAGTCACCGCTCTGAATATATTATCTAGGCAGCAATTCCTTATTATCGCATCGATCTATAGTGTCACCGATGGAATGTCTGCAGAACATGCCTCAGATACCTGCCATTACAACTAGCTGGAGCCGAGTCCACAAATATTCATCGTAAAATTCCTATGTTCAATCGGAATCTTTGGCTTTCATAAATATGGCTACCTGCCTTTAGAGAAGGCGAGGCTTGAACAAATATAACATGAGAATAAATATTCTGAAATATTTTCTTTGCTTAAAAAGAAGCTGGCGGAAACTAGACTTCATAGCCTGGTCTAATCTCAGGTATTTTATAGAAATAACTAGCGAACAGATAATTTCCTATTAAAACATTTTGAATCGGATCGAATTGTGAATCGGTAACTCTTCTCGGTAACGAACCCATTTAAACACACAAAAAAATCATCAAAATATGTCTTACTGTTTTTTTTTTTGTTAAATTTTCCCTGTTACGGGACGGCAAAGTGATCTAGTCCATACAGCCAAGTCTTTAGTTTCATCTTTTTTCTTGATTTTTGCATTAAAATGTGAGTGCCACACTTTTTAATGCATCTAGGGAGTGCTTGGCGAGAAATGGTGGTGACTGATGAGAATTGTATAGTGGGATTTCCAACCACTATACAATTCTCAACGTCACATACACAAAACCTTTATTTCAATGATTCCTCATAACTGTTCGTCAACACGGATGCTTATGCAACAAAACGACACCACTTTCACTGCACAAAATACACTCTGAAGCAATTTTGAATTATAGAAATAAAGATCGACATCCAGACGCCATGATTTCCCGCCAAACACTCTTTTTTTTACTTTATTAAAAACGAACAATATACTCATTTTGTCATCACTATATACTCATGAGCAGGATTTATGAGTCACTTATAACAATAAGTCCTCAATCACTGACAAAGGGCATCAAACTATAAAGGGTATGATATAGGAAATTAGGGAATTAATTTTAAATCGTGTATGTGGACTTTGAAATAGTTTCAGCCACAGTCAAATGTCATGCGGTAACTAACTTGCGCGAAACTCACAGTTTTTATTTAAACATATTATTGTAAAATATAGATAAAATATAAATACACCATGTTCAATAGGGTGTTATTATAGAAAGCGCCCCGGGCGCGAGGCGGGGATGCAGTGAAGGTAAAATGCATGGCCGTCCAATCAATGAAATACTTAGCGTCGCGGGCACGCGCCCACGCGCCATACATTATTGCGGCGCACGCCCGGGGCGCTTTCTATAATAACAGACTAAGGATATGCAACTTTGGGCTGTTATTCATACCATTAAAATGGTAATTTTTCATCTTGGATAAATTTATGAAATTTAGTGTTTTTTTTTTATTTTCATACAAATTTAAATGATAAGTGAGTAATAATATGACGCAAAGTTACGTGTGTCGTTTATTTTTACCAGGTGGTCAGCTGTCAGTGTGCGGTGTGGCTTTTGGTTGTACCGTAAACTGACTTCAAATTACATTTAATTACGACTAGCCTTAGTTAAAAAGAAGTCTGGAATACCATGAGGCTGTCACCAATCTCAAATTCCTTTCCCTTTTCAGTTTTGAAGTCGGTCTAAATTTTTATGTTGTTTTTTTATTACAATAAAAGGATTACTGTATCACTAATAGTTGACATACTGCGTCCACGTTTCACAGTGGCAGTATTACATTTCACCGCTGAAATATTATCCGATCCAAATTTTCGTGGCTTCTATCAAAGAGTTACAGGAACTGCTATTATAAAGTGAATAATCTGTATCCGTGGTCAGCTGAGTTCCTGCCTGTGTTTTCAAAAGTTCTGAATGCGTGCAAAATTTGGGGATGTTTCATGTAAAATATTTCATTTTAGTAAGTATGATAAAGTTTGCACGTTATAATAAAGGTTCTTTTATTGTTTTGGGGCAATCAATATTATGATAATTTCCTAGAAAATTTATAGAAAATAATTACTTTGTTTGTATTCAGAAAGCTACGTTTGAAAAGATCAGGACATAATTTTGTTTTACAAAAATCTTTATTACTTTCTCGTATACTTAAAATAGAGGAAGTTTTGTAACCGTGAAAACATTCGACCTCGAGATTTTGACGGATTTACATGTTTTGTTCGTCCCCGAGTCCAAAAATACCGTTTTTGGAATTATGTCTCTGTTTGTGTCTGTGCGTTAGCACGATAACTCGAGTATGCTGTAGCTTATTGCGACCAAATTTAATATGCATGTATGCCATCAAAATAAAAATTTTCTATCAACTTTCGAGTCGTCGATCACGAAGGTCACGTCAGCAACCAAGTGCGCGGTCGGTACTCGGATGGGTGACCGAAAATTTAACATCCATCTATGCCATGAAAATATAAACTTTCTATCAACTTTTGAGTCGTTTCCGGTATACGAGAAAGTCAAGGGGAGACCACTCCCGATTTTTTTTTATATTTAGGTTTTTTTATTCTTGATACAAACATTATTACACAACACTTATAGTGTTTCATTAATATAAACTAAACGTCGAAAATTATACTATTCACTTGATACTAGAAGAAAGAAGCAGTGTCTTCTCAAAACGTGACCATACCATACCAGCTCACGCGCCACTTCTGCAACTTATCAGCGACGTCACGGACATGAAGGCTAAAAAGTAAGAGTTTTGGACGCAGTCTTTGCGTGAAACCCCGCGCATCCACCTCATGATAGGATCTCACGGAGAGTGGTACTCCATAACGAAACTTCGATCATGAATAACTCAAACATGAATTCACACAACAACGAAAATATTATACACGATTAACGTCATCACGAATGTATTTATATAAACTACGTAAGCCTTTAATCCTAACAGACATAACTTGCCTCTCAAAGCATATACGTATGTGCTTGAGATTTCTGTATACGGTCACCCATCAGATTAGACGGACTTTGGCAAAAGTCGCTGTAGATTCGTGACAGCGTTATTTGTGTATTATTTTCGTGGTTATGTGAATTCATGAACAAAGTTTCGTAATGGAGTAGGTACCCCACTCAATCACATTATAGTATGTATTAAAATTTAACATTATATTGATTTGAATTACATTAGTGAGTAATTAAGTGGGAATTGTAACTTTTGTCTCTTCAGTTAGATTTATGTTCATATTGTTATTCCGTTATCAAAAACTAATTGGGCTCATGTGTTTGAAGTAATTTATTTATGTTAGACCTTATTTACTAAATAAGGTCTAACATAAATAAATTACTTCAAACACATGAGCCCAATTAGTTTTTTTTTTTATCAAAAATTAATTGGGCTTATGTGTTTGAAGTAATTTATTTATGTTAGACCTTATTTAGTAAAGCAATAAAGTATTCTATTCTATTCAATATGGAAACATTTGTCTCTTACTAAAAGCTGTTCTTTATTAGCCACGCTGTATTTCTAAATACCAAAACCGGAAGCAACAAATCCACGTACACACAACAGCTAAGAGATTGAATAAAATGGCTGACTTTTTATTTGAAAAACTGTATAATGAGATCACCTGGGCGGCGCAACTCCGAACTCCTAGGAATGAGGTAAAATCGAAGTTCCAACGGCAAGTTTAAAAAGTCTAATTTTCCTTCATACGCGACTTGAGTACATGAACTGACGGCTGAGGTGCCGCCGGTAGAATAATGTGGATAAGACGCGAAAGTGCATACAGATGTAGCAAACAACCTTTTTAAACTAAAAGTGATAATTAACAATATTTCTATTAACTTTACGTTTACAGGTTTAGAGATCTAGGTAGAAAAAAATATTATATTTACAATCGAGTCCACAGTCGTCTGTGCAATGTGTCAAACACAAGCTGGGTTGTCATCAAATAAATTGCGTAATAATAAGATTTAATCTGTAGATTCAATCTTATTATTACTAGATTCAATCTTCTTATTTTTAAGATTTAATCTGTAGATTCAATCTTATTATTACTTGTTTGCTTCTTTGAAAAATCAGATATTAATGAAGACGAAGAACTCCACCTAACCTGTGTGCTAGATAGCATCGGGAGGCTGTACTTACACGAAGTCAGCCAGCACAAACGAATTTCAATCACGAGTATATTGTTTCATAATTATCTTCTTTTTTGTTCTCAATGACGAACATTTACTAAAATGGTCTATATTATTATATCTTCTCCACGGCTATAGATATTCGCCGAAGCGATAGTAGGGCTAATAGGGAAGATGCATAAAAGCAGTAGTTTAAAACTTATTATAGTAAAAAAATCATATATTATATATTTTTTTGATAAATAGTTATAAATACCTGACTTTGAACCACACGAAGTAGCGATCTATGTTGGGGTTGAGAGTCAGCAACAGTTACCAACTTGAGTAAAAACAATATATCAGGTAAAGCTTGCTGTTTATTCATGCATAGTTGACATCAAAGTAAACAATAAACAACTCGGTATCCCAGATACCTTACGCAGACACAAATTCGTAAGTCGAATATAACTTAAGGCCGGATACAAATTAACACCATTAAGATCACATATCTTACACGCCCCCTTAATTTGTACCGTCACTACAATTATATTAAGTTAAAACAACACATTAAAAACAAAACAACCCAAAGAAAAACATTATCAAAAAAAAACATTATTGAAAGATACCTAATCCTTTCAAACAACGATAATGTCCCCCTCTCTTGGCAATGCCTTCGTTAGTACATCTGCTACCATTAGGTCAGTACTTACATGTTTTAACTTGATGTTCGTATTAGTTTTAACCCTGGAACCCTACAGTACTTTGCACATACAGTGTTCCTACACTGGGGTGATGCAGCACCCCAAAATTAAGTGTCTAAAAAATAGGTAAATAAAAAGAGATTTAAATAATCAAACATTTATTTATATTAAGTAACAAAGTGAGATCGTGAATCAGCATTACAATTTAACGATTAAAATAATTTTAGCACCTTTGGCATATTTTGATTTGGTGTTCCAAAAATATTGGAATTTTACGCTTAGTGCTCCTTGTCTTACTCTTCCGATCCCTTTTTCGTGGGCAGAAACCACAACGTCCCTGTGAGTGTTCTACAGACCTGGAAGGATCGACTGGCACAGGTTGTATGAGTATCCCCGCTATATTTTCTTTCATATCCCGCCTCAAATTTGGCTTTTGCAAGCGTTCTTTCAAATGCTCTTCTATAAGGTTGAGTCCCAACTCCTTCAGAAATGTGCGACGATACTTGATGTTGCTTATTGGATGCTTTTGAGCATTTGTAGAGAACCCAGAAGTTGATGCCAATCCCATTCAATAAACCATAAAACTTGCACATAGCCCATCGTTTATTTAATAAATAAAATTACAGTTTTGATAGACGTTTTTTATTATATTTCTAAAGAAAACTAACCAAATTTTTGATTTCATGACTTTTTACATAACCTCAAAAATAACTAATTTCAGTCATATACATTTACATTAAACACATTAGTTTAACAATTAAAATAGATCAAATAAAATAAAAAATTAAACGAAGAAAAACTTACATTGTTCCTATACTGGGGTCCTGGAGCACCCCAGGACACATGTGCACGCGTCTGTGACGTCCGGCGGTCCCCGCGCTACTGGCCGTTTCGTAGCGCTTGACCTCAAGGTTAAATACGTGGGACGTCAAATCTGTGCAATATATACCCGTGAAATAATTTAAAAAACAAACTCTTGTGGGGTGCTCTAGCACCCCGAGTAGGGTTCCAGGGTTAAGTACACTTCTAACAAAGTGATGCCTTATATCTATATGTTTGCTTATACCTTACGCAGACACAAATTCGTAAGTCGAATATAACTTAAGGCCGGATACAAATTAACACCATTAAGATCACATATCTTACAATCTATTTTCACAATTAAATATAATATTTAAAACTCACAATTAAACATGTCATAAAAACTAATTATAATTAAGTATCCATATATTAACGATAAAATAACTAATTATTGAGTCAATTTATAGAAAAAACTTCTTGATTTTGATTTTTTATTTTAAATGGCGTAAGAAACTCCACAGCTTGCAATTTCGTAGTGATTTCAAAATATCCTTACAGGTCAAAAGACATATCAATATGCATAAATTACAATTTTAAATGCGTAAATTTAAGGCAGATTTTACTCCCACGCATTTGGATTATTTAAATAATCATCTTGCATAAGCTTTTTATAGAAGTTTTTTTTTTCATTTATTAATGGGCAAATCGCTAATATTCTTCGGAAACTTATTGTAAGAATGTATACATTGACCCACAAACGAATTTCTTATTCTATGGAGACGAGTTTTATATACAACAACTTATCCACGCTATGTTTTCTAAAAGGTGCTACCAACATCAGACCGGCTATATAGCACGACAAAGTTGGCGATCTTACTACTAAAATTTTCTCTCAATCATAACTTTTCTAGAAAAAGAAAATATTATGCGGTATTGCAGCTACTGTTTCAAAAGCGCTATTTCTCGCCCAATAGAGTGGAGTACGAAATGAAGATGAATGCTTCTAAGCGACGTGAAAAATGGTATAATAAGTGCCCGGTTTTGGGAATGGCAATGGTTGTGACTCTTTTATGGTGATTTAGAAATGTGTACCTTAAAATGGAACTGTCGCTAGTTATAGTGGTAAAAAGCTTTTTTTTTGTAGTGGGAGTTCTCCACTCTCACCCGAGAGACGCCCCACTGCTGGACATAGGCCTCTCCAAGGATCTCCAAACCGATCGGCCAGTATATTATTTCATCATCTTCATAACAGCCTTCATAATTGAACCCACTGCTGGGACACAAGGCCTCCTTGTCGTTGAAGGAGGTTTAGGCAGTAGTCCAAGCGCTCCGGGTTCGAATCCTGGAACTATCCAAGACAAAAAGATTTTTTCAATTAGAATCAGTACTTCCTGAGGTTAGCGCGTTTCATCAAACAAACAAACAAGCTTATATTTATATTATTAGTATAGATTACAATAAAACATAACATACGGCAAACATTGGTAGCGATGCATTTTATGTATGCAAAGGAGATAATAAATTACAGCCCATAAAACTCCCTCAAAGGGACTTTTATTTTTGAACAGATCTTTAAATCATATTAATTACTGCAAAAGTAATTAACGCTTTCACGGCATTCGTTAAAAAGTAGAGTCTCGCCGCGAAGCGCGCTGGCGTCGCAGTCTCTCTGGATCGCTTTATGCAAGAAAACGTTAGTATAAAAATCACTAACAAACATGTAATGACTTTAAAAATTTATTACCATTATTACTGTTATAATCCGCAAACAACAGACTTTTAAGAGACTTTTAACTCTCTAATTGCGAGTAGTAGGTAGCGAAAAAATCTCAGTTGAAGTGTCTATACTATAGAGTATATGAGCGCTTACCACCAGGCACGTCACGTGATTATTTGCAATCTGTATATTGAATTTTTGGGCCTTTTTTGTCGGGAAGGTCAAATACATTTACGCATCGTCCCTACGGGGTGATGCCAACCGCAGGGGATATGTGGGACTCGAGGTAAAGGCGTTCCCTCCATACCCACTAAACATCCTCCCCGGCCTGACCTCCAGTGCGCTATTGCGGGACGGCTTGGGATCTGCGCACGTGAGCACAACTACACCGAGACCGTCCCAACGCTGCCCGTCTAGGCACTGCTTGTGCACCAATTGGTGGCCAGCAGCCCACAGGGGCTACCGACTAGCGCCAGCTCCTGTGGGCCGCTGGCCGATGCCGGCCTTACAGGCCGCCTCCTCACCGACGGCTGCTCAACCTGACACGTCCTCCTGACGAGGACACCGGAGAGCAGCCATCGGACCGCACCCGGGGGGACTTCGGGCGCGGTCGTGGCCCTGAAAAGGGCCGTCCGGAACTAGCCGTGGTGGGAAAACAAAAACAACTCGACGATGGCATGTGACTTCTAATGCCAAGCGGACACACTTGACATCAAAGCCACACACCCGCCGAGAAAGTTTCCCCACCACATTACCAGGGTCCGCCCCGAGGAGGCTTCCGGACGTGGACCCCAACTCTTATTTGGGCCTATTTGCTACATGCATATATTATTATAGCTATTTAATTAATTTTAGAAAATATTCTCCTTATGCAGAAACCCATCCACGCGAGGCAGCGCGGCAACATCTTGTACTAATTGGTCCACGATGCGAAGATGTTCAGACGATTTATGGCACGCCTCAGCACCCACCTTCAGGGCTCTGCGCTTTACTTACATATTCTAAACTTTCACACAATGTTTTATTATCACTTTGATTTTATTAGTTCAGGAAACCTCATATCGCGGTCAAGAATTTTGGTTGTGTTTTTTTGCTCTTTTCAAACTTGTTTCGTTTATTTTTATTTACACCTGCCTCTTTTTTACACTTAATGGGGAAGACCTTCATGTTAACTAATGGCAAGTGTTGATAAGGCCTCACTTGATACCCTTAACCATTTAGGTAAGCTATCTTAGCACTAATTGCCATAACTGTGAGGTGCGTTTGCCCACATGTATTGTTCGCTGCAGGAGTGTAGAGGGCTGTTACAATCAAAGAAGAAGCTTGCTTGAGAAAATAGCGCAACCGCGCAGTGAGACGGAGATTTCTTTCTTCGTTTTGTAGTAGTTAGTTCTGAGTCAGAGTGCTCACTTTTTTTCTTTTCTATTGCAGATTGTCTCTGATGACATTTTCTGCGTCTCCGGGTTTTTAAGAAGGCGAAGACCTTGGAGGGTCCTCAAGCCTGTAGGTAAACGTTCCTAGGGGATTACTGGGCGACCGATCATCTCCCCCGTGGGGAGTCTCTCGACCGCCCAGCGTCCCTAGGGCGACCTTGTCGGAAGGGAGCGACATGCCCGAGGGTGCCTCTAAAGGCTCGGACCTCGGCTCGGGCACATCGTGTCATGGCGGAGGCAGGGAGAAGCACTCTGGTACATGTCTGTACCGGGTATAGCGCGTCGTGTGTAGACCGGGTCTTCGCACCCTTGTTCGACGAGTGTGGTGTATAACGAAAGTGTGTCTAGTGCCTAAGTGTGTAGTGTTCATCTGAGTACTACTCGAAGGGATCGGAGTGATCGGAGCGTTTGCGCTCGAAATCGGGTCATCTGGGTCCAAGAGGACGTTTTTCGGACGGTGTTGTTTTCGTGTGACATTTCTATTAGAGTGCCCACTAAATTTGGGTCAGTATGTATATACGATTTTCTCGTATCGCAATTAGCGCCGTGCCTAACACGATGCGCGTGCTTTTAGGCGCGGTGCTATGTGCGATCAAAATAGCCTATCTCTTCCCTCTTACCTCAATGAAACTAGGCATTTCACATAGTTTATTAAACATAAAACATAAACATTTGTCTGAGGGCCTTTTATTTTGGTAACACCTATTTTCAAGATTTGTTTTTGAAATGCTCTCATACTGATGAGCTGAGTAAGTTGTCTAGTTTTACACGTATAAGTATTTGTCAAAATTTACACACTTCATGTTAATCCATGATGATCATTCGAAAATTTGTTAAAAACAAAAAGCTGCCATCACCAATAACATCAACTTCGATTCTCGGATTAGACTCCAGGACTCAAAATCCATTAATTTGGCTCTGGAGCGCTCAGCAGATTACTGTTGCATTACAGTTAATAATCCTTGATAATAAACCTACAACATCGCTGTTTAACCTACATGTATGTCGAGTATTAATATAATTTTGTTATCAGTAGATTGATCGGGGCATAATACTATAATCATTAGACAAGACGTAGAAGGCGTTTGATAATACAGCTTAGGATTGATTGAAGTCCTATCATTTAGGTACACACTAGCTTATGAGTTTAGCTTCTTTAAGTCATAAATTGAGTTTCATTTGTTTTTCTCCGTAATCTGAATTAAGATGAGTGCCTGACGAAAATAATATAATGTATCTATCTATTCTTAAGAGGGGGTATAAAGCAAAATTACCAATCTTTGATTTGATTTTTACACCCCAAAATAAGCCACAAGCCACCCCATTTTTTTAAAATAGATATAACATTATATTTGAGAGATTTTAGTCTGGGAAAAAACATATAATGAAATATTTTTAAGCATGGAAAAATATCACGAACTTACCTTTAATTTCCAGCTTAAATCAGTTTATTTTCAATGCTATGCATATTACTGCGTCAATATTTTAATACATAATATAAAACTATATTACAAAGCAGCCCTACTAGGGATTTTAAAAAATAATGAATACTTTACGACTTATTTTCATAAAACCAATTTGTCGCTTATTACGTTCTTATTCCGCGCAAAACGCATCAGTCTATCGCGCTTCACCCGTGGTAACGGGCATGTTTTGTTTCATCAATCAGTCTTGACTGCTCCGTTGAGACGAGTGGGCTGTGTTTCTGTGTTCCGCCACCGGCTCGAGAAAATACTTCGTCAAAAATATGGGAAATAAAAATAAAATGCGAAAACACTCTAAGAAAGAGCTTAGAAATTTAAAAATTCAACTCATGAATAATTGTCGGAGGTATGTACATTGCTTTTATTATATTATATAAGTAGTTTAACCAAAAAATATCGCAATTTGACGTTTTAGCTCACGGCACAATGTAACAATGTCGGCGCGGGTAGCAGTAAACGCAAAAAAATAGATGCTTTTGACTACTCATGAATTGGTGCAAAGTTTCAATTGTGTGGTGTGTGTAAAGTATTTTTAACCATCTACCAAAAAGGAGGAGATATTCGTCTGTATGTATTTTTTTATGTATGTACACGTAGTTAGTTTAGTCAGTTTCAGAAGTAGATGATCACTTTAGTACTATGTCATAGCAACGCCAGCGTTTGTGCAGTAATAGTTGCTACAATTATGTATGAAATATTATTATGACAAGGTACTACAGTGTTCATCTACTTTTGATGGTGACCCGTACACCGATATCTCTGTCATTTGTGGACCGATTTTCAAAATTCTTTTTTTATTCGATAGTGTATACTCCTGAGGTCCCATTGTCACCAAGTCAGAATCTGATGATGGGAAGCCAGGGAAATCGAGGGCAACCCTCAAATTTTATACGCATATATAACGTTTTTCATATTTTTCCTAAACCTATTCTATTATTTGCACCGGGTAGTCATCATTTCATGTTTATGAGCTGATGATGGAAGGTAAATATCTGTTCACCGATATCTCTGCCATTTGTGGACCGTTTCTCAAATTTCTTTTTTTATTCGATAGTGTATGTATACTCCTGAGGTAGTCCCGTTCTCACCAAGTCAGGATCTGATGATGAGAAGGTAGAGAAATCGAGGGCAACCCTCGGAAAAGAACAGAAAGAGAGGGTTATTCATATTTTTTATAAAGCTATTCTAGTATTTGCGTCTGGTTGTCATCTCGTGTTGATGAGCTGATGATGTATGGTAAAACTCCTTAACTATTAGGAGTTGGTTAGTGATAATTTAAGTATTAGAGGTACCTAAATACCGATAGTTGTATTCTTTTAGGTTTTTCAGGTGAGCTGATGATGGAATCATTGATGAGACTTCGTGAATGTGTAGCGACTATGCCCACAATATATTGTATTTTAGCCCAGAATGAGGAACTTTTTACTTTGACCACCAGATCTTTACTGCAAAATTTCCATGCATGTATAATACAAAAAAAATGTACCTGTCATAAAATGTAAATATTTTTTTATGTAACCAAAGATCTTGTATGTCAAAATACACTGATTTTGATAAAAATCCACAGAAAAATGTAATAAAGAATAATGGCCAATTTTACGAACATTGTCTTAGCTTTGGACAATCCAAAGTGGTATCTTGTCAACTCTTGTCATAAATAACAAGAATGTGATATAGCATACCACTTGGTTTGAGCATGTCACATCAGATTGACATTAACATAATCAAAACTGAAAGTAACATTATATTTTATGAATAAATGATTTAATTACCAATAATTATTTTTTTGAAGAATGTGCATACCTGGTAATTATTCTGAGCGATTAGCATGATTTTATAAAAAAAAATATAATTGATGTAAATAAAACTTTATTTATATACTTTGTTATAACCTTGCAGGGTTCATGTGTTGAGCTATATTTTACTTGTAAGTACTTACCTCATATCTTTGTAAACACACACAATGAATAAATTATTTGAATCTGAATTTATTATATTTATTTACCATCAGCGTAAAGTATTAAAAATCCACATGTCAAAGTATAGGTAATGGATAGATAGTCCGACTCGTGCTTAGCCAATTTTATCTAGTTTTTCGCGTATACTATGTGCGATCACAAAAAAGAAAAATCATGAAGCGAGTGCCACCTTGCGGCTGCGAACTGCGATGTGCAAGAGGGGAAGGGTGAAACGCGCGGGTGAATTCTGATATTTTTCTTGGTTTATGCCCGCTCTTAACTAATGGCGTGGCGACGCATAAAGATTGCGCGTTTTGCCATCATCATATAGCAGTCTTTATAATTAGACCCACTGCTGGACACAAGGCCTCTCCTTGTCATCGAGGGAGGTCTAGGCAGTAGTCCACCATGTTTTCCCTATGCGGATTGGTCGACGGAGTATATTAAGGTGACAAATACCCCTTTGCTGATCAATTAATCGCCTTCTACGACACCCATTGGAGGATATGGTGTGTTGCTATTCTACTCTGCCGGCATCAAATGGCGCATTTTATTATTAAACAGATAAAGTAATGACGAACAGCCTAAGACACAGGTAAACACTTTCACGTAATTTAGGTGTCAAATTAGAGCCTATTATGTAGGTAATTCTCATACCTAGTGTTAGGTAGGTAATTCATTATTATCTTCAGTCTCACTATATTTTAACCGTCTAAAAATTCGACCTCGAGATTTTGACG
The DNA here is from genome assembly GCA_955850985.1 of Elophila nymphaeata. Classification (NCBI taxonomy): domain Eukaryota; kingdom Metazoa; phylum Arthropoda; class Insecta; order Lepidoptera; family Crambidae; genus Elophila; species Elophila nymphaeata. Next base: position 8,619,162 of record OY039086.1, on the reverse strand, counting down.
GATTTACACGTTTTGGACCTCCCTGAGTTTTATAATTTACTTAGATTTTAGAAAGAAAGAAAAACTGTTTATTTGGCACTAAAAATATAAATACATTTATAAGACATTCAAATGGTCACTTAAAATTAGTACCAAAAAGGTCTCCGCTCAGCAAAATGTCGGGGCTAAAAGCCTCGACGCTGGTATTATGCTGCCTTCAAGAATACGCTAGTTTGATATAAACAATCATTAAAAAAGACGACAGTAACAATACAGAAAAAGAATATAACCAAAGACAATTAAATAACAACAATACACAACAATACACTTACAGTAATATAATCACCCAAAATAATAATTATATATTAAAAGCCCATAATTATAATATATTGAAAATATTAGTAAATACATATCAAATTTAATATAAGTAATGCCACTTAGCAACTGCTATTCCTGCTTTTGAGCACTTAATAAAAATTTTACTATGTTATTTATACTATAATGTTAATAAAGAAATAAGTTTTGTCTTATCTTTTCTTATAGGCTTACCCCTTTTCATCGCGTAGCTGTAGTAAAAGTGATCTGAGGGAGATTCTGAACCTCGAGCAGACCATCGCATTGTGACGAATGACCAACAACAGCATTAATTGCCAATGAAGATATCGGGATACCTTCAAACTTACAAAATTCAAAAATCAAGAAACGGTTATTTTCCAGTTTTTTATTGCAGCCGCTTATATACTTATAGAAATGAAGAGACATCCTGCTATCTAGTTTCTCAACAGATAAACTAGAACAAAGCTGCTGAATTTTTCCGAGTTCTGGACTCCTTAGTTGGAAGAGCGGACGTCAAGTGAATCAGTCTATGGTTAAAATCAAAGACTACAGGGAGCAAACTGTGTTTTTGATACTTTAACTTTTAGGAATGGTTGTGCCCTTGGAAATGAATAAAGTCTTTTTATGGTTAACACTGTATTTTATTTCGTCCTTTTTACAATATTTAGTTTAGACAATGACGTAGCACTACTTAGACAATTAGGTTACGTGTTATAATGATTGGGACCGGACTAAGAGCAAATAGACCAAGGACCAGACGACGACTGGCGATCGACGGCTCGCCGTCGCGTCATCATCCACAAACTGCTTCGTTGACAATATTGTGTCCCTACAAACTATTTTTAACTTTAATTTCTACGCACTTTAATTTAATTCAATTTAATTTTCAATTTAGTTTTACTTGTCAGCTTAAAAACTTTCATAACATTATTACTGTTTTTATTTGATTTCTTTGTATTGCTGTTTCTTAGAGTTTTTGTGAGTACTATAGGTAAAATTAATTAAGTATGTATTAGATATGGAAGAGCGGAGCCTCCTGACACAAGCAATGTCGTGCTTAAAAGGAGGCGCCAGCCACGTTCAATTATTTTTATGTGCCTATTTAAAAATAAAGAATATTTTAATTTTAATTTAATTAAATTTTTTGAAATTTTCGCTTACTAAAACTTTACAAAATTTATAATAAGCCGAACTTTGATTACAATTTGGTATAACTACGACCTACTCGTATTATTTTTTCGTCTTACTATGTCTTATTCACAATTAAATATCATTGTCTTCGCCTCGCGCTTGTACCAGTAGCGTGTAAAATTTCACATAACCTCTACCTACCTATAGTAACACCTAAAGCAGATACCTCAATTGATCTAGATGCACTAAGCACGGAGGGATTAGCCCACGTAACGTGATGCATGGCGCCCATTGTCCGTGTAGATTCGGCGGCACAATAGCCACAACATTATACGCAGGTGAGGTAAAGCTAATATCGCCTATGCTTGTACCACTCTCAATTGATTGTTTTAAGAACAGAAAAATAAACCTTAAATCACTATATTCATAATAAGAAAGCTCTCTATAGAAATTCACGTGATATGGTATTATTAAGGCATGTATAAAATTATCGAAGTGATAATTTTGGGCACTAGCGTTTCTATATTATTATGGAAATATTTTTTGATAGGGGATCTGAATAGGCCACTCCTATTCAGATCTCCCATCAAAAAATATTTCCATACACCACTGATTTCTTGAAAAATAAACACATACTTAATTTGAAGGAACAGCATCCGTAAAGTATTTTTGATATGTGTCTACACCGACTTGCTGTCATTTAGTATGTTTGTGCAGTCAGCGGTGACAAACTATTAAATCTATACTAATATTTATAAAGCTGAATAGTTTGTTTGTGTGTTTGAACGCGCTAATCTCAGGAACTAGTAATCCAAATTGAAAAATTCTTTTTTTGTTGAATATTCCATTTATCGAGGAAGGTTTTAGGCTAAAAAACGACGTTAGTGGCGTCCATTTGTGTTTCATAATTGTTAAGTTAATAAACATTATTTGTATGCAAAATCCAGCGATGTTTACAGGTCCAACACCTTTCCCTACTCTAAATCCGTATAGAGATTTTTTTTATAAATATCTCTAATAATTATCGATGTAAATTAAAAAGCATCAAATCCATTCACTCCACTTTTGAATACAATTTTCGCTGCAATTACTTATGGCATAAAACTCAAACTCGGGCCCATTCGGATCAGTTCATTTTCATTAAGAACCATTTGATAACGGCATAGCTACTGCAATGTGTTTCAAACACGAACTCCGCAGGGACAGGCTGTCGTATCGCTTATGTTCTCTGAATTCAGATTTGGTATATTGAACCTGCATTCAGACATTTCTAGGTGAACTGTTGATTATTGTTGAATCATTTTAATGGGTAACGTTGCTGGGCTTGCAATCTTGTAACACAGGTGTATTGTCATATGGCCGGCTTCAATAACTTATCTATCTGAACTTTTGGTTACATCTATTATACCTATAATATAATCTCCAGGGGATATTCCTGTTCCTGGAATATACGGGTACGCAGCCCCGGAGCACCCGAGCTTCCATGGCGGCATCCCGTTTCCCAATCCGCTGCCGTGGTATCCTATGCCCTTTTCCTATCTGATCTTGCCTATTTCCTACTCCTAATGTCCTTAATGTGGATCCCTCACACAATTAGCAAAGTCTTATTCGGCAAGGAAGGCAACCCAATGCAGATATGCAAAAAGGTTTGGCGGAATTGGCGAGTAAGCAAGGCAATGTGGAAGGCCTAGGGCGGCGGTAGAGGGCGTACAGTTATCGTCGGCCAGACACATCATCTGACCTCCCCTTCAGTCGTAGCGGTTTTCCGTTCCACTGGATCAAGGTGAGTGAGGACGAGTGCGTGCTCATGCGTACTGCGCGAACGTTTGTGCAACGAAAAATATCCTGCGCACTTGACCGCTTCCTACTAATGGACTCCGAAATCATAAAGTCCCGTGGCGATAGGACTAGGTAGAGAGGCCTGGCCTGATGTAGCTGGGCTTTGTCCGACTCCTGCACTCGTGCGGTCCTGGGGGTGTAATAACCGTGGTCGCTTCTGCACTGCAAATTTGGGATGACAGTGTGGATTCGGCAGCACCTGGGATGACAAAGCAGCCCTATTTAGGGAGGTACTGCTTTCCCCGCTCAGCCGGGGAGGGGGCTAGAAAAGGTGCCTTAAACAAATGCTCGTCCCTTCTGAAAGGTGGTAGTAACCGCGGCTGCCATCGCATCATTATAATCGTGGTCGACGCTACAAAGAAAACAAAAACAAGAAGACAATGCCTGTCATGACGTTCGGTGCGTGGAACGTGAGGACGCTTATAGATCGAGATTGCAACGTCTGCCCCGATCGGAAAACTGCTATAGTAGCTCGTGAACTTCATCGCTATGATATAGATGTGGCAGCTCTTAGCGAAACACATCTCGCTGATGAGGGAGAGTTGGTGGAAGTTGGCGGCGGTTACACTTTCTTTTGGAAGGGTACCGCTGCCTCTGAACCTAGGCGTTCTGGAGTGGGTTTTGCGATCAAGAATCACCTAGTAAAGCGCTTTGAGGAATATCCTGTGCATATCTCGGATCGCTTTACCACATTGCGCCTTCACTTAGATAAAGGTAACTTCCTTAATGTGATCAGTGTCTACGCTCCAACACTAGACAAGTCTGATGACATCAAGGAAAAATTTTGGGAGGAGTTAGTGAGATGTCTTGGCAATATTGGCGCCAAAGAGCAGGTTCTTTTGCTGGGCGACTTTAATGCTAGGGTTGGTCGGGACTACGAGGCTTGGCCTGGAGTTCTGGGTAGACACGGAATTGGCAATATGAACAGCAATGGTCATCTGCTGCTTAGTTTTTGCGCTGAATATGATTTGGCAATATCGAACACTATGTTCCGACTTCCTGCCAAACACAAGACAACGTGGATGCACCCAAGATCCAAACACTGGCATTTGATTGATTACGCCATAGTACGGAAAAGGGACATCGGTTACGTCCAAGTCACGCGCGTTATGCGTGGTGCTCACTGCTGGACTGATCACCGCCTAGTTCTTACTAAATTACGACTAAGCCTCCGACAACCACGTAGATCTGTAGCAAAAAAACCGGCATCTCTTAATTTGGGTAAACTAAATGATTGCGTGGTTAGGCAAGAATTCGCTGAAGTATTGGCCGATAAGCTATTGCCCACTATAGAAACGGACGACGTCGGGGCTGACTGGGGAGCGTTGTCATCTCTCGTCAAGGAAACCGCTTCAGCTGCTCTGGGTAAAATAGATCGACGCAATGAAGACTGGTTTGATGAAAATGACGCGGTTCTCAGGAGTGCACTAGACAAACACCGAGCCCTCTTGAAACAACACGCTCGACGCAGGGGAGGCGATGCGATGGTCAAGGAAAGTGACTTAGAGCTGCGTAGGCTGTCGCGACAAACAAAAGACAAGTGGTGGCGAGACAAGGCCTGTCGTATACAATGGCTGGCAGATACCAACCAGCTCGGAGAGTTTTACTGCGAGGTGCGCAAGCTGATTGGTATGTCTTACCGAGTGAAGGTGCCTTTGAAGTCATTAAACGGAGGGCACCTTATAACTAATAAGGAAGACATTCTAAGACGTTGGGTAGAACACTTTAACATATTGCTCAATGTAGATCGATCAGTAGATATGGAACATATCCGTTTGATCACCCAACTCTCTGTGGCAACTGAGCTGGATGAGCCCCTGACTCGTGATGAGGTTGTTACTGCTATTAGACAGCAGCACAATAAACGAGCGGTTGGCATTGACCTTATACCGAGAGAGCTGTTAAAGTATGGCGGGGAGGAGTTGCATACACGGGTTTGGGAACTGTTTAGGCGTATGTGGGAGGAGGAGCGTGTTCCCAGTGATTTTAAAGTGTCTCGCATCAGCGCTCTCTACAAAAACAAAGGCGACCGTTCCGATTGTAACTCTTACCGGGGTATTTCATTGCTATCGACTCCTGGGAAGGTCTTTGCTAGAGTTCTGTTAAACCGCCTTAATACTTTATCTGAAAAGATTCTACCTGAAACCCAGTTTGGCTTCCGATCTGACCGAAGCACCTGCGAGGCTATCTTCTGCGTACGTCAAATTCAAGAGAAGAGTAGAGAACAGGGACGTCATCTGTACCTCTGCTTTGTTGACCTAGAAAAGGCGTTTGACAGCGTGCCTCGTGAAGCCCTGTGGATAGTGCTGAGAAAGATAGGATGCACGGAAAAATTTGTGAGGCTTCTTAGACTCCTGCATGACGACATGCAATGCTGTGTTGTAGTAAACGGCGAACAGTCAAATTTCTTTCCAGTCACTTGTGGTGTGAAACAAGGGTGTGTTATTGCACCGACACTGTTTGCCTTATACTTTGCAGTAGTAGTTAAGGAGGTTTTACTTTCAGTTTCGGAGGGCGTGCGTATCCGCTTTCGCACGGATGGGGGTCTTTTCAATCTGGCTAGACTTAAAGCCCGCACTAAAGTGTCGCATGCACTGATTACTGAAATTATGTATGCTGACGATTTGTGCTTCCTAGCAGATTCCTCAGATAGCCTGCAACAATTAATGACGGTTTTTCACCAAGTTTGCTCTAAGTTCGGCCTGAAGATCAGTGTCAAAAAGACAGAGGTGATGTCTTCGGGCGCACAAGATCACGAGACATTGGCCATAAGCCTTGGCGATGATATATTGAAGCAGGTGGATAAATTTCGTTACCTGGGGAGCACGATAACATCTAAGTGTGACCTTGATGCTGAAATCAACAGCAGAATCGGTGCTGCAGCTGCGGCATTCGGCAAGCTGTGTTCCAAGGTTTTCTACTCGCATGATATAAAACTGACCACAAAAATATCAATATATATGGCGATTGTGCTGCCAAACCTCCTATATTCCACTGAAACGTGGTGCTTATATCGTCACCAAATACGCACACTGGACCGTTTTCACCTCAAATGTCTGCGCAAGATCATGAACATTAAATGGTCAGATCACGTGCGAAATACCGAAGTTCTGCGACGTGCCGATGTTGGTGGCATTGAGGCCTATATAATGCGTCGACAACTCCGGTGGTGTGGTCATGTATCCCGTATGGAGGAAGAGAGAGTGGCGAAGCGCATTTTTTATTCTGAACTTGAGGATGGCAAGCGAAAACCTGGTGGGCAGTTCCTCCGATATAAAGATGTTCAGAAACGTCACATGAAGAAATGCGAGATAGAACCCTCACAATGGGAGGATTTGGCGGCACAACGAAGCGAATGGCGCGGGTATGTACAGAGGCAAGTACGTGACTTTGAAGAGCAGCGTAAAGCTGACCTCGACATTAAACGCGACCAGCAAAATGCCCGTGCACCCGTGCCTATTATCTATAATTATGTAAACGACAAACTTACGTGTCCACAATGTGCACGTGAGTTCACCGCTAAGATTGGCTATATAAGCCATCTTCGTGCGCATTTGCGCAGATCCGACTAGGAGTCGAAGTGGTCGCCATGGCCGAAACCGGTCGGAAGGAAGTATAGTAGTAGTAGTATAATTCCCGTGTCACGATGTTTGTGTGGGATGAACTTTTTTAACTTTTCTTTTGATGTGTGTTTTGTTCCTACTTGAGAGATAGGTTAGTCTTTATCTTGATAAATAGTCCTCATTTTTTTACTGCAAATTCAATGTTATAGGACAATAGTATGAAATTACCACAGCAACGCGTGGCCGGGACAGCTACTAATTAATAAGAATTTGACAGATATCCATTACAAAATGTCAAAATTCTAACGTTAGCAAGGGAATCTGTCGGAAGCAAGGAGCTTATACTAAGAATGGAGTCATTAGACAAATTAACAAAGTGAGGGCAATAATTTTGACAACACTTGACATTTCACATTTCACATTTCTCTTTCTAGAAATTGTCGTCATCTCTTTCTAAACACGACTACATAGAAACAAGATTTCCCCAGTATTTCGCCATCTTTCTAAAACAAAAGTAGTAAAGTAGCTAAAAACTTAACATATTGTATTTATAGTTTATAGATTATGTATATATATAATACATAAATCGTTCTACCCATTTTTGGTTGGGAACGTTTATTTACAAACAAAACATGTAATTTGTGCAATGTACATTATTTTAATTGAGAAACATATTCAAAATGATTGATTGGATTTTACCAGTGTAATAGTGTATTTTATCTTTCACATTTGCATCTACTAACATGTAACGCAGGACCAACTTTACATAGGAAATCCTTATCGTTTTATGCATATTTTTTTAATACTGGTTAACACATGACAAAGTTATATACCTTGTCATACGTTAACCAGTATTAATCGAGTTACGAGTACAAATGATTCTTTTACATCTTTTACCGGTATTCATATTTTTAATTGTTAGTCTCATGATAGAATAAAGTTACATCTGCATAATTCTTACTTTATAGCAGAGCGATTTTAAGTTTGTCTTGTACAAAATTAGCTGTAACTTTTTTCTTAGTTGTTTTACAGAATCGATTATTTTGCCAATAAAGTATTATGAAACATCGATTGATATGAAAGTAATATATTTTAGGTTAATATTTTGTAATTTAGAAGTATCTATGTGAATATGTAACTATATTCTGCGGATGTCACTGTATCATATAATAATAAAGGATTTTGTTCTTTTAAATGTCAATATTATGTGTATATATAACTTTGTTTTACATAAATTCTTGAGTCACATATGTAATATATGAATGTTTAGATTGTTATTTATGTTTAGATTTAAAATAGAACAGTTCTTGTGATCAAGTTTTTATTAAGGAATAAACTTAGTGTGTTACAGAATTTATAAAACTACCACTACTACTACTTTATTTATTTTTAATAACTACCCAAAATATACGCATGTAAAACTGTAACTGAAATTAAATTGATAATTAGTTATTGACTTGTATTGATGTTTTGAAATCATTACAAAATTGTAAGCTGTGGAGTTCTTCGCCGGAGTCTTTCGCCATTTCTGCTCCATCTTAGCATAATAATTATTATTTCGTCCCGAAATGGTGGTAGGGCTTTTGACGATTTAAAAGTACTTAGCAAAGTCCATTTAATAAAGAGCTTTTTCATTTTCATATTTCGCCAATGTTAAGTGTAAATTTACTTATAGTAACAGACAGTTGTACGGAAGATTAAAACTAATTATTATGAATGTTAATTCTTTGTCATGGTAAACTCAAAAATATTTTAAACTTTGAGTACTAATTAATTTTATTAACTTAACGAAGTCCAAGATTGTCCGTTATTATTTTTTCTGCTTTATGCACCCTATTAGAAAGAGACAGAGCCTCTCTAGAAATGTCAAGAAATGTCTAGGGTTGTCAAAATTTTTGCCCTCACTTTTTTCATTTGACTAATGACTCCATTCTATAGGTAATATAAGCTCCTTGGTCGGAAGTCATGTTAAAATTCATCGTAAGCATTCATGTTGGGATCAGAGGGCCTAGCCGAGTGACCGATAACGCCGACCGCTTAACGAAAATAATATAAAGTATTAAAATGACGTATTAGTGAGAAAACTCTATGGCGACCGTTGTGTCAAATGTATGGGTTTGGTCAAGGAGCTTATACTAAAGAATGGAGTCATTAGACAAAGTAACAAAGTGAAAGCAAAAATTTTGACGATACTTGACATTTCAAATTTCACATTTCTCTTTCTAGAAATTGTCGTCATCTCTTTCTAAACACGACTACATAGAAACAAGATTTCCCCAGTATTTCGCCATCTTTCTAAAACAAAAGTAGAAAAGTAGCTAAAAACTTAACATATTGTATTCAATTATCAGTATTTATTATCGATGAAAGAAATTAATATAATATATTTACTTTTAATGTTTAGGTTTGTATTTTATTTTGAAAATCATCATTGTGATTCTTTCTATAACTTATGGGAAATGAAAGGATTTATGTAATGGCAGCACTCTATTCATGTGTCAATGTCCCGAAATCTCAACATGACATAAATTGTCGTAATTGACATATTCATAAATATCGACTCGCGATTTTGGTACGGCTTTTTACATTTTAATAACTATAAATAGTGCAAAATGGTGCATCGCTGTATAGTTCGTGGTTGCAGAAGTGAGTGGTATCCAGGATGCAGTCTGAAATTTCACTTGTAAGTGTTATAATTGCATATTATTGTTCACCTAAGTAAAATTGGTTTTTCACATGTAATTCCATATGATTATCGTTATTGGGCGAAACTCCATAGGGGAAAGTAATTTCTGATACTCGGCTTTAATACTATCTGAATTTAATTAATTTTCATACATAAATTACTTATTCAAATATGTGACTAGGGTGACTAGGATTTCCAGAATTATTATAAAATAATAACCTTTTTCCTTTCAGAAATGGCAATCAAAATTGATATATATATATTTTTAAGTCTTTGAAATAGCTGTTATATAGATATATATTATATATATAGTTTATAGATTATGTATATATATAATACATAAATCGTTCTACCCATTTTTGGTTGGGAACGTTTATTTACAAACAAAACATGTAATTTGTGCAATGTACATTATTTTAATTGAGAAACATATTCAAAATGATTGATTGGATTTTACCAGTGTAATAGTGTATTTTATCTTTCACATTTGCATCTACTAACATGTAACGCAGAGTGCAATATGCACAGTGACCTCAAACTTCACTCGAATTTGGGTTAGTAAAATTGACACAGCATTAATAAAATTGTGACTGTGCTATTCAAGCCTATCAAATGATAGTTTTTAATATGCTAATTACAAGTTAAAAGTGCCTGTATACATAAAATTTTCTTTTCTTTTTAGATTTCCGAAAGACCCTAGGCGGAAATTACACTATCTTCGCTCGTATCCTTCTGACTTCGTAACTGCGTAACAGGTACAGAAGGTTGATATATATATACGTAGGGCGTTCAATTTAAAGTAAGAATGAGGTACAAACTCTTTGAAACCGAATAAAGTTAATACGGGCTATTCCAAATACATGGTGTGATACGTTTCGTACCGACCAACTTTACATAGGAAATCCTTATCGTTTTATGCATATTTTTTTAATACTGGTTAATACATGACAAAGTTATAAACCTTGTCATACGTAAACCAGTATTAATCGAGTTATGAGTACAAATGATTCTTTTACATCTTTTACCGGTATTCATATTTTTAATTGTTGGTCTCATGATAGAATAAAATCACATCTGCATAATTCTTTCTTTATAGTAGAGCGATTTTAAGTTTGTCTTGTACAAAATTAGCTGTAACTTTCTTCTTAGTTGTTTTACAGAATCGATTATTTTGCCAATCATTATAAAGTATTATGAAACATCGATTGATATGAAAGTAATATATTTTAGGTCAATATTTTGTAATTTAGAAGTATCTATGTGAATATGTAACTATATTCTGCAAATATCATTGTATCATATAATAATAAAGGATTTTGTTCTTTTAAGTATCAATATTATGTGTATATATAACTTTGTTTTACATAAATTCTTGTCACATATGTAATATATGAATGTTTAGATTGTTATTTATGTTTAGATTTAAAATAGAACAGTTCTTGTGATCAAGTTTTTATTAAGGAATAAACTTAGTGTGTTACAGAATTTATAAAACTACCACTACTACTACTTTATTTATTTTTAATAACTACCCAAAATATACGCATGTAAAACTGTAACTTAAATGAAATTGATAATTATTTATTGACTTGTATTGATGTTTTGAAATCATTACAAAATTGTAAGCTGTGGAGTTCTTCGCCGGAGTCTTTCGCCATTTCTGCTCATTATTATTTCGTCCCGAAATGGTGGTAGGGCTTTTGACGATTTAAAAGTACTTAGCAAAGTCCATTTAATAAAGAGCTTTTTCATTTTTATATTTCGCCAATGTTAAGTGTAAATTTACTTATAGTAACAGACAGTTGTACGGAAGATTAAAACTAATTATTATGAATGTTAATTCTTTGTCATGGTAAACTCAAAAATATTTTAAACTTTGAGTACTAATTAATTTTATTAACTTAACGAAGTCCAAGATTGTCCGTAATTATTTTTTCTGCTATAGGCACCCTACTAGAAAGAGACAGAGCCTCTCTAGAAATGTCAAGAAATGTCAAGGGTTGTCAAAATTTTTGCCCTCACTTTTTTCATTTGACTAATGACTCCATTCTATAGGTAATATAAGCTCCTTGGGGTTTGGTACTGTGACGACCGCCGGGATCGTCTAGGGCGTAGCTCAAATAAAATACTTGGTTTCCTAATATACTTATATTCTTTTATAGCAAACTCAAATATTACAAAGGTACAGCGCGGCGGTCGTGCATCTAATGTGAATCTGTCAACTCCTATTCTCTGACGTCACCCCGCGGATCGCGTTCCCAAATCAAATATATACGATTTATTAATTATAAATCGGCAAACAACGTGCCAGTGGCGAAGGAGTATCGACTCCGCCACATTCCCCCCGTACAACTAAAATTTATTTATTCGACAAGTCGAATGAATAAATTTTCCTACCTAACTAACGACACGACCTTCTACACATTCTACTACTTAAAACTACCCTACCTGACGAAGGGCATCGTTTACAATTCATGACGGTCTTTAAGATAGACTGGCTCCTACCACCTTATCCATCCATCATGGGATAATGGTGGGAAAAACCCCATGCAAGCAAAAACCTCCGAAAAAGCTTGCGAACGCCATGTAAGACTCTAACCGAGAAGTAACAATTCAATAAAAGTAAATTTTGAAAATAAAATATTAATACATCATGTTCCACAAATAAGACCAAATCTATGATCGGTACAAGAGGTCACTGTCAGTTTATAGCTCCGCGATCTTTAAATCAAACCCCCAAAAACGAATACAATACTCGTATAAACAACTTAATCTCAAAATAAAACTTGACACGAGTCCCCAAAATACGAGTTGTCAAACAGTGACTCTCCCTTCCCGACACACGACGACGACAGACCTTAGGAATTGAGACATAAGAAAATCTCTTTCACCGTACAATTACAAGAACCATTTCAAAACATTCCAAATCCGATACACGTCCACAATAATAAATTATTATGTTCGAATATGTAATTGGATCGTAATAAAATAATTTCTTATTAATTTGCAGCGAGAACATGAATGAGTGAGGTCTGCGAAATATTAAATAGTCAATGGCATTAAATGACATATAGGACAACAACCGTGTTGCGCAAAAAAAAAAAATTAGTAAGACAAAAAAAAAAAACACTCATTCATAAAGAGACCGAAATAGACTCGTAAGTATACCAGTCAGACACCCCAATCCGACATCCATCGTTTCCCATAGGAACTAACGGATTTTAGCATACGTTACTAGCCCACGGCACGATGACGGCCTAGCTCCTATCTCCCCGACAATTTGTTGACCTAGTTAATCGTTTTTCTCTCTTGTGGACGTATATCTGGTTCTCTCCAAGAAAATGGTAGGCAGGTCTGGTCATCTCACAGCAACATCATGACAGCTCACAAACCGCAACTCAGGAATCATGTAACAATTTACAAAGCATCAATGAACCGTTCAAAGTCCTAATCTAAAGTCATCCTATCTCTAGTAATTGCCAACAAAACGAACATATTTACAAGAAATCCTAACCACTACTCTAAAACCTTACAACCTAACATAACAAAATCTAAGTGAAAAATTACATAAAAAACAACAAGAATTATCATAACAATACAAACAAACCCACATAACCTACCCCATACATGCATTTCAATTACCCCTTTCTACAGCTATTATTACCTAAGCCTAAACAGCTTTAACCTATTTACATGTACTAGTACTCTTCTTGAGTTACTAACACTCTTTATTAGATAATTATTATCAAAACGCCTAATAATTCGATATGGGCCTTTGAAAGGGCGAGCTAATTTCTTACTCACTCCTGTTATCCTTTTGGGACTATGCAACAAAACTAATTGCCCAGGGCTATAAACTATAGGTGATGCCTTCCTATCATACAATCTCTTCTGCTTCATTCGAGCTCTATACAAATTACGTCTTACCTTTCTCACACAGTAGGTGTGTAAGCGTCGCCTCTCTACGTTACTCACCGATTGAATATTGCGACTCAATCCCAAGTCAGACGGAATCTGCGGTTCCTTAGTAAACATAATAAAATATGGAGAAAACTTCGTAGAGGCTTGCTTCGAACAATTATAGGCAAACGTAACCAGTGGCAGCTGCGCACACCAATCACGCTGAGTACGCCGTACATATTTAGACAACATCCGCAATAACGTCTGATTAAAGCGTTCTACTAACCCTACCGTTTGAGGATGCATAGTGGTCGCAAAACTTTGACTACTACCAAAGCGTCTAACTATATTTCTTACTAACGTAGAAGTAAAAACAGATCCCTTGTCGGATATGACCTTACGGACCACTCCGAATCTACAAAACACATCCTCTATTAGAAAATTACCTACGATCTCCGCCGTAACCCTAGGAACAGCTTTACAAATCGCATACTTTGAAAAACAATCTATACATGTAATAATATACCTATTCCCCGCCGATGATCGATTCAACGGACCGACTATGTCAATCTCTACCGCTTCAAATAAATTATCGACCACTATAGGCTGTAGCGGGACGATCCTATTGTTTTCCTTCTTTTCCTGACATCGCACACAACTTTTAATATAACGCTCGATCTCTACGTCAGCATTCAACATAAAATACCGCGATCTGAACTTCGCTAAGGTTTTCATTAACCCAAAATGACCACCCGTAAACGGATCATCATGTATTTCGGACATCACTTCACTAAATAAAGGTCTCGGTAACACTACTAAATCTTTATTTACACCACGTATATTCACACTTTTATATAATACATCACTTGACACAAAATATCCTTTATATCTGCTACGAGGGCTCGCTGCTACCGCACGTCGCTGCTGCTGACAAAATTGATCACTCTCTTGCGCCGCTGCTAGTTGCGAAACTTCGATTCTATAGAGATGAAGACCATCCTGGACCCCCTTTTCTTCATCACAATCTTCACCAAATGGATTTCTACTTAAATAATCCGCCACCACGTTCTGTCTTCCTGAGCAGTGCAGTATATCAAAGTCATGAGCTTGTATCACCAAGGCCCACCTCGCTAGTCTTCCTGACATATCTCTTCGGTCTTTCAGCCAACAAAGTGCTTTATGGTCCGTGACCACTTGAAATTTCAGGCCCCAAAGATAATGCCGAAAACAATTTAAGGCCCACACTAAGCCCAAGCACTCTTTTTCCGTAATCGAATACTTCTTCTCACACTCCGACAATTTTCTCGACGCAAAACACACTGGAAACATTTCGTCCCTGCCCTGCATGAGACATGCCCCGAGAGCATACTCACTCGCGTCAATAAACAACCTCGTATTTATCGTAGCACTATTATCAAAATGTTTCAATAACGGCGGCGATTGAATTTTTGACAATAACTCGTCAAACGCTCTTTGTTGTGGCAAAGACCACTCAAATTTGACATTCTTCCTCAACAATTTATTTAGAGGTACGGTCAGCTCCGCAAATTTATCAATAAATTTCCTATAATACGAGAACAATCCTAATACCGATTTTAATTCTTTCGTATTTTTTGGGATTTTGACCGATTTTAGTTTTCCCAATTTATTTTCGTCGGGCAAAACTCCATCCCCGGAAATTGTATGCCCCAAAACCGTGATTCGATCGTACCCGAAACTACATTTAGATGGCTTTAAGGTCAAATTCGCTTCTTTCAATCGTAATAAGACTTGATCCAAAGCGTCATGGAACTCCTGATAGGTCCTTCCATACACAATTATATTATCAACGTAAACAATCACATTCTTATATTTCAAGCCGGCTAGAACCTTATCCATCGTTCGTTGAAATATAGCCCCGCTTGTTTTCAACCCAAATGGTAAAACGTTGAACTCAAACAGCCCGGACGGTGTAACGAACGCTGTTTTGTGTTTATCGGCTTCATCAATCTTCAGTTGCCAATAACCCGAATTTAAATCAAGATCAGCGAAATATTTTGCACCATTTAAATGTGAAATCAAATCATCTATTATCGGTAAAGGATAAGAATCTGTAACAACCTTTTTATTCAGCTTACGAAAATCAACACAAAATCGCCACGTATCATCTGGCTTCCTAACTAATACCACCGGTGACGCATACGGACTTCTAGACTCCCGGATTACGCCATTTTTCAACATTTCCGCAACTTGTTCCAAAATAATGTTGTGCTGTTCGCGAGATACCCTATAAGGAGCTCTATGAACTGGGATCTCATCGACCGTATCTATTTTCACCTCTACGAGTCCACATTCCCCTAATTCGTCATTATTGAAAGCAAATCGCGACCGATGACTTAATAGTAACCGATTCAAATCGCTACACTCGCTTTGTTGCAAACCTTTAAACAAATTAAACTCTACGTTCATGTTTGCGACCGCTATGCATGACTCGTACAAATACTTATCATTATCCGTTATTTGTTTTAAAAAATATAAATAATCACATTTCGATAAGACTTCTGTGTCTGACCGTACACATTCTATAGAATTATTTACATTCAACATGTCCGACTTTGAAACAAAGTTACAATACATATTTTTTACACGTAACTGTCCATTTGTAAAATCTACAATTGCACCATTGCAAAACAAAAAATCCTGACCCAGTATCATATCTTGACCAATACTGTCTATTACATAAAAATTCTGGACAAATACCACACTCTCGATCAAAATATTCAACTTCATCGTCCCGATGACTGCCAATCTCGCACCGTTGACGGCTTTCACATGGACGTTGCATGAATCGAACTGCTTTTCCAACTTATTGGCCAATGATTTCGAAATCACAGAAACCGATGCACCCGTATCTATAAGAGTCAGAATTTTCTCATCACCGCACGTAATACTAAGAAACGGAACGGACTCACACTTTTGGGAATTTTCTTCTCGAGGCGGCAGCTTGACGGCCCGTCCAATTACATCAAGCGCCTCTGTCCGTTTGGGTACTGCGGTCGCTGTTCGGGTCGGCTTGCTCTGCTTCTAAAATTGTAAGGGCTTTGAGAGAACGTTCGGGAAGGAGGATTTGATTGGAAGGGTCTGGAATTGGATGATGTCACAGGGACGGTATGCGCCTGCGGTGGTGAACGGAGTCGTTGATCCCCAGTTCCAGTCTCAACCTGTCTTACGGGAGGCGGCGTGGACAAAGGCACAGCATTTCTTACTTCCATTGGCAGATTTATTTGTGCCGACGTCTCCGGCCCGTCCAATTACATCAAGCGCCTCTGTCCGTTTGGGTACTGCGGTCGCTGTTCGGGTCGGCTTGCTCTGCTTCTAAAATTGTAAGGGCTTTGAGAGAACGTTCGGGAAGGAGGATTTGATTGGAAGGGTCTGGAATTGGATGATGTCACAGGGACGGTATGCGCCTGCGGTGGTGAACGGAGTCGTTGATCCCCAGTTCCAGTCTCAACCTGTCTTACGGGAGGCGGCGTGGACAAAGGCACAGCATTTCTTACTTCCATTGGCAGATTTATTTGTGCCGACGTCTCACCCCCACCCAACAGCTCCTTCATTTGTTTCAGGACATCCTTCAATTGTTTCTTACTGAGATACATCTGAAAAGCTAGTTTATTTTTTAAATACATATTGCACCCTTTCAAATAATGTTGGATGAAGCATTTTTCGTCGATTATCGGCCCCGCTTTGGCCGCCAACTCATCTAGAGCATAAAAAAAGGTCAAAGGATCTTCTTTGAAATGCTGTTTTCGTTCGAAGAACGCCGCTATCGGATTGCTAGCGGGTGCGAACTCCTCGGTGATCTTCGTTCGTAGATCGTCGAATGACGCCGCGCTTACAACAACATTCTTGTAGAACGCTAGCGCCGGGCCCTCCAGGTACGCGCCCAACACTAATTTTTTCGCTACCTCGTCGTATCTATTGACGGCCGAAATAACTTCGAATTGACTAAAAAAATCGAAAACATCACCAGATTGCCCGTCGTAGCGCTGCATTGCGATTTTTCGTGCTTCTTTTTTCTTCTCAATTCAGCTCCGATAAGCCAACGGCGCCTCCACCATGTGACGACCGCCGGGATCATCTAGGGCGTAGCTCAAATAAAATACTTGGTTTCCTAATATACTTATATTCTTTTATAGCAAACTCAAATATTACAAAGGTACAGCGCGGCGGTCGTGCATCTAATGTGAATCTGTCAACTCCTATTCTCTGACGTCACCCCGCGGATCGCGTTCCCAAATCAAATATATACGATTTATTAATTATAAATCGGCAAACAACGTGCCAGTGGCGAAGGAGTATCGACTCCGCCACAGTACTCAGACCAATATAATCCATTGGTCTGAGATTTGGTATGAGTGGTAGTCAAAAATTGGCATTTCATTCGATAGAAACGTTGTATCGTTTGCCACTTGGCTAGACCCTGGGTAGGAGAAAGAAGCATTAAAATAGTAGTCAGTTTGTCAGTGATAACGTGAGCCAGAGGTTCTAGCCAAGTGGCAAACGATACAACATTTCTATCGAATGAAATGCCAATTTTTGACTACTACTCACATATTTGACAAGACGGTCGCCATAGAGCTTTCTCATTAATGCGTCAGTTTCATACATTAAATTATTTTCATTAACCGTTCGGCGCAATCGATTGGTCACTTGGATAGGCTCTCATTACACTTGGTCCTATGAAAGAAACAGAAATTTAGTAGTTTGTGCTTATAAAGATTTAATTTTCGGTGTTCCGTAACTCAAAAGATAAAAAAGTAACTTTTAAAGTATTTTTGTAGACCTTTACAAAAAGCCTTGTATTCATTAGCTACAGTTTCATATAAACCCATGAGCACGCCGCAGTCTGAAGGATGAAAGGGCCTCGCAGCCTTACAAGTGCTACGGAAACACTTGAAAACATGCTTTTTCCACGTAATGCCTTTGAGGAAATTAAATAAACTGAAACACCGCATCATAAGCGTTCTTGCGGGCGCTCTGAGTGGATGGCGCGGTTCCATTCACATGGACGATACGATAATCATAATTATTAATTAAGAAACGTAAAAACTATATAAAATACCATTTGTTACCCGTGGTGCTACTGGTGACGACTTCTATGATAGATATTATTATAAACAAAGCTTTGTGTACTCAAAATACCTCATCACATAAAACTTTATGCATTAAAATACTTATTGTTTACATATAATAATTTATCAATAAAAATGTTGGCGCAGCACGGATAAAAGAATGCATCCCGTGGTACTACTGGGTGGCTTGGTAGCCCAACGATATTTTATCCACGGTATTGCTCCACGGGTAACAAACTAAAAATACTCCCCTTGCTATACGGGTTTCAGATTTCTCTAAGACGGTTTTTACGACACTCACGAGATAACTCATTTGTCAAAAAAAAATTGGTTGTCTGTAAAGTCGGTTTACTGACGATAGTTGAACGTGACAACGTCTTAAGAAAATACTGATGGAATGGTAGCATTTTTCAAAAGAAAAATTTAATTTCATTTGTTTAATAGATTTCGCATTATAGTATGAATAAACTTGTAATAAAATCTCTTTGGCTATACTATTTGTATCTATCTGGTTTTGGTATCATTGAAAGTTTAAATTTTAAAGAACATAATTCCAAATTCAAATTAGAGAATTAGATTCAGAGCGAGGTTACGCCGCATGACGTCATGTTTTTTCGTGCGTGCAGCCGGCTCTATCGAATTATAAGACGTTGTCACGTCAAAAAGTTATACTAACTTTTTTTGACAAATGAAAATGAAGATCACCGAGTGAATCACAAATTTATTACTGTTTTTACACGACAAATGCCATAATAGCGTGCGTGTATAACAGCAATGGTTAGGTAATTCACTCGGTGATTGTCGCTTTCATCTGTCAAAAAAAGTTAGCGAAAAGGCCTACTGTTCTTTACTGGGAACTTTAAACACTATGATATGATTAATCAAACTTTAAAAGTCTTTGATTGTAACGATAGCGGTTCTGAGTGTCAGTGACATACATACATTCTTTTCATTAAACTTTCGACGCAATCGATTGGTCACTTGTCTAGTCAATTGTAACAACAAAATTGTACCAAATTAAAACACAGCACCTTCTTGTTAGCGTCTTTCTGGTTTTTATTAGTTCGTATTACTACGAATTTACAAGGAAAGTACCTAATTTAAATAAATGACAACACCACACCCTCATTTAGCTTGGCAAATCAACACAGTTCCAGCTAAGGTTCCAACAATAGCAGAGACACGGTTTGACGGCAACGTGATTTTCAAAGCTCGCAAGGGCCTTCTGAGACTGAAATAAAATCTTGATGACGTTGGTAATGGAAACACACCTCTTACATCGCGCTTAGTCTGATGTAGCTACCTTCTATTTGCAGCTAAACCTGAGTTTCATTATGTGCCTGGTGATAACTACTCTTTACAGTCTATAAAAGAAGATTCGCTTTATAATAATGAACGACACTTATTTACTAAAAATTATTATTATTATTATAAAAATGTGAATTTATTGTCTTTAATCGATTAAATTAAAGTAATATTTATAATATGGTTGATTTTCTATTGCACTCTAGTGAGATTTCAATATGTGTACAATGTACATTAATCACGTTATTTTAAATTATAATATTTAATTATTAGTCTTTATTTTATTATATTATTATGCTACATTATTAAAGACGTGAACGTGTGAATTATCATTATAATACTATGAAAACTGAAAAGGGAGGGTAAAGCTTGCTGGTTTCTTGCCGGTTCTTCTCAGAACTCTCTCTCCTCTCTCATTCCTCTTGAACCGATGCCATCAAAAATGACTTTCATAAGACAAATTGTACCTAAGTGAATAAAAAATGACTTCTAATATTGGTCTATTTCAGGTCGCAGGAAGCGGGTTAAATGTCGGCAATCGAGTTGCAGATCATTAGGGGAAACCTATGTCAAACAGTGGCTGATTTATTTTATTATTCATTCATAATATTATCATAAAGTTCGCTCACAATGGAATACTTTACAATTCTCCGAGTATTGTAACAGCGAATGACAATGCTTGCTTCTATCTATTCCTGTTGATATTTTATTAAACATCGATTGTGCTATTTAGAATAATAATCTTGCAGTTCTCACATTAAGCGATCGGCGGAAGACAATGACGCTGAAGTTTAGTATTGTGTCGTGGACGTTCAAAGTAACAACCCGAGATGTGTGTTGTGTCAACTGTGTGTATTGTATTACTTCTAATTGTAAGTACAAAGTTTATTTTAATTTTATGAACAAGTAATTTTTTATTGTAATTATTGCTTTTGGACGCAGCTAGAGCTGTAAAGATATTGAGTCTTTAAGATTTAATTCGGTGCACTTGTCTCTTTTGCTGTAGAGAACTTGAGTCTTTAGTTGGATCTTAACTCGGTAGACTTGTCTCTTATTGTAAAAAACTTGAGTCATTAGATCTTAATTCTGTAGACTTTCCCTCTTATTGTAAAGAAAACAGAAGTCTTTATGTCTTAATTCGGTAGACATATCTCTGTTGGTGAACAGAACTTGAGTTTTTAAGTTTTTTATTCGGAAAACTAAGGGACGCTAATCCCTCAGTGCCATTGATAGTTCTGGGTGAAGCTAACTTCTCTCGACCCTATCATCACTTAATCTCAGATTAGATGAAGGACAAGAGGTTGCCTAATGAAAATACCTGGTGAACGAACCACTATCATCAGCCAAGAGACGCCTGCTGTTGGACATAGCCCTTGCCAAAGGATCTCCAATTCGATTGGTCGCGATCCTGCGCTGCCCGCATCATTATTGAACCGAGCGTACCACTATATTAGAGTCAAATTCGATAAAGAATAAATGTAAACAAACCAACTGTCATTTTTTACAGGTTTTTTTACACCTTTCACTATGACTCCAAAAAATGACAAAAATTTTCTTTTGTGTTGCAGGTAAGAACCAAAGGTGACCCTAATGATCAAAATGATCATTTCAATAACGCGTACTCTCCTCCAGCGGTCAATTTTAATGACATCTTCACAAACAGTATCTCGATGCTCGCAGAAGAACCAGGAGTGGCCACAGCAGCCAAGTCAGAAGACTTTCACATCAACAGTATCCCGACACAGTTCGTAGAATTCCCGTCCCAGAACACTGAGACCACGACGAAGATGACCCCACCGCCACCGAGATACATTCTCAATTCTTCTTACTTGAATAAAGATGATATAGAAACTACTTCAATTCAACCTATAGCAAACACTACTGATGAGTCTTCTACTGAAAAGCACAAAGAGAGTGCAGTGGAGGTAATACCGATTAAGAAGAATAATATGCAAAGAGGAGTCCTGGATCTTCTGTTTCCCGCTTCCAGAGTGCGAACCTTCAAAGGCATTTTTGATACATTTAAAAGGATTTTATCTCATACATTTAAGAAGCGTTAGGTTTTTAATGTTCATATTCGGCAAATCTATATAGTGGACAATTTTCAAAACTGTTTAAAGAATTACCTATTGTCCTAGGTGAGCGCCGCAAAGCCCGACGCGGCGCAATATAATGCGTACTTCGTTTTCCGCGGTAATTCCTTGATTAGTGTAGGTATAGCCAAAAAACGTGTAGGTATTTGCTCGTGCGATTGCTCGATCTTCAAAGCTTAGCTTAATCTAACTGAAGTGAAACAAGGTAAAGTTTTTTCCACATTAATTATTGGATATAATAAAGCTAAGGATTAACTTATGAATACATGCTAAGGAATCGCGAAATATTGTGAAATATGGAGCAGACCTGGTAGAGTAGAGAAGAATAGAAAAAGCGCACACATACGAGCTTCTTACAAGCCCAGTAATTGAACCCTCTATAGCTACCTCAATCGAGCAACAGCTTGTGTCCGTAGACTGCGCGACCTAGGCCTTCCGCATGTGATGTCACAGTTCTCGACATGAGCTTTCTGGATCCAGCCACGTACAGCAAACCTCCTAGGTCATCAGAAGAATGGGTCCACTGCGCTTCCCCAACCGCGTTCTCTACTTCAGGACTCGTCTGCTCCAATATTTGTCAATTCTCCGGCAGACATGATCAACCAATTGTACCACCCATGGCTACAATTAGCTGCCCCGGAACTCTTTAATCCAACCGAAGGCTAGAAAGCTTCCATCTTGCCATGCACAAGGACTCAAGTCGGGTAAAGATCGACGAGCACAGTTCACAGCGGCACCCTTTCTATGAGGTTGACAAAAGAAAATTATCTTTTCGGTAACTCAAGGAGCTATAAATAAATATGTCGATTTTAACTGTCAGCTCATCTGTCAAACGTAGAGTAATCATTTAGGTACTACTTTATCATTGGTTAAAACTACATGCACTTGTACTTTGTGTTTATTTACCTGTACAGATAATCTTTGACATTATTGTATTGTTTCGCATTGCCTACGTAGGGCAGTAAATTATTTTTATTATATGTCTTTGTAAATAGAAACAAATTGTTTAAATTGGTATAAATGCTTGGTTAAATATATTTCTGTGTTTTAAATTTTAAGTCAATCCAGACGATAATAATTATATTGAAAAGCAATCAACAGGCTTTGTTTAGGAAAAGTAACAAAATGAATAAAAATGTTCAATTCATGAACTGTTTTTGTATGCATAGATTTTATATTAGATTGATGGCAATATGAAATGGAATATTTTGTTATTATTTCCAAATATTATTAAGAGAGGTGAACCGATGTGAGTTTTGATTTTAATCATCAACTTTTGCTGTTGACAAAAACAAGATAGCAACAAATTAAAAATAGTAAATATTTATAATTTGTTGTTATCTTATTTTTGTAATTGTCCTATACAGTAAGCCTTTTATTACAGTAAGCCTTTTAATTTCACTTTATTTTAGCTTTGTTTTTAAGGCGCATTAATTGAGAGATGCAAACAAAACGGTTATTTTAATAAAATCACATACACAAATAACCGTTCGCTTGTTATGTCAGTGTAGCCTCAATATGTAAGAGCATTGTAACAGGCACTTCAGCGTAGTTTGTCCAATTTAAAATACCCCTACTATTTGCTTACGCTGTTGACTCGAACTTAATGTCATAAAATAGAGGGCGAAAAGAAAACAGCCGAGACCATCGTGTTGCAGAGAGGGGAGCAGTAGTTCGTGGGACTTGCGACACAGGTGTAGGGCTTAGGGTTAAGGACCCCCTAAGGCCCATAGCAGGGATTTTTTGTATTTTCCACTCAGCGACATAATCTATCGACTATTACAAAACATATAAACCGTTGAACTTGTCCTCTGATAAAAATTATACAAGCTTATTCTCTTTGGAATAGAGATCTGGACTGAAACGGACAAAAAAAGTCTGTCGTCTGCTATAGGCTTTATGATGTGTCAGTTCTCGCTTCCACTACCCTGGCTTCTCTCTCTGGCCAGCTATATTTGATGAGATTCCGCAATCGCCGCTTTTGGTACGCGTTCCAATACAGAACTAACGAAAGTTCTAGACATGCGGACATCTATTAAAAATTCTATTAACTAATGTATTATATTTTTATTAAATTAATATGAAATGTATGGCCGTAAATTGAAATAAATTACTTCTATTCTAATTTCTTTATTTGCGTAGATAAATTAGATTTTGGTTGTCGTAAATACATAATCACTAAATAACCTAGCTTTAGAGCAGGGGCGGATCCAGCCCTCAAAAAAGGTTGTAGCTCCGAAAATAGGCCAAATATGAGTCGCTGTATGAACTCGCTCATGACCAATATAATGCATGCACTAAGGAGATGTTTACAAAATATAGGTTAGACGCCCTGTCGTTCTATTCTGTAAGTAGGTACTGTGGCGGAGTCGATACTCCTTCGCCACTGGCACGTTGTTTGCCGATTTATAATTAATAAATCGTATATATTTGATTTGGGAACGCGATCCGCGGGGTGACGTCAGAGAATAGGAGTTGACAGTTTACACATTAGATGCACGACCGCCGCGCTGTACCTTTGTAATATTTGAGTTTGCTATAAAAGAATATAAGTATATTAGGAAACCAAGTATTTTATTTGAGCTACGCCCTAGACGATCCCGGCGGTCGTCACATGGTGGAGGCGCCGTTGGCTTATCGGAGCTGAATTGAGAAGAAAAAAGAAGCACGAAAAATCGCAATGCAGCGCTACGACGGGCAATCTGGTGATGTTTTCGATTTTTTTAGTCAATTCGAAGTTATTTCGGCCGTCAATAGATACGACGAGGTAGCGAAAAAATTAGTGTTGGGCGCGTACCTGGAGGGCCCGGCGCTAGCGTTCTACAAGAATGTTGTTGTAAGCGCGGCGTCATTCGACGATCTACGAACGAAGATCACCGAGGAGTTCGCACCCGCTAGCAATCCGATAGCGGCGTTCTTCGAACGAAAACAGCATTTCAAAGAAGATCCTTTGACCTTTTTTTATGCTCTAGATGAGTTGGCGGCCAAAGCGGGGCCGATAATCGACGAAAAATGCTTCATCCAACATTATTTGAAAGGGTGCAATATGTATTTAAAAAATAAACTAGCTTTTCAGATGTATCTCAGTAAGAAACAATTGAAGGATGTCCTGAAACAAATGAAGGAGCTGTTTGGTGGGGGTGAGACGTCGGCACAAATAAATCTGCCAATGGAAGTAAGAAATGCTGTGCCTTTGTCCACGCCGCCTCCCGTAAGACAGGTTGAGACTGGAACTGGGGATCAACGACTCCGTTCACCACCGCAGGCGCATACCGTCCCTGTGACATCATCCAATTCCAGACCCTTCCAATCAAATCCTCCTTCCCGAACGTTCTCTCAAAGCCCTTACAATTTTAGAAGCAGAGCAAGCCGACCCGAACAGCGACCGCAGTACCCAAACGGACAGAGGCGCTTGATGTAATTGGACGGGCCGTCAAGCTGCCGCCTCGAGAAGAAAATTCCCAAAAGTGTGAGTCCGTTCCGTTTCTTAGTATTACGTGCGGTGATGAGAAAATTCTGACTCTTATAGATACGGGTGCATCGGTTTCTGTGATTTCGAAATCATTGGCCAATAAGTTGGAAAAGCAGTTCGATTCATGCAACGTCCATGTGAAAGCCGTCAACGGTGCGAGATTGGCAGTCATCGGGACGATGAAGTTGAATATTTTGATCGAGAGTGTGGTATTTGTCCAGAATTTTTATGTAATAGACAGTATTGGTCAAGATATGATACTGGGTCAGGATTTTTTGTTTTGCAATGGTGCAATTGTAGATTTTACAAATGGACAGTTACGTGTAAAAAATATGTATTGTAACTTTGTTTCAAAGTCGGACATGTTGAATGTAAATAATTCTATAGAATGTGTACGGTCAGACACAGAAGTCTTATCGAAATGTGATTATTTATTTTTTTTAAAACAAATAACGGATAATGATAAGTATTTGTACGAGTCATGCATAGCGGTCGCAAACATGAATGTAGAGTTTAATTTGTTTAAAGGTTTGCAACAAAACGAGTGTAGCGATTTGAATCGGTTACTATTAAGTCATCGGTCGCGATTTGCTTTCAGTAATGACGAATTAGGGGAATGTGGACTCGTAGAGGTGAAAATAGATACGGTCGATGAGATCCCAGTTCATAGAGCTCCTTATAGGGTATCTCGCGAACAGCACAACATTATTTTGGAACAAGTTGCGGAAATGTTGAAAAATGGCGTAATCCGGGAGTCTAGAAGTCCGTATGCGTCACCGGTGGTATTAGTTAGGAAGCCAGATGATACGTGGCGATTTTGTGTTGATTTTCGTAAGCTGAATAAAAAGGTTGTTACAGATTCTTATCCTTTACCGATAATAGATGATTTGATTTCACATTTAAATGGTGCAAAATATTTCGCTGATCTTGATTTAAATTCGGGTTATTGGCAACTGAAGATTGATGAAGCCGATAAACACAAAACAGCGTTCGTTACACCGTCCGGGCTGTTTGAGTTCAACGTTTTACCATTTGGGTTGAAAACAAGCGGGGCTATATTTCAACGAACGATGGATAAGGTTCTAGCCGGCTTGAAATATAAGAATGTGATTGTTTACGTTGATAATATAATTGTGTATGGAAGGACCTATCAGGAGTTCCATGACGCTTTGGATCAAGTCTTATTACGATTGAAAGAAGCGAATTTGACCTTAAAGCCATCTAAATGTAGTTTCGGGTACGATCGAATCACGGTTTTGGGGCATACAATTTCCGGGGATGGAGTTTTGCCCGACGAAAATGAATTGGGAAAACTAAAATCGGTCAAAATCCCAAAAAATACGAAAGAATTAAAATCGGTATTAGGATTGTTCTCATATTATAGGAAATTTATTGATAAATTTGCGGAGCTGACCGTACCTCTAAATAAATTGTTGAGGAAGAATGTCAAATTTGAGTGGTCTATGCCACAACAAAGAGCGTTTGACGAGTTATTGTCAAAAATTCAATCGCCGCCGTTATTGAAACATTTTGATAATAGTGCTACGATAAATACGAGGTTGTTTATTGACGCGAGTGAGTATGCTCTCGGTGCATGTCTCATGCAGGGCAGGGACGAAATGTTTCCAGTGTGTTTCGCGTCGAGAAAATTGTCGGAGCGTGAGAAGAAGTATTCGATTACGGAAAAAGAGTGCTTGGGCTTAGTGTGGGCCTTAAATTATTTTCGGCATTATCTTTGGGGCCTGAAATTTCAAGTGGTCACGGACCATAAAGCACTTTGTTGGCTGAAAGACCGAAGAGATATGTCAGGAAGACTAGCGAGGTGGGCCTTGGTGATACAAGCTCATGACTTTGATATACTGCACTGCTCAGGAAGACAGAACGTGGTGGCGGATTATTTAAGTAGAAATCCATTTGGTGAAGATTGTGATGAAGAAAAGGGGGTCCAGGATGGTCTTCATCTCTATAGAATCGAAGTTTCGCAACTAGCAGCGGCGCAAGAGAGTGATCAATTTTGTCAGCAGCAGCGACGTGCGGTAGCAGCGAGCCCTCGTAGCAGATATAAAGGATATTTTGTGTCAAGTGATGTATTATATAAAAGTGTGAATATACGTGGTGTAAATAAAGATTTAGTAGTGTTACCGAGACCTTTATTTAGTGAAGTGATGTCCGAAATACATGATGATCCGTTTACGGGTGGTCATTTTGGGTTAATGAAAACCTTAGCGAAGTTCAGATCGCGGTATTTTATGTTGAATGCTGACGTAGAGATCGAGCGTTATATTAAAAGTTGTGTGCGATGTCAGGAAAAGAAGGAAAACAATAGGATCGTCCCGCTACAGCCTATAGTGGTCGATAATTTATTTGAAGCGGTAGAGATTGACATAGTCGGTCCGTTGAATCGATCATCGGCGGGGAATAGGTATATTATTACATGTATAGATTGTTTTTCAAAGTATGCGATTTGTAAAGCTGTTCCTAGGGTTACGGCGGAGATCGTAGGTAATTTTCTAATAGAGGATGTGTTTTGTAGATTCGGAGTGGTCCGTAAGGTCATATCCGACAAGGGATCTGTTTTTACTTCTACGTTAGTAAGAAATATAGTTAGACGCTTTGGTAGTAGTCAAAGTTTTGCGACCACTATGCATCCTCAAACGGTAGGGTTAGTAGAACGCTTTAATCAGACGTTATTGCGGATGTTGTCTAAATATGTACGGCGTACTCAGCGTGATTGGTGTGCGCAGCTGCCACTGGTTACGTTTGCCTATAATTGTTCGAAGCAAGCCTCTACGAAGTTTTCTCCATATTTTATTATGTTTACTAAGGAACCGCAGATTCCGTCTGACTTGGGATTGAGTTGCAATATTCAATCGGTGAGTAACGTAGATAGGCGACGCTTACACACTTACTGTGTGAGAAAGGTAAGACGTAATTTGTACAGAGCTCGAATGAAGCAAAAGAGATTGTATGATAGGAAGGCGTCACCTATAGTTTATAGCCCTGGGCAATTAGTTTTGTTGCATAGTCCCAAAAGGATAACAGGAGTGAGTAAGAAATTAGCCCGCCCTTTCAAAGGCCCATATCGAATTATTAGGCGTTTTGATAATAATTATCTAATAAAGAGTATTAGTAACTCAAGAAGAGTACTAGTACATGTAAATAGGTTAAAGCTGTTTAGGCTTAGGTAATAATAGCTGTAGAAAGGGGTAATTGAAATGCATGTATGGGGTAGGTTATGTGGGTTTGTTTGTATTGTTATGATAATTCTTGTTGTTTTTTATGTAATTTTTCACTTAAATTTTGTTATGTTAGGTTGTAAGGTTTTAGAGTAGTGGTTAGGATTTCTTGTAAATATGTTCGTTTTGTTGGCAATTACTAGAGATAGGATGACTTTAGATTAGGACTTTGAACGGTTCATTGATGTTTTGTAAATTGTTACATGATTCCTGAGTTGCGGTTTGTGAGCTGTCATGATGTTGCTGTGAGATGACCAGACCTGCCTACCATTTTCTTGGAGAGAACCAGATATACGTCCACAAGAGAGAAAAACGATTAATTAGGTCAACAAATTGTCGGGGAGATAGGAGCTAGGCCGTCATCGTGCCGTGGGCTAGTAACGTATGCTAAAATCCGTTAGTTCCTATGGGAAACGATGGATGTCGGATTGGGTTGTCTGACTGGTATACTTACGAGTCTATTTCGGTCTCTTTATGAATGAGTGATTGTTTTTTTTTTGTCTTACTTGTTTTTTTTGCGCAACACGGTTGTTGTCCTATATTTCATTGAATGCGATTGACTATTTAATATTTCGCGGGGCTCACTCATTCATGTTCTCCCTGCAAATTAATAAGAAATTATTTTATTACGATCCAATTACATATTCGAACATAATAATTTATTATTGTGGACGTGTATCGGATTTGGAATGTTTTGAAATGGTTCTTGTAATTGTACGGTGAAAGAGATTTTCTTATGTCTCCATTCCTAAGGTCTGTCACCTCACGTGTCGGGAAGGGAGAGTCACTGTTTGACAACTCGTATTTTGGGGACTAGTGTCAAGTTTTATTGTGGGGTTAAGTTGTTTGTACAAGTATGGTAGTCTTTTTGAGGAATTGTTTTAAAGATCGTGGAGTTATAAACTGACAGTGACCTCTTGTACCGATCATAGATTTGGTCTTATTTGTGGAACATAATGTATTAATATTTTATTTTCAAAATTTACTTTTTTGAAATATTGTTACTTCTCGGTTAGAGTCTTGCATGGCGTTCGCAAGCTTTTTCGGAGGTTTTTGCTTGCATGGGGTTTTTCCCACCATTATCCCATGATGGATGGATAAGGTGGTAGGAGCCAGTCTATCTTAAAGACCGTCATGAATTGTAAACGATGCCCTTCGTCAGGTAGGGTAGTTTTAAGTAGTAGAATGTGTAGAAGGTCGTGTCGTTAGTTAGGTAGGAAAATTTATTCATTCGACTTGTCGAATAAATAAATTTTAGTTGTACGGGGGGAATGTGGCGGAGTCGATACTCCTTCGCCACTGGCACGTTGTTTGCCGATTTATAATTAATAAATCGTATATATTTGATTTGGGAACGCGATCCGCGGGGTGACGTCAGAGAATAGGAGTTGACAGTTTACACATTAGATGCACGACCGCCGCGCTGTACCTTTGTAATATTTGAGTTTGCTATAAAAGAATATAAGTATATTAGGAAACCAAGTATTTTATTTGAGCTACGCCCTAGACGATCCCGGCGGTCGTCACAGTACACAGTAGGTAAGTCACTTCTAAGTTCGACGCTACTTCAACCCGTAAATTTTAGGACAAATCCTTAGTTTTATTGGGTAAACTGGGAACTAAGATAACGTACTAACGACATAAGATGTAATTTAGATAATCATAATTGATTAATAATATTCCTTTGTTTTTGAAATATTTGAGGCGAGATCTGAAGTGAAAAGTGATTTATTTAGAACAGCATGGCTAACAAAGATTTTGTACAGAGTCCAAGAGAAGTCCAAGAGTATTACATTACAAGTCTGTTAGGGTTGTGGGCATGCCCATCGTGCCCACAACGGTGTATCCGCGCTTGCTTTAGACACGAAGGAACACCTGTAACATTCCTTAAGTTAGTTAGGGTTGTTCTTTTTGACGCTAAAGACTAAGTTAATACTTTAAAAAGAATATTTTTAAAGTGGAAATATATTCCGCTCTGACATGTATATGCAGAGAACATTTAACTAAAGTGTATTTCGGACTGATTTCATTAAGAGCCCTCAATGCGAACTGGAGCTTGGGAACGCTGCAGAGAGTACTTGAACAATTAATACAATTACTGCCATTATCACTGCATAATATGTTTATATCGCGCTGTACAACCGACAGCAAAATAATTTCGACTTAAGATATTAATATAAAGATTTATGGCAAAAAGGAGAATTGGCGTCACTAATAAGATTTCATTTTATTTGTACCCAATAAAATAAACTTTCAATATGCGACCAGCTAAGCTACCAACTCGGATAGGAAATATTTTGTTATCGTTCAGTTTAACGCAATGGTTCAGTCAGTTACATTTAGGTACTCTGTTGTACTTGAAGCCTTGTTTAGCTATAGAAGGTTCTAAGTAGGTATTGATTAGTTGGTTTTGAAATTAGAAATACTCCTCCGTTTCTTGTATTTATAATAAAACTTTTCAACGAAGTATTCCCCATCCGAGTAACCGAAGATTTTTCAACCCAATTTTCCTCCGTGCTTCGGAAGACACGTTAAGATGGTGGTCCAGGGTGCTGTCAAAAGATAGAAGTCATTCCCAAGGTGGTTTTGTGAAAGGGAGGCGACCGGCCATAAAAAAATCGGGAATGGTCTCCTCTTGACTTTCTCGTACACCGGAAACGACTCTAAAGTCATCCGAGTACCGACCGCGCACTTGGTTGCTTAACTTTCGTGATCGACGACTTAAAAGTTGATAAAAACCTTATATTTTGATGTCATACACGCATGTTAAATTTGGTTGCAATAAGTTAAAGCAAACTCAAGTTATCGTGCTAACGCACAGACACGCAGACATAATTCCAAAAACGGTATTTTTGGACTCAAGAAGGTCCAAAACGTGTAAATCCGTCAAAATCTCGAGGTCGAATTTTTTGACGGTTACAAGACTTCCTCTATACTACGTATACGAGAAAGTAAAAAGTGGTATTTGTGTGGTCTTTTGAAACAAAAGCGCAACGTGAACTCGAAGCAATGGTGGTACATTAGTAAAGCCAAAGTACTCAACACACCAGTGCACTCTTGACTAAAACGTGATTCCCACTGATTGCACTAATTACACTCGACGCGAAAACGCTCCGCTAGCGCTCGAGTGCTCGCTCAGAACGCTCAACTGAAGTCGAGCAGTTATTTTTTTGGATTAACGCCAAATGTGAGCAAGAAAGTGCCGCCTTACAAGTGTTATAGCCGTGCACTCGAGATTAAGGGTTATGACACACAGTTGCATTTTGCGATTAACGTTTTTAGAATAACCAAAATTTGTGTACTTCTTTAAAAGATTAAAACAACCTGAATCAAAGACTCCAACACAAATCCAGTCTATTCAAAACAACACAAATATTCTGCGTTGCACATTTGTACTGACAGTATCTTTTCCAAGCAACCGGTAGTAAAAGAAAAATTGTATTCTTTTTTCTCTCTTTATTTGGATTAACAAACAATGTGCACAATAACTTATTACTAATACAGTTGTAATGGATTACAGTATAAATTGTGACACCAACAGCATTAACCATAAAACTTTTCTACAATATCAAAGGTTGAGAGATGTGTTCTATTACGTACTAAAACTTAACATATAAAATAACACCTAAATACCTTTTATTATTCTTTAGAACAACCTGCTTCGAAGTATCACGCCATAGTTATTAATATCTGCAATAAATGTTTATTTATGTTAGGTAATTTTATAATTATTTTCTTTTATCAATTATAAAATTATCATTTATTTTAATTAATTAACAATGAATTTCTTAGAATATTTTTCTATTTTGCAGTCAATTATATCTGCGGAAAAAACACTAGACGTTTATCTAAGGCCGTCGAGTCGAGGTAGAGCACAGTGGACAAGCCGCTCGTATTTGGATCACCCGAGCTGGGGTAGTAGTTCCATTTTACAGAAGACCACAGTCAAATAACAAGAAAAACATTATTGTGGTGTTATGCCTCTGGTAAGTAAGATTGCCCGAACTCCATAACGCTTGTAACACTTGCAAGAGTCGGTGGACTAAGGCAACTACTTATCACCAGTCAAGTCGTATGATTTTCTGCCAACCAAATAACACAAAAAATGGGTGGGTGTACTTATTAACGCGCGTGAGAAGCTTTTTAATATTAAATTATCAATATTTAATATTAAATTATCAATATTTAATATTAAATTATCAATATTTAATATTTAAACTTAAGAACCTCATAATATGTAGTACAAATTATGCCATAGATGTTTATTTCGAAACTTTGACTTCAACTTGTGACTTTTGTGTTACATTGCTGCGCTTGCATCTAAAAATTAATCTCTCATCATTTTTTCATATCGCTCCTAAATAATTATAACTTGAAAAATTCAACTGAAGGAACTGTAGGTATCTAACATGCTGGAAAATAACAATTTTATTTGTATGGCATCAGACTTAGGTACGATGGTAGTCACTAGTCATTCAGTACGACTTAAAAATATTTCTACCATTAATAAAAATGCACACAAAATTTGTAGTTTTTGTGTTAAATAAGAAATTCGCATGTATACAACAACCCTTACAAATGTTATAGCTGTGCACTTCCGATTAAAGCATTTCATAATTGCGGTCCCTGAAGTTTGATTCAAATAAAACTCCTTTTTGAAGTTGCAAAAGTTAAGAACTTTAATGAAACATCGGCGAAGAACTTTCTCGAACGTTTATGCCAATTAAAATGTTGACAAGTTAATTGTGGGTGACACAAATTCGGTAAATTCTTTGGATTTAACGAGCTTTATATAAGAAAGTTGCTCAGTGATGGTGATCTTCAATTCAAAAATAATTTATCTTATTAGTACATACGATGCGTTGATGACATTCGGGAGGTCGTGGGTTTTGCTTGGATAAGGTTGGCACAGGATCGGCACAAATTGCGTGCATCGGAACAGATAACAGGCTGAGCATCAAATCAAATGTTTATTGCAAAACCAAGTTGCATTTTTGGGTTGCAACTTGCAATGTTTGTTGGAAGTTGAAATGTATTTTTTTATTATTGTTTATTTGCTTCAGAAATGTAGATATATGATTTGTTAGTAACAATGCACTTTAAAACTATGCAAATAAGCTTTCCCTAATGGATACGGATCGCATGACTAGGGGAACCCATCACTTTATCGCAATTTTCATTCCCCATAAAACTATTCGCAGATCTTTTTATACAATATTCAACAACTCCTCGAATCAGTTTACATCGCAATTTCATTTCCTCGAATAGTTATTATCTACAAACTCACTCCATCGTTATTTCTTTTCATATTTTATGTATTTTATCGAAATAATGTTAGATCAATGTTTTTTTACGCATAACTTTGTTTCCACGAAAGTTTCATTTTGCAAAATAGTTAAAACATCAATTTTTACTTCACTAAAGTCGGTTTTCATCGAAAACACGTTTTTCATGTAAATAATCATTTTTGTTAACCTGTTAAAAAGACCTGGGTTATGTTAGGTGAGATTTTTAACCACACGCGGGCAGCAATACAACCGAAATTAACAGAGATTGTTTTTTGGCTTGCTGTATCTTGCATGCTACACGCAGGCTTGCATTTCATGCTGTATGCACGCTTGCATTGCATGCTGTATCATGCTTGCATTGCATGCTGTATGAATGCTTCCAATGCATGCTGTATTGCATGCTGTATGCATGCTTCCATTGCATGCTGTATTGAATGCTTGCATTGCATGCTGTATGCATGCTTGCATTGCTGTATGCCTGCTTGCAGAATGCCTGCCGGGGGGTGCAGGGGGGTGCAGGGGGGCTGGCCCCCCTGCTCGGGGGGGTCGGGGGGCCTGAGGCCCCCCGCTATAAAGAAAGTGTATTAGTCACAAAGTTAATTTATTGGTTAGGTTAGTTTAGACTTGTGACCTTCACGTAGCGGAGCGAGCGAAGCGAGCGGAGCGTACAATTGCTTGTTTGCTTGCTTGCATGCTGCATGCTTGTTTCCATGCATGCTTGCATTGCATGCTGTATGCATGCTTGCATGCTGCATGCTGAGTACTTGCTTGCACGATGCATGCTTGCATGCACAATAGCTCGCATTTATGTAAGTAAATCATGTAAGTTGGACACATAATGAAAGATTCAGGATTATAAAATAGTAGTTAGATATTGAGGTATCTGGATCTGGATCAATCGGAGATCCAGATCCAGATCCCTCAATATCTAACTTTTAATTATTCATCTATCAGTATGACTATTCATTTATTAAACATAAAATTACGTAAGTATTAATAGTATCAATTTTGTCGTAAGATCCAGATCCAGAGCTCAATATCTAACTTCTAATTATTCATCTATCAGTTTTACTATTTATCTTTTAGTTGTATGTAGCTGTTCCTCTATCGAGCAGAAGCTGCTGGATGCGGGCAGCGCAGGACCGCTCGCGTTGAAGATCCTTGGAGGAGGGAGGTATATTATGTCCAACAGTCTGTCGGTTGATATGATAATGATTCATCAGTCATCACTCAAATAAGATCCAGATCCACAACCTCGAATATCACCCTCTCTCTCTCTCTCTCTCTCTCTCTCTCTCTCTTTCTCTCTCTCTAACTATTCATTATTCAGTTTTTTATAATTCATCTTTTAGGTCTACCTATTCCTCCATCAGTTTTGGATGCATTCAAGATACCAAAATTACGTTATAAAGTGTAGTTCAGATATCCGTGAGGCTGATTTTCTCAGATTAAATTGAATTTATATAATGGGTAATTCAGTTGGTTTTAAATAAAACACCAAAATATATTGTTTTTAAGTTTATTTAATTTTTAAGAATATTATTTTCTAAACACCATTTATAAAGACAAGATACATTTTTTAGGGCACACACTTTGTTATGATAGATACATCTAAAAATATCTGAAGATAAAGTATATTCTTTATACAATGTATTTAAACTCGGACAATTCTTATCTTCTAAGTTATGCACATTATCAGTTTGTAATATATTTTTCAACCAAACAACTTTTTCAGAACCTTTAGTAAAAATACGTTTGTTTTTTAAGCAACCACTAATGAGAACCTTATAATTAAAATATGGGACATATCCCTCATTCCACAATATTCCTCTGTTTCTCTCAATCCAAGATACTTGTGAACGTTCTGTTTTAGTTAAATTATAAAACGGATATGGTGGTTTTATCAAAAGGGTAAAGATACGCCCTGCATTTTGAATTGCTATTTCTTTTGGTATAAACTCGTTGTTTTATTTTATTTTATTTATTTTATTTTATTTTATTTGGAAAACAAACAGCTTTTGCATATAATATAAAACAGGACTAAATAATCACTTAGCCTAATTAGTTTTCACTGATAAAGAACAAAATTAATAAATATGACGTAAAGTTAACAAATAACAAGTATGACGTAATATAAGTACATAACTGGTACATATCTCAAATGACAATAGCATTTACATTTTTAAGAATTATAACAGTAGATAGTAGAAAATATAAATAAATCAAAGCCATATTATTATACCAACATAATAGAAATAAGTAGGTATTATAAAATTAATGAAAGTAGGGTAAGTACCTACAGATAAGGATTTAAGAGAGAGGAAGTTGAAATAAAAAATAAAAATAAGAAAGCCCAGGATAATCGATATATGTAAATATATAATATATGTGTAGATATATATACTTCCGATTATTTAAGAAGGGTTATATAAAGAAATTTTTACTTACTAGAATTTTGAATGCGTTTTGTTTCATCATAAATATGTCTACATTTTTCATTTTTCATTTTTAAAACCTTGTACATCGACGATAACATTCATGATAATTTTCGAACAATGTTACTTAAAGGCCTGTACTCAAATAGACGATCGTTTATGATCAAACAGTAGGCTGTTGTATTATCTGGTATATCTTCTGAACATTCAATTTCTAACCGAACGTCAACTGGTCCAGTTTTTAATGAGTCATTTTGTCGTGAACAGTCAATAACAATCAGTGGAGCTTTTTCTCTGAATGTGAACAGATCAAGCAACGGGTCAACAGGAAGGTTGTAATATGACTGTCGAAAATATGCATACATTTCATATAATATACCGTATTTACCTTCGTCAAATTTCAGATTCAGTGAATCATATGGAAAATATTGTGAGTTCAAAAACAATTTAACGTTTGTCACTTTACAGTGATCGAATACGGAAGAACTATTGGTAGCATTATTCTTTCTATTAGTCTGCAGACCGAGTATAACAAATCTTGGCTTCTCTAATGGGGAAGCCGTTTTAATAGACCAGGAATGTTTTGTTGTTTTAGGTAATACTGGATACTCATATAAATCCCAGTTTCTAAACGCTAGTTGCAATGGTCGATCTTTTTCTAATAATTTAAGTAACAATAATCTATCACGATCAGCCACTCGGACATGTGGGACACGCC
This sequence comes from Elophila nymphaeata, assembly GCA_955850985.1. Classification (NCBI taxonomy): domain Eukaryota; kingdom Metazoa; phylum Arthropoda; class Insecta; order Lepidoptera; family Crambidae; genus Elophila; species Elophila nymphaeata. The sequence goes on along the minus strand of OY039086.1, from coordinate 8,582,070 downwards.
ATTGCACTTTTTGTATATCTAATTCAAAATAATCACTTTTTTCCATAGTAAGACAGTTCATGACGGATCTGCTTCTTTGTAATATAAGTTCATGTCTACAACTAACAATTATTTTATTATAATCTTCTGCAAACCCCAGTATTTTATTTAACGGAATAATGACACTAAAATTTCCACTTTTTTGTTTGTTACCGTTTACATTCCACCCCCACATTGCACCAGCTTTACTTTCACCATCATTCATAGAAATGAAAGATTTTATTGTGGTTGTGATACCTGCATTTTTAATGTGGTCTATTTCAACGCCATTTAATTCATATTTTACGTCTTGAAATAAAAATGAAAACGGGTTGTTAACAAATTGAACATCTTTTCTTGTAATTTTTCCAGACACATCTTTTGTAAATACACTTGCATATCCTTCGATGTAAATAGAGCTTGCTGAGGGTAGCAAATATACATCTTGTTGATGAATTGGTATTCTGATTTCGTCGTTCTCTTTAAAACTATTATTATAAGGATTGTAGGTATGAATTTCGTAACTTTCGATGGAATTATCATGTTGCGGTAAATCTGTGATTTGTAACATTTTATATTTTAAACCCTAGAGCGCGAAGAAATTCTTTATTATTTTTAGTAATCTTTTTAGTAAAACTCTTACTAGTGTTCAACCGTCTTGCCACCTTCGTTATTGGAAGTGAAGTATTCAGTTTTTTTGTATCATTGGGGTTTTTATTGAAAATAATCATATTTATTTAATAATAAATCCTTGCAAAATAAATACTGCGTATATTTACTATGAGTGCAATGTTTATAATGATTAAAAGTGAAAAGACGAATCTTTATAAATATAAAATTGTTTGTTTTCTTAACCAAAATGACTTAAGAAATTTTAAACACAAATGCCCACAGTTGTATAAATTATTTCTTTGAACATTGTCATTGTTAAAGTATATATTTGAACCCATATAGTTGACGAATTCTTTCGGTGGTTTTAAATTCCCATAACTATCGAAATATTCAATATAATTATTTACTTTTCCATAGGCTACCCAATGAGTTCCGGTGTTTTTAGATGAATCTAAGTTAATAATGGCGCATTCTATTGGTAATGGCCGTATTGGTAATTCATCTCTCATAAATACACCTCGAAAAAAGGGAATGTTTTTCGAATATCTCATTAAGTCAATATTTGTCAAAGGTCTTTTGGGTAGCCGATTATTTAGTTTTTTTTCTTTGTAACATAGATTCCGAATCCATCTTTATATGGTTTGAGATGTAATCCTTTTCCGATACAGAGTGATTCCATTTTTTCATTATGCCGTTCTAACTCTGCTAATCGCTTTTTAGCCGCTTTATATTCATTAATTGTTTTTGTGATTCCGGCAACCCCACCAGCTAAACTACCAGCGGCAGATAAGCCCGCAAATATAGGTATTAATGGAAGAAATCCTCCAGTTTTCGGTACCGGTATAACTCTTGGTACCTCTACTGGTAGATTCGAAGATATTTCCTTTGCAGCTGCCATTGCTAGCTCCACAACCGCCTTTTTGCATTTAGGTTTCAAGTTCTTGAGATGTCTTTTTGTGTGTGTTACAATATTTTTAAAAGTTTTCTTAAACCCGACTCCTGACTTGTATTTTTTTGAAGGTATCGAATTGTTTTCATGGATATTATTTCTTCTTTTTTTTGACATTTTTAAATATATCATGTAATAATTTAAAAAAATTAACAAAACTGTTCACTGCTTCAATAATCTTGAGTAACTGATTAAAAAAAAACATTAAGTATCCCTTTATAGGTAGTAGTCATTTTTTCATTTATATAACTACAGGATATTATTTTTATTTATCCAACTGTTTTCAGTGTTCGATAACCCTAACCATTTTACATAAACTTTGTCCCCCTTTCTTTTTATAATTTTTTCAACGAGATATATATCTGAATGCTTTGTTTTTTGAAGTTCTTGACTGTAAAATGCACCCAATATAGGACATTTTTTAGCATCTTCTATTAAATACGTAATAGGGTTAGTGTTTTGTATTTTTATGATTTTAAATATCTCTGTAGACCAATTAGGGGTAAAACCTTTTTCAAAACAGCCTTTATATTTACTGATTCTCACATAATCACCTTCTCGTAATTTTTCTTTTTTCCATTTTTTCTTAGATTTTTTGATATATCTTTGTAAAACAATTCCTTTATTATCCTGATTTATTGATGCTGGTTGCTGTTTTACGGTATTGTGAAAAGTATGATTATATTCAAAAACTTTTTCCTTTAGCGTTCCATCGACCCACTTATAATTACCTTTCAAATGAAACTCTTTATAAAGTTTATTTTTTAATGTCCTTATGAACCTTTCTACAATTGAAGCTTTTTTTGTTGAATATGTAGAGTAATGATTAATATTAAATGTTTTCGTTATGTCTTTAAATCTGTTATTATAAAATTCTTTTCCTAAATCTGTCTGTAAATTTTTTGGAACCCTTCCTTCAAGTAAAACCGTTTTAAGAGCTTTTGATACAAGTTCTTTATTTTTTTGTTTAAGTGGAACAGCCCAAGCATACTTTGAAAAACAATCTATAACCACTAATATGTATTTATATCCACAATTAGCTTTTGAAATTTTCTGCATATCTATCAAATCAGCTTGCCAAAGGTCGTCAATATCTTTAAGTATTACATTTCTACGCGGAAAATTTTTTCGTGCATTTTTGTGAATTTCATTTATTACGTCCAGTTTGCTCATATTGTTTTTTTAACTTCCCTACAATTTCATTTACAAATATTGCTTTTTCGAGTATTTTTATCCGTTCACTTAAGTTTGTTAAATGTTTATCAATATTTCTTAATTTTTCGCGAGTAAATTTATTGGCTATTTCGAGACAATTTATGTTGGCAACAATTTGACATTCAGAGGTTTTTGTTATTAATTCAATATCACAACTTTTACTATTCTTTATATTAACGTGGTGTTTATTTTTATGAACATCCATGTTCATGAATATACAGCTACTGAATTATATATTAAATTTTCAGTCTTTTATAACACCAGTTTCTTTTAATTCTTCAATAATTGATATGATTTCATTGTCATGATTAGTATTTCCAGCACTTTGTGATGCAATTAATAATTTTAACCTTTCAACTAATTCGTTTGGGTCGTCCCAATAAACGTAATCAGTGTTTTGTTTATATTTTTTAAACTTCGGTATATAACCGCCAATTTTAGGTTTTAACAATAGCTCAGAACAAAGTAGTTTTTCATTTGTTTGATTAAATAGAGGTTTAATAATTTGACGATATTTCAACCCCTTGTCACCTTTTATTTGCCCATTAGGGTTAAAATCCCTCTTGTGTGCATTTGTAATGCTCAGTATGTCTTTATAAACAACTTTATCTTTTTCGGAAACCAAGTTTAGATTAGGTTTATTTCGTATCAAGAGCTCTTGTAAGCCAGAGGTTAATTCAAAACGCTTATTATTGATGCTAATAACGTACATCTTTTCTGTATTTGAAGAACTTTTTGATAATGAAATCTTGACCTCAGAGTTACCGATCATTAGTTTCATGTTTTCACTACGAATACCAAATGGTATATTTATATTATCATAGATATCCATAACATCTTCCTTATCAATTGACATTAATGTGTCATTTTTAGTTTTTATCGGAGTTTTTTCATCTTCACTGTAATATTCTGAACCGGTATCTGACAAGATATCTTCTTTAAAAGTGTCATCTCCTACGGATGAATTTAAATTTCCGACATTCTTTACTTTTAAAGTAGGAATATCTTTTTCTTTCACTTTAATTAAAGTTTCCAAAGGATCAGTTATATGTCTGAAAACTTTTTTGTACTTAATGTTAGAAGCATCGTCTTCATTGCGCAATGTTTTTAATTTATTTTTTATATTGTGCACTGACTTCACCAATTGTTCTTTTATATCGGTATCCATCTGAGATGATAATACGAAGTGCAACTGCTATTTACAGAAACATAAATACAAATGAAAAATGTCCAACAGAATACAGTATATATGCAATTTCTATAAAAAAATGAATGTATCAAAACCTTTTCTGTATCTTCCTTTGTCAAGAGCACAATCTTTATTAATAACTAAAAAACTGAAAAAGTCTTGCCAAATAGAAGAACACATTTTTTTAAATTTTAACCACTCCATGTCAGTGTTAACATGCTCGTTGTATATATGTTTTAAATTAATATCATCTTGTTTAAAAACTATCAAGAGATTTACGTTATCACGCACAAGTTGCTTAGGTATTTTTGAATAAGTTTGTGATAAATAAAAGCAATCAATTTCTTTATGCCTTCCCATGGCAAAGTAATTGCGTATATTGATTTGATTTTCACATGCAACATCATCAAATATCATGATGGAATTTTGTAAAGCGTCATTAGGATGAAGAACTTCTTTATTGTCATCGAAAATAAAGTATTCAGCTTCTGGAATTTTCTTCATTACCTCTTTTAAAAAATAGTACTTTGGTTGAAAGGCAGTCTTCGAGTACAAATAAACATGCTTGAATCTAAGCCCATTTTCATGAAACAAGAGATTCAACATAACATTCGTTTTACCACAGTTTGAAGGACCACATATGATACACCGGATTGTACTAGGTAGAAGAATACTGTGTTTGATTTTGCAAGATTTTTTGTTGACTTTTATATTGCGAACTTCTAGATCTAGCGATTGTTTAACAAATTTCATTGTGTTTTCGTTTCAAAGTCCAATGATTGTCTGTATTTTGACTGAGGTCAACTTGTGATTATAAATGAAAACAAAGTCAATACATCTAATTTAAAATACTGTGCTACAATGACCCCAAGGTATTGTCTCAATTTGGTTGGGGAGTACTTGTACCTTGTCATCATTTCGATTTATTACTACTTTATCTATTTCTTGTGAGTATAATACATGTTTTATTGACTTAATAAGATTCATTTTATATTTGAAGCTTTCATCAACTAAAAGCGCTTTTCTGTAATTACTCTGATGTAGTTGCTTTTTAACTGATTTAGTCACACCTTTAGCCTTTTTTATTTCCCTTTTTATGGTATTTATGCAATATAACTTAGCTCTTAATCCTGTAAATTCACTGACAACTTCACCTCCTAGTTCATCTTTGAATAGACCCGGAATTTTTGCGTTAACTCTAGGTATTTGATAGCAATTATCAACTTCAAAATTACTAGTATCAAATTTTGCTATTTCCATCTTCATATCATTATAAAAATCTATAGTTTTCACGAAGTATAAAAGACTATCAGTATCAGTGTAACATAATCTTGCTTTGTTTTGATATTTAGTTTTAATGAAGTCGTAATGGAATTGATATAAATGGTGTTTCGCATATTCCAAGACGGTAAACCCGATATATATTGGTCGGTCAAGAGTTAACTTTTCTGGGCTTAGATGTATAGCTGCAAAATTTTCTGAGAACACTGTAATACTTTTCAAGTTAGGTTTTGCTATTAGTTTTTCTGCGCCAAGTTTTTTATTAGTTATATTTTGATCATCCCGCCAATTTGATACTAATTTGATATTGACTTGCTTGCGTCTATTTTCTATAGTTTTTCCGAAAATAGCGTTATTTAGTAGTTTAAAAAAATCTTTTTCAAAATTTGAACACGAAGCTTGACGTAACCGAGTATTTAGATCTATATATTTCTGTAAGTAGTTTTCTTGTGTAAATGTTATAACCCTATGGATTTTTTTTAAAAGAAGTCCGTTTTTTAGGCATCCCTTTAAATGAACGTAATGAATTACATATTTGAATTTATCATACAAGCTAGCAATTAATTTAGGAGCCTTCCCCCCTGGAGGAATAAATTTTTCTGGTGCGAAAGGTAAATCACGGTGCATGTTATGTAGATGGTCGGGATAGGCTAAATCAACTTCTAGAATGTATCCAACATGTGAATCATCAGATACGTTAACTATATCTAAGGCATCAATTTCTTGAGAGGTTAAAAAGCGAAAATTTGATATCGGCATTTTTTTCGTCATTGCATAACCGTAAAGATTGTTACAGTCAAGATATATTAAGAAAGTTGATGGTTGAGAGTGATCAAAATTTGGTAAATATTTATTATTTGCTTTAGCGTTTCGGAGAGAACATTGCGATAGACCACCACGTATTCCTTTTTCTATCATCTCATATATCTCTAAATTATCTACGAGCTCTAGTCGAACACCTGTATATAGCAACATAGCGTCCCAACTCAAGCTCGGGGCAGTTATGTAATAAGCAGGGTCCAGTTGGTAGTGCCATAAACACGTATTTCGAAAATGTTCAAATATATCACATAGTAACAAGACGTCAGTTTTCAAATATAAATCTGTGTATTCTCCTAAGGATTTTATATTAAACTCATTCCATACATTATGCGCGTGTTTGTATTCTTCGTCACTTATATGTTCACATTTAATGCTATTGTAAAACGTTTTTTTAGGGGGGAGAACATCGTCCTCAAATTTAGAAAAGTTATCCATATAATCATATGGGTAAATACCCTTGCGGCACAATAATTTGATCTGTTCTTTTTCGGGAAACGCTTTTATCAAAGAAACAAAATCTGTTTCATTTAAATTTTTAGATAAATCATTTAAACTTGAGCTTAAAAATTGAAAGGAATCAATAAATTTTATTTGTATGGGACATGAGGTATTTTCTGATTTTAAAATTTTTGTGACAGATATGTATTTTTCTTTTGATTGGGGTATAATTTTAAAGCAGCCATCATATTTCGCTAACTCGTGAATAAAGAGGTGACAATCGTAACCACCTAAATTATGGAAAATAACTGGCACAAATTGACATACTTTATACATCAGATTACAGCGGGAATGTGCAGCGCCTCTGTATTGAGACCTCTTATATCTATGTTCTGTGATTGAGATGTAATGTGATCGTGGTCTCTTACTTTATCGTCTAAGAGGAAATAGCCGCATATGTGACACTTCAAAGCGTTTTTATAGTTTTCTTCTTCCATCGGTGACAAAGGCGTCATAGGTTTTTTAAAAGACAGTTCATAATAAATCTTTTCTATATCACTAATCAAATATTCGATAAATACTTTTACACAATCTGGTCCTCTATATGAAACGTACTTGTTCAAATTAGAATCATGCGAACAGCAAATGTAATAACCAAAACAAGAAGGCTTGTGTAGTTTATAAAGTCGTGAATTTTTAGTTTGATATACATCCTGATTTAAAAGAAGACTTTCAAAGTCAGCGTATATAACGAAATTAATTTTTTGTTTTCTTTCATAGTTTTTAAAATGTAAAGTTGTGTTTTTCTCTGGTAGAACTGTTACGATTTCATTGCACATATGTGAACAATATTTTATCTCACTCGTGAAAAATTGCAAACATAATTCACATAAATATATTTTGCCTTTATTAAGAGTTATCTGACGTTTGACCAAACGTACTAAATCTTTTATTAAACAGTAGTGACCCGTACCAGACTTCTCTATATACAGCAAATTTATATGATTTGTTTTTCGTAAAGAAGTTACATATAAAGGACCAGTTACATTATCTTTATTATCTAGTCCATACACGTTAATACTCACTTCGTTATTCATCTTCTCAAACAATCTAATATCTTTATAAGTGAGGGGGAACGTCATACCGTCTATATTTAATACTGTGGTATAATGAGGATATGAATTGGTTCTACTTACATTTTTCTTCTTAGGGAATAGACCCGCAACAACGCTCCACAAAAAACAATGGTCGTCGTTGTTTTTAATATTTATACAACTTTTAGTATTTTTTATTTTTCCTGGTAAATCAATATAAGAACCCCCTCTTAATGGAGAATATTTATTTATATTTATCTCTAAATGACTCATTAAAACACAAGACCACCCAGACTCACAGTGTTCAAGTTCAGATATTTTTCTTTCAAATGTACAAATAGTATTCATTAATAACTCTTTAATGTCTGTACTTTGGTAAACGATTTCATATTTTGTCATAAACGATTTGAGTTGTCGCTCATCTGATGTCGACTTCATAAAATAGGCAAACAGCTCGAAATTCAGCTTAATACATTTATGCTTCACAAGACAGTCATTGATTAATTTTAGTATTTCCTTCAGGCTGTCCATTAGAAAAGCCTCTGGCATGAGGTACTCGTCTGATGGATTTAGCCTATAAGATACAATTCTATTTCTAAACGCTGCAGCTATAATATTTATATTCTCAAATTCTGATTTCAGTATGCAATTAGATTTATGTAAATTAGATCTCTGGTGAAATCGGTATTCATTTTTAGGTATTTCAATTTCACAGTATTCACATTTCATTAAATCGTTATAATCAGATCTTGAACTGATGGTGGGTTGTACTGTAAAAGAAATAAACAATAAAAAATATTAATTATATTTAATTAATCATTTTATAAACACGTTGTTGAGTAGATAATCCTTACATCTAATTGGGTAAATACGATTACAATGTATAATAATAAAAGCATAATATTAGTTATTAGAAGTAATTAAGTAGTATGATTGTATACACTTAGGTTTGTTTAGGTAAATCATTAAATCTAATTGGGTAAATACAATTATAATAAAAGCATAATTGTAGTTATAATAAGTAGTATAGTAAACAATTTAATTAATAATAATTACTAATAAATGTAGGGGGACAGCCTCGGTATTCCTTACGAGTAGCTATGAGAAAATTGGCAAGATGTTGCCATGCGTCAGTATTTTCGTCTGTACGATTTTTTACGCATATAATCGAGTGCCTCCAACGATTCATTGGCTGCACTTTTTCGATTTCATCGCATTTATAAATCCGCAAGTCAATAAAATGCGTCCCGGGTTTCTCATCGAACACTTGACGGGAATACCCGTTTGCGAGTCTACGCGTCATGTAAGAAAGGAGAGGCGATGGTCTTTTACCAGAACTGGCAGGTACGATAACATCTTCTTCCTCGCTGTCGCTCCCGAACAGATCATGAGCAGATGATCTCTTCGCGGGTATAGGCTTGAATACCGGTTTCTTTTTCTTCGGTATTGGTGAGTGAGCCGGACTCGCTCTCGATGTGCTCGCCTCCGATGAATGTTTTCTTCTATGTTTTTTTTCTATTCGGGGGCGAGGAGCCTCGTCGTCGGACGGGAATAATAAATCAGCGTTTGCTCGTTCGTGGGACCTACAAATAATAAATAAATAATTTCAATAGTTTGCACGAAACAGTATCTAATATAGGCTTTAGTAAGCTTTAAATAAAATATAAATTAATATCTAACAGAAGTGAATAGCACAAATGATACTATCCTAGAACTACTATACTACTAATACTATAGTTAATCATTATAAAGACTTAAGTTCTGTATAATGATCATTATAAGCTAAATAATATACCATATTACTTAAACAATAAGAAACTGCATATAATAATATTCACTAAACGGCTCATTAGAACATAAATTGTTATTAGAAAGGAAGAAAGAAAGAAACATTCATTAAGACAAAAATAACAAATAAAAAATATAACATAACTAACTTATTACGTTAATGAATACTGAATAGATGAATTAATAACCATGAATACCACTCTCGCATATTGAAAACTCAAAAACTAATATTGTAAAGTAAAGTAAAGAGTAATAATTTCACTGTTCACGAATATAGAAAAAAAAAAACTAATAATGTAAAACATAGTAGGTAGGTAGGTACTAATAACGCTAATGAAAACAAAACTTACATTTTTAGAAGATGTGGTGCACTGTTTGAAACTCTAGTTTGTTGATGTTCTGCTTCCAGAAAGCACAGTGATGCTCCAAATCATTTGTATGGCTTAAATATCCTGAATTACACGTGATTGATGACCATATTTGAATCACCCCCCACGGGTACAAGTACAAAGTCCAATCTAACCCCGAAATGGAAAATGCTTCGCCATCGAAACAATATACGATCGGTATCAAAAGTAGAATTAGTACTTTGTCATAATAAGAATTCGTATTAAATTATGGTATGTATCACTGAACAAGCGGTTGCGTTGTTGTGTCAAGGTACTAAAATGATAATCTTCTGATGCTTACTTTGTTCAAGCTATACTAGTCTTATACCGCAGGTTCTGCTGTGTGAATTTTAATCCTGACCAATTATATACTTAAATGTGAAAGTAAGTTTGTTTGTTTGTTTGTTTTATTATGACCTTACACACCTTAACTACTGAACCGGTCATTAGTCAATTTCACATTTACACTTAGTCATGTACCCTATACATTTTATATGAAAAAATAATAATCCTATAGTGAACGAAGCCGTGAGAAACCACTAGTATTTCTTTATATTAAAGAAGAAGCTTACCTAGTCTAGGATAATAAGTAGATTCATTTTCAATGAACAAACATAATAGTGTTAATGTGTTTTTATTCATATAGGTAGATAATTGTACAAACTCTACAGCAGAGGTGCTTAACTTTGCGATTGAGCTGTTGATGTTCGGCGGACCGCGTGAGTATACAGGCCACGGTCTGTGCACCCCTGGCTTGACAACTCAGGCGGCGCCTGCCCGTCGCGAGACTCCTATTTCATCTTACCAATTTTGTTACAGTAATGAATAGATTAGGAAAACAATACGATTTTAAACTCTATTAACACTTTTACAAAATGTATATAATAAGGAAACACTAAATTTACCACATTAAAAAAATTTAATTCTCGCGTCACAACGTTTACCATAAAATTCTCCAATGTCGGTAAGTTATTTTTTTTTATTAAACATATTATTGTTTTCATTGCTAAATTGTTTTCCTGATCATGAATCAATAGTTTCAAGAGTTCATTTTATATATTCACTTTCGATATGTTTCTTCTATAATACTAATATGATTTTTTATCTATTTACTTTTCAGGACTCTGAAGACATTTTTCCTTTTCAACCAATTCAAACTAAAAATCAAAATGTTCTTGCACAACGTGTGAGCCACTACATGCAGCAGCAAGATCATGCTACGGAGGGTGCTGGAAACCAAAAAAAGAGAAAGGAAAATGAAATGCTTTATTCCTACATAAAAAGGCCTAAACACGGAAAGAAAATTGTTAGACTAGAGATATATGATGCGGAAAAAATTGAAATTGTTCAAAGTGCAATATTTTGTAAATGTGATGCTGATGTATGCATGCAATATGTTGTAAATAACGATAATATGTACTTTGATGACGTATATCAGTCTGTAAAGAGTTTGATGACAAAAATTCAAAATAGTATGGAAAAGGATTAAGTTATGAAATAAACGTATCTATTTAAAAACTGTACTAGCTAAGAAGAGTCAAATAAAATTTATATGTCCAACCTAAATATTAGTTTTTTATTTTGAAATTTTATTTCATCATTCAAATATTCAACAATTGCAAAACTTAATATTTTTCTAAAGTAGGTTTTACTACATACTGTGATATAAATATTTACTAGATAATCATACTTACATAAACTACCTTCCTATTATACTATATAAGACAGAAACGTAGCATTACTCGTGCTCAGTAAAGGCAATGCTTAGCCGATAGTATCATCGTAATAAGTTATAGAATTTATAAAACTGCTGAGTAGTGCATACCTGGCGTACCTTAACAAAACAATCACACGTGTCGCGCTAAAAGTGAACGCGTAATAAGTTTCAGTTTTTAAAATAGTAGGTACCTACCTACCTATCTTGAATGACAAAATTGATTTCTATTAATAATTACATAATTTTATGTTTATTAGATGAATAGTCATACTGATAGATGAATAATTAAAAGTTAGATATTGAGGGATCTGGATCTGGATCTCCGATTGATCCAGATCCAGATACCTCAATATCTAACTACTTAAAATAAAACACGGTTTGTAGTCAAAGTAATGTATGAATTACAATTATATTTTCTGTTGTGAAAATACTATACTTGCCGTATTAATTAATAAAGTGTTTATGAATTAATTTGTTTCACAATTTTAAATTTTTAGCAATTTCTATAATCAATTTTTTTTTTGTTAATGTTTCTTTTATTTCGAGTATTTTTTCAATGCGCTTCTCTTTTAAAATATACTTTTTTCTCTTCTTTTCTGGTGGTTCTCCATTTAAATATTTTTCAATTTCAGTATCATTTATTGTACTTTCCTTAATCAATTCACTTATTAAATGATAAAATCCAGGTGACTTTTTATTAATTATTTGATTTATGTGGTGATGCCAGGACTCCGCTGAGTTTTGAGTTCTTGGTATATTATTATTATTCACAACATAACAACTCCAGAACTCGGGATTATATTTAGGTTGAGAAGATATTGTGCCACTTATGTAGTTCTCTTCAAACCAATAATATATTGTTTTACTATCTTCATCTTGTAAATGTGAAAGAAGTTCATTGAAATATATGGGAATGTCCTCAGGAGTCAAATAGCTCAGTCCTAGGAGACATTTCATATCAATATTAAAATTTTGATTTGTCGAATATTTATTTACCAAGCCAGTGCTCTGTATTTTTCTATAAATTATTTGGCCAAGATGAAAAAGACAACCATGTAAAAGGACATTTTCGAAGTTTGCCCGTAGACTTAAAATAGCAGCCTTTTCAAAATCTAAAATGCACACTTTAGGAGTCATATCCAGATTATTTTCTGTGCCATACTCGGTGATTAATTCGAACATAATTTGATATGACCTCTTATCTTTGTTAGAACATAAGCAAAATAACAATGGAAAAGTTTTGTTCTCATCATTTATATTACCATGTATAGTGTACAGTTGGTGAAATATTGATGGAGTAATCTTAAACGTACCATCCATGATCCAGTATTTAGCAGAACTCAACAAGCCCATCATTTTTAAACAAGACAATAAAATTATTCTCTTGTTCGTATCGTAAATATTATCTTTTATTATAAAATTATTATCGAATAATTTCGTATATTTTTCATCAATTTGAAAATTAATATCTGATGGCTCCGAAGGAAAATCACTTTTTCTCTTAGTTCTATAAATTAGTTGCTTAAGGGCCGATTTGGTAGGCAAATATTCGCGAACATCGGATGATGTACTGGCTAAATTGTCTTGTAATATCTGACATGCCTTTTTACCGGTATTGACTTCTTGTTTTATAGTATCACAAATATCGGCAATTTTTTTTCGCATCGGATTTGCTTCGTGATTATGTGGTCCTGGTTGCTTAACCACAACATGAGTTTCGCTATTGTTCCCATCTATTGTTGCTATGACGGAGGAATTACATTTATATATATTATCGTAACGTGTTTCGCAAAGCCAATAGAAACGATTGTCCTTCACCCTGTTTTTATCATATGTGTATCCGTTAATGTACAGCTTTAATGCACCTTTTTTAGACTTAAAAAACTGACAAAACAATAATTGTTGAGACATTTTTAACAAGATACTAATTGTCAATACGCTATAAGTAAGTACCTACGCTAAAAGCAAGGTAAATTTATTAATATAGAACTGACCGCAACATTTTTATCGTCAACCCGCGAATGCAGCGTTCGATGAAACGTTACTGCGATTAAAAGTAATATAATGTGTACCGTTAAACATTGAAACATGTTTCTATAAATAGTTTCATCGATAACTTAATAGTTCATATGAAATGTTAGTTCGATAGATCGTTATTCGGGTAACCAAAACAACTTTGAAACATATTTTTTATGAAAGTTTGTTCGATATTATGAAACAGCGATGATGAGTTATTCGATTATTCAAGAAAAATAGATATTAAAAATCGTGGAATAGTTTTCTGTAAAGTGAAATTCGATGACAAAAAAATCTGTATATTGATAGGTACCCCATGACTAGCAAAATAAGATCTGGAAGAAACAACATCACAAATAACAAACTGAACTTTAAAACCACAGTCTTTCGATAACCATATTAAAAACAAATTACACAGAGAGAACATTCCCATTTTAATTTACAAAAAGAGGTCTGTAATAAAACTCCAAGCCGTTGGAAAACGCTATGTCAGCCATCCTTGGAAACATTGGCAAGTCCGTAATTTTTCCGATTCCATTTTTTATTAAAATGAAGTTATCTGGCTTGGAGAGCGGCGGTGATAATTTTATATTCAGGGGTTATGGGAGACGACAGGCGCCTGTCTAGTGTTAAAATCATAACGTTAAAATTGAGACTTCATTTTTCATGCTTTCTGTTTTTAGGGAAAATAATTAATTCATCAAGCCGCAAGAATTTTATAAGGTAGGGAGATAGATTACACTGGATAAGCCTCTCTACATGAATAAGTAACATAACAACAAATATGCTCAAGAAGGGGAGAATCATTGCTAATTACTATGAACTGAATTTATTGTTCATCATTTCTTGGACAACTTGTAGAGCTATGAAATTTGGCAAGTAATATATCTATAGTCTTATACCACAGGTACAGGAAAAACTCTGAAAACTATACATTTGTAATTATGTCATAAAAATACAGTCTTAATTTAAAGTACAGTCGAACCAACTGAATCATGACCCACTTGGCCGATCATTCCTTTAGAATCATAAATTTAGTTAGGTTTTCTTCGCTATCATGCGTGTTGCATTTAGTACGTTTTAAATATGAATAAAAATGCGTCATTACGGGTCACAGATCTATGCAATTTTAATCTTTCTTATCACTGCACTAAAGTCTCAATTCCAATTTTAAATAAGATGTCGTTCATAATCTAAACTCTTTTCACTACTGAGAAAAAGGAATAACTATAATACTTTTAAAAATAAAATAACGTTATGTGTCAGATGTCAAGTAGTAGTTTGAACAAATTTTAAAAAGCCATATTTATTTGACACTGTCAGTGTCTAACAAATTAATAACAGGTTCGTTACTTAGAAATGTACGTTCCAGCGAATTTCATCCTACTTTGTATAGAGTGACTGTAGGAAAATGATCTTAAGGTGGGTCATGATTCAATTTGGTCGACTGTACATAATCAATCATCGAGGTTTGCCTTTATCTCGGGAACACGTGGAGGTATCGTGTTCAAATTAAAACCATATAATCAAGTCTACAGTCCCTTGAAGCTGCTTCTTCATTTTGCAAGCACTTCAACACTCAAAGTACAGTACAGTAAACAGATGACCTCATTTCTTTTTAAACAATACGCTAGAAAATAAAGAAAAAAAGGAATAAAGATAAAACTGATTATAGAGTCTTGTTTGCACTTCACAACTCTGAACTTCAACACTCTGAGACAGACTGTCTCAAAATCAACGATAGCCCCTATAGACGAAAGTCTGTAGCTCAGGCACTTGCGCTCATACTTACTTGAAACATTCTGAGATTGCATGTCCGTGAGAGATGTAATCTCAGAATATTCGTATATGGGTTGTTGATTATTAAGCGTAACAGTAATGTATTCCTTGTTGTGTCAAAGCGGTAATGGTCCGGCACATAAACAGTGAGCTGGTGAGCCCTATGCTTTTTAGGCTTTACCAAAAATTTCAGTTGCAAAAAGTTAATTGAATTCAAAATTGCCAGCGCTACTAGTTCCAGTAATCATCGGCGCCCATTTTGAAAGTGGCGATGAAACAAAATGGCGTATTAAAATGTTACAAAGTTCGCCGAGTTAACACGAGAATGAAATTTAAGCCTCTGAATACAAATCGGGAGTTCGATTAATTATCACTAATAGGATAAAGGCGTTCGATGGCGCGGAAACCAACCGAAAACTGAGCCAAATTAAAGAGTTCAGTGCAACCTTCCATTGTATACAACTTGATTACTTTCAAAAAGGGTTGGATTATCTCTAGCGGATTAGTTGGGAGTTAGCTAGACACTTAACCACATATATAGCTAGAATAAATAAATATTAAAATAAATAAAAATGATAGATATGTATGCTTGTAGTTCCCGCTCACGAATGAGTCTACCCCATTTTTAACCGACTTCAATAAAAGAGGAGATTCTCAATTCGACGGTATGTTTTTTTATGTGTGTTACCTTAAAACTTTTTACTGGGTGTACCGATTTTGATGATTCTTTTTATTCGGAAGTTGGTGCTTGTCATGTGGTCCCATTTAAATTTGATCGAAATCTGACGAGTAGTTTTTGAGTTATCCCTAACAATGTCTATTTAATTGACATCGACCATCTCTCATTTTTTTACTTGTTTGTCTAAAAGATCTCGAGATAGTTTCCTGAAAATTTCTATACTCACAACACTAAAAAGCAAAAAATACATAATTTAAAAAGCCGCCTTCAAATTATTAACGAATTTTTATTGAAAATTTATTGAAAATTCAGTTACAGTTAACTTGTTACAGTGTTTTAGTTTTGGTAATATTATGAGAATGCCGTAAACAATATTTAGAACTTCTGCTTTCTAAACGAGGACTAGTCCTGTATCTTAGTCGTCAGCAATTCCTCCTACTATTACAGAGAGCGGAGACCGGAGCGCGACTCCGCATGTCGTCAAGTCCCCCGTGTCTCCCTCGTGCCTTCCCCTCCTCACCGCTCACATCCATCACTTGGTAAACCACGCTGGCTGCACTGCTGAAGTCACGGACGAAGCTGCAGGACGCCGCTTTGCAGCGATGTCATATTCACCGAGAAGCTGCCCAGGTTATGGGCCAACGCCCGACAAAAGGGAATGATGAAGACCACGTGATTGATAAACGACAAAGCCAAGAACATTTAATCACTCCGTAAAACAGAAACTAAATCGAAATGAACATGCACCGACCAGATCAGGAAAGGGCCTAATGCTGGATGATGCTCAGATAGGCAGTGCCGACAATAAACTACGGAAAAATTCGAGCTGCCATTGTGTCATACCTTTTTTATCGCATATTTCTTTATAGTTTTTAAAGTCGACGACAATACCGTGGTTTATTAATCTAAATTAATTACAAAAACCTTAGCTACAAATATAATATTCATAACTATACAGAAGCATGCCCTGTTTTCATATTCTATGATGGGCGGCCGGACGCGTGGAACCGTTAAATGAATGAACTTTTTAACTTAAGGTCTCTAAGTTTAATACCAACTTTGAGGCTCTGCCGAAATGATGAACAGCATCCTTACTTTTAATGACTTTTTGCTAATATTCCGTTACGGTGCTCGCGCCGGAAAAAAGTTTGGCGACCCCTGAATGCCGTGGTTCGATATTTAAATAGATGCTTTCTTTGAATGAGGCCGTAATAAAAAGTTTGAGTTGTCTATGACGCGGATTTTGCCTTTTTACGGGGAGCTACACGACTTTTTCGGTGTTATTGCCGTTAAAATTTATGATTACGATTATTAGTTACCTTAAGATTGTTACTCAGCAGTTGTTGTTTTACTACTTTTAATTTCATTTTATTCTCTACTAGAAAGTATTTGAAAATGTAATTAAAATTGTACAATACTCTGTTTGCATGTATTAAGCATTGTTGACGCCGCCGTGGTGGAGTGGTCAGTAACGCTGCCTACACATCGGGTGGTCCGGATTCGAGTCCTGGTAGTGGCAAATGTTAGTGTGATGAACACGAGCATTTGTTCATGAGTCATGGTTGTTTATGTATTTATTTAAGTTTATTTATAAAAATATCTAGATTATCTATTAAGTATATTTATCCGTTATCTAGTATCCATAACACATGTTCTTAAAGATACTTAATTTGGGCTAGATAATTGGTATGAGCGTAGAAATATATTATTATTATTCCCTTTATTTCTTTTAAAACACATACAAAATTATGCTTCTAAATATTAATTTTTTCCAATGTATAACATTAAAATATATAACATTTAAAAATATAAAAATGCAGTTCCCCATCGGTAGCAAGATCAGGGTCCCGGCTACCGGTGGTCAAGAATCCATCATTATTATTATTGTATTTATAAGTGAAACTATATATTATATTATATTGTGTATAAGCTGTCATCGTTACACTAAATAACAAGGAAGAGAAAAGACAGAATTATATGTTTCTCCCGAGTTCTTGTTGCGAAAACACGTTGAGACTCCATTTTAAAGTCAATCTACCGTACAATTGTCGGTTACTTTAAGTTCATTTTCACTTGATATTGGCGCAATACGTAATCTTTATGTGTCGCGATCGCCATTAGCGTAGAAGAAGAAGAAGAAGACAGAATTATGCCATAAACATAAAATACTAAATGGAATGTATGTGGCTGTTTGGTTGGCGTTCTCTTTAGGAATATAATGTAAGTGTTATACATACTATTGCGATTGTAGTGAATTAAATAAATCCAAATCATGACCATAATAATTTCAGTCAAAATGTACATCCGTAGATCACTGGCGATCTTTTAATTAAATTTTTAATACTACCTTTTATTTTTAATAAATATTAATATTTATGAACAAAAAGCTATCTAAAAGACACCTTGCGATAGCTAGCTTCCAATGGCCGCGAACTAAGTAAAATAAAAACGTACAAAGGAACGGTAAATAAGTCAAAATCCGAATAGGCAAGCAAACGTGTACGCAGAGTACTTAATTTCTAATGCCTATTCCTAAAAATATGTCTACTCTGCTAATTACATTAAAATACAAGAGCTTAACATAATTTATTTATTTAATGAGCACGTGCACGTTTCCAAACTTAAATAACACTACAACTACCCGCACGGTCGCATGGCACGTCTATTTGTTGTCATTAGCATATCAACCGCCGCGCGGGACGGCTGGCTAGAGCGCGCCCGTCCGAACAAAGAGATTTTCATATTTAATTTTCTGTTTAGTATAATTGCCAACATATTTTCTCTTCTCGCCAGCGTTTTGAAGCTTATTTGCATATGTGAGCTTACACCGCTCCTGTTTGTTTTAAACTAGAATATTTTAATAAAACTTCTGGTGTTTTCTTTTGTTTATTCCATAGCGTGAAGTTTCGACACACTAAAATGGGATTTAAATTTTATGCTAACTAATTACTAACTAGTTACATTTCCATTAATTGTCGAATAAGAAATAACAGCCGAATACAATAAATCTCACTTAGGAATATAACTCAAAAAATAGTCGAGTGACATTTTAAAATAAATAGTGATATATATTGGAGTAATTCAATACAATATTCTTACAAATTAGATAAACAACAAACAAAATGAATTTCTATTCCTAATCCAACGAAAATGTATTTTGCTGTGTGCATATTTATAGGTACCTAAGTAAAACTTGAAGATAGCTTCCAATAAATAACGTCAACTTCATACTGTTATAAAATATTACAGGAAAAGCGCAAGTAGTTTACAAACATGTCGCAGTTCAAACGAAACTTTCGTAATGAATGCTGCAACAGATAGAATACACAGAACAATATTGTCGGTATGGTGAATCTTAAAGCGAGTTCTCTTGGAAAAGGAAATTAAACTGTTTGAGTTTACATTTACTTTTTGTCGCAATTCAGACACAAACCCATTGTGATACTGAGGTCGGATCATTGTACAATGTCGAGAGTGTTCAAAACAGTAGTATTGGTCATGTACAGTGCAATATCAGTACTTTTCATTAGATCCCTCTTTGTGGACAGAAATGTGGAAGTTATTGAAATAGAGTACTTGTTCAGGCGACCGTCAGCAACTTTGGAAAAGGAATTGAGACTCCAGAAACGAGTTGTATCCTTATTTGCTATGAAAAAGAAGTTAGAAAGATTGCCCACAGATTACAAGTACATATTGAAGTGGACGAAGGCATTTTCGCACTACGACGGTTTAATTTACAAGAATGGTCAGCAGCCTTTTTTGGATGGAAACTGTACGTACAAAAACTGTTACATAACTAATGACAAGGGTTTGTTGACTGATGTAACTTTCTTCGACGCTATTTTATTTGATGTAGAGAATAATTGGGACCCTCATCCACTAGAAAGATCCCAGTACCAGAGATTTATATTCATGGCTGCAGAATCAGCTGATAATTTTCCAGTTTGCTCGAAATTATTCGAGGATTATTACAATATGACATGGACTTATAAACTAGATTCGGACATTCGTAACACTTACTTTAATATCCTTGATAAGAACAATGCCATTGTTGGTCCCAAAATGGAGATGAATTGGATTGACCCAATGGGTCCAACACCTAAACATATGAATGATAAGTTAAATAGAAAAAATAAAACTGCGGCATGGTTCGTTTCAAACTGCAAGGCTAAGAGCAATAGACGTGTTATTGCAAATAACATAATTAAGGCTTTACACAAATATAATTTGACTGTAGATGTTTACGGGTACTGTGGCCCAATGTTATGTCCTCGTAACCAGCTGAAGGAATGCCTAAAAATTTTACAAGAGGAATATTATTTTTATTTCTCTTTTGAGAATTCTTTAGCAGAAGACTACGTCACAGAAAAACTGTTGCATGCAGTCATGCACTACACGGTACCTATTGTTTATGGTGGAGCTAATTATTCAAGGTAATCTCAATTTCATTATTTTCTGTATAAATGAAAGAACTTATGACACAACTGATGCATTGTAAATTACTCTATCTGGGAATCCCATCTTTTTTGTTTTAAAAAACCTAAATATTTTTTGAGGTTCCAAATACAAGTACTACGTTTATTCCAAATATTTAGGTTGGCACCGATCTCAAAAATATATTTCGATTTTTTTAAACATAAAAAGTTTTATTTCTGCGTTTATAGGTTTTACGGTGTTTTCTTTTTTATTTAAAATTAATTTATTTTATTCTTTTTAGTGTTTTCAGTATAGAATTTTTCAGGAAACTATCTCGACAAACAAGTATTAAAATGATAACGATATAATCGATGTCAATTAAATAGGTTTTATTAGGGATTGCTCAAAAACTACTTCGTCAGATATCGATTAAATTTAAATGGGACCACATTAAAAGCACCAGTGTTCCAACGTTAAAAGAATATTTTGAATCGGTACAACCAGTAAAGAGTTACGGGGTAACAGACATACGACTGTATGTCAAACAGTCAAAAAACATTACAGTCAAAAAATATACAGTCAAATTGAGAACTTCCTCCCATTTTTTGAAGTCGGTTAAAAAAGAAAGAAGTAGTTGATAGATTCTAAGCTGGGAATGGTTGCAAGAGTCCGCTTCTTTATCTTACTGCATACGCTAATAGATATGACGTTCTAAATTTTTCAGATTCCTTCCTCCTGGTTCCTACATAAATGCCGGTGAATTAGACGCTGCATCTGTTGCTACGCTTATGAATACAGCCATTAAAGACCCAAAAACATATGAAAGCTATTTCAAGTAAGTAGCAATGGTATTTTAAGTATATTTTTCATTCACTTGCGGTTGACACTGTTGGTTTCACATCTTCCTTCAAACTTCTTTTACTGTATAGTACCTTAGTACCATTGCTTTGTAAAATAATAAATACATAATTGTGAAACTGTTAGTTGACTATGTTATGTGAAAAAAAAAGTATTTATAGACAAAAAAAAGTATCTTAATTTTTTTAAACGTGTATCGTTGAGTGGTTTGTTATGAATTGTGGCAGTTTTTTAAGACTTACAGAAAACACTAACTTTTTAAACTATTTACTATCGAAGGAGAAGTCTTGTGTGATTTACTACGAGGGCGGTACACATTTTTACTTCTAATTAATTAGAGTATTTTTCTCTAACGGACGTAGGTCAACCATGACTGTAGGCAGATACATGCACATTGTCTCTGTGTCTATGTGGGTGTGCTCAGCGGCACTGACGCAGATAGAGACAATAGCTGCCATTCCTGCCACGTTCAATCTCGCGCTGTTATTTTTTGCCAGTTTCTTTAATCACATTATTCTTAGATGGATAATTGTATGACACATGCTATTAATAGGATTTTTTTTGTGTTATGATATTGTGTTAATAGCTAATGTATTAGGTATTGGATTTATGTTTTGGTATGCCACACATTGTATTCTTATAGTATTCGTATATTTATTAACCAGTTAATCATAAATGTATGCTTAGCACCTAAATTGTAAGGAATCTATCTAACATTAACATTAATTGAATTGTGACTTAGTTCAGATCTGTAAGTGGAGTTAATGCTACGGCCTCCAAGTGAATCCTAATAAAACACAAGTCATTGTTATTGGTAGCAGTCGAATGACTTCCAGAATTAACTGGGCTATAGTGCCTAAGGTTGTCTTCGATGGAACTCACATTCCTTTCAGTAAAACGGTGAAGAACTTGGGACTATACTTCGATGTTAATTTGTCTTGGAATCCACAATTACAAGAACTCAGTAGAAAAGTCTTTGCTTCGGCGGGTTCTCTTAGGAGACTTCGCCATTTTCTTCCCATTACTACTAAAATTGCACTCGCACAATCTCTCCTCCTTCCAATCCTTGATTATGCTGACTCCAGTTTCACCAATATAACCGAAGAACAACTGAATAAACTTGAGCAACTCCAAAACTTCTGCATACGGTTTATATATTATTTGGCTTACGCAAATATGACCATGTTTCTGAATTTCGTACTAAACTCAAGTGGTTGCCCATTCGCCTTCGCCGGGATGCACATATTGTTTCCCTTCTTTATACTGTCCTGTTTCATCCCAACACTCCTTTTTACCTAAAAGAACGATTTAAGTTTGTCAATGACACGCACTCACGAGTTTTAAGATCGTCGGAGAATTTGAGACTTGAGACACCAGCAAACTTCACTAGGTTCTATAACATGTCTTTTACCGTGCAGGCTGTTCTACTGTGGAACTCATTGCCTGTCCACATACGGCAAGCACAATCCTTGAACACCTTTAAAAAACTGGTGCAAAAGTACTACTTATCACTGTAATATTCAATCATTGTCTTATTTTACGAACCTATATGTATTTGAACTTATGTATGTATGTATTATATTTTAACTTATGTATGTATTTACACATATTTATTTAGTATGTATAGCATGTATTACGCCTAATGTACTTTATATTTATGTTGACATGTATTTTATTTATCTTTATGGAAAGTACTGTATATGTATGTTTATTATTTTTATTTTATTACATTGAATTAATTAAATCATTATTCAATAAAATGATACATCGCCATCTTCCCATGAATCTATATATTTCACAAATCCTGTCCATCCTAAGGTTACCTGGAAGAAATCGCTTTTTGTGATAAGGTCGCCCTTTGTACAATCTTTCACAATTGTGTTTTCGTATGTCTATGTAAAACTTGGTTGATGTACAATAAAGCTATATTCTATTCTATTCTAACACAAAATGGTGGTGGGTATTAAAGGTTAAATTAATTAGTTCATTAATATGATTAATTTAATTTATATAGAAAATCTTTTATAAGATAAATTGTTATTATAAATGAGCCAAATGCGTGGGAGTAATAACTGCCCAAAATTTACGCATGTAAAATTGTAATTTGAATTTTCTTATTATTATCTATTGACCTGTAATGATGTTTTGAAATCATTACCAAATTGTAAGCTGTGGAGTTTCTTTCGCCATTTCTTCTCCATATCAGCATAATAATAATTATTTTGTCCCGAAATGGTGGTAGGGTTTTGACGATTTAAAAGTACAGTCAACAGTACGTCGGGCTATACAAAACTGTCAAATTTCTCCAAACGATTTTCAACCTAAGGCTAGTCAGTATAAAGTGCATAATGTATTGGGATAATTTGACAGTTTGTGGTAACCCAACGTGCTGTTGTCTGTACTTAGCAAAGTCCATTTAAATAAAGATATTTTTATTTCATTTCATTACATGTTCTCTTATCGAAAAGAAAACTGACGCGTGATAGGCCACGCTTAAAAATTTCCCGTGTAAAAGAAGCGTGGGGCAGACTAGCCGGTCGTTCTTTGCTACCTAGAAAAGACTATAAAAACAGGTTCATTGTAACACACTCACCGGTGGCCGGTCTTTCTTAATCGGCGCTCAGTCGTAGTCTAGCGCTTGCCGAAAGAGGTACTCGTGTACCTTTGTAATAATACGTAAAAAACCGTAATGGACGATGATGTACTCATGCCCCTTTTTTAAAGTTTGTAAAAAAGGACATCCTGCATATCCCATAAAAACGGGAATTTTTTAATATGTAAAATAAGAGATCCTGTCGATCCCGCCATTTTTCGCCACTCTGCAAAGAGTCCACGCAGGAACACAGCTACCGGCGTACTGAATGTAGCAAAATTGCCAAGGGGCGAGGTCCCGTTGCTTGCTTACCGGGCGTTCTTTCTGTTTCACACCGGTAGGTGTGTGGTGCGTAGTACATTTTGTATTGCATTCTTGCCTTTCGGTTTTATGGTCTTTTCTAGGTAGCAAAGAACGAACGGCTAGTGTCACGCGAAGCCTTCAAAAACGGTATTGCCCGCACGCGCCGCGCTCTTTCCTTTCCTATCCGACATCCTGTACATGCACGCACTTTCCCGTGCAAGTTGCTCTTTCACGCACTATAGAGGGTACGTGTAAAGGCCGGTAATGTCCACGTCTATCTACGCGCCGCTAGTCCAAGCCGATTTAAAAGAAACTACTTTCAGAATGTGCGTTACTTCTACTACTCGTTGTATAGAATTGTTTGTTTCAGATGGCACAACCATTATTCGTATATTGAAGCAGGTGAAAAATCACATGTTTGCAAGCTCTGTGAATTCATGAACTCTCCACCAACCTTTACAGCCAAAAAAGGTTTTCAGCAATGGTGGAACAAAGATTATAAAACTGCTTGTGAAAAGAACTTTCGAGGAAATACATGAATTTATGATTAAAATACAATGATGAAGTTATCATAAAATAAACATACTCTTCCGTATCCATTTTTTTAATACTCTTTAAGTAAAAAAAGAAATAAAACACTGTACTTTATACACACCTGACTAATGGTCTATCCACAGAACAGATAAAAGAGGTTAGAAGTCGTATCAAGCCATGTTAATACCAGAGCCAGTGTCGCCACACGCGACATAATATTTTTTCAATTTAACAGTATATTTGTACTTACAGGTGAAAAGAAATGTCTCCATTAGTAAGATTATGAGTCTTACTTTGCTTCTTGCCAGTTAAAATAGCACAAGACGGTGTTTTAGATTTATTTTTTAAATATTTTTCCTCTTCGAATGTTTACGAAAAGGAGTGTTTACTCATAACTAGCAGCGCGCGCGCCCTGCCTTCTTACGACTTCTAACCACTTTTATTTGTTCTGTGGGTCTATCCATACGCCCGTACCTGGCAGGTGTACAGGCCGTGTCGGGCGGACGCTCGGACTATGAAGCTCCGTTGACACCCGGACCCAGACGGTGTTTGAATGAGTTCATATAAAAAGACGTAATAATATTTTTCATGACCACTGACGAACACGACCCGTCCACATCCCGGGCACGTCTATGTATATGTAGCTTTATGCTGTTGGTTGCAGATGAACTTCATTGAGTCACCTGGAATTTTAAGGCTCTTGGTATCTCCTCTGTCCTGTAAGGCAAAGTTGTCTAGAGGATTTCTAGTCTACGAGCATCTCCCACAGTGGAGTCTCTTTGCCGTGCCTTTGGCGTTCGAACCGGAAGGGACCGGAACGCCTGAGGGTGCCTCTATGGGCTCAGACTTGGTCTTAGGCGTGCCGTGTCATGGAGGGATAGGTGAAAATAACCCCGGTACATCGTCTGTATCGGTACCAGTTCCGTAGCAGCAGTACTACTCTAACATCAATGCGAGAGCTGATATGAACTAGAAAGATGCCAATAAGGCTGGATGTATTTTGCATGGAAATGTAATCGTGCTTTCGCGTTCTGAGGCCAAACACTGTACGGGATACGTACATGTTTAAATTTTTTATTACCGTTAGAACAAGGCACGGATCTGGTGAAATATAATGATGAGAGTATCTGAGATAATGCTAGACTCCCTGATTTCATTAGTAAATAAAATATTATAAGACTGGTTCAGGAGTTCTGGAACCAATTTCTTTGCGATAGTTACTAAGATTACTTTTAAATCAAAACAAACTAAAAACGGAGAAATAAAAATCTAAATGTTTTTTTGAGGTCGGCCCCAAATACAAGTGTCAACGTTTATTTCAAACATGAGGTTGGCACCGACCTCCAAAAAACATTTAGATTTTTATAAACAAAATTTTTATTTCTCAGTTTTTATTTTTGAAGGCTGTTTTTTTTAAATAAAAATATTTTATTTTTTACTAGGTATTTAGTGTTCTAAGTATAGAAATTTTCAGGAAACTATCTCGAGATCTTTTAGACATACCAGTGATAAGATGACGATATCATCGATGTCAATTATTAATAAGCCAATATTGGGGATAACTCAAAAACTACTCGTCAGATGTCGCTCAAATTTAAATGGGGCCACATGACAAGCACCAGCTTCCAAAGATTGAAAGAATCTTCAAAATCGGTACACCCAGTAAAGATTTATGAGGTAACAAACAAAACAAACACACTACAGAGGTGGTTAAAACACTAGATACTTTAACCACCTCTGTAGTGACTTGGCTCAGCCACCGAATTGCCCAGGGGAGTACAAGTTTGTGCTCATATTAGTTGGTGAAGGGGCTTATATGACGGCCGTCTGGCTAACTACCAGTCCACTATCTTATCGAAGTATACCATAACAGTAGTGTTTACAGCAATATAATGGTTCAAAGTCACAACCAACTTTACAAACTAAATTCAAAGCAAATGAGCAATGTCAATATGGACACTACGTATGGACATATTTATTGGGCAGTCTTCCACTGTTTCTCAAGAACATTTTGTCACTAATGCAATTAACGTAAATTATGTTTTTCAATTTGATTTAACTATTTTTTTATGCTGGGTGTAAAAGACATGAACACTCAAACGAGAACCATGTACTCTATACATCAAAATAAGACATATTTCAAAAAAATATTGCTGGGAAATGATTTAAATTTTTTGCAATGTAAACGGCTCAACTCGCACGCAACTCGCAAAACCGCGATATTTTTGCTTGACGGCGGCTCCGGTCGTTAGTGTCCGTGCCCATCGAGTTAGCTACATTGAACGCTAACGTTTTGAAGCCATTTTTTGTTATAAAATACTAAAAAAATTATAATGTTTCTTTGGACAATAATTAACAAATAACGTATAGAATAATACGTTTTCATAAATAAAAAGAAAATAAAATTTATGACTTTGACCTTCAATAAAATCGCAACTATCAATTTCCCAGATATAGTCTATAGAAAAAAAAAGGCTATGATGGTGAGCAGAATACATGGTTTTCGTTTGACTGTTCATGTCTTTTACATCCTGTATATTGTTTTTTTTAATGCTATAAGTAGTAATTATTAATTGGCTACGTTATTATAAGCTTTCGTGTAACACCTGTAATTAAGTTAGCACTTAGCATTTTATTTAATGTACTTACTTAAATGTATTATTATTAGTGTACATCTTGTTGGTGTTAGTAAATAAATAAATTATTGCGTTCCGGCAGATGATGCTAAGATAGCCAGTGCCTTAGTGGATAAAGGTTCCGGGTGAATCGCGCTTCCTTCTTCGGCTTTATAATCACACCAGATGAAATGAAGACCAGCTTTCTCTTTTAAAAAATCCTCGTCCAAGTGTTCAGACTACATTAGTATTTCCATTGATTTCGTAATTGAATTAGGACCACGAGTGCGCCTTATCGGGTCTGTCGCGGAGCAATCCTCTTAACGCTCGTTACACTGCCCACTCATTATTCAAGCTTCAAATTTGAACGAGATAATTCCAATTAGACATTCACCGCCATCGGACTGTGGGGGTCCGTGAATTATACATTCAGAAGTATGAAATTTAATTCGGCGTTTTTAGGAAAATCCTCACACCTTGAGGTCAGTTGACGTGGGAAACTTGGCATCTTTCAAAGTAACCCTACTTCGTTGAAATATTGAAAGATGCCAAGTTTACAAGGTTAGATACCTACCCAGGTATCTACTGTAAATACTGTGAATATTTATAAGTCACTGTATTTGTGGTTTGCCTAAAGATCTCAGATACGAAAGTCCCCAGTTCCATCGTCAGGTTTACAATTATGAGGACAAATTAACAAAAGCAAACTTTGCTCCTAGGATTTAAAAGTTTTGCAGGCATCCAAGTAATAACGTCCAGAGAAATGCCAATAGACATGGAGTTCTCATCCTAAGCTGCTAATATGAAAGAGTTAGCAATCCGCTTCGCGAGGACCGAAACTTTTGTCCCGATATTATCCTTGGGTATAGAACCTGTTACCTCTCGGTCAGAGACCACTAACTGTGGATTTAGATAACTTCTTATGTCAACATTATTTTTTAACATATTTCCACTACACAATATTGCAGCGGTATAACTTAAATTTTATTAAAATATATTAAGTTTATTTTATTCACCAACTTTATAGATAAAAAATGTATCTCTTAAATATTTATAATTCAACTACTAATTTCGCCAGCTACAACCAAACTTAACAAACTTAATTAAAACTTTCTGTGCTTACAAAACATTATCAAATATTTATAAACGAATTTTTACTTAATACTTAGAAGTACCTAAATAATGTAGTTTCATAATTATGTAATTAAATTTATTTAAAAAAATCGGGAGTGGTCTCTCCTTGACTTTCTCGTATACCGGAAACGACTCAAAGGTTGATAGAAACCTTATATTATTTTGATGTCGTACACGCATGTTAAATTTGGTTGCAATAAGTTAAAGCATGCTCGAGTTATCGTGCTAACGCACAGACACAACACAGGCACAGACACACACAGACATAATTCCAAATAAAATCTTTTTGGACTCAGGGAGGTCCAAAACGTGTAAATCCGTCAAAATCTCGAGGTCGAATTTTTTGACGATTACAAGACTTCCTCTATACTACGTAAGGGAAAGTAAAAAAATCTATATTGGAAAATATGAACTAAAATTGTTTATGTTTTTAACACAAACTAGCAAGTATCTTACTTATGCAATATAAGCACATATTTAATAGTAGTGATTAAGTAACTAATAAACTAACTAGTTAATGAGGTTTTTAATAAGTTCTCGTAAGATCCACATTGGCTTATGATTAATATACTTAGCGTAGCCAAATATTTTCCAAGTACCGCAGTAAATATTTTATGTGCATACTAATTAATAGTCTATCAAATCAAAAGAACACATTATATGATGATTGTAAAAGGTGTTAATGTTAAGATAACGGCTATTGAGAAGTATTGATGAAGATTAAATTACGCCGATCCCAAATTAAAAGGGAACAGGGCGGGCAAAATATGATTAAAACAGTCATCAACAAGTCTATAAAATTCATTGTAACTTACATTGCTTTTATGTATGCACATTGTGTCTGTGTGTGTCATTGCCAATTTAAGGTCGTGACACACTTATCCACTCGGAAGTAGATGTAACCGTGCTCATTGCTCAATACTGAACAGTAGATCTTAATGTTATTTTAGTGTCAACTCTTTTTGTCAGTTTTTGTGTGTTAACATTAGCAGCACTCTCTCATTTTACAACCCCTGTATGGGTTCTTGCGATTCCTTCAATTTTTAGATAATGTTTTGAAATAGTTAATTTACACTGAACATGCAAGTGGTACTTCGAGCCGGATATGAACTACTTACATGTTCAGTAAATGAAACATGCAGAATTATATTAAATGCTGTATACTAACTATTTTTGGAACCCATACAAGGGCTGTAACGAGAGGGAGAGTGTTGCCAATGTCAACACACAAAAGCTAACAAAAAGTGTTGCCACAAAAACAGCATAAAAATCTACTGTTCAGTATATAACAAACCGTATCTCCTTTCGCCTCGCCGTCCACCAAGCGTCAACTTAACATAAGCACGACAAACGACATATAACTTTGCTCGACAAATTGTGGCAAATTATATAAAAAACGGAAACCAAGAAAAAAAATCTGTCCTGATCAAGTGCTGAAATGGAAATTGATCATGAAATGATTTTCGTTTTCTTTTAACTGACAACATTTCAAAAAAAGAAGTTATGATAATTACGAAACCATTTGGAGCTTCCGTCATCTAGAGCACTAAGTATATATTTTTATCAGAATTTATTATTTGCTAAATTGTGAGAATTAAAAAAAACTAAGCATACCAAAAGTGGAGAGTGTAGGATTACTCACAAAAAATGTCTTTGCCATGTTTCTTTATTTTATTTATTTACTTAACCCGTAGATTGAGAATAGAGTATATATAAGTCATCAGCGTACACCTAAGCGAGATAGCAATGTATCTACATACTATACCTATAGCTACAACAATAGACTAAGTATTGGCTTTTGCAGCCAATTATACAACAATTCACCATTACTACAAACGAAATCACACAAAATACTGCGCATTAGAATGATTAGATTGTCAAAACTGACATAAATTCACTTAAAATGATGAGAAATATCAAAGCACAAACATAAAAATCCGATACGCAAACAGAGACAAAAAAAAATGTTTTGTCCTGCTCTCCTGTATATATCAGACATATAAGCTTTCTTACTCTAATAATTATTATTCTTTAGTAGCTCATCTATACTTTATTCCGGCGCGCTCCTGCACGCCCTCCGCCGTGCTCACCAGCTGCGCCGCCAGGCTCTCCAGCGACAGCGACGTCAGGTTCGTCTCCAGCTGGAACACGCACACCACTCTATTACTCATCGCTTTATCTTCCCTGATCCAAAACAATAGGATGTATAAATACGGTCGACTCTTCTAAATCCAGATTTCCAAGTGGAGAAGATACGAGGTGCGTTTTAAGCAATCAATAAAATTTCAATATTTACACAATTAGATACGGTTGAGCAGAGGAATGACGAGAAGTCGCGGAGCGAAATGACAACGAGAAGAGATGTGCTGAATATAAATGCGGTGTTGTCAAAAGTGACACTTGACAACTAAGGAGTAAACCTCTTCGCCGG
Source organism: Elophila nymphaeata (assembly GCA_955850985.1). NCBI lineage: Eukaryota > Metazoa > Arthropoda > Insecta > Lepidoptera > Crambidae > Elophila > Elophila nymphaeata. The sequence continues at coordinate 8,551,200 of OY039086.1, read as the reverse complement.
GGTCTGCTTTCCCTGACCAGTACAATCTGAACGAGCATCTTCTAAGCGACCGTGTAATATCTTAGGCGTCATCATCGCTTTCTATCAGGCGTGACTGCGGTTCTATATCACGACGCTATGCTTTGCAAAAAGTACGAAATTCTAAATCGTTTTCAGTAAAATTTAAATACAAATAAACGACGAGCAATAATAAACATCCCAATCTACGACATAACCAAACTTAACCTCAAAGCCTCAAAGATTTGACAGTCGTGTCATCTTTTTTTTAATTTTTTAGAGCCCGCGTATAATGCTACAATTGCACTTACGTCGTTTAAGAATGAGTACCTAAGTTTTGAAATTATTATTTAAAATACTTAGAATCAAAATTAAAGAAAATAAAAAATACATGTTGAGTATTTTAATGTGTATTTTCCACCCATATAATTAAAAATACTATTAAAAAAATGTAATGTTGTCAATTCTGTAAGTAAAATTCAATAGGCACGTATACCACACTAGCATCGAAGACATGAAAACAATTTGTTCAAAACTGATACGGACCCTCCGCAATCCCTGATCATTTCGGGCGGGTATTTTTTAGAAGGAATATAATTAAAATTTTCGCTGACACCTCGGAGATTAAAGCTATTACGTTTTGATGACGAGAGGTGCAGATGAAATATCCCTCGGTTACGGTGACCATGGTTACGAAATTATTCGGGACAGACTTTGTTTATGACTACCTACTACGTTACTGATGACCTTCTCAGTGTCACCGGTTTTTTGGGAAGGCAAGGACCTTTGTGGGTCCTTTGTGGTCTCTAGCTTGTAATTCAAACCGCCCATGAGAGGAACTATAACCAGCGAGCATCTCCCGGGAGGGAATCTGTTGCGAACTATAGCCTCCTTTGTGACTTATTTTGTATTTTGAATATTATTCTTGTTTATTGCTTTATAAATGTCAGTTGTCATTGTCATTATGATATAGCGAAAATAAGTAAAAGTATTTTGATCTAAGTGAGAGCCTTTTAATTGAATAACTAGAGCCATTCTCAACATTTTGGTTCCGATAATGTCGCGCCCCGAGACCCGCTTACAGACCAGAGCAAAGGAAATGCAAAAAGAACTGAACCGGACTGTAATTGCTTCGCATGAAGAGGCCGAACCGAATCAAGCTGGTGGAGAACAAGCAGTAAGCCACAGGTACACTAGAACTAGTAGCGGCAAGAGCTCGCGATCCGCCGCAAGTGTAGTTGTTGCAAAAAAGAAGGCCGAACTCGCTGCTGCCAAAAAACTCGCTGTATTAGAGAAAGCTATTATCGAGAAAGAACTTGAACTAGAGATCGCTGAACTGAGTGCTCGTGATGATAATTCTATAGTAGAGTCCCATCACACCCCTCCCCAAGAACAACGAACTGAGAATTGGGTGTACAGTCAGCATCAAAAACATCATGACGAAAAATCTGTCGAAATGAAACATTCTCATGAAGTTAGGAGAAATCGTGAATCAGACATTTTAGTACTCTCTCGCCAGCTGAAAGAGATGAACCGACCCCAAAGAGATCTTCCTATTTTCCAAGGTCATACGAACGAGTGGATACTTTTCAAATCTGCGTATGAAAAATGCAAGCGCTTTTCTACTGACGACGACGATAACCTTACACGCCTTCAACGTTGCCTTCGAGGAGATGCTCGTGAAACAGTCGCATCATTGCTGCAAGTTAATGCTCCCGCTACTGAAATCATGGAAGCCCTGGAGTTACGGTATGGTCGACCAGAGCTGATACTACATGAGGAGATAAAAGCTTTGAAAGAATTACCAAAAGTCCATGACTCGTCAGAACAGTTATGTAGATTCGCGTGCAAGGTAAAGAACTGCGTAGCTACGATTAGATCTCTGAACAGACCTGAACAACTTTTCAACACTGAGTTGGTACAAGCAGTGAAGATGAAGATACCTCACATGAAATCGGATTGGTTGAGCTATGCCAAGCAACATGAGTATGACGATTTACCAGAATTAGTCAAGCTGTCCGACTTCTTACAAGCGCAAGCATCAGCGTTATCTAAATTTTGGATACCTGAACCCTTAAAACCTAGCCGCTTTGGTAGAATAGCGCCTACTCATAAAACTTTTTGCGCTGGAGAAGATGATGATAGTTTTTTGAACCCGAACACCGAACCGAACTCGATTGGACAAGAAACTTGCTGCGTAGCCCCATACCCGCCTCCGTCGAGTCCTGAGAACAATACTGGAAACAGATCATGCCCCTACTGTCAGTCCAATGGTCACAAGAATATAAGGGAATGCGAGAAGTTTAAACTACTCTCAGTTGACGATCGCTGGAACTGGGCTAAAGAGATAAAGTACTGCTTTAAGTGCCTTAGGTCAAGACATCGTCGAGAAAATTGTCGAGCCAAGCCCTGTGGATTAAATGGTTGCCATATGTCACACCATCGACTTCTGCATGCTCCACCGCGGGATGCTCCTCATGGAACCGCTGCTACCGCTGATGATGAAGTAGAAGGAAACATGAATCTTGTTTCTGTAGAGGACCGTAACCCTGCTGTAAACACCACGGCCTGCAACTCTGCTGTGAACACCATGACCTGCAGCAAAACGAAGATGAGATGTCACGCCTTACTCCAAGTCGTACCTGTCCTAGTTCGCGGTCCTGCTGGAACTAGGAAGACTTTTGCTCTACTGGATGGTGGAAGTACGTTGACACTTCTGAAGGATGACGTCGCAAAACAGATCGGAGCGAACGGACGCGTTGAACCACTATTCTTATCCGGAGTAAACGCCACCTCCTACGAGTCAGAGTCTAGACGGATCGATATGGAAGTAATAGGACCCTCAAACGCAGTCATAGAGCTACAAGGAGTACGAACCGTGAAGAACTTGCCTCTACGTCCTCAAACTATTTCAACCCTCGAACAGTACGACCACTTACGCGACCTTCCGCTAGAAGACATTTGTTATGAACATGCCGTACCCGAACTGCTAATTGGCCAAGATAATTGGCATGCCATCGTAACGAAGGAAGTCAGATCAGGGAAGAGTACAGAGCCCGTAGCTTCCTTGACTGCTCTAGGGTGGGTGGTACATGGCTTCGCCTCGTCTGCCACGAACATAGTTAACTTCGTTGGCCACAGCAGTGAAATGGACGATCTTCGGGAACTCATCGAGAACTATTTTCGCATTGACTCACTGGGTCTCTCTCCCAAGATACTGCTGAATAAAGAAGACGAAAGGGCTGTAAAGATACTCGAATCGACAGCTAGGAGAATAGAAAATGGTAAGAGATGGGAAGTAGGCCTTCTGTGGCGTGAAGATGATCCAGTCATGCCAGAGAGCTACAACAATGCAGTTAAACGCCTACGTCTCGTGGAAAAGAAGATGGACTCCGACAAGAATTATGGGTTGAAGTATAAAGAAAATATGGACAAGTTTATAAGTAGCGGATACGCCAGCATATGTCAGCCTATTGAATCGCCTAAGAAGTTCTATCTACCACATTTTGGGGTAACAAACGTAAATAAACCCGGAAAACTGCGAATAGTACATGATGCTGCATGCAAGGTACAAGGAACGTCACTAAACGATAAGCTGCTGACTGGGCCTGACCTGCTATTATCTCTGCTAGACATCATATTTAAGTTCAGGGAAGGAAAGTACGCTCTCTCAGCTGACATAAAAGAGATGTTTTCGCAAGTGAGGGTTAGACCTGCAGATCGACCAGCACAGAGATTCTTGTGGCGTGCATTTAATAGGATTCAACCAATCACTGAGTATGAGATGAATTCGGTCATATTTGGTGCAACGTGTTCGCCAACTACTGCGATATACATAATGCGCAGGAATGCTGAAGAATATGCTACACAATTTCCGGAAGCTGTAAATGCAATAAAGACGCGATTTTATATGGATGATTACTTGCATTCATTTCACTCTGAAGAAGACGCTGTAAGATTAGTCCGGGATGTAACCTACATTAACGCTGAAGGAGGATTCGACTTAACCCAATGGATGTCAAACAGCAGAAAAGTCTTGGAATCGATAGCTGCTGAGAAAAGAGGATCTGGAGGAGTTGAGTTTGATGCCAACACGACTGTTAAAACTCTTGGGCTAAATATGGAACCCGGCCGATGATACTTTAGGCTTCAATGTTACGCTTTCCAAAATTCCAGGAGATGTTCTCAATGGCACTAAGATACCAACTAGACGTCAAGCCCTCACTGTAATTATGAGCCTATTTGATCCACTCGGCTTACTTGCACCTATCCTCATACAAGGCAAGATGCTGTTCCAAAAGGCGGTACGCAATGGATTAGACTGGGATCAAAACCTTTTTGAAGACGAAGCATCTATGTGGCGTCAATGGATTAGGAAATTAACAGCATCGTACAGTTGCCGAGTACCACGTCATTATTGCCCAAACCTACTACATTCGTCTATAGAACTACACACATTTTGTGATGCTAGCCAGAACGCTTTAGCTGCAGTATCCTATTGGAAATTTCATGGCATTGACGGTAAAATAAGTACAAGCCTCGTCGCTAGCAAGAGTAAAGTAACGCCTTTGAAACCCGTTACGATACCAAGGCTTGAATTGGAAGCAGCATTGCTTGGAGCCAAACTAGCAGACGCTATTGTGAAAGGTCACGATACTGTGAAGCCGACCAAACGTTACTTTTGGACGGATTCTACCGCTGTTGCCGCCTGGATAAGAGGTGACCCACGTAATTACAAGACCTACGTTGCTAACCGACTCGGTGCGCTAGCCGAATTATCTAAGCCGTCAGAATGGTGCTGGCTGCCGACAGCCTTGAATGTTGCTGACGACGCTACAAGGGAGGTAAGGAGCCTGGAAATAACCGACAGATGGTTTACGGGGCCTGCCTTTCTCTTTAATCCACCTCATACCTGGCCTACTGAAAAAACAGCGTCGGCACCTACATGTGACCTCGAGGAGAAAAAAAGCATTCATACTGTGGCGATCATACAGTCATTGCCCCTACATCTACCAAACATAGAACGGTTCTCTAAGTGGCTTAAATTAATACGTTCTACCGATTACGTCTTGCTTTTCGTGGAAGCATCAAAACAGAAATCCAGACCTGGACTACAAGTCAGACACCTTTTAGCTGCAGAGAAGTTATGGATTAAGCAAAGCCAAGCAGAGAGCTTTTCCACCGAATTGACCAATCTCAAATCTGGAATTACTTTAAAGAAAAGCAGTAAGTTGTACAAGCTAGCCCCTTATGTGGATGAACATGGACTACTTAGGCTGAAAGGCCGAGCGAACGCATCTGATATCAGTCGTAACATGATTGAGCCAGCTATTTTAGATGGGAAGAATCCTTACACAAATCTTTTATTGAGACACTACCATGAAATTAGTTTTCATGGGCACTGCGAAACTGTGGTCAATCAGCTGCGATCAAAATATTGGATTATCCATTTAAGACCAAGCCTGAAATCAGTTCAACGAAAATGTATAATCTGCCGCATTCGTACTGCCACGCCAATTCGGCCACCGACTGGAGATTTACCACCTGCCAGATTGGCACACCATCAGCGCCCTTTCTCGCACTGTGGCTTGGATTATTTTGGGCCTATGGCAATTACAGTTGGACGACGCCGTGAAAAGCGTTACGGAGCTTTATTTACTTGCATGACGACAAGAGCGGTTCACATAGAGTTGGCTGGAAGTCTTACCACTGATTCTGCTATTTTAGCTTTGAGAAGGATGATGGCCCGACGAGGACGACCAGAGAATCTGTACTCCGATAACGGCACGAATTTTCGTGGTGCCAGTACCGAATTGAAAAACGCTGTCAGGGAGTTAGCAAATGGCAAATACAAGGACTTTCTCCTCAATCATCAGATTCAATGGCATTTCATTCCACCTGCTTCACCTCACATGGGTGGGTGCTGGGAACGTTTGGTTCGCTCAATTAAGAAGTGCCTAGCAGTTGCGTTGAACGAGACAGCCCCTTCTGAAGAGATACTTTTAACTGTGCTTGCTGAGGCTGAACATACCGTAAATTCTAGACCTCTCACGTATGTTTCCGTCCATCCTGATGACAAAGAAGCCATAACTCCAAACCATTTTCTTTTAGGTAATTCCTCTGGAGTTACTGCTCCTGGTACATTCTCAAATGCTGACCTGTGCAACAGGAAATATTGGAGGAAAGCTCAAGCTATAGCTGATACATTTTGGCGACGTTGGGTGAGCGAATATTTACCTACCCTGTTGCCACGAGCCACTGCAACTAATGAGGTTAACCTGAAACTCGGAGACGTGGTTGTCATAGCTGACAGTACCATGCCACGTAACATCTGGCCTCGCGGGATAGTAGAGAAGGTCTACCCGGGACCAGATGGACAGGTACGCGTTGCGGATGTGCGGACCTTAGGTGGCGTATTAAGAAGACCAGCTGTGAAGCTCGCGCGCCTGCCTGTGTTGGACAGCGACTGAGAGTGCTGTCCAGGGGGGAGCGATGTTGCGAACTATAGCCTCCTTTGTGACTTATTTTGTATTTTGAATATTATTCTTGTTTATTGCTTTATAAATGTCAGTTGTCATTGTCATTATGATATAGCGAAAATAAGTAAAAGTATTTTGATCTAAGTGAGAGCCTTTTAATTGAATAACTAGAGCCATTCTCAACAGAATCTATACTTATTTAATAAGCTCTTTATGTATTTTAGCAAACGTGATACGTCTATGAATATTCAAAATACTCATAGATGTATCACGATGTATCACATATTAATAAGTAATGAATACCGAAACAATTTGTAGAAGCGTTGTGAGTAGGCAACAAAGAAAGCAAGACAATAAAATTTCAAATCACCACCTATATTTTACTTCTTGTGCAACATATCTTTTGAACATGCGCTACGAATAAGCCAAAATATTAAAATAACCTAGATTTATTTATAGTGGTGAGAGTAAGATGGATTTTAATCAATGCTTTTGAAAGAATTAGAATGTCCTCTATTTTGTAGCAAAAAATATGGTTATCTTACACTTCTAAATATAAAAAACTGAAGACTTTAATGCACTGTGGGCTGCTGAGTTGTAATTATTTATTGGAATGAATTATGTAACCTATATATACCATGGTTACAAAATAAATCAATTGAACTTGAAATTAAAACAAATAAGGTGAGGAGATATATTATAAGTTAAGGTGCCGTCCAAAGTGGCATCGATCGTACAATGACACAAAGTGATATTCCTGTGCTATCATGAGTAATGCGTAAGAGCGTTGTCTTCCACTCAGGAGGCACCGGTTCGAACCCCGCCACGCACCAATGTGTTTTCAAATTTTGATTTCATATGTACATACGTTAAATCGACGCTTTTACGGTTCACCGAAAACATCGTGTGGAAAGGAAGGAAGAAATTCTTAGGTTGTGTGTGAAGACGACCAACCCGCACTTGGCCAGCGTGGTTGACTAAGGCCTATTCGCCCCTTTTTTGTTGACGGGGATATCAAATGCATTTACGCATCGGCCCTGCGGGGTGGTTCCAACCGCAGGGGATATGTGAGACTCGAGGTAAAGGCGTTCCCTCCATACCAACTAAACATCCCCCCCGGCCTGACATTCAGTGCGCTATTACGGGACGGCTCGGAAACTGCGCACGTTAGCGCAACTACACCGAGACCGTCCCAACGCTGACAACGAACGTCTAGGCACTCCTTGCACCAATATGTGTAGACTCGAGCGGTAATCGCCCCTAATAGTAGGCTCGAGCCATTCATCGGGTGGGGATATTACATGAGCTGTTGATGATGATGATGACTTGCAAGCTCAATCAGGACACTCTAAAGAAATATTTTATGTTGATCTCATCGTGCGACGTGAACGCATCGTATCATCATACAATCGTTTGCCAATTAGGACGACGCCTGTATGAACATGAGATGACGATGATGTACCACATAGCTACTTAATACTAATATCATACTATTTTGTGTTGCGTTTAGACTAATTAAATTACTAGCCAAGCACTCCTAATACGTTGGTATTAAAACTAGTACATTAATATGAGTTAATAGATAACAGTCTCAGCTAAAAGAAAAATAATCAACATGCCTATAGACCAGTTCACTTTGCCTTCCTTTGAGTGAAATTCACGACAAAAACACCAATCAGCAAAATTAATATCGTCCCCTACCAAATGAACTAGAAATATACCAGACGTAGGTAACTTGAAAATATCATTAGAGTAAATAAAGCAAACTTGGCCCGACCAACTTCATTTAAAGTTAGCTGTTTGCAGTACGCTTAAAATGTTAAGTAAAATAAGCGAGCGTACGGATGACATACATCATTAGTCGCAAATACATACGTCTCGAGAGGAAACTTTATTTAACTCTGCAACGAGTGCACGCGGTTCACTAACGGTAGAAAAGTGTGGATGTGCCCTTTTATATCTTTTTCACTCACTCATTCAATTTACTAATAAACAATCAGTATTAGGGCAGTGTAAGCCTTACAATACAGAATAAAAAGAATATGTCTAAAGACCTTATACTGTGCACTTCGTTCTGTCCTTGTGCCCACGTGATAGGACTCATTAAATATTAGCCTGCAATTCACGCTTAGCACCGGCCAATTACGTTAATTGGTAATCAAATTACAACCATATTCCAAATGTAAGTCTCAGTGATATTTTAAGCGAATAAGTATTGTTAACGAAGCTGATAAAGCACTTTATATTCGTATAATTGGCCACACACATCGCACATTCGGGCTATAAACTTCGTCTTCTGTCTACGGTGAATGTGCATGGCCACACACTGCGCATTGTAGATGACGCATCGCTCATGACCGCAAATATCCGTAGGTCGCTTAACCTAATTTACACCACCTATTTATTACCACCACCATTTTTTAACATCCGCTGCGCATGATGTCTGTGGGCCGACCATATATATAGAAATACTAGCTGTACCCTGCCACGCTTCGCAGTGGCACATTGTGATTGAATGGTTGAGAAATGAGAAACAAAACAAAGAATACATTTCATATAAGTTTAATTTTGCAATACTTGTGGATATACAATATTTTTTGTTTTTCCACTGTCTGCGTAGATATAAAGACTATCTAGTTTGCCGATTCGGGAACACGCAACATACACCTAGCTGTACCCTGTACCCCCCAAAAATAAAAACTATCCTTGATGCGGATTTTACATGTTGGCGACTGGCCACCACATTGTCTATAGTTTTTCGATTGACGTTGATGGCGGTTGCCTAGTTACTGTTGTTATTTTTTCATTACTATTGCGGTTGTCAGCGAGTGTTTTCCTCGCTTCTGGCAGATGGCGCGGTCACTGGCACACAGCAATAACACTGACTGATGCAAAAAATAGATAAAAACAATCCTGGATGCGGATTTTATATCATGTTAAAATTTCAACTCAATCGGTGCAGCACTTTTTGAGTTTTTAAAGCTTACACAAACCAACATAACATTTTTATATATATATAGATACTCTGTGGGGCCGACTGAAGATTGCGAAATGTGGCCACGCAAGTGAAGTTAACGAAACGGAACGATGTCCTTGCGACTTCGTACGAAATGCCGAAGTATTCGCGAATATTCGGATACACTCATCGGGATAACGCGTTATCGCGATGTGTGCAGCCAATAGCATAAGTTTACGAGTAAAGACCAGCGTAGGAAGAAGAAGCAGGTAATATTATTTTTAGACACTGCCCCAGAGCAGTAAAATAATATTTATTTCCAAGTTTGAAAAAAAATCATTAGTATCTGTATTTTATTGCCAAAGTTAACTTTAATTATTATCGTTATACTTTGCCTCATCCACGCTAATATCAACACAAAATATCGTCCAATCATAACTTGAGCACACTTCAAGCTAGAACATGCACCTAAAATAAACTCGCTTCGAAAATTTACCTGAAAACAACGATGAACCTCACCAGAGAGAGCATTTTCTACGTAATTTGATAGAAAATTTACCCTTAGCATTTCATTAATTTTGGCTTCACGACAGTCCATTTATATACACTTATAAAAAGTCAATTTCAAATAAATTTAGACCGCAATATTAATATACTTAATTTTAAGTTTGCTATTATAGTGCTATAAGTTTGCTGTATTCAAGAAGCAGTATGTCTTGTCGCGCTGTTGTCTGTAGCATCTTATGCTCCTATAGTTGGTCTTACGTTATTAAAACATATAATCTGCATAAAATTACCTAAATACTGAATATCTATGGTCAACATATTAACACATTCTGAGCAAACAAAATATTTTAATCGCATCACGGTCTGTTTACACCGCCAGTAACATTGCATTAATCGACAACAAATACTCCATTGAAAGTGTGATTTGTTGGCAATCGGATAACAAAAAGCTTAATTTATCGTATATTAACAAGAATCGTGTTAAACTCGATTACGTTCGAACCGAATAAAATTAGATTTACAAAATAACATTATCATATGAATAAATTGCTTGCCTTCATAGTCTATGTGTACTGTGTTTTATATTATTATGTATTATTTTATGTGTTTCTTAAAATATGCATGATAAATATTGTACTCGTTATAATTCATCACTATATTTTTTTTTCTTATATAAAGTGTACTTTGTGTCACTCGCTTACTGTAGCATTCTCACACACATTCTGGGTTGACTGGAAGAGTTCTCTTGTAGAGATAAGTTCGCCCTTGCATACTTTGTTACCGTAAATCTATTACTTATGATCTGTGAGTGCAATAAAGAGGTTATTGGTTTACCCATGTTTAAAAGTAGATTGAAGAAAAGGGTAATTTGGAAGTTAGGTGAAAATGCTTCACAAGAAATGGAAAGAAGGGAAAAAGCTGACTGAACGAGGATCGCAGCAAGTGGAAAGAAGCGGTCTATACTTCGAAGAAATTTGTGAGGAATGAAGTCACGGGTGGAGTGATAGTACCTACGTTATACAGGATGACTGGCAAGACGTTGGCATCCTTCCACTCATGATTCATAGTCCTTAACCCTTAACCAGAATCGCTATTTTGACCAAAGTTACTGAAACCGTGAGCTAATTTGGACCCAGAAATAGAAAGCTATAAATTTGCTAAATTTCTACAATTTTCAAGAGATTTCAAACTAAATATATAAATAAAATGTGGTTTTCATAGATTCTAAATAAAATTTTATCAACCATAATCTAAAAATTAACATAAATGTTAATATAAACCTTTAATCCATACATTTGGTAGCTAATTTCACTTTAACATGAACTTAAACTAAATTTAAATTTTATAATTTAAAAAAAAACAACTTTAACGGGTTGTACTCATCATACCCAAAGCTAAACCATATGTTTTTTGAGTAATTAGTGTGTAGCAAAAGAATTGTTCTAAAATGAAAAAAATAGTCTATCGGTCCTTAAAATTTAGGTATTACACTAATGCATAAAAAAAATCTGTAGGTACATGATTTCTAACAACAATGCTCTAGTATCGTTATCGGTAAAATGTCGCCTAATATAATTCTATCAAAATGCCTGAAACAATCAGAAAAAAAACTTTCGTACCTAACAGAAATCGTGGATCCAAATGAACCCAGCGGAAGCACAAACCACCACTTCCAGTAAACTTTAAGCGCTGAACTTCCGTTCACCGTCGCATCTTGCAACATAAGGAGATTACATAGAAGCACAGGCATCTCGCTTAGCGCGTTTAAAAATGCCAGTTTTTTGTTGTCGCTGGGTCCAAATGGACTCACGATTCCAGTTCAGGGTTAATCCAAACCTGAGGCAAATCAATGGACTTACAAAAGCAGCTTTCCATACATTTTGGTTGCATAGTGTTGCACTTTTGAATTTAACAACTGATTTTTGAAGCCAATTAAATTTACCTCATATTTGGATTTATGCACTGCAGATTATGGGCAGAGTTTTAATTTAAAAGTATGCCATTGTCTTAACAGTCACCATATATAATAATACTAGCTTTTGCCCGCGACTTCGTCCGCGTTTAATAGTTACTTTTGGCATCATTTTTTTGGATACTAAATTAATTACCATGTTACAGACTTTGTCACCCCTATTCTGAATTTTGAAAAAAACAACCTGAAACACGTGTTTACTCATTTATTCAATTTATCCTAAACAGAAATCCTAAAATATGTCTTTGATAATACCTAACCGAAGCGGTATTTCCAATTTTCATGGATTTAACTTTAAAAATGCCGGATTTGCATACAAACTATCATCCCTTATTTTACCCCCTTAGGGATTGAAATTCCAAAAATCTTAAAATACGTCTTTCTTAATTTCTAACTGAAAGGCCATATTTTTTATAGATCTTACTTTAAAAATGACGGATTTCCATACAAACTTTTCACCCCGTTTTCCCCACCTTAAAGGGTGAATTTCGAATAATCCTTTCTTAATGCACCAATGACCTCATAAGGAAGCTACGTACCAAATTTGGAATCTCTAGACCCAGCAGTTTGGGCTGTGCGTTGATATGTCAGTCAGTCAATCAGTCAGTCAGTCAGTATTCATTTTTATATATACTGGATGTAAAAGACATGAACAGTCAAACGAGAACCATGTATTCTATACATCAAAATAAGACATATTTCAAAAAAAATATTGCTGGGAAATGATATTTATTTTTTGGTGTTAAAAAAAATTGCAAATTGTACCGCGCAATGTAAAGGATTCAACTCGCACGCAACTCGCAAAACCGCGATATTTTTGCTTGACGGCGGCCTTGTTCGTTAGTGTCCGTGCCCATCGAGTGAGCTACATTGAACGCTAACGTTTTGAAGCCATTTTTTTTTATGAAATACTAAGAAAAATGATAATGTTTCTTTGGACAATAATTAAGAAATAACGTATAGAATACGTTTTCATAAAAAAATGAAAAAAAAATTTATAACTTTGACCTTCAATAAAATCGCAACTATCAATTTCCCAGGTATAGTCTAAAGAAAAAATAATGTTATGATGGTGAGCAGAATACATGGTTTTCGTTTGACTGTTCATGTCTTTTACACCCTGTATAGATAGATAATCTACAAAACATTAACATTTTTACAACATAGCCTTCCATCAATTGATAAAATAGCACTTTTACAACAAAACACTTTAAACAATCATCATCATTATAACAGCCTTTATAATTCGACCCATTGCTGGGACACAAAGTCTCTCCTTGGCATCTAAAGAGGTTTAGGCAGTCATCCACCACGCTTGCCCAATACCTGGTAGACGGAGTATAAGGTGATCAATACCCCTACGCTGATCCATTAATTGATGCTATTCTACTCTGCCAGCGTCACATGGCTATACACATAAACGTCAAATCATATTAATACAACTACTGGTAAGTATAGATTTTTTATAGGTTTAAGATATATCTTTATCTTAGGAATTAGAACAAAAAACATCATTCAATACGATTTCTTGTTCTTTGCCGGAAAAATACGACAAGAGTGTTACGGCCACGTTAGTATTTTTCGGACAAATCCGACATAAGTGGTAAGTAGTTTAAGCACAATTATTAAATTTAAATTATGTTCTTACATACATACATACATAGAGTCACGCCTTTCTCCCACAGGGGTAGGCAGAGATTACTTGTTTCCACTTGCTACGATCCTTGCATACCTCTTTCGCTTCATCTACTTTCATCACATTCTTCATGCATGCTCGGCGGTTACGCGTACTTCTAACCTGGCCCTTTTTCAAAACGTCTTCGATTTGATCGTTAAACGTTCGCCTAGGTCTACCTCGCCCCGCCTCTCCATTCACTTCTGATTCATAAATCCTTTTAGTCAATCTACTTTCATTCATCCTCTCCACGTGTCCGAACCATATGAGCATCCCTTTTTCAATTCTTGTCACTATGTCTTCTTTTACACCACACATCTCTCTTATCACGCTATTATACAACCTGTCACTCAATTTTACACCTGCCATGCTCCTCAAGGCTCTCATTTCTACTGCATTTATTCTACTTTCATGCCTTTTCTCCCATACCCAACTTTCACTTCCATACATTAGTGTTGGAACCAGCACACCGTTATGTACTGCCAGTCGTGCCTTGTCAGACAGCGTCTGACTGCTCATAAAAGCGTGCAAAGCTCCATTAACTGCATTTCCCGCTTTCACTCGTTTTTCTATATCACTTTCACACTTCCCATCTCTCGTGAATACAGATCCCAAATATACAAACTCACGTACTTGCTCCAATTTTTCGCTCCCTATCATAATATCACACTCAGTCATGTCCTCGTCTCTTTCAAAAACCATTATCTTGGTCTTGCTTACGTTCACTTTCATTCCCTTATCATATAAAGCTTCATTCATTACACTTACCATCTCCTGCAAATCACTGGCCGATGATGCTAATAAGACCTGATCATCAGCGTACAGTAGGCATTTGACAAGTAAGTCATTCATTCGTAAACCGCAATCACTCTCTTTCAATCTTGTCAGACATTTATCCATGAATAAGTTAAACAGCCATGGAGACGCCACACATCCCTGTCTCACACCTTTTCCAATGTGAAACGATTCCGTGTATGCGCCGTTTATCCTAACACAAGCATTGGAACCCTCATAAAGAGCTTTCAATGCTCGGATCAGGCTGCTGCTCACCCCATGCATAGACAAAGCTGACCACAATTCACTTCTCACCACTCGGTCATAAGCCTTTTCTAGGTCTACGAAAGCGCAGTATACTCGTTGGCATTTCGCCAGAAATTTCTGAGTTATGCATCGCAGGGAAAAGACTTGATCTGTACATCCCATCCCCTTTCGAAATCCTGCTTGCACGTCCCATATTTTGTCATTCGTCTCTTTTATGACCCTTTCTATCAAAACTTTTGCATACAATTTGCCGACAACGCTGAGGAGGCTTATCCCACGATAATTCTTGCACTCCAGCTGCGACCCTTTCCCTTTGTACAATGGTACTATAACGGCTTTGCACCAATCACTTGGCACTCTGCCGCTTCCCCAACATACATTGAAAAGGTAGTGCAGCTGTTTAGCAACGGCACCTCCCCCCGCTCTCAACATCTCTACCGTAATCCTGTCATACCCTGAGGATTTTCCTGCTTTCATACCTTTTAATGCATCCATAATTTCTACCATACTTATCTCGCTTTCATCGCAATCTTCTTCCGTGGGTGAAGTATCGCAATGTACCTCTTCTTCTCTTTCAAACAGGCTCTCAAAATACTCCTTCCATCTCTTCAGCACTCTTTCCTCACCGTTCATGATACTTCCATCCTGGCCTCTGATATTCCCCAGCTCCGAGGTTGCACTCTTTCCTCGAGCTGTCCGTATGGATTTCCAGAAAACTTTTATATTGGAACGGAAATTATCAGAAAGCCTTCTATCAAAGTCATCCTTACATTCTTCTTTCTTTCTAGCTACTGCTTCCTTCACCAGTGCGTTCCACCTTTTGTACTCACTTCTAGCATCATCTACATCCTTAACTGTCATCTTTTGCATCCTTTGGTCAGCCCTCTTAGCTAACCAATCTCTCCAAGCTTTCTTTTTCTCTTTCACAACCTTTTGTATCTCTTCGTCCACCCATACCGCCTTTCGTTTCTTCCCCTTTCTTCTTTTCGCAACTCCGCACACACTAATAGCAGCACTCACTACTTCATCTTTGAAAATCTTCCATATATCTTCAATCTCACAAACGGGTTCTATTTTTCCAAATACGTCCCTTAACTTCCTCCCAAATTCCCCTTCCACTCCCTTCTCTTGCAATTTTTCCACTCTTATGCGCTGCAGGATACTTACAGTATCATTGGTTCGGTGCCGCCATCTATTAAACAGACCACTTATTCGGCTTACTACCAGAAAGTGGTCCGTATCTAGGCCAACGCCCCGAAACACTCTTGTATCCCGCACCTTGCTCCTCAGTCGTTCATCCACAACCACAAAATCAATCATGCTCCTCGAATTTCCTTCTTCTCTTGTGTACATATGGATCATCTTGTGAGCAAACATTGTATTTGTCACTAAAAGATTCCATTCCAGACATATATCTAACAAACTTTCCCCATTCTCATTTATCCTTTTATCCCCAAATTTACCCAAAACCTTTTCATACCCATCTCGCTGTGTACCCACCCATCCGTTGAAATCTCCAAGCATAAAAACTCTCTCATTCTCCGTGCACTGCGTCAAAATATCTCTCACACTCTCCCAAAATTCCTCCTGCTCTTTGACGGCTTTTCAGGACCTCCTGGTACCCAAGTCTGTGGGTGCATATACACCCAAGACGAAGATACGGGTAAGGCCCACCTTCATCCGTAGCCAGAGGAGTCTGGGACTTACACATTTATACTCTCTAACACACTCTGCCATTCTTTCGGAAAGAAGGATACCAACTCCCTGCTGGCATCTACTGGATTCAGGAACTCCAGACCAGTATGCCGTAAAGGCTCCATGTGTGGTGGTATCGCATCCTTTCCGCTTTGTCTCATTCACACACAAAACGTCAATATGCCTTACATTCATCATCTGACATACCTCATCTATTTTACCTTCCATCCCCCCTCTCACGTTCATCGTAGCGAAGCGGCTTTCTGTAAGCCACTTCCCGCCCCCGTGAGAGCCGTGGCGTGACGGGTGGCGAGCCACGTCGCCGTCTTTCTTATGATTTCTATTTTGAGTCATAGCGTTCCCACGAGTAGTGGGGAAATTAATGTCGATCCTGGCAGAGCCCCGATGCCAGGACAAGGCTAGCCTTCCTCTGGGTGCGCCTATTCCCAGGGCTAAAGTGGCACGCTTGCGACTAGGCTCGCCCCTAGCCATGCATCCATAGGCACGGCAGACCAAGGATTGGCGGAGAGGAAGGAAAACGGGAAAATTGGGTTAGGATTGAATAATGAGAGAAAGGAGAAGTGGAGAACGGTCCAGGAAAAGGGTAATAAGGATACCACTAACTCGGAGGGGATATTTGGACAGAGTTTGTAGTAGCTCGGGAGCCCGGGGTTGCATACCCGTAATGCAGATTAGAGTGAATTATGTTCTTAATTATAATATGTCACCCTTGCCTCGTTAGTACCCACAAACATTAGGTCAATTTGATCGGTTAACCACTCCAACAGTTTGTGATAATTAATTCGTAATTAATGGTGTGTTCACTAGGAGAGCAGTATAGGTTAAACAGTTTGTTTTAAGAGATACAGATAGATTGTATTCCCTTTTTTATGTTATTTGGTTCTATTCTATTCTAATCTTAATGGCATTCGGAAATCTTAAAGATTATGCATTTTGCCAATGTCAAGTGAAAACTTAATTATAGTTACAAAAAAATTGTAGGGTAGATTTTGGTTAAAATGGACTCCCTCAACTTGCCCTCAACACGTGTTTTTACAACAAGATCTTGGGAGAAACTCCTGTTATTTGGTTATCAGACAAGTCTATCTGTCTATCTATCTATTCTTAATTAATGGCGTCGCGATACTTATCGGTACGCATTTTGCCAATGTCAAGTGAAAATGTACCTAATTAAAGTAACAAAAATTGTACAGTTGATTGCAGTTAAAAATTGAGTCTCTCAACACGTGTTTTTACAACAAGAACTCCTAGTGAATGAATTTAATGAATGAATTGAAGAATGCCTAGTGGTAAGCAGTCACCGTAGGCTATAGAAAGAGAGAAAGAAAGAAAGAATCATTTATTGAGACAATACAACAAAAAGAACAGAAATATCATATTAATTTTACTGTCTCAAATGGTCCCAGCTCAGCATATTGCATATATATAGACTAGCTTATACCCGCGAATTCGTCTGCGTAGAATAGTTACTTTAGGCAGCATTTAAATTTTCTTATTATTTCTTCTAACCCAAGTGTACATACCATATACCTACAAATTTTCATGTACTTTACTTAAAAAAATACGGATTTCCATACAAACTTTCATCCCCTATTTTACCCCCTTAGGTATTGAATTTTCAAAAATCTCATAATACCACTTTCTTAATTTGTAACTGAAAGCCCATGTAACAATTTTGATGGATTGTACTTTAAAAATTACGGATTTCCATACTAATTTTTCACCCCCTTCTCACCGCCTTAGAGGATGAATTTCAAAAATTCCATTCTTACCTATGTACCAAATTTGGAATCTCTAGACCCAGAGGTTTGGGCTGTGCGTTGATATGTCAGTCAGTCAGTATTCACTTTTTATATAGAAGGTGTTTGGTACAGGGGGTATGAAGCCGGCACCTACCGATGCTAACATAGTCATATAAATACTATGGCGATATCAAAAACCTAAAATTAAAAAAAAAAAAATTCCATACAAATAGTACGATGAAAAAACCAAAATGTATGGAAAATTAAAAAAATATTTTTACAATTTTGAATTTTTAATATCACCATAGTATTTATATGACTATGTTAGCATGGGTAGGTGCCGGCTTCATACCCCATGTACCAAACACCTTGTATATAGATGCTCGCATCAGCTGCAATGCTCGCACGCTACCAATCCTAATCGCCTTCCTACCCCTGCAGATCTGTCTACCTTAGCCTTATACTACGGTCAGTTATTTGTTTAACATTTTAAAACTACAGAATAACATCGCTATTTTCAGTTGCTCAGCAATATTGTCGTGCATATATCTTCGTCTTTCGAACGAAGGAGACACAGCAACACGTTATTAGTTGCACTGTCGCCAAACATGTCGTTTATTGCAATTGTAGTGTGTACTGTGAATACGTAACATCTGATATTTTGGTATAAAATTTTAAGGCTGCGTGCGTATTGCATAAAACATTCCATAATATATGATTGTAATTTAAGACGGTTGTATTTTAATTTAAACTAAAGGTTATTGACGATTAATTTTTTCTTTCTAATGAACTGTTATACCAATTCATAGCTGCTGATTAGGTACTACTAACTACCATAAAATTACAATGATATAAATACCATAATACTATTTTTTCAAGAACCCTAGGTATACTAGAAAAATACACTGAAAAAATCGACCTGCCTCAGGCGGGAAGGTAGATTTTTTTCAGTGTCTTTTTTCTAGTATGAAAAATTTTTACGCGTTTGTAAACGCTAAAATTATTCCAGGTATAGTATTTAAATTTCACGAACTCAGTGTTGGCACTGCCGAACACAAAACGATATCTATATCTGCACAAATAGTAATGACTCACACGCGTTCTTGAAATAGTTTTAAGTACTGTACAATTGTACATAATTGATATAATTTTGCATCAAAATTAGCACTTTCTCTGTACATAAAAATATGTTTAATATTAAAATAAAAATCTGATTGAATTTTATGAAACTATGCCAAACTCATGTTTTATAATAGGTTGGGGAAAAAGTTTCTTCGCATTTTTTAAGAAAATTCAAAACATTTTTTTATATAGTTTATTTACATTTAACTAAAGTATATAGGTACCATTTTGTTCGATAACTTTTTGCCATCTTGTAGATAGGGACATGATTCCATTGCTATAGAAATTTTGGGACTTCTGGTCAAAATACCGCGACAAGTGGTTTTGGCAGTCCTCTCGTGATGTTAACCTGACACTGCCTAAAGAATTCTGAAGAGACCGAAACAGGTGGAAATCTGAAGGTGCAAGGTCCGGACTATACGGCGGATGCATTAACACCTCCCAGCCAAACTCTTTTAATTTTTGCTGAGTGGCTAAAGATGTGTGAGGTCTAGCGTTATCATGATGAAAAACCACACCCCTTCTGTTGATTAATTCCGGCCGCTTTCTCTCAACTTCTTGCTTTAATCTCATCAGTTGTTCGCAGTAGAGTTCAGAATTGATGGTCCTGCCTGGTGGTAACAGCTCATAATGAATAATGCCCTTCCAATCCCACCACACACACAGCATCACCTTGTTGCGAGTTAACCCGGGTTTCGCCACAGTCTGTGAAGCCTGACCGGCCTTTGACCACGACCTTTTTCGCACGTTCTTGTCGTACGTGATCCACTTTTCATCACCAGTTATCAGCTTCTTCAAAAATGGTTCGGTTTCATTACGTCGTAATAAAAAATCACAAATGAGTACACGGTTCATTAGGTTTCTTTCAGTGAGCTCGTGAGGTACCCAAATGTCGAGCTTTTTTGTGTACCCAGTTTTTTTCAAATGCGCCAAAACTGTTTTGTGGTCAATTCCCAGTTCTTCAGCTACGTCGTAACTACTGACATGCCGATCTTGCTCCACTTTTTCAAAAATGGCATCCATTTTATCTGTAATAGGGTGACCAGAGCGACGTGCATCTTTGACATCAAAATTTCCGGATTGAAAACGCTTAAACCAAATTTGTGCTACTCTGCACTAGGTCCATAATCATCGCAAATTTTTTTCGCGGCTTGCGTTGCATTTTTACCTTTTTTGTAGTAAAATTTTAAAATGTATCGAATTTCTTCATTAGATTCATTCATCTTGGCGGTACGAAAAACAAATGAAAATCACACATTTTCCTAATTTGAATTTGGAATTATGTTCTTTAAAATTTAAACTTTCAATGATACCAAAACCAGCCAGATACAAATAGTATAGCCAAAGAGATTTTATTACAAGTTTATACATACTATAATGCGAAAAGACTTTTTCCCCAACCTAATATTTTTGCAGCAACACAGACATTTGATATGTTTTTTTCATTCGAAATTCAAAACCAAAACTAAACATGAAAATATGGCAAGTTAATAGCGCGCTACCGGCGTCAATTAGTTTTTTATTTTAATAAACAAAAAATATTTACTATTTGATAGCTTTTAGTAAAAGTGAGACACTATTTTAATCCTAACATCAAGAAAGAAGAATATTAACTAAAGACGTGGCTCTGTTATTTTTCCGTCCATCAAAAGGGAGAATTTAAAAACAAGAACAAACATGAAAACGTTACGTAGGTATCTAAAGCCTCCTTATTAATTAATTAGCGGTGGCACATAAAAGTACAGAGATGTAGCGAAGAAATTGAGTGTCGACAAAAATATCGCACCACTAACTAAGTCCCCGACGGGGCCCAACTTGTTAATTAGTTTCGTTCCAACTACTTTCTGCTTGTGCGCCGTAGGCGGTTTATGTGGTGTGTTTAGTAATTTACAAGCTCCAACGAAAAATGAGAAAGAATCATGAGATATATTTGTAAGAGTTTTTAAATGTTTCAAACGTAATTCACATTTTCATACCAAAACTAGTCTAATGACGTCTTTATATACAAATACACCGTGATATTTTAACTATAATAAATAATAACTAATTCAAGTGTCAGTCAACACAAACAACTCCTGCTATAAAACAAAGAAATCGCAAAAAAAAGCTTTTACCAATGACCTAAAAAAATATTGTCAGGTTATGAATGAATGATTAGCGCTCATTGGCGCAAGCGCGCTCCAATACCAATAACAGAGATGCTCACGTGGTTTTTGTCAACAACAGTCAATTGTATAAATAAACGAAATTCAAATTGTTTGATTAAAAAACTCTACTTTCGAATGAAATGACACGTTTTTCTTTAATTGGCAATGTAATTTGCCCCCTTTAAACACAGGAAGGTATTTTTTCGAGCGATAACTTAAATCGTTGCAATGAAGTGAAGTCGACCAGCCGAGACGCGATAGAGTACCCGACTGAATGCAAATCCGGCAATTACCTGACTTTTTCGTTGCCATTCTCGAGTAGATGCGATATATGTATTATGTATATTTGAACATCTTAGGCTTTTACATACAAAAGTGCAACATTCACGCACCAAAATGTATGAACACACATCTTGAAACATTTGTCAGGGTTAAAAAAAACTACGGTGTATAAAATCGCACTTATAATACCAAAAGGGGTGGAGCAGGGTTTTAAGTAACATTTGTTACACATTAAGCTACATTTGGCAGTATGAGCCATGTAGTGCCTCTGAAATGCCAGACAGGTTGGCAACCTATAGTGTACCCAAAAGTAGCCTCAAACCCAAAAAGTAAGAAACCTACATTGAACCAACAAAAAAAACGACAACGACATGTTTTAAATGTTATTCTTTATTTCTTTCTTTTTCTCTCTTTGTCTTTCTTTATTTATTTATTTCTTACGTGTCATGTCACTAATCGTCACAGTACTGCAGTTCGGTATGTGGGGTATGAACTATGATGATAGTCTAATTAACATTTTTAAAAAGGTTTTGCAGAAAGTCATTCTTTAATATTGCGATTCAGAATGGCTTAAAAAAATTACACATAACTATTTTTTTTCTGTTTATTTACAATCTTTAAATTTTTAACTAACACAATTATTTTTAACATAAACGAAATCACGAGTACATTATTCGCTTCCATAAATTGTGCTCCTATATCGAACCTAATATAATAATGCACAAAATACTGTTAAGTTTAAAATATTATTCATGTCCTTAGCCGTAGCACTAACAAGGTCTTGTTAGTTCTCACAACTAAACTTATTTTCTGCCTGTCTGTGAGGCTTTGAGTTAAGTCCACTGTCTCTATACACTGAAATTAGCTTTATAGAGTTTTAACAGTTCAGTCTGCATACTAGGGATGTCGAAAGAAATATCGATAGTCGATAAACTTATCAATTTACTTTGCCTTTGACAAATAAATGATTATATCATAATGAGAAGAAGAAAATTAAATGGAAAGAAGTTATAAAGTTTTTTTTTATTGATTTTTTTACATAGCTATATAATGACTGTAATCTATTATTTCATATACTACATGTGTAAGTATAACACAAAAGACCTCGCTCTTTCCTAAAATTACAAATAATACAATGTATTACTGGTATTCGGTAAGTATTTATTACGAGATGGCAAACAAGCTTGCGGCACACCTAGTGTTAAATGGATACCATCGCCGATAGACACTTGCAATATTAAGGGTATGTATATCGCTTAACACTGGAATTTTTTTGCCATCCTAGGGACTAAGATGATATGCCTTCCATGCTCAGTAATTACACTGGCTACCTTACCCTTCAATCCGAAACACAGCGAACTGCTTCAGAGCAGACCTGCTTATATCACAAAGCACATATGCTTGTCTGCCAACCAACTGATAATAAAATATAATAAACGATATTTTTCTGGTGTGTGTGTGTGTGTGTCTTTGCATGTCCTTAAAATTATATTTATTACTACTTTGACTACATATTATTATTAGCACCTTTTAAATAATTATATTTAGATGCAAACGCTTCTAGTACATCCCTAAAAATAGTTATAAATTAAATATAAATTAAAATTACTACATACCGAACAAACTCACTTTTTTAAAAGCAATTAAATTGTACAGTTGAGTCCAAAATAACTTATTATTTACTTCTTCTCCATTCACACACCACTTCTACATTGGAAAGTCGTTATTGATAATTTATAAGTAACAAAACACCATACATATAATATATTTTAATGTTGTCGTTATTATTAGATAAAGAATGTATTACTGTACATAATATAAAAAATAATAAGTGATAGTATTTTACAACAATTTATCGACACGAAAACATTTCATCTAAGAACTTCACTGAATTTGACACCATCGGGAAGCTTTGCAAAGTAAACTTTGCGAAGTCGATTGAATCATTTACCACTTCTGAGTTTGAAGGTGATCAAACAATAACCTCTTAAAGTGCTCGTTTAAAACGGTAATTGTCCTGCTGTGAAATTTTACGGTATGCATTTTATTTTACGTACAACTCAATTTCACTTAGAAATGTAATTATGAAATACATTTATATGTGATCATTGACTTCAAAAACTTTGTAAATTGCCTAGACTTAACTACAAACAGCACGCTACAAATAGGACTTTTGTGCTTCGCCGGCCGCTGCCGTAGCATACTCGCTCGGCTCGCGGATCAACTAACTTATCTAACCTAAATCTTATAAAATTATCCCTTTATTTTTTAATTATAACAAAGTATATACGTATATTGAAAATTTAAATCTAGTTAAGATCTAATCGGAAAATGGTTTGTTGAATGATAAATACGAAGAAATGAAAATTATTGTAATTAAAATATCTGTGAAGAAAAAGGCATACTTTTGATATTCGAGTAACTGTTTTTCTAGAAAAACAAAACATTGATCATGCAATTTTGCAAGATCTGACGAAGCGAAAAGAAAAATTTCAAAACTAAGATAAGTTAACATTTGTCCCTACCAGACCCAGAACTTGGTGTGTGAGTAACATTAGTGACCAGCAAGACGGTTTCAGAATCGCGATCCTCAGCAGCAACCTCCAATTTCTAGACTAGAAACTGGAAAAATAAATCCACCAAAAACTCTCTATTTCACTACATGTTTACCGTATACGTAGCGTGTTACTAGTTGACATAAAACGTATCGTCTAAAAGTCGCTTCGTACGGAACACGGAAAAGGCGTGACGGTGAGTCGATAGATCGGCGTATCCGAACTGCCTCGTCTAATAAACCAGGATTGCTCCGCGAGCGATTTTTACTAAAACAAAAGCTTTTAAAGAAAAAGAAACGCTATTCCATTTAACGGTAATGTTGATATTGATTTTTTAACGACTTGTTTCATTAGTTCTGGCTGTATCACTTTTGTTTCATCTCCCATGAATATCATTGACCTGTCCTGCTTTAAATCTCATTTACGAAACAAGAATTGGCGGGAAGTTTTACGACATGTTTGCACATGCTATCGTCGATCGATACCCTTTACCACATGAAAAACCTATGACAATAGATGATGTTACATCAGGTCTAAATTCTCTGTCGCCTTTTACCACATCAATGATCATCATCATCAACCATGACACAAACAATTTCTCCTACCTAGATCATAACACTCGTATGTTCTTAGGATATTTTTAAAATTAATTATTTGTTATTACGAACGATGAGGAACTTTTTTACACTTTCTACCCTTACCCTTTGATAAATAATTCTTGGGGATAAGTTTTCAAAGGGTAAGTCTCCAAACAGACGCACTGCTTTTTAACTGTACTCCGGCTGCCAAATTGTAGTTGGTGTGCAGTCAGCTACAAGCTTGTTTAACCAATTGCACTAGAACAGCATCACAATATTAATTAAACCCACGAGAACAAGAAAAAATGTTATATTTCTATCTCTTGACTTTAGGAGCACATCAAGCAAGTAAAATTTTCGTCAATTACATATTTACAAACACATGTATGTACATTACAAAATTGGTATCTAGCGCCCCTTAAAGTTCAAATGCAGTTCAGATACAGTTGGTCTAACTGGCTTGCCCACCTTGCAGTTGTTAGGCCTGCACTACACGTTATCAGCAAAACAACTGCAATTTGGCTGTAGGAACGCAGTTGAAATTCAGTTCATAAAAACAACAAAAATAAACGGACCACGAATCGTGAAGGTTATCAGAAAACCTTTTATGTTAACTACACGTTGAACTTTTAAAATCGCGATTTTTATGATTACAGCAAGCAAAGTCTACAGACATTTAAAATAATATAGGTAAAGCTTATTATTTTTTTGTTTTGATAGTATGGGATAACGAATTCATCTAGTTGAAGTTTTAACAACAATCAGAAAAGAACCGTCTTAATTAAATAATCCATTTCAATGAAATAATAATACAAATATAGCTTTGGTGAATTAAGAACATTTATAAACAAACTTTAATAAATATACAAACAACCATGATTTTGAAAAAAGTTCGTGCTTGACACACAAACATTTGTCTCTAACAGGATTCGGACCTCTTCAGCAGCTATACTGACCACTCCATCAAAACGGTGTTTTTGAGCGCGTTAGCTTTGTCGGTTAGACTTGCATAGTTTTAATTTAAATACAAGCCGCACCGACAGGCGACTACCTAATTCTATTTCTACCGCATATCGAAACAGGTCTGTCTAAGAAGCTACTATAGCTAAACAGGTAACAACTTTTTACTGTATGTGTTTCAGACAGCCCACTGTGCAGAGCCTGCATGGCAGAGGAAGAAACAGCTGCTCAAGTTCTGCTGGAGTGCAGAGGAGCGGAAGAATACCGGGCGCGCTCCTTGGGTAGCCAGGGAGCGGCCTGGATTTGTTTAGCAATGTCAAGGAACTGGGAGACTTCCTGGCGGAGTTGGGATGGCTGGAATAATTTGACCCACACTCCGACGCAAAATAAGCGCAAAAGTCTTCGAGTTGCGGAAACTGCGTATACTAAAAAGAAGAGAAAATCATACAAGTCGTAACAGATTAGGCTATTATATTACGTGCTTATACAAGCACGGCTGAAATATTTCCTTGTAACATTGAGTTAAAAGTATGCAATAAAAACGTTTCAAGCACCAGGTGTGATGATAATACTCGCTTTTAAGCCATGGATTACACTCAGTTGACATTTTCCGCTGATGTGGGTGCCTGTTTTATTACACCTATGTCACAGCTACGTATTAATTCTCAGATCATAGGGAAGTTTAGTTTTCAAGGTAATTAATTCGTTTGGTTTTCGTTGTCTATAGATTTGCAAACCTTTCTCAAATACTTAACAAAAGTTTGGACTCCAGAGTTTCATGCGAATTCTGGAACGAGTGAGAACTTCATTAAATTTCCAATAACTTCTCACAGCATTACAATTTCTTCAAATTTTTGTGGTTGTAGTTACATTGCTTTATTTCTATAAACTGGTTCTATACCCATCGCATTACAGCCAAAGATTAAATACTTAGGCACGTATTATAAAAGGAGTCTCAAGAATGAACGTAGAATTGAGCGTCGTACGTCTCTATCACTTTGTGCTTGATAGAAAGTGACAAACGATTCTTAAGACATGATTGATTTGTCATTCTGTAATACGGGCCGACACGGTCTGATCTAGTTCCGATTCGGCCAACGAATCCTAATTCGTTGGATTCGGCAGACGCCAATGCAAAAAAGTTTTATGGTTGTAACACCACCACGGTTGACCAATGAGGATACACAAGTAAAATAGTTGAAGTAAGAACCGGGATGGCTTAACATTCAGCTTCAGTAGTAGATGATCACTTTAGTACCATGTCATAGCAACGCGAGCGTTTGTGCAGTAATAGTTGCGACAATTATGTATGAATTATTGTTATGACAAGGTACTACAGTGTTCATCTACTTTTTATGGTGACCGTATGTATGTAAGAAAGCTGATCACAGCAAAAATTGCTATGGTTTTGAAGATAACGCTACCAAATTTATATTAATTGCGAAATTTACCTATGTTCGTTTCCCGAATTAAATATAAATAGAATTACCTACTTATAGATACTGCCACTCAACGTTACTATCCATAAATGTGGATGACTAAATAATAACACAATGAAAGTGGACATACCGGCGACTGATCAATATACTCCTTGCGAACTACAGGATAATCCATTCGCACAACTGGAACAAACAACCGACATTCAGAATAAAATTACCACCACTATCCATACAAACGATATTAGTGAGTAAACAACGAAAGCTCACAAACAACAGCGTCACCATCTCGAATTAATGGCGCCGGTTTTTTTGGCGCGGACCCGCAGAGCGCATTCGTGCGGGTATCTATTCATCATTTAATTTACATTTGAACGCTCGACCGCTTCGCTGAATGGCGCTGGTGTGAAACGAAACTGGGTGCAGACTTTGGGAAATATTATGAATACAGACCACAGCATAAATTATGAATTGCCACGTATTTTCAACTCTGATTATAACAATTTCGTTATTTACATACGTCATGTTCACATTTCTTTTTGATATGTTTCCGATATCGTGATTTTCCGAATGTGTGAATTGTGAATTATGACTCTTTTCAACTCAATACTAGGAAAACTATAAAGGAAGGATCAAACTTGTTGAGTTTCTTGCCGGTTCTTCTCAGAACAAGGCCTCCTGGTAGACTCTTGAACCGATGGCATCAAAATTGACTTTCATAAGTGTACAAATTGTACCTAAATGAATAAAAAAATTTTGACTTTGACTATCGGTGAAAGTGTAGCGTAATTAAAATGGCAACGCAGCGCTTACGGATAGAGGCACAGAGTTATATTAGAGATTATATACAGGTAGGCTTTGAACCAGAAACGCCTCATGAAGATATCGGTAAATTACCATTTATATCCTTAACAATATACACAAGTAATATGCAGAAAAGAAGGAAAAGTGGAATAAGTTTTCACGGCATATTCGCTGTCCCAACACAAAAAAGCAAAAGCAAAGCTTAAACAAAGTTAAGCAGAGCATTTTTTATATGTTTGTTTTCGAGATCATAGAAATTGTTATTCAATTGATTCGTCAAAGGTTTACCTACTCTTTTACTCATTTCCCCTGACATAATTTATATGCCATAGGTATAAGCATAAAATTGCAACAGAATACATAACATTTTAATATCACAGTCTATAGAAGTCTTATTTACACTTTGATAATAATGATGAATATTCCGAATTGGTCAGTTACTAAGTTTCCGCACCAGACGGTCGAGAATTTTGTGCTGTATACGTTTTTGTTTAACATGAATGTGTAAAATATTAGTTGAGAATCGATGGCTTTGCTCGTTCCACGCAGTTTTTACTCCAAACATTTTCACATAGATTTTAGTTCATACGCAATCAGAATTCGCTTTACTATGTGCATTTTAAAATAACGCATATTGATAATACCGCACAGTCTATTTTTGTTTAATCTTATAAAATCGGATCTCATCTAATCTAACTCAGCCGAGTGTGTATCGCACACATACATAGAACGTAAATTTTATTTAGTATAAATGTATATTTACAATATTTGCTCACTCCATTCGATAAGCCTATAAAAAAAATAAGATCATTATCATCATTTTCCTACCCTCCGCCCAATTTTTTGGGGTCGGTGCCGGTATCCCTTGATATCGTAATTAACTCCGATTTTACTCACCTTTAGCGCCTGATATCTGTCGAATGGCCGTCCAACGTATATAGAAACACTACCCTATTACACGTATTTTATTTCTAAGAAAATTAGTTAGGGTTATTAGTTAGGCAACTCTGGGATCATCTATCCTTTTTTCTCGTAACGTAGTAAAAGAGAAGTCTTGTAATCGTCAAAAAATTCGTCCTCGAGATTTTGACGGATTTACACGTTTTGGACCTCCCTGAGTCCAAACAATTTTTTTTTGGAATTATGTCTGTGTGTGTGTCTGTGCGTTAGCACGATAACTCGAGTATGCTTTAATTTATTGCAACCAAATTTAACATACGTGTATGACATCAAAATATAAGGTTTCTATCAAATTTTGAGCCGTCGATCACGAAAGTTAAGCAACCAAGTGCGCGGTCGGTACTTGGATGGGTGACCAAAATTTAACACGCATGTATGACATCAAAATATAAGTTTTCTATCAACCTTTGAGTCGTTTCCAGTATACGAAAAAGTCAAGGGGAGACCACTCCCGATTTTTTATTAAACCAACAGTTCTTCTTTAGGTACCAATATTTGTTGCAATTAAAACACCTTGGCCCTTTCTTAGGTAGGTACTTGCTGTTGTTCAGTTATAGAGTTATACCTTTTAGTGTTTATATAAAGAGCGGTAATGTCTGTTGTCTTGACTTCTTCAATCTACTTCTAAATCAGCACTAATCTTCATACCGGACCGTTCTCACCTCATAATCATAAGCTTGTATATTTCAGGTAAGCCTACCAGCATTAACGACCCCGACCACTCATCATCATTTCCTACCCTGCTTCCAATTTATTTGGGGTCGGTGCAGTATGCCTTGATATCCCCAATACTGTTTTAAGGAGTTGGCATTAGATTTTTACAACACCAACGCTCCTTGGGTACGACTACTATCTTTCGAAAGCACCCGGGACCACCAGCTTAAGCACAGAGGAAAATCCAGTTGAAAAATTTTTGGTCACCCATCCGAGTACCGACCGCGCTTAGGTCAGCTTAACTTTCGTGATCGTAACTGAGTACGCACGACCGCGGCGCGATAGACCACCTCTATGTAAAAATAAAATATTGTTTAAAATTTCGTCGGAAACCTACCTAGGGATCCCTGACATTTCAATTTGCTGAAAGAACTTTATCTTTTGACAAAAGTGCTCTCGTCGCTTTTCTTAGGTGCCATTGCTGGTTTTTCTTTAACAGAAATTAAGTAGAATAGAATTAACTTATAAGTTGCTAGCTGTCCCGGCCATGCGTTGCTGTGGTAATTTCATATTACTGACCTATAACATTGTATCTGCAGTAAAAATATGACTACTTATCAAGATAAAAACTATCCTATCTCTCAAGTTGGATCAAACTGCACATGGAGTAAAAATTTGATTAAAATTTATATCATCATCAACAGCTCATATAATGTCCCCACAGAGGGGCTCGAGCCTACCCCACATTAGGGGTAGGCCTTAGTCAACCACGCTGGCCAAGTGCGGGTTGGTCGACTTCACACACAGCCTAAGAATTTCTTCATAGGTGTGTGCAGGTTTCCTCACGATGTTTTCCTTCACCGTAAAAGCGTCGATTAAACGTACATATGATTTCAAAATTTGAAAACACATTGGTACGTGGCGGGGATCGAACCAGTGCCTCCCGGGTGGGAGACGACGCTCTTAGGTTTTAAAATTTATGTATATTAAGATTTTAATGGTAAATCACAAAATATTTAAAATTGTAAGCTCAGTTTAGTCTAAAACTTTAATTCGAAATTGGAACAAGGAGTTACCTAAAAGTAGTTATTCTGTTATTTCAAAAGTGTTGTTCCAATAATTCAGAATACTCATCCAGCGACGAGATAACGCTACTTTAACAACGAATTTCATGCGAAAACTAGCAGCCGAACTAATAGACATTTGTACTATGATAACAACGGAACTGTCTAAATTGCTATATTTTGGTGGATTTTAGTATCGGTTATCGGTACACCCGAAATACACTTCGTGTTAGATAAATGCTATTGTTATATTTGCGACAATCGCAATAGATGACTCATAGAAAATGACGTAAGCAAAAATAAATTGGTTTTGAAAATGTGCTGAGTTAGGCTGACGCCCGTTTTCACATTAATAATACTTGTCTTAGTAAAATACAATTCTATGCAAAATAAGGCATTCCTCAGTGCGTGCCATATGGCATTTTGAGGTCTCATAGACAGGGACGGATTTAAAGGTCTGGAGGCCTCGAGGCAACAAAGAAGTGGAGGCCCCTTAGCCCCAAATTAAAATGATAAATTTTTCAATCGAGTTTTCGCTTAAAAAATAGGCATACTTCTTTACGACCTTTAATCAACGAACAAAATAGAAAGGTATTATTATTATTATTATTCATGTAATCATGTTTGTACAAAGTACCGTAGGTAAAGGTAAAACGCAAAATAAAATATGAAAGGAAAAGTTGTTTACTGGTGTTTACTAGTCTGAATTTGAATTTTTTTTTCACTACGCCACTAACGCTTACAACTTTACAGTTACTTCCCACAATATTATTAAGTATAGATAATTATGCTGTTACTTGCATTTAGTGTAATACGTATTTACTTATCTGTAATAGTAACAGGTCATTGAGCGCCATTTGGGCAGAGCGTACAGCAAACTCCCACTATCATTGTCTGTTGGCAGCTAGCCATTTAATTCTAACAGTTGTTACCAGGAAATTGTATATTATTAAACTTACTTGAAATGGAAATATTTGAATATCGAATTAGACCGAGAGACTATAAAAAATTAAACCTATATTAGAAGCTTCAACCATTTATCTTGCTTACTTTTGCCCGCGACTTCTTTCGCGGTTCGCGTTGATGTAGATTTAAACAAAACTGCAAAAAAAAAAAACAAAACAAACAACCCTTAGAAAAAAAAATTGTGGCATACTATAGTTTCCTCAGTATCCTTAACTATTACAAATAAGTGCGCCGTTTTTTAATACGCAAACAATTGTGCTTTATATAAAAGAATCTTACCCTATACTCTACCTTATGGCGCTCGATAATTTTACTTATACTTACTCTTCTTTCAATTCTCTTCTGTCTGCCATTTAATGCCGGCAGAGTAGAATAGCATCACCCCATATCCTCCAATGGGTGTCGTAGAAGGCGACTAATGGATCAGCTCAGATGGATAAGATCAGGGGTATCGATCACCATACACTCCGTCCACCAATCTGCATTGGGCAAGCGTGGTAGACTACTGCCTAAGCCTCCTTTGATGACAAGGACAGGCCTTGTGTCCCAGTAGTGGAACCAATTATAAAGGCTGTAATGATGATGATGACTCTTCTTTCCCCTACCCTCCTCCCAATTTATTTCGGGTCGGTGCAGTATAAGACATACTTTCGACATACTGCTATAGGATTCGGCATTTGCTTTTGAGGCCGGCTGCCTGTCTGACACCAACCCTTGGGAATAGTTTGTTTATGCCTGTTATCTTTCGACATCACCCAGGACCACCAGATTAACGTGCCTTCCGAAGCACGGGAGAAACCGATTTTTTTTTCGGTCACCTATCAGATTACCAAACACGCACTTAATAGCTTAGTTTTTGTAACCGTCGTTTTGTCACCGTTTTTGTATCCTTAGAATTACTATTAGTCGTTATGTGACAAAAACAGCACTGCTTGTACAAAAAGTTATATAAACATATATAACAACATATAAATAATCAAATCAAATCAAATATCTTTATTGCGTATCTTATAACAATAACTTGTTGAGTTTCTTGCCGGTTCTTCTCAGAACAAGGCCTCCTGGTAGACTCTTGAACCGATGGCACCAAGTTTAACTTTCATAAGTGTACAAATTGTACCTTAATGAATAAAGAAGTTAGAGTTTGAATAAGGGCCTTAAACATAGGCTGTAGTTACACCGTAGGGGCACTGCAATTTAAGAGGTTAAGTACATTATTTACTTAAAATCTATGATCATATTAAATACTGTTCTCATTGGGCTGAAGCGCGCTTTTACCATGCTAAATCCTCATTGAAAATAAAATTTTAGGACATAATTATTAAAATAAACATTTTAATAAGCGGGCTTCTTGCAAAACTACAATAAAATTAAGTCATTGGGCTCCAGTTGACCACCGACGCGGCGTTGTTGGCATTGCTCCAGAACTGGTGCCGGAATCATTTGCAAATGCATTCCCAATATCTTCCCTGATATTACAACGGCAAGTGCTGAGAAATTTGTATAAATTATAATTATAATGAAACTTAATTTGCCCTGAAAAGGAAAATCTTTCCTTCTCTCTCTGGTCTCAGTCCGATTCCGTGGCGGTAAAACATTAATTTTATAACATGTTTTGAGCAAAGCAAGCACAGTGTAAGCGCGGTGATTGCGAGTCGCCCACGCGCCGTTAGCGGTTCACTATCAGTACCCCTAGTATGAGAGCCCTTTTTATGAAGATACCCCTTTTAGAGCTCGATCAAACGTATCGTCTCTTTTCATACATTGCCCACTAGCGCCTCTAGCGTAAACTATCAGAAACAGTGGGTAATGTATGAAAAGAGACGATACGTTTGCAAGTACTAAGGCCACTGAGGCCTTAGTATGAGTTTTGATAGTTTTCGAGCTCGATCAAACGTATCGTCTTTCTTCATACATTGGCCACTGTTTCTGATAGTTTACGCTAGAGGCGCTAGTGGGCAATGTATGAAAAGAGACGATACGTTTGATCGAGCTCGAAAACTAACAAACTCGTACTAAGGCCTCTGGTGTCGAGGAGAGGCGGTGTCGTTACGATGGACATTAGGTTACGTTTCAGTATGGAATTTCATACAAAAATCAGAAGTGGTCTCCCCTTGACTTTCTCGTATACCGGAAACGACTCAAAGTTTGATAGAAACCTTATATTTTGATGTCATACCTGCATGTTAAATTTTGGTCACCCATCCGAGTACCGACCGCGCACTTGGTGGCTTAACTTTCGTGATCGACAGCTCAAAATTTGATAGAAACCTTATATTTTGATGTCATACATGTATGTTAAATTTGGTTGCAATAAGTTTAAGCATGCATGAGTTATCGTGCTAACGCACAGACACACACACAGACATAATTCCAAAAAAAATATTTTTGGACTCAGGGAGGTCCAAAACGGGTAAATCCGTCAAAATCTCAAGGTCGAATTTTTAGACGATTACAAGACTTCCTCTATACTACGTACTTATACGAGAAAGTAAAAGTACCTACTGAACGGAAACAGTTGATGCTCTGCCAATCCCGTACCTTAAGGCCAAGGAACAAAGCTCAACAAAGAGCCTATTTTTCACTTACTGTTCGTCCAGAACTATGCTGTTAACACGTGGGAGAACCTTCAGCCTGCGGAGGCGGTGTGTTATCACCCTTGATGTCATTTACAATATTTTCCGGTTTATCACCTGCAATGACAAATTAACTATTCACGTTGTTATCTGAGCTTGCGATGTGCGCAATCCTGTATTGGGACACAAGTTGTAACTATTTCATAGCCCATCAGGCTGGGTCGAGTGTGTTATGAATAACAAGTGCAAATAACTTCACCGGCTAGAACTACGTTTGGTGTTGACGACAGATTTTATTATAATAATAATAATTATTATTTATTTCAGACAACAAAGGGTCCAGATAAATGTTAGTAAATGTCTTAATCTAAATTAGTAAATTTGTAATCATATTAGTAGTCCCACCCAATGTTTAAGAATGGGACAGTCCATTTTATATGCAATAACAGCCAGGACGCTGTTAGAGCTAGCTCGAAGCCGACTTAGCGATGACGCTATTCGTTTACGCCTAATTGCAAAGAAGTCATCAGTCCGTTCTTGTGCAAACATAAGTGACGCGCTACAAAAGCGGGGCAACTTCAACAGCGTCCTGAATACATTATTGTATTGAATCCTGAGAGCGTTGTAGGACCTTTGGGTGTAGTCGACCCATAGGCTGCTGGTGTAAAATACTTGGCAGAAAGCTTTGTACAGTGTAATTTTAACTTGTTTAGTACACCTAGCGAACCTACGAGCCAACATATTACCCCGGACCGCCATCGCCCTCCTTTCACGTTCTATATCTAGATCGTCCTTTAAATTACTTGTGACAATGTGGCCCAAATATTTAAATTAAATATTTAAGACCGTGCTCACTCGCGTATGCTTCGCACTCGGCCAACATCTTCCTTAGAGCACTGACTGAGGGGCTCAGCAGCACCATGTCATCAGCGTAACTAATGTTATTTATACATACGCCATCAATATAACATCCCACATGCATGCTACTAAGCCTCTCAATCAGACCATTCACATAAAGGCTGAAAAGGTTGGGCGAGGTCAAACCCCCCTGCCTCACACCACATTCCAATCTGTAGGCATCCGAAAGATGACTTATCCATTTGACATGATTAGTTTGATTTCCGTACCAATACCTAAGAAGCCATATGACATCTCTCGGCAGAGTAGTAGCCTCTAGTTTGCGCCACAAGAGGTCATAGGACACCATATCAAAAGCCTTGCTCAGATCGAGGAAGCACGCGTAAATGAGGTTTATTGACGTGGATAATAAGTTTTGAAATATTAGGTTAACAGAGGTAGGTAGCTCACGGACGTCACGGTAGGAATTAGAGCGCCGCGCTGCCCAAAGACCAAAGAAGTCAATTATATTTTGTTTCAAATTATGTAGTTGATTTCAATTTATATTTTACAAACCTTTATTTAACTTGCAGCGCTTGAGAGAATACGAATAAAGTGACTAAAAATAACAAGAAAATAAAATACTATAAAAACATTTTGAACAGCTTTTAATGCTCTAAAAATAAGAAAATAAACTTAAAATTGTATAGAACCCACCAATATATGTATTTATATTACACAATTTATATGATAAACTCAGATAAACTACACAAAATCTAAGATTATATTCTTTTTTTTTTTGGTTAAATTTTCCCTGTTACGGGACGGCAAAGGGATCTAGCCCATACAGCCAAGTCTTCAGTTTCATCTTCTTTCTTGATTTTTGCATTAAAATGTGGGTGCCACACTTTGTAATGCATTTAGGGAGTGCTTGGCGAGAAATGCATGGTACAGACCTCATGATGGTGACTGATGAGAATTGTATAGTGGGATTTCCAACCACTATACAATTCTCAACGTCACATACACAAAACCTTTATTTCAATGATTCCTCATAACTGTTCTAACACGGATGCTTATGCAACAAAACGACACCACTTTCACTGCACAAAATCCACTCCGAAGCAATTTTGAATTCTCGAAATAAAGATCGAGATCCAGACGCCATGGTTTCCCGCCAAACCTCCTTATTATTTCCTTAAATTTTCCCTGTTACGGGAGGGCAAAGGGATCTAGCCCATACAGCCAAGTCTTCAGTTTCATATGTTCTTTCTTAATTTTTGCAATAAAATGTGGGTGCCACACATTTTAATGCATCTAGGGAGTGCTTGGCGAGAATTTCATGGTACAGACCTCATGATGGTGACTGATGAGAATTGTATAGTTGGATTTCCAACCATTGTACAATTCTCAACGTCATATACACAAAACCTTTATATCAATGATTCCTCATAACTGTTCGTCAACACGGATGCTTATGCAACGAAACGACAGCACTTTCACTACACAAAATCCACTCCGAAGCAATTTTGAATTATTGAAATAAAGATCGACATCCAGACGCCATGGTTTCCCGCCAAACACTCTCACTTTTTCTTTTTTTGAACTGAGCAAAGAAAAAAGTCGAGTGACCGTAACATACCACCTCCTTTGTTTCCTAATTCAATATCTTGTAAAATTCTTACGTACAGTTCCTAACCAACAATATTACCAAAGAGTATATAATACACTACGTTTAAATATTACAGCCATTTTATCTACGTGTACAGTTAATTAATCTAGTTTCTTACCTATTTGTTAGCGCGAGTTTTCAGTCTCATCTTCAAAGTATTTCCCTGAAAGGCGGGCTAGTGGAAAAATTCAGTTACGAAAGCCGCTGAGATAATTTTGCTGCAGAAAATTTAAGATGAAAACATTAATGCATTTACCAACAACGTTATGAACTAAAGAAAGGTGTTCGATCTGTATTTATTTGACCTAAATAAAAAAAACAGTAAGTGACAATAATAAAAAAAAGCCTGATGGGCTATGAAATAGTTACAGCTTGTGTCACCACTGTTGCTTTTAAAAAGAATATAATACATTATTTTTAAAAGCAACAGCTAAGACTGCTACCAACTGCGTAGGAACTAAAGACATTTAGACCTTTGTTCACAAATTACTGTTCGCCGATGAAAGATTAGACTATATTATAATAATAATACTGACCTTGGGAAAGCTGAAAAAGATAAAGAAAACAAATATCTTGATTTAGCTCACGAGATAATTATGGGACATCGATTCAGCAATTATTGTTCAGATAGTCATCGATAAACACCTTAAGAGGCTCGCGTTAGGTGGTTGGATCAAGATTCAGATGCAGAAAGCAGTACTGATGGACACAGCCCGTATAGTGAGGAGGTTCCTCTCTCTGGATCCTTAACCACCGGTAAACGGGACTCTGATCTTGCTACCGATGGGGAACTGCATTTTTGTATTTTTAAATGTTATATTTTTTAGTGTTTATACATTGTAAAAAAATTATATTTAGAAATATAATTTTGTGTGTATTTTAAATGAAATAATAATAAGGCTTTATTCTTTATTCTTTCCTCCGACTTTTCTACAACTTTGACAAAACATATTTTCAAGTTTTAATTATGTCTCGCAATTCGGCGTGGCTCTTGGCATAGGCCTCCTCCAGCTCTCTCCACCGAGTTCTGTCTTCTATAGACTATATTACGCCACCACAAATAAAATTAGGAGCAGGGCAGGGGCAGGAATGATGATAAAACAGACAGTGCCATACCCAAAATGTAACGCGTTGTTCACTTTGCGTCTTGTATCTATTTGGGAGAGCACTACAAATCTTAACTGATATTATAAATGCGAAAGTGAGTTTGTTTGTTACGCTTTCACGTCTAAAACACTAAACCCATTCTAGTGAAATTTGGTATGGATATAGTTTGAGGCTTTGGAAAAAACATAGGATACTTTTAAGCGCCATAACCACATTAACGCGAGCGAAGCCGCGGACGACCGCTAGTAGTAAATAAAAAAATCTTTTGCGGATTTCACTCGCATGTTTCTCTTTTTGTTATTATTACCCGACGTTTCTTCTCATGACCACGTGAGTATACCGTCGCTTTTAAGCACCTGCAATAACAAGGAAAAAATCACTTGGTACTGCACACTTTGTACTGAGTTGTCATCCTGAGGCCTGAGAGGAAATACCTTCCATGCCCAGTAAATACACTGCCTACCTTTCCCTTCAATCCGAAGCACAGCAAACTGTTTCACGGCTGAAATAGGAAAGGCGGTGGTACCTACCCAGACGACGACCAGCTAACCTTATTTGCTAAATGTAACGCATCGTTACTCAACTATTACCCAACGGAATGTACTGGTAAAAGGAAATCCCGCTAATAGAAAACCGCATTACTGAAAGAAAAGTAGAATTAAAAGTAACACACCCATCAGCAACTAAAGTCACAAAAGAAAGAGAACACAGAAGGTAAGCCTAATAGCAATACACACATAATAGTACCTTCATAATTGTTATAGCCCTTTATAATTACTTTTAGGGCCAGGCAAGTTATGTCCAAGCATAATGTTAGTTGGTTTCTAGGTGTACTTTTATTATATTCATACAAGAGAATTCGATCTGAAGATATCCAGCACTCCAAATTTCAATTTAAAAGCGGGGTGGTGCAGAAACCATAGAGATAGAAATTGTACTATGTCAGCGAACGGTTTTGTTATCGAATATACCTACCCATATACGATAAAAAAAAAATAACGCAACTTTACACCGAAAGAGCTGCATGTGACTCCCGAGCAGCAAGTTGCCGACCCCTTGCATAGATTTTCGAACACCACGACTATAAGGTTAAAAATGTGTTTATTTTTGTAAATTTTGACCATTTTAGATCAGACTGACACAACAGCCCTCTTAACTATCGAGGAAGTGGCCAGCATCTTGCTTAACGGGAGATCCTGTTGGCTAGAAAGCCTCTTCACAGTTTGCCCTTCATGCTCACCAAGGTCTTGGCCTGCTTAACACTTAACAATCTCCGGTGACGCTGTAAACGCCATCTGCTGCCAACAACAGCCAAAAAAAATTGAGCTGG
The DNA here is from genome assembly GCA_955850985.1 of Elophila nymphaeata. Lineage (NCBI taxonomy): Eukaryota > Metazoa > Arthropoda > Insecta > Lepidoptera > Crambidae > Elophila > Elophila nymphaeata. The sequence continues at coordinate 8,512,065 of OY039086.1, read as the reverse complement.
CTGCACACAGTGAGTGAGACGGGGAGGGTCGCCGGATTTTGGCGTGCCGTCGATACTTCGATAGTTGTATTGCTTTTAAATGTTTAGGACAAGAATACTGTAACGCTACGCCTACGTCCTGCCCGGCGGGTAAGGGTCATACAATACAACATCGATTGCATGCCGAAGTCCCCCCGACGCTTTCTGGGCAAGGTATTTGAGACCACGAATTATCACATTTGCACGATAAATTCGAGAAGTTTCCTCCTGTGTTCTCGTTATTTTGTACATCAGCCCATACGGTCGCTTTGCCTTTGAGAGCTCGACCAACACATCTCAAAGACATGAAGTTTGTCATCTCTTAATTAGTTAATTAATCTTAGTGTTGCTTCCTACCGCAATATCGGTAATGTTGTTCAAAAAACTGGACATTTCCTTTGAAGCTCTTATAGTTTTGTTTTTTATTTGAGGACAAAGGTTCTTTATCTGAGTTAATTATCAACGTTGTATAAATGTTTCAACTTCGTATATAAATTATTTTATGAGATGGAATTTCAATACATGTTCTATGTTGCGTTTAGTTGTTATAACAGGACCAGTTAGTTAATACGGCAGCTAAAAAAATATAGTTACCAAGTTTCAACCGTATAACAATTTCATGCAGTATATATTGTTGTGGTTTTAAATAATCTTTTGATGCTTACAGTGCAAATGTAAAGTATAGGCACATCTGCTGAAAGCTGCTGAAAGTTGTCGAAGATTGGTGCTTTATGTCACCATACTTCTATAGTTAAATTTCTACCCATTCAAAGCTTGCCTGGAAGAGATCGCTTTTAGTAATAAGGACCCTGTTGCGCGATACAAATTATTTTTTTATTTTTAATATACTCACATTGGGAGGTACAATAATGTTTATTTCTATTCTAAGCTTGGTGAGCTTGGGAGCTTGGTGGCGCTGCCGTCACGTAAACATAGTGCTCAGTGTTTTTCTTGTTTTAAAAATATTATTCTTAGTTGAAACAGTAATATCACTAGTATTTCAATCAGTATAAACTATGATTAATATGTGGTGATGTTATTAAAGACAACAATCTACAAATAAACGAACAATAATAAAATTAAGTGAAAAATTGTGACTACGGAATAAAACGATAAAGTTCGCATTTTCAACGTTATTTAGTGACCAAAAACTATAAAATAAATACGAAATTATTAAGTGATCTATTAAAAGTGTTAAATCGTGATAATAATTATATTTTCCCTGTGTGTGGGGTAAAACTCATAAATACATGAGTCATAATAACGTTCGTATCAATAAAAAGACTGTGTAATACAATACAGTACCACTATTTTGCCAACTCAAACTGAGCAATCCGTGGCCTGTTGTCATAAAGTTCGCATTCTGGTCGAGCGAACCCAGTTCAAACCCAATGAGGAATTGAAATTTTTTTTCCAAGTAAAATGAATTTCTTGGAGAATATAACCTTTCGTCGTATTCGAACTAAATCTGATTCTTTCGTAAGCAATAATAATTCCATTGAAGAAATAGATAGCTCCACTAACAGCTTACCAGAAATATCGCTAGATGGCGATACTGACCAACAATTAGTTATGTTCAAGGAACAGATAGAAAAATTAACAATCGAATTAAAGAGTGCACACAATGAAATCGAATTATTATCCTTAGAGAATACCAAATTAAAACGAATTAATGACGAATTATCGAAGAAAACAGAATTATTTAAAAAAGTGACACAAAGCCCAATTTCAAAAAGTATTACGCCTAAAAACAAAAAACAAAAGAAAGGAATAAAAAACGCCACAACAAAGTTAAATGACACAGAAAAGCAGAACAGAGAACAACCACCAGCATTCAAAAAAACAAATTCACAGTCAACTTATAATGACAGGCAAAACTGCGTACCTGAGATTACAATTCTAAGCACAAACAAAAGTAATAAGACACTCAGAATAGCTAAGAAGACATTCAAACAATATCAATTATGTCACTATTTGACACCAAACTGCAACCTGAAGCAATTAACACATTGTATAGAACATAAATTGACGAATTATACCATGAAGGATTTCTGTGTCATATTGATAGGCGAAGATGACTTTATATGTACAAATGACTATTATGATTTAATTATTTATCTGAGAGAGACCCTACAAAAGGTTTTGCACACAAACGTTATTTTGTGCCTTCCTACATTTAAACTGGGAAAGTATACTAATATGTTTAATTCGAGAATAGAAATATTCAATAATATGCTTAATTTGGATATAATTACACATGAATACGCGTACCTAGTTGACTCGAACAAAAATTTGACCTACAATTATGACATGTATAATAGAAGTAATGGACGCGTAAATGACTACGGTATGCGAATGGTTCTTGAGGAGGCTCTGTCGCTTATGAATAATACAAACGAATACTATAACACTTTAACTCACAAGGAAAAGGAAAATGATTTTTTTCTCGAATAAATTCGTAAATATACTACACCAAAATATAGCCGGTGCAATAAATAAAGCAGATATCCTTTCTGTATACTTAGATAATCTCACACAAGAAGGTAAATGTATTGATGTGCTATGTCTTACCGAGCACTTCATGATGGCCGGTCACGAGGTGAATCTTACCGTACCTAACTACAGACTAGGTGCACACTTCAGTAGGAGCAACACGAAGAGAGGCGGCGCCTGTATACTAGTCAGAAATGGTCATGCTTGCAGAGAAATACCTGAAATTGCTGCAATGTCAATATCAAACTCGATAGAGTGTTGCGCTTTGGAATTAACAAACTGTAAATTACTTGTTATTTGTTTATATAGAGTGCCTAAATTGTCAAATCTTTGTGTCTTTTTTTACAAACTAGACCAAATGCTAAGGTATGCAATGCAAAAAAAGTTTAAAAATATTGTTTTGGCTGGCGATTTTAATATAGATATTATGAAATCAAACAATGTATCTCTTGAATTTCAATGCTTACTCAAAAATTACAACCTAAATCTATCTATAAATATGCCAACTAGAGTCATAAGTAAATCATGTATCGATAACATTGCACATAATTTTAAGAGTAAATATTGTAAGACTGAAGTGATTGAATTAACACTCTCAGACCATACTGCACAACTACTTCAATGCCCTATAAGTAGCATTCCACTCTATAAATATTGGAAAAAACAAACACGTGATTACTACAAACACAATATTGCAAAGTTTAAGGAATGTTTGAGAGACTTTTCATTTATTGAAATCTACAATACGGAGGATTGCAATCACGCATTTAACTATTTCATGGAACACTTTAAGCTTTTTTATGACTTGTGTTTTCCCTACAGATATATTAATATACCTATATTACAAAAACCAAGATGGATTTCGCGCGGAATAAAGCTTTGTAGTAAGAAAAAAAGACAACTCCTATGGTACTCAAGACATAAGCCATCAAAAATAAATAAACAAAAATACTTAAAATACAATAAAACTTTTAAAAAAATTATCCATCTTACGCAATTGACACAAAATAATTATAAAATAAAAACATCTAACAATACATCAAAAACGACATGGAAAATAATTAATAATACTAGATTTAATATACCTAAAGACTACATACCTCATATTACATTAGATAACAAAACCATATTGACTGATCCTAAACTTATTGCTGACCATTTTAATGACTATTTTATTCACAAAACCAATTCCAAAATTCAACAAGGTATAGATAATCCTCATCAAATCTGTACAACACAAAACTCAATCTTTGTCGCACCATGTTCACCATTTGACATCTTAAAAATTATCAACAACCTTAGGAATACAAATAGCGTAGGTTATGACGGCATCGCAGTAAAAATATTAAAAGCTGTAGGTAGTGATATCTGCAACCATTTGTCTCATATTATAAATTTGAGCATTGACACAGGTGTATATCCAGAATGGCTTAAAGTATCGGTTGTTAAGCCACTACATAAAAAAGATGACAAAGATTTAGTAAAAAATTTTAGACCGATTGCACTCATACCGGTTGTTCATGCTAACTGTTAGCCTTCAATGTGAATTTCAATATTACCCACATATTAGTTTATAAGAGTGATCGCTCAATATACCGCTGCATTCTATAGTCTACGAATTGACGGCGACTCGACCGGCTGCGTACTCGCTGATCCCGGTTTTTCCCGCGTTCTGGAACCTTCACGACCTGGGAGGTTTCTCACCGCTATTCTTAGGGTTTACGTACTTTCAACCCACCGCTCGCGCTGTGAACCTATAGTGCAGTGTCTTTAGTGCTTCATATATACTGTTGTGAAGTATATGCATACCACCCGCTGTCTTGGCTGATGCTCAGTCAAGGCTGGTCCTTCAAAATATCGCTCCAACTTCGAGGGCTGTTGAGAACGAGGAAGAGGTCTGCTCTGGCGTACATTGCCCGGGTAGTACTGGGTCGGTGTGGCTGCTAAAGGTGAGTTGCTGTTTTACTCTCGTTGATTGTAGAATGCAGTGATTCCCATAGGATCTCTATCTCCTTTTCAACAGACGCTAATACCAAAATATTCCGACCTATGGTGATACTCAAATTTGTGTTGAGTAGAATATACAAACCTTATAATTAGGTTTAGCGCTCACACCGTTCTTTTGGCCTTCGAGCCGCATTCATTGAACCTAATATCTATTTTACTACACCGCTTACGCTTTAAATAACTTAATTACACATATTTTTGTATTTACGCAATAAGTAAATAAAAGGTAGATTGCAAATAATCACGCCACCGAACATTCTTGCTCCTATCGTTGCACAGTGTTGCAGACACATTTCGCAAATCAGCTCATAATGCCGCCTGGAAGTGCAGGTGGTTTAAAGGGAATTGAAAAGTTAGAAATGGACTTGAAAAAATATAATGCTAAACGCAATAATTTATTTTCCCGCTTACAAAAAATCTATAGCGAGGCTACACACGCATTTTCTGATGAATCATCTACGGAAATATTCCTTGCTAGTACTGAGTCTTTAGAGTATTTACGCTCAGAGTTTAAGGAAATTACTGATCAAATAATTGATGCTGAACTGCAATTAAAGCCTGACTCTGAACCTAATTATCAAAGTGTCAATGCATTTGAAGAACTTTATTGTTTTTGTAAACGCACCTTAACTAAGTTGTCTGCATCGGCAGCAACAATCAAGTCGGATTCTACAGACACCAAAAATAGTTGTTATAAAAAACCAGCTGTAAAACTGCCTAAGCTAGATTTGATAGGATTTTCTGGTGACCCTATTAAGTGGCCTATGTTTTACGAATCATTTAAAAATACGATTCACAATAACTCTGACTTAACTGACCATGAACGTATGCAGTACTTGATTGGTAAGCTGTCTGGCCGGGCACTTTCCGTTTGTGCGGGAATCACACCGAACGCCACTAACTACAACATAATATGGCGGACGCTAGTCGACAAATATGAAGACAAGCGTTGTCTCGCTTCCGCGTATTTAGATGAAATGTTTAATTTTAAATGTTTTAATTCCGCCAATACTAAATATTTTGAATCCTTTTTGGAAAAATTTTGTGGAGCTGTTTCTAGTCTTAAATCTCTAAATTTAAATAATTTATCGGATTTTATTTTATTTTACCTCGCATTTAAAAAACTCGATACAGAAACCGCTCGTCAGTTTGAAATGCATAAGCGTGACTCATCTTTTCCTTCATACGATGATTTGGTTGCCTTTGTGCGCGAACAATGTAAGGTACTAGATCGCACTTCGTCCATGAATACCGTCACTTCTAAACAAAATTTATATCAAATTCGTAATAAACCTACTCATTCTTTAGTAGCCGCTACTCACACTTCTTTCGGTAATTATTATAGCCGCTGCGCGTTTTGTAAACAAAATTCGCATAATAAATTGTTTCTTTGTACGACATTTAAAAATTTATCAATAGAAGACCGCTATAACGTTGTGAAATCTCACAATGGATGCACCAATTGTTTAAGCTTAACTCATTTAATTACAACTTGTAACTCAAATAGTCTTTGTCGAAATTGTGCGTCAAGACATCACACGCTGTTATGTCGCAAACGAGCCCCGCTCGGCGCCGGCGGTGCGCCGCCGTCACATCCCGCGCAGCCGCCGGCCCCGCGCGCTGCTGACGTGAGTCATGATGTCGGCTCACGGGAGCGTACACGCTTCTCCACCGCCACTCCTTGCGCATATGACGCCGTGCGACAGAAACCTGTTACTGAGAAGGATAACACAAACGCGCAAAATATTTCGTTGTGTAATATGTCGCCGCCGCTCAGTAAAAACGATACTACTTGTTTACTTGGTACAGTCAAGGTATACGCAGCTGATTCGCGCGGCAATTTGAATTGTGTTCGTGCAATTATCGATCCCGGTTCTCAATCTAACTTTATAACTACAAAATGCTGTCAAAACTTAAATCTTTCTTTTAATAAATTACCGCGCGCTGTTGTCAAGGGCATTGGTTCATCTCCTAATCCAATTAGGGGATCAACAAAATTAGTTTTATTTTCTCGTTTTAATGACATATCAATATCGATAGATGTGTGTGTTATTGACCGCATTACAGACGATCTGCCGACTGTTAATATTGACAAAACGTTATTTTCTTATTTACAAAATATTCGTCTCGCTGATGATGAGTTTCATTCTCCCGGTGAGGTTGAAATTCTCATAGGCGCTTCATTTTTCGCCGATATTTTACTACAAGGCCGTGTTACCGGGCCACCGGGCATGCCTACCGCTTTTGATACAATTTTTGGTTACATGATTCTAGGTAATACATATACCGTAAACACCGCTCATAACAATTCTATTTCTTTAACCGCTGTTATACAAACTGATTCAAACTTAGACAAAACTTTGCAAACCTTTTGGCAGCTCGAGGAGGTATTGCCTTGTCAGCCTATCTTGAGTTCGGCTGAAAGGGAGTGCGAAAATATTTTTGTTAATAATACTAAGCGCGATAGCACAGGCCGCTATTCTGTCGCATTACCTTTCTCGGATGATCCCTCCACCTTGGGTGATTCATACTGTACCGCTAAAAAACGATTCCTATCACTGGAACGCAAACTTAATGCTAGTGTTGAATTACGCCAAGAATACGACAATATTATCCGCGAATATATTGATAAAAATTATATCTCTCGCGTTATTGACATTGGTGATCATTCAGGTTACTTCATACCGCACCATGCTGTACTACGACATGATAAAACTACTACTAAGATACGCATGGTAATGGACGCTAGTGCCAAGACAGACTCGAATGTCTCGTTGAATGAAGTTTTACATACGGGACCTAACTTACAAAATAATTTACTGTCTATATTAATTGATTTTCGTATATACAAAATAGCTTTCACTTCAGACATAAAACAAATGTACTTGCAGGTCTCAGTTAACGAAAGGTTTCGTAAATATATGAAGTTTTTATACCGCTTTGATTCTAGTGAACCGATTACTACGTACTGTTTTAACCGCGTTTGCTTCGGTTTGAGCTGTAGCCCTTTCTTAGCGATTAGTGTGGTAAGACAACTTTGTCAGGATGAACGCGACTCGTTCCCGCTAGCTGCTCAGGTCGCTACTAACAATTGTTACACGGATGACATTTGTTTCTCCATGCCCTCCGTCCGGGACTCCTTACGCCTCCGAAGTGAGTTGTTAGGGATGTTCAAGGCCGGAGGCTTTGACCTAGTAAAGTGGTCCAGCAATTCACCTGAATTGCTTGATTCACTGCCAAGCTCTCACCGGTACTCAGTTGATGTTCCATTTAGTGACTGTGATGACTTGAAGGTGCTGGGTGTGAAGTGGTCTCCAGTTACCGACGAGTTTAAAATTTCTGTCTCGCTTACTCCACGCCCATGTACCAAGCGAAACATTCTTTCTGTTATTGCTCGTCAGTTCGACGTTCTGGGTGTCATAGCACCAGTAATCTTATTTGCTAAACTTATTCTCCAACAATTGTTTATTTTAAAAATTGATTGGGATGAACAACCGCCCGCTGATATTTTAAAAATATGGAAAAATTACATTACAGAACTACCTTGCCTAGAACAATTACGTATACCGCGTCACCTTGAAGTTTATGAAAATTCAAATATTTCGATAATCGCCTTTGCCGATGCTAGCGAGCGAGCTTACGGTTGTGTAGTGTATATTCGTTCTGTATCCGCTTTAAACGAATTAATTTCTGTTAGACTTGTATGTGCCAAATCCAAGGTGGCACCATTGCTTGTTCAGTCTGTCGCAAGGCTTGAGCTTTGTGCAATTCTGTTGATGTCGAAGCTGGTTCGACATGTCATAAATATGATAGAATCACGTCATAAAATTGATAAGGTTTATTGCTTATCAGATTCTATGGTCGCTCTTCATTGGGTCCACGGTTCGCCTCATAAATTCAAAACCTTTGTTGCTACCCGTGTTACCAAAATTTTGAATTCACTTCCCGCTTATTATTTTTATCATGTGCCAGGAGAGGACAACATTAGTGATTGTTTGTCGCGAGGGTTGTCACCTGCACAAATACTTAACTATACTCCCTGGTATACTGGACCGTCCTGGTTGAGTAAAGATTATTCTAGTTGGCCTATTACCGCTATAGAAAATAATTATAATCCCGCTGACTTACCTGAAATGAAACTAAAGTTGCATTAACCGCTATTTTAAATGATGCTACTCATCCGCTCCTTTTGCTATCGCAGCGAGTATCCTCTTGGCTGTTGATGCTCCGCTCTACAGTTTATGTTCTACGCTTTATTAAAAAACTTCCCCGCTCTAATAGTAGAATTTCAGCCAGTGAAATGCAAACTGCTGAAATTGAAATATTAAAGGCTGTTCAATATACTTACTTCGCTTGTGAAATAAATTCTCTTCAACGAAACAATCGTTGTTCTCCCGCAATTAATCGCCTAGCTCCTTTCCTTGACACCAATAACCTTGTAAGGGTTGGTGGCCGACTACGTCACGCTGACTTGTCTTTCGAGCAACGACACCCTGTGCTACTTCCTCGTAAAGACAAGGTAGTCGAGCTTATTATTATACATTATCACCGCTCTAATTGTCACACAGGTTCTGTGGCTCTCATGTCCATTCTGCGACAGAGGTACTGGATTCTGTCATGCAGAAGACTTGTTAGAACTTGCATTCATAAATGTAACTTTTGCTTTAAAGTGAACCCTAAGCCTACTTATCCTATGATGGCTGACTTGCCTGCTTGCAGAGTAAATGAAACGAAGGCATTTACTCACACTGCCGTCGACTACTGTGGCCCTATAAATATAATTCCCTATAGGAAGCGTGGTGTTCGCTCCATAAAATGTTACTTATGCGTTTTTGCGTGTTTGGTGACACGAGCCGTGCATGTAGAAATAGCATCTGATTTAACCACTAATGCCTTCTTATCCGCACTTAAACGTTTTCTATCTCGCCGCGGTGCAGTATCTTGCATGTATTCGGATAGAGGAACCAATTTTATTGGTGCTAAAAATAGTTTTTCTGAAATCTACAAATTCTTAGATTCTGAAAACTTCCAATCGTCTTTCGCTAATGAACTTGTCAACAATCGAATCGAGTGGAAACTTAACCCGCCGCGTAGTCCACACTTTGGTGGTCATTATGAAATTTATATTAAGGCGTTTAAAACGCATCTTTATAGAGTTATAGGTACGCAGCTACTTACATACGAGGAGCTCTTGACTGTGCTCACACAGATCGAATGTGTGATAAATTCAAGACCACTTACGCTGCTTAGTGATGATCCATCGGAACCTAGTGCGTTAACGCCTGCACATTTTTTAATGTCAAGCCCATTAAAACAATTGCCTACCTATGACGTGTCATTAGATTCTAATAATTTACGCAATCGCTATTCTTTACTGGATCAAATGTTACAATCATTCGCGAAGCGATGGAAGCAAGAATATTTACACTTGTTGCAGTCCAGAACAAAGTGGAATACCGCTTCTAACCCGATCTGTATCGGTTCCGTTGTACTCATTGTTACTGACAATATTTCTCCGCTTCATTGGCCTCTTGGCGTCGTAGTTGCTGCTTATCCAGGCAAGGACGGTATCATAAGAGTTGCCTCTGTAAAGACTTCGACGAGCGTTTATAAACGACCAGTCGTGCGTCTTTGTACGCTACCATCTCAATGACTTAACCTTAAGTTACTTGTCCCCTACCCGTTGTTCATATTCAATTACATTTTCATTAAAACCGAAGGTTTTAAGGCCGGGGGCAATGTTCATGCTAACTGTTAGCCTTCAATGTGAATTTCAATATTACCCACATATTAGTTTATAAGAGTGATCGCTCAATATACCGCTGCATTCTATAGTCTACGAATTGACGGCGACTCGACCGGCTGCGTACTCGCTGATCCCGGTTTTTCCCGCGTTCTGGAACCTTCACGACCTGGGAGGTTTCTCACCGCTATTCTTAGGGTTTACGTACTTTCAACCCACCGCTCGCGCTGTGAACCTATAGTGCAGTGTCTTTAGTGCTTCATATATACTGTTGTGAAGTATATGCATACCACCCGCTGTCTTGGCTGATGCTCAGTCAAGGCTGGTCCTTCAAAATATCGCTCCAACTTCGAGGGCTGTTGAGAACGAGGAAGAGGTCTGCTCTGGCGTACATTGCCCGGGTAGTACTGGGTCGGTGTGGCTGCTAAAGGTGAGTTGCTGTTTTACTCTCGTTGATTGTAGAATGCAGTGATTCCCATAGGATCTCTATCTCCTTTTCAACAGACGCTAATACCAAAATATTCCGACCTATGGTGATACTCAAATTTGTGTTGAGTAGAATATACAAACCTTATAATTAGGTTTAGCGCTCACACCGGTAATATCAAAGATATTTGAGAAATATATATACAGTGTAATGTACACATACCTAGAAAAATATAACATATTATGTAATGAACAGAAAGGGTTTCGTAAAAATAAAACGATCAATATGGCAGTTTTTGACTTTTTAAGAACAATAATATTTAATGTTGATAAAAGAAAACCTGTTTCTGCAGTGTACTGTGACATGACCCAAGCATTCGATTACGTTGATCACAGTATTCTTTTAACCAAACTTAACATGTATGGCATAAGAGGTAAAATGGAACAATTAATTCATTCATATTTGACTAATCGTGTTCAATACACTTCTATTGCGCGGATCAATATAAAAACAAAAAAAGAGGAATATTTCACCTCATGCAAAAAAATAATTCGATATGGAGTTCCACAAGGTAGTGTACTTGGGCCATTACTGTTTATTATTTATATCAACGATCTACCTAAATCAATTAGACATCCCATGACGCTCTTTGCAGACGATAGTACAGTATTAATTACATCCAATAATTTAAACGATTATGAATCCGACATTTATGAATCTCTGACATCAATAATACAATGGTTAAACAACAATAATTTAAAGATTAATTTAAGCAAGACTCAAATCATGCAATTTGGACAACGTAAGACTGCTTTAAGATTTAATAATCTCAATAATATGGTAGTAAATACAGAAAGTGCTAAATTTCTCGGCTTAATAATTGACAGTAAACTTAATTGGAAAGCTCATATCGATTATATAACCAAAAGGATCAGTAGTTCATCTTATGCACTATATAAACTCGCACCTATTGTTAACTCGGAAGCGTTACTTACTGCCTATCACGGACTGGTAGCTTCAATTTTAAGATATGGCATTATATTCTGGGGCAACTCTACAAATATAGATTTAGCATTTAAAATGCAGAAACGATGCATAAGGTCTATGTTTGGTCTGAAAACTACGGATAGCTGCAGACCTTATTTTATTCAACAAAAAATTCTTTCACTTCCGTCATTATATATTTTCGAAGTGGTTGTGTATGTGAAGTCTAATCCACATGAGTTTCCTCGTCTAGCAGACATGGTGAGCCGCAATAGACGTGATAACTATAGACTCCAATCCCAATCTGCTAACTCTACTTTATTAAGAAAAAGCGTCTTTTGTATGGGGCCACAATTATACAATAAAGTACCAAAATCCTTTAAAGACCTCAATATAAATAATTTTAAGAAAAAAATGAAATATTTATTGATTGAAAAATGTTGTGTTGTGAAAAATGTGTCTCCTTGATGACCGGCGATCTCAAGGCAGTAAACAGCCTTACCTGGGCAAGCGGGGCTCTGCTCGGGTGGACAGATTATTTCCCTAGCTACTCGTGGGAATTGTATGGATAATTCTGACAACTCTCTCTCTCTTCTCTGGACGACCAACGTCCACGAATCAGCAGTCTAACTGCCTCCTTGCCGGACATTTACGGCATCAACATCACTTCCGATAGCGACGACCACGTCCTCTCGGAATGTGAAGATTTAGAAACTGGGGGTGACTCCCAAGTCCCTCTAGCTTCCAAATCTAACGCTGAAGAAGTGAGTCTAAGTACCAAAGACTCCTCTTCAGTGTCGATAGGAAAGCGGCCCAAAAGGCTTGCAGGGTCGGCTCGTAGGCGCCTTAAGAAGCTGAGAGCGGAGGGCGTAAGCCCGTCCGAAGCTTACCAGCTCTGCATACAGCCTAGGGCAGCTAACCTTGCCCAAAGGGGTAAAGTTGATGGGGATTCGGCCTCGGAAAGGAGAACGATAAAACGTATCCGTTCCGAGGAGGAGTCTCCTCAACAGCAGCCCAGAAGGAAGGTCTGCATTACGCCTAGCCCAGTCAGTGGGACGTCTTTAGCGACCGCTGACGGGGAACGGGCGGACACGCTGCCGGTGGCTGCACAATCGGCGCCTGAGGCGACGGTAGTGCAGCCAGTGGGGGCGGGAGTGGCGCCGTCCTTCAGGGATGCTGTTAGCTCAATCCGTGTGGGGATCTTCGACAAAGAACCCATGACGGATGAACAAGTGGAGCTAGTCAGGGAGGCCATCATTGGGACGATCTTAAACGACCCAAGTGACGAGGCGGGTCCTAAACTGTGTGGCTACACTTATAAGCCAGGCTGGCTGCTAGTCGGAGCGGAGGACGAGCGCAGCAAAGACTGGCTTAAAAGTAGGGTAGGTGGTATCAGGCCTTGGCCTGGAGCGGAGCTCTCACTATTGAGTGAAAGCGAACTGCCCAAGCGGAGGATTGGTATCATCTTTATACCAAAGGGTTGCCTCACAAAATCTGCCTCTGGTAAGGATGTCCTCAGACTTATCGAGAGGCAGAATCAACTGAAAACGAGCTTGTGGAAGGTGCTAAGATTCCAGCAAGACAAGGAGGGAGCCACTCTGGTTGTCTCCTTGGATGACGAATCGGTTGAGGCCCTCGGCAAGCTCGATTTCAGACCACATGTGGGCTTCAAGAGGCTGCTAGTTCGCATTAGAGGCCACAAAACCGACGGTGCGAACAAGGCGACCTCTGTAAGGCCTCCCGACAGTACGCTTGGACCTGGATCGATGGTTGCTGAGGCCAGCTCCCAACCGAGCCGCATTGATGACTCGATGGTTGCTGGACCCTCAGGCCAAACGGACAGGTCCAAGCATACAAACACACACAAAGCGAGAAGGACTCCAAAGCCCTCACTCGCTAGCACATCACACACAAAGACACACACTCAACACGCCACGACACACACCACGACACACATACAACACACGAGGCCGATCACCTCTAAAATTACTTTGGTCCCGTCAACGGACGGTGAAACAAAACCACCAAGAGAGTGATCGACCTTCTACCTTACAACACATACACACGCATTTCACACATACACACAGACACAAAAACACACATACAAAAAAAAAAAAAAAAAAAAAAAAAAAAAATATGACTCAATTCATACAAATCAATCTGCACCACGCAAGAGCTGCTTCCGCTGTGCTGGAAAAAACCTTCGTGGAGCAGAAACTCTGCATTGCTCTGATTCAAGAACCATGGCTATCAAACACCAATACAGTCATGGGTCTCGGTTCTGCTGGCAAGGTAATATCATTCGCAGGCGGAACCAAACCTAGAGCATGCATACTACTCAATAACAATATTGAATTTTTAGCAATTCCAGAGCTCTGTAGTGAAGACCTGGTGGCAGTTTACGTTAATCTCAAAGGGTCTGCAAGGCGAAGGGTAATCATTTGCTCTGCCTACCTACCCGGCGAGAGGAACAACCCTACAGAAGAACTAGAGAACGTAGTGGACTATGCAAATGAACACAACGCAGAACTCCTGATTGGATGCGACGCCAACGCCCACCATACCAACTGGGGAAGTAGTGACGTAAACAACAGGGGTGAGTTACTTCATGATTTTATTCTAACTAACTGTCTTCAGATCCTTAACATAGGCTGTAAACCGACCTTTGTTACGAGATCGAGGCAGGAGGTCCTAGATATCACTATTGCCACTAACAATTTAGCCAGGACGGTAAACGACTGGAGAGTAAGCAATGAAACGTCTATGTCTGATCATCGGATGATCAAATTCGTTATTCAGGCATACCAATCAACTAATCTGAATTTTAGGGATCCCAAAACCACTAACTGGAACCAATATAGAACTCGTCTAAACGAACACCTGACAGATATCCCTAAAATCATTAAAACACCTGAGATGGTCGAATACTCGGTACATCTCCTAACTGAAGCCATAACAGCCTCTTATATAGAGAGCTGCCCTATGAAAACCAAAAAAGATAATAAAGTACCCTGGTGGCATCCAAAACTTGAGGAACTCAGGCGTAAAACAAGAAAACTATTCAATAAGGCCAAAACGCCCCTGGATTGGGAGCGCTATAAAATGGCCTTAACTGAATACAACAAAGAAATTAGAAAGGCAAAGAGACGTTCATGGAGAAGTTTCTGCGAGGAAATAAACAATACTCCTCAAGGAGCGAGGATCCATAAAGTCCTAGCCAAATCATCTTCTAACCAACTGGGACTTTTAAAGAAACCAGATGGTACTTACACTGAGACAGAGGAGGAGACGGTTGACGTATTAGCGACCACCCACTTCCCTGGATCAATAACCATACATGATTACTATGGTTCTGAATGCTCCGATCGCCTCACCAGACCCACGACAGAGGACTGGAGGAGAGCCGCAAAGAATATTAGACCATACAAAGTAGACTGGGCTATTGACACATTTAAGCCCTTCAAATCAGCTGGGGAAGATGATATTTTCCCGGCTCTGTTACAACGGGCTAAAGACATCCTCACCCCACTTCTGGTAAAAATCTTCCGGGCAAGCTATGCATGGGGATATATACCAGAAACATGGTCATTGGTCAAAGTCCGGTTTATACCAAAAGCAGGAAAAAAGGACTACTCCCAACCAAAGTCCTTCAGACCAATAAGTCTTACCTCCTTCCTTCTCAAAACGATGGAGAAGCTAATTGACGAATGTATTAGGGAAGGCCCCCTAAGGGAACTACCTTTACATCCGAAACAACATGCTTATCAGAAAGGGAAATCCACAGAGACTGCCTTACTGGAGCTCACGGATAACATCCAAAGAGCACTTGAGGACAGGCAAATAGCAATCTGTGCCTTTCTGGATATCGAAGGAGCATTTGACAACGTTACCACTACCGCCTTAACCAAAGGGTTAAGGACGAAAGGGATCGATGACACAACGACCCGGTGGATAGTTGCAATGCTACAAAATAGAGTAGTTAAAATAAACCTCCATGGGATAACTAGAAGCTTCAAGGCGACAAGGGGCTGCCCGCAAGGAGGCGTACTATCGCCACTGCTATGGTCCCTTGTCATAGATGAACTTTTAGTTAGATCCTCGGAAATGGATCTTAATGTACAGGGTTATGCTGACGACGTAGTGGCCTGTGTTATAGGCCCTTGTCAAAGTACTGTATCCTCAATTTTACAGAAAACCCTTAACATAATTGTTAAGTGGTGTTCGGAAAATCAACTGACTGTAAATCCTACCAAAACAATGGTTGTTCCCTTTACTAGGAAGAGGAAGCTGGATAAGCTTTCAACACTGACTATTAAAGGAACAACTATACCATTTTCCTCAGAAGTCAAATACTTGGGCGTAACCATCGACAAGAGACTGACCTGGGAATCACATCTTAAGAATACCATCCAAAAGGCTAAAACCGCCTTAGGAATATGCCAACGTCTAATGGGGACGAGATGGGGGTTAAGCCCAAAAATCGCCCTTTGGCTCTATACCACTATTGTCAGGCCGTCAATAACTTACGCCTGTCCAGTATGGGGCTCAAAAGCACTGCAAGTAACTGCGATCAAAAAACTGACAGGCTTGCAGCGCACTGCGTGCCTCATGGCAACGGGTGCCATTCGATCAACTCCAGCCATAGCCCTTAATGCACTTCTCAGCCTCCCACCTCTCCACCTCTATATTGAGAAAGAGATGAAGGCTGGCATTTACAGGACTAACGCTGGCATAAAACACTGGAAATCTCAAACAATGAGGTCTTTACACCAAAAAGTGTTTGAATGTCCACCACTCGCAATGACATCAGATGTCTTGCTTCCAGAGTTTAACTTCCACAAGAAGTTTACCGTGGAACTGACTAAAAGGGAGGACTGGGCACAACGCCTTAATAGTGATCCCTTGGACGTCGGAAGCCTAGTATGGTTTACTGATGGCTCCAAAATGGGCCCTAACGTAGGATGTGGCATATATGCTGCCAAGCCCAAGGTTAGCAGAAGCATAAACCTTGGTAAATATGCCACTATTTTCCAGGCGGAAGTTTGTGCCATAATTGAATGTGTACAAGCCAACCGCCAGCGAAACTACGTTAACCAAAATATAGTAATATATTCAGACAGCCAGGCAGCTCTACTAGCACTAAACGGCAACGTTTTAAAGTCAAAGCTAGTAAAAGACTGCGTGGAAAAACTAAATGACCTGGGGCAACAAAACAAGATCACCCTCAAATGGGTGCCGGGTCATTCTGGAATCATCGGTAACGAAAAGGCCGATGAGCTAGCAAGGGCTGGGGCTCAAGGTCTACAGTTTGGCCCAGAACCTTTCTGTGGTATCTCAAAGAACCAAGCCATGCAATACTTAAAAACCCACCTTCTCCAAGAGGCAAAAGCGGACTGGCAAAGAACGCCCGGGTTAACACACTCAAAAGCACTAATTGAACCATACTCTCGCAAGCGCACTGACGAGCTACTGAAGCTTAACAGGGGCAACCTGAGCGTGTTGATTAGGGCTTTGACTGGCCACTGCAAGCTAAACAGACATCTCTACAATATGAGACTAAAAGATACTGATGCTTGCAGATTCTGTGAACAGGAGCGTGAAACACCAGTACACCTCCTTTGCTCCTGTGAATGCCTCATTCACAAAAGAAGCCGACATTTGGGAAGACACATTCTCGACCCAGACGATATCAAAACAATCCGAGCTAGGAATATCTTATCATTTTTAGAAATTGCCCAGCTAAAGGAGTACATGTAAGGCCTCAATAGGACTTACTTGGAGGCTAGTCACAATAGATCTTTATAGGTCGCAGTAACGCAAAAAGCCCCGAATTTTCTAAAATAATAAAAAATAAATTGAAAAATGCTATTACAAAGTAAGAGATTTTCTTGATGACAGATTGGAAAGTTAACTTTAATTTGACATCGTTTTATTTTACATATTAATTTAGTATTATTATTTGACATTGTGGATATTATTTATTTGACATTTATAATATATTTTTTTTATTCATGATTTTAATTGTAATATTTGACATTTTTAGTTAGGTATTCAATTCATTATTTGACATTTTATATAAAAAAAATCTTAAACATGAATTTAAATTTTATAATGTTTAAATTTTTAAAATATATTTTTTGTACACCTTTCGAGGTAAGACATGTTGGTACCAAAATGATAAGCTTGTAAATCTTAGCTATGTATAGTATACTCACACATGTTTCTGACAAATAAAATTATCTTTATCTTTATCTTTATCTTTATCTTTATCTTTATCTTTATCTTTATCTAGTTTATAAGAGTACAATACACCAAATTGAAAGAGATCTATCTCTCATACTCGTCTTAGAAAAAGGTATGTATGTATTTGTAAGTATGTATGTAGATTAATCTTTTTATTAATATTAAAGATAATTTATGAATCTAATAGGTGCATTTATACCTATAATTGTTATTGTTTATTTTTTATTTATTTATCTAATTACTTTCTTGTACCCATAATTCTCGCTTTTAAAATGGTCTCACTGAAGGTAGGGTTGGCTGGAAGAGATCTCATATAGATATAAGTTGACATTTGTACATTAATGTTGTACTAATATTATTTAATGTGTGCGAAAAAGTATTTACCTAATACAATTTAAATTCATAACCTTTCTATATTGTATTCCAATAAACCGTTTAACGATCTTGCATACTTTTAGATAAATATTCACGAACATCATCACTATAAGCGATACCGAAAATGTTGCACTTTGCTCCACCTATCTTATCTCGACAGCCATTTTCGTCGACATCTCCGTAATATTCGCTCCCGACACCGACTGCGAAAAATTCAGTCTTCGAAATGCGATAAATATTAGAGAATGTCTTTTGGTGTATTTGAACATTCAGAAGATTTATTGTGTGCGGTTTAAATCAAATTTGTATAGTGTAGGTTTTCTAATAAAACAGTATTTGTGAACTTAATTTTTTTTTTTGTATTTCGAGTATGTTTATTTCAATGTTTTGGGGCACTGTGACCTATAAAGATCTATTGTGACTAGCCTCCAAGTAAGTCCTATTGTAGCCCTACATGTACTCCTTAAGTTGGGCACTGTCTAAAAAAACCGGCCAAGTGCGAGTCGGACTCGCACACCGAGGGTTCCGCCGTACAAACGTAGCGGTTTACAATTTATGACGTACTAGCTTTTGCCCGCGACTTCGTCCGCGTGGAATAGTTAAATCAAATCAAATATCTATATTGCGTATCACTTGCTTTCTTGCGAATAGTTACTTTAGGCAGCATTTTATTTCTTTGTATATGTACTTATTTTGCAAAAAATACACATAAAAACTGCCGTGTACTATACTGTATATGGCATTTTTACAATCTATCATTTTATGTTTTCCCATCCTTTGCTAACTTACATGCAACCTTTCTTCCCACGTGGGTCAATATTTCAAAAACGCTAGAACAAATATTTGCTTATTTCTTATCCCGTGCTATTAAAAATTTCATGGTTTTATCTTTGGTAATGAGGAATCTCATAAAAAAATTCATCTCATATTTCAAGCCCTTCATTCCCTCTTTTACAAAAAAGCTTTTATTCCATTTCGACGTTTAGTCTATTTTTGTACCAAACATCAAAATCGGTTCAGGTATGGGCGTGAAAGTCATTAAGTTAAAAAGTCGCGTCCGCCATCTTGGATCTCAAAATGGATAATCCGTACCCTATAAACCACGAAAATGATATCCTTTTTAATAATAAGTTAAAAAGTAGCGTCCGCAATCTTGGATCTATAAATTGATGATGTATTTGGAATCGACTCCCGAAAACTATGAAAATGATACCCATTTCGATTTTATGTTAAAAAGTCGCATCTGCCATCTTGGATCTCGACATAGATGATGAATTAAGAATCAGGACCCCCGAAAACCTCGAAAATTATACCCATATTCCAATTAAGTTAAATAGTCACGTCACGCCATCTTGGATCTCAAAGTCGATGTTTTATTCGGAGTCAGAACCCTCCAAAAACCACGAAAACGATACCCATATTGATATTTTGTTAAAAAGTCGCGTCCGCCATCTTGGATCTGAAAATGGATCGTGTATTAGTAATCGGGACGTCCCAAAACCACGAAAATGATATCCATATCGAGTTTATATTAAGAAGTCCCAACCGCCATCTTGGATCTCGAAATAGATGTCGTATTCGGAATCGGGACCCCAGAAAACCACGAAAATGATACCCATATCGAAGTTATGTTAAAAAGTCACGTCCGCCATCTTGGATCTCAAAATGGATAAAGTATTCGGAATCAGGACCCCCAAAAACCACGAAAACGATATCCATATTGACATTTTGTCAAAAAGTCGCATCCGCCATCTTGGATCTAGAAAAAAATGTTTTATTCGTAATCCGGACCCCCAAAAACCACGAAAACGATACCCACATTGACATTATGTTAAAAAGTCGCGTCCGCCATCTTGGATCTAGAAAAAGATGTTTTATTCGTAATCCGGACCCCCAATAACTACGAAAACGATACCCATATTGACATTATGTTAAAAAGTCGCGTCCGCCATCTTGGATCTCAAAATGGATGGTGTATTAGTAATCGGGACCTCCAAAAACCAAGAAAATGATACCCATATCGATTTTATATTAAGAAGTCCCAACCGCCATCTTGGATCTCGAAATAGATGTCGTATTCGGAATCGGAACCCCCGAAAACCACGAAAATGATACCCATATTGACATTATGTTAAAAAGTCACGTCCGCCATCTTGGATCTCAAAATAGATGGTGTATTCGGAATCGGGACCCCCGATAACCACGAAAATTATACCCGTATTGACATTTTCTCAAAACGTCACGTCCGCCATCTTGGATCTCGATATAGATGTTTTATTCGTAATCCGAACCCCCAAAAACCACGAAAACGATACCCATATTGACAATATGTTAAAAAGTCGCGTCCGCCATCTTGGATGTATTTTTGTACTGGGGGTTCTTACGACCTTTCATCCCCTATTTCATCCCCACGTGGGTCAATATTTCAAAAACGCTAGATAAAATATTTCTTTCTTTCTTATTAAGTCCCTAATTTCAAAGTATCATGGTTTTATCTTTAACAATGACGAAGTCCCATACAAACTTTCATCCACTATTTCACCCCCATACAGGTCTAAATTTCAAAAATTTTAGAATAAATATTTCTTTCTGTGTTATTAAGTGCCTAAATTCAAAGTTTCATGGTTCTATCTTCAAAAATGACGAACTTCCATACAAACTTTCATCCCGTATTTCAACCCATACAACCTTTTTTTCGCGATAAAAAGTAGCCTATGTCCTTCCCCGAGATCTAATCTATAGTTGTACAAATTTTCATCAAAATCAGTTCAGTGGTTTAGACGTGAAAGCTTAACAGACAGACAGACAGACAGACAGACAGACAGACAGAGTTACTTTCGCATTTATAATATTATAATAATAAAATTAACTTTAGCATAACACAGATTCATACACTAGTATATTGCAGTGCGATAATGATATGCAAAAAGTTAGGCTTAAAAATAGGAATACAACAAAATCAATATCACAAAGCAAAGTCAGATAAGGAACCATGGCAAGTTAGGTTAGAAAATGATATTAAACTATTAAGAGCAGACATCGGCAGGTTAACCCAATATATAAATAACAATAGATCGCCAAAGTTAGTAAAAAAAGTAAAAGTCATAATATTTAAAAACAAGGTTCATGATTCATACACTAGTATATTGCAGTGCGATAATGATATGCAAAAAGTTAGGCTTAAAAATAGGAATACAACAAAATCAATATCACAAAGCAAAGTCAGATAAGGAACCATGGCAAGTTAGGTTAGAAAATGATATTAAACTATTAAGAGCAGACATCGGCAGGTTAACCCAATATATAAATAACAATAGATCGCCAAAGTTAGTAAAAAAAGTAAAAGTCATAATATTTAAAAACAAGGTTCATTCTACTCATGAAAATAATAATATTAACCCTGTAGATATTCTAGATACTTTAAAGCAAAAACTAGCTTTAAAATCCCATAGATTAGCACGTTACTTAAAAGCACTGAAAAGGAAAAATGATAATAAATTGTTTGTAGCAAATGAAAAACGATTTTATAAGTTACTCACTACTAATGACATGACTAGCGCTACTGATAAAGACCTCCAACCAATCACAAAGGAAGAACTCGAGACCTATTGGGGAGGACTATGGCAAAATGAAAAAAGTTATAATTATGAAGCTAGTTGGATTAAACAAGAAGAATTGAAATGGAATGACTTAGAGGAAATGGAATTCGTGAGCATTACCAAAGAAGACATTGCAGCAGTTACAAGCAAAATGAAAAATTGGAAAGCAGCAGGTATAGACGGTATCCAGAATTTCTGGTACAAAAAGTTTTTCATATTACATGACGTGCTGGCTAAAATTATAACCGATTTAATAAAGGGAGACACTAATTTACCCGATTTTATAGCAAAAGGCATAACTTACATGGTGCCGAAAAATACAAAAACATCTGATCCCTCACAATATAGACCAATCACCTGTTTGACCACCTTCTACAAGCTGATCACATCATGTATAACTAGGACAATTAATAAGCACTTAGAGCTAAATAGCATTCTTGCTGAAGAACAAAAAGGATGTAGACAGAACCATAAAGGATGCAAGGAACAGTTAGTCATAGATTCAATAGTCCTTAAACATGCAAGAAGTAAAAATAAAAATATACACATAAGTTATATAGATTACAAAAAAGCTTTTGACAGCATACCACATTCCTGGCTTATTAGAGTTTTTCAGTTATACAAAATCAACCCATCTATAATAACCTTTCTGGAAGATGCCATGTCCAAATGGAAAACTACCATCTTACTAACATTTAAAAACACTACAATTAGAACAGACGAAATAAACATTAGAAATGGCATCTTCCAGGGAGATTCATTGAGCCCTTTATGGTTCTGCCTCGCTATGAATCCTCTTTCTAATCTTCTTAACCTTACTGAAGCAGGCTATAACCTGTCAAACGACACATCAATAACTCATTTACTGTATATGGATGACATAAAGTTGTATGCTAATTCAGAAAACGAACTAAAAGACCTATTAAAAGTTACGTCAGATTTCAGTAATGATATTGATATGTCGTTTGGCTTAGACAAATGCAAAACTCTACATATACGCAAAGGTAAAATTGTTAAGGGAGACTTTAATATTTATGAACACTTTAATATCAAACATATGGAGCCATCAGAAACATATAGATATTTAGGAATAAACCAAAATAACTACATTAACCACACGCAAATTAAAAAGGAACTCACTGTAGAATACACAAGACGATTGAACACACTCTGCAAACAACAGCTCAACTCTAGAAATCTATTTAAAGCAATTAATACATACGCAATACCAATACTTACTTATACATTTGGCATAATTTCATGGTCAAACACAGACCTTAAAAGACTAGAAATTAAAAGCAGAACTACACTAACTAAGTACAATTACCTACATCCAAAATCCGCTATTGAAAGAATCTCAATCAAACGATACCTGGGTGGCCGAGGATTAATAGACATAAAGAATCTCTGCAGTAGCCAAATCGAGAAACTTAGAACATTTTTTTATCTTAAGTCAGAACACAGTCCTTTACACGCAGCAATAGTCAAAGTAGATAAGCAATACAGTATTCTTAACTTAAATACCACAGACATATTAAATAAATCTATAAATGAAGAAGAAACAGAAAAGTTTAGGTCATGGCGTAATAAGCAACTTCACGGAAGACATTTACATGATATAGAAGAGCCACACATTGACTCCAAAGCCTCAAATATGTGGCTAAAACTAGGTTACCTATTCCCTGAAACTGAAGGTTTTCTTATTGCTATACAGGATCAAATCATAAATACAAAAAACCATAAGAAATACATATTAAAAACATCCGAAGATGATAAATGTAGAAAATGCTGTAGGCAGTCGGAAACAATACAGCACATTATTAACGGTTGCCCAACACTCGCCCAACATGACTACACACACCGCCATAACCAAGTCGCACATTATATACACCAAAAACTAGGTATAAAACATAAGTTAATTACGGAAAAAATCACTCCTTATTATCAATACACACCAAAACCTGTGCTAGAGAGTCCCAGCTGCAAGATGTACTTTGACAGAGCTATTTTAACCGACAGAACAGTTCACTGTAATAGACCAGACATCACATTCGTTGACAAAGTGAAGAAAATTGCATATTTAATAGATATAGCCATCCCAAGTACACACAACATCCAAAAAACCATATCAGATAAAATAAACAAGTATTCGGAATTGAAAGAAGAAATACTAAGAATTTGGAAATTAGACAGAGTATACATCGTGCCATTGGTACTTTCAAGCACAGGGATAATACCAAAACAATTACTTCGCAGTATTAAATTGATAGATCTCCCGGAAAGTAGTTACATTACAATGCAGAAAGCTGCTATTTTAAATACCTGCAGGATAGTTAGGCGCTTTCTCCAAGACGATACGACAAATATACAACCATAGGAAATCTGGTACTTGGCCCAGCCCGTAACAGATTTTGAAGCACCAGCTCAAAGCTGAGATATAAAAAAATAGAAACAATAATAATAATATAATAATATATAGTAAGGAAAGGATAAGGATTAAATCAAATTACTTACTAGATATCGTTACCTTGTAGGTTTTGATTCCCTAGCGTGTGACGGAAATTCGTCTAAGGTGTCGGTATAAACTGCTGTATCTTTTTATCGCGTTAACTTAGAAGTTTGATTTTTTCACTGCTTAAAGGGACAATAGACCTAGGTATTTGGTATAAATTTCAATTTGATACCTTTATTCGTTCGTGAGAAATAAGGTAGTAAGTTTCATTTTATTAAAATATTTTTATTATATTATATAACTAAAAAAATGTGATTTTCGCAATTTTGCCTATATTTGCATTATATGACAATGCTTCATGCCAAATTTCAAGATTCTGAGTTAACGGGAAGTATCCTGTAGGTTTTGATTCCTTTGCGAGTGTCGGAAATTTGTTGAAAATATCGACATAATCGGCTGTATCTTTTGATTGGCTTGGCTTAGAAGTTTGATATTTTCACAGCTTAAAGGGACAATAGACTTGAGTATTTCATGTGAATTTCAGCTTGATACGTCCACGCGTTCTTGAGATAAAGGGACTTGACAGAGAGACAGACAGACGGACAACAAAGTGATCCTATAAGGGTTCCGTTTTTTCCTTTTGAGGTACGGAACCCTAAAAATGATAAGAAATTCCCAGCTTGGATTGTTTTGATATCGTCTGGGTCGAGAATGTGTCTCCCACAATGTCGGTTTTATTTGTGAATGAGAAGGTCACAAAGCACAGGAGGTGCATTGGTGTTTACGCTCCTGTTCGCAGAATCTGCAAGCATCAGTATCATTTAGTCTCATGTTATAGAGATGGCTGTTCAGCTTGCAGTGGCCAGTCAGAGCCCTAATCATCACGCTCAGGTTGCCCCTGTTGAACTTCAATAGTTCGCCAGTACGAGTTCAATTATTATTATTAAAAATTATGAATATATTTATTATAATTCTTAAATAAATCTGAAATAAAATAATAATGAAAAATATAGATAAGTATATATATTACGAATTTCATTATTTTTTTTATATACAAAGTAATTACCGATATACTAGTATTGATTGCACTTAACGGCAACAAAGCACAGATATAGACACTTTTACACTCTACCTACAACCACATTAAATCTATACTAATAATAAAGCTGAAGAGTTTGTTTGTTGTTGTTGAAGTCGCGGGCACAGCTATAAATTAATAATTACAAATAATTTGAAAAATAATTTTTGAAATTTAGGTATCTACTACTAGTTTTGTGAGGTATGTTTAAAAGCTAAAGAAGCATTTGAAAACATTTTGCTTTTGCTCAGGAACACGGAGTATCAGGTTAGTCCAAAAAGGTACGCTCAAACACTTTTTTAGAGAAAATATCCAAAAATTTTAGACGCCACTATTTGGACTAACGGATAAACAGAAGTATATCCGTTAACATTTTCCCAAATTCGACTATTGGCACATACACATCTATCTGTCAACAGTAATAGTCAAACTGAACTAGAACTAAAGCAACAATGAGAAGAAACTTCTCACAAAAGAAGGCAAACAGAAAATGGACAGCGGTACAGAAGTTAGCTAGTTACGGAACACGTGGTTCCCCGAAATAGGGGTCCGCGGGCAGAGCAACTCATATAACAAACTTGCAACTTGTTATTTATCTAATTCCGTTCAGGACGAGTGTCTTGCAACATTGTGGTGAATATACACACGTGTAAGACATCGACTCATTAGTAATATGAGGAGAGTTTGAAAACTGTAATAAATATTTTCCTTTTTGGGTAAGACAAGCCGCCCCGAGTATTAGAGTGACCAATAACCATAGGCCTTGCTTCGCTGTGCCGTGCTATGTTGATAGCAAGACATACCTACTGCACCGACACCAATCAATGGTCGCAGAACACTTTTCAACTCGAAAAGAAAACGTAACGGTACGGCCTCTTTTTCCTTTTACAGCTTGAAATTCCTTGATGCTGTAGTACATATTAATATAACTTCAAGCCGACACGAAATTAATAAATATACCGTGGTGTTATTTATAATGAAATCAATTTAATACTTATTGAATTTTAAGACAATTTAAATGTTAAAGAAACAAAAAATCGTCGTCAGCTGATTGTTTGTGGGTGTAAAGATCGTCTGTTTATTTTTCAAAAGGACTATGCAACGCTCGAATGCGTTGACCACGCAACACCCCCGTCAAAAGAGCTCAGCTTTTCTTTATTATTTAAAATGTAAAAATTCACATATTTAAATTTCATCACTACATAGTATCACAGATAATATAATACTATACTAGATAGTATAAAACAAAGTTGCTATCCGCCGTCTGTCTGTCCCTATGTATGATTAAATCTTTAAAACTACTCAACGGATTTTGATGCGGTTTTTTTTAATAGATAGAGTGATTCTCAAGAAAGGTTTATATGTATAATACATGCATATTTCCATAAGCATTGCACCCGTGCGAAATTTCAAATTTTAAATGAGGTTTATGCACGTGACTGACATTGAAACCCCCCCAGCCCCCCCCCCCCCCCCCCTTGTTCATACAGCTGACGATTATTTTATTTAAAAATGCGATTTAAACAATCATTTAATACAGTTTCGCTTGGTATAAAATTCATTGGAGCAGATTTTTTTTCCAATGACTTTATCATTCTGTCTCCTTTATCTCCACGGATCGGAGCAGCTGACGTTCGGAGCTGTTATGTGCTAGGGGAAAACTATTACTATTATGATTTTCAGCTGGTATAAAATGACTCGTTCAACTATAGCGCTACCTCCCGGACTATAATGTGAAGCTTGAATTTATGTAATGGAAGTTCAGTTACATGATGTGGCAGTTTATTATATACTTGTATTGTATACATTTCCCCATTAATGAGTGACTAGTTTTATGAAGTCTGAAACTTGGAACAGCAAATTTATATCTACCTCTTGTGTTTAAATTATGATAATCAATTTTCTTCAAAAATGTATGTAAATTTTTATGAACATACTATAATGTTGTTATATATAAATTGGGATTGACATGACAGATTACACTCTAAAATATTTCAGCAGTCTTGGCGAATAGCCAATAATAAGTCACAATTAAATTTTAATTAAAATGTCGATTAAAACTTATCGAATCACAAAGCAATACTCTCAAAATTTCAAAATCTACTCACGTTAACATTAAGTCGACGACCCTAGCGTGTTTCCAACTCAATCTGCGAGGGTTCGCCAAATTAATGAACTTTTTGATTCCTCCTACTGAGCTAAGTCTATCGATCAGCACTGGCCGGCATGTGGTCTTTTGTTTGTTTTGCTAACTACCATCGTCGAATGAGGGTTTTGTGCACCGACTTTTTATTAGACTGTGTGCTACTATCTAAATGAACTTTATTATCTTGAGGGTAGAGGCGAATTGCTGTAGTTTCTTGGCAATATCGTCCACGTTTCAAAAACATTTTATACATCATGAATGAAGTTGGGAATTTGTGAATATTACTTTTTTAGCCATATATATTCAATTACGAATAATTATTCGACTCTTCACTGATGTTAAGATGTAGCGAGGCATACGCCACGGTAAAGTTTATAGAGCGTCATATATCTGAAATTATGAGTACGGCGAGCCCCGTCTTCATACAAAATAACACAAATGCAAAATATGTTTTCCTACCCCTAATTGTTATCCAATCTATATTTTAGAATGTTTTTGACATAAGTCCTAAAAACGACGCCGATACGATACAAACGATGTACGTTTTGCTTTTACCAAAAAAAAATTACTTAAATAATTTTAATGTATGTCAAATTTCGAACAGGCATTGATTTTTTTCTCTTAAAAACATTCTAATAAGTACATCATAAAGATTGGATAAGAAATAGGGGTAGGAAAACATTTTCTCCGTTTGTATGGCAACGTGCGCGCCTTCATCTCATCTTCTTCTTCAATGAATTAAATCTTCAGAGATTGACACGGTAATAATTGCACTTTTAAAGTTTTAATATCTATGGCTGATCTCATTACCCTTAATAGAAGTGAATGCAATTCAGTGCCAATGCATTTGCAAATTCTTGTTTTTAGTTATCATTGGTTCTTTATATCTAATTAGCATTTTGGGCTTGTTCTGTTTTATGTTTTTACGATACATTAGAGACTATATTGTATAGGACTATTATACTTTACTATAATAATATTCCTAATAAATTGTTAGAGTTGCCTATGAATAAATTAAAAATTCGGATAAAAACCAATTTCATGATTAAGGCTTATTATACCATTAAAGATTATATGAATTTAAAAAAGCAGGGGAGTAAATTATTATTAAAACCAAACGGGATGATTACGCTCTGTAATATTGGACTTGTGTCTTAAAGTTAGATCTTAGTTTTCTTTAATTAAGTACATATTAAAAAAAGGAAAAAAGATACTATTGTTATCGGTATGAAAAATCTTGTATAACATTTCATTTCATAGAATTCTTGTGTAACATAATACATATATATTTTTATATCACACCTCTTTAATTGTTAAATTTGACTTTCATAAATGTACACCTTGTACCTATTGAATAAATGAATTTGAGTTTGAGTTTCGGATATCACTATCTACAAATATCAATGTCGAAACATAACAAAGCAATAAAAAAGCGAATATATAACGCACACGTCGCCCCGAAGATTTATAACGTGGCAAGCATCTTAAGAGCGCGTCACTACGGGACTATTTGTCATATGCTAAGTGATTTTCCTGGTACAAGTGTTGGGTTTGTCGAATCACTCCCCACTACGCGACATGTAAATATGTTTTAGAGGATATGAGAGGCATATGAATAGCGAAGTGCGTATGCTGCGTGCGGAACCTTGAGCTATAAGAGTTTCGTCTTATTTGGGATACATCTTGGATGGAATTCGAAATAAAATGTATGTAAACGATGCTCAGATAATATACTGTTTCTGTTACCCGTATGGCTCTGCCAGAATAATAGCGATCCCTTAGTGATATGTCAGAGAAACACATGCAGAGGTAGGTAGGTACTTCTTGACTTCGCACAGGATATTTGTGTGTAAAAAATTGTCTTCTTCAGTTTTTATTTCGTTTAGTTTACGCCGTCTTGATGGAGTGGTCAGTCAGCTGCCTACACATCAAGCGGTCCGGGTTCGGGTACTGGTAGGATCAAATATTTGTGTGATGAACCAGAATATTTGTTTACGAGTCATGGTTGTTCATGTATTTATTTATAAAAATATCTATTACTATTATGTACTTATATTAAATTTGTCCGTTATCTAGTATCCATAACACAAGTTCTTAATGATACTTAATTTGGGCTAATCGGCTAGATAATTGGTGTGAGCGTAGAATTTAATTATTATTATTATTCATTATTAATTACTCCATTGCGTCCAATGCGTCTAATGTTAAGTAGAAATTCAGTACAAATGCGAAGATAGTGAAGGATTAAGTATGCGCCCTGCATTTTCCACCCTCATCTTGCCAACCTGCAAGGCTTTTCAGGACGCTTTCCTAGTCCTCGATTTTAAGAATAAGACAATACGTTTACTCCCTCAGCACATGTATTGTCTTCTTCTTGAAAACGCGGAGTTAAATTGCTAAAAAGTGTGAGTGGAAATGAGTTATCTAATTTCTTTTGGTGCCTTAGGATGGTAGCCACAATAAGCCATTGAGAATGAAGGTGGCCAAGAAAGCCGTATTTGGTTAGTATTTATCTCTGTACATGGTGCCACAATATTCCATTTTATACAGTACCAATAGTTTGATGTAGAATGGACTAAGAATTACATTGTACCTCGCTTGATTAACGAATTGAAAAAATTAAAAACAAATTAAGTAATAAAAATATAAGATTCCAATTGAAATTATACTTTTTGGATAATCTTGCAATGTTAGGATATTTTTTTATCGTACGTATTTGCTTAGTTACTTTTACTTTTATTTTGAATCAACAAATGAGTTTATATTTCTTTGATTTTATTTTTTACCTGAATTGTATTATATCTATTTCAAATATGTGAATCTGTTCGATGTTGTATTAGCTTTTTGTGACAAACCTTAGTGCTTTCCTTAAAGCGTTGTAAGTGAAACCGTCATAAATGTATGTTTTTTATTATTGTTAAATAAATAAAAAAAAGTTGCTTGACCTTTTATATAAAAAAGGTGTTTGCTATTTCTGTTACACGCCGTATACTCTACTAACACTGAAGTCCACCAACACTTAAACAGGCGATTATTATTTAACCGTCGGTTTTTGACATTTTATTGTAGGCAAATAATGTCAAAAACTGACGGTTAACTTTTAATCGCCTGTTTTACGTGTTAGTGAACTTAAGCCCTAGACTTGAGTTCACCAACACGTAAAACAGGCGATTAAAACTTAACCGTCAGTTTTTTTTTACAATAAAATGTCAAAAACTGTCGGTTAAATAATAATCGCCTGTTTATGTGTTGGTGAACTCCAGCTTAAACATATGGGTAATTAACAGGCCATCGTTAATTGTCATGTTTTATTTATCTTCTGAATTATATCTTCTTAAAAAATAATATGCCATTTTTACATGACTACTGCTATCTAGGATTTCCGTTAATAGTACTCTTAATAAAATCGCTGTTACGTTTACACTTTAAAGGCGCTTCGCCCATCGAACACGTAATTCCCAAGCGAAGTTTGCTACTTCTATTCTTCTTAGCTGACCTTTTATTTCTTCTCTCACACGTCTTATTGTATTGTGGATTCCACCACTTTCTAAACTGATTATAAACTTTAGACTCGCCTCTATTTAATTGTCTACAAAGACTGCAGACCGACTTTGATGAGGGTTTTACGAAATAATGATTGCGCCATCGAAAATACTCTATATAGGCTGTGTGATTCATAATCAGATTTGCCATGATCTCAGCAGTCTTCTTAGCGCCAAGTTTATATGCGTTAATAAAAGAGTGCGGTGGCAGAAACCTGTAATCATTAATCATTGTAAGTAAAAATGCGTCTGCATGATACAAGGGCAGCAAGACTTTATGTGTATACAACAATATTTTAAGACCTGGCACAACAAACCGTGGTTACCTTCAACGTATATTTAATTAATTCTCTTAAAAAAAACTATAAAAAATCAACTCGCATTAAATATTAATTCTTCCTGCATCAATCCTTTCATGATTATGTGTATGCAGATAAAGAATATACATTCGTCCGCAAAAATAAAGGGTCACCTTATTTTTTTTAAAATAACTTTAAAACTACACATGCTATCTCTTTGAATTAAAAAGAATCTGAAAGTAATGTTAATAATTCGTAAAATAAACCACATTTTATTAAAAATAACCATTTATTTAATTGAAGGCTAGTCAGGAAGGGAAACTCACCACCTCTGACACTTGCAGCCTTAAAACAGGCCCTTATTGAAGAGTGGGAGAATATACCTCAATACCGCTTGAGGAACTTGGTTTTTAGTATGCCTGATCGTATACAAACCTTGAGAAAACACAAGGTACTAAAATAATGAGGTAGCCATGTCTTTTTATAAAATAATGACAAAAAGTGAATTATTTTGTTTGAAAGAAGTTCCTTAATTTTAGTTATCTTTTCACATTTTCAAATAAATAAAAGGTTACTTTTAATCAACTCTGGTTTATTTTACGAGTAATTAAAATTACTTTCAGGTTCTTTTTAATTCAAAGAGATAGCATGTGTAGTTATAAAGTTATTTGAGAAAAATGAGGTGACCTTTTATTTTTGCGGACGAGTGTATTTTAAAAAATAGATAATTTTATTACCTAGAATAGTTAGCACCACCGAATACAACCGGGACTGTATAATGCAGAAGTGGTTTCAGCACTTTCTCAGTTACGTAGTCTTCGCTGATTGAATTCTCCAAAGCCAAATAGAAATAATAATGTTTTAACACTTCCATGCATTCCTTCTCCTTTTCAATTGGACATTCTCTTGTTCCACATTCACCAACTGCATCAATTTCTATACCAAATCTTTTCAAAGCTATCTTTAGAAGAAGAACAAAATTTTCACGTTTGCTATTAGTATGACAGTTAGAAGCAAACCAAGCCACTCCTAGTTTTTTCAACCGCTTTATCTTATTTGCTACATATGTAGGCACCGGTTTCATATTATATTTCCACGCAACACTAGTTCTTGGAGCAATTATTTGGCCTTCACCGTCGAATACATCGAAATAAGGCCAAGGAACATCTGAATCCAGTTTATAAGTCCATGTCATATTAAAATAGTTCTCAAATTTCTCATCACAAGTTGGATAGTAATCAGCTGATTCTGTGGAAGTAAATACGAAAGTCTGATTTGAAAATCTGTTCACAGGTACATCTGTACTATCGCTGTACATGACTTTTCCGCTAAACAATATGGCGTCGAAATTTTTGTGGTCATTGTCGAATAAGTTTCTATCTTTAGTGACAAAGCAATTATTGTAAATGCAATTGTTCTCTGTAAATGCCTTGTATTCTTTCTTTAATACATTAAACTGTATATCATCCTTCGACCAAATAAGGATATATTTAACATTCGCTAGCTTTTTCCTGTATATATATTTCCATATTTGAAAGTGTCGGATTCTCCGTCTTTTAACTGAACTATTTTGATATGTCAAAATCATGAAAAGCGTTATTAAAATCAGGACAAACTTCACCAATAACTTCGAATATCTCAGTACTGAGACCATGGTAATCTGATCAACGTTTGTCAATTGTGTAATCTTTCCAGCATTTTATAAGGCGCAGAAGCGTTCCGGGAATTATACAATGATCATTGTATTTTCAGAGACTGCGACAATCCGCCAACCAATTCTAAGAATTTATAATGTATCCATAAGATTGATGTCGTTACCTCGAAATACCGTGTTTGAAATTTTTGATAAACTAGAATGTACACTAATTTATTTTCGTTTTATGTTTATTATTAAGACACTTGTCATGACAAAATGATTTGGCTAATGTAACAGGTTCAGCTCAAAGTTCGAATGTTATAACCACATGACTTTTACTAATTTTACGAATCCAAAGTAAGAACTCAAACTCAATCTTCTTTATTTATTTGGGTGCATTTGCGCTTCTGAAAGTCAAAATCGTTCAGTACCCGTAGTGTTAGTTTTTTAGTATATAAAACGCACCGATTGTAGTTGCGTTAAGAGCTCAATTTGTATGGGAAACATGATTTTCGCTTCTCTCCGCTAGGGGCGCTGTTCGCGTTTCCTATACAAATTGAGCTCTTAAGGCTACTAAAGTAGTTGCGTTTTTTATACTAAAAAACTTACACTACGGGTACAGTGCCTGTTGAGACACAGGCTTCCATATACGCACGAGAGGAGACGCGCGGGCGCTGGGGGCACATGAAGCCACCGCGACGTGGTGGGAGCCGGGCGCGGCTCGTATATAAGCAGCGCGCGGGCGCGACCCGCTCTCTTGGGACCTCCGGCATCCTTAATAATATAATATCTTAGATATGTCTGTATATTGTACTGAAGACTGCAGTAAAGAACTAGCATAAACAAGTTACAGTCCATTATTTAATACTAACGTCCCCATAGGACCCTAACAGTGCCCATAGTGTAAGTTTTTTCGTTTTAAAAGCGTTACTATTGTAGTTGCGTTAGGAGCTCAATTTGTATGGGAAACATGACTTACGCTTCTTTCCGCTAGGGGCGCTATTCACGTTTCCTATACAAATCGAGCTCATAGCGCAACCAAAGCGCAACTACAGTAGTTGCGTATTTTAAACGAAAAAACTTACGCTACGGGTACAGAGCGTTTACACATTACGCCACAGCGACAGCGGTACCGTTGCTCTCGCGGCGCCGCTGTGTTAGTCATAATTAGATTTGTATCGATTACGCCGCTGCGGCAGCAGCAAGTCTGTAGAGGTGGAATGTGTAAGGCACTACGCGCGCACTGGTGACTTTGCCACCGTGACCGTTTTGTCACTCTTATCGAGCTCATGTCATGTATAAGTATGGAGATGCGCGCACGCTACAACGTGGCAAGTGGGTGACATTTGTGGCATCTTCATAGATATCCACGAGGGTGACGAAATAGCCACCGTGACAAAAGTCACTAGTGAGCGCTCGCTCTAAGAGTTCATACAAATCCAAAGGTAACTAACACAGCGACGCAGCGGGCAGCGCCGTCGGTGCCGCTGTCGCTGCGGCGTGTGTGTAAACACGCTTCTACTACACTGTGCTTCTTCCAACAGGACTTACGCCCGTATTCACAACAATACTTATCATAGTAAAAAAATTGGTTGTCTGTAAAGTCGGTTTACTGACGATAGTTGAACGTGACAACGTCTTAAGAAAATACTGATGGAATGGTAGCATTTTTCAAAAGAAAAATTTAATTTCATTTGTTTTGCCGGCCTTACATGGAACGCCTCAGAGCGAGGTAACGCCGCATGCGTAATGTTTTTTCGTGCGCGCAGCCGGCTCTATCGAATTATAAGACGTTGTCACGTCAAAAACAATGCTATGGAAACTAATATGTTTCTCAGTGCGTGCCATATGGCAAAGATTTTGAAGTCTCATAGTGCGCGTGGACGCACAGGATCGTAAAAACTTATTCAAAGACAATACTAAAGTGGGGATCGGCACTACGCGTACTTTAAAATGAACGCACAGCTTAGGTAGCTAGCTAGCTATATTGCACAACGCACAACGATCAGGTCGAGATGTCAAAAGCAACGTACAGATGTCAAAAGTTTCAAGTTTGAAAGAGGTTTGAAGTAATAAAACGTCAGTACATTCAAAATGAGAACTAGACAACAGAATCGAACCAATCACAGAGCGCCATTCAATGCAATGCGTTTAATAATCCAATAGTCGAGGAACCTCATAGTAATGTTTGTGAATACGGGTTTTATTCTCAGACGAATAGGCAAGAAACTCAGCAAGCTTGTTCCTGCCTTTACATTTTTCATAATACTAATTTGGAATCTTCAGGTTGACTAATTGAGAAGCGTCGGTGGCGTAGTGCGTAAGGGCGTTGTCTCCCATCCGGGAGGCACCAGTTTAAACACAACCACGTACCAATGTGTTTTCAAATTTTGAATTCATATTTTCGTTTAATCGACGCTTTAACGTTGAAAGAAAACTTCGTGAGGAAACCTGCACACACCTATGAAGAAATTCTTAGGTTTTGTGTGAAGTTGACCAACCCGCTCTTGGCCAGCGAGGTTGACTAAGGCCGAATCGCCGCTAATGTGGGGTAGGCTCGAGCCCCTCGGTGGGGACATTATATGAGATAAGCTGTTGATGTTGAAGTGGACTAATTGAAATAAAGAGAAAAACGTATTACGCCGACCCCAAATAAAATTGGGGGCAGGGCAGGCAAATGATGATGATGAGTAAAATAAACTTTGTAAATGATGGCGTCTTCCTTCACAATATTTATACAGTTTATTTTGTCTTGGTATCCATTCAAACCAAATTAAATAATACTCCATAGGAAAGCTGCCGCGCGTAGCTATATACTCGGGTATAGACTAATGGATTAGCCCGAGATAGGTCAGGCTTTGTCGTTTGAATTATTGTAATTGCCACTATCGGCTGTGTTTGTGTGTACAAACAGGGGACATTACACATGTCTTGCCGTTTCCATTTACACAACGCCCGCCATTTATAGATTGCAATGGTTTATTTTGATTAGCAGGTACGTCTCATGCGTTATCTTCGATTGTGCGGAGCTCTGGATTATTTTAGTAAATACATAGTTACATACAATCACGCTCATAGTCTCAAAACGGGATGAGAAGAGCGTTATGTAACATTTGGTTACACATAAAGCCACATCTGGCAGTATGGGCTATGTAGTGCCTCTGAGTAGTGACAGGTTGCCAACTTGTCGCTTACATAGAAGGGTCATTAAACAAAAAAAAAGCGGACAAGTGCGAGTCGGACTCACCCGAAAAAATACAAATTTGTACGGAACCCTCGGTGGGTTCCGTACAAATTTGTATTTTTTGCGGCAAAAACGATTGTATCTTTTTTTGCGTTAACTTCGAAGTTTGATTTTTTGACAGCTTCAAGGGACTGTAGACTTGAGTATATGGTTTTAATTTGAACACGATACTTCCAAGCGTTCCCGAGATAAAGGCAAAACTCGATGATTGATACTTTAAATATATTTTTTACGATTTATTTACAAATGTATAGTTTTCAGAGTTTTCCTGTACGTGTATAAAACGATATTACTTTCCAAATTTTACAGTGCTAGCTCAACGGGAAGTACCTGCCCTATGAATTATGATTCCCTTGAGAGTGTCGACATATACGTTTTTTGCGGCATAAAAGGCCGTATCTTTTTTGCAATTACTAAGAAGTTTGATTTTTTCACAGCTTCAAGGGACCTGAGTAGAGTATAAGGTTTTAATTTCAACTCGATACCTCCATTCGTTTCCGAGATAAAGGGTCTTGACAGACAGACGGACAACAAAGTTATCCCATAAGGGTTCCGTTTTTTTCTTTCTTTATTTATTTATTTTACATTTCGGATCCTCACACTAGGTAAATGACCACTTATGTACGTCTTATGGTATACAATCACAATTTTTATATTCATTTCCAAGCTTCTTTGTCGTTAAGGTAATCCCGTACACTATATTAGGTTTTCCAAAGAAGCTTTGTTTTAATAACAGATTTAAATTTATTACTTTTGAGATACGGAACCCAAAAAGTAACAAACCTTTCATATAGGTACAAACGAACAAAAGACAACAACCAAGGCAGACATCATCATCATTTTCCTACCCTGCTTCCAATTTATTTGTGGTCGGTGCAGTATGCCTTGATATCGACAATACTGCTTAAGGATTTGGCATTAGATTTTTACGGCCTTGTGCCTGACCCTCCCAACATGTGCCAACCCTCCTTGGGAACGACTGCTATCTTTCGACAGCACCCGGGACCACCAGCTTAACGTGCCTTCCAAAGCACGGAGTAAAATGGATTTGAAAAATTTTCGGTCACCCATCCGAGTACCGACCGCGCACTTGGTTGCTTAACTTTCGTGATCGTTACTAAGAACTTACGACCTCCGCGTTGACTACGTTGCACTCAATCATCTGAGAAGTCTGGTCATGTATAATTATTTTGGTGGTTTTCTTATTTTAATTATTGACACGACAAAAGTGATAAGTGGTGCAAGCGTGTCTGCATAAAGTTTAAGAAACCACCAAGGTCCACGCCTTCTCAAGAACTCGGTGACACTGAGAAGGCCAGCATCAGTAACCAGCAAAAAAAGCCTTTCCGTGACGATGTTTTGGTCCATCTGTGGTCTTGGAGTCGTGCTAGCTTCAGAGCCTTATCCTAATAGCCTGGTTTAAATCCTCTGCCGAATCCCTATCAGGTTAGCTCCCGATTTAAAAGTAAAATGCTTAAAACTCCAGGGAAGCCGCTGGATTTGGAGCCAACTTTGCTCTGATGGCTTAGCGAACTTGCACAACGCACTTAGAGTTTATTCGGTTAAATAATACGGTCAAATTTTGACTTAAAATGTATTGAGAATAAAGTATTTTACGTACAATCTACAACATAATATATTTTTTAATGTTGAATGGTTGGCAGATAATACGGCATTCCTGGTGGTAATCAGCCACGTCTGCAACAGCGTACGAACAACCTACGAAGATGTTACTAACCTTTACCCTACTTATATTAATCTATGTTACCCTACCCCTACCTTGTCGAGCTCTACAACATGTAAACTAAATAACCAACACCCTGAATACAGGTGGTTTGGGATCGGCTTCCGAGTTGATTTCAATAATTTTCTTATGAAAAAAAAAAACAAAAAATAAAAGCACTCAGAAAATATTGTACAACATTTTCTGGGTCGTACTTTTTGTTTTTTTGTTTCAAAAAAAAACGTTTTTTTTTTCAAAAAAAAAAATTTATTGAAATCAACTCGGAAGCCGATCCCAAACCACCTGTATTCAGGATGTTGGTTATTTAAATTACATGTTGTATAGAATAACAACAATACAAAAAGTTGTTCTTCCCCAGAACTAATGTTGTGAACAGAGGCGGAGCAATAACAAATCGAAGATCAGGGGCAGAGCGATGTAATTAAGAATAAAAACCTTATCTACTTATATAAAAATGAATACTGACTGACATATCAACGCACATCCCAAACCGCTGGGTCTAGCGATTCCAAATTTGGCACGTAGGTTCATTATGTGGTCTGAGGGTGCAACTAAGAAAGGATTCTTGGAAATTCACCCTGTAAGGGGGTGAAAAGTTTGTATGGAAATCCGTCAGTTTTGAAACTAAATCAATAAAAATTGGTATTTAGCTACTTAGTTAGAAATTAATAATGACATATTTCAGGATTTTTGAAAATTCAATCCCTAAGGGAGTAAAGTAAGGGATGGAAGTTTGTATGGAAATCCGTCATTTTTTCAAGTAAAATCCATGAAAATCGGTTTATGGCGCTTGGTTTAGAAGAAATAATAAGAAAATTTAAATGCTGCCCAAAATAACTATTCTACGCGGACGAAGTCGGGGGCAAAAGCTAGTAAAAACATAAAATTAAGAAAAACGTAAAATAGTCTTAAAATCAACCATATAAAACTCGCGTTGCTAGGCAACTTATTCTGTCATTTTTCTTTTCTTTATAGACCAAAAATAATCCTCTTTGGCCTTATCGAACATCCTCCAGCCGAAAAAAAGAACTAAAAATACTCTCATAGGCCGCCACGTCCACAATAATGCTCAAAAGAGGAACAGCTTCAAATGCGTGTGACTTATGTTCTAACAGTCCCCAAGTAGCACACTAGAAAGCTCTTCCAAATTGCATCAAGTTTAATTCAAGTTGTCACTAGTATTAATCCATGTACTTTCGAAAAAAACGATTATAAAAGTAAATATATTAAAACATACCTACTATGCAATTATTATGCTTGTGTCATCTGAGATTAGAGACACCATCACAATTCATCAGATTCTATAATAATTTAATCCTTCTCGGTGTAGTATATACACTTACGTGCAATAAAATCGACTCACCTCGTAGGTTAATATATCGGTATATAAAAATAAGGTTAGATAACAAAACCTGTAAATAAATATAATTTGAAGGTACATTTCATAAGCTTTATTTAATCTTCTCTAAACACCGATAAACGAAGTATTGGTGACAATAGACTCATTTCTTCGGAAACCCTGGTTTCTCATTTTTACGTCATACGCCATTTCTGTGACTATGCAGAGTGTTCAGAGTTGATTGAATCATTGTTTATTGAATAATTGATTAATCTTACAGATTTATTGACCCCTAAAATTCAGCTGATTTCCCCAAAAAATTTAGCTAAAAAAGCAAAATTGTTTGTATTTGGTTTTCAATTTGTAAATCAATAAAACCAAATCTATCACAGTAAAAACTGGTCTAATGTAAGCTTAGGTTCTTGTTTAACACACGGGGTTAACGAATATTATTTAGGTACTAATTGTAGATTTTGATTGGGGAGTTCTGAACCAAAGAGTACCGGTGAGTCGATTTCATTGCTCGTAAGTGTAGTATAATGAAAATTAATATATATACAATTATTTACATATTCGTATGTAAGGCTTAAGTAACATTCATATTTTATATATATAAAAAAACATGAATATACGTAGTACTCTTCAATATATTTTTTAAAGCTGTAAGATCTGGTAAAGCATTCCACAATAATATTGTGATGATACTGATTGATACATCATCATCCTCATTCCATCTTTATATTTTTAAATCCTGGCCATTCTAAGACGCTAATTCCTATTATATTTGTAAAACTGAATAATGTGGTATTCTATTCTACAAAAGAGCAGCCGCTTCTAAAAGAAACCAAATCAAAACAAGCTGCCGTGAATATTTATCGTTTACCCGAACTCTAAAAGTTGCACGGGCACCGAATGTCGATGCAAATCAGTGAATAATCGGCTTATTGAGATGCGGCGACAATGAGCCCGCCGCGGCTGTCGGCATCGATCTTGCGGCGTCATCCCACTCGAACAAAGTTTGTCTAACTACCCTCGCTGATGCTTTGCATTAATCCTTTGTATGTTTTCTTATCCATGGGTTGAACATCCTTTGAAAATTGTACCAACCTACCAAAATACATAAATACGAAAAACAATAAGAACATCCTATCGTGATCAACAATAATTACTGACATGGGACGTGATGAGTCCCATTGTTAAATATATCAGAGCTAATATTATCCATTTAGGAAAAAAGAAGTGTAAACTTTGTGTTAGGTCCTCTTCGTCCCTCATATCCACATACTCATTCACTCAATAAGTCTACACACTCACTCAGTGAATTATTAGAGAGGCGATTCAGGGAAGACCTAGGCGAACGTTTGCGGATCAAATCGAAAACATCTTAATTAAGGGCCAGGTCAACGTATTTTCAAATGGGAACAGACAGACAGAGCAACTTTCACATTTATAATAGGTATTAGTATGAATCCCGTCAATGTGTATTTGTGTATAATACTCTTTTTCATAGAAAAAAGAGGCGATACGGTTTAGTTCCCTTTTCAAGCTGATAAGTGCGCTATGTCCTTAAGAGTTCTATCACAAGCCATTTGAAAACAATTATAAGTAGGTTTACAGTTTTGGTATAACAAGTCTGCCCAAGAATCAAGGATGCCCACTCTACAAGAAAACGACTTTAACGAGACCTAGTAAAAGCGATTGTTGCATAGCAGTTGCACTTAATATTAAATCGACTCTCCCAACACAAAATCAGCTTCACGTATTTGTGTTCAGCGCTCACTAAACCAACCGCATCATCTATTTTGACGTGGTTTCCTGCAGCGTACCCTGTCGCCTCATTATCTACCCTCCGATGATCGTAACAGTATTTGACATTTATCACATATCCGCGCTTTACTAACGCCGGGTTCAATAAATTTAAGACGGGTAGAGCAAAGCGCACTGCAGATATGCCGCGGAATTTGAAGCGCAAGGCCTTGGGAAAGTTTTTTTTTAACTTGACATAGAAGTAGGTACTTGAAAGATTTTTACAAAATTTTGTACATCTTTGAAAATTTTCGTTTCAAGCTAAATAAAAATATAAAGAAAAGACTATGAACACTGTCCTCACCTCCAACAGGCATGGGATGCAATTTCTTCATTCGTACCCAAAAAAGACAAAATAACTTTTTTAGCCGACTACGGCGAAGCCAAAAGGAAGGGTAATGATTTTAGCTGTCTATGTACTACTCTGTCAAGAAAGTACTGGGAAAAGATTAATAATACACAAAATGTTAGTTATTCTTCACATTTAAAATAATTGTATGCTCCTTCAGAAACCACAAATTGTTAATTACAATTTGTAATCTGTAGCTGTACTGTGCAATTATAATATGGATCGATGTTTTTGTTACCTTGAATTCATGATCACGATCTTATACAATAATATGGTAGTTGTAGTTTGATCAAAGTCACAAGTAATACGATGCGTATCAATTTCCTATGGGGATATCTAAAGGATATGCTAACAGGCCAATGAAACTTGAAAATTTTCTGAGCTCGGTCTTCGGCTCTTCTTAACCAACCTTGAGTGATGGTGTGGGCCCACAGATTTAATAATACAAGGAGATAGGCCAAGCCGGCGTTTGACTTGTGACAAGTGTATGCCCTGTGGGCATACATTTCCGCCACATCGCCTTCCGATAAAGTCAAGTGAATACGTAACTCAGCGATTTGACCGATCTCCCTTGCGGCTGTGCTTAACTTTCATCGCTGCGCAGTCCTTAAGGCGCGCAATGAATAGTATATATTACGGCATGCTCAACTAGAATCATGTTATGTAGTACGGCCGCTGATCGCGACACTCGGTCTTCCTATGAACTCGGCCATTCGAACGATCTCCTTAAATAAATATATCTGTGGGTGGGCCACTGACGTATGCGACTATCTTCCCTCTATTGTTATTCTATCAAATCCTGTCCATCCTAAGGTTGCCTGGAAGAGATCGTCATTGTACATTTTATTGTTAACAATTTTTTGTTGTATGTGATCTTTTATGTTCTGTAGATGTGCAATAAAGTTTTATTCTATTCTATTCTATTCTATGCTGCAGAACAGACAAACATTAATTTGTAAGTGTTCTAAAATAGAGACCACGTCTTGGTAAAGGTTGTCAGGGATGTCGTTGGACTAGATGGAGCTACGATATACGTAGAATGGCTGGCAGTGGTCGTATTTGTAATTGCCAGGTTCAATGTACTCATAGAAAAAATCGGGAGTGGACTCCCCTTGACTTTCTCGTATACCGGAAACGACTCAAAGGTTGATAGAAACCTTATATTTTGATGTCATATATGCATGTTAAATTTTGGTCACCCATCCGAGTACCGACCGCGCACTTGGTTGCTTAATTTTCGTGATCAATGGCTCAAAATTTGATATAAACCTTATATTTTGATGTCAGACACGTATGTTAAATTTGGTTACAGTAAGTTAAGGCATGCTCGAGTTATCATGCTAACGCACAGACACACACACAGATATTTCCAAAACAAATATTTTTGGACTCAGGGATCCATCAAAATCTCGAGGTCGAATTTTTTGACGATTACAAGACTTCCTGTATACTACGTATACCAGAAAGTAAAAATATCAAGTGATTTGATGTAATAAATAATTCAACTTAAATTTGAATCTTCTTATCTCGCCAACCTGCGTAAAACAAAGCAATGCGACCCATTTTCCCGTCAAAGAGTCGAGCCAAATCCGACAAACATTTCGACTTCATCTTAAACTCCTCGGCGTAGGTTTTGAAATGTAAATAGATCAGTTGCGATGCAAATTAGTGTATAATCCGCATTGAGCCAAGGCGACAATTAGTTGTCTGGGCCGCACAACAGTTGTTCACCATCGATCTACTAGTTGTAAGCGGGCTCATTTGAATTGTACATTTCGTTTGAACTGTTTTGTTTGTCGATTATTAATATAAAAATATGCCTTTTTTAAACGACAGAAAAGGACGAGGTTGTATGTTCAACTGTATGTATTTTTTTAAGTGACAACTTCTTTAGGCCCTGTGAGCGATATTTAGTAGGAGATAAACTTGTGGGTTCATAATGCGATTTACCAAACCGGTGCGTCACTGAAATGGTGAAATGAACAATTAATTTCAAAAATCAGACAAACCATTGTTATTTTATTGTTTTTAATTAGTTATGTGTGTTCTTCTTAACAGCCTTTATAATTTAAGAAGATGTGTATTTATCGAGGTCTATTTCAATTGTGAATCGATTTTCGAAATTAGTTTTTCATTCAATAGAGTATATTCCTGAGGTGGTCCTATTGGTTGGTTGAGCTGATAATAGCAGATAAAACCCCGTAACGGTTAGGAGTTAGATAATACTTTAAATTGCAGATATAGTTATTTGTATTCTTAAGGAACGAAAAGACATGAAAATCTGAGGGTTGGGTTATTGTTTCCTGACAGTTTCGAACCCCGCCACGTATGCACCAATATGTTTTCAAATTTTGAATGCATATGTACGTTTATTCGACGCTTTAACGGCGAAGGAAAACATCGTGAGGATATACCTATGAAGAAATTCTTAGGTTGTGTGTGAAGTCGACCAACCCGCACTTGGCCGTGTGTGTGACTAAGGCCTAATCGCCCCTAATGTGGGGTAGGCTCGAGCCATTCGGTGGGGACATTGTATAATCTGTTGATGATGATGATGACGATGATTCGAGGTAAGGCACAGTGGCAAAGTCGCTGGAATTTGGAGCGCACGACCTGGTGTAGTCTCTTCACCTTACAGAAGACCACAGTCAAATAACACTACATTTTTGTGGTGCTGTGTTTCTGTTGGTGAGTAAGGTCGACAGAGCTCCACACGGTAGGGAAGGGGACTAGGATTGGGGCGAACGAGTGTCACGTCAGTGTTTCGTGTGTCTATAGGAAACTGCAGATGATCAATGTGAAAGATCAAGATCACGCTATATTAGAACGAGATATATAGACGAGCCGTGAGCCGGCAGAGTAGAATAGCATCACTCCATATCCTCCAATGGGCGTCGTAGAAGGCGACTAATGGATCAGCAAAGGGGTATCGATCACCTTATACTGCGTCCACTAATCCGCATTGGGCAAACGTGGTAGACTACTGCCCAAACCTCCTTAGATGACAAGGAGAGGCCTTGTGTCCCAGCAGTGGGTCGAATAATAAAGGCAGTTATGATGATGATGAGATAGACGAGACCATTTCACGTACACGCAGGCGCATTACTGACACATTGGTGCATTTTTTAGAATTCGCCCTATTCGATTCATTGTCAATCTATAAGCGTCAGTACCTAATTATAAATCTATGTGCTACAGTGAATGCTTACGACCAGACAGGCCATATACTTGTCTGCCAACCAAATAACATAAAAAAAATCTTATTACAGCAGCAATATATCAGGTAATGCTTCATACATTTGACGCCGTCTTGGTGGAGTGGTCAGTATAGCTGCCTACACATCAAGCGGTCCGGGTTCGAGTCCTGGTAGCGGCAAATATTTGTGTGATGAACATGAGATTTTGTTGATGAGTCATGGTTGTCTATATATTTATTTAAGTTTAT
Organism: Elophila nymphaeata; assembly: GCA_955850985.1. Classification (NCBI taxonomy): domain Eukaryota; kingdom Metazoa; phylum Arthropoda; class Insecta; order Lepidoptera; family Crambidae; genus Elophila; species Elophila nymphaeata. The sequence goes on along the minus strand of OY039086.1, from coordinate 8,467,096 downwards.
TTATAAAAATATCTAAAAAAAAATATATTATGTATATTTAAAAAAAATGTCCTTTATCTAGTATCCATAACACAAGTTCTTAATGATACATACTTACTTTGGGCTAGATAATTGGTGTGAGCGTGGAAATACATTATTATATTTACATTGGGACACTTAGTTCTACAGCAAAAGCTTCAAAATCTTTTTATGAGACGATATAAGCTACTTAGGGCTCTCCGGTAAAAGTCTTAAAGCGCTCAAGACCACGAAATACTAAGAGCTAACTTTTATGAAGTTTCCGATCTCTCCTAAAAATGTATTTCAGAACATATTTCAGCGGACTCGGATGGTCGCGCACAAGCTGCAGACGATGTAATGTTGTTTAACTTTCTGTGTTCTAAATCAGCATAAAAATGTTACTACGGTAACAGTTGGAGTTCGTTAAGAAGGATTATTCCAGAATTAATTACTTGATTGCTAATGGCACACATACACACACACCCATTCAATTTAGAAGTGGACACCACTTACAACTCACCTCTGGAATGGAAATTAAATTTAAATGAAAAAAACTCTTTATTTATATAGACTTTGCTAAGTACTTTTAAATCTTCATAAGCCCTACCACCTGGAATTAAATGAAATAGAATAGAATGGAATGTAATAGAATATTTTTTGAGAACATTAAAAAAAATAACACAAAGTCCACTCCGAAACAAGTTTGTTTTTTTAAGGGAAAGATATCTATCCAAAACAATCATTCGTTAATAATTGAAAGTTTAATTATTCCTCTCGCTGTCATCGTCCTTCAAGAAACAAAACGCGAATGCATGTAAGGTATCTTCTTCAATGTTTATGCGCTAGGAAACTCGAAATATATATGCTATCGTTTCTTTCCGAGGCTAACTAATTTGAAAATCGATTGCTAGTCGCGCGCGACATAACAATAACCAAAAAAACTGTCTTTGTTTTGTTTACTCTACGTACATTTGTGTATAATTATAATTAGAAAAAGGTATTAGATCCTAAACAAAGAAATTTATTTATTCCATGTCAACATCAAAATCTAATTGTATATTTTAATTAATATATAATATAGGGTTTATAAGGTATCAAAAATAACCACTCAGAAAGCGACAGTACCCCACTCCCCTCACCGAAGCGAGGGTTGAACGATCATCGAAGACTAATGGTAAACTACCACTGTCCGTCTCACGCTCAGGGTACCGCGCCACATCTCCTCATCGCGGTTAGTGGAACCTCACATAGTGTGAAGGTCTAGCGAAGAGCTTACTATAGAAATGATCCTATGAAGTAAGGTCTTAACAAAAACATCGATGGTACGGAGTAGTCATAATGCCGCGAAAGATCTTAACACCGCCCTTTAGAAAATGTCATAAACTTCACAACGCCATCTAGTACAGCTATGCAAGCATTAATCATTTAGCAGTTGTCACGCACGCACGATGACTGCGCGTGCGCAGAGTCGATGTTTATGCGAGCACAGCGCCATCTAGTATCGCTTTATAGGCATTATTCATGTGGCAGCTGTCACGCACGCACGATGGGTGCGCGTGCGCAGAGAGCCGATGTTTATGCGAGGCTTATTTATTACACAATAATAATTTGGATTTCTGTTGGCTTTTGACACATATTTTTAGTCATTTAAATGCCATTTTTATAAGAAATAATGTAGAGTTCGTTAAAACTTGGATAAGCTTATCTCTATGGGATTTATTATTGTTACTGGTTTTATAATTTTGCAACTAAGTTTATTTCAATATCTTTATTAAATCAAGTTTATTTTTTAGTCATGTGCCTCTTACCATTCGGTGAGCGCTCTATCCGCATGCTGCCGCGTGCAGGTGAGGTTTATTTGGCTCACCTGAGATGTTATTCGGTACCGCTTACGCCTTAGAAATCTTTGTTAAAGTTAATATATTTAAAGGTAGAGTTAGGAATTTTGAAATCAATTACCAATCATGGGTCCAAATGTGAAAAAAATCTTTTTTAGACTACTTCCAGCCGATCGCAGGCAAATAGTTCTTTTAGCACAGAATATATACAATAAAACGAAATAGAATGGGTAAGAACGAATAAAAAAAACTCACTTAAACTTAAAAGAAGTATATAATATAGATGAATAAAAATAGTATTAGTTTTGTTGTTGATGATTCTATTATAATAGTATAATCATGTATTTATTTAATTATAATAAATAACATATTTATTTATTAGTCCTACATGCGACCTCCACGACTCTCAAAATGTGTCCTATCGCAGCGCAGGTCGATTCAAAGAGATTTCTTTTAGAAATACACACCACCCTTTTTGTAATGTTTATAATGGTTTTTTTCCTATTTGTGTAATTCTCGTGTACAATAATTAAACAAATCCATTGACGATGCACAGTAGTTTAACAATTTTTCCCCGTCTCTCGCAACAGTCAAAATCTTGCAACAGCAAAAATCCAGCAGCTTAAACACAAACAGTTCAAAACATGAAACCAAATTCCAACATATAAGTCTCTAAGCCTCTGTTATTAGCAGCATAAGGTCCATAATAACAGGTTGATAAAGGTTTACACCTCTAACGGGACTTCCTCGAGTTCATAAGCCGAAATCCATAAAAGTCCCTCAGTCAGTGTTAGGGGCGTATTTCACAAGTGCTGAACAACCATTAACGAGTCCAAATCACGAGTTATGAACTAACCCATCGGATCCCTAATAAGTATGCTATATTAACTTGCCGGCCCTCTAGAGTCGCGTTCACACTCGGCTAGTGCGAAATATTATTGAGATTTATTTTACCTAAGAGAAGTTTTGAAGGTGGAATAAGGGACGTTTATACGTTCAATTCTTGATTTTCCTACTATTGATATTAATAAGAGACATAGTCGTACAGTAGACAATTAGGTTGTTGGTTAATAAAAAAAATTACTAACCGTCCAACCAGATGGACAGAGTGGTTTGTCGGTTAGTAATAGACCATTCAAATTAACTGTAAAAAGTAAAGATAATAGTTAAAGGTGAATCATCAACACCAGGTAAAAATATACCACAATCGTACTTATGACCACCTCCGTCGTTGATCTCCAGGTGATAAATTTGTGCTCGGTTGTATTAATACTCTTTATTGCATTTTCGGTTGAAGGCTGGTGGTGATAGTCTCTAACGTTCCTGGCTTTCTGGCTTTCATGTTCCTGGGCAATGCAATAATTTTGCAAAGCAAAATGCAAAACAGGGTGACAATGAAGACATTGGCATCCCCCATCATAGTGCTAACCCCAAATATGAGGCAAATCGAATCGTTTCTGAGATATTATTTGATAATTTTATAAAAAAAAAAACAAAAAACACATCCGAACGCCCGCTCGCTCTCACCTCTTGCTGGTATGAGCTAGTACGCTATAGCAAGAATTAGCAGAAACGAGGGGCTGGCAAACCTGTTCTGCGATTTATTGCGTCCCGATGTGTTTTTCGGATATTTCATAAAATTCTGAATTGTGTCTTAGAAATGGTTCGGATAGTACATTCCATAGTGTATCCACTGGTTCACCCTTGTTTGGTATAACAACGTTTAGTCGAAAATCATTTCTTCGAACAACGTTTAAGAAAATAATCACTTTGTATAATATCGTTTGACATAATTTTCATTTCATCGAATGTTCATTTGCGATAACAGCGTTTGCGCTATTGATCAAAAAGTATAATGTTCATTTGATGTATTGTTCAGGTGGTATAATTTTCATTTCATCGAATGTTCATTTGCGATAACAACATTTGCGCTATTGATCAAAAAGTATAATGTTCATTTGATGTATTATTCAGGTGGTATAATTTTAATTTCATCGAATGTTCAATTGAACAATAGGTTAGCGAGGAGCGAAGCGACGAGCGAGTTAGGTCGACATGAACAAAGCGCACGAGCCGAGCGAGCGTGCCGCGGCAGCGGCCGGCGAGTGTCAGAGGCGACTTTAGGGCGTTTTCACTGAATTATTACTGAACTGAATATTCGATACGATCTTACGACCAAATCATTATTAGTCTAGTTAAACATTAGGTTAAATAAAATTAGTGCATTTGAAAATTCGGTGAAATGACATTATGTCAAATAAATAATTATGCTAAATAAAATTCTACCAATTAAACATTAGGTTAAATAAAATTAGTGCAAATGAAAATTCGGTGAAATGACATTATGTAAAATAAATAATTATGCTAAATAAAATTCCACCAATTAAATATTCGGTCAAATGAATAATTATGCGAAATGACTTTATTGCAACTAAAATTAGACGAAACGATTTTCGAGCAAACGTTGTTATACCAAACAAGGGTAAACCGTATCCACTAGTATCCTCTTCTATCTCCCCTTAACGGGTCCGCCTAGTTACCAATCACCCTGTATAATAACGAAAGAACATAAAATCAAGAATGGAACTCGGCAAAATAGAGACGCAAATTCTGAATAAAAGTTAAACGTCGAATCAAAGTAGAACTCATCAAAAGTAATACCTTATGTAGACGTCGTAATGCAAGAAATGGAAGTAGCCAAGTCCGAACGCGGCTCCAAAACTTTCCCCGTAAAATTAGGTATAACCTCCGTAAGATCACTCAAACTTGTAAGAGGAATTTATGTTTTAGAAGGAAAAATTGCGAGGTGGAAGCCGGCAGCATACCTAATATTGCGCCGCGGTTTCAGTTTCTGACATGAATTTAGTTTTACCTATCTTGAAACTCGGAGCTGAGTATAATTGTGGAGTCGTAGTTAGATATTTATGTTGTATGATTATGAAAAGATTTGGGATAGGTAATGTGATAGAGTCAATAGTCTGAGAGTTATCACTTTTAAACTTTCACGTTGCATGATGAACATAAGTTATAAAAAACCGGCCAAGTGCGAGTCGGACTCGCACACCGAGGGTTCCGCCGTACAAACGTAGCGGTTTACAATTATAAACTGCTGTATCTTTTGATCGCGTTAACTTAGAAGTTTGATTTTTTCACTGCTTAAAGGGACAATAGACCTAGGTATTTGGTATAAATTTCAATTTGATACCTTTATTCGTTCGTGAGAAATAAGGTAGTAAGTTTCATTTTATTAAAATATTTTTATTATATTATAGAACTAAAAAAATGTGATTTTCGCAATTTTTCCTATATTTGCATTATATGAAAATGCTTCATGCCAAATTTCAAGATTCTGAGTTTACGGGAAGTATCCTGTAGGTTTTGATTCCTTTGCGAGTGTCGGAAATTTGTTGAAAATATCGACATAATCGGCTGTATCTTTTGATTGGCTTGGCTTAGAAGTTTGATATTTTCACAGCTTAAAGGGACAATAGACCTGAGTATTTCATGTGAATTTCAGCTTGATACGTCCACGCGTTCTTGAGATAAAGGGTCTTGACAGACAGACAGACAGACGGACAACAAAGTGATCCTATAAGGGTTCCGTTTTTTCCTTTTGAGGTACGGAACCCTAAAAATGGGTATTAACGTGATAAGATTGCCTTGTAATTGCTTGACGTTTCCGAGTTGCATCGCCCTCAGTCTGCCTGGGACCATGGTCGGTGCAACCTGGTTGAGACGTTAAATAATAAAATTAAATCTAATCGCGTTAATTCCAGTTTTACTTAGGTATGAGAGCGGAATTATTGGTTTTGAGACAGTGAGTTAACCCGGGAGACGCAGAGTCGGTAGGCCGCACAAGGTGGACCGACGAGACGATCTGGTGAAGGTGGCGGGAAGCCGATGAATGCTAGCAGCGCAGGACCAATTGGGTTGGAGATCCTTAGGAGAGGCTTATGTCCAACAGTAGGCGTCTCTCAGCTAAAATGATGATGATGATAATGAGTTAGCCCTTAACCAATAAGGTAGATATAGGTACTGAAACAACCTGGGATTGTGGAAGGACGTAGCTCGCTAATAAATTTGTGCTTCTAAGGATTTGGTAGAACTCTTCTATAATCATTGATATTAATATTCATTCAGAAACAAGTGTCATAGGTCGGTCATATACTTTGTTGCAACCAATGGCGAAGAAGGAGTCCGTCACAGTACAGTGGCACAGTACTGTTATTAACATAGTTGTTATAAACGTAACAGGGATGTTGCCTGTGAAGTCAGTTGAGATACTTTTTATTAGCTGTCAAAAGATAATTCTACCTAAGCGTTACGAATTTGTGACGGTATGAATTCTTATAGTCAACTGACTGAATATAAAATGGTTTTGATACGCTTAAAATCATATTCGAGAGATAATTTAAAATGATAGGAATTTTCTGTCATAAAATGTCGTCATCTTGTACAAATTTTACAACTTGTAATTCTATTCCTAGTCATTCTAGTCACGTCGCATTAAGCGTACGCATTTTGCCAATGTCAAGTGAAAATGTGACTAAAGTAACAAAAATTGTACGGTTGAGTTAGGTAAAAAATGGAATCTCTCAACACGTGTTTTTACAACAAGAAACTTGTAATTAATTGTGAATGTCAACATCCCTATTGTGACAGCTAACAACGTTAACAAGACGGCTTTTACCTTTTACCAACCAAACCAAGTACTGAACCATAGGCTATCTCTCACTCTACTTATAAAGGTATCTATCCCAAATTCAGGGTGGTTAAATAAAAGTAACTTGTTTTAAGAATACCAGAGAGTGGGCAAACACATTATTTAATCACTTATATTAAAATCGAATTGATCTCATTATCCAGCTCTCTCTAATTACTAGGTACCAAACATACTCCCCGGCCTGACCTCCAGTGTGCTATTACGGGACGGCTCGAGCGCAACTACACCGAGACCGTCCCAACGCTACACGTCTAGGCACTCCTTGTGCACCAATTGGTGACCAGCAGCCCACAGGGGCTACTGACTAACGCCAGCCTCTGTGGGTCGCTGGCCAACGCCGTTCTTATAGGCCGCCGCCTCACCGACGTCTGCTCGACCTGGCGCGTCCTCCTGACGAGGACACCGGGAGCAGCCATCGGACCGCACCAGGGGGACTTCGGGCGCGGTCGTGGCCCTGAAAAGGGCCGTCTGGAACTAGCCGTGGTGGGAAAAAAAAACAACTCGACGTAGACATGTGACTTCGAATGCCAAGGGGACTTGACATCAAAAGCCACACACCCGCCGAGAAAGTTTCCCCACCACGTTACCAGGGTCCACCACGAGGAGGCTTCCGGACGTGGACCCCCTCTAATTACTAGGTACCTAACGCAATAAATTAGATTATTAAAAAAAACTCTTAAATTAATTAAGCAAACTTTGGCTATTTTTTCAACTATTAAAAATTAGGATTCAAACCAGCCTCTCGACAGAGCGTTAGAGATCTCTTCACCAAGTTGGTCTTCACTCGTTTCCCTACAAAATCATTAGTAAGCAAATGTCTAACTACGCAAACTCACCAAGAGCTTGTACCCAAAGCGGTGTATAAAACATTTCAATTACCATGCGACTAATAAATTAGAAATTATGGATTCGCTACAAAGAACTCGAACTACGCTCTACGCCAGCAATCGCCGCATAATATTTGGGATTCCTCCAGCATTATGCCACAGTAAATACGTGTCGTAGAACCTCGTTGAGAAATGCTTAGATAATATTTAAATTATTTATCATCTATTCAATATCAAATTAAAATTGGGGAGTGTTTGGCGTGAAACCATGCTGTCTGGATATCGATCTTTATTTGGATAATTCAAAATTGCTTCGGAGTGGATTTTGTGCACTGAAAGTGATGTCTGAACATGAAATTTTACCGAAACTGCTAACATGTATAAGGCTTATACATGTTCGCAGTTTCGATAAAATTTCAAGATGGCGGTTATATTAACCCTAACAGCGTCCCGACATGATTGCAAGTAGACTTGACTGCACCTATGTCAATCGTTGCTGTGCTATGTATATAGATTGACATAGGTGCTGTTATTTATGCTTAGTATTTATGCAATTATTTATGTTTTTAAAAACATAAATAATGCATTCAAATTATAATTACTAACATAGATTTTAAGCAATATTGTTACTAACAAAATGAGTTGTACAAAAATTACTTGAATAAATAAATATTATTATTTTTATTATATCCAATGATTTTTGACAGTTAAAAGCGATAAATGGCTATATCATAACGTGTTTCGTTGTTCATGCTAGGCGGGCAGGGTTCGATGAAAATATCAATTTTGATCAATCGTACCTTTCAAATCAACCTTTACAAGACCCGCTAGTAGTAAAAAATAAAACAAAAATATAGAGAAACTTACATTTTATGATATAAATTAGCTCACAATACAAGTCACAAGCATGCGCTAATCAATTAATAAAACTGAGTTGCTGCCTTGTCATTTATAAGCACGGCGACGCGTTGCATCTAATTAATGCTGTGGGGTACCCACGCGACGCGAGACTTTAAGAATAGTTGCACAATAAGGGCGGATAAAACTTTAAATTATAATTTTCACAGTGTTAACAACAGGAGGTCGTTGGCACCGCGATCATGCGTTCTTCGTAACGATCACGAAAGTTAAGCTACCAAGTGCGCGGTCGGTACTCGGATGGGTGACCGAAAATATACTAATCGATTTTCTTCCATTATTCGGAAGGCACGTTAAGCTGATGCTCCCGGCTGCTATCAAAAGCAGTCGTTCCCAAGGAGGGGTTATGTCAGGCAGGCTCTTCTCTTCTTAATCGTTCCCCCATTACTGAGGATCGTGACTCCTTCTTAGGCGATCAATAGGGTTTACCCTTGTTTGGTATAACAACGTTTGCTCGAAAATCGTTTCGTCTAATTTTAGTTGCAATAAAGTCATTTCGCATAATTATTCATTTGACCGAATATTTTATTGGTAGAATTTTATTTAGCATAATTATTTATTTGACATAATGTCATTTCACCGAATTTTCATTTGCACTAATTTTATTTAACCTAATGTTTAATTGGTAGAATTTTATTTAGCATAATTATTTATTTGACATAATGTCATTTCACCGAATTTTCAAATGGACTAATTTTATTTAACCTAATGTTTAACTAGACTAATAATGATTTGGTCGAAAGATCGTATCGAATATTCAGTTCAGTAATAATTCAGTGAAAACGCCCTAAAGTCGCTTCTGGCACTCGCCGGCCGCTGCCGCGTAAGTAATTAAGAACACGGTGTAGACAGGTAGAGGACAGACGTTGGGTGTTTTCTATTTTCAGTTCTTTGAGGATCGAGACGTTAGTGCGGTGAGCTGTCCAAAGAATCCTTAGGAGGCGGCGCCAACACCACATTTCAAAAGCGTCGATCCTCTGTCTGTCAGCAGCTTTGATGGCCCAGATCTCAGCCCCATATACGAATATGGAAGAGATGAGTGTGCGGACGAGGTGCATCTTGGTCCGGTTAGAGATATTTCTATCCTTCCCTACTTTACCATGTTGGGGCATGCCAATTCGTCTGCGTATTTCTGCTTTCTGCAGGCACATGACCGTAAACATCCAATTCCAAAAAATATAGCAGTATTGTCGTAATTAAGGCATACCGCACTGACCTCAGCTAAATTTGGAAGGCGAAAGAGGCAGGGTTAACACCATTATTGTTCAGCCAGCAGTTATAAGATAGTCAGTCCTCACTTGTTATGGGTTACGGGCGAAGTTCCTAACCCTCATCAGCCTTATATCACTTAAGTGTAAGATAAAAACCAAGAGCTCAAATATAAAAATTAAAATATTTTTTCAGGGGCAATTGCATTTGCGCATCACCCCTGCAGTACGATGCGACTTCAGAGGTTTATGGGACTCAGAAGATATCCTGCCAAGGCACACTTACGTTGGCGACCCGGGATCCACCAGCCCATGACCCATAGATATAGGTATAGGCCCTGAAAAGGGACTTCCCGTCTTCAAACGTCAACCGTTTGTCGGGCACCAGACGTTGCCCAAGATGTACCGCGGGTAGATCTCTGCATACCTCTATAAATGTAGCCTACAAAATTAATATTATCCCCACCATCAAAATAATTTTCATGTAAAATGTTCCCAAAACGAGAACATACGACTCTCACTGTCAAAAAGTTATCAAATCTCATGTAGAGCCAAGCTTCTAACTCTACAAGCCCTAACTTCACAAACTGTACACCTTAGTCAAAATGTTTAAGTGACTTGGCTGTTTCGTTACTACAAGAACTATTGTATAACAGAAAATTAATTGCATAACAATTAATGATAATGTAACCAGTCCACAGAGGGACCACCACCAACCAAACGATAGACATAGAAAATTTAAAATTTTATGTAACCTCCGATATAAATTAGCTAAGAACTATCTCGATCACGTCAGCTTTCCAACAAAAAAACCGCATCAAAATTCGTTTAGGAGCTACAATGCCACAGACAGATACACAGACAGGGCAAACTATTATAACACCCCTATTTTTGCGTCGGGGGTTAAAAACTGTAGATGGGTACCAGACTGAGTACAAATTCGTCCTCCCTCCCTAGGATCGAACCCGGGGCTTCCGGCTGTAATTCCGGTGGGCGAACCACTAGACCATGGGGGCAGTAAAATTCGGTTAACTATTGGATGCTGTACCTTATGTATTGTTTTTTATTACTAATAAAGTAATGACCTCTGACTCCAATGCTCGACTCTTGCACGATTTTGTAACTTCTGACACAAATTCTTAAGTTCTAAATTTGCTCGTATTAACTTTCCTTGCTTGAAATATTAATTTGTTATTTCTAAATTGCTTCGTGTGCACGTCTCTCCTTAACAAGCAATAGCATCGCTAAATAGTTAGCAATATCGGGAGCTATGTGCGGGAATTATGACGCGATGTGAGGGAAATAACGGGGATGCCCCGCGTTATTGCATACTTCAGAGATACACTGTGCACGCTTTGCGAAAACGGCCCTATTTTATATAACAAAACTTTTAAGTACTTACCTACCTACACATTTTTGTTCCTTTTTTTCGAATTTATACTGTACGTTTAGATAAGTTACCAAAAAACATTTTATTACTCTCATCACATGACCTCCGCGATTATTACCGTGGTTATAATTTATAACGTAAGCAATCCGACTCGTGCAAATGGCGAATGTTTGTATGGATGGATGGATGTGTCTTTGTTAATCTTCCACGCATAAGGTCACCTCTGGCGGTATGGACCATGCATAACGTGAACATACGCCCCGCTCTGTCGCCAGCAAGAGATAAAAGTCCCGATTTAGCAAACGTAGATATAAAAAGAGAACTCTCTCTAATGAATCAATTAATGTCAAGTGCAAAACAAGACTAACAACACATAATACATAAATAATCAGCTCCATTCTTACTTGAAGAATACTCTATTGGGAAAGAACTGAGAAGACTCGATATTTGAAAACCGATTTTCTAGCACTTCTCCCAATTTAAAACAAATGCTGATTTAGACTCATTATTAGTAATTAAAAAACAGTCAAAGCAGATTTTTTAAAGATTTGTAGGCGTCCGGCTTATACGTGAAATATAAGTCACACGTTAGCCATGCAATGCCGAGTGGTGACCGATTGCCAGCCTGTCGCCTAGTTATAAGGTACATTGGAGTTTCTCTCGAGTTATTATTGTAAAAACTCGTGTAGAGAGACTCCATTGTTCAATCTACCGTACATTTTTTGTGTAGAATAACAGTCATAATTAAGATTAATATTAAGATTAGGCTTATCCAGAAAGCAACTAAGCCTTCACAGAACTACGCCAATAAACATAATCGACCACCACGATAAATATTCCATTCTACAATATTACACGTCGACCATCCGATAATAATCATCTTGATTTAGCACACGAGGTTTTTAGTGTGGCACATCGGCTCTGCAATCTTTGTACCAATAGTAATATCGGCTAATGGTCCTATATCCAGAAGTCTCAACAAACACCTTAAGAAGCGGTGAGAGATTGAGAACTTGAGAAAGTGGACAAGCTTTCACAAAAATAAAATTAAAAAAGCTCAAGTTGAATGGTTCGATCAAGAGTCAGGTACAAATTTGTGGCACACAGTGATTGCGCCAAGTACCCTGTGTGCGTTAAAGCCACGACCTAGAGGAACACGTCAGTTTTTAGTGGGTATGCCCTGACAGGGTGAGTCCTACATAACTTTGGGGTGGCCCCACCTGCCCCAAAGTATCGTAAAGCATTTTCTGACGCAAAAAAAAGGTACAAATTTGTGGTATTGTTTATAATGGTTTCTCAAGCTGGAACGACTCAGATTGTTATTTTTGAACAATCTAAAGTTTTTTTTACAGTATTCAAAAATAGATATTACCACTTGGACGTGGAGCAATTCAATAAACAAAGAAGATAATAATATGAAATAATTTTATTTTTGCGTTTACAAACGCGTAAATATAATACTAAAAAAATGCACTGAAAAAAATCGACTTGCCGTGATCGTGGAAGGTGCGGGTTCGTGTCCCGCCTGAGGCAAGTCGATTTTTTTCAGTGCATTTTTCTAAGATAATAATAATGACACGTCTCTACCAAAAACACAGTACTCTATGTGCAAAGAAGTCTACCCCAATTTGTTTAAACAGTAATCTTTGAAGGTTCATTTAGTCGGTTATACTGGGTTGAAGTTGTGCACTTCTGAAATGTCTATTTGCTCTTTAACTAATTAGAGTAGGTACCTGACGTGATTTTGAGTACGTTGCTTGCCAAGACCAACGGTGCTAATTTGATGTTTACCTATGATGCGGCTCTTCTTGTGCTTCATTCGGAATAACTTTATTAATTAATTACATTCAAATTGTCAATTAATAAAAGTGGTTAAATTCAGGGGGTGAGAATGGTTTCAACCTTTAAAAAGTTTGAGATTGCTCTTTTTTTAAAATAGTAATAACGGCCCGATAGACGTTGTACCGAATGTTAGAAAAAACGAAAAATAACAGGTCAGATCGAAATGTGAATCGAAACCATTCTCAGATCCAGTTGAACAAATTCAATATTTCATCAAAATTGGTCCAACCCTTTACTAGGAGTTCAGACACGAACAGAATAAATTTATATAACGGCGTTATATGGCCCCACCAAGGGGCCCGACACTACCCCACTTTAGGGGCGATTAGGCCTTAGTCAAAGACTTCGTGACCTTAGTCTACCACGATGACCAAGTGCGGGTTAGTCGACTTCACACACAACCTAAGAATTTCTTCATGGTGTGTGCACTGTGCAGGTTTCCTCGCGATGTTTTCCTTCACCGTAAAAGCGTCGATTAAACGAACATATACAGGGTTACAGGAAAAGTCGACCTAGATCCATTAAGGGCGTGTAGTACACATCATTTCTGAATGATTTTACTATGGAACCCCCCATCCTAAACTTAACCGTTTTCGAGATATTCGAGTTTTAATTTTTTTATGAAAATGCCCAATTTTTCGGCTATTTAATTGAATATTTTGATTTCTTTTTATTCTAATGATTATTTTTTTGGTTTTTTACATGAAGAATGAGATGGTTAATGACCTCAATGACTAAAATTGCATGTAAGTTAAGTAAATAGGTCATTGCAGACGATCAAAACTTAAGAAAATAAGTACAAATTATAAAAAAATATTTTTCTTTTCTGGATATCTCCAAAAATTATTATGGCACTTGCTCTGCAGATGTGCTTAAAAACATCTACATTTTATCAGCTATCCAACGAGGTATAACAATCTAGGGTTGTATTTAAACTCATAGAAAAAAACATAGTTGAAAAGGTTCGCACAAGCTCGGACTGAGTACATACGACGCTATCCCGACCGTCGAGTACCTGATGTGAGCGTTTTCGACGGAGTTTACCGACGACTTCGTGAAACTGGCTCTGTTTTGCGACGACGTACGGACTTAGGAAGACCACGTGTCATTGATGACGACGAGGAACAAGACAACGAAATCAAAATTTCTTAAGAGGTGACTTAGGTGACCTACCAGATGATCTCCCATTACAATTACTGTGGGACATGTGGTTTCAACATGATGGCTGCCCTGCTCATTTCAGAAGAAGCGTTAGGGATTGGTTGGACACTAACTATCCTAACAAATGGATTGGACGAGGTGGGCCTTTACCCTGGCCAGCCAGATCTCCCGACCTGACCCCCATGGATTTTTATGTATGGGGGCACATGAAGAGCCTCGTTTACAGTGAGCTCAACCCCATATCGTCAGTGGAAGTTCTCAAAGAAAGGATAATTAATGCTGCTAACGACATAAGAAGAACATTAACCACTGGTGTAGTGAAAAGTGGACTACGTGAAAGAATTAGAAAATGTGTGCGAAATAGAGGTGGACACGTAGAACATGAACTATAAAATTTTATTCAAAAACATTAGGTGAATTACTGAATGATCTCCTAGGTCAGGATAGCGGGACATCGATGGATGCATGAAGATTGTACCTAGCCGAGGGAGGCCGTTCAGTAGTGGAAGCCAGTAGGCTGAAATGATGATGCTGAACTTAAGTCAAATTAATTAGATTAAATAAGTGCTATTTATTCTGAATGCCCCATGTAGCCTTAGAAACTAAGTTTCACCGTTAGACCTACTACCTGAACCTTTTCAACTATGTTTTTTTCTATGAGTTTAAATACAACCCTAGGTTGTTATACCTCGTTGGATAGCTGATAAAATGTAGATGTTTTTAAGCACATCTGCAGAGCAAGTGCCATGATAAATTTTTGAGATATCCAGAAAAGAAAATTTTTTTTTTATAATTTGTACTTATTTTCTTAAGTTTCGATCGTCTACAATGACCCATTTACTTAACTTACGTGTAATTTTAGTCATTGAGGTCATTAACCATCTCATTCTTCATGTAAAAAACCGAAAAAATAATCATTAGAATCAAAAAAATTCAAAATATTCAATTGAATAGCCGAAAAATTGGGCATTTTCATAAAAAAAATTAAAACACGAATATCTCGAAAACGATTAAGTTTAGGATGGGGGGTTCCATAGTGAAATCATTCAGAAATGATGTGTACTACACGCGCTTAACGGATCTAGGTCGACTTTTCCTGTAACCCTGTATATTCAAAATTTGAAAACACATTGGTAAGTGGCTAGGTTCAATTGTAATTTAATTTGTTATTTTCATTAGAAATAGTCCACGTGGGCGTGGGATTGCGAGTGACGTCAGCGCCGTACGAGCTATCGTACGATGCGACGTAATAGTGGTGGGGCGTGCCTTTGTTGCAGCGGTGCGCTGCGCGCTCGACGGAGCTCAGTCGGTTCGAGGCGTCGCTGAGTGTGGACGTTTCTATGGTTGTATTAGGAATGCTTGTGGAAGCTGTCCGATAGCTGTGTGATAATAGTTAGAGAGAAGTAAAGGCGAGTGCCGGAGTTATGTTTAATGTGCCCTAGGTAAACCTACACACTGGGTCACAAGTCCCAGGCACTACTCTGGTTTTCCTCTTTGTGATAAATAGACTCGTCATTGGTATGTGAGATCGTGATTCGAGCTAAATCCTGACGATATCCCCGACATATATATCAAGACTTCCTCTATACTACGTATACGAGAAAGTCAAAAAGGAATACTGACTGACTGACTGACATATCAACGCACAGCCCAAACAGCTGGGTCTAGAGATTCCAAATTTGATACGTAGGTTCCTTTAGGGGTCCAGGGGTGCACTAAGAATAAATTTTTGAAAATTCCCCCTCTAAGGTGGTGAAAAGGGGTTGAAAAGTTTGTATGGAAAGTCATTTTTAAAGTAAAATCCATAAAAATTGGTACATGGCCTTTCAGTTAGAAATTAAGAAAGAGGTATTTTAAGATTTTTGGAAATTCAATCCCTAAGGGATAAAATAAGGGATAAGGCAGTTTGTATGGAAATCCGCATTTTTTAAAGTAAAATCCATGAAAATCGGTATATGGCGCTTGGGTTAGAAGAAATAATAAGAAAATTTAAATGCTGCCTGAAGTAACTATTCCACGCGGACGAAGTCGCGGGTATAACTAGATATTATTTATAGATCAACGTCATTTTTAAAAAATCTAGTTTTATGTAGTTTGCTGAACAATCATCTTGACAACTGATCCATGTTGGCTACTAGCTTACTTCCAGTTTATTTTAGATGTAAGTTCTAGTTTTCAATCACGTGCAGCAGTTTATCGGCAGGTTAGCTAAATCACTTAACGTAAATAGTTTACGACATCGAGTGAAATAACGCTCGGCCGGTGTTCGGCGATATTGCATATTTCGGAACACTACGTGTAAACTGGAACATGCAACGAGGAACTAGAAAATTTCCAAGAGTAATTTGGTAGTAAAATGTTATTATTATTTATAAGAAACGCTTTCTTAGAAAAAATATTTTTAGCTGAGCATCTCTTACCGAAGTAAATCATTAGGAATCAAGGAACCTCGTGACATAAGTTTTTAATAAAATATTCTTTAAAAGATATTCGAGTTTTGGCGCAGTGTACATCTCGCAATGTCTTGTGTGAAAGTTCTTTGTCATTATATCACTTAATACTTTAGGAGGTGCTGGCTTTTTTGGAACTACATATGAGCGTAATGATACGTAAGCACGTAGACTAAATACGGGTCGGTTTTTTACGCTCCCCATTACAACTAAGCAGTAATCGCTGATGTCGACCTTAACAACATCAAGTCACATTTTAATAAGAATAACACACTTCTATTCCAAATTCAAAGTAATTACGAATCCCTGATCCGTCTTCAACTTGAAATTGAAAGCGAAAAAGATTTCACCCCGAAAACAAAGTAAACAGCGAAAAAATCCCACGTAATCCCAGAAGTCGAAATAAGAAAGTTCTGGCAACAAACAAAGTCAATCAATAACAACTCGGGCACATATTAGTTGACTATCGACTAGTGGACCATCCATCAGCCAGTCGAACAACTTGTCAGATTGGAGGGTGATCACTCAGGCGCGCCATTACGCCCGCTCTATCAGTCAGCAAGACTATGAGTCCGTTGTCGCATGCGACACGACACAAGACAGACGATAAATAATTAGGTTTTTAACCAAGTGCTACAGTAGAGTTTAATTTAAGAAAAAAAGATAGTATTATTACTCCAATGTATAAAACGAAGTCACATAAGCATTTTGAATATTTGACAGAAAAAGATAAAGATCCAAAAGTATATATACTTTATGGCAATTTCAATAGAGTTCGTTTTTAGAGGTGACTTCAACAATCTATTTAAAAACAATAACTTCTTTATTGTATAAACTATACATAAAAAACTCGTCGTTTTTAATGGCGGGTTTCAAAAATTTAACAACCAACGATTTTACTAACTAAGCATAAGATGTCTTGCTTGGCAAGCAACAATATCCCTTAGGTTAGATGGAGCGACGATATACTCGTACGTAAAACAATTTAGTCACGAGTGGAAATGTCGAAGATTTCGTGGATATGCCGTAAATGTCAAGTATGTGTAGATTATTATATAATATTTCATATACAATGTGTCAATAAGCCAAATCTTCATTAGACTCCTTACTATTCTTTAAAATCCTAGCATAAGTAAATTTTACTATAACAGTTTCAGGTGATCGACGCGTTTCAGATGTTCACTTCTAGGAGCCTCGACTGGAAAGCCCTCGACGACTAGGAACCTCGGTAGAAACAATCACCATTTTTGATATCATTGTGGTCATTGCATGACGGCCGTTCGTTTGCCTTTAAAAAAATATTTTTTTATGTTACGAGATGGCAAACAAGCTTGCGGCCCACCTGGTGTTAAGAAATTACCGTCGCCTATAAACACTTGCAATATTAAGGGTAAATCACTTAAAACTCCAAGTGCGTTACAAGGATGGCAAGGCATAATATGCCTTCCATGTCCAGTAATTACACTGGCTACATTTCCCTTCAATCTGAAACACAGCAAACTGCTTCGAAAGCGAAGGGCGATGAGGGCCTAATTTATTGCTTAAATTAAGTTGGAGTACATAAATAAATGCAGAGAATTAGCAAATGACGAATTAACTTTGTCATCTGCTTCATCTCATGAAAAAAGCAGGCATTTTTGAAATGCTTTTACACTAAAAACGAAACGATAGTACCAAAACAATCAGCAACTCAAAAAGAGTTGTACAAAAACATTGGAACCATCAATAACACACAATATATCACGAGTGGACAATGGACACCGGTCATCGAAGGCAGTGTCCGAGATGAAGATAGATCGCAGAGTGGCGACGCGCGGTCACGCTGTCCGCGGGACGCTGGCTCGTTGGGCCTGTGATCGATACCCTCGCTGTTATGGGCGCCTGGTACTTCATCGCGCTTTTTAAAGAGTTGTCCCTAATCCTAGAAATATGTAAGCTTATTTTTGTCATTGTTATTTGAGCCTCGTAGGTTGAGTCTTTTTAGAAATGTTGACGCCATTCACGTAAGAAGACTGCCAGATGTTATTAGTAAATATCCTTCTTAAATTTTTAAGCGTAATTTCATATACACCGTGTTCCTGAGGATATACATTAACTTTAAATAATACTTCTATAGCTTTTGTTAAATACATAGTACAAAGGAAGTATGTAGTTCATTAAATAGCATAGTTTTTAAGTGCAGTGAGAAAGTCTTTATCTATGAGATGTTGCCACTTTGTGCAACCAAAACTATCAAACTGAACGTCAAGAAAAGTTTCTAAAAGTTTATGTGGACATGTGGACCAAAGTTTAAAATGCGACGTTGCCAACTCAGGTAAAAAGTAATTCATATTAGATAAATTACATCTAAGCATTAGTTTGTATGAAAATAAAAAATGTTAAGGAAATTGGAATTTATAAAAGTGTCCATAGAAAATTATCAATTTAACTGAATAACATGCCACAGTTAATGTATAACCTCAGGAACACGGTGTACTGTATAATCTAAGGAGAAGTGTTTCTATGAAGACAACTTACTTGTTTACACTATGACATCATAGTGTAAACTGCATTATTGGGATCCGGCGCTAGTGGTTAAGGATTTTGGGTGAAGCTTGCTTCCATATTCGGATTTCACCTTTATCATTCACTATCTATCAGGTGCAATGAAGGATAAAAAAACCGGCCAAGTGCGAGTCGGACTCGCACACCGAGGGTTCCTCGGTACAAACTGCTGTATCTTTTGATCGCGTTAACTTAGAAGTTTGATTTTTTCATTGCTTAAAGGGACAATAGACTTAGGTATTTGGTGTAAATTTCAATTTGATACCTTTATTCGTTCGTGAGAAATAAGGTAGTAAGTTTCATTTTATTAAAATATTTTTATTAAATTATATAACTAAAAAAATGTGATTTTCGCAATGTTTCCTTTATTTGCATTATATGACAATGCTTCATGCCAAATTTCAAGATTCTGAGTTTACGGGAAGTATCCTGTAGGTTTTGATTCCTTTGCGAGTGTCGGAAATTTGTTGAAAATATCGACATAATCGGCTGTATCTTTTGATTGGCTTGGCTTAGAAGTTTGATATTTTCACAGCTTAAAGGGACAATAGACCTGAGTATTTCATGTGAATTTCAGCTTGATACGTCCACGCGTTCTTGAGATAAAGGGTCTTGACAGACAGACAGACAGACGGACAACAAAGTGATCCTATAAAGGTTCCGTTTTTTCCTTTTGAGGTACGGAACCCTAAAAACAAGCAAAACCGATAACCGTTGTTACACTGTAGCATTTCAGCAGAGTTATTTTGTAATAATAGCCTTCATACAGCGCACTTTATAATTATTTCATTATAACCTCCAAAAAAATGGCTCTTATAAAAATAATTCCATGCGCTTCCAAAAGCTGTTTTCATAAACCATAACTCAGAATGTATTCTTGATACATTCAATTTCTCACGTTATACATTCTCAATATAAAAACGGCGACCCTTGAGAGAAATCGTAGTGAAAAGGCATAGCAGGTCCGACATTAATATGAAAAAACTATCGCATCTCGCAATATGGTGACAAAAAGGCAACATCTCATATCCGATGAGCAAATGTATTCAGGGGCCCATTTTAGATTCTGTCCTACGCATGTGTCATAGACAGTGGGTCCCTCGGGGCTTGGAGACGAGCAAAAACTGAATATTGCAGACATGCTCATATTATTGCCGTATGGTGCCATTGGTAGTCACGGCACGGCGTTAAGGTAAATTGTTTAATAAATCTTCGGAATGACCTCATTAAGAAATTGGAAAGGACACTGTATCACCTAAAGGTTGAAATAACATTTTTATGATATCTGGAAGCGGGAAAAGTCCTTAGATTTTGCCTGCCTTTTTCCCAACTTTGTTGGGTCATCGCAGCATTATTAGCTCCTTTCTTTCCGGCTCCGTATACTGGACATCACGATAGCTTCTTGTTGCGAAATATTTAACATTTTTGTAAGAATTTGCGTAGATATTTTACTTCTACCAGCTTCATTAATTTAACAATTAATACAATTTGCATCTTAACAGATGCAAAAAGCAAATGTTATAACCAAACTTTGCATTGTTCATGTACGTTATACCTATATTTAATTCATTTCATGTTATAATAACTTAGACTGTATTTAATTGAAATAATTTTTGTAAGCGCTTGAGCCTGGTAAAATTAACATTTCCTTTATGTTTGTTTGTTGGATGCTTGGTAATAATTGTGTAACATTGTAATTTATTTATGAAAATAAAGACTTTTAAAAACATACAAACAGGCTTCTTTCTTTGCCACCAACTTTCTCCATAATCATCATCTATCATAATATCATCTCTTGTCATTTTACAGTATTTACAACAAATAATTTTCTCTACTTCAGTGAAGGCGTAAAACAGTCTACTTCATATAAATAAACATATTTTTTTCTTCAGTATCGTTTTAACTATAAAATCCTTATAAGTTGTATAAAAAAGAAAAAGAATTATGAAAGGCAATTAAAAAATAATCAATTTATTGATTTTCATTTTGATTAACTGCCGATAGTAGTATTTTAAAA
Organism: Elophila nymphaeata; assembly: GCA_955850985.1. Taxonomy (NCBI): domain Eukaryota; kingdom Metazoa; phylum Arthropoda; class Insecta; order Lepidoptera; family Crambidae; genus Elophila; species Elophila nymphaeata. The sequence continues at coordinate 8,446,178 of OY039086.1, read as the reverse complement.
ATAAAAAAGCTACACTTGAGAAAAGGTATTGAGAAAAACACTTATAAAATAATCGAGTATTCGATACAAAATCTCGTCAGACAACGTTCACAGCTGAAAGCGCCTAATACATAATGGATAACACGGAAGCTAGTTTCAATAAAAGGATTTTTTCAGCTCCACCCGTATCCAATGATGCTATAGTATTTCTTCTGTCAATTTATTCTTTTATACACACATCATATTATGCTCTTGGAGTGAGGACCTTTTGATCGTGTATTCTCAGATAATAAAATAAAATTATGTAAAACGGTAGTCTTTTATTCTTTTCTACACCAAAAGCAACTTAACCAAGCTTCCCGCCTGAAGTAATGGCTATTAAAACTAGAATACTAAATAGATTTTAAAAAAGAAATAATTTGAATATCTTTTGTTTTTTAAAAAGGTGAGTCTTTTGTTTGCAGTCTGTCATAGCATGTTGTCGAAAATGGAAAACAAATGAATGGCGTGATTATTAAATATCTGTGCTTGAAAATTTTCACTACCGAGCGAGATAATCAAGACTTACAGGACACTTTAGGACCAAGTGCCGCTCCACAGTTAAAGGTTGGTGCACATAATTTATACATGGAAGGACATCCACCAAAGATGACCCTCGCTCGGGCCACCACACAATGGTAGTGTCTTCTATTTTTCTTTTCTGGAATAGTAAAGGGGTGTTTATGAGGGAATATCTCGATCATCGAGTTACCATTACAGGCTATTTATATGGCTGTAATTCGAGATGCTGGCTTCTGAAATACTTGTACATAATCACCTGACCTTGCCCCTACTGATTCCTGACCATTTCCAAGGTTAATGGAGTCTTTGAGAGGACAGAGATTCGAAAATGATGAAGCAGTAGTCGCTGCAGTATAGGAATTTCAGTTGCTCAGGATGAAGAGTTTTTAAAACAGAAAATTTCAGTTTAGAATAAAGATATTCCAAATGTATTTTGCTAAAGGGCAACTATATCCAAAAATAAAATAACACTTATAAATATATAATATTTCATTTACCACGTTTGTAAGAGAGATTCCACGGATTTAATAATACAAGAGACATTCGATCCTTATGATTGACCCTATCGATCATAGCCATAATAGTACAGGTTGTTGTTTTTTCGGATTTTAGCCAGTTCGATTCCCGGTCATGGCAAGCGAATTTTGGAAAATCTTCGAATGCAGTTTTGTTTCTTATTAAAAATAAAGGAATGTTTCCTTTGAGTACAATTTTCTATCTCCAGTATTTAGAGTACTTTCCCTCCAGGTGGCATTGAAAAATTCCAACCCGTATATGTATACAGCAAATAAGATAAATAGTAATAGATAATTATAAAATAACAACAATGAAAACAACTTTTACACTATGCTCTTTGCTATTTGAGATCTTTATACTTACTTACTCCTTACAATAACTTTAATAAAATTTGCATACGTAGCGAAAAACCCAATTACGCTGCGCTAATTAGTACAGCGCCAGTACGCAATGAGTATCCCGTAACCGTAACCAAGTTAGCAGTACAGACACAGGAGTACGCAGAACAATGTCGTTATTAGGGGCCGAGTAGAGACAAGCCAAGAATCTGATCTGAAATGCAAACCGCGAGCTAAAGAATCTCATTAGCGGCGCGGGGCCCGCTTACCTAAGACAGGGGGCTATTCTGTACGCTGTTCGTGATTGTGATATTTTTTCTTAGACAGCAGAAAGTAGAATAAAAAAATAAGAAATTAAGAAGTAACTGTTGCGGACTGGCGGATTTTTATACCTATTTCTTCTGAATTTTTAATTATTTTGATTATGATAGATTTTATGTGTCATATTTTTTAGTTATGAATAATAATACGCCCTTGCAACCGCTGTGCCTTTTGATTATCTACAGTAACTATAATTACAGAAAGAAGAAGGTGATTCACAGACTGTACCACGCTACGATAGCAGTGCGAGAATCTCCGAAGCAATTATATTGAAAGTACCTCTATTTCTACTTCATATGATTTTTTTATTAGAAATAGTGTTACTGGTTATGATTAGGGTTGATAAAATGTCCTAGTAAATACATAGAACAAAATACGTTAAACATAATCATCTCATCACTCGCTATACTTTAAAAAAAACGCATATACAACATGTAAACTAAATAACCAACACCCTGAATACAGGTGGTTTGGGATCGGCTTCCAAGTTGATTTCAATAAATTTTTTTTGAAAAAAACGATTTAAAAAAAAAAAAAAAGAAGTACCCAGAAAATATTGTACAACATTTTCTGGGTACTTTTTTTTTCAAAATCAATGTTTTGAATTTACGCCTATTTACGCACAGCGTACAGAGTTATTATCACGCTAAATTAGTATTATTCACAGATTAGGGACAGTATGTCTAAAGAGTATTAGGTGTTTTAATTTTTTAAGTTATTTTTTATTTTCTGTTAATTTTTTATTTTTTGTTATAAGTTTCTTTATTAAGTTTTCGAATGTTTTTATTGATTTTTAAACTTATTTTGTTATTTGTTAAGTTTTGTCTTGTTGTTCTTTTTTTTAATTTTTCGTTGTTTCCAACTGTTGAGGTATTTTTATTTTTTTATTTTGAAGTGGTTTTGGTTTTGGTAATTTAAAAAAAAATTGTAATGTGTCAGACGGCCCACTTAGTGGTAAGTGAATACCACCGCCTATAAACACCTGCAATAACAAGGAAAAAAATACTTGGATTTGCAGGTGCGTTGTCATCCTGAGGCCTAAGATGAAATAAGGCATTTCATCTTAGGCCATGCCCGGCAATTACACTAGCTACCTTTCCCTTCAATTGAAACATAGCAAACTGTTTCACAGCTGAAATAGCAAAGGCGGTAACTACCCAGACGACCCCACATACAGGCCTACCACCTAGTATTTTTCATATTGGATTATAATAGGATTTGTCTCTACAAATCCTATTAAAATAAACCTTAAAACATTGTGTTGCAAAGAAATAATAATAACAGCAAGAGTGCTGTTTATTATTTGTCAGTTCGTATTAAATATTTTGTGATTGCGACTCCAGAATAGTCCCCCTTGTCCACGACACGGCGAAGAGGTTGCGTCTTTGCATTCGGCACCCGCTCGCTCATTGGAAAATCACTCGCGCCCCCTGAATACAGAACAAGCCGTGTCTCTATCTATTCAATCTGATATGACAGTGTATTAATCTCAAATTTTAATACATAACTAAGACAGTCATACAAATAGGGTATCAGAAAACATCGAAATTTTAAAATAACTTTCATGTACCTCCATACAAATAGTGTGGTCATTTAAAACAAACTGTACGGTAGCGAAGGGCGTGCACTCGATTTTCGTCAAAATTATCACATTTTGTGGATTTTGCAAAGAAATTACATATTGTAAGAAGAATAAATCTTGCTCGCTATACAGAGATATTTTAATTTACACTTATAGTTTTGTAAAGCGAGGAGATTATGGCACAGTTTTACGAAAATGCCGTATCGAGCTATCTTTCAGATGAAATAATATAGCATTATAATGGAAACCAAAACTTTGTTAAAATTGTTTTTTCAGTAGAAAATATACTATTATAAACCGCTATAGAGCCTAAATAAGTAAAAAATTGAGATAACGTATTAAAAGAGATACCAAAAAAATATACAAAATTATACTAGAAAAATGCACTGACAAAAAATCGACTTGCCTCAGGCGGGACTCGAACCCGCACCTTCCACAATCCGGGTGGAAGGTGCGGGTTCGAGTCCCGCCTGATATACAAAATTAATATATTTTATCGGGGATTTTTACAATACTTTTGAAATGATACTCATTATACTTACTACATTATAAAATTGCCACTATTATCTATAATTGATTATTATGACAAGGGTAAAATTTATCAAAAGCATGTATCAAATAAGAAAAGACATAGGTAAGTACGAATTAGCCGCTTGAATTGCCAGCAGCCACTCGTTAAAAACGAAATACCATTAAAAAAAACTCCGGAAAAATCACACAGTTTTCCATCATAAATAAAACTCATTCGTGTTATACATTATTAATAGATGTCCAATTGTCCGAGCATTCCAATTTATTCGGAGGCCCAAACACATTCAGATGTCACATTCGCAACAAAAAATAGATTTTCTAAAGCGTCCATCAAAATGATTCGTGCAACAACAATAATCGGGGTCTTTTCAAAAAAAGCGGACAATTTTTGGACCGTCCGGAGACCCACGTCTTGCGTACAATACGCGCGCGAAAACGGTCGACGGCCGGTTGTCGCCATTTTGTTTAAAAGAGCGCGAAATGTCGCTCTTCACGAAAATTTGATTTGATTTGCGTTTGTGTTACAAATTACGTATCTACATTCAAAAATACTTTATTTGCAATTTAGGGGTAAGAGTACAGTTTTAAGTAATTAATAATCAAAGTAAATAGTACGAGAGCCCACGACCAAAATTTTTGTCTCATAGCAATACGGCCAAAACCGCATCAAATCGATAGATACGATTATCCTGAACTCGAAAATACCAATATCAGACATTTTCCGCGTAGCGTTTGATCTGACCGAATTTTCAAAATTGTCAAAGAATTTTACCGAACTGCATCATAGCAATATGTCTGATTTGCAGACTGTAGTTGAATGATAGTTCTGAGATACCGGAAACATATTTTTCAGACGTTAGTGGTGTAGCGCAAACCCGTAAAATCACTTAAAAAAATTAAAAATGAGACAAAAAAAATGTCTCATAGCAATATGTCTGAAAATCTTTTTTATTAGTAAATTTTGGTTATTTGATGCGAACAAAACAATTTTCAGACGGAAATGTGAACGCATTAAATTTTGAGACCGTTTTGAAAATGTTAACAAATTTTACCGATCGGTATCATAGCAATATGTCTGAAAATTGTTGGACATGATAAAATAAGTTGTCCACATGTGCAAAAAATTTATATCAGACAAATTAAGTGTAGCACCTTCTCTATCAGACAACTTTTCGATACTCAGATATCATTTAAAAATCGTATTGAGGCATCTTGAATTTTCTGTTACAAACCAATGAATACGTTGCGACCCTGAATTTATTAGATGATAATTAACAAAGAATTTACCCGAAACCGTAACATTGAAGTTGAAGGACTGAAATAAATCGCACAAAAGGAAACTGGGATGAAGTTGAAAAAAAAAACGGTTTACCGCCACAACCGCACAACGTATGACAATTAAGTGAGCGTCGTTCCAACGTTTGGAGCAGCTGGTGAGTGAGCTGTATAATAGTAAGAAAGGGGCAGGAGCGTAACAAGCGCTGAGGCTGTTGAAATTATATACTGATTGATTTGATAGTTTTGGTTTTATTTAAAGCACACTTGAGTAACTTTTACAAAAGAAATAAGTAATGACATCTGTCATCTGTCAAAGTACATATAATAGACAAGGGAGATTCTTGAATATCTATGAAGGCTGTAAATTTAAAAAAACATTTAAAAGATGCGTCGGCCAGGCGACTCCGAAACGTTATTTTCGTTTTTGGGAGTATATGCTACACTTAAAGTGTCTGAAAACAGGTTTTTGTTAATCATGGCAGCAATACGAAACGTTGAAAAAAAAAATTATCCGTATTGCTATGATACAGGTCGGCTAAATTTGTTGACATTTTCAAAAATGCGCTCAGGCTATATGCTACGCGCAAAATGTCTGAAAACAAACTTTTTCGTAATACAATTATAAAATCTATGTACATTTTCACTATCAGACGTATTGCTATAATACCGACTGTCTTTTTTTTTTGACACAGCAGAAATGGCCTCCCACGCAGATGCTACACTTTCGACCGTTACTACACACCTAGTCGGGTTCAGAATCATACAATCTAACGATTTTATAGGGTTTTTGCCGTATTGCTATGAGACATGGTTTTGGTCGTGGGCTCTCGTACTAAAAGAGGTAGATGAATTGTTATTGTTTAATCATTCTTAATAGACAAGTATTTAATATAAAGTTAATTTATTGAGGTGATTTCTATCAAAAATATAAATCGTGTTATATGATGAAAAGATTGCATGTGAAATTATCTACGAAAAAAATTCATTATAATTGAACCTTGTAGACATCAGATTCATTGCTAATGTTTGTTGCCGCACCGCTGCTCCATCCACTGCAGTGCGTAAATATTGCACAACATCAACAGCTCATATAATGTCCCCACCGAGGGGCTAGAGCCTGCCCCACATTAGGGGCGATTAGGCCTTAGTCCACCACGCTGTCCAGGTGCGGGTTGGTCGACTTCACACACAACCTAAGAATTTCTTCATAGACGTGTGCAGGTTTTTTGCATCGTAAAAGCGTCGATTAAACGTACATGTGAATTCAAAATTTGAAAACACATTGCTGCGTGGCGGGGCTTGAACCGGTGCCTCCCGGATGGGAGAAGACGCCCTTACGCACTACGCCACCGAACGCTTCGACCACGAAATATGTTATGCAATGTTAACGAACTACAGGCAGGATGCATCTAAAGATTTAGCCGGCGCGGCCGAGAGCCGGCGCACGTTTGAAACACAATAATAAATATTATTGTTTGTAGTAATACTGAACATTGAAGAAAGGGGTATGCGCGAATACGCAGCTTTGCAAATATGCGCCAGCAATTTTTAATATTGTTTTAACTTAGGCAATGTTGATAATGATTTAGGACTGGACAATACAAGTTCTTCGCCTCGCCAAATGCGCACCGGCTCATTATCTTTGATTACTTAGAACTACTGTGTGGAATGTATTTGTAAACAAACTTTGAAATACCTTCGAATAAGAAAGCATCAGTCTTGATCAGTTATTGCAACGACTGGCTAAAATTTGCTCTCATACAAATTCTATTATGACAAATATCAGCATGCAGCGAGGTGCAAAATTTTGGAAAAGAATCGCGCATTTAATTTTCCTTGTTCTACTTAGTTATTTGATAGTGCAACGAACGAACAAAATTTACAATGTAAAGAAAATATGGCGCTTTTTGCCTGACTTAAGATACATTTTGCTGTGGCACAATATAAGTGACATAGAAGATAATGGGCAGGAGACATTTATAAAATACAAATGCCTGCATACAAATTGCTACCTTACGTCCAATAGGACTATGTTTGGGAATCTTGGGTATTTTGATGCAGTATTGTTCAGTGCTCAAGGCGTGAGTGCCGGGAGTCACGACTTACCCAATATGAGGACACCGATACAGAAGTACGTATTCGTTGCCAACGATTCTTCAGACAACTATCCTGCTTGCGATGCTGTATACGATACCTTCTTTAATTGGACTTGGACTTACAAGTGAGTAGTAGTGACGTTTTATTTAAGTAATAAATGTGCGTAGTAGTGAGCTATTGGCTGAAGATTACCCGGCGATCTTTCACTACCGGTCTTTTGTGTATCTCGTTACTTGTGTTGGTGTCCTAATAAAGAATCTTGACGTCTTTGTGTGGAATGGTCAGAAACTGTGCGTTTACTTAGAAAACAATAAAGTTCTATGACATATATTTTTTAGTTATAGCCTGCGCCGTAACGCGTTTCATTATACGTTATTATATGCTTCACGTACATGTGACCAACATTGTAACATCGTAATTTAGTAACGGCATACTAATGCATCGAACTGAGATTGTTCTGAGTTCGATGGCGTGGCAATGTGAAATATTTATTTTTCGCAGATTACAATCAACGATAGCGTATACATTCTTCACCATACGCAATATACACGACGAGCATCTCGGTCGCTACTTCAAATGGATTACAAACATGACAGAAATAAGCAATCATTTAAAAAGCCAACTCGAAAGCAAGTCTAAAGCAGCCGCCATCTTCTTAGACAAGTGCCACAGCAGAAGCAAAAGAGAGGAATATTTGAGCAACTTGCAAAAAGAACTGTCAAAATATAATTTGAGCGTTGATGTCTATGGGCAGTGCGGGACAAAGACGTGTAGAAGAAAGTCTATGGCCGGGTGTTTCTGGAGGTTGCAGCAGCATTACTATTTCTATTTGGCTATGGAAGACTCTTTAGCTGCGAATTATATCACTCAAGAAGTTGCTTTTGCATACGAAAATAATGCTGTGCCTATAGTTTATGGCGCGATGTACAGTGGGTAATGATTTTTATTATTTTTTAGCTCAGCTTTCAACTAAGTTACCTTATTATATGAAGTTTACACTTTTTGTACAGACAGAGGCACTGTAGATTCAAATATTAACTCTTTCACTGTTGTAGATGTTTACCATTTTTTTTTATTTTACAAGAGAACTATTACAAGTCCTTTGGGTTTTTGGTGCATTATGAAAAATTTGCAAGGCAATATCAGGCTGCAATATAGTCTGTTTCGTGTTACTTGACCATATCATAGTCAATAATAATAATTAATAATTATTTATTTATTTATTTTTTTAAATAATATGAGTGATATACAAAGTGACCTTGACTCGTACTCTGTTGCTGAATCTGTATCATGCGATATTGAAAACTGTCAGTCTCTTCTTTTAGATTCGGGCAACTGTCTCAAATTATTACATCAGAATATCAGAAGTATTAAATGTAATATAGATGGACTCTTATCTGTTCTCTATAGCTGTAACGTAAACTGGGATTGCATTATTCTAACTGAATGCTGGCTACCATGTACTCCAAACTTACCTATCATAGAAGGCTACAACCAAGTTGCAACCACACGCAACTTCACACAAAATGAAGGAGTAGTCGTCTATTTCAAGGACGTACTGAAAATGGTTGTCGAAGAAGAATTTGTTTTAGACTCTAATTGCTTAACTATTAAAATCAACACCAACACCATAGTTTTAGCAATCTATAGACCCTCGGGATATAAAAATACTGATAACTTCATTAACTCATTAAACGAATTATTACAAAAATACTCACATTTAAAAAATATAATCATAATTGGAGATTTAAATATAGACATTGTAAAAGGTTATTTGGATAACAGGAAAACTTCATATCTAGATATGTTAGCCTTTCGCGGAATCTTACCTGGACACACTATTCCAACACATAAAAAGACATGTTTAGATCATATCATGTTGAAATCGAGGCTATCAGCACGATGTCTTGTACTTGAAACATGTATCACAGACCATGAAAGTGTTGCACTTTATTTAACAACTAAACCTGAAATAAAAATACCTCAAATAAAAAACGTAATAGATAAGATTGGCTTAGGCATCGCATTAAAAAAGACAGACTTTGCCTCTATGTATTTAATGGATGATGCAAATAGTGCAACTAACTTTTTTATCGAGACGCTACGTAGCATAATTTTATCTCATACGAAATCCGTAACGGTGTCGAGATCTAAAAAAATTAAGAAACCCTGGATTACACCAGGGCTCTTAAAATGTCTACGTAACCGAAACAATCTATACAAAAAAACTAAAAAAGAACCGGATAATGATGTGTTAAAAGTTACATACAAACGATATAGAAACTTCTGCTCAGATATCCTTAAAAAATTGAAAAGAGATTACGACAAACATCAGATAGAATATGCTGGAAATAACGGTAAAAAGCTTTGGAATACCATAAAGGAGATTACTTACACAAAAAAATCTAAAGAAAATCCTACTGAGTTACTTTTTGAAAATGATCCATTGAAATCCGTAAATAATGTGAACTGTTTCTTTGCGAATGTAGGAAAACAATTAGCTAAAAAAATTATCAACCACTCTGATGTAAACATGTCAAAACGGTGTACTCGTAGACCCGACTCTTTTGTACTACTACCCACCGATTGTAATGAGGTGAATACTCTTGTAAATAATCTTAAAGTTGACTGTGCCGCAGGCTTGGACCTGATTTCGGCTGACATTCTGAGGACTTTCAATGATGTTCTAACACCCCATATTGCATACATCTGTAATTTAGCCCTTTCATCTGGAGTTTTTCCCATAGCCTTAAAGAGGTCTAGAATAATTCCTATTCATAAGAGTGGCCCCAGGGACTGTGTCAATAACTATCGACCTATTTCCATCCTACCAACCTTATCCAAAATCTTAGAGCGCATAATAAATAGTAGGTTGGTAAAATATCTTGAGGACAAAAATTTGTTAGCACATTCTCAATTTGGTTTTAGAGCTGGAAAATCAACTGCTGATGCAGTTCATGAAGTTACAGACTTCATTGTCAACCAACTAGATAGAACCAAGAAAACTGTAGCAATATTTCTCGATATAGCAAAAGCCTTTGACACAGTCTCTGCAGACATCTTGATTGATAAACTCGAAAGTTTAGGTGTGCGGGACCTCCAGTTGAAACTTATCAGAGATTATCTCACAGATCGTTCACAATGCGTCCAAATTGACAAGCATATTAGTGAAGAGCTTCCTATATGTCTCGGAGTGCCGCAGGGCAGTATATTAGGATCAACACTCTTTTTGGTTTATATTAATGACCTTTGTCAGCAGTCTATCCCCAATGCCAAAATTGTTACCTTTGCTGACAACACAGCATTACTTTTTAGTGGGGACACTTGGAACGAAGTTTTTGAACGTGCTCAAGAAGGTTTCAGCTTAGTGACGAAATGGTTGAGAGCTAACATTCTGAGCCTTAATGTTGAGAAGACTTACTTTATGACATTTTCCTTGAGAAACAATTATCCTGACAACAGTAACTATTGCATTATATCCCATACCTGCAACAATGGAAATGAAGCAATATGTTCGTGCCCAAGATTAAAGAAGGCCACAAGCGTAAAGTACCTGGGAGTTATGATAGATGACAAGCTTAACTTCCAATCGCATATTGATATGGTCACATCAAGAGTACGCAAATTAATAGTAATCTTTAAAAACCTAAGGCATATTGCAGATACGAAGCTAATAAGGTCCGTATATTTTGCGCTCTGCCAGCCTTTGCTTTCATATTGTATAATATCGTGGGGTGGTGCGGGAAAATCAAATCTATTGAAACTTGAAAGAGCACAGAGAGCAATTCTAAAAGTTAGCATGTCATTGCCATACACCCACCCAACCGCTGACCTCTATGATAAGAGTGGAGTCTTGACAGTGCGTCAGCTATTTATTTTGCAAATTCTTCTTAAACAGCATTCAATCATTGTTATGAGCCACATAAAGTAGATAGAAAGAGGCGTAGGGACATAGTTTGTGTCAGGAAAAAGTTTAACACCAGTTTCTCACACCGTTTTTTCTGCTATCAAGGATCTAATTTATACAATAGGGTCAACAGAATTCTGTCAATCTACTCCTTACCTAAAAATAAATGTAAGACTTTGATAAAAAATTGGCTGCAAAAATTGAATTACAAATCAACTGAAGACATTCTATAGGAAATTCTTTTGTACAATAAATAAATAAAGAAACACAGAACACACACATATACACATACGCGAGCACACACACGCACGCACACACACACACACACACACACACACACACACACCCATACACATAGAAATATGTATCCAGGTCATAACATAATTTTAAATGGAAAAATTAAAAAACGTTAAAGATTTAGTATTAGATTATATCCGTGGGGTGGGGACCTGGTGATTTGAAATACAGGTTAATCCCACATCAAACACCAGCTCCTCACATACATAATGTGTTAATCTTTTAAACTGTACCAATGTTTTCTATGTGAGGAGAAATAAATAAACAATTATTATAGTCAATGATAAAGCTAAATTAAAAGTCGAGGTTTCTCAAACAAAATTAAAGACTTGGGTCTAATGTCATTACATGGCTCAAAATGAAAGTTCTTAGAAAATCAAAAACTGAGCAAACTAGCAAGTTACCATATCTTTTAAAATAGTGTCCATTCACATCAATACATAGCTGCATCCGATGTACCCAACTTTCAGTGTCGACCCGGATATATAAAGTCAAAGCCTCATTTGGTACCTTCGTATAAGGCTCGATAGAGGCATACTATTAAAATGTAGAATAAATTAGGATGTTAAGGAATCTCCAGCACTATCTAAACTCAAACTAGACCCATAAACGCCACAGCTTTCAAGGAAGAAAGAAAACTATTAATAGCTCAATAATATTTTTTCAGATTTTTACCACCATTTTCGTATTTAAATGCCATACAGTTGAACGAGAAAATGCTCGCCCAAGCCATGAGTGACATAATAAAGAACAAGTCACTCTACCATGACTTCTTCAGGTGGAGGAATCACTACATCATCAAAAGGACCAAGCCCCCTCTTCTCAACCCGTGTGATCTATGCAAAGGACTTAATGATCCGCACTGGTTAACCTACAGAACGAAACGCTTCGACTTCAGAAAGTGGTGGAATCCTTTTTACGAACATCGTTGTAATGAGTAGTATAATAGTTTGACAAAAACCAACGCAATAAGCAATATCACTTATAGCGTTTCTTACGTGATTTCCCACACACACTATCCTATTACATATTTACATTTTTGAATAATTATTTATGAAATTTATTCAAAATTAAATAGAAAATAAAAAACGGTTATAATCAAGTCCTGGCTCATCCTATGCATATCGGAATAAAATTAAAATGAAATATCTCTTTATTTAAATGGACTTTGCTAAGTACTTTTAAATCTTCAAAACCCTACCACCATTTCGGGACGAAATAATTATTATTATGCTGAGATGGAGAAGAAATAGCGAAAGAAACTTCACAGCTTACAATTTGGTAATGATTTCAAAATATTATTACAGGTCAATAGATAATAATAATATAATTAAAATTACAGTTTTACATGCGTAAATTTTGGGCAGTTATTACTCCCACGCATTTGACTCATTTATAATAATAATTTATCTTGAAAAAGCTTTTCTGTACAATTCAATTAATCACATTAATGAACTAATTAATTTAACCTTTGATACCCACCACCATTTTGTGTTAATCTGTTAAATTATTTTTAAACATTATAAAGTTACATCACAAAAACAGTTCATCATCATCATCAGCCCCTTATCGCCCACTGCTGAGCATAGGCCTCTCTTCGTGTACGCCTTCGTGCCGTCCTGATCCTGCACTAGTCTCATCCAATTATGACCCGCGATCCTTCGAATGTCGTCAATTAACCCATCTTGCGAGCGGTCGTCCGACGCTTCTTTTATCTTCAATAGGCCACCAATCCATCAACGCCATGGTCCATCTGCCATCACTCTGCCTAGCAACATGTCCGGCCCAATTCCATTTAAGAGAAGTTATTGCTTTTCCGACGTCCCTCACCTTCGTGCGTCAAAATCAGCTACAATACCTACAAGTTAACCTAAGGAGTGGAACTCGTTGCCAAGGTCTGTTTTCCCGGATCAATATAATCTGGATATGTTTAAGGCCAGGGTGAACAAGCATATTCTAGGCGAGCGTGTACCATCTTAGGCCACATCTTCGCTTCACATCAGGTGAGATTGTGGCCAAACGCTCAGCCTATCAAACATAAAAAAAAAAGTTTTTACGGAACCCTCGGTGCGCGAATACGAATCGCACTTGGCCGGTTTTTCTGCAAAAGGGGTATGAAGGTCCTTAGCAGACAAGCAATATAAAGGATTTAAAGTTAAATTAACTACGACCCCAATACGAGGGATTCTGTGGCCGGCTATCATATGTTTTAATCTCATAAAATAATTTAAACTTTTAATCCACACACATATTGGCACAGGTTTTTTCTGCTGACGCTACGACAAAGTACTCTTTTGTTACGACACAACGATGAGTTTTTTTTTTGTTGGTGAGTTGATTTTAATTGTACAGTACCAGGTAAGCAGCACGTAATACCTATGAGAAGGTTACTCGGTCTGTTTTCACGCCTAAACCACTGAACTGATTTTGATGGGTCCAAATATAGACTAGAGAGGGAAAGGACATAATAATTATTTATTAAGCTACCTTTTACTGCGAAAAAAAGGCTTCAAGGTTTGAAACAGGGGATGAAAATTTGTATGTTAGTCCGTCGTTTTTGAAGATGAAACTTTGAATTCAGGCAAAAAAATAAATAAATATTCTGGAGTTTTTGAAATTTTGACCCTGCTTGAATGAAAGCTCGTATGGACTTCCAAAGTCAAGCTTTCACGCCTAACACGGGAACCAATTTTAATGAAATTTTATATAACAATAGACTAAGTATACCTTGAGATAGAACTACCTTTTGCTGTATAAAAAGGACATGAAGGGGTTGAAAAAGAGATGAAAGTTTGTATGGGAGTTCGTCAGTATCGAAGATAAAACTTGATAAGAGCTACTCGTACATGGGAATGAAGTAGGAGATGAAAGTTCGTATGGAAGTGCAAACGAATTTTCATCTCCTATTTCAGTAAACTACCTACTTTAAAGGTAGAAATACTTCTTTCGAATGACGCGAAAAAAGGACTGTAAAAAGGACTAAAAATGTATCTCTTGTTCTTGAATCTTACATGTACAATTTCTTCGTTTCAGATTGGTCTATTCAAATCATTTACATTTTGATTAAATTGGTATTATTAAGTATTTACTTGCAATATTTTATTTACCAAAAAAAATAGTCGAAAATATCTATATAATATAGTCTCTAAACTGCATTAGATAGGTAGGTACTTCTCTTGAAATAAAAGTCTAAACATAGACAGTTTTAGGCTTCAAAATTTTCAAAGTTCCGCTCACAACCTCAGCAAAGTGTACTTTAAAAGCTCATAAACCCCTACTTACAAGTTTATCTGAATGTGCAACATTCAAGAAACAATCTCGAAAAGCGAGAAAAAGTTCGCCACACTCATTAAAAATGAAGCCGGATTTACGTGGGGCTGAAAGGCTCTTAAGATACTTTGGTGTATAGTTATTTAATAGCAACTAACTGCAAGTTTCGGCTAAGCCTCACTTTCCTAAGCGTTGAAGACTTAAGTATTCTAGGGTGCAATCGAATTGCAGAGTAAACCGCTTTGGATAAATTGTAGCTGTTTTAATAACATATGTGTTACAATAGACTGATTCGTGTAATAAATAAGTCCCTTTTAAACTGAAGTTAACTATTGGAATTATCGAACTGAACACTGGAAACTTAGAGCTTACTTATTTTCACTAGTCATCTGTATTTATTTACAAATCGCGGCCGCGTCTATAGAATAGTGAGTGATTTAAATTGCTTCTGACCCACCGCACTACCAAACCACACTACCAGTAGTGTCGTGGGGAATATTCTTTTCCTTCTACACTACCAAGCCAGTAGTGTCGTGGGTAATTAAAAAGGGCCTTACATCTTCATTCCCATCGACATTATTATCATGACGGAATATAAAATTTGAAAAATTTTGGATTGTTTTGTGACTTGGCTCACCCACCCGCCTGCTCTCGCTTTGGCGATCTTCTTATGTATAGGCATTCGCTCATCCGTACATAGTTTTCGGTGTGAACCCACATAGCATAACTCACCAAAGCTTCGCTTAGTTTTGATAGTTTCCATCGCCCGCCAGCTCGATGGAATAGATGTGGCATGCGCTTTATCGCGTTATTTAGGATCGTAGAAACCTAACCAATCGACGTTCCCATGTTATGATTAGGACATCTGACAACTGTAAACCAGAGGGCCTAGCCAAGTGACCAATTGATTGCGAAGAACGCTAAACGAAAATAATATAAATGTATGAAACTGATGTATTACTGAGAAAGCTCTATGGCGACCATCGTATCAAATGTATGAGTAGCAATGACGTAGGAATTCCTACGTCTTTGATGAGTAGTAGTCAAAAATTGGCACTTCGTTCGACAGAAACTTGAGGGCCTTATAGAAACGCTGTATCGTTTGCCACTTGGCTAGACCCTCTGTTGTCAAAAGGTATGAAAACTTAAGTGGGATTAGGTTAATACTTAACAAATAGCGCAATAAGATCCTAGTTCAAGCTCGGTTGATTCCGGATCTGTAATTGAACACTCGCGCGCTGCCAACTCTAGTCCCCGTGGAAATCAGTCAACCCTACTCACCAACAGAAAAATAACACCACAAAAATGTACTGTTATGTGACTGTGGTCTTCTGTAAGGTGAAGGTACTACCAGTTCGAGCGCTAGAAATTTGAGCGGTTAGTCCTCTGTGTTCTACCTAACTTTACTTTACTAACTTACTCACTGCATACTAGTTTAGATTCCAGCATGGTACACCTTCTCCAGCAATAGACACTCGTCAAAATGAAGATTCATACGTAAAAACAGCCTACTTAGAAAAAGCAAGATTCCAAGCGAACAGAACTATGGTAATCGCGGTACTATATCCCTCACATAAGTTTAGTTTTTGCCCGGTTCCTTGCGTGGAGATAATCTCAGTTCGTACATAATCATTCGGAGACGCTAAGTCGGTAATAAATTATCTTCATCTGAAATCGGCGAACGTGACATTGCTGCTAACGAGATACTTTGGGAGGCTCATTAGATTATTAAATTACTGAGCACACCAAATCAAAATGTAATAATGACTGAATTTACATTCTTTTCTTTGTTACGTTGAAGAGATGAAAGTTGTAATAATATTACTGTGGAGCGGGTAAAGGGGTGAAGAAAAGAAAGGCATGTGCGGTGCAATCAACATTGAACGAAGCTTTTTAATTATTATTTTTTTCTATAAAAAGTTCAAGCAAATGACTCATTTCCACTTAATGGTGAGCAGAAATTGAGTAAATATAGCTAGTTAAAGTTGCCTAAAATTTATGTACATATATCAAACTGTACTTTTAATTATGTACCTAATCATTGACCGTCATTACGAAATTGTAAGCTGTGGAGTTTCTTTCGCCGTTTCTCCTCCGTATCATCATAATAATTAATTTAAGTGAAATAATTATTAATCGTCCCGAAACGGTGGTAAGGTTTCGAGCAAAGTCCATTTAAAAAAAGATTTTATTTTGATTGATTGTTTTGAGAGATACACCGCCGCACTAGCCACCCTCGCCTTGCCGACCTGCAAGGTGCTTCACGGCTCTTTTGAATGACCCATAATTGTAAAACACGTGTGTTGGCAGTGAATTCCATTTCTTGATCATGCGACATTTGCCAACTCATTTCTAAGTTGGCAAATTTCTTAGTTCGCGTTGGAATGGTAGCCTCAATTTATCGGTGGCCCTGAGAGGGTAGAAGAAGGGTAGATGGTGGGATTAGGGAAAAATGCTCCTCAGAGCATTGGAATATATGAATAAAATGTCCATCACGTATACGTTCCACATGTGACGATATCAAGCCCTAACTTACTTAATTAAAAGCTTAAGAAAATCTCCGGCAGACAGCAAACAAAAGTTGCGTTCACTCGTAACAACATTTGAGAGAAAAATTAAAGAAGCATGGCTCCTAAAGGAGGCAATCTAACTTGTTCTCAGCAACTAATTTACCTACGCAAACGCAGTGCTCGCCTCGGGCAGACTGGATTGCTTTTTCTCAACTATTCCATTTTAAACTTAAGAAAATTTACCTTAGTGCCTCTCTGAGTCCACTCGAGAAGACATAAGGTGCCTAATGAGTTTTTATGATTTGAATTTCTGTGTTAACTTCAGCTCGGTAAGTTTTGTAATGCTTTGAATTTCAAACACCTCTGTAGTCTAGTGGGTTAAGATCCAGAGAGGCGGGGTTCGATACCCAAGGGTTCCTTCGTACCTATGATACTGGAGTAGGTTGGTGTAACAAGGTTTGAAGTCTGTCGGAGTACTATTAATGATAATGTGAAGCGGGAGTTTCTCTCGAGTTCTTGTTGTAAAAACACGTGTTGAGAGACTTTGTTATTCAATCTTCCGTACGATTTCGATGTAGAATAACTATTTTCACTTGACATTGGCTAAATGCTTAATGCGGAAGATTATTGTAATGTTAAGAGCATTGTTTTGTTCCGTCCGACAATTAATGATGAGATAGCCTCACAATCGCTTTATCATCAGGTGAGATGTGTTGTAATATTAGATTTCTGTATAAGTAAGTGGTCAATGCCATTAACTTTTAAAAAGTAAATATTGTCAAGCGACAGATGACAGTTATCTTCCCGCTCTCTGTGTGTGATTAATAACACTGTAAAATTATTAAAGTAAAATAAAACAATTGATTAAAACTAAAATCTTTATTTAATACTTCCACACGCATAAAATCAACAAAAAGATGAAGGCCCAGAGAGGGAGCGGGAGGAGAACGCTTTAGCCACTACCCTCCGGCGTAGACAGGTGGGTCGGAGAAAGCCGGCGGCTGCGGCTGCTGGTCTTCGTCGACCCTAAGGTGGTTGTTTAGCGCGGTTTGGCTGCCGCGCGCCCCTGGTGCCAGTCGGCGCAGGCCACCCTGTGTGGGGATTGCCTAATACCCTAGCGCAATTTCCTCTGAGGCGCGTCACCCGGTCGGAAAGGTCCTCGAGTGGTGACCGCGTACCGGGAGACGCAGCGTTAGTAGGCCCCCAACAAGGTGGACTGACGATGTGGTAAAGGTCGCGCGAAGCCGTTGGATGCGGGCAGCGCAGAACCGATCAGGTTGGAGAACCTTGGGGGAAGGCTATGTCCAACATTGGACGTCTTTCGGCTGAAATGATGATATTGATGATGATGACAATGTCTCGCGGACGAGCAAGACATGAGCTTTAAGCAAGCACTTAAATGAGAAGCATGTGTATGTGCGATTATTCGTCGATTCGTCTTGCTATTAGCTATGTAGAAGTGCGCCTTGTTCATCCAGGTTGAGTCAAAAAGGGACACGAACATTCAACTATGTATTTCATTTCAATTTATGTAACATTGTTTGAAAATAATTATTCCTGCATTTCTCGAGCATCATAACTAAGTATCTGGTACTCCAAAGTGCGCGGTAATTTCGCGGCGAACTTGTAAAACTGTTTCCTAAGGTAAACAGGAGGTTCTATTAAACATTTTCGCAAGTTCTCCCAGCTTGGACGTCATAGTTTAAATTAAAAATTCCGCTTTGAACAACGCGGAGATATGTTTACTCGCCATCCTCAATACATTTTCTTATCTATCTATCTAATACTACTCTACACTTCTACTATCTGTACCTCAGATCTGTACTAATATTATAGAGCAAATATTTGTATTTCTGTAACAAATAAACTCAAACACTACTAGACCGATTATAATGAATTTTGGTGTTGAGAAACCATATAGGCTATCTTTCATCCCCTATGTTATCGCCACACAGATCAAAATTTCAAATGTCTAGAACCAATATTTATTTATTCCTTAACAACGGCCTAAATTCTCAATTGCACGGTTTTATCTTCATAAATGACGAACTTCCTTACAAACTTTCATTCCTTATTCACTTCAAGCGTTTTTTTTTTCACGATAAAAGGTAGCCTCCTACGTCCTTTAGCAACGTCAAACCAATATATCCGTATGTATCGGTTCAGAAGTTTTTGAGTTTATTCGTTACAAACATCCAAATCTTTCCAATTTTATAAGGGAAAGATTCTTTGCCGCACGCACATTTTTACGCATATTTTCAAGCTGAACGCGCCGAAGTAATCGTTGCACTGTAATACAGGGTGGAAAAGAAATATGGGCCCTGGAAGGGGAGTCCTTAAATCTTTAAAAAGTTCAATTTACTGAAAGGAAACATGCCTTTATTTTTAAAAAGAAACATAACCCCTGAAGTGGCAAGCACACATGATATGTCTGACAGTTAATATCGCACGTGTAGCACGCAGCATATTAAGTCTGCTTATTAATTGCATTTTTCATACTACCCGCGAAGGGGCCCGCCACTCAACGCCGTTTTGATGTTTTGTGCCACCCAAAAAGCTTACCGAGCTGAGAATCGAACCAACTAAAAAATAAAAATAAATGAACCCTAGCCATTATATTTTACAAATCAATGCTACGAGCTACGACTTTCGGGTAGGTAACACTTAAAAAATCAGAAAAGTGCAGATTACGATGTTCTTGTGGTCTTCGTACTAAATGTTTTTTGAAACCTCCGACTAAGCCTCCGACATTTACTAAGTTTCTCACCATTCGCGCCCAAACTTTTCTCGACGCTATTTGTCTATTCGGATAACTGTCACCATACCACTTGTAAAGAATAACACAAACCGCACTGTACAAGATATATTTTTCAACTGCTATAAAAACAATATAATAAAATATGTCATACAAATCTCATATAAAGAATACAAATAGAATATCAAAAGGAGGTGCCGGTGGCCAGTGTCTGTCGCCAACACCACTAAAGGGCTAAATTGTAATTCTTGTTCATTAAAATGTATGCGTCTATTAAATCGAATTGCTCTTCATTATGCTCTTCATTATTTTAATAAATAATAACACAAAATCCTTATTACGAAATGGTGGCAAAACAAAATCGATAAAAATTACCAAGATTTTCGTTCGAATTTCAAACTTGCCTTAAAAATTTGCTACACAAATTAAATGTTTCAAGTAAATAAATTAAACATTCCATTTTCTTCTTATTCAAACTTTCTTTTTTTCTAATTCCAACAAGAATCGCGAGCAACAATAATAAAATTAAAGATTTGATTTAATTCGTGAGAAAAATAAAATATGTCATATTTCATAATGTTTTTTTTATTTCTAAGACTCTGTGTTTCTTAGAGAAAGTTTGTTGTTAATATCGCACGGCGAGCGGTGCTCGGTGCCACCTTATACCGTGCGCCCATGTGCACCGCACACCCTGCACCATACGTAAAGCCGCCCCTGGACTGGGGTGTATGACGTTGGAAATTTTATAGTGGGATTTCCAGCTCTTCAGTCGCTATCATGAGGTCTGTTGCCATGGATTTCTCGCCAAACACTCCCTAGATGCAGTAAAATGTGTGACACGCACATTTATAGCGCGAGCCACATCGCTTGCAGCACGGTGCAGCACTGCGCGTCGCGATACGACATAATGACATGACGTTGTAATGTATGCAACACTATGGGACATGAGATGACACACCCTTAGACAAAGAATCCCTAAGGACACACCAGACGGCGACGTGCGTGCAGAGACAAATGATTTTCTATAGTGAGTATTACAATGGGAACGACTACATGCGTAGACGTGCAGCGCTGTGCGACACGACGACCGTGAATTGTAATAAATTACAAAATGGATGCAGACATGTGGGAAAAAATAATAGATTTAGTGAGAAGACACGTGGTTATATGGACTTGCCTCAGGCGGGACTCGAACCCGCACCTTCCACCCGGATTGTGGAAGGTGCGGGTTCGAGTCCCGCCTGAGGCAAGTCGATTTTTTTCAGTGCATTTTTCTAGTATTATATTTACGCGTTTGTAAACGCAAAAATAAAATTATTCCATAAGATGGAAAATAGTAAGCACATCGTTACATCTGAGTTTATACTGTGTTATAATCATTCTAAAGATTTAAGCATTTCGATATTAAATTTTTTTGTTGTTTTGAGCATCGATAGATATAATTTTCTACCTACCCTACTAACTAAAGAAAACTACCTTAAACTATGTTATGGGTGGCTTACCCCCAACATATACCTACCTGCTGTCTAATAATAATAATTTTATTTTTGCGTTTACAAACGCGTAAATATAATACTA
This sequence comes from Elophila nymphaeata, assembly GCA_955850985.1. Classification (NCBI taxonomy): domain Eukaryota; kingdom Metazoa; phylum Arthropoda; class Insecta; order Lepidoptera; family Crambidae; genus Elophila; species Elophila nymphaeata. The sequence goes on along the minus strand of OY039086.1, from coordinate 8,424,658 downwards.
GAAAAATGCACTGAAAAAAATCGACTTGCCTCAGGCGGGACTCGAACCCGCACCTTCCACCCGGATTGTGGAAGGTGCGGGTTCGAGTCCCGCCTGAGGCAAGTCGATTTTTTTCAGTGCATTTTTCTAGTATTATATTTACGCGTTTGTAAACGCAACAATAAAATTATTCCATAATGTAAGGTAGTTTCATCTTAGCTGGGCGTCAAATATTTGCAAAAATATTTCGTTCGGGTCTTGGAAGTGCAAATTTCAAAGATTTGATGAAACGATATTTACCATAAAAACACAAGCACCAAGCACTGACAAATTTCGACAGCGAAAAGCAGTGCCTCGGTGGCGAAATTGGTCAACGCGTCCACCCGGATTGTGGAAGGTGCGGGTTCGAGTCCCGCCTGAGGCAAGTCGATTTTTTTCAGTGCATTTTTCTAGTATTTTCCATCTTTTCAAACAAAATGGCGAGTTTCGCAGTGAGGCGTGTTGCAGTGCTTTTCTGAACCAGCCGGTGTGATACCCTGGCGCAACGCGCTGCGCTGCAACGCGGCGCAGACGGTGTTGCGAGTGCTTTTATAGCGAAAATCAAGAAAGAAGCTGGAAAACTGTTGATTTGGCTGTATGGGCTAAATCCCTTTGCCGTCCCGTAATAAAGAAGTTAAGAAAAAAAACGGAAAAAAGAAAAAGGAGTGTTTGGCGGGTAATCATGGCGTCTGGATGTCGATCTTTATTTCGATAATTCAAAATTGCTTCGGAGTGGATTTTGTGCAGTGAAAGTGGTGTCATTTCGTTGCATAAGCATTCGTGTTGACGAACAGTTATGAGGAATCATTGAAATAAAGGTTTTGTGTATGTGGCGTTGAGAATTGTACAGTGGTTGGAAATCCCACTGTACAATTCTCATCAGTCACCATCATGAGGTCTGTACCATACATTTCTCGCCAAGCACTCCCTAGGTGCATTAAAAAGTGTGGCACCCACATTTTAATGCAAAAATCAAGAAAGAAGATGAAACTGAAGACTTGGCTGTATGGGCTAGATCCCTTTGCCGTCCCGTAACAGGGAAAATTTAACCAAAAAAAAAAGAAAAAAGGAGTGTTTGGCGGGTAATCATGGTGTCTGGATGTCGATCTTTATTTCGATAATTCAAAATTGCTTCGGAGTGGATTTTGTGCAGTGAAAGTGGTGTCGTTTTGTTGCATAAGCATCCGTGTTGACGAACAGTTATGAGGAATCATTGAAATAAAGGTTTTGTGTATGTGGCGTTGAGAATTGTATAGTGGTTGGAAATCCCACTATACAATTCTCATCAGTCACCATCATGAGGTCTGTACCATGCATTTCTCGCCAAGCACTCCCTAGATGCATTAAAAAGTGTGGCACCCACATTTTAATGCAAAAAATCAAGAAAGAAGATAAAACTAAAGACTTGGCTGTATGGGCTAGATCCCTTTGCCGTCCCATAACAGGGAAAATATAACCAAAAAAAAAAAAGAAAAAATATTTGACATTTCAGTCGGACAAAACAAAAAATTGACAAGTGAAGTGAACTGATCGAAAACACAAACAGAAAATAATTAAAATATTTAATTCAATCAAATCTTTTTACAAAATATAGTATACCTAGTTTAATGAAAATATAGTCCTTTAATTGTATGTAGAGTTCTGTTGTATTTTTGCTGTGTATGTTAGGTTACTTGTTTTTCAAAACAGGTGACTCAAGGTTGTTTTGTTACGAGATGATATGAAGATTTCAACGTGTGCCTTGCAGTTACTTGCCATATAAGGTTTGAGGAGGTCCTGTTGTTATATTTATATCAGTTAAAGTTAATCTTCCAATATGAGTGAACGTGAAAACGCGAGCAGTTCTGGGTCACAAGATGCAGACAAAGGGGAGCAAAATACAAGAACTCCTTCCCAACCTATGACCACTGGATCAAGGTTTGTTTAATTTAAATTGTAAATAATGATTTTAATTTCAATATCACTATTTAGGTTAACAAAGAAACAAACAGGATTTTGTTTGATAGATTTTATAATGTATGGATGTCTATTGATTTTTTAATGCTTTGTTTCAATTTAACACCCTAAAAAAGTAAATTTTAACACTTACTGAATAATGACCTCTTAGATAAAAGTCCATATACGCTAAGTCTTGCTTGTACCAAGAACTCTGCAAAGGGTTACGAAATGTTGGGCAATATTAACAAAATGCATAACCCAAAACACACAAGTCAAATCTGTAAAAGATTTTTTATTTAATACTCACTGAATTCCTTTATTTGGTCTTAAGGCATGATTAAATAAATTGAGTTTCAAAATGATTGCATCAGGGATAGGTATTAAATAATTATACATTTTAAAAAATTATATAGTTATCTTTTCTGACTTTTCTTATCAATACTCTGGTAATTATAGTCAAAAAAGTTGACTACAGGCCTCATATTTTTTTCTAAGATTTTTGAGAGTGATTTATGTAAATTTTTTGTAATGATTATAACAGGAAACATAATATTTTCCAGTGCTCGGCATTATGCTAGTGAACCTATACAGTTCCGGGTTCGAGGGTCTACAATTACTGGTGCATCTCCACCTAAGTTCGTGACATTGGACGATATCATGAAAGCTGCTCATGGAATGCAGAATATGGCACTGGCTCATGAGATAGCTGTCGATAATGACTTCAAATTAGAGCCTTTTGAGCCACCAGACAATAGGTTAGTATATCTTTTGCTTATTTATACATCAAGGACGTTTCACAAGCTGTTTCACAAGTTCCAATTAATTAGTGTTTACTTGACAGATATCTCCTAATGAAAACCTATAAAGCTGGCTCTTAATCGTCATCATCATCAATCTACATAAAATATTAATAACAATAACCTTAAATCGACTGTGAATGAAAATATCTACTTCTACAATTCTGGTAACTCAGTTGCAAGTTAAATCCATATAGATAGGTAAATATGTTTTAAAAGACCATTATGCAGCACCCGCACAGTGTTAAAATGCTGTTCATTCATGTCAGCCATTCATAAAATGCTAAGAACTTTCATGTCATAGAATTAGAATTCTGTGAAATAATCCAATTAAAAATTTTAAATGTCACTGAAGATTTTGCTGAGTCACTTATTTAACCACTCAACTGTCCGGGTAATTATGGTTGGCCAAAATATTTATGAGTTACTGAACAGGCATAAAAAAATGTTATTCTATGACAGAGTGACATTTTTTGCTTTGTGTTTTCGATGTAAGTAAAAATGTATTTTATAAACACATTGTAATAGTGTAATAATATATGAAAATAATTGGCTAGTTTAGTACTTTAAGGTTATCTGATAATATCATAGATTCAATGTCTGTTCCTATGATAATATTGACATGCAAATAATAGGTGTTCAAGAGCCGGTTTTTCGTATTGTTTGTTATGATAAATATTATTTTAAAATATGACTCATTTCATATAAATAATATGTGTTAGACATGGCAAGATACACACATGTGTGATAGTTGTTTTGTTTTAACACGTGTATCTTGTTATGTCTAGCATACAACTGACAAGCTTGGGCCCTAACTCAAAATTTTGCACTTAAACTCTGAACATGCCAAAGGGCAATGGAGCGAAACACGTTATAGCCCAAGAGGTGATATACATTTGAGTAGGTACTTGAGGCAAGCTGATAACCTGTCATAAAACTCTCCAAAAATACCCTAACTCAGAGCTGCAGACCTGGCTGGGAAGTAGTGGTGCTACTAGAAAAATGCACTGAAATAAATCGACTTGCCTCAGGCGGGACTCGAATGAAAGATGCGGGTTCGAGTCCCACCTGAGGCAAGTCAATTTTTTTCAGTGCATTTTTCTAGTATTAATAGTTACGCGTTTGTGAACGCAAAAATAAAATTATTCCATAGTGGTGCTACGTCAAATTTTTTGCATTTTTTTGTTATATAAGTAATCTATTTTAAACTTACTAATGTTACATGAGACGAAAACTTAGCATTCCATGGAATTACCGTACCGGGTCAATTGCGTTGCAGAGGGGGCTAGAGGCAATGCCTGGGACTTGTGACACAGATGCAGGACCCGCTCTAGGTGGCAAGCCGGAATCAATTTATATTATATCAATGAACTTTTGTCTCCAGATAACTTGTGTCTTACACAAAGTCTACGACTTTAAATTTGTATGGATATGCGAGCATGTAGCGTTGCCATCCAGGCAGTTAGCGCTAAACCGCCCATCCGCCGCCGCCGCCCCGTTGATCCCTGTCTCTCATGTATTTACCTATGCCTACGAATAGATATATATATTCATATCTTCAATGTTCACCGATGACCGATTCGCCGAAAAATCCACAGTCGGTTCTATAAATATTAATCTCTATAATCAAATGGAGATTGCTTATTATTGGTACCTACGAACAGGTTATTGTTTTTTTCACGGCCTATCGGAGTGGAGTCTTCATAATGCTGCGGCCGCACACATCGCGATCTCGCGAATATTCGCGTTATCGCGATGTGTCTAGCCAAGTATTCGCGAATACTTCATCACTTCGTGCGAAGTCGCAAGGACATCGCGCCGTTGTCGGTAAATTGGCGCACATCAAAGCGTTTTTATCGCGATGTCCTTCGCTTGCGTGGCCACACTTCGTGGTCTTCAGTCGGCGGCGCACAGACATCGTGCGCATCGGACGTATTTTTTTGCGTAACATCGCGATCATATCGCGACAGACTTTACAGCGCGCAATGTGTGGCCATGCACATTCGCGGTAGGCCGAAGGCGAAGATTATCGCACGAATGTTAGCGCGATGTGTGGGGCCGTAGCATAACAGGTATTTGTAAAAGCAGTAAAACTGACTACAGACTTTTCGGCGAATTGTTTATCGGCGGACAGTAATCCGTAGCAAAAATTTACGAAAAAGTTGTGTTGCCGTCTATCCCGATTGCGATTCGTCCAAATCTCGGAAAGGAGACAGCAACAGAGAAAAAAAAGTTACTGGGAAACTATGTTCCTCGTTCCACCATTTTTTATGACAAAGGAGACAAATGAGCAGACGGTACACCTTATAGTTAGTGATCACCACCGCCCATGTCCATTTGCAACACCAGAGAAATCGCAAATGCGTTGCTCGCCTTTAAGGAAAGATACTTTCAGTTATGTGAACAAAACTAATCAGTCATTCTTAAAAACAATTAAATTAGTTAAAATAAAACCATTTTTTCTGATAACGTGTGAAATTTAAAAGGTGGGTTCATCCACGATCAACTTCGTTGCCCGGTATTTTTTTTTCTGTCTGATTTCGACGATATGCTTACGGGAGCCACAGAAATGCAACGTCAAGTAGACTTGTCATGCACAATGATGGCTACACACCATCAACTTCACCGGACGCCCGCCGCTTCAAGCGCGCTGCAAAGTTCACGGTAAGCTTGGCGTGTATGGCGGGCTCAATTACAAATTAGTACTAGCCATGTGATGCCGGCAGAGTAGAATAGCATCACCCCATATCCTCCAATGAGAGTCGTAGAAGGCGACTAATGGATCAGCAAAGGTGTATTGATCACGTTATACTCCGTCCACCAATCCGCATTGGGCAAGCGTGGTGGACTGTTGCCTAAAACTTCCTTCGATGACAGGAGATACCTTGTGTCCCAGCAGTGGGACGAATTATAAAGTTTGTTATGATGATTATGTTGTTCAATGAAAGTAGTAATGAATAGGAAATACCTGCTAAAAGCAATACACGTCGCATCGCCTCGACTCTATGTCAATATGAGTTGAGCCTTATTTCATGGTTTACCCTTGATTGGTATAACAACGTTTAGTTGAAAATCGTTTCAGCTAATTTTAGTTACAATAAAGTCATTTCGCATAATTATTCATTTGGCCGAATATTTAATTGGTAGAATTTTATTTAGCATAATTATTTCTTTGACATAATTTCATTTCACCGAATTTTCAAATGCACTAATTTTATTTAACCTAATGTTTAACTAGACTAATAATGATTTGGTCAAAAGATCGTATCGAATATTCAGTTCAGTAATAATTCAGTGAAAACGCCCTAAAGTCGCTTCTGGCACTCGCCGGTCGCTGCCGCGGAACGCTCGCTTCGCTCGCTTGGCTCGTGCGCTGTGTTCATGTCAACCTAACTCGCTCGTCGCTTCGCTCCTCGCTAACCTATTGTTCAATTGAACATTCGATGAAATGAAAATTATGTTAATCAATATTATACAAAGTGATTATTTTCTTAAACGTTGTTCGAAGAAGTGATTTTCGAATAAACGTTGTTATACCAAACAAGGGTGAACCTTATTTCATTTGTCTGTAATGTAAAATTATAAATTAGTTCGTTATTTGTGTACTAATTATTTGAATTATTCCAGTTACCAAAAACTAGTTAAAGAAACAATGCATAAAGCCTACTTTGATATCCTACGAGAACAACTAAACTCCGATCCACCTGAATACAAGCAGGCCCTTGTGTTGTTGGACGATGTTAAGCAGGTATTTTTATTTATCATAGCTTTATTTTTCGATATTAAACAGTTATGCAAAATAATTATGTACAGGCACTCAACATGAAGAGGAAATTAGGCAGACCACATAGGAGATGACTTGACGAGATCCGGGTTGTAGTGGTCAGTGCATAGACTAGAGCGGCGAAAAAATCCCGAACAATGGAGGAAGCCTTTGCCAAGAGGCAAACAGACTTAGTCTGAATAAAAGTCTATTTATATTTTTCCATATCAGAAACCCCAAGTTAGATTTAGGGACTAACCACACTAATTAGCTCTGTTCAGCTTTTGTCTATAGAAAACAACGATTTTGGTATCGCATCCTTTCAGCTTTCGGCAGCTAAACGGGTGCGTACGTATCTCTATACAAGATGTACGTATCTCCATACAAAATCGTTGTTTTTTGTAGACAAAAGCTGAATAAGTGTAAGTCCCTTGTTCAATAATTTCATGCTATGCTTCCACTATAGTTCCAATGCCATTGATAACTTGAATATCCATTGAGTGTGTACCATCAACTACAGTAATTACACTACTGGTCTGTTTATTGAATGGAGTGAAAACATTAAATACAAAAGATTTTTACTGACAACTATAGGTATGTTTAATTACCACAACCTGTCAAAAGGGATGACCCATTGTCCACCTAAACTTATTTCATATAATGCAAAATCAATTGCGGAAAATGTATCAGTTTGTGGTAGCCTGACGACCTATCCACAAACGGCGACCTTATCAAAATATAATCTCTTCCATGTAACCTTAGGCCGGCCTTGGTCGTATGATGCCGGTAGAGTAGAATAGCACCATATCCTTCAGTGGGTGTCGTAGAAGGCGACTAATAAATGAGCAAAGGGGTATAGATCACCTTATATTCCATCCACTAATCCGCATTGGGTAATCGTCGTGGACTACTGCCTAAACCTCCTTCGATAACAAGGAGAGGCCTAGTGTCCCAGCTGTGGGACAAATTAAAAAGGCTGTTGTGATGATGTGACCTTAGTATGATTTACACTTTCTTACAGCTTCTTTTTTAATAATTCTGAAATCTGTATAAAAAGTCCCATTTTCATAGGGTCTTTTCTCAATCCTGCTGCCACGTCACACTCGCATCAGAGAAATGATTGAAGAAGTTCTGGATACTGACTTTATCAAGCAACAGGCTGAAAACGACAGCTTAGACTTCCAGAAATATGCCAAATTCGTCATTGACTTGATGGCGAAGTTAGCAGCGCCTGCGAGAGACGAGATGATTCAGAACATCACAACTATGACCGATACAGTGAGTATAACTGATACTTTTCTTTAAGGAAGAGTGCGTTTAAAAAAAACCCCGTTGTCCCCGCCAAATTGTCGGCTGCAACTTTGCAATTTCATTTCAGTCATTATTGTTAATTCGTTTACTTAAATTTGATGTTTCAAAGCACTATTTTATCACACAGGTAGAGATATTCCGATCCATATTGGAGACTCTTGAAGTACTGAAGTTAGATCTTTCCAATACGCTGATAGCTATGATACGACCGCACGTGCAAAAGGAGAGCGTGCAGTACGAACGAGCGAAATTCGAGGAAGTGTTGAAAATGACGGAAGGTAATGTCATCATGTTTACTTTTTCTTTTACTATCCTTTTCAAAGTAGCTGTAACACTTAAAAAAGAGCAGTTATATGTCGTAGCTATTCTGTAGAAAAATATATACAACATGTAAACTAAATAACCAACACCCTGAATACAGGTGGTTTGGGATCGGCTTCCGACTGGGTGAGATTCAGGGTGTTGGTTATTTAGTTTATATGTTGTATATAGCTCAAACTACCGACATAGTGCTGAGTTTCGATTCAATAGTTGGGTTGTTTCTTCTACGGCAGCTTAATAATAATAATCAAATAAATAGATTAATAATTATTATTTGGTCGGAGGTGTTGGTAGGGTTTTTGACCATATAAAAGTACTTAACGAAGTCAATTTAATTAAAGATTTTTTTGATTTTGTGTAGGAACTCTCCGCTCTGGTCCATTTAACTCTGCTTCGTGTATAGAATAGCAATAGTTGAGCAGCGTACCAAATTATGCCATCATTGTTTCTAGGGTCCATTACGTAAACAAGTATCTTCTAAAAATATCTGAGTACGGTCCCAAAGCAAGCCTAATATTATCTTATTAGTCGAACGTCGTGGTACTTTCCTTAGAAGAACCGAAATACTGTTTATTCTACACCTTATTAATTAAGCCGAGACTTGAACTGTCAGAAGCCAAGATATCAGTAGGATCTAGCGTCTATAGACGCCTTCAAGATGTGGTGATGGCAAAGCCTGCTTCGTATTTCTTGGGACTGCCAAAAGAACCAATGAGCCCATTTTGGAAAAGCTTAAAATCACTAGGCGGCCCGCAGTTATCACCGACAAAGAGCTCTCTGCTTCTTCGGACACATTATACGGTCTTCCAAGCATGGGTCTTAGAGAAGCAGATAATGTTGTGCAAAATAGACGGCAGACGTGCCTAAGGAAGAGCGCCAGGCGCCTATAAGGTGGTCTGAGCAAAGACAGCGATGGCCGGCAGCATGCACCGTGCAGTTCACATCGCGCACCCGGAAGGAGATACCTCATGGACCAAAAATCTACGGACTTGGTTCAATCTGAGCACGAGATCCCTATTCCATGCAGCTCTGTGTCCAAAGTCCGAGTAGCCTTAATGATAGCCGACCTCCGGTAGGAGATGGCACCCGAAGAAGACCGCAGCCTGTCGAATCTGATCATACGTAGTCGCCATCCTCAGCAATGAGGGAACGAGAAAGAAGATATCACCCATAACCATCGCAGCAAGAGCCTCATATACTTTGTTTTCAGAACATGTTCCCTTTTTCAGATGGTCTTCAACACACCAGGGAGTGGTTAAAACGCAATATAGATAAAACTGGCATCAGTTTACCAGTCACAGATCAGAATATCATCAGAAACATCATGGCACAGACTCTAGCTAAAGCCTACCTTGAGTTGCTAGAGTGGGATGGCTCGAAGGAGTACCCTGAGGCAAGTAATAACAATCAGTTGTTAAATAACATATTACGTGCAAGAAGGTCGTCGGTGGCTCAGTGCGTAAGAGCGTCGTTTCCCACCCGGGAGACACTGGTTCGATCACCGCCACGTACCAATGTGTTTTCAAATTTTGAATTCATATGTACGTTTAATCGACGCTTTTACGGTGAAGGAAAACATCGTGAGGAAACTTGTACACATCTATGAATAAATTCTTAGGTTATGTGTGAAGTCGACCAACCCGCACTTGGCTAGCGTGGTTGACTAAGGCCTAACCGCCCCTAATGTGGGGTAGGCTCGAGCCCCTCGGTGGGGACATTATATGAGCTGCTGATGATGATGATGATGTGTAAGAAGTGTAAAACTTGAACAAGTTCCACGTTAATTATTAAGACGGATCTTCCTTCTTAGGTTATAGAATTTAGAGCATAATATGGCGAACAACGTGTTTAAAATCGATAAATAAACTAATTACTTGACTGTCATAAAATTCCGAATCCTTTATCCATTTTAAACGATCCATTTATGATATTAACGAAAATAAAGTACTTATGTAGTATTTTTTGTCTACGAATACAGACAATGTCACTAGACGCGCCCCGTTTTTATGACCTGGGCACACAAGTTTACCGGCTCATTGCTGTGGCGTCTTTGGTCCTAGTCAGCCCTTCAGCGAGCGCCGACGACCCTAATACAGCGGCACAACACAAACTGACGCTCAAGGAAAAGATCTTTATCATCATAGAAAACGCTTCTAATGATAAGTAAGTTGAACTGTATTCCACCTGAAAACCTTTCTTTTTATTGACTAATTTTGCAGGATTTCTTTGATGACCTTTTCTGTGTCACCGGGTTTATGGTGAGGCGAGGACCTAGGTGGGTCCTCCAGCCTGTAAGTCGAATCACCCCAGAGAGGATTCCTGACCTCCGAGCATGGCCCTCGGGGGAGTCTTTGCACCGATTAGGGTCTCTAAAGCGTTTGAGTCGGACGGGGCTGAAAACCACTGAATCACTTCTTCGACATTTATATATAGTGAGTTTTTATCAAGAACGCCACATGGTAAATACTCACCATACTGTGAGTCACAGTATGGTGAGTATTGTGGCGTGATAAAAGTCACTTTTGCAACTTCTTCATTTTACTTCGTATGGCGACTATGTGACTATGAGATCTAACTGATCTCGGCAAATACACGCAGATGTAATCGTCTAAAAGATTCCGTCCGTCGCAAAGATTTGGGAGTGTATACGATGTGTGTCGCGCCGCGAGTTGACTTTGATAAAACCGCCCACTACGTAAACAGAGTAGTGTCCCCTACCATGGCCTCTGTCATTTCCGAATGATATTTTTTTATAAAATTGTTTTTACCTAGTTAGTAGCTTTCTATCAACGCTATATATGAAGAGGAATTCGACTAGACAACAACTAAAAATTCACCGTGTAGATATTTGCATTTTAATAAAACTCAACAAAAATACATTTAATTAATTTTTATTTAAAGATGTAGACATTTCCATATACGCTATTTATCTTTCAAAATATTAAATAGGTTTTATGTATGTCATTCTTACTCTACTTGTACATATACAAACAAAAAATATATAACATCTTTTGTAATTGTCTATACTAATTAATTTGCCGCTATCACAGGGAACTCAATGCGGTGCTGCCCTCAGTAGCAGAAGAAGTCATCCTTGTAACAGAACAACTGCTGGAGGGATTACATCTGGAACCATTGACTAATGATACAAAAGATCTGATAAGGACCCAGATAACTTCCTTGGGAGACCCCGAGCATAAAGTTAGGGAAATTGTCCGTAAGTAGTTTATTATGACCTGTGTTTAATAGCTCATCACATGATAAACAAGTCCAAAATTATATTGCGTATTTACCAATATACATAAATTCAAAATAAATTTATTTGTAAACGATTGTCAACATATCAAATGCTTTACCAAATTCAACTGTGTTAGACATAGTTTCATCCATATAGTACGATATAATTTTAACAGAGGCTTCGTAATCTAAGTAAATTACTTGCGATGGTCTACAAAATCTTTCATCTTCTAGTTGTTTGGTGTATTTTGTAGTTTTTTTCTCTATGCGTGCTGCGTGCACCAATAAATGTTTTTTTTTTTTTCTTTCTTTCTTTCATCGCTTTTTACATCGTTAAAAATACGATGTTCACAAAACGATCGTAGCGTTCGAGCATCTGGTGAAAATATAAATTGAGTTTACTTCTCCAGGTCAGTATTAAAGTAGGTATTAAATCTATTTACAGGACAAAGGATTCTAGAATTCCTGAAAATGATATTAGTATGTGCTGGTGGCTCACGACAGGTACCTGTTGGCATGTCAGCTCTGGCTAAAGAATTGACGTCAATATCGGGGACTCTCCTTCGCTACGTCATGCACAATAAAGCAGTTTTTACAAGCTACTACATGGACATCGTTACAGAAGAGCTAAGTAAAGGCTAAGTTATCACTGACATCATTTACATTTAAGATCACAACCTAGATTTATGGAGTAATCAATTTTGTTATTGTTTTTTAATCGAAAATGTAATAAATAATAAAAATATTAATACATAAATCTTAAAGTCCACCATATTATATCAGTAAATGTATACCAAACATGATGTCTTAGGGCCCTTACACATTGCTACTTTTTGCAGCTTTACAAACTATTCAGTCTCGATGCAGCTTCGATATACAGTCGCAAATCCTCGTACCTTTACAAACACGCGTTACTCAAAGCACCGATATAATCGCGATTCAGCTGGCCGAACGCGATACAGCATCGATGTAGACGCGATACAGGATCGATACAAACGTCATAAAAGCATGTGTCACGTCTGAATCGATACAAACACGCGTGTGCATTGCTACTCAGCGGCTGCTTCGATTAAAACCCGATGCGGCAATCGCTACAAACGCACGTTTCAAATCCATATAAATACTTGTTGACCGCTGGTGTCGCGATACAGTCGCGCGGCTGTAAAACGCGCGTTTGTATCGCTGCCAAAAATCATGTGTAAAGGCCCTTAGATTTACCTGAGTACTACACTATAAATAAAACTACTTTAAAGGATTTACATTGCATCTAAAAGTTTTGTTACCAAAATGTGGTTCCACATTTATTGTTACGAAATGTCGCTAAAGTAACAAGATTGTCACCCAAATACATTCGAGTTAAATTTAGAAAAGTTGCTTTATTTTGTATAAACAACTCTGTTAAGAAAGCTAATATATTTTTAATATTTGACAGAAAAATCAATGTAACTCTACTCTTATGTAAGTTTATACAAATCTATATATACAAATCTTACAGTGATATTGGATATCGTAAATTTACATTTGTTAAAATGTATACGATTATGTTTGTAGTAGGTACACCTACATGAAATATTTTTATATGTAATACACAATGTGGATACATTACTTATATTGTAATATGAACTGCTATTGAAGACTAATAATAATTACGTAATCACACAAATGATTAATATTAAAACGCGTGCAAATCAAAATAAATTAAAAAAAGACAGTAGGTATTCATAGAATCTATATCTTATTAAATTTCGCTAATCTCATGTTATTTATAAATTCCATGTTTAATAAACTCTTTAGCATATTGCTATCTTTTATGGGAAAATATTTAATGTCCCTAATTATTCCAAGTTTTTTCGTCTCTTAAATCGTCTAATAATATAATGAATTTTATCACCATTCTTAGATTACTAGTCATAAAGGTGCTTTACTACTAATGACATTTTAAAAACATAAATGCATATTAGCACTATGGATCTTCACCGTAACCATAACTCTAATACCAGACAATATTAATAATACAATTTATAAGAAATTGTGTTACAACTTGCAATATATTTTCGAACTTAGGTACTATTTAGACAAAGTTCAAAATCATTTAAGGGCATTTCTGGTAGTCTAATGCCGTTGATTATTCCTATTCCTATCCATGGAATATATATTGAGCTAAGGTACGGTCGCCGAGCAGAGATAATTCCGTACATTGACACCACGTAACGCATCCTCGTTGCTCCTGCGCAATTATGTTGCTGTCACCCTCACACATGTATAGTGAACGCCCCTTTTAGATATTCTAAACCTTTTGAACATAGTAATACGGTGTTAACGTGTGCACGTGTTCGATTAAAGTTGCCAGTTAGAATTCTCTAAAGTATTATAAATATTACTTATTAATCAGAGTTTAATTTCATTTGGAGAAAATTAAATTAATCACTATGTAAGTATTTTTTCTTAATTATCACCAAATGATTCTTTGCATCGATAATAGCTATGACTAGTTGATCATAAGCCTGAGCTCCGCATAACATTGTCAATAATGTTAGTAATACAGTCAGAGTGTAATTAAGAACATTAATTTTTTACATAATTTTATAAATTTGACCATCAGTAAAAATGTTTAACACAACTCCCCGTAAACTGAAAAGTCATTGTACGAAATTATTTCTTCTCGGCGACTGTACTTTACAAAACACCGAAAAATATTTTATCACTTGTTATTAATTTTTGCGTATGATTCCAAATACATTCTAATTTACCCTCGGACCACACTCACAGTATTAACCTTATTTATTACAAATAGTTGTTAAATAACTTCCTAAATTCTTACTTCTTAAGTTTTTGATAAACCAGATGGCACCACTGAGACAAGAGGTCTTTGTGTCAAAACACTTAGGAAATTCCGGCTCTAAAATCTCATGTAATTGTCAAATGAGGATTTATTAACTAAATCTTCACTGCGGTCCGAAATGCGAAAACAATACGAACGTTACCAACAGTGCAAAAGCCTCGCGATGCTATGTGCACTGTTTGCGTGCAATCAATTCGGTCCACGCTTTGTGTGTAAATGTCAAACGTTCAAGAAGAGGTTAGTAAAAACTATTTAAATACTAAAATAGCGCTAGGATTTTTAATGGAGTAAAAGAAAGTTATTGTATTAAATAAAGTAGCTATAACGAGTCTAACAATTCAAATGTTTACTCTAATAATTCACAGACTTTTGAGTTTGACATTTTTTTTTTAAAGTTACGAGATGGCATACAAGCTTGCGGCCCACCTGATGTTAAGTGGTCACCGCTGCCGATAGACACTTGCAATATTAAGTGTAAATCACTTAACACCGCAAGTGCGTTTGCCATCCTGGGGACTAAGATGATATGCCCTCCATGCCCAGTAATTACACTGGCTACCTTTCCCTTCAATCCGAAACACAGCGAACTGCTTCACGGCAGAAATAAGAAAGGCGGTGGTACCTACCCAGACGACCCTACATATGGGTCTACCACCTAGTATTTGCGCACACACTGCACAACCTCTTTTTCGTGTGCACCGTTAGCACGGCATAATGACGTCACTCATGACGTCATATTATTTTCGTTGGTGCGAATACGTTCAATTCCGTTCACTCCGTAAGCGCACTTTCGGTGCACAATTTGGACCGCAGGGCTTGACTCATGCCACAGTGCTGCCACCTGGCGAATACTATTTTTAAAAAACCCTCATTATGTACGTACAGACTGCGAGATGCCTTTCTTTATGCACGTCGTTCCCTCTCGCACTAAGTTCTGGACTCCTGGATTCCTGTATATCAGACTATAAGTAAAGTCTTCCTTGCAATAATAAACTGTTCAAATGGACATTTGATATTTAAAATTTGTTATATAGAGTTAGATTTGCAAACTCATACCTAACCTACCTATAACAGAAACTGTCAGATTTCCTCAATATTTTTTTTTGTTTTAATTTTATTGCATAAAGTCGATATTTTCTTGAGGAAATTTAAAATAGAATAAACAGTGTTAAGAAGTTGATGATCAGTCGTCCTTGTGTACGGTGGCGGACTTTCGTGCTTGAGCAATTCAAATGAGTTTCTTTTGACGCGTTTACTAATTCACTATAGTATTTTACTACGTATTGCTACGAGTGCGCAAGCGATTTTGATCTTATGGGTGCTCAAGCACGTGTGACCGCGATAGTACGGTCACCATCAAAAGTAGATGATCACTTTAGTACCTTGTCATAATAATAATTCATACATAATTATCGCAACTATTACTGCACAAACGCTGGCGTTGCTATGACATGGTACTAAAATGATCATCTACTTATGAAGCTGACTGTACATTAATAAAAAAAAATGGCTGTGTAAAAACAGTAAATAATACAAAATGTAATAAAATTTTAGCATTTATATGGGATTTATAATCTGTTATTGTTAGAATATTTATGAACTTAAAGTTCATATCTGGGGTCCCATATCTGTGTCGCATGGTACAGTATACAAACGTGTACAGGTCTGGCTGCAAAACCTGTGAAATTTCGTTATTTATTCCACAGTAATAGAGTTCAGAAGTCTTCAGACTTCTTCAGAACTTCAGACTTTTAAAAAAAAATTACAATCGAGAGTATACAATGTATAACAGAAATAACGTAGGTACACTCAGAAAGTAGTTTGTAATCAGCTTCTGAATAGATTGCATTTTTTTTTCGATAAATAACTCACCTTTAAAAATAGTCGAAATATACCCGTATAGATTTTTACACTAAAATTGAGTTTTAACATATGGGTAATAAAGTTTACTTATCAATAAATCGGGAGTGGTCTCCTCATGACTTTCTCGTATACCGGAAACTACTCAAAGGTTGATAGAAACCTTATATTTTGATGTCATACATGCATGTTAAATTTGGTTGCAATAAGTTAAAGCATGCTCGAATTACCGTGCTAACGCACAGACACACACACACACACAGCCATAATTCCAAAACAAATATATTTGGACTTAAGGAGGTCCAAAACGTGTAAATCCGTCAAAATCTCGAGGTCGAATTTTTTTACGATTACAAGACTTCCTCTATGCTATGTATACGAGAAAGTAAAAAGATGCGGTATATACAAAAATATCTAAGGACATCACGCAATGATCTATTTTAAAACAAAAATGTTTGAAATTGATTCATTTCCATAGTAGTACTTTTAGGGCATGCGTTATTTCTGTTACATGTTGTAGGTATTACCTGTTTATAAAGTAATAAATATTGTTTGTAAAAATTCTGGCAATAATTATATTTGTAGAAGACTATATTGTAGGCACTAATAATAATTTTAGAAGACTATATTTGTGAAATTATATTTAGTAGTGTGCGAGAGTGAGATACAAAACCTTTTTATTAATTATATTAATGTAATATACCACTTTATTTAAATTTAAGTGTATAACTATTATGATTTTTAGTTCCAGTCAGACTTTACAAACGTGTAAAATTATGTTTAGAAAAGTTTGTGTGTGCGTGATATAGAATAGAATAAAACGGCAGAACAATATATATGACTAATACAACAAGACTAAGTTAATAATACAGGTTGAATTTTTCAAGTGGGCCTTCAGGGCTAAATCCTAAACTATAAGGAATATAGAAAAATGCTCAAAGGCGTTTTTTTTTTAAAATTTTGATGAAAACAAAAACTGCATCATTGGATTTTTGAAAAATCAATAATCCTAGCACGGAATCGAACCCGGACACCATTCGATAGTGTTGTTAATAAGGAACCATTTCTAGGAAGTAATGATATACTGGGTGTAAAAGACATGAACAGTCAAACGAAAACCACGTATTCTATACATCAAAATAAGACATATTTCAAAAAAAATTTTGCTGGGAAATGATTTTTATTTTTTGGTGTTACAAAAAATTGCAAATTGTATCGCGCAATGTAAAGGGCTCAACTCGCACGCAACTCGCAAAACCGCGGTAATTTTGACAGACGGCGGCCCCGTTCGTTAGTGTCCGTGCGCATCGATTGAGCTACATTGAACGCTAACGTTTTGAAGCCATTTTTTGTTATGAAATACTAAAAAAATGATAATGTTTCTTTGGACAATCAATAAGAAACAACGTATAGAATACGTTTTCATAAAAAAAATTAAAAAAAATTATGACTTTGACCTTCAATAAAATCATAACTATCAATTTCCCAGGTATAGTCTAAAGGAAGAAAAATGTTATTACGGTGAGCAGAACACATGGTTCTCGTTTGACTGCTCATGTCTTTTACACCCTGTATATGGGAGTAATGGATAATGTTAAATATTAATAAAATATTTCTTGTTCCACCTTGGTTGAAGCGATAATCAAAGCGATGATCACTATTTTATCAATCAATCCAATGATGCAGTTTTTGTTTTCATCAAAATCGGGCTCAATACTCAATATTTTTATTGCATTTCACAAGCTCTTAAAAGAAGGCGCGCGACTTCTTTGAGCATTTTTCGATATTCCTTATAGTTTAGTATTTGGCCCTGAAGGCCCACTTGAAAAATTCATCCTGTATACACATTAAACACATATCATGGTTATGTTATGAATCAATAAAATTTAAAGTTGTTGCAACGCATACATTATTTATATGAAAATTAACAAAGTTCACAATTGTTTTACCTGTTACTATATCTCAATTTTGTGTATAATGGGAGCTTTTTGCAATAAACTGAACATGTGCACTAATAAAATAATCTTTGCTATTATCTTAACGTGTGTTTATTATTTACAAAGAAACCTCATTCACTGCCCACACATATACGAGTTCCCGTCACTGACATTAACCATAGATATTTAATACTGACGTTTATAGTGGCAATGAATCTACTCGGATGTGACCAAAAAAATGCACCTATTTCAGTAATGCGTATGTGTGCGTACAAAATAGTACTGCAGTCTGGGAGCGACTGACAGGCCGACTTAGGCCGTCTTCGTGTACGTGAAATGGTCTCTATCTATCTCACTCTAATATACGAGTTAGTATGCTCGTTTTCTTTCACATTGCCGATCTAGTTTCCTATATCTATGGTATAAATAAACAACATACAATTTGTCATCATGTTTATTATTAAAATATTACATCCTACTTAATTTTAATTGATTAATCTAATCAGAACCACTGTGACGTGATGATGCACTCGACGCAGATCCACTGCGGGATCCCTGCGAAACAAAGACAAAATAATTAAATATAATATAAAAAAAAACTTATACATAATTAAACATATCATAAAAACTAATCTACATATTTTTATTACTTTAACTTTTTTAATTTCATGCATATTCCCCATTAAAAAGAACTTAGTCTTGAGCCAATTTAAATAAAGAACTTATTGATTTTGGAAAATTACTCAATTTTAACTTCCTATCCTAGCTGATATACGTACTACAACCTTAATGGTGCCATAATTGTTTGCGATTGGTTTAAATTAACAAGAGATGAGGAAACACTTGCAATAAAAAATCGAGTTTTAACTAGTAAACCACAAAACACACCAAAAAGTACTTTAATTTATTAATTAGTGTAATGTTAGTATCTTTGCCGACGATACTAAAATATTTGGAAACCCATTGGTTGACTATGACCGTCTTCAAGATGATTTAAGCACTGTAGCAAACTGGTCTAAGGATTGGCTGTTGAATCTGAATACCTCGAAGTGCACCATGTTACATATAGGCAATCACAATCCACATCTGAGTTACAAACTTGACAATATTCAACTGAAAGATGTAAAAGTGCAGAAAGACCTAGGAGTAAATATAACAGAGGATCTTAAGTGGGAAGAGCATCTGACATCAATTACAAAAAAAGCGAAGGGACTTATTTACCTTGTCAGGAAGGCATTCGGAACTCTGACACCAGATAATATGTTAAGAATATACAGAACCTTCATAAGACCAATATTGGAATATGCTTTTCAGATTTGGAATCCATATTTCATTAAAGATATTGAACTTCTGGAGAAGGTACAGAGAAGTTTTACAAAATTACCCAGAGTCCTAAAGCGCATGACATATGAAGAGCGTCTGGAAACATTAAAGATAACTACGCTAGAGGATCGCAGAAATTGTGGGGGATTTAATAGAAACTTATAAAATTTTAAATGGGCATTACGACATCGAAGGTTTTGAAAATAAACCACTTAAAATTGTGTACTAGACCTTCAAAAAACAACCCATATAAGAATTTTTTCAATCGAGTAGTCGCATCATGGAATAAATTCCCAGAATATGTAGTATCAGCGCAAAATGTTAACCAATTTAAGAACCGACTGGACAAATACATAAATAATAAATAAGAGAAAAACTAATAGGAATAACAGGATATAGGCACCTATCAGTTGTCTACAACTGTTTGTCTGATAATTTGTAATAATAATAATAACAATTAATCTAAATTCTAAATCGTTTTATAAAACTGTTGACACTTCAACTTAATTCATATAGGAATGAGTTGTTCCGTTTTTAAATATATCTTTTTTTTTTGTAAAAACTATTAGTCTTTAGACACTGCGACTTTTAGCAGCGATGCAAACGCGATAGACGCGATGCACTCGCTAAATGTCAACTTTTATACTGCGAGTGTTCCCGTATACAGCGATGCAAACGCGCGTTCAAAGTTCAAAAATTACGCTGCTAAAAGTCGCAGTGTGTAAACGGCCTTAACACCAAACAATCATACCTGTCTCGATCCACTGGGAGAACGGCTTCTAGATTTTTCCGAGCCACTTCCAGATCCCGAGTTCCTTCTAGAACTGGCTCTAGAAGACGCCTTCGAGCCAGATGCCTTTGAAGAAACTCTCGACGCCCGGGACGATGCCCTGGAGGAACGTTTACTCGCCCGGGAAGAAGCCCGAGAACTCGCCTTGGAACTTGCTTTGGAGCCCTGTGAATGAAGGTACGCCTGTGTTGAATGAAGCAAACAATATGAGACATTATCTATACTAATATTATAAAATTGAAGAGTGTTTGTTTGTTTGAACGCGCTAATCTAAGGAACTAGTCCATTTATCGAAGAAGGTTTTAGGGTAAAAAAATCCGGCGTTATCGCGAGCGAAGCCGCGGACGTCCACTAGTATAATATAATCGCAAAATCAAAACAAAATTATCATGTAGCACATATTAATCTCGATGGTTAAGATATGTGAGCCCATTAATTAACTTCTTAAAAAACAACTATTCTATAATATCACGAAGTCGAGCAGTTTCATAACAGAAATTTGTATGCTACCTAATGGAAATAGAGAAAAAAAAACTTATATTTTGATGTCATACATGCATGTTAAATTTTGGTCACCCATCCGAGTACCGACCACGCACTTGGTTGCTTAACTTTCGTGATCGACGACTCAAAATTTTATAGAAACCTTATATTTTGATGTTATACATGCATGTTAAATTTGGTTGCAATAAGTTAAAGCTTATTCGAGTTATCGTGCTAATGCACAGACACACCCAGACATAATTCCAAAAAAAAATATTTTTGGGCTCAGGGAGGTTCAAAACGTGTAAATCCGTCAAAATCTCGAGGTCGAATTTTTTTACGATTACCAGACTTCCTACGTATACGAGAAAGTAAAAAAAGCTAAAATCGGATTGTTAGTTTCGGAGTTCATCCCGGACGAACATCGTGACACGGGAATTATAGGGTGTAAAAGACATGACCAGTCAAACGAGAACCATGTATTCTGCTCACCGTCATAACATTTTTCTTCCTTTAGACTATACCTGGGAAATTGATAGTTACGATTTTATTGAAGGTCAAAGTCATAATTTTTTTTTTTCATTTTTTTATGAAAACGTATTCTATACGTTATTTCTTAATTATTGTCCAAAGAAACATTATCATTTTTTTTTAGTATTTCATAACAAAAAATGGCTTCAAAACGTTAGCGTTCAATGTAGCTCACTCGATGCGCACGCACACTAACGAACGGGGCCGCCGTCAAGCAAAATTATCGCGTTTTTGCGAGTTGAGCCCTTTACATTGCGCGGTACAATTAGCAATTTTTTGTAACACCAAAAAATAAAAATCATTTCCCAGCAATATTTTTTTTGAAATATGTCTTATTTTGATGTATAGAATACGTGGTTTTCGTTTGACTGTTCATGTCTTTTACACCCAGTATAATAGATATTTAGAGCATACCTTATTACTTCCCTTGGAGCTGGCTCTAGACCTTCCACTAGCCGAGCTGGCTCTAGAACCCTTGCTCTTAGACGAAGCCCTGGAAGAGGCCCGTGACGAAGCCCTAGAACCGGACTTCGATCGGGAGCGTGACCTCGACCGGGAACGAGACTTGGCTGAACCAGAGCGAGATCTAGAAAGGACAGACATTTATTGGCCAGTACACAAAGAACAAAGAAAAAATGAACTGTTTCACACACTTTGGTTGGGTAGGTTTAACACCTTTGTATGGAACAGACGTGTTTTTTTTCGCGAATTCTCATTTATATTTGAAGTTCTTTATTTCAATTTATGTGTGCATTTTAAAACAAATAAAAGTAATTACCATTAATATTTTATGTGATTAATGTCTCAAATGAAGAAATGTGTAATAATGAACGCATACGCAACAAATCGTTGGTTTTGTTTTTAATTAATAAAAATATTTAAATGCATAATTTCATTTCAAAATTTTACTTAAACTCAATTATTACTGTGCATTTATAATTACTAAATACTTAATTTATTCTAAAAAAGATAATCTGCCAATTTTGTTACTTTTATGTTTTGGGGTATGTCACAACCAACCTAGTCCAGACGTGACTTTCAGTCACCTGGTACAGGGAGGGTTAACTTACCTAGCTGATCCAGAATGCGCAGAACCAGAACGCGACCTGGACTTCCTTGACCCTGAGCCAGATCTGGAACGGCTCCGGGACTTCGATTTGGACCGGGAACGTGAACGGCCGCGGGATCCCGATCGGGACCGGTTCGAGCCCTTTGACTTTTCTGATCCCTGCGGCGATTTCGACCCAGACTTCGATCGTGAGCGCGAACGTGATCTAGAAACGTTATGTCAGATTAATAGGGGCAATTATAAAGACAAAGTGCCTATTTAGTATGGGACTTGGCCATGATCGCGCTTTAATGAAATGAGTGCCAAAGACTGGGAAAAAATTATAATTTATGAGGGGGAAATATCATTAAATCATTTTTGGTGAGTTTTGAGAAATCATGATTGTTACAAATCATTTCGAGGTTTAATTTTTTTTTCTCAATTTTTCTCTGTTACGGGACGGCAAAGGGATCTAGCCCATACAGCCAAGTCTTTAGTTTCATAAGATATGAAACTAAAGACTTGGCTGTATGGGCTAGATCCCTTTCTTGATTTTTGCAATAAAATGTGGGTGCCATCATTTTAATGCATCTAGGGAGTGCTTGGCGAGAAATACATGGTACAGACCTCATGATGGTGACTGATGAGAATTGTATAGTGGGATTTCCAACCACTATACAATTCTCAACGTCATTTACACAAAACCTTTATTTCAATGATTCCTCATAACTGTTCGTCAACACTAGATGGTTATACAACGAAACGACACCACTTTCACTGCACAAAATCCACTCCAAAGCAATTTTGAATTATCGAAATAAAGATCCATATCCAGACGCCATGGTTTCCCGCCAATTCGAGGTTACATTAAATTCAAATAATTGACAAAATTACAGCAGTAGTTTTTTTGTTCTTTTTTTTGGTTAAATTTTCCCTGTTACGGGACGGCAAAGGGATCTAGCCCATACAGCCAAGTCTTTAGTTTCATCTTCTTTCTTGACTTTTGCATTAAAATGTAGGTGCCACACTTTTTAATGCATGTAGGGAGTGCTTGGCGAGAAATGCATGGTACAGACCTCATGATGGTGACTGATGAGAATTGTATAGTGGGATTTCCAACCACTATACAATTCTCAACGCCACATACACAAAACTTTTATTCAATGATTCCTCATAACTGTTCGTCAACACGGATGCTTATGCAACAAAACGACACCACTTTCACTGCACAAAATCCACTCTGAAGCAATTTTGAATTATCGAAATAAAGATCGACATCCAGACGCCATGATTACCCGCCAAACACTCCTTTTTTTGTTCTTAAATTCTCCCTATTTAAGGGAAGGCAAAGGGGTCTAATCCACACAGTCAGGCCTTCAGTATTTTTCTTTCATGAATTTTGAAGTTAAAAGTACGTTTTACGTGATAACACGGGATAAAACAACATCATAAAGGTTAATTGGATAGCACTGTAGCCAATAATTTAAACAAGAACGTTTTTTAATGAAACTAACTAAACATGCGGCTGTATACGCATAAATCTTTTGCCTACCAAGAAAACGGTACATAATAAGTAGTAGGAAGTCAGTGCAGCATTAAAATTAAACCTTATTGACACCTTTTTGCTTTGATATGAAAAATAAACAATAAGAAATCATAATTCGTTAAGATTATTTTTGAAGTATATTTGGTTATTGCACATTGTGGGCAGATTTGGGCATTCTCCTTTCTGAAGCAGATAGGTAGGACACTGCATACAGGTCTTTAGATCTACCTTAGAAAAGTCCACAGTCAAATAACAAAAATAAGGTAAGAGTTCGCTAATCTTGATAATGTAAGTATCTGTATGTGCAGTGCAAGTATGAATATTATGATCAACAAATGCATCTATATGTCCATTTTTTTGCTTTAGAATATCTTTTAAATTAATCGATGTCGTCTGTCTATGTTGAGCCTTAGGGCTAAAGTACACACCTTTCCTTCTCTCCGCCCTGTTCTTCTTGTTTGTCCTCTTCCTCATCATCATCTTCTTCCTCCTCTTCTTCATCTTCCTCCTAAAAAAAGCACAATTCATAACTTTCCACTCACCAAATAAATTGCTTACTGTATGAGATCTGCATGTTTAGACAAGTGATAAACGCCCCAAAGCGTTTCTGAGAGTAAAGACCTATTCAGATTATAGCGGTAGTAGCGAATACCGCTGAACGCCGTCGGTAGTGAAAAATATCAAGCAATATTCCACCGGGAATTTGTATAAATATGGCAGCTAGCGCGAGAGCGCGATTAAGAGAGAGAATACCGCATCAGTTTTATCTGAATCTGCTATAATGTGAATAGGTCTTAACAGTAACTCATAACATTTAACAAGATAAGCCACCATGATATTTTGTCAGTAATATGTCCGTTTCATACATTATATTCTATTTGTAAAAGCGTTAGGTAAAATTCATATACTGGACTACTGAAATAATTTAGAGTGTATCTGTCCTGGTTATAGCCAGGATTAGATTAAATATCCTGGGATTGGCTTATCCAAAGCCAGAAGACTACAGGCTCTTCAAGCCCATGGATATAGTTAGACTGATGGCTTGCATATTCAAGGAGCGACAAGAGTGACACAAAAGATCCCATTGGGTCGAGTGCACTGTGGGGAAACTCACTGCCCCTACATAAGATAAGATAAGATCTGTCCTGGTTGTCGGGACTCACCATAGGTTTATTACTTTTTTGATTATATATTTTACCTGAGGTGGTTCCAATTGTTTCTCCCTCAGCCTCAGCATACGATGCTCAGATGCACTCAACGGCCTGTGGGTGACCACAAGCCTGGTGAGAGCCTGTGCTGCAACTCCGGCACGTGCTCGCCGCTTGGATAGGCGTACACGCGTCTCCAACTCGTTGTAGTAGACGCAGTGATTGCGGACAACCTGAAAAAAACATTACTTAGATAGTTTGAAGCATGGCAAAGCTTCAGTAGAGATTGTGAATAACGTTTATAAAGTTTTGGTCACACACATTTGTACATGGCCACTGAAGTTCAGGCCCAGTATGGGCATGTTTAGTTATGATACATTGAGCAATATTCAGTGGGCAAGCAACACACCATGGTGGGCTGCATATTAATTTAATTAGATATTTTATTTCAATTATTCAACCAGTATGAAGGCAACAGGCTGGCAACCTGTCATTATTTGGGGGCAGTGCATGGCTCATACTACCGGATGTGGCTTTATGTGTAACAAAATGTTACCTAAGACTCTGATCAACCCCTCTTGGGACTGTGAAAGTGATCATATGTATGTTACATAATCAAATAGCATATTATATTGCGTGTGCTCCTTACCACTCTAGTCTAGTTGCTATTTAGTAAATAGCAGCTATATAGTGGAACTCACATTTCCAAAAAACTTTAAATGTTAAAGTTCATTATTTGTACAAAAGGCATTTGTCAAAAAAGTAGATGGAAAACTGGAACTGTTTTTATTTCTTGCCTATAGTATTTTGTTATGCACTCACCAAGAAATAATTCTCTTCGTAACCTTTAGAAGCTTTGCTTTTGACGTTCCAGTTGTATTCTCTTGCCATTTTATACTCATACGTGTCGCCATCCAGATAAGGAATACTTTCAGTGATGTCACGACGCCTTTTCTGGATTGTTTCTTCAGTGGGCAAACAATAAGCTACAAACTGTTCTCCACTTTCGTCCATCACACCTCTGTAAAAAAATGTAAGTAAACTCTTTATAGCTGATAAAAACTTGAGTTTATTTATATTAACGGTTAAAATTGGTAATGTACACATTCAGCCAAAGTTTGAACAGCACCATTCAGATTGCGTGCGGGCTTTTACGCCACAGGCATTTTCATTTAAAAAACGGACACAAAATATGTTAAATGCGTAAAACAGTGTTTAATGCCGCTCTCGAAGCTCAAGGTGTGTTGTCTCTGTGACTTAATTGCCTCGTGCACATAGTGTCCGCGTTTTTCAAATGTGCATGCAAAATACTTAGTGTGATTGGAGCCTAAGTTGAAATGGTGAAAATTATTAATATTGATGAAAAAATAATAAATAATTAATAATAAAAATAAAAAAATTAATTATTAATTTTTTTATTGATTGTGATTAAAGATATTAGTGAAGCTTACCGAATCATTGCCTGTGACATAGCCTCAATCTGTCCTGCAATATTCTTATCCGCAGGAGCAGGATCGGTGTCAAATATAACCTGGGCACATGGGTATTTCCACATTTCGAAGTCTGGATATACTGGCATAATTTCCACTGGAGTAACGCCAGGTTTGCTGTAGTGTTTCTCAATAGGTTTCTTGTTATCTTCAAATGTCTTTTCAATAGCCTTAATTTGGCTTTCACGGTCCATGTACAGGGTTTCCTCACTGAATATCTTCTTAACATTGTAACCAACTTTCGCTTCAACCTGTGTTATTAAAAAGAGAAATTTATAAATATACATAATACTTTTTTGTATAACTAGCTTTAGTGATTCTTAACATTGTAAACAACTTTCGATTCTATCTGTGTTATTAAAAAGAGAAATTTCTAAATATATGAAAGATAAAGTGATTAATCTGGATATTAGTATATCTAGTTAGTATGCATGCATGGTATCCCAACTTAAACAAAATGACTATAAAAGTAGAAATAATTACATTATCTAGCTATTTAGTGAACCCCAACTAATTAGGAATGATGTAATTCATTATTGGACCCAATATGTGGATTTCTAAACTTTGCATGAAATTAATTTTTAATTTGGATATCCAATTACGAGGTTATCAGTAAGTTCATGGCCATTGCAGTTTCAAATAAATAATATCAAAATAAAGTCATTAATTTATTATGCAATCTATCTATTATGTAGTATCAAAGTATTCTAGACTACAATGACTGCTTACATGAGGAAGGCAGTTTGCCAACCATGTACCTAGTATAAAAAATCAAGTTTGTTTTTAAATTTTATGCATATAGGTACCTATTTCTGAATAAACAAAATACTTCAGAATTACATCAACCCAATTTCAATAACTTATGTTTTTCCCAAAAAATTTTCAGTGAAAATTCCACCTAGTAATAGTACAGAACTTAACAAGTTTTGTAAATTGAGTCAAAGGTGTGAACATAAAACATGATTATAAAAATGTTCTGTACACAAATAAATATTTTATATATTATAGGTTTTGAAAAGAAGTTATTATGAGTAGATTTAAATGTGCACTTCATCCATTATAATCTAAGTTTTAGTTGTAACATTGTGAAATAATTGCGAATACCTACAATGCCGCTGTAATGTTAAATTACTATAAAAGGCGATTATTACCTTTTCCATAGTCTGGGGCTGGAATCTAGTCTGTTCTGTTGAAATATATTCGGAGCGCCGCAACCAAGAAACATTTTTGGCGTGATGGCGGGACCTTTTAGAATCTTGTGGGGTAAGAACATCATCTTCAAGTAATTTCTCATCTGCAGGATCCAGACAAGCATTTCCATCCCCTTGATAAGTGTCACGGTTAATCAGATCGATATGAACCCCCAAGTCATGTTCAGTCAGGACCTCATAACGGTAATTTTTCTCTAAGGATGTAGGGTTATACTGGATAAACCTTGTCGACGGAAAAGGATACGTTATGAACTTTAAATCAAAGGGGATGTCTGGTAATGTATTGCAAAATTTCACTCTCGTTACTAGTTCTGATCTGTAAAAATTTAATAAAAAGATTTAGCATTAAAAAGTCTAACAGCAACATAACAAACTTTAACAAAAACACTTACCTTCTCTCGCCTGTTCGTTGTGGGCGCTTGTCCCTTTCAGGTTCCGTTGTTTGAACTGTGGGCGGCATGTTGTCTGAATGTTTAATTACCCATTATTTTAATGAAAAACATTTTAGAAATAGAATAAAATCTACACGCCTTCAAAAAATACCTGAAAGATTTCGGTATTTGACATTACGTTAATGACATTTGTATGTCAGTGCACAGATAATAACACATTTTTTTTTGTAATATATTTGGCTTGGCTTCTAGGCTTTTGAGCCAACCTTTGAGCCAAACTATTCTCAATCTACGGTTGGGAAGGGAACTTGGCATTAAGGCCCTGTCCGCACAGCGATATTTCACCGCACGTTTTTTTCTCGCAAAATTCTGTGACACATAAGACATGCGGTAAAAAAAATCGCTCGAAAAAAATGTCTGGTTTGATGCAAATTGAACGCGATACGGTGCGGGATTATTTCCGCAGGAATATTTTATCGCTTGTCGGACAGAGCCTTTAGACAACATGCATTTCGACAATCGCTCTCGCTATCGCTAAGTAAAAAAATGTATGGGATTGACATAAGTAATCGAAAAGTGATCGATTGCTTATGTCAATCCCATACATTTTTTTACTTAGCGATAGCGAGAGCGATTGTCGAAATGCATGTTGTCTAAAGCCTCTGGGCCTAAGATAGATTAAGACAAAATTTTGGAACTTGGACATTTATTTGACCTTAATATATGACATTTAAATTAGCAATTCAAATGGCTTTACAATTTTTAAAAATTCGTAAATATATCGGCGCTAGTTTTTCCTTTAAAGCTGCATGATAAGCTCCTTGGCTACATGTTATAGTAGGTTTGTATGTTAAATATCTTAAATTAAACTCTATGGCTGCATGCCGCATGACGATTCGGCCAGCGCGAGCTGAGGTGCGTCATGCCATATTGATCATGTGTGGCTATGGGTGTGCCTGACAAGTCTACTTGAACTAAACAAAACGTAGTGATTACCTTCTCTGTGGTGGCTCCACGCACATGGGCAACCGTTAACGGCCACGCGCCACATCCTTTGATACCGCGCAAAAAAAAATGCTCGGGGCCTGCCGCGTGCCTCCCACTTTAGTACCGCAAACAAGGATGGTCAGTGGTGGCTACCGTGGACACTTCTGAAGCGCGTAGCTGGCTGACACCAGCCACATGACTGTATGCACAGCTTCTATAGAAAATGTATGAAAAACCATGTACACTGCCACCAGTGGCCCATTATCACGGAGCTTTTGGCATGACACCCCTCAACTCGCACTGTCGAATTTATCGTGTGTGTCCATTAGACGGTATAATGCCAGAGCCTGATGCAAAAAAGTATAGATTCGTGAAAACATGTTTTTGTATTTTTTTTTAATTGTTTATGGTAGCATAGAATAGCGAACTTCCGGAGTTTCCAGCCAGTTGGTTGGTGAGTAGAGATGTGCCGAATTGTCTTTTTTGTACTCGAATATTTTAATATACGTTAAAAAAAAATAGAATACGAACTCGAGTCGGAAGACTTGGCAAGTGGTCGAGTATTGGAACGAGTATTCGAATATTTCGGTGGACTCGAGTACTTTTTGAATTAAACTTTGTAGTTTGCTTTTGACGAACAAATCCTAATATTTCATCACAAATCATGCATGAACGATAGAAAGGTATATGTAAATAATAACAGATTATTGTAAAATCAGTCATTTTATCATCCTTTGGTAATTATGGCATATTAAAGCTGGCAACTAATAATGAGGATCAGTCATATTTTTTTTGGGGCGTGCAGACTGAATGGTGACAAAAAACCAGTAATTACTATGAAAAAAATATTAAAACGGACTAGAAATGACGTAGACACAGCAAATTTAGTGCATTAGTTTCAGAAACGCGCCCGAGACTAAAGCAACTGGCTGTGACGTCATGTGTTATGATCAGTTCACTACGTCGGCGTCGTTCGAACGGCAGCGCAGTCTACCGGAATACTTGATTTGTACTTGATGTTATTATCGTGTGTACTTAGTTTATTTCAATATAATGTCATCTTACAAATGTTGTATTGCGCCAAAATGCAAAAATACTACCCTAACTACACCATATAACCTATTTTTTTTGTTCTGAGAGATGCAAAGATAAGAAAAAAATGGTGAAATAATAAGGAGAGACGCTAAAACTCCTCTGGCAACTTGGTACTGTGGCGTCAGTTGTAAATATTCACAACAGTTCAATTTGTTGTCCATCAGAAAGTTTAAAAAAATCCATTACTTTTAAATTGTGACACTGATTCAAGCTCAAATTTGTTTGCAAATCTGGTTGATCTATCCCAACCCAATAGCTCCTTAGATGTAGTAAATTTTCCAACTTTTGCTATTTTAGGTTTTGCCCATTTATTTATTATCTTCGGTGAGCAACGCCTCTTCACTGCGACGATGTAGCCACACTAAAAAAGCAATACTGCTCGCACCCGCCTTTTTGAACTGTACAGTCTTCACATTTGACGTTTAAAAAATTTTCGTCTTGTTGGACTTCAAAACGCAACTATAATATTATAAAACTCTGCTACCACTTGTCGTGGAGTTCCACGAATTGCAAATTATTGGTGAGTAATTCTTATTTGTTCAGTAGTAATATTGTATTTATGAAATGGCAACACTGTAATATAGTTTTCATTATCTATGTTATTAGTTTTCGTTATCGATGATCAACTCTGACAGGTACAGCTCGAGTGGGAAAATGGCGCGAAGTCTAGGGCGGGTAAGACAAACAGTGAGTCGAGATGTGACACGGGTGGTTCACCCTTGTTTGGTATAACAACGTTTAGTCGAAAATCATTTCTTCGAACAACGTTTAAGAAAATAATCACTTTGTATAATATCGATTGACATAATTTTCATTTCATCGAATGTTCATTTGCGATAACAACATTTGCGCTATTGATCAAAAAGTATAATGTTCATTTGATGTATTGTTCAGGTGGTATAATTTTCATTTCATCGAATGTTCATTTGCGATAACAACATTTGCGCTATTGATCAAAAAGTATAATGTTCATTTGATGTATTATTCGGTTCACCCTTGTTTCGTATAACAATGTTTAGTCGAAAATCATTTCTTTGAACAACGTTTAAGAAAATAATCACTTTGTATAATATCGATTGACATAATTTTCATTTCATCGAATGTTCATTTGCGATAACAACGTTTGCGCTATTGATCAAAAAGTATAATGTTCATTTGATGTATTGTTCAGGTGGTATAATTTTCATTTCATCGAATGTTCATTTGCGATAACAACATTTGCGCTATTGATCAAAAAGTATAATGTGCATTTGATGTATTATTCAGGTGGATATAATTTTCATTTCATCGAATGTTCAATTGAACAATAGGTTAGCGAGGAGCGAAGCGACGAGCGAGTCAGGTTGACATGAACAAAGCGCACGAGCCGAGCGAGCGAAGCGAGCGTGCCGCGGCAGCGGCCGGCGAGTGCCAGAAGCGACTTTAGGGCGTTTCTCACATTGATATACATCACATAATTATTTACTCACTTTAAATAACAGAGAAATAAAATGACATTAGTTATTTGGCATTTTTTCTACCAATTAAAAATTAGGTTAAATAAAATTAGTGCAAATGAAAATTCGGTGAAATGACATTATGTCAAATAAATAATTATGCTAAATAAAATTCTACCAATTAAACATTAGGTTAAATAAAATTAGTGCAAATGAAAATTCGGTGAAATGACATTATGTCAAATAAATAATTATGCTAAATAAAATTCTACCAATTGAATATTCGGTCAAATGAATAATTATGCGAAATGACTTTATTGCAACTGAAATTAGACGAAACGATTTTCGAGCAAACGTTGTTATACCAAACAAGGGTAAACCGTATTATTCAGGTGGTATAATTTTCATTTCATCGAATGTTCAACTGAACAATAGGTTAGCGAGGAGCGAAGCGACGAGCGAGTGAGGTTGACATGAACCGACCAGAAGCGACTTTAGGGCGTTTTCACTGTTCAATTATTACTGAACTGAATATTCGATACGATCTTTCGACCAAATCATTATTAGTCTAGTTAAACATTAGGTTAAATAAAATTAGAGCATTTGAAAATTCGGTGAAATGACATGTTGTCAAATAAATAATTATGCTAAATAAAATTCTACCAATTAAACATTAGGTTAAATAAAATTAGTGCAAATGAAAATTCGGTGAAATGACATTATGTCAAATAAATAATTATGCTAAATAAAATTCTACCAATTAAATATTCGGTCAAATGAATAATTATGCGAAATGACTTTATTGCAACTAAAATTAGACGAAACGATTTTCGAGCAAACGTTGTTATACCAAACAAGGGTAAACCGACACGGGTGTGCTTCACCCGTGTCACATCTCGACTCACAGTGGTAAGTGTTAAAGCAAACAAGCAAAGAGTTTCCCTATTGTTTTTCATGTAATCTCTTTCTACTATAAAGTAAATAGGTGTCAGAAAACAATTGAGATTGTCTTCGCTGTCAAGTGCGTAAAATTTGGAAATTTGTGTTTTTATAAATATTGTGTTATTGCGTTTTTGATATTTGATATTATACTTATAACTAAAGTATTCGTGTCTATCATTACGTAGAACGGTGGCCAATACAATCTCGTTCAGTAAGGCCTAATGGCTTAGTTAAAAGATTATGCAAGTTCATGAAGTATGATCCTTCTAATGTCCGGTATATATAATGTACTCTGTGGTCTAATGTGTAGAAAGGGAATTAGCTGAGAGAGGGTAGTGATCTTGTACGCACAGCCGATGGCGTAGACGCACTACGTCAGGGTACCTATCAAAATACAGATTTTTTTGTCATCGAATTTCATTTCACCGAAAACTATTCCACGATTTTCAATATCTATTTTTCTTGATTGATCGACTAGCTAATGATCACCGTTTCATATTATCGAATAAACTTTCATAAAAAAAATGTTTCAAAGTTGTGTTGCTTACTAGAATAACGGTCTATCGAACTAACATTTCATATAAACTATTAAGTTATCGATAACACTATTTATAAAAACATGTTTTAATATTTAACGTTACACATTGTAATGTTTCGTTTGGTTTACCCTTGTTTGGTATAACAACGTTTGCTCGAAAATCGTTTCGTCTAATTTTAGTTGCAATAAAGTCATTTCGCATAATTATTCATTTGACCGAATATTTAATTGGTAGAATTTTATTTAGCATAATTATTTATTTGACATAATGTCATTTCACCGAATTTTCATTTGCACTAATTTTATTTAACCTAATGTTTAATTGGTAGAATTTTATTTAGCATAATTATTTATTTGGCATAATGTCATTTCACCGAATTTTCAAATGCACTAATTTTATTTAACCTAATGTTTAACTAGACTAATAATGATTTGGTCGAAAGATCGTATCGAATATTCAGTTCAGTAATAATTCAGTGAAAACGCCCTAAAGTCGCTTCTGGCACTCGCCGGCCGCTGCCGCGGCACGCTCGCTTCGCTCGCTCGGCTCGTGCGCTTTGTTCATGTCAACCTAACTCGCTCGTCGCTTCGCTCCTCGCTAACCTATTGTTCAATTGAACATTCGATGAAATGAAAATTATACCACCTGAATAATACATCAAATGAACATTATACTTTTTGATCAATAGCGCAAATGTTGTTATCGCAAATGAACATTCGATGAAATGAAAATTATACCACCTGAACAATACATCAAATGAACATTATACTTTTTGATCAATAGCGCAAATGTTGTTATCGCAAATGAACATTCGATGAAATGAAAATTATGTCAATCGATATTATACAAAGTGATTATTTTCTTAAACGTTGTTCGAAGAAATGATTTTCGACTAAACGTTGTTATACCAAACAAGGGTGAACCGTTTCGTTTAACAACTTTCCATCGCAGTAACGTTTCATCGAACGATACATTTGCCTGTTGACGTTTGACGATAAAAACTGTTGAGGTTAGTTCTTAATTTAAAAATTAATTCTTAATTTGCAAGTAGGTACACACCATGCAGGCAAGCATACAGCATGCAAGCAATCATGCAGCATGCAAGCAAGCATGCAGCATGCAAGCAAGCATGCAGCATGCAAGCAAGCATGCAGCATGCAAGCAAGCATGCAGCATGCAAGCAAGCATGCAGCATGCAAGCAAGCATGCAGCATGCAAGCAAGCATGCAGCATGCAAGCAAGCATGCAGCATGATTGCTTGCATGCTGTATGCTTGCCTGCATGGTGTGTACCTACTTGCAAATTAAGAATTAATTTTTAAATTAAGAACTAACCTCAACAGTTTTTATCGTCAAACGTCAACAGGCAAATGTATCGTTCGATGAAACGTTACTGCGATGGAAAGTTGTTAAACGAAACGGTTCACCCTTGTTTGGTATAACAACGTTTAGTCGAAAATCATTTCTTCGAACAACGTTTAAGAAAATAATCACTTTGTATAATATCGATTGACATAATTTTCATTTCATCGAATGTTCATTTGCGATAACAACATTTGCGCTATTGATCAAAAAGTATAATGTTCATTTGATGTATTGTTCAGGTGGTATAATTTTCATTTCATCGAATGTTCATTTGCGATAACAACATTTGCGCTATTGATCAAAAAGTATAATGTTCATTTGATGTATTATTCAGGTGGTATAATTTTCATTTCATCGAATGTTCAATTGAACAATAGGTTAGCGAGGAGCGAAGCGACGAGCGAGTTAGGTTGACATGAACAAAGCGCACGAGCCGAGCGAGCGAAGCGAGCGTGCCGCGGCAGCGGCCGGCGAGTGCCAGAAGCGACTTTAGGGCGTTTTCACTGAATTATTACTGAACTGAATATTCGATACGATCTTTCGACCAAATCATTATTAGTCTAGTTAAACATTAGGTTAAATAAAATTAGTGCATTTGAAAATTCGGTGAAATGACATTATGCCAAATAAATAATTATGCTAAATAAAATTCTACCAATTAAACATTAGGTTAAATAAAATTAGTGCAAATGAAAATTCGGTGAAATGACATTATGTCAAATAAATAATTATGCTAAATAAAATTCTACCAATTAAATATTCGGTCAAATGAATAATTATGCGAAATGACTTTATTGCAACTAAAATTAGACGAAACGATTTTCGAGCAAACGTTGTTATACCAAACAAGGGTAAACCGTATTATTCAGGTGGTATAATTTTCATTTCATCGAATGTTCAACTGAACAATGCAGGCAACCATGCAGGCAAGCATACAGCATGCAAGCAATCATGCAGCATGCAAGCAAGCATGCAGCATGCAAGCAAGCATGCAGCATGCAAGCAAGCATGCAGCATGCAAGCAAGCATGCAGCATGCAAGCAAGCATGCAGCATGCAAACAAGCATGCAACATGCAAGCAAACATGCAAGCAAACATGCAGCAAGCAATATAATGCTCCGCTCGCTTCGCTCGCTCCGCTATGCTTGGTCACAAGTCTAACCTAACCTAACCTAGGTTTATTTTCGTATTAATGATTTTTCTTTATAGCGGGGGGTCTCAGGACCCCCGACCCCCCCGAGCAGGGGGGCCAGCCCCCCTGCACCCCCCGGCAAGCATCTTGCAGGCATGCATACAGCATGCAATGCAAGCATGCATACATCATGCAATGCAAACATGCATACAGCATGCAATGCAAGCATGCATGTAGCATGCCAGAATACAACAAGCAATCTCCGTTAGCTTCGGTTGCACCGCTGCTGACTGCCTGTTGTTCTAAATCTAACCTAACTTAATCCATAGGTTTTCTTTACAGGGAAACAAAAATGATTACGAGTAATTACATAAAGAAGGTATTTTCGATGTACACTAACTTTAGTGTAGTAAAAATTGATGTTTCAACTATTCTGCAAACTGAAACTTACGTGGAAACAAAATTATGGGTAACAAAACATCGATTTAACATTATTTCGATAAAATAAATAAAATAGGAAAAGAATTTACGATGGAAAGAGCTTGTAGATAACAACTATTCGAGGAAATTAAATTGCGATGTAACCTGATTCTAGGAGTTGTTAAGTATTGTATAACAAGATCTGCGAATAGTTTTATGGGGAATGAAAATCGATGAAGTTAATTGCGATAAAGTGATGGGTTCCCACTACGTCATTAGGATGCCTGCGTCATTGTAAACAATCAAGCTGAAGCGTGCGTTTTAAAGTAACCGTTCAGAAAAACTTTAATAAGTCAATTTAACAAATCAATTTTATAATAATTTGTGTACCAAAGAATTTAGTAGTTCTAGAAGCACGATTTACTATCTCGGAGATCTACTCCCTTTGACAATATCACTAAAGGTATTGAAACTGAAAAAAAGCTTTAGAAAAGGATTCGAATACCTTAAGAACTCGAAACTTGTATTCGAGCATTGTGTAACCGAATACAGTATTTTATATTCTCGAGTAAGTAAGTACTCGATAGGTATTCGAGTAAGTTTTCGAGTTAGTCTGACTCGGCACATCTCTATTGGTGAATTTGACGGCTCTATTCAACAACAAGAAAAGTCAGTTCCTGTCCTGTCAGTTCATTCGCGGTCATTGGTTGATTGTCGCCATCTTTCTTTTCTTAGATCTTTTGTCGGCGTACAGGTATGTTACTTTTCCAATTATTTTATATTTATTAAACAGGATGTGTAATAGAAAAATTATGAATGCTTTTGTCTCTCAGATAAAGGTAGAATTAAGATTCTACAACATATGTCACTAAGCTAATTGCAGAGGAATTTGTAGCTGCCATGTGGTCGGTCGGCCAAATTGGTTTTGTCGTGAACTACGCAATAAATCACCAAATTCAAAATTTCATACTTTGGAAGGCAATACTTCTTTACATTCTAAAAACGGTCGTAGTAAAATAAGAAATTAATATATAGTATTTTTTATTGTAGATTCTTATTTTAAAGAAACCGGCATGAGTAACCAACGTGGCGGGAAGACAGTCTTAGCAATTATGTTTTTTTGTTTTAGATAATAAAATGGGTACTGTGGAACGCGCTGGTGACGATCGTACCTCTGACGTAGAGTCTGGAGAAGAGGAAGAAATTGTCGGGGGTGGTGAACTTGCACAACATCTAATGAAAAGGTACATACAAAGATTAAAATATAGGTTATATAAACTACGCCGTATTTCGGATCTACATACCGGCAAGAATTAGTTCATATTACCTTGGCAAATACTGTTCTTAGCCATCAAAAACGTATATACGTAATACTTACATTAAAATTTACATACTAATGAAATGTTTTCTAATTTACATCTTACTAAACAAACTTAGTACCTACGTAAGTGCTCTTGTGAAACTCAACTTTAATTTGGTTCTGATTGCTGTTCTTATATTAGTTGTTCTTTAGAACTGAGATAAATAACTACTTCATCAGGGAGGATATAAAGGGAATGAGAGTGAATTAACTAGATAATTACTGTTTTCTATTACCTAAAACTCATTATGGTCAGTTGTAATAAAGTAAATCAAGTAAATTTGACATATGGTCCAATTCCAATATGCTGAGTCATATTTATTCTTATCATCATCATGAATGTATGTAATATTACTGACTAGCTGAATGTAATTTTGCCTCAAAAAGTTATTTTTATATCCCTCAGGATCAGTGTCATAAAAACTTACATGCTATTTACCTGGTGTCATCTATTCCAGAATTTCTTTCTACCTAACACATAATTTGAGCTAAATTCCTTTGAGGATGAAATTTTGGTTATTAAATTATTATTATTATAGCTGCAAAGTTTCAGATTGTTTTTTTTTTACCAAAATATTGGTAGCAAAATGTTTTTTATTCCCTTCATGATTTTACAAGTTGATAAGTAATGAACACTGCAGACACTGGGTCAATGAACCAGTGAGTCATATCATGCTCTACTAAGTAATACAGAAGATCAAGTATGTACAAGGTACGTACCTACTTATCTTATTTTCTTCTAACATGTGATATGTTAGTAGATTTTACTGATATTGCAAATTTTACTTAGATAAAGATAAGTTATGCTGTCTATAATTTTTAATTAGCACTGTATTGATCATAATAAAAATTTCTATGACTAACGACTAATGGAAGCAATTGATTGGCCAATCAAAATTGTTTTTACTTGTATCATAATTTTTACCACAATTTTCAGATTATTTTTTTTGTTAAAGGTATTTTTAATACATACAGATGATCACGCTCATAATCCCATGAGGGGTAGAGAAGAGCCTTAGGCAACATTTTGTTACACATAAAACCACATCTGGCAGTATGGGCCACGCATTGCCTCCAAATAGTGACAACTTGCCAGCCTGTTGCCTACATAAAAAGGGTACCAAACCCAAAAATTAACAATCCTTCAGTAAAACACCAACTAAAGTCAACAACCTGGACATACATATGTTACACTCAAAATCATCATGGCAATCCAGGTGGAACAAGTGGAGGAGGTATTTTAATTACAGTGGTCAACTAGTGACCCACTTTCCCATGGGTATTCCAGGATAAGATGTCCACTCTAAATATTGCTAACAGAATTTTCAAAATTGGTGTAGTAGTTCCAGAGATTACGTCCTACAAACAAACTACCTCTTTATGATTTAGCATAAATAAAATCTGGTATAGCTAGATTTCCTTGACATGAAAACTTAAAATGTCGGTATTGATTACAGTTTGCACCATAATTTCAAACAACCAATTGTGAAAGACTACAGAAATAACTGAATATTAGCCTTCATAGCTCAAATCTCATTTAACTACTGTGCGTATAGGCTGTCGTTGGGCTGCGTACCTGATTATTGGATTGTTGGTAAAGAGTTGCTTATAGTGCATGGTAGCTGGGCGATAACAATTATTGAATTTTTTATAGGTAGGTATTACTGGTTACGCATAATAATATTGTTAACTTTGGTTCAACCACTAATGATCTGTGGATACTTACAACTAAAAAAATCTGCAGTGCAATGGGTTATTGATAGTTCAACAATATTAACTTTGTTAATTGAGCGGAGATGGGTTCCGTGACTTTTTTTGTGTTTGGGATAAGCTTAGGTAATGCAATTCTAAGATTTAATAATAATGTGTATTATTTATAAAAAAAAACTGAATAGTTTTACAATTGAATTGTGCGAGCGTCTGTATGTATTTAATAATCTGGTAATTTAAGAGAATCCTGTTATTGGCCTTAGTATAAGTGAAATAATATTTAATTGTTACTTTATAATACGCTGTTGGTTTCTTAATAAATAAAATAAAAAAAAAAAAAAAAAAAAAAACTAGATGACTAGTCAAATCTGTACAGTATTGTATAGAAAGCTTATTGTTGGGGTAGGTAGGTAGGTACTTTTTTATGGTGGTACGTAAAGAAAATTGATGATTAAGCAGTCTTGAAAAGTAAAAAAAAATGAAGTTATATTATGATAGTTATTGCAGGGGAATTTTAATATGGATTATGTAAATGCCTTGTCTATATAAAATATTAGATTAACAATATTTTATCTGCAGAATTAGATAGATATGATATAAGGAAACATGGTGGGATAAACTATGTTGTTCCCTGTTGGATGAAACCAATTAGTTTGAAGCAATGTTTTGTGTCATATTTCATGTTTTTTATTAGAACTTCGAAAATATATACGCATCTTATGCGGAGTCTAGTATCTATGAAGAGACAATTGCTTTATTTCCAAATAATTTCAATGACAGACTGAACAGTTATCTTAACGAATTTGTCGCGTATCCATGGACATACTAAAATACTTAGCAGTCTTCTCCATA
The DNA here is from genome assembly GCA_955850985.1 of Elophila nymphaeata. Lineage (NCBI taxonomy): Eukaryota > Metazoa > Arthropoda > Insecta > Lepidoptera > Crambidae > Elophila > Elophila nymphaeata. The sequence goes on along the minus strand of OY039086.1, from coordinate 8,384,835 downwards.
TATCTGGTCTTTTCTATTAGCGGTATCACCCGTAACGAGATGCTGGCCGCCATCACGAATCGCCTCCATGCCGAAGCAATGGCATCGTTACCGCCCAACGTGCGCCGGCGCATCCGGGCCTTGCGCACGCTGCAGAAAGAGTTCGTCGACATCGAGGCTAAATTCTACAGCGAAGTACATGCCCTCGAATGCAAATATGAGAAGCTATACAAACCCTTATTTGAGAAGGTAAAAGGTTTTTCTAGTTTTTTTTTTATAAATTCTATACATACTACATTTTGTATTTAACCCCCTACCAATTAGATTTTTGTAAATACTTTATGTTAAATGTTACGCGTTTGCCGCATCGTGTATTCTATACTACGAGAGGTCGCCGATACCGAGTATGCGTCGGGATGACGTCCTGGGTCCCCCAATAAATCCAGGAGTCTTTAGGGGACCTACATATATTTTTTAAGTAAATAAAGGATAAACTCTTGGTGGAGCTAGGTCCCCCACGATTGTATATGTGTAGGCTGAAAATAATGAGTTGCTAAGGGTTAAATACAGGCATAATCTAATTTTATTCTGGATAATGAATATAAAAAAGTCCAGAGCTTTTATACTGTCGTCTCAAGAGGTGAAAGCTAAAAATCAGCGGTTTATTTCTAAAGCAAGCCATTAGCTGAGCCGACACCTTTTTGTATCCATGTGCACACATGCTGTCTGTCTCTATAATTTGGTCTATTTTATATTAATATTAAGTTTGTATTTTCTATGAATTTTAATTTAATATTTCCAATTGTGTGTATAGTATTCTGATGCAAATAATTTTTTTATCTTGATAGAACTAATAATTTGTGTCAATTTACATAAATATACATAGATATTCATGTAAATTGGCACAAACGGTCATGGCAAGTTAAACTGACTATGGAATCTGCCAAGTCAGTAATTCGGTAAGATCCTTGTTGAGATAAAGATTAAAATTTATCTAATAACTAATTGAATTTCTGCAGCGCGCACAAATTGTAAGTGGAGATTACGAGCCGAAAGATGAGGAATGCTTGAACCCGTGGCGAGATGAGAGTGAAGAAGAGGAGTTGGCTCGCGCGGTCCAGGGTGCGGCTATCACAGACGGCGACGAGAAGCCCAAGGAGGAGAGCAAACCTGTTGAGTAAGTATCCTGCAAATATTATAAACGTGAGAGTCTTTCTGTATTTATAGTTGTATAGTTGTATTTGTATGGATGTATAGATGGATGTTTCGATGTGTGTTTGTTACTCTTTGACACAAAAATTTTATTTTATTTTTTTAATAATATAGCCCATACATTACAATAACATATAGGCTATAATTTAACCAACATTGACGCGAGCGAACCAGCGGGCGACCAGTAGTAAATACATATTATTATATAATCACGAGGTTTAGCCGGAGCCTTAGATAAATAAAGCCACATCATTATGTGTCATTATCATCAGGCATTAGGGTCAATCAATGCCTCAAAATAGTGTCAAATTGCCAGCCTGTCGCCTAAATAAAAGGGGCACCCAACCCAAAGGTTAGTTACTTAACCTTCAGTGAACTAACAAACAAACCAATGATCAGGATGGACCCTCTAAAATCTAAATTATTTCGGCAGTCTGGGTATAATAAAAGAATAGAGGTATTAGATTAGTATAAATTAAAGCCTATTATGTTATTCTGATGTATGAGCTATATTATTGCAAAGTTTCATTAAAATCCTTTTAGGGGGTTTTACGTGAAAGACTAACAAAGTGACAATTTTGCAAGGTCTAGCACGTGGGAGTAGCCTTTTTAAACGGTCACTCATTGTGTCGTCAAAAACTAACACGCGCAATCGCGTGCATAAGAACGTGGGTTAATGTGCATGTATATCTACACAATCATAGCTCACCTGTGTTCGTGAGATAAAATAAAACTTTACCTACCATAAATTATTAAATATATTTTTTTAACGATTTTTCAAATTAAATTTTATCTCCCACTTATAAATAAAGCTTCTACAGCAGTAATTACTGCCGCAATCTTGCGCAAGATTCACGCGAATAGTTGCCCCAGATTCACTGTTTATCTTGATCGCCCAGATGATTCTTTCATTCACATGCCTGACGGACTGTAAACAAAGCCAATTGCTTTGTTGATCATCTAAATATGAAGAGTAAACTATTTCTAGTTAAGTCTATAAAGATAGTCTTTAAAATAGTTTTGTCTATTTCTGTATGATATTATGTAAACTTATAATAAAGTCTTTCACAATACTTATCCTTTAATGAATAGCTAAGTAATCTATTCAAACACACTACTAAACTATTTTTTTTACGTTTTTGGTTTAGCTAATTACTAAAATAAAAATATAGATCTTACTATCATCAAAGTACAAATTGAACAAGAATGTTTAATATTTATTGAGCATTTGGTGCTCAAAGAAAACTCATTGTCCATTAGAAATTATTATATTATAAAATTAAATGTGAAGAAAATAAACAATATGACGGCAATGACAAATTAGTTTATCAATTTATTTTCTATAGTTATAAAGATACAATTTACATGATGAAATAACTCACCAAACACTGAAAATCATGATTGATTTCTTTAACATGCATCACCAACTGAGGTTACCAAGTAAACTCACTTAACTTACTATAGTAAAAATCCATCTAATATAATTAACATTCCCACAGGCCAGCAATGGACCCCAATGTGAAAGGCGTTCCCGACTTTTGGTACACCATTTTCAAAAATGTTTCCATGCTGTGTGAAATGATGCAAGAACATGATGAGCCTATCCTCAAATGCTTACAAGATATCAAAGGTTTGTATGTTTTTTTGATCATTTTTTAGATATCATTAGGCCTTACTTATTTAATTAGTGCTTCTTGTTTTAGTACCTTAAAAATATTTTTAAATAATGTGAAGTCGAGAATTTCATTAATATTTGGATATTTATTATTAAAAGTAAACGATTATGAAATTCATAAAAATTAAATTTGAAGACATTATGAAGTGATTGTAAAAGACAGAAACACATTTAGAAAACTTTCTTATGATAAACAAAAAAAAACAAATTTTGTATTCAATTAAACTTTGAATCCACAATTTGTAATAAGACATTATCACAATAGTATAAAAGTTACACCATAACATTTCACTAGTTATTCTAGAGTGCTTGGGATTAGTTTCCTACAAAAATATTTCTATAAATACAGATTCCATGCATTTCCAACTGCGTTCCGTATTTGTGTTAGAGGTGTGGAATATATTTGTTTCATTCTCGCAGCTCCGCATCATCTTGAGAAATGGCTCTCTTACATTCTCGCCTTGCTGTTATAGAACCTACCTACAAATGTATAACAATAATTTAATTTAACTATTTGAACATGATGACAATCTTACACCACTTTCTGAGAAACTTATGATTGATTCTCTTAACATGCATCACCAACTGAGGCATATCACATAGTATTTCAAACTGATTATCACCTTAACGTAATAATAATAAAGATTAAAATTCACAGTTCAAATGCACGAGGACCCCATTGGCTTCACGCTGGAATTCCACTTTGCTCCTAATGAATACTTCACAAACACTGTGCTTACGAAAGAGTACTCTATGAAGTGTAAGCCCGATGATGAGAATCCTTTGGAGTTTGAGGGACCAGAAATTTATTCATGCAAGGTTAGTTAAATAGTTTATGTAAAAAAATATTCACAGTCTCTTCTTTGTACCCTAGTCAAAATTTATTTGGGGTTGTTAATTGCTGCTATAGGTTATTTCATTGGGAATGCTGGCTGACTGACTGCACGGCGTGGCTTCGCCATACCGAATTATCCTGTGGCATACCGTGGCATACCACATCAATAATATATTAAACTTCATTTTTATTTATACTTACCACTTAGAATTAAAAAAACCAACTTCAATTTCTTTGTTTTGGCCCCACACAACAAATGAATGAAGTAAATAATGAATAAGTGACAGTTCAGATACGAAAACCCGACGACGCGGGGAATACCCATAATTGGGCGTTTCTATACACGCAGTCGTTTAATGCGAAAAATAACAAGTGTCAAATATATTCGTTTATACTTATCAAGATAATTATCAACCTACATTTATCTTGATAATTATCACTTCAAACCCTCACCAGTAAATACGGTGACTATCACTTTCATGTGTCAAAAAAAGGTTTGCAATTAGACCGGCTGCATGGGGTTTAGAGACTCCCTCAATCTATTTTTACGACACCTATGGGATTAGTTGTCCTATTCATTGTGACCGCCAACTAGCTTCCCAGTGTCTTATGTATAAAGTTATAGCATAAGTAGTACTAAACTATTATCCGATTTTGGTTGTTAAGGGTTCAATCTATTTGTTGTTATGGTCTTGGTAACATGGCTATTAACCGAGTTTAACAATAAGAGGAGTCGATTGTAAACCTTGTAGATTTTAACCAATTTCATTCCATTCTTTCGTAGCCTGGTTAGTTTTTTAAACTTTTTGCTCGTTTCGATAGGGCTGCGAAATTAACTGGAAGAAAGGCAAGAACGTGACGGTGAAGACGATAAAGAAGAAGCAGAAGCACAAGTCTCGCGGCTCCGTTCGGACTGTCACCAAGTCAGTGCAAGCTGACTCTTTCTTCAACTTCTTTGCGCCGCCCGCCATGCCAGAAGACCCCAACTCTACCCTCGCTTCTGATATACAGGTAAAAATATATTGATGTGTTTGTACCATACGTAGTTAACAAGTTTCCATTGTGTCAAACATCTGAAGATTGTTGCAATAATCATAGTGAGAAAATAGTACTATTAACTAGGGCCGGGCGGTAAAACAAAGAATCTCTCGGCTTTCGGAAATAACCCGGATTTCGCAATAAATGTTTCTAATAAGGATGATGCCTATCAAGTCAGTTTAAAAACATATTTCTTCTGTATATTTTGTATGGCATTACAAATTTGTAACGTCAACTGACTGAACATTAACCATATAATAAAAAATTACTGTTAAAAAAATGTTTTATCGGTACTTTTTTATTATATGGATAGAAAATGGACATTAGAAGACTCAACATTTAATTTTTTATTGTTGATTCTAGTATTTTAATTTGAAATTTCTAAACTTACTCATTCAAGTGCAACTGTAGGATTTTTATGGGTTATGGCATCATGGTTTGCCCATGATGACATTGGTGGACGAAGTATAAGGTGATCAATACCCCTTTGCTGATCCATTAGTCGCCTTCTACGACACCCATTGGAGGATATCAGGTTATGCTATTCTAATCGGCCGGCATCACACAGCTAATAATTTAGCAATTAATAAATTCTGAAAAAAATATATAGCTCCAAATGGTTTCGTAATTATCATAACTTGTTTTTTTTTTAATGTCAATTATTTATAGGCTTGACATACATCCGGATTTTTAATGTTTTTCTCAGCTCGCTGTGATAACTCACTGACTGAGCGAGTGCCAGTGTGATCTTTTTCTGTCATGAAACATTTGTGGACACCAGATCGCAGTCACATACGGGTCCAGCCAGCCTATTCGCTAACTAACTTTTTTTGACAGATGAAAGTGATGATCACGGAGTGAATTACATATCCATTGCTGTTTTTACACGACAAGTGCCATAATAGCGTGTCGTGTAAAACAGCAATTGATATGTAATTCACTCAGTGATCATCACTTTCAACTGTCAAAAAAAGTTAGCGAATAGGCCTACTGGTAGTGGTCCAGGACTTTGAGCACCGGTCATACAAAGGGCGTCGCAGTCGCCACTAGAAATTTCGCGTCTTCCTTTTATACGTCTGAACTTCACTTTAAAATATTATGGCAAGCCTAATTATTTATGAACGGTGTCAACTTCTTGTTTCCCAGGCGCTCCTGACGGCCGACTTCGAGATCGGCCACTACATCCGCGAGCGGGTGGTGTCTCGCGCCGTGCTGCTCTACACCGGCGAGGGGCTCGACGACGATGACGACGACGACTACGAGGAGGAGGTCAGTGCACTCTAGCCTTTACAATTGAACACTTTATTTAAAAAACCACCTTTGTCAAAAATTTCATGATATGAGTTAGTTACGCCATCTTGTAGAGAAATTCGTAAGTTCGTAGTATTTGAAAAAGTCCAAAATATGAAAAATGATAGATAATATAGTGCTAATCATAATAAATAGCAAATAAAATATACTTACTCAGTGAAGTGTGAAGATGTGAAGAAGTTTTTTTACTCTGGTATAAAACTAACAAATTTGACTTAGGTGGTTTTTAAAATAATGTCTTCAATTGTCACCGCCTGCTCTCAACATTACCTAACGGTTAATACAAACCAGCGCACAGTCGAAGCATTAAATCATATTTATTTATTTATTCAAGACACTAAACAGAATATAACCATATACAACATGTAAATTAAATAACCAACACCCTGAATACAGATGGTTTGGGATCGGCTTCTGAGTTGATTTCAGTAATTTAAAAAAAAAATATTGAAATCAACTCTGAAGCCGATCCCAAACCATCTGTATTCAGGGTTTTGGTTATTTAATTTACATGTTGTATAACAAACAATATCAAAAATATAACAATACTTAAAACTAGATTATACTCCTAAACACATTAAACGTTAACGATATTAGCCGCATTGCTACAATAATAATAATAGCTCATAGCAGGGTTTGAGGTGATAATTGAATGATAATTATCAAGATTAATATAGTTTGATAATTATCTTGTTATACACTATCGAATACTATAGAATCTATAGTATTGGTTTAGAAAAGGCTTACACTTACAGATCACAGCTTAGCGTATTTTTTGTGTCAAACATTATCAACCTAACTTGTATTGAATTAATATTGAAAATTTGAGAATCAATAATGCTTCATGTATGTAAGCACTTGCTTGTAGCGGCGCATACGCCATTATGTTCAAGCAATTTTCAGCAGTAAGGTGGACAATGGTTTGACACTAAAAACCAAACGTTTTGCCAAATGTGCACTAGACGACAAATAGTTTATATGTGCTTTCATTGTTTTCATTTTGGGTAGGTCTTTAATTTAGTGCGATCTTAATAACTGCTATTTTGTAGCAAAGATGTTTTTTTTTATAAATTCCTTCTACATATCTTCTATTTTGTAACTAGGGGTCTGTTTTACAGGTTTCAAATTAGTTCCTATTAGCGTTTATCTGCAAGAGGGTCCATAGAAAACCGGCCCTTAGTCTCAAAGCTTATGAAATGCTTAAATAACGGCTGCGAAAACACACTTGTATTTGTTTATTAGAAGTAATTCACATTTAAGACTTGAGTATTATGCTAATAATTTCTACTTAATTTGAAGAAAGCGCAATTTTCCCTTCATTACTTCATTACATATTTATTTATAAGATTACCATAATTATCTACTTTATTCAATTACACGAGAAATCAAAATTAGTGAATTCTACAGCCATCTTCCTTTGGTAGTTTGATTTACATGCATGGTAGATGCTTGCTTAGTGTTTGTGACTTTTGATTTGTATCCAAGATGCAGGTACGGTATCAGCTATGCCTTGCTCCTTAGTTTGTCTTATGGACAAGTTTAGCTAAATAGACCCAGCTGATTTTATTGTGGGTATGCAATTTTTGTTTGTTAATATTTGTTGAATCACATCTACGCCATATACTGTCCACTGAATATTTGTTGGCCGTTTCGTGATCGAATTAAGGGTTTATAATCGCGTTTTCTTTACGGTACACGATATCTCGCGGTGTCTATTTAGTTGATTTGTCTTTGAGCGTGTGCCGGTGATACAGTATCTACGTCTGTTGGCATCGATTGGCGCACAAAGCAAACGGTATATTTGGTTTCAGGAGGATTCGTACTCTGACGAAGACTCGGGAACGGAGGAAGTGTCAGACGCTGAGGATTGATGCAAGACCACCCTGCCGATCCCTAGCGTCGTAACATTGCCTCGGCACTCACGTCTGGCCTAAGGCCGTACTTACTTGGCCTTACGCCTAAGTATCACGTGTGCCACCTGCTTTATTCTATCGCCATTCATATCACACCATATCGAAATTTTGAATTTGTACCAAAAATTGTTTCTGTCGTAAGTGATAACGAATACAGTGACGCGTCCCAGTAGACTATAAAACTAATAGTATTCACACGCTAGATGTTATAAACTTCTCGCGACAAGAGGCTGTTCTATGCATGGTTTATCGTCTCGACAGATAAATATGTTTTAGATCCATTTTTATACTTTCGGCTCCAAGAGCCATTTAGAATTAAAAGCGAGAAGTATAAGGTGCCTTCTTATTAATTAATGTTTAATTATAATGCATGATAACTTATTAGATGTCAGTTACAATACCTATATTGCATTTCTAGTTTAATTATACATTTCGTTTTTATTTATTATTATACAGTTGATTAATAGTGTGTATTTTGTTTACGGAGTTTAGTTTGTGTGTACTTTGAAATTTCATGTGATATATTACTCTATAAGGCTATTCGATACTTGTCCAAATTGTATGTTTCATTCCAATAAGTGGTTTGACAACCATCGCAGGCAGCTGAGTTGCAGCGATTGGGGCGTTTTTGTACGGAATCTCTAGTTAGTGCCAAATGCTTTTGTATTTCCTCGAACATCGCAAACTGTGATCTATCTCTCAGATATAATTTAATGGTAACTTGACAATAGCTAGGTCGGAATATATAGATGTATATTTTTTATTTATGTAACTTTCTATTGAAGTTAGCATAATATTGTCTGTTTAGCAACTCGTAGATTTTACCGGTTATGGCTTATGTTTTGGCATGATGTCGTAATGGTGACATTAAAATTGTATGCTTTTACCCAGTGTGTTTTATTTATTTATCCTTATTTGCATGCAAATTAGTTTTAAAAGTTTTAAGCTACGGAATGCGGATGGTTGCAGAATTCACATTTTCATGTTCTTACTAAAGGTAATTAAATAAAATTTCGTTAAATTAAATCATGTTGGTCCAGCTAACAATATTGGTATTTTTCTTTAGCTTTCAATTATCAAATAAACCTAAATGATTATTGTATAGGTACTGTATTTGAATATAGGCATGGACGATTAGAGAAAATGCCTACATTCAAAGTTTCTTTTTTACCTTGGTGTTGTGATAACATGACTAATTATCACCAGGAGGAGGAAGAATGCTCCACAGAAGAAAGTGAGGATGAGGAGCCAGCGCCCAGAAGACGCGGCAAGAAACCCATCAAGGGTGGCCAACATGACAACCCAGCTGAGTGCAAACAGCAGTAGCACTAACTTCCTAACAGGCTTACAATTAAGTCCAATTTGCACTGGTACGGCTCGGACAAGGTCATGTCATTACGTTTGAGAGCTCGGGATGGTTCTCAATGGACTTCAGTCTTCATATTAAGCCATATCACTCATAGTGAATCTGGAAATTAATTATTCCATTGTCGTGAAACTAAATCTCAACCCAATTTTGTACAGAATTAAATTGATAGGGATAAGTCGTGTTGGACATTTTTTTAAATGGTTCGCAAGTTGTTGCAGTATTGTTAAATTGAATAGGACTGAGATTAACAAATATAAAGTTTTTGATACGTAATTCTGTATAATATAAAGTTAAAAATTAAAGGAACTGCCCTGTAGAAGAGATACTAATTTTGGTACCAGTAAAAGCAGCAAATAGATTTGGAGATATCTCATAGGCATAAGTAATTAATACAGTTAGTATATTAATATTATCACACTTACGTTAAATCTATATTATTGTGCTTTTGGTATAACATTGCCCATGTCTTAAACTCGCATAAGATAAATCTCCTCACATTCCTAAAGGGGTTTAGAAAATGTTTAGCCATTGTAAGCTGTCCGCCTTTCTGTCTTATATTTTGTGTCCAATACTGATGTAATAATATTATATTTGTATAAAAAACGGTGCTGAAGGCAAGAAAGCTACGTGATAGTCCTACTTCCATGAGATGTAGTCGCACTGCCGGTAAGATTGTTAACACCTGTTTGACACTTTAACGGTCTACAAGACGGTATTGTTTTTAAGAATGTTCTAATGTTAGATTGAATACTGTTCTTGGCATTGTTATTTAATTTGTAAAGCATGGAGCATTTGCACAACTTGTTTGTTTTTAAGGGATGATTAGATGTAAAGATTACAATGTTTATACAGGTGACTTTGAAAACATTGGCATAGGACACTCTTGTTTCGTAATGCTTTCGATGCAAATTAATTGACCTTGCAATATTTGAAACCCTGAAAAAATCATCTTATGCACATTTGTGTATAACATGATTTTTTCAGGGAAATTATGTTCTATTGTAAATTACAATAGAACATACGAATAAAAACAAATATTTTAATTGCTGATTGCCAATTAATGTTCAAGTATCACAAGGCGTCTACTAACAGCAATACGCATGTGTATTCCCTATAGCTGGAAATAAATGATAAATTATTATGTTGATTTGAGCTAGTTCTGAGCCCAAATCAACATAATATTTTATTTTGTAACACTTTATAATCAGTATTTATTGAATTGTGGTTTTCTTAAAAACATTCCTTAATATGAGTACAATAAGATGCCAATAATTTCAAATTCACCTGTATATTTATTGATTTAATTGAAATCTACTTAAAAATTACATTTGGGAGTGCATAAGCCGTCGATAGTGTTAATAATAGCATTGGCACAGTGTTCTATGCTGTATCGCGTACACCAGCTATAGGGTATTTGTACACATAACATTTTTAAATAAATTTATCAACTGAGTTTTTGTATTTAATTCCGTATAAGTGAATTCCGTAACTGAGCCGTTTTATGCCGCTTATGTTAACCTATTTCCATGTACCGCACATGGACATAGGTTAACATAAGCGGCATCGTGTCTGGTCAAGTTGCCGGCACGGCTACACCCGATGCTGTTTAAGCTATATACAGGGTGTAAAAGACATGATCAGTCAAACGAGAACCATGTGTTCTGCTCACCATCATAACATACATAAGTATTGTCTATGAATAAGTTTTTTTACCACCCTCTGCGTTCACGCGCACTAATGAGACCTCAAAAGCCTAGGCATATGGCATGCACGGAAAAATTCCTTATGGTGCATTTTCATTGGTCGTTAACTCGTTCGGTATACAGCATACACTGACTCCCCGCAACGAGCAACCAATGAAAGTTAAAAGTCGATACTCGTTCGTTATTTTGCATAGAATTGTTTTTTACTTAGACAAGTATTGTGATGTGGCTCAGGCTGTCTGGACAAATCTTCAAAATAGCTTACATTTAAGTAGGTCAATAGGGCATTTTATGTGACGGCTAACCACCCTTACTTCAGAAGTGGTGACGCTACAGAGTCTTAGATAATCGATCGAAACCGTGTCCAGCCAGCTTGAAAAACCACTTTTCGCTGGTCTCTCAATCTCGGTAACGGAAGTGGTTTTGAAGACTTTTTGCATATCAACGGGCGTCACATAAATTTGTGACGGGCATCGAGCTAAAAGTTTTATGATACGTACAGCGGTTTATTAGAAAAATGCAAAAATCTGTGTCCAGCCAGCTTGAATTTACGTATAAAACTTCTGGCTGGCACTTCTGAATCTCGATAACGGGAGCGTTTTCGAATATGGTTCCTCTACTAACTAAATGTGACGCAAGTTGTGACGGTAATAACGTTTGATTTATGGCGTCACGTGTAATGGTTTACGAGAAATCAATTAAAAACTGGTGTCCAGCCAGCTTGAAGTTCAAGCTGGCTGGACACACATATCTCCGCTGCCTGATGGTCTACGGCCTTCGTAATATGTTAAAGTTTTTGTGACGGGGACGATAATGATAATCTGATGTTGTGACGGAGAAAGTTTACGTAGTTTTAAAGATATTGATCATTTAATTTTTTCCATACAAACATCTATTAATAATGTTAGGTGACCATAATTTTACACAAATAAAGGATTTCTTTTTAATCGACTTATCGGCCGGTTGTGGCCACACCTGCATTGTATTTGATTTTTTCCGTGAGAATAGGTTTTCCCGCAGTAAAAAAAATTAAATAAAAAAAACCGCCTTCAAAACTAAAAACGGGAGAAATAAAAGTTTTGTTTATAAAAATCTAAATGTTTTTAGAGGTCGGTCCCGAATACAAGTGACAACGTTTATTACAAATATTGAGGTTGGCACCGACCTCAAAAAAAATTAGATTTTTATAAACAAAATTTTTATTTTTCCCGTTTTTAGTTTTGAAGGCGGTTTTTTCCTCCATTTTGTGTTTTAAGTATAGAAATTTTCAGGAAACTACTTCAAGATCTTACCTACTACCTACGAATTACCGCAAGACACACAAGTGATAAAATTATGATATCATCAATGTCAATTAAATAGGCATTATTAGGGATAACTCAAAAACTATTTGTCAGATGTCGATAAAATTTAAATGGGACCCCATGACAAGCACTAGCTTCCAAAGGTCAAAAGAATCTTCAAAATCGGTCCACTCAGTAACGAGTTATGAGGTAAGAAACACTAAAAAAACATACAGTCGAATTAATAACCTCCTCCTTTTTTGAATTCGGTTAAAAAAGCGTAAATAAGTGTTAATTCAAAATAATAATTGACTACCAGCGCTGCCTAAAAAGAGCCCCCACTTATTATTTTGTGTTACTTTTTGCCCATCATTAGTTTTTACGAGTTGAATAGTCAGATTGTCAGAATAGTTTTCTTTCCTAATTAAGTCCACCATTTGTATATCTACTGGTAAGAATTTCGAAATAAGTCTCCTTTTTTGGAGGTAGAGGAGGGTGGGGGGAAGGAAGGGAGGGGGTGGAAGTCGCCCCCCGTAAATTTCGAATGCCGGAAATGCTTACTTTTTTTTATAAAAAATTTACCTCAAAATATATGAAAAAACCCTAACCTACCTATCACCCAGCCATGTAGGTGCATAAAACACTAGACACGAAAACTCGAAAGCAACCAACGGAATGACGCAATTTAACGCTGTCAGAAATGTCAAAACTATTATCAAAATAGTGGATTGGCGTTTCGTTTCACGCGTTTTAGTACTTCAAACTAACTTCAAAAGTTTTAAAATCTTATCATAACCTAAAAAAGTATAGAAATTACGTTTTGTTTCACGCAATCACAATACAATAAATACGAATTTAAAAATAAAATTAAAATATTTAAAGGCAACTCCGGCAGCCGAAATTGTTTTAGGGTGATCTTACGGAGCTTCCTTGAGCCCCCTACACATTCAGTTTCCTCAGATTCAGGCGACTCGTTTCGAAGTCCGACCCTATCTACTTACTCTCCGATTAGGGGCCAGGCTTCCAAGTGAAAGCTTTCGAAATGCAACTGGGATATTCGCTAGGATGAAGATTTGTACCCACATCTACTATTTTTTGTGCAATAAAGAATAAATAAGGTACCTAATTAAAATAAATGCTTTACCGGCGTTAATTTGTTTTCTTTTTTCCCACCTCAATGAGAAAATATTAACTATCATTTTTTTGAGAAAACCCAGAGTAAGTACCTAGTCGTAGGGCGCGCCATAATCGGTATAGCATGCGGGTGATGAAAGAGTCTGATTCAGAGGAAGAGAACATAATTATGATTCGAACAGTTGTCCTAGTAGTACCAACTTTAAGCAACAGATGGCGACACCAACATCAACTACCTACCTATTGAACCCAAGTCGGTCTGCGGCAGCGTATGAGCACGTTCAGAAATTGTTCAGTATCTTTTCGTGACCAAGATATTTCCTAAAAAATATTTTTACAGTAAAATATAACTAAATATACTTAAAATATTTTTGACTCTCTTTGCCGGAAAGTATTTACTTTTAATAGAATTTTTAGAAGAAAAAAGAAACCATTGTATCCTGTGTTGCTATAGCATTATTTATGCAATAGCATTAATTATTTATGCTTACCATGAAAAACACCAATACTTACCCACTAAAAAGAGTAGTTATCTGCACGTAAATAATCAATTACGCAAAAAATTACCCCCTTTCAACACCTCTACGCTTTTGTCTTCTATCAATTAAAATATCTAGGTACTGTAAATGTAGGTTAGTAGGTAGGTATTAATATCACCAATACACGTATTTTCGTTCATTAAAGCCTTAAAATAATATACTTGTTTCTACATAAAACCTACAATATTGGTAACCCTACTGCAGTGTTTGTATGAAAATAATTTAATGATCAATATCTTTGAAACTACGTAAACTTTCTCCGTCACAACATCAGATTATCATTATCGTCCCCGTCACAAAAACTTGAACATATTTCGAAGGCCGTAGACCATCAGGCAGCGGAGATATGTGTGTCCAGCCAGCTTGAACTTCAAGCTGGCTGGACACCAGTTTTTAATTGATTTCTCGTAAACCATTACACGTGACGCCATAAATCAAACGTTATTACCGTCACAACTTGCGTCACATTTAGTTAGTAGAGGAACCATATTCGAAAACGCTCCCGTTATTGAGATTCAGAAGTGCCAGCCAGAAGTTTTATACGTAAATTCAAGCTGGCTGGACACAGATTTTTGCATTTTTCTAATAAACCGCTGTACGTATCACGAAACTTTTAGCTCGATGCCCGTCACAAATTTATGTGACGCCCGTTGACATGCAAAAAGTCGTCAAAATCACTTCCGTTACCGAGATTGAGAGACCAGCGAAAAGTGGTTTTTCAAGCTGGCTGGACACGGTTTCGATCGATTATCTAAGACTCTGTAGCGTCACCACTTCTGAACTAAGGGTGGTTAGCCGTCACATAAAATGCCCTATTGACCTACTTAAATGTAAGCTATTTTGAAGATTTGTCCAGACAGCCTGAGCCACATGTATTGTGTAGGGGGTATATGAAAAATAAAAACCGGCCCGCCTCGTCTGAGGAGCGCTTTACCGGCACCCTGAACATGCAACTATTTGACAGTTTTTCTGACTAGGTACATTTTGTTTATGACGCTTAGATAAAAATAGAGTATAAATAAAAATCTTTATTCGTAAGATATAATTATTTATTAACTTTCAATGCTGTAACAATATAGGTATCACGATTTGTCTTTTTTTATAACACTGTCAGATCTGGGGTCTACAAAATATACATTTCGTGAAAACAAGATCTATACTATAATATCATCTACTTTGTTTCTAAAAAAGTGCATAAAACAATATTTACATTATGTTCGGCAACATATCTCTAGGATTAAAAAAATCAAAATAGGTATAATTATTTTCCAAAAAATAAATTATATTGCCACATAGACTCAACTTAGTAAAACACCAAAGAAGTGGTTCTAAAGAGTCTACTGCTAGTCTATGGCTTACAGCTTCACTGTCAAAATCTACAATTTTGTACTAAAACTGCACACAACTGTACAGTTAACTTATAATAGTATTGCATGGTTCAACACAGCTGTTCTATTATTCTACTATTATCATAAATTAGTTTTCTAGCGTCAGCCATTAACACCCTCTGCGCTATTTTTTTTAAAATTAAAATTCAGTTTTATGAAAAGAATAAAAGTCAAATATAGTAGGGAATACATCAATAATTACTCCATAAAAGTGAAATATAGTTTTGTGTATTTAATGTGATCAAAAAAAGACTTATGATACAATAGGACAAAATATTTCAGTAAATTTTCAATCGTACACCTTAGAATACTAACTTTATTCAAGAAGACAGAAGGTGTCATATACAAATTAATTTTTAGTCGCAAGTTAATCTGGAACAACAAAGGCCACTTTTAACTAGAAAAGTATTTGAAAGAACCAAAACTAGATAGATGATAGGGTGTCTCAAAAATGATACTGTTTGAAAATGCGTATCGTAATTAATACTTACATAATGATTAGCGATGAGGGTGTTAACTAGTATCTAAATTACTGTCCAGAAACAAATACGCTAATACTTGGCTCAATATTCAGTTCCAATTAATTTTATTAACATCACGACATTTACTAATTATAATTATTGGTATAAAATTTGAGCCAGCGCGGTGTTCAGTCTGAAAAATAGTTAGCACCAAATAGCCTTAAATTTAACTACATACAGCTAAGGGACATAATATATCGCTATCATAACTACACAAACAACAGGGAATGATGCGATATGGTTATCTTGTTAATAAATTATACAGCGATTAGTAATTTACACTAGCAAAAACTTAATACTCTTTACAGAGCCCGAACTCATTCGCTACCTTCACAATTAAGTAGGTAGATATTGCTTTTATCGCATCGTGCAAATTTATATTTAAGTAAAAAAAAATAACACAATTAAGTACTTTAATTTTTAAACACGTAAAATTGAAACGCAATTGAGAAGCAATCTTTCTCACAACCGTCGTAATTTAAATAAAAAAGCAAGGACATACATAATATCATTCTAAGCTGCCTACTTAAACGAAAACATACAATGTGTAACAGAAAAAACCCACACTTGAAATTTCATTACAATGAAAAAAAAAATACTTTGGATAAAAATTGACTCAAAAATATTTAAAACTATGCTTAAATAATTGTACAACTAAAATTGAATTTTATGTAATTGTAATAAAGTTTACGAAAACTGTATGATACGAACAGAAATCTATAAGGAAATCGCACAACGACCTATTTTAAAATAAAAATGGCTAACATTGATTAATTTTCATATTAGTAACAAGCTACTTTCAAGGCGTACGTTATTTCTGTTACACGTAGTAACAATAAATGAAATCTGATGTATGATAAATATTTATTAGTTTGCAATGAGGGTTTTGACGCCACTAGATGGCGCCACTTTACCAAGAGACCTTGGTGTCAAAACACACGTGTAGGTATTTCCCGTTCCACAAAGGTCATAAAATTGCCATATGAACTAAAACTTGACAGTAACGACAGGTGAACCTCACGCCGCAGTTCTGAGGCAAATGCTGTTTCAAAAACCCTTATTGCGCTCGAAAATTAGGTACTAAATGAATCTCCAAATATAATAATTACAAATAATTTTGCGAAATAAATTGGCAAGAAAATTTAAATTTTTGTTGATTTTGACCTAAATTTAGTCAAAATCAATAGTAGGTAATTTGTGAACAGGAGCCTGAATTGAAAAATGAAATTTTCTTTAGCATAGATAAAAAAGTAATCATGTATGTAGAAGTACCTACTGTTCAGGAAGACAAATTATCCACAAACAAAAGTTATTTTGTTGATATATCATTTTCGAACTTTAATAGAATGGAAAAGAGGCGTGTATAGAATACTGATTTTGGGTTAGCTGTTATATATATATTTCTGTTAGAATTAATTAAACAACCGATACTCTAAAGTCTAAAGCTATGCTTAAAAGTGATAAACTGAGTTTCATAGCAGAAAAGAAACGAGGCCTCCCTTTAAATCCATACAAGTATCTATAAATCAATACACACATATAACATGTATGACTACAATTATTTTATAATACATCCACTAATTTATTGGATATACATAACGTTACTGGCTAAAAGAATTAGACATTGGAAGAATCTAGTATTTTATAACAATCCAAACAGTCAGTCACTTTTGTGTTTAAAATAAAACTGTCCAGAGAAAGAATATTAATAAATTAAGTAATAAATATTCATGCAAATGATATATGTCACAGATTAATATAAAACAACCTCAATAAAATATAATTAAATTCGAAAAAGTGGATTTTATACCTAGTACTTATGTCAGACATTCAGTACAATGCGTCTTTGATTCTTTAGATTTCGACACCCATAATTATATTTAATATAATTCATACTTATCAACATTGCAATTGATATATTTCCTTATACAACCACGAACACATTCGAATAAAAATTTCAGGACAACAGATATTATTGACATATTTATTGACAATTTTATAGGCCGCATATCACAACATGTTTCAAATCGTCCAATCACAGACATCCTAGTAATTTCGTGAACAACCCAGCTTGGTATTGCCTAACTTAGGCAACCGTAGTCCCAGTAGCTGTGATGTGTTTTTAGGCAGAACGCGTATTGCCTGAGGCTTCTGTCACGCGGGAGTTTTGGCTTTCTTGCCAAAGGGTAGCTGAATGCGCCTTTTGCGGGGTTTGGGGACGCTCTCGTCTTCCATTAGCGAGGAGTCCGTGGATTCTTCTTCGGGAGGCGTGATGCTTGATGGCGTTGGCACGTCGGAGTGGATCGCACCTGGTGGATTAGTAGGTGAATAATTTTAAGGGTGATCCGTCAACACCTAAGGCAAACTAGGCGTACGGCTGAGGGGTGCGACTTTTTGTAGGACCGGCAATCGGCCCGATATTCTCATTACTTGAATTTTAATTATATTTTCTGACCTGGGGTTCGTTCAAAGGGTACAACTTTTTACTCTAACGGCGATCCGGACCTTTCGGTATGACGTCCGATTGTCACAACTACTTCATTCCGGACGTCTGAAGTTGCAACTGTTTGGTCATTAATTTTGATGGTTAGAAAACACTCTGACGTTGACAAACGTCATATGAGATTGGTGTCCGACTTTGGTCGTCGTATTCAAAGGGAGATGGGTATCATTTAAATACAGGAAATACAATGAAAAGAGAATCGAATCGTGCATCGTACACGAAGTATACAATTGAAAAATAACGGAAAAATATGACATTACAAGTGCAATATCAAAATTAGCCGGTTTCGTTCGACACCTCAGAGCAAGATAAAAACAACCTAACAACTCGCAGAGTAAAAAGTTGTACCCTCTGAACGCGCTCCTTTAGTTGAGGTTACTACAAGTTGGAGTAAAGAAATGAAATGAAATGAAATGAAAAGCTCTTTATTTAAATGGACTTTGCTAAGTACTTTTAAATCGTCAAAACCCTACCACCATTTCGGGACGATAATATTATTATGCTGAGATGGAGAAGAAATGGCGAAAGAAACTCCACAGCTTACAATTTGGTAATGATTTCAAAGCATCATTACAGGTCAATAGATAATAATAATATAATTAAAATTACAGTTTTACATGCGTAAATTTTGGGCAGTTATTACTCCCACGCATTTGGTTCATTTATAATAATAATTTATGTTGTAAAAGCTTTTCTATATAATTCAACTAATCACATTAATGAACTAATTAATTTAAGTCTTGATACCCACCACCATTTTTTGTTATTGTTAGATAGATTTTGCTTAATTTAGGTGCTAAGCATACATTTATGATCCTTTGGTTAATAAATATATCTATAAGAATACAATGTGTGCATACCAAAATAAAAAAAAATAAAAATAAAAAAAAATGGTAGAAAATCCTACTTAGAGTAACCTCTATCACACATGTAATAAACGCTAATTACAGTCATCAATTTTTTATAGTACTTGTTAAAATTTATAATATTCTAAGGCCACTGAAGCGCTTGACTAGGAATTAGGACGCTCTGGCGGCTGGCAACCTGTCACTATTTACTACATGACCTATAATGCCAGTTGTGCCCAATGTTATGTAAGGGGGCGTTCATTATTTACGTCGGGTATTTTTGATAATTTTATGACCCCCTCCCCCGCCCCTCTCTGGTGAGATGTCGTGAGATATTTGCTTTGAACCCCTACCCCCGTCCCCTTAACCCGCGTGATATTTTCAAAATAAAGATCCATAGGGTAAATGCGTTAGATTTACTTAACAAAACACAATTTTCTTTATTATTTTTATTCAAAATCGTATTTAAGATTGCTGAGATCGTAATCTAGAATCACAGATAAAAATAAAATTTATTTTAGTCGAAAAACATTCTTAACTTTAATTGGAACCAATTTCCTCGCAATTTCAGACTGTTTTTGACTAGAAAAAATTACGTGATATTTGCCGAGACCTCCCCTCTCCCACGTTGATTGGTCGAAATTCGGCTCGGCACCCCTCCCCCGTCGATTAAACGTACATATGAATTCAAAATTTGAAAACACATTGGTACGTGGCGGGGATCGAACCAGTGCCTCCCGGGTGGAAAACGACGTTCTTACGCACTATGCCACCGACGCTACGCTTTTACGGTGAAGGAAAACATTATGAAGAAATTCTTAGGTTGTGTGTGAAGTCGACCAACCCGCACTTGACCAGCGTGGTTGACTAAGGCCTAATCGCCCCTAATGTGGGGTAGGCTCGAGCCTCTCGGTGGGGACATTATAGAGCTGATGATGATGATGACCCCTTCCCCCCTCTGAACAACTCACGTAACTAATGGACACCCCCTAGGACTGCTCAATTCCTTTTGAGAGACTGAGCGTGTTTGTATGTATGTATCCATCCTACCTTCAGCCAGCGTCCTCTGCTTGGAGAACGGATGTCTAGGCGGTGGTCTGGGGTCGTCCAAGCCCACTATGTCCGTACTCCGCGAGCGGACTATCTGTCCGGACGAGAAAGGCTTCCTAGGGGGCGGTAGCGGGACCCCCCGCACTGACGCCCGCAATTGCGGCTGGGACTGCGTATGCGGGGAACGGGCTAACTCCTCGCCTGTCCAGTTCACGCTGTTCAAAAGATTATTAACCCTTTATTGCACTTAATAACATAAAAATAACAAATAAACAGTGATACAGTTTGCAAGGGCGAACTTATCTCTATAAGGGATCTCTTGCAGCCAACTCAAAAACGTGAGTGAGATACTAAGTTGTTAGGTGGGAGCACAGAAATAAATCAAGATAAAAGGTGAAGTGGGTATGTCTTGGGCGCCCGAAATCTTGTTACTACTTGTTGCTACGGAACTTTTGAGAAATCTTGTCAATAAGATTTCTCAAAAGTTCCGTCAGTGCGCGTCGAGACTCGTCACAGAACGTTATCAGTTATTAATTAGATTAAGACTAAAATGAGTGCACTATCGATTATGAATCGCCGCTGTGTCGCAAGCAGGAGGCTCTAAACGCGTTTCTGATTACTTCACCGGAATTGGATATATTTGTTGACAGCCCAGATAAATAAGTTAAGTTGCTATGTGTAAAATAATCCATTCATCTATTTTAGTTTTTTAAGATGTATATTACAATGTACTACATAATTATGTAACTGGGTTTATCCCGTTTAGTTATGGTAAATAAAAATAAAAAAAAATTAATATCATTGAGTGTGTCACCTCACTAACTAACTCAATGTGACGTCATCTAGTGGGCGGGGCTAGCGAAAAAAGTGACACGCATTGTTTGTATGAAAACGAGTTATGATCGCCGTACTATGTTGATTCATTTCTGTGGGTGGGAGATACGCATATTACATTATCATTAATAAAAAGTACATGTACTACAGAATAAAATACAATACATGTATACCAAAGATAAACATCTTTATTGGATATGTTCGGCCTTATTTATATTATTGTGTAGTTGTTTTTAATTCGCATATTGTCTCTGTCAAACAAAGTCAAAAGTACCACTTCACTGTGCGAGGTTTTTAAGTTATATTAAAGAAATACTAGTTTTATTGTATTTAGAGTGGTTTTAAATTGTGCCGATAAGTTCTGTGCAACTGTATTGTTGTGGATATAACGCTACTGCACCGAAAAAACGTAGGTTTTCGATTATAACAATCAGCTGATTTTGACTGTATAGTTTTAGTGCGGGTAGTTGTGTTTTAAAGGTTCGTAGATAAAACAAACAATTCATTCTCATTCTATTTATTAAAGAACAGCGGTGCCATCTAGCGACAAGTTGTAAAACTAAATATCAATAATTGACATTATCATTTGCTTAAAATGGTTAATTGTGCTGCTTGCGGTAGATTCCTCTCGTCGACGGGGGCCGCTGTGTGTAGTGCCTGTCCTATGATGTACCATAAGGCGTGTGTTGCCTGCCCGGATAAGGCGCAAGTAAGCAAAAGCTGGATTTGCCCAAGCTGCAAGAAAGGTGTCCGTAAAGGCGACAATACTCTCACGCCGGTGAAGAGCGTCTGTGAGGACGTCGTAGTGGAGTCACCCTCCGCCGGGTCCGTTGATGCCCATCCTCGCAGTATTGAGGAAACAATGGCAGGGGCTACTTCGGGATCGGTGGTAGGAGCTGCGCTTCCAGGCGTTGACGACTTCCGCCGGGAGTTTTTGGAGGGCATGGCGGAGATGCGTATATTTAGAGCAGAGATGGCGAAGCTGCGAGAGTCTATAGACAGTATCTCAGTGCGACTGACTGGCGTTGAGCGTAGGTTAGACGTTCTTGAGCAGGGGCAGGAGGGAGCTCCGGCGGCTATAACAAACCTCGAGCGCACCGTTGCGGAGCTCAAGATGGAGCTAAATGACCGCGACCAGGAGGCACTTCTCTCTGATCTCGATATAAGTCATCTCCCCGAAGAGAAGGGCGAGAATACCCTGCACGTTGTGACTGTGTTGGCAGGGCGATTGGGTGTCACTCTCGAGGAGCGTGACATAGTTTTCGCGGAGCGCGTCGGAGCGGCGCCCGCGCCTGGCGACGCTGGCGCGCGCCCGCGTCGAGTCATGGTGCGCCTGGCGCGCCGCCGTCTGCGCGACGATCTGCTGCATGCCGCGCGCGTGCGCCGCACGCCCACCACGGACGGGGCCCGCGTGTACATCAACGAGCGGCTGACCCGCCCCAATCGACTGCTGTTCCACCGCGTGCGTGAGGAGTGCCGCAGGCTGCTATGGCGCTACGTTTGGACGAAGCGAGGTCGTGTTTATGCACGGCAAGGGGACGGAAAGCCGGCGTTTCCCTTTCGCTCGGAGATGGATCTTGAGCGGGTGTTCGGCCCGCGACCTACATCCTAACTATTGGCTCCTTGAACCGCGTATGAGACTAATACTAAGGCTAAGTGTATTTTATTCTCTCTGGTCTATAATCGTATTTATATATTATTTAAATGTGTTCTGTTTTGTTTTCGTACCATGTATGTTGCATATTATTAATTATAATTGTATTCTCGAATTTTATTGTCTGCTTATGAAATACATCAATGAATCATATTGTGTTGCGCTGTGTCCATCGTGTAGTTTTATAAGTAAAAATAAAATCTCCTAAATTTACCAAAATCGGTTTGTATAATGCAGGTTCCCTCGGTACAAATCACGACAATTTTATAGCTGCGGTGACGAATCATGACATAGATGTACTGGCAGTAAATGAGACTTGGCTCAAAGAGGGTGAGGAGGGGCGCGCGCCTACTCTGCCAGGTTACCGGCTGCGTCACATTCCACGGCCTCGTGGAGTGCGCTCTCGTGGTGGGGGGGTAGGCTTTTATATTAGGCGGAATGTCAGTGCTCGCGTGTGGCCTCACCCGGTGGACCCGCTGCACAAGGCAGTTGAACAGATGTGGCTCACGTTGACTCTTAACGGAAAAAAGCTTATAGTAGGTACAGCATATAGACCACCTTGGATGAACGCAGATTTATTTTTCGATGCGATTTCGGATTCCATTAGCTCTATTCCTAGTTATGACCATTTGATACTTTTAGGAGACTTTAATATCAACATACTTCACGGTCATGATGGCAACGTCGCCAAACTTAATACAGTGATAGCTTGTTTTAACTTATCGCAGATCATCACTGAGCCGACTCACTACACCGCTCACAGTGAGACCCTTATTGATATAGTTTGCACTGATCTTCCTGCCAGAAGCGTTACTCTTGATCGTGTGGGCACTGAGATTGGTCACTGCCTGTTGGTCTGTGAATTTAATGTCAAGCGTGAAAGATATTCTCCACAAATTATTACATTTAGGCCACTTAAAAATATTTGTGAGAGGGCATTTGAACGTGATGTTAAAAATATAGGATGGGATTGTGTAGCCAGGCTTAATAATGTAAATGAGATGGTTAGTGTCTTTAATTCATTTATTTTATCTATCTATGACCACCATGCACCTGAGAGGACCATCAGTATCAGGGACAGAACTCCGCCTTGGATTACAGACACAATCAAACGAATGATGAGGCTACGTGACAATGCCTTGGATAACTATCGAAGGAAAAGACCAAACAGCTCCATTTCTTATTATAAGACATTGAAATCATTAGTTAATAAGGCTCTGTTTCATGAGAAAACAGCATATTTTAATTATAATATAAATAATAAAATAAATGAGCCCAAATTATTATGGAAAAACTTGAAACAAACCATCTTGCCACAGAAATCAGAGGAACTGCCATCTTACATTAATGATCCTACAGCCATAAATGATCATTTCATGAACATACCAGGACCTTCAGCTGTTAGCATCTCAGTGCTGACTCATTTTGAGTACAATAGGTTCACAGAGGCAGTTTTCCAATTAAAAACTACTAGCCTCAATAATATTATTAAAATCATACGAAGTCTGAAATCTAATGCGGTCGGGTGTGATGCCATTAGTTTAGATATGCTTATAAGGACTTTCCCCTACACAATGGATGCCATCAAAGACATTGTCAATGCTTCGATCTCCACAAATACATACCCAGACATCTGGAAACAGGCTATAGTACTTCCATTACCTAAAATAAATAGCCCAACAGGTCTAAAGGATCTGAGGCCAATCAGTCTATTGCCCTGCATGTCGAAGATATTGGAAAAGGTGGTGTGTGAGCAATTGACAGCGTTCTTGGAGAGGAATGGTATCTTGCCCATGTATCAGTCAGGCTTCAGAAGGGGACGAGGAACAACAACAGCATTGCTTGACATCACTGACAATATTCTACATGCTCAAGACCAGGGTTTATGCACATTGCTGGTGTTGTTGGACTATTCCAGGGCCTTTGAGTCCTTAAATATTAACCTTCTGTTGTCCAAATTGAAATATTACGGGTTTGACTGGAAAGCATTACAATGGTTTCACAGCTACCTCAGCGATCGATACCAGAATGTCAAAATGAAACGAAATGATGGTTCCTCATTGGAGTCGGAAAGAGCTATGATTCACAGGGGTGTACCACAAGGATCCATATTAGGACCGATCCTCTTTATCATATACACCGCAGACATTACATCACAAATTGTTCATTGCAAATATCATGTGTATGCGGATGATACCCAGATATATATCTCCTTCAAACCTCAAGACATTGATCAAGCAATTAGTAAGATTAATGAGGATCTCTCCAGTATTGCTGCATGGTCAGATAAAAACTGCCTTTTGTTGAATTTGTCTAAAACAAAGTACATAATATTTGGTACAGGATGTCAGCTTGCTTCATTGAGCCCTTCTATTAATGTTAATTTCAACGGAGAACGTTTAGAAAGAGTTTGTGAGGTGCGTAACTTAGGTCTGGTTATGGATTGCAACTTGCGGTTTGATAAGCACACTCAGTGTTCGGTCAGTAATTGTTTTTATAAACTGAGAGTACTCTATAAAGTAAGGCGTTTCCTCAGTGAGGGGTTGCGGGTCCAGCTAGTGGAGTCTCTAGTGCTGTCCAGACTGAATTACATGGATGCTGTCTATGGTCCACGCATACTTGTGAAAACACAAAAGTTGATCCAGCGGCTCCAAAATGCTTGTGCACGGTTTTGCTTTGACATTCCACCGAGGGCTCATGTGTCTCCTTACTTAAACGGACATTCTATGCTCAAGATGAGACACCGTCGTAAACTGCATATTGCGTGCCTAATGTTTGGCATAATCAAGAGCAGTGAACCCAGTTATTTGTATGGTAAGTTGTCGTGGTTAACAAGCGGAAAGCCCTTGGGAGAGCGTAGGCTTCCTCTTCAGTTGGCTATAGCAAAACATAATACTGCTGCGTTTCGTGGTAGTTTTCGATATGCAGCCTCGAAATGTTGGAATAACATCCCGCCACCGATTAGGAACCTGCAACACATTCAAAGTTTTAGATCGAAGTTGAAATGTTTTTTATTATCTCATCAAAAAGCAGAAGAGGCCCAATTGCACGATACAAGTGCTTTATGATGTGTTTTGTTTTAGCAGTAATACAACTAGATTTTCAGCTTTTTATAAAAGTATATATTTACCTCTATGGTATGTCCCGCATAACCAATATTATTTAAGCATTTATTTTTCATCTAATCTGTTACATGAACTAGTGTTTCATTGTGAATTTTGCTTGTTTCATTTCTTAATTATTAATTGCCACTGTTTGTCACACACAACATACATTGTAATCTTAACCTGATTGTAATTGTTGTAGTTTGATTCACAGACTAGTTAGAGGTGTTTGATTATAGTATAGAGTATATGCCACAGACTAGTTAGAGTTACTACGTTATGTATATGCACCAATGACGTGTATAGAATTCCTACGTCATTGATATGCACCAAATGTGCACAGAAATTTGACAGAAATCCACAAATTACAATACTTTCTTTGTTTATCTTGTTTATGCATTACTTACTTATTAGCTTAGACAAAGAATCCTGTAGACTGGGCATCCGCGTACACCCTGTAAGGGATAGACTGAGAGTTGACATGACAGTGACAGAAGTGACTGACGTCAACAGAAGAGGCCAGGTTTTTAAAATATTACCCCATTAAATGTTTAAAATATTTTGATTTGCCTTATTTTGAAATGTTTGAAAAATGTGTGTACTCTCGAGTTCATCTCCTTTCTCTTGACTGGATGGATGACAATAGGATTTTTGAAGTGCGCCGTGCGTCGTGGAGGAGTGGTCTGTAAAGCTAGCTAGCACATTTAGGCAGTCCGAGTTCAAATCCCTGGTAGTAGCAATCTCTCTAGCATCTCTCATATTATGGTCCGGACAATATAGGCTACATTATAACCGACTTTAATAATAGAAGGAGTCGATTTTTCCTTGTAAATTATTGATTTTAGACGATTTCATTTCTTAAAAATTTTTACACAAATTCATGTTGTGGTTGCTAAGCAACGAGAAAATAATTAGATTAATATTTCCTCATTGCTTATAGCAACAACAACAAATGTTAAACACCATGGGCTAGGTAATGTTGCCTATCCCATGGTGTTTAACATTAGTTGTTTACGTAGTGAGATTTCAGTTTTTAAACTAAGTTTATTATTTTGATTATCCTCGTGGCGCCCACGAGTATAATCAAAGAAATAAACAATCATAAAAAGTTAATCAAATTTTTTAAAACCAAAAGATAGACGCCGAGACGCCATGGTATCCCGCCTAACACTCAATTCACAGTATTTATTGGTTCATAGCGTGGTAAAACGTAAATACAAAGTTTAATACGATTTTGGTGGTACTCCTTTTCATGGTATGTATTTACAGCTCGACCAGCAGTACGTCCTTGAATATCCGTGAATGTAAATAAATAACGACAACGATAATTCCAAGAATTTATTGGTTTTTATAGCGCGGTAAAACGTAAATGCCTAGTGTGATACGTTTTTGGCGATGTCCTTTTCATGGTATTTACAGATTGACCAGCAGTACGTTTTTGAATATCCATGAATATTATGTCCTAGAAATCTGAAACATTAAGATAACTTAAATCTTTGTATTTACCCGACAACAAGGACTGCTTCAAATTATATTACTGGTATCCCTAAACTGCAGTATAATCCAGAAAAATAAGAAATCTACAAAATGACGCTCCGACAGTCAAATTATATAGCAATTGACAACTACAACTAAACTACTAAATTTGGTCGGATTTCTATGACAATTATTGGACAATAACAATATTTTCGTAAGCAAATTTTCATGTTTTTTTTAGTTTTCTATCAAGCTTGAGCTCCTATATTATTCGATTTTAATCTAAACTTTATTGTATAATGCCAATAAAATACTAATTTAAAGTAGTTTTCGTACTTACGAGTAATAACTTATTTTCTCGCAATTTCGGTAGCTACGGCTTTTACAGCCGATTACACAACAATCCATTGTAACAATCACAAGCAGGATATAGTTTACAACACTTCTACGTTTTACACACTGATAACAACACTTTGTAAACACAAATATTTTGAATATTTACTATCACCAACAGTTTGTTGTTTCGTTTCTTTGACACCAAAATTTTGTGTCAAATAAGCGAAAAGTGAAACTCTGACAAGGACAAAAATTATAATGAGTACTCTTTCACTCTTATGGGTATCTGTATACACCTATCCTTCTTACACTTAGCTGTCAAAACTCATGCCAAGTCTACAGGATTCTTTGTCTAAGCTTATTAGGTTATTTTAATGTTGTTTTAAATTAAGTATTACGGCAAAGGGAGCCCCTCTCCTTTTATAGTGCCTAAGAATAAATGGCAAATGTATTGTGCACCCGCTGCCATTTTTAAATCTTATTTCATTGTTTTTTTTTTCTTTAATCTTATTTTTATATTTTTATTATTTGAGTAGGTACTTTTTGATGCATTTTTAATTATGTTGTGATCGGTTCCAGCGGAAGACCAGCGCTAGCCGCAAGGCTGGCATTATGCTGAGCTGGGACCATTTGAGGCAAATAATGTATTATGTATTTGTTTGATTTTAGTGTTGTTGTCTCAATAAACGTTTTTTCTTTCTTTCTTTCTTTCTTTCTTTCTTTTCCGGTTTCACGCCCAAGTGATTGATAGTATCTTGCTTGAGAAAGGAGAAAGGCCACTTTTATTGTGATGATGTGCTCCCTAAGCAGCGCGATGTAACCGAATTTATTGTTAATAGCACCTACATATATCAAAATAATTGATTGACATTAGATTGTATCACAAGGGATCAAAATAATATTTTTACGGCAAGTGCGCTATTTTAAATCCAGGGCGAAGCGAAGGATTTTAGACCTTATTTATTTACTACTAAGCGGCTGGTCGCTGGCTAGATAAAGAAAACCTAGCTCTTAAATATATATTTCTTGAAGTCATTTTAACGTAAATAGTGTTTCTTATTGTTTCGCTTTTACAAGTGCAAAAAAACTGTTTGGATGCTGCCGGTTTTTAGATTTAAGGAAAATATAGAGCGCATTACTTTTAACTGAAAATAACGTAATGGCAATATTTTCATTTTCATCCTGCTTGTAGAAATCGGTACAGTCAAAGAAGCTCCCAGTATTTCATTCAGCAAACAGAGCCCTTTAAACGGCTGCCCTGTACCAAGCCCCACCTACTTTTTACTACTTACCTACCGGCCAATAGAATATTAACGTAATATGACGCAGCCAATAAGGCGCAGCGTCTTCACTTCGCTTCCGCAGGTCGCGCTCTAGCGTGGCCGATGACATAATTAGTTCTTATTGGCTCAAAACAGTATTGGGACAGGGGGGCTACAAGTAGTACACCGGGAACTTTGCCTATTGTACAGTCAACAGCAAAAGTAGATGATCAAAATCAAAACTAAGTTGACTAAGTGAAAGCTTTGGATGATAGAAATTTAAATATCGTATTACCCAAATGACCACAAGATAAATGTACTTTTAGGAATTTCACAAATCTGTATTAATTTTGCTTCTGTACAACTAACGCAGCTCGAATGTTCTCGAGGATAGCCTACAATGGCCAGTCACATTGTGTATCGTGTTCTAACGCGAAGTACAATCAAGAGCAAAAGTAGATGATCAAAATCAAAACTAAGTTGACTAAGTGGAAGCTTTGGATAATAGAAATTTATATATTGTACTACCCAGATGAATACTTACACCCACAAGATGAATGTACTTTTAGGAATTTTACAAATCTGCATTAATTTTGTTCTAATGAATTTAGAAGTTTTGTTTTTGATCATCTACTTCTGCTGTTGACTGTACAACTAACGCAGCTCGAATGTTCTCGAGGATAGCGTACAATGGCCAGTCACATTGTGTCGTGTTCTAACGCGAAGGTTCGTGAAGATAGGCGCAAGTACGGCCCTACCATTAGAGAAAAGACATATTTTGTTCTCACTTATGTGGGAACCAAACGTTGCATATAGGGTTGCAAAAGCACTTACTTATCTCCTCCCAGCACGAAGTGGACTTGATCCCTCCGTCGGTCGTCGACGGGACTCTTGCGGACATCGTTGTACGAGCTTTTAATTTTCAATTCGTCCAAGGATAATTTCTTGTCTTCTTGTTTTCTATCGTCTATTCGCCTCTCACGTGCCTCTTGAGCTAATCTTTCTTCTAGTTGTAATCTGTAAAAAAAATGGTGACTGCATCATTGATAGGACGATTGGACTTACAAAAGGTAAGGTACACTTTGTTGTTTTCCCATTTATACTACACTCGACCCGCCCCGGCTTCGCACGGAATATCTCAACTTTTCTCTACTATAATATGCATGTATTATACATTTTAACCTTCATCTTGAAGCACTCTATTGCTGAAAACAGCATTGAAATCCGTTGCGTAATTTAAAAGTTCTAAGCGAACATACAGAAAAAGTGACTATATTTTCTACTATATATAGATATAGAAGACAAAAAGTCATCCCTAATTTTCATAGTAGTAAAGGTTTTTCACAGCTCTTTTTCTAATGATGCAGTCCTATTATTTTTATAATCAATAATATACAGTCCAAATATTTTCTTAATGTTTCGACAGTCCGACAGTCGGTAACGACTGATGCTGAATCTTTGTCATTTATAAAAAAACAGGTTGTTTATGACATGCTTTCTCATTCTCTCACTCTACTGTTGCAAATATGTATATCTCACCTTGCCTCTGCAAGTCTCAGGTCGAGAGGGTAGTGAGGAGCGTCTGCTTCGCTTCCCGACGAATCATCTCTCCATCCGAAATTCTCTGCCACTGTAAACATTATACTACCTTGTAATTTCATTGGAGTAAAACTTTTATATTTTTATATAGTATTCAATGAGAACGTTACTTAGTACTTTATTTATAATTGACAACTGATATTTTATTATCGATTTAAGTCTATTGTATATAAAACACGTATATCGTTCAGAAACTATTATTTGTTGTCGTAATGTCTTTTTAACAACAAATTATAGTTTCTTACTGGTTATTATATATGTATATTGTGCGAACAGTTGTGTATAAAAATGACTGTATCCGTCATTTTCTTTAATACCTGATTTAAATTAACCATATTTTAAGAATAATTTAAGTGGAAGTTTTGTTATTTAGTTTTAAAGACATTTGAAATGAAAACACCTAATATGATTTAATAATAATCAAGTGCTAAAAGTAAACTGCAAATAGTAAATACGTTTTTTAAATATAGGTACATCTACCTATTAACGACTGCGTTAAAATGATTGTAACTTATTTTATGTTACATTTTAGCAATATGTTCCAAATACCCTAGTAAAAGCATGTATGAAATAATCATATAATCATTGGTTGTAGTCCTTAACTACGAACTATATTTTTTATACTATAAAGAAGCAATCATACTATTTGTTAGGGGTTACCACAAAAAGCGTTTAAATTCTATAGTATCTTACCTGTTCAGATGTCGAGCAAAAGTGTTGCCATTATTAAACACTGAAAGCAAAACTAGTAAATAAACTTGCAACACCGAAAGGAGTGGGGTGAGGGCAAAATAAAACAAATCACAATCGTCAAAAGCTTTCAAACGTGCATAAAAATTAAGTTATAAATGATTCTATGTTCACGATAATTTAAAATAAATCAAAATCCAAAAAGGCTCAAACTAAAAAACAACTAAACGACGAGCAAGTTACTAAAACTAAAATGAATTTTTCAGTTTTGCTAATCTGTTTAAATATATGCTTAGGTTTAAAAAAATATAAAAATTCATTTCAACCGTTTCTGGAAATTAAAATATAATGCATATTTTTAAACAATTTTCCTTGTTTTACTTAATTGTAGCGGTAGATTAATTTAGTATTTTTAGTGTCTTCTGTGTGCATAATACTAGAAATCCTCAGAAGAAACATTTCATTATCATTTGAGAAATACTTCTATTAAAATTCAATATACAATGTTTTATTGTTATTATGTAGTCCATTTCTGTATTGTCGTGAAAAAGCCAAAATATCTAGTAGACTTTTAGTACTTAGTAATATAATTTCAATAAAGCTCTCGCCATCTCGAAAACATAAATAACCTGATATTAAATTGTGTGAAAACGAGATTTGTACCACGTACCTCGGTTTTGTTATTATTCCGATATTGATATTGAGTTGCAGAACCCTCAGGTCATCTCGACAGAACGCTACTATACATGATGAATTTTTCAAGTGGGCCAAATCCTAAACTATAAGGAATATCGAAAAATGCTCAAAGGAGTCACGAGCCCGACTTTGATGAAAATAAAAACAGGTTCGAATGAATAATGAGAGTGTGAACAGTGGTACTAGCGCCGAGCGTAGTAAAATACTTAGAAAGAGGGTAGACAGATTTGTCTGCCAATAAAATATTAAATCGACCCGCTAGACTTTAGTTCATCCGTGACCATGGCCGCTGCGCAACTGCGCAGAAATTTCAGAATAATAACAAAACCGAGGTACGTGGTAACAAATCCCATTTTCAGACAATTTAATGTTAGTGATCACGTACGTTTAAAACAATACATAAATAATCAGATTTTCAAAGCTAAACTTTACCCAAGCGAAATCCCAATACATTTTTTTATCTGGTATTTTACTAAGGAGATTACATGCACAAGGATAAAAGCCCACACCGATAAAAAATATATACAAAATTTCAAGTGTGCCACAACATTATTATTCCATACATGCTTTTTGAGACGAGATATTTTTCTCATAATTTGCCATTTGAAATTTTTGTGTTGACGACTTTTGCTCATTTGCGACTGTATTTACCTGCTGAAAATATCACGTTGAGACAGAGTTCAAGAGACATTTGCTTACCCAAGTAACATTTTATTCGGGCCTAGGTTGTAAAAAATGCCTTTAGGTTTTACAAGCGTCGTAAAAAGGTTAACGCTTTGCTATATTGTCACATTGAGTACTTGAGAATGATTAATAAGTCCTAAAACTTATTGTTTATTATTACAACCTTGAAACCGCTTACAGGAGTTTAAATTAACGTTATTTTGACTTGTGCTTAAAGAGCATATAGTCCTAGGATCTAATAGTTGTCGTAGACTCCTGATTTAGTTTTGGAAAGGCTAGCAATATGCTAAAGTGAGATCTAAAAGTTAAATTTTTAACTTTCGTAGAACCATAACGTTATAGAATATTGAAATGAGTAATTAGTATTTTCTAAAACCTACGTAAAACCTTCATGCTATATTAGAGTCATCTTGGCAAACTAATTAGGACTGTGTGGTGAAAACCCAAACCAATAAGTTGTATTTATGACCGTATGGCATTATTAAAGTCCTACAAGAAAATTTTAAAGCTTTAGAGGCATCCTCAAGTGTCAGTTGTCTCCGCGACTTCATAGTATCACAACAGTCTTGCATGATGAACCGAAACAGGGTGTTAAAAAAACGGAGTGGAAATTTTAAACGTAAAGTTCGCATTTTTTTTACGTATCTATACTGTTCAAAATAGTTTTTATTCGCCTTGCAACACTATGGCTAGTTAGTTAAAAAAAAAAAAAAAGACTTGTAGTTCTCTCGATTTCGCTCGATCGGAACTTGAGGTGATATCGTGTCGTGTCGTTATAATTTTGTCATAATTTGAAAATTAGCATTAACTATCTCGTCGCGCTTGTGGAGGACAATTGTAGTGAGTGCTCTCGGAATTACTGGGTAATAGCAGCGAAGTGGTGTCGATATTTGGTAACTCATACTTGAGGTAAGTCGACGAACTGAGGGTTGAGGAGCCTTTTGGAGGCATCACATAGCTGTTTTTCTTCACCAGCGGGTCAGCACAGAAGGTGAGCATTGTGTTACAATTGATTTTCTTCAAGCGCAAAGTCGTTTCGTCATAAACTCACTTTATTATTATTTTCATAGACATTTCATTACAACATTAAAATACAGTCCGCTTAAAACCCTTAACATTTATGGTACTTCGGCCAGATCGTTTTGTAAGGCGATCTATTGGATCTTTTCGGTAAATTTCGACGTTATTTTTCGGTAAATTTCGTGTATTTACATATTTTTTCTCGTCACCCACGATCATTTTATAATAGTGTGTGGGTAACCTTGAATTTTATTTGAACACCGTACTACCGTTACGCCAGTGACTTTGGTTTTCTTATTTGGTAGAAATAAATAGTAGTTTAGTAGATTGTGGTAGTTTGGTAATTAATGTGGTAGAATAATACGTTCCGTTTCAGTAAACGTCAACGTCAAATAAACGTCACATCTGTCAGTGTCGTAAATAACCTTGCTTTGTATCATTTCTTATTTCGTTGTTTTGTTTATAACATAATAATATGTCGAAAAAGAAAGAAGAAACTTGTGATAAAAATAGAATCGCGCGTGACTATGCGTTTGCTCGCATAGAAATGATGCAGAGTTCGGATTTACTGGGTTATTGTATGCAGGATGTGAATGAAATTGTTGACGATTTTCACAAGGCTCAAATAGAGTTATTATCAACGCTTTCTCCCCATGACCGCCAAGCTGAGCTATCTACAACAGTGAAATTTGAGGATCAAGTTCGTAGTATTAAGAGTCGTTTGTTAGATCAAAGTAATGATCAAAAATCTGCCATGAACCGTAGTAGTACAAGTGTCAAGCTCCCAAAAATAAATATTAAACCTTTTGATGGGAAAATTGAAAATTGGGTGTCCTTTATCCAACTTTTTGATTCATTGATTCATAGTAGGGACATTCCGGGTGTTGAAAAACTTCATTACTTGATAACTAATGTGCAGGGCAAGGCCTATGATTTAATAAAAAATTATCCTATTTCCGAGGCAAATTATTTGTTGGCGTATAAAACCCTAAAAGATTATTTTGATAAGAAAAGGGTGATTGCTTCTACGTTCTATGAAAAGTTATTGAAGTGTGAATCAATGAGTTCAAGGAGTGGATCAGAATTAAATAGAATATTTTTCACTTTTAAAGAAAATTTGGAAATTCTTTCAAAGTATGGTTTACCTGACAAAAATTTTATGCTGTTCCATCTGTTGTGGTCCAAACTAGATACAGCAACTAAGGAAGCTTTTGAGTTACAGTTATCGTCCAGTGTTGATATTCCCAAGTATGACGACTTGAGTAGTTTTGTTGAAAAAAGAAGTCGTGCTTTGGAGAATTCAAGCCAAGTCAAAACAACTCACAAACAACCAGTTAAAAATAAATCTTCTTTTATTGTGCCATCTGTGAATTGCTGTACAGTATGCTCATTGACCGGTCATAGTGTGGATAAGTGCCCTACTTTTTTGAAACTTAGTCCTCTCGAGCGTTTTGATAAAGTTAAAGAAAAGAGACTTTGTATTGTTTGTTTTAATTCTTCTCACACTATGAAGAATTGTAGATCAAATATTTCTTGTAGTTTATGTAAAAATAAACATAACACATTGCTTCATTTCGGTAAAACAGATAATAAACAGACATGCAATACAGAGCATTCTACAGAGCAGTTGCTTTCTCCAACATCTTTAACTGTTCCGGGTTGTGATTCACAGGTTTTATTTTCGACTGCTATTGTATTGGTTAAAAACAAATTTAATAGACTGGTTCCCATTCGTATATTGTTGGACAGTGCTAGTGCCTGCAATTTTATAACTTTGACTTGTGCAAGACGACTGGGGCTTTCGATCAAGGACAATGGACCAAGGGTTAATGGTATCGGTCAGGTGTCAGCCGACACTCTCGGTTCTGTCGTTTGTGAGATAGTGCCATCTAGTGGTGATTTATCTTTAAATTTTTCGTTAGAAGCTTTAGTTTTGTCGCAGATTTGCTCTGATATGCCATCTGGGCAAATAGACGTCTCCTCATGGAGACATATTAATGATTTAGATCTCGCTGACCCATCCTATTACAAACCTGGGCCAATCGATATGTTGGTCAATGTCAATTTTCTCGCTTCGGCGCTTGAACCTGGTCTCGTCAAGGGTGAGGCAGGTCAGCCTATTGCTATTCGCACTATTTTTGGCTGGATAGTTATGGGTGAATGCGCAACTGACATTGGCAATTCTCGTTCTCGTTTTCGTTTCGGTTCCAATGTTGTAACCACGGACTGCCTTCTTGTGTCGAGTTTGTCTTTAGACAACAGTATTAAGCGGTTCTGGGAAGTGGAAAGTGTAGATCCTCCAAAACATGTTGTACTTTCGAATTCGGAATTGTCGTGTGAAAACCACATGGAAGCTTCACATTATCGTAATCCTGAAGGTAGAATGGTAGTACCATTAACTTTGGTAGGTCCACAGAAGCCTCGGTTTTCACAGTCTCGTGAGATTGCCCTCAAGCGTCTCAACACTTTGGAGAGGAAATTTAAAATTAATTCTCAATTTCATAGTGCGTATGTCCAATTTATGGATGAATATTTGAAATGCGGTCATATGGAAGAAGTCGATCCTCCTTTGTCGTCGAGTGGATGCTTCTACTATATCCCACATTTTGGGATTTTACGCCCTGATTCTGTCACTACCCCTTTGCGTACTGTGTTTGACGCCAGTGCCAAGGATGCAGGTGGAGTTTCTTTAAATGATTCGTTGCTGCCAGGCCCTAAACTACAGACAAATATATTCGAAATCTTGGTTAGGTTTCGCTGGCATGCCATTGTGTTTACGGGTGACATTAAACAAATGTATCGTCAGTTTCTCGTTGACTTACAAGACTGCGATTATCAACGCATCTTGTGGCGATCATCGTTTGATGAACCTGTAAAGGACTTCCGCTTACTCACGGTTACGTATGGTGTCTCCTGTGCTCCCTATCAGGCGCTTTGGTGCATTTCGAAATTGGCCAAAGAATTTTCATCTCGTGCTCCTCATGGTGCTGCAGTCTTAGCTAGAGATACATATGTCGATGATGTAGTTTCAGGGGCAGATTCTGTAGAGAATGCATTATTAATACGCAAGGAATTGTTAGATATTTTGTCGTCGGCTCGTCTCCATTTGCGAAAATGGACATCTAGTAGCTCAGAGTTCCTTGGAAGTATATCGGACTCCGACTTATATTCGGAACAGCTTCGATGTTTTGAAGACTTTAACGATCTTTCTTTAAAAATCTTGGGCCTGTCGTGGCTTCCTAAACAGGATAAGTTCTTTTTCAAAGCATCCTCAAATGATTATCGTTGTACCAAGCGGTCGATTCTTTCGGATATAGCAAGGATTTTTGATCCGTTGGGTTTGTTATCACCTGTCGTCTTTTTCGCTAAATATTTAATACAGCGTTTGTGGTTGTCGGGCGTAGATTGGGACAGTGAGGTTCCTTCTTTTATTGCTCAGGAGTGGCATATGTTCAAGTTTCAACTACCTTCCTTGAGTTCACTGTCTATTCCTCGCAGAATGATTGAATCCTTCGAGTCGTTGCAGCTTCATGGATTCTGTGACGCCTCAGAGAAGGGTTACTGTGCCGTTATTTATTTTCGGGTAGTCCAGCATGACGGTACTGTTTTCGTGCGCCTTTGTTGCGCTAAATCAAAGGTGGCTCCTTTACGGCGATGTTCAATACCACGATTGGAATTGCTAGCTGCTGTCTTGTTAGCCGATTTACTTATTTCGTTTACTGAAGCCTTGAAAGAGTTGTACACAATAGATAATATCTTTGCCTGGTCAGACTCTACCGTAGCCCTGACATGGATTCGCTCATGTCCATCGAAGTGGAAAACTTTCGTGGCCAATAGGGTTGCTCATATTCAGGAAAAAATCCCTCCGCAACACTGGCATCATGTGTCGGGTGTCGACAATCCTGCTGACTGTGGCTCTCGTGGGCTACTACCTAATG
Source organism: Elophila nymphaeata (assembly GCA_955850985.1). Lineage (NCBI taxonomy): Eukaryota > Metazoa > Arthropoda > Insecta > Lepidoptera > Crambidae > Elophila > Elophila nymphaeata. The sequence continues at coordinate 8,347,241 of OY039086.1, read as the reverse complement.
ACCTAATCCAACATGTCTTATGGTGGACGGGGCCTCACTGGTTGCCCAACCTTATGGAGACATGGCCACATTCAGAGATACGATTTGATAATATTGCATCAGATGAGCAAAAGATTTACAGTCTTTTTACTGCTTCAAACTTGTCGTTCGTCAATGAGATTTTAAACAAATACTCTTCTTTGAAACGCATTTTGAACGTTTTGGCATATTGTTTTCGTTTGGTTCATAACTTAAGAAAATCTTCGTCGAAAAATGTGAATCCTACTTTAACCAATGAGGAAATTAGAAAGGTTTTACATTTTCTTGTCAAACATGTTCAAGAATGCGCCTTCGCTTCTGAAATTCGTTGTTTATCGAAAGACAATTCACCACGTTTGCTCCCCAAACCCCTCAGGAAACTGTCGCTTTTTCTTGATGAGCATGGTTTATTGAGGGTGGGCGGTCGTCTTTCGAAAGGTGAATTGTCATACGATGTTAAACATCCATTGTTGTTACCTCGAGATCATAGGTTGACTGCGTTGATTATCGAAGATTATCATCAACGCTTTGCACATCCTGGTCCACAAACTTTGCAAAATTTATTAGCACAAGAGTTCTGGATATTGTCGTCGAAAAGAGCTGTTTCGTCTGTGATTTCGTCTTGCATGAAATGCTTTCGTGCCCATCCGAAGGTTGCTTCACCTCCTCTTATGGGTAACCTACCAGCTTTTCGAATAAACCAGATCAAACCTTTTTCGTCTTGTGCTGTTGACTATGCTGGTCCTTTCGATACGAGCATGGGTCGAGGTCGAGGTTTACGAACCTTCAAATCATATATTTGTGTTTTCGTGTGTACTGCTACAAAAGCCGTACATTTTGAACTTGTTTCAGAATTGACTTCTGAAGCGTATATCGCTGCGCTTAGGCGATTTATCGCACGTCGGGGTCGCTGTTCGAGATTAGTATCCGATCAGGGTCGGAATTTCGTTGGTGCTCGTAACTTATTATATAATTTGATGGCTGATGCTTCTCGTTCTGAGCAAATTGAATTCGTATTCAATCCGCCTGGAAGTCCACATTTTTCTGGCTTAGCAGAAGCCAACGTGAAGTCGGTGAAGACTCATTTGTCGCGTGTGATAGGCTCCCAGCGGTTGACGTTCGAAGAATTCTACACAGTGTTAACCCAGATAGAGGCCATGTTAAATTCGAGACCTTTATCACCCATGAGTTCGGATCCTAATGATTTTTCGGTACTAACCCCAGGCCATTTTTTGACTATGGAACCTCTTAGTATTCTACCAGAGAATAATCTAGAAAATGTAAAGATCGGAGTAATGCAGAGGTGGAGTCTTTTACAAAAGATTCACCAAGATTTTTGGCGTAAGTGGAATGTAGAGTACTTACACACACTACAGCAGCGTCACAAATGGTTTACTAACCAGAAGGAAATTTCTTTAGGCACGCTTGTCTTGATTGTTAATGAACAAAGTAGTCCTATGAAATGGAAAATTGGTCGTGTGACTCAACTACACCCCGGCACGGACGGAGTTTGTAGAGTAGTGACTGTACGTACTGATGGTGGTGAATACAGGAGGCCAGTTGTTAAACTGTGCCCTCTACCTATGGCAAATTAGCTGCAGTTAAGTTGTAAGTTAGCAGTAGCTTATATTAGTATAGTTGTTAGTTTATAAGAAAACCAAAGTCAGAGGAGCCAGTGTTATGGTTTTAGAGTAATTTTAGTTTGTTTAAATATCGTTTTTTTTCTAAAATACGTTGTATTTTGGTGGGCGGAAATGTTCAAAATAGTTTTTATTCGCCTTGCAACACTATGGCTAGTTAGTTTAAAAAAAAAAAAAAGACTTGTAGTTCTCTCGATTTCGCTCGATCGGAACTTGAGGTGATATCGTGTCGTGTCGTTATAATTTTGTCATAATTTGAAAATTAGCATTAACTATCTCGTCGCGCTTGTGGAGGACAATTGTAGTGAGTGCTCTCGGAATTACTGGGTAATAGCAGCGAAGTGGTGTCGATATTTGGTAACTCATACTTGAGGTAAGTCGACGAACTGAGGGTTGAGGAGCCTTTTGGAGGCATCACATAGCTGTTTTTCTTCACCAGCGGGTCAGCACAGAAGGTGAGCATTGTGTTACAATTGATTTTCTTCAAGCGCAAAGTCGTTTCGTCATAAACTCACTTTATTATTATTTTCATAGACATTTCATTACAACATTAAAATACAGTCCGCTTAAAACCCTTAACATATACTAATAATAAATCTGAAGAGTTTGTTTGTTTGGTTGATACCTAAGATCTCAGCAACTACTGACTCAAATCGAAAAATTATTTTTGCGTTGGATAGTCCATTTATCGAGGAATGCTATAGGCTATATAACATCACGGTACGTCCAATAGGAGCTGAGCATCAATGAAGAATGTTGCAAAAACGGGAGAAAAAGATTTCTTTTCAAAGTTTTCACTGCGTGCGCTGCGTAAACGGTTAAAGTTACGGAAAAGTCATGTATCACGGAATTGTTCTTCATTAAAATTTCTAAAGAAAAGTCCGTGTATAAGCATATGGCTATCTTTTAAGGTTGGCTCACTATAACCTTTCTTTTTGGTAATCAAATTTGTTTTAAAATAATGCATTATCTACGATGGTGTTTTTGTATGCATGATATTATTACGTATCAAAATAAATACATTATTTATCACAAGTACTTAATTTTGAACAAAATTGTTTATGACTTCATTTGATTTCAATGAATATCTTAAGAGATATCATAGTTTGAAATAAACGGAAAATAATAAATTTTGATTTGCAGAGCTTTCGTTACATGCGCTGCGTAAACGGTTAAAGTAACGTAAAAATCATGTATGACGGAATTATTCTCCTTTAAAAGTTCTACAAAAAAGTTCCAGACAGTTATCTATCTCTTAAGGTTGACTCGCTATAACCTATTTTTGTTAATAAATTTTGTTCTAAAATAATGCATTAGATGCGAAGGTATTTTTGTAAACATAATATTATTCCTTATCAAAATTATAATTTATTCATCACAAGTATATAATTTAGTACAAAATTGTTCTTTACGTCATTAGATTTCAATGAATATCTTCAGAGATATCATAGTTTTAACATAACGCCGCAGCTACATAATGATCAAGTACTACGCACGCATCTATACTGAGTTGTTTTTTTGTTTGGTTGAACGCGCTTATCTATCTTAGGAACTACTGATCCCGTCAGATTCGGACGCCTTAGAGACTAATAGGTTCAGAGACTCCTCCGAGGGAGATGCTCACCGGTCAGGAATCCAATCTAGAGTGATTCGACCTTAAAGCTTGAGGACCCACCGAGGTCCTCTCCTTTACTAAAAGCCATGGTGACTCAAAGAAGGTCATCAGAGACATCCTACAAAAATAGTAAAAAAGTGCCATAGATTTTATCAAACCTGTCCGAAAATTATTTGAATTTTAAATTAAATATTTTGTTAATATTTCAAGTTTCTACCTGTTATCGTTATTAAGACCGAGAAATACGTTTGTTGTTGAGCCCCCTTAAATATAATTTAATTTTAATTTAATTATTTCTTTTTAAAGTGAATAATATAACTAAATATTCTGTGAATATTTCAAGCGTCTATCTATTGCCGTTATGAAAATCGACCAAAAAAAGTCACGTTTATTTTATGGGAGCCCCTGCAATATTTTTTTATTCTATTTATTAGTATCTGTTGTTATAGCGGCACCAGAACTACATCATCTGAGAAAATTTCAACTATCTAACTACCATGGTTCATGAGATACAGCCTGGTTACAGATGGACAGACGGATGGACGGACAGCGGAGTCTTAGTAATAGGATCCCGTTTAACCCTTTGGGTACAGAATTCTAAAAAGGGGAACTACTGATTCAAATTGAAAAATTATTTGATTGTCTATTTATCGAGGAACACTATAGGCCAGGGCATTTATCGAGGAACACTATAGGCCAGGGCTTCCCAAAGTTATTTTCATAGTGTCGCCCTTAGGAATTCCTATTTTTACGAGTTCTCCCCCCCGTTATAGTAACAGCCAAGTTAAGTACCTACAAAAACAAAAACATAGCTTTTTGGAATTATTTAGGCGTTAACGAATGCGCAAATATTTTAAAATTAGAAAGTAGACTGAAAAAATGTTACCATAAAAAGGAGATGAGCATCAATGAAAAATGATGGAAAAACGGGAAATATTTGTATATACCTACCCTTAAGTTTATAACTGCTGAAATTGCCCAGGAAAAACAGCTCATCTTGACATTGGGTTTTAATTTTACAACTAGCCTTAACTATTTTACAGATCACTGATACCGTTGAAGATTCACGACCTCCCAAAACCCCTTCTGTTTTAACCAAAGATGACACGACGTCATTAGAAACTTCTGAGGAATCACAGGTTGTCAAAATAATGCTCACATTTCCAAACATGTTTTTGGAATAATGGAAGAAATTTTTTTGGAGCTGTTGTGGCAACTCGGATGTTCAAGTGGCTATATAATAAGTAGATGAGTTAGTTAAAGATAAATTATGAAAGTCCTGGTAGCGGCAAATGTTTGTCTGAAGAACACGAACATTTGTTGACGAGTCAAGGTTGTTTATAATTTATTTCAGCTTATTTATAAAAGTATCTAAAAATTATTATGTATGTGTGAGGTAAGTATAATGTATATGACACTTTCTGGTCAGGTGTGTGTGGAATAAATATATTATTATTGTTTTAAACTTAATTAAAAAATAAGAAATAGGAACTAACTTGGACTAATAAGAGCCGCCTGTAGATATTAAGCACTCTGGTCGAACCATCGAGTTGTGTCGAACGCACGTCCAATCAAACAATCAAAACTTAGAAGTAACTATTTGTGCTAATAGGTTGTTTTCGCAACTGACAAGTCTTGAATTACTCCTGGCGATAACCTTTAAGTTGCGGAAACAACTTTTTAGTTTTAAATACCTCCGCGAGAAGACCTTTAGCTCTTATTTAGGTAAAAATTAGGAGCTTTTAGCTGAGACAGTCCTGAAAAGGTTAATTTTAATGTTTTCTGGTAATTTCCTAACGACCGCCATATTTTTTAACAGAAATTTAAAAAAAAAGAAATAAAAAACAATATTTCAACTAAATGAAGCAAAATTAAATAACGTGTTCTATACGATTTAAAATAAATGATTTTTCTATGATTTATTTTTTTAATAATAATGCGATTTACCACCAACCCCCTAATATTATAATTTTCAATTTACTAAAATATCTTCTAAATTTTGAAGCTACGAAAGGCCCGTTTATTATATAGCAAAATTATCCTTAAGTTTCACGACAAAGTGCCAATCGCACTATTTTTTTCATTTCGTGAATTAAGCAACCTGCTTATATTTTTCATGAATACGGCACATAGTTATCCAGCCATTTTGAATCTTGGTATAGTGACAGGCAATGGCGCCATTATATTTAAAGTCCATGATTGGTATTTCTGTGTAAATAAATCTTACACAGAAACATTTTATAACCCAAGAGTCCTGGAAAAGCATTCAATCACGTCTATCAAAAAGGTTTTAAGTTGTCATAGAGTTACATCCAAGACTATTTTAGACCTTAGAAGCTGTCTTGCAGGGTTATATTAACGTTAATATAAAGTGGTGAAAGTTATATTTGGGTTCTATGTAAGTAGTTCGAAAGGTTCTGACTTTGAGCAATAGGTTTTTCTGTAGCTCTCAAAAAGGTTCTAAAACGTGGGCCCTTTTTGCACACAGGAGGTTATTATAAGGTTAACATAGCGCTTTTCGGCCTATTAAGACTTACCATCCGATTTCCATACAAAGGTTCTAGAACCTTTTCAAATCCTTTCTAAAACCTAAAATGTTACTTGGGTAGAACTAATCTCTGAACTCTATTTGTAAAGTTAACCAATTTTACTACTTTTTGTTTCAATGTCATTCTATTATTGTTCTTCATATGAGCTGATTACAGCCGTGTCCTTTTAAAACTTAAAAAATATTCAGCACAATGCCCCCCTCTAAAGCTTTTTCTTGCACGGTTCTTTTTTCTACATACGCTGTAGGACATAAAAGCACGCTTGTACGTAAACACATACGTACGTAAGCACAGACGTACGTACACGTTTTTACGTACGTTTAGGCTAGTCACTGCACCTGAATTTGCCAGAATAATCGTTCCTACAATCAATTTTATTTTCAGCTTGCGTGGTGCCATTACTTAGCGCATCACTGCCTAGATATAGATAGTAATTCATTGATGGTCAATAAACGCCGGCGAACAATACGGAATTGGCCCGCTGCGTTACATTGTACTCGGCAGCTTACGAGCATATAGAGGGGCCATATTAGGCTGGATATCGCAATCGCCTATATACATGTAGCTGAAAAATCATTCACTAAAATACAAAAACTTGGCGGGTAGGAATAGCCAAAATGGAACTCCTCAGAAGATGATAATTTAATAATTATCAATGTCAAACGTCTGCTATGTAAGTGGTTCTCTTTTATTCCAAAATTTAATGAAATTTGAGATACAATGCAAGTGTTTTCTCAAAATTTAAGAGCTTGCAGGGAATTAATATAAACTAATAAAACAATCAGATTGCAAAAAGAAATTCCCATAGAAAATAGCACATTATGAAATTTGGAATAAAAGAGAAGTCCATACTGATTTGTGTTCTATAATTTAATGCAGAATATAATATACAACACATAAATTCATTGAAAAAACTGCTCTTATAATAGGGGAATAAAGCCCTATATTAAAGTGTCACTGAATATACAAATCCATACAAATATCATAATTTAAAGGAAAGCCTTTGACGTGAAGTCTGAAAGCCTCCTGTCGATTGTGATATAAAATTAATTGTCATAAACATTTATTCAAATTAAAAAGAAACAGATACATATAGAAACATTCTTAAATTCTAAAGTAATAAATAGTATTAAGACTTAATTAGTAGCATCGAGTTAAGATTTAATTACAAGTACAAGTTTTTGAGGAACTTTAAAAATGTAAAAAAACTTTGTCAGCATTAATTAAATATTCAAAATGGAGTTGCATTGGAAGGTTATCACTATAAATGGGCTAAAAACAACAGCGGGCATAACAGGACAACATAAAAAAAGGTACCTACCCTCCAACAGTTTTAACACAATAGTTATTTGTTCAACAAATGAGCCAAGTTACTTTTTGATGCGAGTGCCGACTTTTAATCAAGAACCAGCGAAGTAGTCTAGGATTCATAAATAGACTACTCAGTTCAGTGAGTGATTTAAATGGGCCTGCCACACTATGCTCCTCACGCTGCTCCTCGCGCTGCCACGATGTTACCCTATCTGCCCACACACTGCTCTACTCGCGCAATTAATCGCGTCGCTCCTCACTTGTCATTTGCCTTTGGCTACAATGGACGAAGAAATTGTGGCAGCGTGTGCACTATGCATTTTTAGAATAGCTAATTATATCAATGTCATACAAAGAAATATATATCGTCGTCGTCATCCTCGCCAACGACGATGGTGAATGACATCTATTCATCGCAAAATAACGTTGTAAGTACAAGTAATAATGTTGTGTGAGCGCTCGATGCAGACTGCGAACGCGCGATAGTGTGGCCAGACACTCGCGCTCGTATTGCCGGTCCTTTGACTTGCGCACCAAAAACCGACAAAATAGGGAGCGATGGGCAGGACGAGGAGCATGACGTGCGGCATGACGAGTAACGTGGCCACACTACATCTCTGCCTCCTTTCCTCGCTACTTCCCACGCCACTCGTCGAGTGTGTGGCAGGCCCAAAAGGTACGAGAAAAAGAAATTTGCTCTCGTGTGAAACATACAACTTTTCACCTCACCAGCGAGCAAACTCTTGTAGGTGAAACAAGACAATGTTTATTACGCTAAAAATATTACTACAAATCAAAAATAAAATTACTACAATTATTTAAATCCAACGCTAGTCTTGTTTGGAGCCCGCAGCGAAAAGCGTGTTTGCATCGTGATTTTACGAAGCAAAAGAGTACCTTTGGTGCTGCAGAGGTGAAAAGGTTATTAGAAGGATGTATTTTTACGTCACGAACACCAGTGAGATGCCTGTTTGTGTAGTATACATGCATATTATCTCTATGGTCCGCTTTAACCCTTATGTGAGTGACGAGGTACCCGGGTACCTTTTGCAATTTCAATCATGAATAGTATATTTGATAGAAATGCTATGCGGCTCTGAGTTTCTGAGAGCTCCTATCTATTGCTAAAATAACTGTTTTCATTTATATACATTTCTTAAACTTAATAAATTTATTAATATTTGACAAACTATTTTTACACACGTACTTGGGTGACAAGGTACCTGGGTACCTCTATGTATTAATACATACAGACATACATACAATAACGCTCATAAGCCTAACAGGGTTCAAGCAGAACCTCATGTAATATTTGGTTACATATAAACCCACATCTGGCAGTATGGGTCATGTAGTTCCCCAAAAATAGTGACAGGTTACCAGCCTGTCGCCTTTTTTGTATTTTACATACATATATACATAAAATGGCGCTCATAATCCCCAAGAGGTTGGAGTAGATCTTTAGGTAACATTTAGTTACACATAAACTCACATCTGGCAGTATGGGCCACACAGTACCTCCAAAAGTGACAGGTTGCTAGCCTATGGCTTTTGTATCATTTAGAAAATTATAATCAGATAATACAATGCTTTTCATATATGGGATTGTCAAGTAAACAAAATAATATTATTTATTATAATATTGAATTGACACCAGAAGTAAACATAGACTTCAATTTCATTTTGTGAATATTGTGCATATAAATTTAAATATTGACTGTTCATCACAAATTTGCCTGAGACATCTAACACAACTTTTTTTTATTTTTTACATACATCATATAATCTCGCTTATAATCCTATAATGAGTTGAGCAGGGCTTTGGGTAACATTTGGCTATACATAAAGCCACATCTGGCAGTATGGGCCATACAGTACCCCCCAAAATAGTAACAGTTTTGCCAGCCTGTCCCCTATACAAACAGGCGTATCAAATCAAAAAGCAACTAAACTTTCAGTAAACCAACAAATAAAAGTCAACAACCAGGACAGATTTTACAATCAAAAATACTGAGAAGTTTGGATATTATTTGTAAGTGTAGGCACTGAACTAACTATTTCATTAATACAAAATATTCATGTAATACATTTATTTTTATTAATTTTTCAATGCTTAAAATAAAACACACTTTTCAGTCAAGTGTCTCAATATGAAAGCTAATATTATTTAAAGACGATATACTTAAAAATAATTCCTTAAATATATATCTGTATTATTTTCTATGTAGGTACCCGGGTACCTTGTCACTCCAAATGCGTTGTTTTGTTTGTCACTCACATAAGGGTTAATGTAGAGTGTAACATCTGTCCTGGATGTTGTCTTTTGCTGTTGGCTCACTGAAAGTTTAGTTGGTTTTGGTTTCATACCCCCTTTTGTGTAGGCGCCATGTCACTATTTTAAATAAATAAATAATAATAATAATATATTTCTACGCTCACACCAATTATCTAGCCCAAATTAAGTATCTTTAAGAACTTGTGTTATGGATACTAGATAAATAATCTAGATATTTTTATAAGTAAACTTAAATAAATATATAAACAACCATGACTCGTGAACAAATGATCGTGTTCATCACACTAAAATTTGCCACTACCAGGACTCGAACCCGAATTTTGGAGTACTGTATGGTCCATACTGCCAGATGAGGCTTGATACGTAACCAAATGTTACCGAAATCTCTGCTCAATCCATTTTGGGATTATGAGCGTGATTATATGTATGCTTCAGTGCCAACAACGAGCGCTCCCACACTGAAGTTCACAGAGATAATGTACAGTCAACAGCACGTCAGGCTATACAAAACTGTCAAGTTTCTTCAAACTATTTTCAATCTACACCTATGCGCTATAAAGTTCATAATCGATTGGGAAAATTTGGAAGTTTGTGGTAACCCAACGTGCTGTTGTCTGTACAGATATCTACGCAAAATCCTAGTTCACCCGCGTTCGTGAGATAAAAATAAACAGTAAATCCGTGAGGATTTAATATACACATTCGATGACTGTTGGAGGGTGTGAACCTGGGTCCTAACAAAAATCTTCATGGTCCTTGATTATTACAATGCGACATAAATATTGCACAAGAATTGCGGGAAATAAAGCGAGATTAGTAATGCGTAAAACAAAATAACGGTCTAATTAATATTAGATTAAGTTCCTGTATGTTTTATTATTTTTTAAGTACACAATTTAAGAGAACATTGGCTAGAAAATGACATAACTTTGAGCACTATATTATATCACGATAAGATTTTCATGGATGTTTTGTTTATTTGAAAGTGTTAATCTTATTTTAAAAATATTATTGCATTTACGCTTTTTAATCGAAGATTCCAAGGCAAAGAAATTTAGCCCAGTCGTAGACTTTAACATTTTATTATTGCTGTAAATTATGCTATCGTCGATGTTTTCGATAAGTAGGCATATAAATTCAACAGTCACAGAATTTATTTTCTAGAACACATTATAATGCCGTGTGTTTTTAAGTAATCAGAATTTTATATATATGAAAATTGAGCATAATTATTGTCTTTTTAACAGGAAGATTTTATATTACTTAATTTAGTAAATAATCATATTTTAAGTCGTTTACACGAAGTAACTACTACTGGCGGTCACATGACAATTTTTGTACAACTATTCTCTATTTTCAACAAATCGTTGAATTAAAAGACTCTTTTAATTTAAAATATCTTAATGATCGATTTAAAAAAACCTATCTCTAAAATCTATATTTTTTCAAGGCACGTCCTTAATTAATGTTATTAAAACCTCATTAGCTACCGATTCTATTCTTTTTGCTAAACTCATTTTAAAGTTATTCCTCTTTCTTATTAATTTTAATAAAAAAAAACAGCTAGCCTGTTCTGCCGTCACACGAATGTCAGTGGGCCTTGCCTGTGTATAGATATACATGCCCATTATCAGCCTTTAGACGTACGCTCTATCGCGCTTGAAAGAGCAAATTGCACGCGAAAGCGCGTGCGTGATAAGGATGTTGGATAGGAAAGGAAAAAGAACGTAGACGGTTGAGCCGGCGCGTGCGCGCAATCTAGTCTTCAATGGTTTTACTTTACACGCAAAATTCTTAAGGGTGCTCTTACAGATAACTGAGCGAAATGCACACACTCCAACACGCGCCAGTTTTGAGCGGTCTAGAGAGCGTGAGTAGCGTTTACATGGGCGCTTTTTCTGTTGTCAAAAACGAACAAGCGCAATCGCACGCGTAAGAACGTGTGGTTAAACAAACAGGTGTAAAATAACCGCACGCGATCGAGCGTGCAGGCTTGCGCGCGTGCTAGCCTGTACGCGTGTTCCTGTGAACGCGCGATAGAGTTTACGTGAGCGCTAAATGTGTGCTTTAGGTGGTAGCGCTGAAGCTATGTGCCGGCACTGATGCACTCAAGAGAATTAGAAAGAGACAGATAACACATGTCTCATTAAGGACGAAACGTTCTCTAATTGGTCCGCTCGCATCCGTTACACCAGCGCAAGGTGCAATATGCATATAATGAATATAAATAGACGCAAGCGCCAGTATGGCATGAAAGCTCCCAAAATAGGAAACAATGTGCTGTATGCCACACACATGCATTGCTCACCCGCACCGCATTCGTGAGATAAAAATGCAATACTAATAATTCGATTTTTATATAGTTTTTTCTTATCTATGAAACCACACACAAATTGTCATAAAAATAACGTCAGAAAATAGAAAGGTTACTGATGTCCGCAGAAAGGTAACTTCACTATCACATATGAACGTATTATGTATCGTAACAATATCTTTAAAATATGGAGCATGACAATTGCTAAATCGTATAGACGACGGAATATCAGGCTACAAACTTTGAACTCTACAGTTGAAGAATAAGGTTGAAAATTTATTGAAAAATTAATTTGGTAGCCTGATTTACTGTCGTCTTTACATATTGTTTAAACATCAAATGCTAATTATTTACTGTTTTATAGTTCACCATTTTGATATGGCACCATTTGGCAAAATAATAAATAAATATTTGGCAAAAATTAACACGAGCTAAAACTTAAAATGCTTTATATGTATAAAATGTTTAAACTAGCACAATTAAGTGGTGTTAAGCTTAAATATTGTATCAGATCTAAAACACAATAAATCTTAGCCGAATGTTATTTTTATACCTTACTACATATTATTTTAAAATTTATGGAATAAAATAGTATCTATATTAATCCAAAACGCTTATTTAATCAACAAATAAAACTTAGCAGAAAATTTTACGTAAAAATTATCGCTAAATACATTTGTCGTGGTAATACTGTTTCTTAAGCTATAGGAAATATTGACGACTTAAAACTTACATCTATTAAAAAGATCACTCGTAACTATTTGAGCGATTCATATTTTAAAAATTCATGTATTAAAAAAGTTAACTTGTTAGGTCCTCACCGGTCGGATGCGTTTTAGTTTCGGTACAGAAACTGTACCGAATCGTACATATTATTTACCGAGAGGATGGAATAAAATTAGAGCTTCATGAATACGTAGTTTCGGTATCTGTACCGAAACGATGCGTGTACATGGGGTACTGTACCAAGTCATTCTATTCACTCGACTCGTCACTCCCGCCCCCGATGTCATGCACCAGTCACAAGTGATTATCGGTAATGGCGCGCTTTCGATACTGAGTCTGTACCGAAAAGATAACGCATCGAGCCCGTCAATGAAGGGGAAGGGGCTTTAGGCACGTCTAATCTTTGAAAAATCACAAAACTGTATTATTTCTAGCGCACTCTTATTCATTTCTTGTCATGTACAGTGTACAGACAGCTGCATGTCGAACTGTCAAACCAGTATAGACTTTGAACTCTATGGTTGCAAATTGACCACTTGTCATTTTTGTGTTATCTACATGCAGGCGTTTGTACATAAAAAAGCACTTATCATATGCTCACAGAAATAGCTTTATATGCCCTACCAATTTTAAATTGCAGCGTCAAAACCTATTTGTATTTAGTATTGACAAGGTGTAATCATAATTTGATTTGATTTTAGTTAGATAGGAATTAAATTACAGTTAGTAACTTAATTCCTATATTCTTTTTAAATATAATGTTTTTAAGATTAATTATGCTACTTAATATAGTACAATTGCAAGCCTAATTTGTCTAAATACGAAACCACAATTTTCTATTTTAGCCAAAAATTATAAATAACAGCTTGACATTTTTGCGATTTTCTGTTCAAGACATCAAACTTTGATTGGAACCTTTATAAACAAAAACCTATTATAAACAAAATTGAGAGTATAGTACGAAGTGAGCGTTACGCGGTCAATGTTTACATTTCCTCGTATTAATCAATATGTTCATGGATAGACATTTCTTCAGGGCTCTTACCTGATCCGCAGATAGACGCATCATCGCCGATGCTCAGGTCGTCCTGAGAACTGCTCATGCGACCTGGAATGAAAATGCAAAAGTGAGTCAAGATCAAAACATAACTTTTAACTGCATACGTCCTTAGCTCTCAACGTGGATAACGCCCCCTTGCGAGCGATTGAAACTCTAGGGGGCAGTAGAAGTATAAGAGACCCAGAAATAATAATAAAGAATAGAAGTGCCTTAGTCGCGTGACCTTGATGCCACACTTGTGTCTCGTAGGACACAAACTCGTGACTTGGGGCTCAGTGCTGCTTGAACCGTCGGTGTGATAAAAATGCCTTAAAATAGTGTTTTGAGGCATTGGCAATTGCGGAAACTCATCCAGAATGTGTGACACTAATAAGGGTATCACATTTCATTGGAATGTGATCGCAATTGAATGGTAATAAGTTGCACATCAAAGTAGCCACTGACCTCTAGTGCCAGGCCGACCATTCACGTTTCTGTAGAGCGTAGTTTCTAGGAATTGCAGACCGTTATTGTTGATGATATTAAATCCACATAGCCGCTCGATCTGCTTCCACCTGTGCATACGCTCCTGTATAAAAAACAATGTATACATTAATTAAAACACACATAAGGTTATACTTATAATTCCAACAGGGTTGAGCAGATCTTTAATAAACATTTGTTTATAGATAAGTCACATCTATCAATATCAGCCGGTTACCTTGCCCATATTCTTTTTATACATTGAGCGCAGTATAAATACTTAAAATTTTGATATTGTTTCTTTGGACAAAAATTTTGAAATAGTGTTTTCAATTTGCTTTTATAAAAATCTAGAAAAAACATTTCAACTTGGGCAAAGTTAGGTTTTTTTTCTATCAATAACTTTATAACTATTAATTTCCCAGGTACAGTCTAGAAGAAAAAAATTGTCCTAATGATGAGCGGAATACATAGTTCTCGGCTTTGTCATAGGTATTTTTACACCCGTTATAGTCAGTTTCTGTTCTCTCACCTGTAATTCCTGTGTGACCTCGTTGAGAGCGGTGCGCGCCTCGACGATCGACCTGTCGACGTCGTCAATAGACTTGCCATGCGTCGACACGAACGCACCGACGAGACTCGACCGTTTTTTGCGTAGTTTTTCGCACTGCCGATAAAATACATTTGCATTACAAATAAGGAAAGAAATATTTTATTAAAGTTATTTTATGTATTTAATAATTATTATTTAATTATACCTTTATTAAATTGTCCTCTATTAAATAATGGGAGCAAGACTTGAGTTTTTGTTTAATAAAGCTAGGATATCGGAAGTAATAGGGGGAAGTGTTGACGCAATCCACAGATAATTACAAGGTATTAAATGCGTTAAAGGGGAGGACTTGTTATGCCAGAAAGTCTTCTTCGTTTTAAATTATCTCTAGAATTTGATTTTTAAACACCAAAATCCTTTAATATTACTTAAGTCAGTTAACTATAGGAAATTATGACGTCAGGTACAACGTCATTTTGTAGTTACCACAACGCAACTGCATAATTTTAATGAAAAAGGCGTATTATAAAATTCAGGAATATTTAGACGGTATAAATGTGTAGACACATTCAAATTTATTCTTCACTGTAAACTACTTAGATATTAATATGTGCAATTTTAAAATCAAATTGAGAACATTTTAAGGGTAGTCGTCATAAATTAAAATAGGTACTTACCTATTTTTTTTATTATTATAAATGTGTAAGTCGGTATTACACCCGTATTCACAATCATTACTCAACTCTTGGATAAGTAAACGCATTGCATTGACTAGCGCTCTGTGATTGGTTCGATTCTGTTGCCTAGTTCACGTCGTTGAATGTACTGACGTTTTATTACTTCAAACCTCCTGCAAACTTTAAACTTTTGACATCTGGACGTTGCTTTTGACATCTCGACCTGTGCGTTGCGTAATATAGCTAGCTAGCTACCTAAGCTGTGCGTTCATTTTAAAGTACGCATAGTTCCGATCCCCACTTAAGTTTTATCTATGAATAGGTATTTACGACCCTGTGCGTCCACGCGCACTATGAGACTTCAACATGCTTGCCATATGACACGCACTGCGAAATGCCTTATTTTGCATAGCATTGTTTTTTACTATGATAAGTATTTTGTGAATACGGGCGTTAGTCTATTATTTTATTATATCATTATGATTAATTATTAAACCCTTAAATCCGTCGATTACGAGTCTTTCCGAATCACTACCACGAAAAATGTAAATGGAGGATAAAACTTGCTGAGAACATGGCCTCCTGGTAGACTCTTGAACCGATGGCATCAAATTTGACGTTTTTAAATGTGTACAAATTGTACAGTCGAACCAACTGAATCATGACCCACTTGGCCGATCATTCCTTTAGAATCATAAATTTAGTTAGGTTTTCTTCGCTATCATGCGTGTTGTACTTAGTACGTTTTAAATATGAATAAACATGCGTCATTATGGGTCAGAGATCTATGCAATTTTAATATTTCTTATCACTGCACTAAAGTCTCAATTGGAATTTTAAATAAGATGTCGTTCATAATCTAAACTCTTTTCACTACTGAGAAAATGGAAAAACTATTATATTTTAAAAAATATAATGACGTTATGTGTCAGATGTCAAGTAGTAGTCTGAACAAATTTTAAAAAGCCATATTTATTTGACACTGTCAGTGTCTAACAAATTGATAACAGGTTCGTTACTTAGAAATGTACGTTCAAGCGAATTTCATCCTACTTTGTATAGAGTGACTGTAGGAAAATGATCTTAAGGTGGGTCATGATTCAATTTGGTCGACTGTACCTAAATGAATAAAAAAGTCTTGACTTTGACTTTGCTGCAGTGACGTTATTCACACGGCACCACTGCGTGTCTACTTTGTGTCGCTATAATGAGGTGCGGTTGTGGCACATGTTAATGAATACCCAAGTTATTCTTACCGCCTCCCTGGCTTGTTGCAGCTGGAGGTCTGCTTGTTGCTTCTTGCGTAAGTACGAGCGGTTCTCCACCTCGTGTGTGAGTTGAAGCCATTGCTGAAGACCAGCGGGCGGAGCCCAACACCGGTCCTCGAGTTCGCCTTCAGCCCGCCGTAATTCCCCTCGTAACATCTGGCGATATGGAGTTCAAAATCTTTATCGAAGCTTATTGTGGACGAACAATAGTTATTTGTTCAACAGGTGAGCAAAGTATTTTTTCCTGCGTGTGTCGAATTTAAATCAAGAAGTTAAAGGCACGAAACAAAAAAATTGCTCTCGTGTGAAACATACAACTTTTCACCTCTTCAGCTATAAAATTGTTATAGGTGAGAAAAACAAAAACATATTTAAATACAATATTTATTACGCTAAAAATTGTAAAAATAAAATAAAAGTACAATTAGTGCTATTATGTAGCTTGAACGTTACTAACGTGATCGGAGCTCGCAGCCAAAACAGTTTTTCCTTCGAGATTTTACAAAGCAAAAGAGGTCTCTTGGTGCTGGAGAGGTGAAAACATTTTTTTAGTGACGGCGAAACACGTCTCACCTTGAGGTATGTAATGAAAAGGCCGAACGTAGAACGAGCAGAGCTTAATGGCGTCCGCAGCGTTCGCGCATCCGCGCCAGCCTCACGCCTCTCGCAGAGCCGCTAGTACAATATTGATCGCGGGGGTATGTAGACGTATCAAATCAAAATCAAAATTTTATTCCCAAACCACTTAGATACAAAAAAATATGGTGACACACCTAATAAGAAAATAATCAGGTAGTCACCGCCCTAGTCTAACTTAACTGTTTGACGGTATATGTAAAAATATCTCATCGCGATGTTGAAGATGTAATGTCTTCAACATTATACCTCCATCCGCTAGCGTTTATTCCTGCCGGAATGTCCAATTTATAAGGAATGAATTCTAGTGGTAGGGCAAAGCGCGTAAGAACGACGGTGTTAAAATCTTTTTGTCCCTTCCGTCGCGGCACGGCACGACGACGCGACGACGCGACAACCTTGACTTAGTAACATAGAAAGTAGCAAGAAAGCGTTAGTTAGTGGCCTAAACAGTTTTATTTATCCCTACGATGATTCTCTACAGTTTATCCATGAGGACAAGTCATACGGAATAAAAGCTTGTGGATTGGGGGCTAAAGTCACAGGAAAGCAAGTAGAGATGACATTAGTTAGTCTAAACAGAGCCTTTAGACAACATGCTCACGCTTACAAGCGAGTCGGTTTGTCTAATCGCTAACGCTTCAGCGATAGCGATTATCGTTTGGTAGCCAAAGTGACAGTAACGTAGCGATCGCTTAATCGAGGCGTCGTATCGATAACTCAAAATTTTTGTCTATAGTTAGCGAGAGAAGAAATGTCAAAAATTGAAAATGACAAACTAACATAACCTAAATAAATTAAATTTATTTCATGAAGAGTTTTCGACGTTTTCGCCACTTTGAATCTACTTATGAGTCCCATCGGTGGTTTGGTGGTTTACGATAATGTACCACACCACAAGTGTTGCGTACCGACCGAAGTAATTTACAACAGGACCTATAAGTTTCATCAATTTCATAGAATCATTTCTATTTTCTATGAAAAGACATACCTAGGTTATAGTTCCTAGTGAAAAAACCATAAAACATGCATCTACCTACGTGCCCTATATAAACATTTTGAGAAAAAAATTGTCATGGAGATAAATTGAAGAGTGGTGCTTGTCCATCTTTATTTTTGAAACTCGAGATATCTTACCATGAACTGTTGAATACTGAGGAATACCATCAACTGTTCCCACAGAAATAGGTAATATTTTATTAACATTTGTCTATCTAACAATACATATATTCTTATTAACCATTATTTTGCACGTGTAGTTACAAATTTAATTAAATTTGTACATTGCAAAAGTTAAGCCAAGATGACTTTGATGACTACGTCTCTTAATGATATATTTTTATTTCATTTTCAGATCAATTCCGTGATAAGAGTTACTCGAGAAAGCGTCATGATCATTCTTTTGCACCTTATGAGCGAAAACCACATAAGATAGCTTGTCTAGAAGTTTCTGGTATTTGTATTATGTGTTTTTAATATTTTATGAGATTTCTCAAAAGACAGGAATAATTATGATTATTTCATTCTGTATGTGGTCTTGATCGCAGTTTAAAATCAGTATGTACCTACATCTTGAATCAGAAAGCTCCACACAGCACTTTCTATTAGGTTTATCAAGTTACCCAATATTCTAAGCCATTACCTAATTAATCTAAGCAATCTGTAAGCAATCTAAATTAACCACTCCACCACAACAGCATCAAATTAACGTCTAGTTATACAGAATTTCTGAGTGATTATCTTTTTCTCTCTAGATAAAAAGGTTTAATCAATTTTCTGTGAATTAGTGTAGAATTAGTATATAAATTATTAGGAAAATAAATCCTGTAATTTTCAACCTAAAGATAAAATGCTTATTTTATTTTTCAGATGATCATCAGCAAACCAATTGACAAATTACCATTATAATTATTTAATGAGTTACTGTAACACCTACAGTTGCATCAGGTGAAATACTGGGTCAGGAAAAATATGTAAGCAGTATTATTCTTTGAAATGGCCCTGGAAACTGACATATACAACAAGCAAGGATGACATTGTTGGATTTGTAGACTTAAATGAAAAATCGAGTAACTTTGCTGACCATGTTAGCTTTATGTAAAAAATAAATAAAAGATTAATGTAATTGTTTTATTTTATCAAAACTAGGAATCTTCAATCCTGGAGGAATAAAACTTTGAATAATGAGGAACAGAAAATCTAATTAATGTTTCCTGTTGCTCAAAATTAAAAGTTACATAAAATTAAATAAATTAACATTATAAAACTTTTATTTAATGATTCTTCTTAACAGCTCGTCGTCATGGATGTTTGTGCATCAATATAACATCAGTTTCACTGCACAAAATCCATTCCGAAACAATTTTTACTATAGAGTCAAAAAATCTACATCCGGAAGATATAGATTCACGCTATACACCACGCATTCACAATGTTCATACAAAAACATCAACAAATAGTTTTATGTACATACATACAAATACCTTAGGTCTGTTCTTTTAGGGGGCGAATGATCTCCTGTTTCATACAAATAAATCCCTAACATGAAAACTTTCACAAGCACACAAATAGTTTTGATTGTAAAATAATGTGAAATTGTTGTTAAGTTCCATAGGCATTTCTTTTGTCACCAGTGTTCAAAATGTGGAATATGTAAATCTATCTCCAAATAATAAATCAATCAGGCATTTTATTAAAGTTTTCTATTAGTTTCACAGATTAGAGAGTCTATAGTTTTTAGTCTCAAATATTAGGTTGGGGAAAAAGTCTTTTCGCATTATAGTATGTATAAACTTGTAATAAAATCTCTTTGGCTATACTATTTGTATCTGGCTGGTTTTGGTATCATTGAAAGTTTAAATTTTAAAGAACATAATTCCAAATTCAAATTAGGAAAATGTGTGATTTTCATTTGTTTTTCGTACCGCCAAGATGAGTGAATCTAATGAAAAAATTCGATACATTTTAAAATTTTACTACAAAAAAGGTAAAAATGCAACGCAAGCTGCGAAAAAAATTTGCGATGTTTATGGACCTAATGCAGTGTCTGTGAGAGTAGCACAAATTTGGTTTAAGCGTTTTCAATCCGGAAATTTTGATGTCAAAGATGCACGTCGCTCTGGTCGCCCTATTACAGATAAAATGGATGCCATTTTTGAAAAAGTGGAGCAAGATCGGCATGTCAGTAGTTACGATGTAGCTGAAGAACTGGGAATTGACCACAAAACAGTTTTGGCGCATTTGAAAAAAACTGGGTACACAAAAAAGCTCGACATTTGGGTACCTCACGAGCTCACTGAAAGAAACCTAATGAACCGTGTACTCATTTGTGATTCTTTATTACGACGTAATGAAACCGAACCATTTTTGAAGAAGCTGATAACTGGTGATGAAAAGTGGATCACGTACGACAAGAACGTGCGAAAAAGGTCGTGGTCAAAGGCCGGTCAGGCTTCACAGACTGTGGCGAAACCCGGGTTAACTCGCAACAAGGTGATACTGTGTGTGTGGTGGGATTGGAAGGGCATTATTCATTATGAGCTGTTACCACCAGGCAGGACCATCGATTCTGAACTCTACTGCGAACAACTGATGAGATTAAAGCAAGAAGTTGAGAGAAAGCGGCCGGAATTAATCAACAGAAGGGGTGTGGTTTTTCATCATGATAACGCTAGACCTCACACATCTTTAGCCACTCAGCAAAAATTAAGAGAGTTTGGCTGGGAGGTGTTAATGCATCCGCCGTATAGTCCTGACCTTGCACCTTCAGATTTCCACCTGTTTCGGTCTCTTCAGAATTCTTTAGGCAGTGTCATGTTAACATCACGAGAGGACTGCCAAAACCACTTGTCGCGGTATTTTGACCAGAAGTCCCAAAATTTCTATAGCAATGGGATCATGTCCCTACCTACAAGATGGCAAAGAGTTATCGAACAAAATGGTACCTACATACTTTAGTTAAATGTAAATAAACTATATTAAAAAATGTTTTGAATTTTTTTAAAAAATGCGAAGAAACTTTTTCCCCAACCTATTATGTTTTGGGTGCATGAGATACACTCATTGTTATGGGCAGCCCACAACAAATTAAGATAATGTATTTTTAAATGATAACCTAAGCAAACAATTCATCATCATAACAGCCTTTTTAATTACACTCACTGGACACAGGCCTCTCCTTGTTATCTGAGAAGGTTTAGGCAGTAGTTCACCACACTTGCCCCTATGCAGATTGGTGGACAGCATATAAGGTGATCAATACCCCTTATCTGATCCATTAGCTTCCTTCTACGATGCCTATTTATAGATATAGGGTTGGTGGTGCTATTCTACTCTGCCAGCATGACACGGTCATGAGAATAACTATTACATATAAACTTTAATATACAACCACTGTGTACAAAATTAATGTATATTCTTACTAAAAAATACAACTATTCAATTTCAAACCCATTTAATACCGAAAATGTTTTACATTATAATCTAAATTTATTACAGTATTAACACTATTTTGATTATTGTTTTTATTTTTCGGTGTGTCCTCCTGACACGTAGGCCTCATCCAGCCTTTTCCATAGGTACTAATCTAATCTGTTCTTGGCCAACCATAACCACAAAGGCTCTGCTACCCTCTTAATGTCATCTGACCATCTCCTCTTCTGTCTGCCCTTTTTCCTCTTACATTGATACCTGAATGGGTCCCCCATTCAGTAACATCTCTTGTCCACTTCTGTATGTTATTTCTAAGTATGGGCTCCGTCCATTTCCACTTTAATTTCTTTATCTTTTCCACTGTATCCTCCAGCTGTGTTAAGGGCTATTGCTTTGACTTTCTGTCCTTCCTTCCATAAAAGTATATCCCAGAATGCAACTCTACAAACTTTAATAACACTATATTACGCCTACGTAGCGTATGAAATAATAAAAACTATTTTTTTTGCTGATATTTTAATCAATAACGTTTTTCACAAGCGTTTTCTACATGGTCTCGGCGATCGAAAGCCAAGCGATCGACCGAAACGCTAGTTTGTCGGTTTCGAGTCTCAAAGCTGCATGTTGGCTACGCATTGTATGGGAAGTTAGCGAGCGACGCCTTCTATTGCTTGCGTTTCGGTTCAATAGAAACGAAAACTGACATTTGGCTAGGAATTTTCGACTCGATTATTTTGATGACGTCACTTTTCGATTGCTTATGTCAATCCCATACATTTTTTGACTTAGCGATAGCGAGAGCGATTGTCGAAGTGCATGTTGTCTAAAGCCCCAGTTCTATTTATCCCTACGATGATTCTCTACAGTTTATCCACGAGGACAAGTCATACGGAATAAACGCTAGTTGATGGGGGGCTATTGTTAGGCAAATGTCAGCTTGTGACGCAATCAGAAACGAAAGGCTTGAATAAATTCGTCAGTCCAGTAGGCCTATTTGCTAACTTTTTTTGACAGATGAAAGTGATGATCACCGAGTGAATTACATATCCATTGCTCTTTTACACACGCTATTATGGCACTTGTCCTGTAAAACAGCAATGGATATGTAATTCACTCGGTGATCATCACTTTCACCTGTCAAAAAAAGTTAGCGAATAGCCCCTCTGGGTTTGAGTCCTCAGGCTTTATCGTGACAGAATTTTTTCTTACCATTCGGTTGTTTTTTTGTTATAATTTACAAACATTTTAAATCATGCTAAACAAATATAGAATTTAGAAACAACATTTTTGAGAAGGGAGAAAAGCTTTTATAATTAAAATAAAACACAAATACAAAACAGATTAACGATATTTTTAACAAACTTATATACAGGTTGAAAACTTTCACTAGGGAAGTAAGGAGAAGTACTAAGCAGCAGCCGTAGCCGCTACACGGAAATGTTTTTGAGAGAATATCTCATATTTTTTTTTGTGAAATTTTTGTCCCCATTGTCAGATAAAAAAAATTACGGTAACCAAAAAATTGACATTTTACACAATTTTTTTTGATGCCAATCGATCCTGTCCAATACAGATCAAGTTTTGTTCTTTATTAGAA
Organism: Elophila nymphaeata; assembly: GCA_955850985.1. Taxonomy (NCBI): domain Eukaryota; kingdom Metazoa; phylum Arthropoda; class Insecta; order Lepidoptera; family Crambidae; genus Elophila; species Elophila nymphaeata. The sequence continues at coordinate 8,324,088 of OY039086.1, read as the reverse complement.
ACAGGATCGATTTGCATTAAAAAATTGTTTTGTATAATTTATTCATTCTGAAAGTTTTTTTGCAATTTCTGGGTTGATCCCATAGACATAGAAGGTTGATCCCATACAAGTTTTTGATCTGATTAGACAGGATCGATTGGCGTCAATTTTTTTGTGTGTTATAGCCATTTTTTCTAGCTGTAGTTTTTTTTAAATTTATTTACAGTTTTTTTTTATCTTTGAATGGGTATCAAAATTTCACAAAAATATAAATAATCTCTTAAGAGCATTTTCGTGTAGCAGTTACAGTTAAGGTAGTTCACCTTATTGTCCCGCTAAAAGTTTCCACTCTGTATATGTTATGTTATGTGGGTGTGTGTGTGTGCGTGCGTGCGTGCGTGCGCGCGTGCGTGCGTGCGTGCGTGTGTGTGTGTTTAAGATTTACTTGAGGCCCAGTTTCTATCGAGGGCAGAGAGGAGAGATGAGCAGTACATAGCCAATGGGTTTATTAACCGGCCTGGCCTGAAATAGTATGGTACGCTGTCTCACTGGCATAGCCCGACACCGACATTTCATAGCATTATGCGTCCACCGATGTCGGTGTAGGTGCCGGGCCAGGCCGGCTAATGAAGAAAGACCATGGGACATGGTTCCAGATTTTATTTTTGTGTAACTCTTATTGTTTGTTAAGGATATTTTTTTCTAGTATGAAAAATATTTACGCGTCTGTAAACGCAAAATTCATTTCATAATGTAAGGTAGTTTTATCTTAACGGGCGTCAAATATTTGCAAAAATATTTCGATCGTATCTTAGAAGTTCAAATTTCAAAGATTTTATGAAACCACGTTTACCATAAAAACATAAGCACCAAGCACTGACAAATTTCGTCAGCGAAAGCAGTGCCTCGGTGACGTAGTGCTTAACGCAGCCGCCCGGATTGCGGAAGATGACGGGTTCTATTCCCGCCTGAGGCAGGTCGATTTTTTCAGTGTATTTTTTCTAGTAAGTATCAATAGTTATTTATTATACAAGAGTGGAAAGTTCCTTTTTAACCGCGTGCTCGATTTGGATGACCGAGCAAGCGAAGGATTCTAAAGTTGAATCACGAGCGCAGCGAGTGATTCTAAATTAGAATCCTGAGCGTCAGCGAGGGAAACAAACGAGCACAAGGTGAAAAATCTTTCCACTCGAGTGCAATACGTAACTTTTCATCCCACCTCAGCGAGGAAATGACAAAATAATCTTCATTCTAATCATAAATTTGGCACCATAGAGGTTACATTAAATAGGTTTAATGACGTTTTGAATTTACAATTATATTGAGTACTCATTATATGTGATGTTCTAAATTCAAATCTACTTTGCCGCTCAAGCGAATAAAATAGAATTTTCCAGCCAGATTTCGAAGCGCAAAATTACACTTTCCGAGGTGGTGGGATGAAAAAATATTTACGCGTTTGTTAACGCAAACATTATTCCATAAGGATAATTTCTCCGAAAAATGTCGTTGTGGTAGAAACCGGGCCTGAAGGAAGGCTTGTGTTCAGTGCAGGCAACAAAATCGCGTGATTCTAATGTGTTAATGAGGCCATACCATGCTATAAGTGTTCTTTTGGGTAATGTTTACTTACCTCTATTTCTGCTTTGAGCTGGGACACTTCTAAATCTGAAGATGCAGAGTTCAATAAGGGTGTATCTCCGGCCTCTCTTAATTTTTTTTCTAAATTCTTTTTTTCTGTATTCACGTTTTCCTGTAATAAAACATAACATTCTAAATTAACTTCGATTCCAATAGACTACTATTATATCTAAGTTTGAAGCATTTTTAGATTAGTGAAGTATAAATTGTAATTAAAGATATAAACAAGGTCCTATTCTCAATGATGCTATCTCTTGAAGCCCAACATAACTGTACCTTAAAAACGTAACCAACTATTTTAGTTATGTTCAATTTGAATGGGAAACATGATTAGCGCCCTAACGAAAAGAAGTTCAAATCAGGTTTTTCTTATCAAATAAGATTATACATACATATAATCGCGCTCACAATTCCAAAAGGAGTCTAGCAGACCTTCAGGTATCTTTCGGTTACACTCAAAGCCACATCTGGCAGTATGGGCCATACAAAGCGTATGTATTTATGTAACCAACAAAATCCAACAACCAGGACAGATGTTACACTCACAATCATCTCAGCAGCCCGGGTATGTCATAGCAAAACTAAAATACATAACTCTTACACTAAGGGCTGAAAGAACTACAAGTATAGTGTAAGAGTTTTGTGCTCCTGAAATACTCCTTATTATATTATTCTATTCCAGTATTCCAGGAGCACAAGCCAGTAAATATTTAACAATAATATCAGGGAATTTGGTCGTATAGTGGGATGCACACTTTGGTGCCGAGATCCAAACTAGTTTTCGCATGGAATAGATTACCAACTTTTCAACTCTAGGACCTCTGTGCATCGGAAAGACCATTATGCCAGTATTCCAGGTTATTACTGACACTCAGCCATCTGCATTGGTAAATTTACTCTTTTTTTTAAGTCAAGCTAAGACCTCGATTCCACCTGATGATAAGCAGAAGTGATAAAAACTGATTTTTGAATGCCAGATATTTTTGTTTTGAATAATGTTTCCAAACGAGTTTTCTTCTGAACACGTTGTTCATACATAAAACAAAAGAGTTCTTGTTATTCAAATTGTCAACAAAGAGTGTACAGGGAACAATCACAGGGTTCTGAAACAAGACTACAATGCAAACCGTTTGGATGTTTCAGTATAGGTTCAATTTCAATTTTGCTATTCAACCGTAAAACTTGTTATGTGATACAAATGGTGGTACTAAGTCTTTCGAAAAATCCGTCGTACTGTTTAGATTATTAAACAAGTTTTTAAAGAGTATTTGGGGTCCGTACTTGTAATCCAAACAATAAAAGTTTATTTCTGTATGGATTTGATATATTTTACTTTTAGAAGAATTGAAAACAAAGTATGTGCGAAGATTTATATGGTCACTTTTTTATGATATGTGAAGGGCAAATAAGCACGTCCCGTCTGAAGGTAACCAGTTAATGTAGCCTATAGAAAAAATTGTGATACCGTGATAGACATACAACACGGCGAAGTAGTAGTACTTATTCGAATGTAGCTTCATCTGTAACGTGCCCGAAAGTCAGTCATAAAATTTATTAATATTGTAACTTATTATAATAAAGTGGTATACATTGTAAACATCTTCAACTTCTAATCATATTTCAATCAAAATGATTGAAATTGATACCAAATTAAATAGAAAACAAAAAACACTATAACACAGACTAAAGCACATAAGTCAATATGGGCTCCATAGTAACTTATGTGCTTTAGTCCGCCGACCAAAGAATTATTGTAACCGATAAGTGCCGATACGGGACTTGAAACCGCGATATGACATGAAACGAATATTCTTCCATATTTTTATTTACCACCACCATGCAGGCCGTATACGTATCTGCCGTGTGTGTGAGGATTGAGGGCCACTTTGTCATATTCTCTTAAAAATGTACCTATGATTTAGTGTGCGTTCTAAAAGAAATGTGAAAGCCTGAAACGACTTTGTGAAACCTTTGAAAGGCGAGTTATAGGCTGAAAGGTTGGGCCCTCAATCCTCTATGTGAGGATTGAGGGCCCACCTTGTTACCAAAAATAAACAAAATTGGTTTATTTTCAGATATTGTCTACTTATCCAATGCGTTAGTTAAAAAATGTGAAATTTTGTGGAACCGAGAGCTTGCTCCAACTCCTCCTGGTTTTATAGAAATGACCTTAATAATGTTTGGGCCCTCAATCCTCCATCTGTTTCTTGTTTTTCTTTATTGTGTATTGTGTAGGCATAATTTGACAAAGCTAAGGTATTCTGTTTTTGTGAAAAAAAATGTGAAATAAATTGACACTAAGAGTAATTTGAAAGACTCATTTATTATTGCAGAAAACAATATTTTAATTTTTATTGTATAAATTTTTCACTAAGTAAGATTTGACAGCAGGGTGGCCACAAATTCTAATTATGTATGTCAAAAACTACCGTTGTTGGCACAGAGTAATTAGGATTTTCGAATAATTTTTTTTAAATTTTCCCTATTACGGGACGGCAAAGGCATCTAGCCCATACATCCATGGCTTAAGTTTTCTGTCTTCTTTTTGTTGATTTTCACATTAAAATGTGGGTGTCACACATCTTAATGCATCTCATCACCATCATCTAGGGAGTGCTTGGCGAGAAATGCATGGCAACAGACCTCATGATGACGACTCATGAGCTGGAAATCCCACTATAAAATACTCAACGTCATACACACCAGTCACACCACAAAACCCTTATATCAATGATTCCTCAAGTCAAGACCTGATCGTCAAGCTTATGCATCGAAACAACACCAATTTCACTGCACAAAATCCACACCGAAGCAATTTTGAATTATCAAAACAAAGATCGACATCCAGACGCCGTGGTTTCCTACTAAACACAACTGAATAAGTCGTAGTATAATAGTAATATATTTTATGCTACAGTTTTTTTAAAATATGTTTTTTTAAATTAAATTTTGCCTTCGGAAGGAAAAAGGATCTAGCGCATACAGCCTTGTTTTCAGTACTTTATTCTTGAAGTTTACATTCAAATGTAACTGTCACATATTTTCCACAACAACACCCGAACCTGACGCTACAACAGTGCGATAACTCAGCTGACTGTGTATTGAGCAGAGCTCATGAATAATATAGTGTTTTCAAAATACTGAGAGGACGGTAAATTTAATTTATTTTTATTTTGGCGAGAGTAGACTTTTATTAGCAAGATTGGCCTCTTTTAGGATGTCCAGTGATGTAAACACTATTTTATTCGTCTTTGCTCCTTGAAGTTATCATTTCTTTATAAAATCGCGATAACCTAATAAACAAATTACAATTTTCGTGCAAAAAGGTAAATATATTTTATTTCTAATCACGCCATTCCGCGCGTTAAAAAGTGTCAACGACTGCTGGTCCAGAGGCGACTTTACCTATGGTGCAGGGTGTGCACACGGCCGCAGTGGTCTTATGGACACCGAGCGCCACACGCCACGCGCCTTGGATCTGGCGAATCGGGCAACTTGGTCCTAACTTAAGGCCACCACGTTCACTCATCTAGACTGGACTTTTTCTATTGGGTTTGTTTCAACTGCATCTAATAAAAACCATGGCAACATTAGATGAGCTTCGAGCTTCGTCAAAAATCACGTCAAAAAAGCACGTAGAATAAAAGGATATTTTTTAATGCGATGTTGTCCCTGTATGCCAGTGGCAAACAATTCGAACATTTACTGTAATATTAATAATGCAATAAAGAGAATAGATTTGTTTCTACATTTTTTTTTTGTTTCATTCAGTATTTTTCAATGATAAAAACCTATTTTGAGCTCATGACAAAAATTAATGGCATCAAAAATTATAATTTATGAATTTTTTGTAGATAATTTTCCTAGAGTAAGTAGTATACAAGTTCTCAAACTTAGTGGCGCCAAGTTTTTTTACACCACGATGCGTGAAAGTGAAGACAAAGTAAAAATCTTTAGAAATTTTAGGGAAAATTTATAATCTTTATTGAGTTTTGTTTAAAAACGACAGATATTCTGGGATTTTAATGGTTTTAGTGATGTTTTGTTGATTAGCATATTCAAATAAAAAAATCAGAAATGTAAGAAAAAGTGTAGTAGCAGATAAAATCCCAAGGTGTGGCAGTTTTCGAAGCCTATGTCAATGTTTTTTTTTATTAAAATGAAAGTGGAGTTATATTTTTTGCTTTTGGTGCCCGCTTATCGTTGAGTTTTGCACACGTTATTGTAGGTATAGACATTTTAACACGAGTACGTTTCGGCATTTTAGTTTGTTAGTTTTGGGTTATTTTAATAAAAGAGTATTGATTTCCTATTTTAGGATTTTATTTTATAAAGACGATACAAAAAAACACTTTCATGGAATGATAGCCTTGACAGAAGAGAAGGAGGGTTGCCATAGTTTAAAAAAATTATAACAAAAAAATTAAGTGTTGCTACTATTTTCAACACACCCCCTCAACAATCAATTTTTTAACAATACTTTATGTGACATCGTTATTATGCATATGGCAACCTTTATACATTTTCTCAAACAACAAAAAAAAAAAATATTAGTTACAAACTTATTGTTTTTACTAAGTGAGAACACCCCCTTAAGACAAATCATCTAGACATCCCCTTAACACATGTTTGCAAACATTTCAAATTAAGCAACCTTTACTTTTGTTTATATAAATTAGAAGTTGTAAAACTTCTATTTTCTATAAACAAATAATACATAATTTGTTGAATTTTAACACTTTAAAAAACAATCTCATCTCTAAGTTTTTCAAAAATATTTCTACCTAAAGTTTTTGTAAATAAGTCTGCTAAATTACAATTAGTATTTATGTATTCTAACTTAACAATTTCTGAAGACACTTTGTCTATTATATACTGATACTTTATAGCTATATGTTTTAACATTTTATTATTACAATTATTTTCTGCAATTTTTATTACACTTTGATTATCTTCAAATATGTTTATGTTCACACTATATCCAAAATCTGTTAACAACTTTTGTAACCAACAACCTTCAGTTATACAATAACATAATGCCATATATTCGGCTTCACATGAGGAAAGCGATACACATGACTGTTTTTTAGTACTCCAAGAAATTGGACAATTAAATATTTTATAAAAATAACCTGAAGTTGACTTTCTGTCATGTTTATCGCCACCCCAGTCTGCATCACTATATCCTTGTAAAACTTTTACATTGCAATTCTCAACTCTATACACCAAAGACTTATTTATTGTTCCCTTAATGTAACGCAATATTCTTTTAATACATTTGTATAACAAGTTACTGGCACAATGCAAATACCTACTCAAAAAACTTACTGCTACAGACAAATCAGGCCTTGTAGAACATGCATAAAGTAAGCTACCTATAATGCTTCTACATTTCTTTTCAATGTCTGCATTTTCAGGTTTTTCTTTTAATAATAAATCAAAATTAAAGTTTTGTTCTATTGGTGTAGTTACAGGTTTACATTCTGACATTTTATACTTTACAAGTAAATTTTCAAGATATCTTTTCTGACTTATAGTTGTAACATTTTTTAGAAGATCTTGTTTTATATTAATACCCAAATAGTTAGAGGCTATTCCAAGATCTTTCATTTGAAAATTTTCACACAAATTAATTTTAAACTGTTTTATCTGATTACTACAATTTCCAAAAAATAATAAGTCGTCTACGAAAAGCAATAAGTAAATATAATTACTATTTTCATTTTTAAAATATAAACAGGGATCATTTTTAGACCTTTCAAAATTTTCGTTTAACATAAAGTCATTAAATTTACTATTCCAATATTTTGGGGATTTTTTAAGACCATAAATAGACTTTTTTAGCTTACATATTTTACCATCTGGCAATTTCATATATACTGTTTCATTAATATTACCATAGAGGAACGCACCTGTTACATCCATCTGGTATACTGGAATTTTGTGTTGGCAGGCCACTGCCATCAGTGTTCGAAATGTTGTCATCTTTGCCACGGGAGAATAGGTTTGGTCATCACAGTTTGTTTGCTCAAACCCTCGAGCAACTAGTCTGGCTTTGTAGATTGGTCCCTCATTATTGTCCTTTAACCTGAAAACCCACTTACTACTTACTATTTTCTGTCCCTTAGGTATTTCTTCTACTTGTTCCCAGGTATTGTTTTGTTCAAGAACTTCTAGCTCTTTTCTTATGGCTTCCTCCCATTTAATTTTGTCTGGACTTGTCATCGCTTCAGTATATGTCAATGGTTCTTCGCTGCAGTGCGAGAAGAATAATTCATCAATGTCAGTTCCGGTAACATAATCATAATATCTTTTAGTTTTCTGTCTTATTCTTTTTGACCTTGTTTCTTGTTGTAGCGGAGCTGTCACTGTATTGTTTTCTTCATCATCTTCCTGCAATTCTATTTCTGTGTCTGAAGGTAAAATATCTAGTTGTAGATTATCTATCAGCTCTTCAACTTCTGGAATTATCGGTTGTTCTGTTATATTATTTACTTGTTCTATATTCTCCTCTGGTATGATTTCTTCTTGCTGTTCTGCATTTATAATATTTTCTGTAAATGTTGATATTTTATTCTGGTATTCGATTTTCTTTACTTCATTTTCTTTAATGAATATTACATCTCTTTTTACTTGAACATCATTTTTGGTAGGAATATAAATTCTGAAACCTTTCATGTTTTCTCCATAGCCAACCAAATATCCAATATCTGCTTTGCTGTCCCACTTTGACCTTTTTGGTTTTGGTATATGAACGGCCACTTTTGTACCAAATATTTTTAGCTCATTTATGTCATACATATCCGTATTCTGCCATATCTCATAAGGCGTTTTATTCTTAATTCGGCTTGTTCCTGTTCTGTTTATTATAAAAGCTGCTGTATTTACTGCCTCAGCCCATAGATTTTTATTTAAATTACTTTCTATCAACATTGTTCTCGCTGATTCTACTATTGTTCTCATTTCTCTCTCAACACATCCATTTTGTTGAGGTGTGTACTCTATGCTTTTCTGGTGCTGAATGCCATTAGCTATTAATAATTTTCTCATTTCATGACTGCAAAACTCTTTTGCATTGTCACTTCTTATATATTTAATTTTATATCCAGGACTAACTTTAGTTTCGTTAATAAATTGTCTTAAATATTCTACACTTTCATTTTTGTTTTTTAAAAAATAAACTTTTCTGTATTTTGAGAAATCATCCTTTAGTAATAAAAATATCTAGAGCCTCCTAATGAGATACACTCCATTGGTCCACAAATGTCTAAATGAATCATTTCACCTGGATTTTCAGCTCTATGTACACTTGATAAAAAGGGAAATTGATGCTGTTTACCTTTCAAACAGGGTATACAAGTTTCTTCTTCTCCATTTTTTAATTGTATGTCATATTTCTTTAAAACAGACTTAACATGTTCTATGTTTTGGTGACCAAGTTTCATGTGCCACTCTTTCAAGACAGTGTTAGATTTTCCAATGAACACCTTACTATTAGATTTTCTAAAAATCATGACATACATTTTTCCTGACCTCTTGGCAATAGCACGCACAGATTTGTCTTTTATAAACTCACATTGTTTATTGCATCTTAATTCATAGCCTTTATCTAAAGCTGCACTCACCGAAAATAGGTTCACATTAATTTCTGGAACATGTAGAACATTACTCAGTGTGCTTGGGATCCAGTGTTGTCCGTCCCATGCTTCTAGGTACATGTCACCGCACCCAATAGCTTGTATTATTGAACCATCACCTATTGTTATGTTTCTCGGTACTAGTAGTTTCTTATAAGAGATGAAACTGTCCAAATCAAAACTCATATGTTCCGATGCACCACTGTCCAAGTACCATACATCTTTTTCATTATTAGAATGTTTAATGTTCATATGAAATGCATTAGCATTATTTTTTGACCAACAACTTTCTGTTAAATGTCCAGGTTTCTTACACACTTTGCAGTAGTTTATGGCACTTTTATTCTTATTGTTCTTATTAAACCAACAGTTTACAGCTAAATGTCCAAATTTCTTACATATTTTGCAGGTTTTGTCACTATTTGTTTTATTGCTGTTTATTTTGCACTGATTCTTGTAATGTCCCTCTTTGCCACAGTTAAAACATTTTTTTTTATTTTGATATGCAGTAAATGCACTATCTTCTTTCTTTACTCTTTGTTCTTCTAATAACAGTCTAGCAGTTAATTCTTTCAGTGTCCTTTTCTCAATTTGTACACTTTCCCAAGCTGATATGAAATGTTTATAATTACTCGGAAGAGCACTAATTATTTTGGTTATCACCATGTTTTCTGGTATGATTACCCCTGTCTGGGCTAGTTGCGAAACGATATCAGATGTTTTGGATATAAATAACGCGATTCCATCGCCATTTTCTTCCATTTCGAAAAACTTTGTTTGTAAAACATGTATATTCGCATCCGATGTTTTTTCATAAATATTATTTAAATTATCCCATATTTCGTAGGCTGTTTCGCAATTTCTCACGTGGATTATCACGTTGTTACTTAGTCTCGTAACAATTATGCTTTGTGCTTTTGCGTCTTTTTGCCACCATTCCTTTTTTAATTGCTCCTCTTTCGGGCATTTGTAAGATCCATCCACTATTTCATATAGGTTCTGAGATTTCAATATAACTCTCAATTGAAACTTCCAATTTCTCCAATTTCCTTCGCCTTCCAGTAAGACGAGGCCACATGCGCCGGCATTTGTAATCTCCATGGCTTCTTCAAACTTTTATCGAGAATTATCTCCGCCAGTACGCACTTTTCTTTTTCAACAACTCTTTTATTTTCCGCAAACGAGCCTGGGCCCATAACCTTTTGGGTTATTTTAATAAAAGAGTATTGATTTCCTATTTTAGGATTTTATTTTATAAAGACGATACAAAAAAACACTTTCATGGAATGATAGCCTTGACAGAAGAGAAGGAGGGTTGCCATAGTTTAAAAAAATTATAACAAAAAAATTAAGTGTTGCTACTATTTTCAACAGTTAGCGCGCTTACCAAACAAGAGAAAATAGAATTTTCTACAGTGATTGTGACTCTATTTAGAGTCAACAGAACAAAATAGTATCCAAAACTGTCATATTTCTTCAATCGATTTTCAATATAATGCCCTATCATTAGAGTTTATTATCCATTGGGGAAAGACAGTTGGTGGTAAATTAGTGTGCTGTCATTGAATCGTAAGGGTTTTGTGGTGTGACTGCATTTCCAGCTGATGCGGTCTGTTGCCATGCATTTCTCGCCAAACACTTCCTAGATGTATTACGATGTGTGACACCCACATTTTAATGTGAAAATCAACAAAAAGAAGACAGAAAACTTAAGCCATGGATGTATGGGCTAGATGCCTTTGCCGTCCCGTAATAGGGAAAATTTAAAATTGTTTATTCGAAAATCCTAACTAGTCTGTGCCAACAACGGTCGTTTTTGACATAATTAGAATTTGTGGCCACCCTGCTGTCAAATCTTACTTAGTGAAAAATTATTTATACAATAAAAATTAAAATATTGTTTTCTGCAATAATAAATGAGTCTTTCAAATTACTCTTAATGTCAATTTATTTCACATTTTTTTTCACAAAAACAGAATACCTTAGCTTTGTCAAATTATGCCTACACAATACATAATAAAGAAAAACAAGAAACAGATGGAGGATTGAGGGCCCAAACATTATCAAGGTCATTTCTATAAAACCAGGAGGAGTTGGAGCAAGCTCTCGGTTCCACAAAATTTCACATTTTTTAACTAACGCATTGGATAAGCAGACAATGTCTGAAAGTAAACCAATTTTGTTTATTTTTGGTAACAAATTTTTGCAAGCGTGAGGATTGAGGGCCCACTTTGAATTGCAGTATACCAAATACTATAGCGTTATGCGCCGATATCTTTAACTTCACAGTTTTTTTTAACGTAGCGTTAGATTTTGATATAAAAAGTTTTTCTGTAGAGTGTTTAGTTTACTAGTTACAGGTGGGCCCTCAATCCTCACATAGAGGATTGAGGGCCCAACCTTTCAGCCTATAACTCGCCTTTCAAAGGTTTCACAAAGTCGTTTCAGGCTTTCACATTTCTTTTAGAACGCACACTAAATCATAGGTACATTTTTAAGAGAATATGACAAAGTGGCCCTCAATCCTCACACACACTATCTGCCAACCAAATAATATTTAAAACAACTTACTTGCTCTTGTCTGGCTTTCTCCAGTTCCTTTTGCATGTCATCTAGAGCCATCTCAGCTTTGCGCAGCTGTTCCATATCCCGCAACATTCGCTGCACCTGAGTCCTGCTTGCGCGCCCAGCCCGAAGAGCCGCCCATCCTCCGACGACAGCGCCGAGGAGTAACGACGCGAGGAGCCAGTCTTTCCATCTGCTGCCTTCTGAATGAAATTTATATGACAATCATTCTATAGAGGCAGAGTTTTAAGGTGAGTAAGGCCAATATTTCACAGAAGAACGGAGAGAAGAGATGTAAAGTACATAATCATCGGTAGCCGAGCGATCCCTGACCACCATTAGACTACCGAACGTGAACCCACTCCTAGCACAAGCGCATTAGCTTAGTTGGAGGGGTTTACAGGATTATTTTATTAATATTAATGTGTTCTCAGCACATTAATATTGTTCTTTTAAAAAAGTAGCAATTTGTTATTCCATTTCGACACATCTGGTCTTCAATGTAGCCTCTTTGGTGAATACTCGGCCCTAGGTAGAAGTCACTTAATTGCCACATATCCGATACATAATAATATGTGGTTATACAACAGCTTCAGCGCAACAAATAAACAATTATTCAAAATTGTGTCTAATTGAGTGAAAATTAGGATTTTACTATAAGACCTGCGTACAACAGAAGAGTAGATAGCATGCGCCTAGAACTCTGTTTCTAACGCGATTATAATAATGGATTCTTAGTGGCGTGCTTTGTTTTTGATGTGCCAGGTGAGTCCTGGAATGGAGACCTAGAGCGGACACCCGAGGACGAGACGGTTTGGTTGACACCCGAGACGGTTTGGTCTGGACGGTTTGGAGGTTTATATCCAAGAATGGATCATGAGGTGACCGACATGAAGATGAGTGCCGTGCTTTAGTTGATTGCTAAATTCTCGAGTACAAATACATTAGTACAAAACTATAATATAGCTATTAGCAATTAAAATAAAAAATGTTAAAATTGTCTGCAAAAATATTAAACTTTAATAATATTCCTGAACTTTTACTATGTCTGCCCATCATCGTGAAGAAACATTTTTAAGTATAATATAATCCAATATTCTCTTAATTTTACACTGTTTTTGACGGAAAATAAAAATCGTGATGTTTGCCTAGTGTCGATCAATTACTCGAAAAAAAAAAATGTACCTAATGGTGCTAATGTAACTTGGTACAACAATATGAGCGCACAATCATTAGAACAAAAATACAAATGATGCGGTTATACAAATTTATAACTGAGATACTCAGTTTGTTTACTTTAAAAAATTAGTATTCATCCGGTTAGAGCCTGATATTCGAATTGGAGATTAATAATAATTATTAAAACTCAACAACACGCGTTGACTACTTGACTACCTTGTACCACAATAACTATGAGATTCCTATTATTTTAATAATAATTAGATACTAACATTTAATAGCACTGGCAGCAATTTAAATAAGAGGAAAACATACATTTACAATACGAATTTACTAATATCTTTCATTAGAATATTAAAGTCTACAATGGTGAATTCTAAAAAAATAGCTATTTGAATAATCTATTAGAATGTGAAATTTTAATCTTATCAACCAGTTCGCAACATTATTGAGGTTAAAATTGCACACAAGTGTACAGTTTATCATTCTCGAGATGTTTTGACAGGTGTGAAGGTGCCTACTGCGAATTCATTTATAGGAGGTGCATAAAAGTTTTAATTACTCTGTATTCTAATCGTTCATCCACTGGCCTCATATTTGTTGGCGGGGGTAGCGCTTGTCTTAAATTCAACTTGTTAACTACCGCGATCATGTTGATTTTCCAACTTGTACTTTCATAATAAAACATTAACAAATACTGCCTGAATATACGCAAGATACTGAGTACACGGTACCAATTACAATTCTTTAGAGATTGAACTAACACAATTATAATTATATCAACCTCACTTACAAAGAGCAGGATGTTTATAGAAATGTACTAATATTTAAAAAACAAATGAAGCATGTCGCATAAGAAATAGTTTCCCGAGTAACATTTACTTGTACCTATATTTTATAAAGGACCCGCCCCGGCTTCGCACGGGTGCAATGCTTATGTAAATATGCATGTTTATACATATAAACCTTCCTTAAGAATCACTCTATCTATTAAAAAAACCGCATCAAAATCCGTTGCGTAGTTTTAAAGATCTAAGCATACATAGGGACAGACAGACGGTGGATAGCGACTTTGTTTTATACTATGTAGTGATTAATTACTTATGACTAAATAATTTCCAAACCATACATTGAATTACTATTAAGTTAAAATCACAAAAAAAATCTTGGATTGAAAAATAAAAAATAAAAATAAAATACCTATTGTAATTTTATTTTATCAAATAACTATATTTACTTATCTATAAATATGGTTGAGAGAATAAAAAGAAAATATTAGGGTAATCAAAATTATGATCCTTAGTGTTAAATCTACAGACATGAATTTACCTTAAATAAAGGTGTGAATGACCTACATTGTAATGCTACATGGTAGTAAGAACAATTAATTATTATCCTGCTGCAGATATGCCCTTGTTGCTAAAGGCTATTTAAAAGAATATAAACTATAAATATCCAAACATTTTGCATATACAATTGCACAGTTTCATAGTAGAATTAATTACCAGGAAAGTCCTTATTTTTCTTGCCGTGTGGTTGACCGCTAAGTTATGTCACGGTTTTACGATTTCTATCTGCAAAAGCAGACGGCTAACGTGCCTTCCGAAGCATAGAGGAAAACTGTGATAAGTTTTTTCAGCGCCGACACATTACACAACTAACAACCGCGCCGAAAGGGGATTCACTTTTCGACCTTGGCACGCTGTCGACCTCATGAAATTAGTTACTGCCAGGTAATGAGAAATAATTAAAAAATGTATCTATTAAAGCATGTTCCGTACATTGTTGTTATAATGAAGATGGGTATCCTATCAACGATTGCAACATGCATATCTACAGCATTGCTCGCTTCAATTTCTATTCCTTCGAGCCCAGAATTGCTGACTCTATCAACATTTTGTGGTAGGGCTAGATTTAAGTCCTGCCTGGCCAGATACCACTATCTTTTTAAAAACAGAAGCTGAATGTTGTGTTAAGACTACCAATCGCGTTCAACCTTATCACCACTCGCCGTCAGGTGGGATGAAGGCCAAGAGCTTTCAGGTCAATGCGAGCCTCACACGGATTTAAGCACTGATCTTATTAAACACTGAGCGACAGGGTATCATAGAATATAAAAGATTGTTTGTTTTGGTGGTGGCTAGCCAAGCGGATTTAATACAAGATTTACTACCGACAGCATTTGTTATCGATTCTAATGGCCCATTTTTCAGCAGGATTTGCCAGCCTGAAGATATTTGTAGATTATAAATAGTTGTGACTCCCCCAAAAACCCGGGTGACGTGATAAATGTTATCTGCGGTCAAAGACGGACCATAAAAAGTAATACTCGTAGATGATCAAGACCCTACACTCAAATTTGAAGCAACAAAATTGAAACTCTAAATACTTAGGTATACATACATTGATCAAAGTCAATTTAGTGGCGTTAGATAAAATTATGCTTATTAAATTAGTTGAAACTTCATAACTACGGTCGCTATGTCGTGACAAGATAAATATGTGGTAAGATTACTTTTAAAATGTGGCAAAAAAATAATGGAATTTCCATTGAATCTTGTTTGGTCCCCAATAAAAAAATGAATCCATAAAAATTATGTTAATTAAGAAAAAAAAACGGTCGACTTTAATACAGTTCTTCTTGGATTCATGAATAAATTTCTCGAATCTTATCATGTCCAGTTATAAAGTTACGTTCATGTCTACGTATTATGCAAAATGTGTATTAAACTGAATTATAATAAAGCCTGACAACTTGTCACTATTTGAAGGCACTTCATGGCTCATGCTGCCAGATGTGACTTAATGTATGACCAAATGTTATACCTAAAGCTCTGCTCAACCCCTTTTTATCACCCCCCTATGAGTTTTATGTATGTATTATGTATCAAATATACATACTTCCTACCATTGTGCCATGAAAACCTTCAAACGTTAAAACTTTTTATAACTGTTGAATCAACGCAAAAAGCCAGTTTAATTCTACTTTGTAAACACAAACAAAAAACGGTTGATACCATCATCGGTCAGGTCCACATATCGTCCACTGAACAGTAGATAAATACAATAAGACGATCCTAATGCGATCCAAGTCTCCAACACCATTTATAACATTGTCACTTCACAAAAATCACCTCATTTCTAAACACGAATGCACTACACTACCGATTAGTTATACATCATTCTATATTATTAGTCTGTCGACAGTCCATTCGAATGATCTAACTCCGAGCAGCACTCGATTCTGAATGGGGCTTAAATCACACGATGGTGCGGTGACGTAATTTATAGTAACACCACACGTTCCAAATGTTAAATGGAATATTTAAAAGTTTACTACGCGAAGTTTAAAATAATACTGAGGTTTAAAAGATACTTTATAGCATTTTATTAGGAAAATACACTTATCTACTATATTCTTATCTTATGCGTATAAGTATAAATAATAGATATACATGGTGTTCACCCATTATAAAAAAATACTAAGTATACATATTGTTATCAAAAATTCAAAATAAATTTTCCAATTTAGAAGTTTTTATGACACCACTCACAACACACACCACTATTTATATTACTGTTAACGTTTACGAGTTCGCTTGTTATACCATGTACCAAACAACTAGTACATACTATACCAAAGAATTAATCTGTAAGAAACATGACACGAAAAATTTGGTTTGTTGTTCATTATATGAACTTTCGTATCTAGCATTTTTATGTCAGATAAATATAAGGGTTTTTTTTTATAAAAAACTGTAGCGTGAATAATCAAATTATCCCAACGGGTTTTTATGTCGTTATTATTTAACAAAAGATATTCATTTGTTAACCTGTAATACTCGATTTCAACTGGTTGTATTTTCCTTTCCTAAAGGGGTATATATGAAGTGAAACAACAATTTGATGGTTTGGCAGTACAATGTTTATTTAGGGTGGACAATATTCTGTTTGTTGCACTAGAAAAGTTATTTACTTACAATTTACATATTCCAAATAATATACCTTTGTGAGAATTCTCTTCCTTGAAAATACCTAGTTTACACAAGTTAGATTTTACACAATTTAGACCTTCTAACTTATATATCTAATAGTAAAATACAACCATAAAAATAATGCAAGGTAGGGTCCTGGAGTCTGCTCTGATCGTTAACGAGTGGAATTTGGGTATTACTATGTATAAATTATTAGTAAACGCGTTATGAGACAACCTTCTGCAGAGTATTTGTAGAACTCTTCGACAGTCAGCCGCTACCGTTTGGTTAGTGTAGTGTACCTGGATCAGTGCGTTGTGTCTTGGCTCTGATAGATCAGCCACTAGTTAGCTCTCTCTATATATTGTAGTTCACCGGTCACTTTTCCAAATTGATCTCACAACTCCAAACTCTGGTTCTGCGCAGGTTTCACTACCCGGCGACTATATTTGTAATGGAAATTTGGGTCTCTAAACCCGTACCGACGACCCTGAAGATGTGTCATAATAAAACAACATCAATAAATGTTACACTACTCATTATAAAACCCCAAGAGGGAGTTGGAACCACAACTTGTCCAAAAACTAATATAAAACAACGGCAAATCTTTGAGCAATTACGAAACCCGACCAACAGTACTTAGAATATGATCTCTCGAGATGTGAATTATTCATAATTTAAACAAATAGATCATTCATTGCCTAAAATTTCGAACCTGACAAAATATAATTACCTTAGTAGGTAGTCAGGCAATTTTTACAAGATGATGCGGTTTTTTACAACCGAATTTACTAATTTACTGTAACACAAAATCAAGGCAATCACAGAATTTACTTTTAACTTTCAGAATAATTGAAAAACGATAAGAGTTTTATAGTTACCTTTCGGGTGAATTATTAACTCCTTAACGGTTATTTATCCGTTCCAGGATATTATGTAAATACGGAATTATCTTCCTTCCAAATTAGAAAATAGTTCTCCTTCGTTAATATAATCCTCGCGTATGTTATTATCACGAAGATTTTTAATGTTCCTCAAAAATAAATTCAGCCTTGAATTTGAAATTCGAAATGCGAATGAATAATCTGACAAGCAAAAACAAACGTCCCTGATTGGTCGGCCTACCTATGGTTTTTTTTAACGTCTGAGGCAAAGGAAAGTGAGTCCATACATCCGAATGAACGAAAAATTCTTGTCAATACGAATTTTTGCGAATAACTACTTTGAATGAATTTTGAACAACTAATATGATCCCCGTAAGCCTAACGTCACCTAAATAATGACGAGACTATAGAAAACGCTCTAACGCGCCCCAATTCAAAAACAAAGTGTAAAAAGTCCATACAGACGACCATAATCTCTAATATCGAACTGAAACATGATACAACTTACCAAGACAAGAAACTTTCGTCTGAACTATTTCTTTTTTTTTTTTTTTTTTTTTTTTTTTTTATAAGTCGCTGGGTATAGAATTTATCACTTTGCCTAAATGTCAAACTTAATGCGAAACGGAACGTAATGTCACTTGTCAGATGACGATGTTGACTTTGAAAAATTGATAAATAAACAATGCTACAAACCTTGTTATGTTTTCATAGTCTAAACTCTAATCAGTTAGGAACGAGTTAAGCAGATCGATCTGATCAAAATCAAATTGTTTGGTAGGATTCAATAGCATGTCGGGACTTTGGAGACTTATTCGAACTATTCGCAATTTTATGAGGAAACCTCTTTATTAAAGTATTTTGCTAGAAAATATTTATATCTGTTGTAATAAATAACAACGAGCCAAATATGTATTTAAAACGCTTGTCACTTCCTTACAAAAAATTTGAATGGAACATTAAACAATTTAGAGAGTTCAAGTTAAACGGTAATTCGTCATTCATAAGTGATACTTAAGTTTTTGTGTGAATATTAAAATCTGTTAAATTTGCGAATTGCCAAACGATTATACTAAACTTAAAAGTCACTTATATCTTAGAATAAATTCCAAAAATACGTATTAGTAGAACCACACTTCCGTTTTTGTTAATTATATCTACTATTGATCATTTTAATACATTTACAATCACAAAGCATTATATTCTGACTAGTAGAGTAAATTAGTACTTAAAGAAGAGGCTTCTTTAATCACTTAAGCATGAGAGCAGCCGTCATAGATTTAAAAAAAATGAATTTTTTTTAAATCTATGACGAAAAAAGTTCTCAGTGCACGCAAAAAGCATAATTAAAATTGCAAAATTTGAAAATATGGTGTCCACATTATTTACACGTATTTAAGTCACCGAGTTCTTGCGGCCAAGAGTATTAGTTATTGGTTGATGACCCTGTACAAATTAATATACAATAATATATACTTCCACGCTCACACCAATTATCTAGCCCAAATTAAGTATCATCAAGAACTTGTGTTATGGATACTAGATAACGGACAAATTTAATACACATAATAGTATAGATATTTTTATAAATAAACTTAATTAAATACATAAACAACCATGACTCATGAACAAACGTTCATGTTCATCACACAAACATTTGTCACTACCAGGACTCGAACCCGGATCGCTTGATGTGTAGGCAGCGTTACTGACCACTCCACCACGACGGCGTCAAATTATGAGGCATCGTCTAACAAATTTGTGAACAACGAGGGCCATTGAATCAATATAATCAAGGATGGTTTTTCAGACGTGACTAATCAATTTACAAAACGTTATAATGCTAAGAAAAAAAAACATAATAAGAGCTTCTATGTTTAAAAGAGGTTATTATCGTGTAACTGTACTTACTACGAGTGTAACTGTACTTATATAGGAAGGGAAGAGTAACGTGAATTTTATGTTGTTTTAATAATGTTTACAATAGGTACTTATTAAATATCAATTGTAATGAGAATCTCTGTAAAAACTAAAATAATTTCATCCTCATTGCTCCTAAGGAACAGAAATTGACAAAAATTGGTGTGAAAAAAATGAAAAGGCTCTTAATTTAAATGGACTTTGCTAAGTACTTGAAATTATGGATGTCTAAAAAAATTTTTAATGTCAATCAACAAATAAAGAGCGAGTTTTCGCCATTTATTGATAGGGATAATCCAAAGATATGTCCTATATAAACAGTGAATTATGGGCATTCTACACAACTATTTAATAGCACGTTACAAGCAGTAATAACTTGAATGATGACATTGTGTGAGCCGCGGCACTTGCGGTTTATAAAATAATTTATGTGGCGGGAAAATATCACTTTATTGGCGTGGACATTTATCGACATAGTACTCGGAAGATTTTTAACTTGACATTGCGGCTAGTTGCTATAGCTCTCCTTATATTGTTTTTTTTTTAACACATTAAACAGCCGTCTTAATGGTAAGCAAGTCACTGTAACCTTTTTCACGTCTTCTTGAAAACAACCCACGTTACGCATGAAATCCACTCTAAATAATAATAACACCGCCCGGCCTGCTGAGATGATTTTAAGGTTTTTACAAAGCTGGTACAATTCAGGAGCTATTAGGCCTTCATTAGATACTCTTCTGTGATTGGTTTTAACAACTTTGTTTAAGTAGAGTTACAATAACTTGCATGTAGGTCCTTATCTACGTCATTTTAACGAACTTCGGTGTAATTATGACAAAAGAGATGGCAGACCACAGTAAAATCGTCAATATTAAACGTGCCGTAACGGTTATGTTGCTATCTTTCATTGCGTTGAATTCTTATAAAATGTCATAAGTCAGCATATGATTCATTGTTATGAAAAGTTATAGATATTTGAATGTCAAAGACTCACATCTAAATAATGTAGTATCTAAGTTACTACTAGTGCACTAAAACAGAGCATAAGATAATATTTGGTAGTCGTGTGTTATCATGATGTGTTTGATCTCTAGATCAGAAGTTCATTTTTTTAACTACATGCCCCTAATGCCCATAACAAAATAAGATTACCTTGTAGATTGAAAAAATGTAATTACTTCAAAACAAAGAACAAACATAAATGAAAAATAATTATTACAAGTATTGTAAAACATATAATGTGCAAAGAAATACAATGTAACTATCACTTTTCACGTGTTTTCTTAAATAGCACTAAAATTAGGCTTAATATCTGACAATTGAATGCGAAGATATGGAGCTGTACCCAGTCTTTTTGTAGGTTGCGGAAGCTGAAAATCCAACTTGCGTAAGTCATCACAAACCGAAGCAGAACTGTGATATGATAGCCTTTTCAGCGATTGCAAGGAACGAACGTTTCATTTAACTCTCGGATGAAACGCGAAGCCCATGTGAGCCTTCCACGAAAACTTACGATTCACCGGCCTGTCGGCAAACTTTCCCCATTATTACAAGAAGTGAACTAAGTTTAGTCGCGGTTTAAAAAAAACAGATGCTAACTCTGTCTTTCATTCAGAAAATTAAAATGACAGTATAAGTTTTAAGCCATGACTAACTTTAAACGGTTAATGTTTTCATTTGATTGTCAGTTAATTTTTAACTTTACTAAGCTTTGGGTTAAGTTTCAAATACTCTTTAAAATGTATACATTAACTAAATTCACCCTGAAGATATTGTATGTAGGTAGCTGCATGCAATAATCTAAAATCTTACAGTGTAAATTGTTTAATGTTATCGTTGTAAAATGAATCTACATACAGCATGCATATTGCGGCTCGTGTAAATAATAAGATGAAGTGCCAAACTAGTGTTGCGTAAGTCAGTAATTTCTACACCCATAGTATGAACATGAGTAGTCCTATTGTAAGCCGTGAACTAAATCGCAATGATTTTATTTATCGAATTTTCCTCCGTGCTTCGTAAGGCAGGTTAACCCGGCTGCTGTCGAAAGATAGGAGCCGTAAAACAAGTCACGCGAGGCCAGTAATGGCGACTTGTATAACTTTGACAGTAATCCTTAAGAATGGTTGGTGTCAGGCAGGTGACAGGTCGTAAAAATCTAATACCAAAACCTTGTAGCATCTAGCACAGTATATCGATAACAAGACATACTGCCACGACCCGAAATAAAGTTGGAGTAAGAGAAAGAAGAATAAATACAATTCCCCACATTCTTCACACAACTGTGGAGAATATAGTCATAAATACAACAAAACTATACCTATTTCAGATGTAACAATTCGAACGTGTGTATTTAATTTTGATGATAAGCGTGCCTCGCTGACAATGGAAATGAACTATTATGTGTTATTGTCAAATCTCCAATTTTCCTATTTATAGCAGTGTCATTTCACGGTCTCTGGTTTCCTTTAAAATGTTTGCATACTGTCAATGAGCGATCTATGCAAAAATATTCGTACTAGAGTGTGGTCTATGTGAAATTTACATAAAATTCAGTAGCTACTTATAAAGTTTAATATAATTCATACTAATATTATAAACACGTGGACTCAAGTTAGCCGCGGTTTAAAAAACAGATGCTAACTCTGTCCTTCACTCAGTAACTCTGTCAACCAATGAACGAAACCAATTATGATGGTTTAAAGATACATTGGAGGTCGTGTCTTCTTCATAAAGATCACGAAAGCTATGCTACCAGTGCGCGGTCGGTACTCGGATGGGTGACCGAAAAATTTTCAACTCGAGTTTCCTCCGTGCTTCGGCAAGCACGTTAAGCTGGTGGTCCCAGGTGCTGTGGAAAGATAGCAGTCGTTCCCAATGAGGGTTGGTGTCAGGCACACAGCCGTAAAAATCAAATGCCAAATCCTTAAGCAGTATCTATTGGTCGATATCAAGACTACTGCGGACTATACGCGCCGACCACAAATAAATTGGAAGCAGGGTAGGACAAAGAAAGATATGTTGCGACATTTTTTTTAAACTTGACGGAGAAAGCTCTTGAGACTTATCTCGACTGATTTGGGAAATGATGATAAGGGCCGAAGGTTTTACACGGCACCTCAATCACTGAGGGGCTTTAGGTATCATTAGCTGACAGGGCACAATAATGCTGTTAATACTATTGTAATGGCGACAGATTCTGATAAGATGGTGACTGGAGCTTGCTAGGCGGGCTTAAAAGAGGCTCCTGGTTATTGAAACTGGAGAGTAAAAATTCACCTCTCTAACTCTACTAAAATTCAGATCTAATGCTACTGGGTGAGTCACTAGATCACGGAGGCGGTTATACAACATGTAAACTAAATAACCAACACCCTGAATACAGGTGGTTTGGGATCGGCTTCCGAGTTGATTTCAATAATTTCTTTTTGAAAAAACGTTTTTCTTTTTTTTAAAAAAAAAACCTAAAAGTACCCAGAAAATATTGTACAACATTTTCTGGGTACTTTCTTTTTAAATCGTTTTTTTTTTAAAAACCTGTATTCAGGGTGTTGGTTATTTAGTTTACATGTTGTATAACCGCCTCCGTGATCTAGTGACTCACCCAGTAGCATTAGATCTGAATTTTAGTAGAGTTAGAGAGGTGAATTTTACTCTCCAGTTTCAATAACCAGGAGCCTCTTTTAAGCCCGCCTAGCAAGCTACCACCAGTCACCATCTTATCAGAATCTGTCGCCATTACAATAGTATTAACAGCATTATTGTGCCCTGTCAGCCCTGTCAGTAGTGTTATTAGCAGGGTTATTATTCGCGCGTATCTTGTATGTATGTTTATTTGTTTACGGATTTCTGTAATTAATTAAGGTATCGTTAGATTCGTCTTGATACCCCAAATGTTCTTAGGTAAGTGATGTTAAAAAACAACATAGCGGCTGAGAGGTGCTATTATTAGACGTGATTTTTTTATTTAGAATTAATCGATATGGGTATCATAATAAAAGGGCTCATCACAGGGATTCATTCAATCATAACCATATTACATAAATAAATAAAAAGATATGAATATGGATAAAAAAAAAACCAGCCTGTATAAAACTACAATTATTCAACTGAAAAGATTGAAACAAGATCAAATGTTAAAGGCAAACTTAAAACATATTGTAACAACGGTAGTCGGAGTTTATGTGTACATACCTATTAGTTAAGTTGTATGTATATTGTTATTTTAGTAGATATAATTGTTATTTTATTTTTCTTTTGTTTTTGTCCTGGCGAGGCCAATAAATGTTTTTCTTTCTTTCTTTCTTTAGGACTTTTTTTCAACATAGTAACATGCAGTCGGATGCATAGAATTTAACAATAAGTCAAATCATTAATAATGTTATGCCTCGACTGTATGTTACTATGTTGAACAAATGTTCTAAAGACTACCATCAATATGTTTTAAGTTTGCCTCTTTTCAGTTGACTAATTGTATTTTTTTAGTTGCGGTCTTATGTAAGATGGAGACAAAACGAGCGGCTTATCTATACTTGTACGGCTTCAGCGTATGACCAAACATACAACGATAACAAATCCTAAAACTCGATCCTTGAACAGGGTTGTTCTATATTTACCACGGTGTAAAATTACCACAGAATCAGACTCCATACTCCATAGATTTAGTGAAAACTCCACCATAATCAAGAAAAGCATTTTCTAGTGCGGTGAAGTTACATTTCGGTGAATAAGTAGGTATACCTACAATAACCCCTTGAACCGAATCCGAACCATTCGTGACATAGACCATGTCCGCCACTCCAACAGTCCGTAGTGCAGTCTTTTATTTTAATTACTTGGGTTCAATCAGAAATTGCGCTTTTTTACTTTCTCGTACGTAGTATAGAGGAAGGTTTGTAATCGAAAAAAAATTGCTTTCGAGATTTTGACGGATTTACACGTTTTGGAACTCCCTGAGTCAAAAATACCGTTTTTGGAATTATGTCTGTGCGTTAGCACGATAACTCGAGCATGATTTAACTTATTACAACCAAATTATAATGCGAGTATAACATCAAAATATGAGGTATATATCAACTTTTGAGCCGTCGATCACGAAAGTTAAGCAACCAAGTGCGCGTTCGGTACTCGGATGGGTGACCAAAATTTAACATGCATGTATGACATCAAAATATAAGGTTTCTATCAACCATTGAGTCGTTTCCGGTATACGAGAAACTCAAGGGGAGACCACTCCCGATTTTTTAAAGATGAATTAAGTACTTGAAGATTAATGTTGACGTCATGCCTATACCTACTTATTAAGAAAAAAATATATGAAGTTTTATCATCTGGTCAGACTAGTGTTGGGTTTTTAATGTCCTTGACCCCATTGCCCGATAGATACCACAAAAATATGAATGAATACTTCTTAGACATCTGGTTAACCAATAACACAAGGCACGGGACTCGACTCTGCTACACCAGAATCGAGTCCCGTGCCTTGTGTTACTACTAGAGAAATTTGACTTTATGTAATGCCGTAATAAAGTCGTGTCGACATGACGAGAAAGCTTGCCATGTGATGCCGGCAGAGTAGAAGAGCATCACCCCATATCATCCAATGGGTATCGTAGAAGGCGACTAATGCAAAGGGGTATTGATCACCTTATACTCCGTCCACCAATCCGCATTGCGCAAGCGTGGTGGATTACTGCCTAGACCTACTCCTTCGATGACAAGGAGACCCCTCGTGTCCCAGGAGTGGGTCGAATTATAAAGGCTGTTATGATGATATGACGAGAACAGTTTGACAACGTCACTTGTTGAAACAGCTCTATGGTTGATTGGGAACTTTCTCGAAAGAATTATAAACTCGTTAGTTAATTTGGTTGCTGCTTATTAATATCAATGTTTTGTTGAATGTTATTAGTTGAATTACCTGAAGAAATATTATAAAGACAAAGTTACGTCAGTGATTAAGAGGCTCTTCAAGTCCGAGTGCCTAGCCATGCTAATCTATTCTACTTACATGCTTTACGAATAGAAGTATAATGCATGAAACGGACGTATTACTGTACCCGTAGTGTAATTTTTTTTTTCGTTTAATATACGCAACTATTGTAGTTGCGTTATGAGCTCGATTTGTATAGGAAACGTGAATAGCGCCCCTAGCGGAAAAGCGCAAATCATGTTTCCCATACAATTTGAGCTCTTAACGCAACTACAATGGTAACATTTTTTAAACGAAAAAACTTACACTACGGCCACTGACTAGCGGTCCGCCCGCGACCTCGTCTGCGGGGATTTTTTTTTAAATCAAATATAGCCTCTATTTCAAGAATAATGTAGTTCTGGTGAAATAATTTTTGAAATTGGTTTAGTAGGTATTTTTTGAGTCGTTACAAACATATAAATATTTCCTCTTTTTAATATTATTTTATTATAGTATAGATATAGACAAAACACCATGGCGACCGACGTAAAATATTTGAGTTGGCGTTATTCGCACAAACGCTATGTAGCGGTTGCCACTAAGCACTCTGGACGTTAGTTACAACGGAGTTATCAATACAATTTTGACATCTATATTACTTATAATACTAGAAAAATGCACTGAAAAAAATCGACTTGCCTCAGGCGGGACTCGAACCCGCACCTTCCACAATCCGGGTGGACGCGTTGACCAATTTCGCCACCGAGGCACTGCTTTTCGCTGTCGAAATTTGTCAGTGCTTGGTGCTTATGTTTTTATGGTAAACATCGTTTCATCAAATCTTTGAAATTTGCACTTCCAAGACCCGAACGAAATATTTTTGCAAATATTTGACGCCCAGCTAAGATGAAACTACCTTACATTATGGAATAATTTTATTTTTGCGTTTACAAACGCGTAAATATAATACTAGAAAAATGCACTGAAAAAAATCGACTTGCCTCAGGCGGGACTCGAACCCGCACCTTCCACAATCCGGGTGGACGCGTTGACCAATTTCGCCACCGAGGCACTGCTTTTCGCTGTCGAAATTTGTCAGTGCTTGGTGCTTATGTTTTTATGGTAAACATCGTTTCATCAAATCTTTGAAATTTGCACTTCCAAGACCCGAACGAAATATTTTTGCAAATATTTGACGCCCAGCTAAGATGAAACTACCTTACATTATGGAATAATTTTATTTTTGCGTTTACAAACGCGTAAATATAATACTAGAAAAACTTTTAATTTTATTTTTGCGTTTGTAAACGCAAAAATAAAATTATTCCATAATGTAAGGTAGTTTCATCTTAGCTGGGCGTCAAATATTTGCAAAAATATTTCGTTCGGGTCTTGGAAGTGCAAATTTCAAAGATTTGATGAAACGATGTTTACCATAAAAACATAAGCACCAAGCACTGACAAATTTCGACAGCGAAAAGCAGTGCCTCGGTGGCGAAATTGGTCAACGCGTCCACCCGGATTGTGGAAGGTGCGGGTTCGAGTCCCGCCTGAGGCAAGTCGATTTTTTTCAGTGCATTTTTCTAGTATTATATTTACGCGTTTGTAAACGCAAAAATAAAATTATTCCATAATGTAAGGTAGTTTCATCTTAGCTGGGCGTCAAATATTTGCAAAAATATTTCGTTCGGGTCTTGGAAGTGCAAATTTCAAAGATTTGATGAAACGATGTTTACCATAAAAACATAAGCACCAAGCACTGACAAATTTCGACAGCGAAAAGCAGTGCCTCGGTGGCGAAATTGGTCAACGCGTCCACCCGGATTGTGGAAGGTGCGGGTTCGAGTCCCGCCTGATTCAAGTCGATTTTTTTCAGTGCATTTTTCTAGTATTATATTTACGCGTTTGTAAACGCAAAAATAAAATTATTCCATAATCTATATTACTTATTTTATCACGCTTATCTGGTAATAACAAATCGTGTCGGTTGCTGGCTTAGCGTACTCAAGATAATATTTTAGTGCATAATATAGAGGACATAATTAAGTAACTTTTGGTATAAAGACTATATAGGGGATAGTTTGCTTTGGCAGAGAAAACGTTAAGGCATATATTATAGTCAATGTATGGTAATGGTGATAAAAACCGCCTTATAAAAATGTTATGTTTAAAAAAATGTAAATATGCCAACTCTAGATTTTTTGAGGTCTTGGCATTTAGGTTTTGTCATTTAGATTTTTATAAACATAATTGTATTATTTCTTCGTTTTTAGTTTTTTTTTTCCTTTTTAATAGTGGTGCAAGTACTACAGTTCTTAATACCAACTATAAAATTTCCAGGAAAATATTTCGAGACTTTGATCTTTATGACAAAAAAAAGAATCATCGAAATTGATTACTAAATAACTTTAGAAGATATTATCGACGTATAAAGTTAGAACAGTTAAAAGTTAGAGAAGAAATAAAGTATAAAGTTAAAGAAGAAAAAAATTCATGTTGCGATTCTAAAAAAACTACTCTACCGATTCATGTTCATGGGACTATTTGGAAAATATATCCTGATCAAACAAAAAAAGATTTTTTCAATTCGGTCCAGCCCGCCTAGCATGACCACCGAAACACGATATGATATAGCCATTTGTCGCGTTGAACTGTTAAAAAATTATTGGATATAACCGCCAACTTGGAATTTTATCGAAACTGCGAACATTTATAAGACTTAGGTATACATGTTCGCAGTTTCGATAAATTTTCAAGATTGATTGCGGTTATATCCAATAATTTTTGACAGTTCAACGCGATAAATGGCTATATCATATCGTGTTTCGGTGGTCATGCAGGGCGGGCTGGCGTATTTCGAGTAATCGAAGAACATGCCTACATAAAAAAAACGGACAAGCGCGAGTCGGACACGTCCGCCGAGGGTCCCGTAAAAAATTAATTTTTTTGCGGCATAAACGGGCGTAAGTAACTTTTTTTACGTTAACTTAAGAGTTTGATTTTTTCACAGCTTCAAAGGACTGTAGACTTGAGTATATGGTTTTAATTTTAACACGATAAATCCACGCGTTTCCGAGATAAAGACCAACCTCCATGATTGACTACGTATTTTAAATATTAGACTATATTTTTTACAAATGTATAGTTTTCAGAGATTTTCCTGTACCTGTGGTATAAGACGATATTACTTGCCAAATTTCATACTTTTAGGTCAACGGGAAGTACCCTATGAATTTTGATTCCGAAGGGAACGTATACTCTCAAGAGAGTGTCGAAATATACGTTTTTTGCGTCATAAACGGCTGTATCTTTTTTTTACGTTAACTAAGAAGTTTGATATTTTCACAGGTTCAAGAGACCGTAGACTTGAGAATATGGTTTTAATTTCAACTCGATACCACCACTCGTTTCCGAGATAAAGGGTCTTGACAGACAGACAGACAGACGAACAACAACAAGTAAATACGAAATGAGAACCTCCTCCTTTTATAAAATCAGTTAAAAATCAAGAGGTTTATGCATTTATTTTTGCAAGATTAATAGATATAAGATAAAAAAAAGAACCATCGAAATTAGTTTACAATTTTCCAAGATATTGATTCACAAAATAGAAAAGTTGGAAAAATCTATATTGTGACTGCGTATTTTCACGATTCTAAAACTACTTAACCGATTCAGTAAAAGGAGATTGCCCAATTATGTATGGACTTTAGGCCCACATTAAAAATGCTTGTGCCTCACGATTTCAGTAGTTGTTTGTAGAAAAAGAACCACTCTAACAATATCAACCATTATTTTTCACTTTGATACCCGGATATATGTGTTATTTTCAGTTTCATTCACAATAATATTGAGGTTATTTTTCTATAAATTGTAAGTTTTCTTGGGATATTTTCTTCAAAATGAAAAGAAATTAAGACTTAATCATATTATTATACCTATTTTATATATGACAAATGGGGTAGAGAAGAGCAGAGCGTTTATTTTTAACATTTTTTCAAAGTGTGTTTGACGCGCTAATCGCGCCATCATGGCGTCGCACAGTGTTTTATTTCACCTCAAAATTACCAACCCCTTGATTATACCTGATTAAGATAAAGCTCTTTATTAATAACACGAGACTAAAACTCCCACGAATCTAAATAGAATAGTTTTGAAGAAATCCTGTATTACATTTTTGTCCCGTGTTTGGGTAAAAAATAAAAAAATAATAATTGTGTCTAGACTATTAAAGTAGTTTTATTTTTTATATTGCCTACTAAAAGGTCTTATTGTTAACCATATTATGAGTCCTCTATGGCTGCGCTAAAGCTCGTAGAAACCGAAATAATTGCTATTTTGTGATTATCGTTTTAATTTTTTTGTGCCCACATTATGTAATATTAAAGCGTCTAATTTGCTTTAAAATCTAGTTAATAATGTTGACTACCAACACACAAAATTACAAGCTTTAGTTCCGTGGAATCTCGAATATATTAAGAATTTAAATTTGCGGGACAATTTGTCCCGCAATTTTTTGAAGTCTTGTAATTTTGCTATTTTTTTTCACACAAAAAATTACAAGCTTTAAATTTTTTGTGTTGGTAGTCAACATTATTAACTAGATTTTAAAGCAAATTAGACGCTTTAATATTGCATAATATGAGCACGAAAAAATTAAAACGATAATCACAAAATGGCAATTATTTTGGTTTCAACGAGCTTTAGCGCAGCCATAGAGGACTCATAATATGGTTAACAATAAGACCTTTTAGTAGGCAATATAAAAAATAAAACTACTTTAATAGTCTAGACACAATTATTATTTTTTTATTTTTTACCCAAACACGGGACAAAAATGTAATACAGGATTTCTTCAAAACTATTCTATTTAGATTCGTGGGAGTTTTAGTCTCGTGTTATTAATAAAGAGCTTCATCTTAATCAGGTATAATCAAGGGGTTGGTAATTTTGAGGTGAAATAAAACACTGTGCGTCGGGAAGATTTTGTTTCAATAATTTAAAATGGATCGTATATAACTGGTCAGCAGATAAACCTAACCCAAACCTATGCAAATATTATGTAGACAGACAACAACAAAAAAAATATTAATGGGAGACAAAAAAATATTAGTCGCGCCCTTTAGTACTTTTAGTCGTTCATTCTGGATTCTGTACGTGCTTGGTTTATTATTTCGCATTTAAATTGTTTCGGAGTATTTCAACAAGTATTGATGATAAGTTATAAAGAATCATTGAAAATAATCTTTTTGTGGCTGTATGGGCTAGATCCCTTTGCCTTCCCTTACTAGGTAGAATTTAAAAAACATCTCTTTTTTTCAATTTCAAGTTCATGGTCGGGCGGAAGTCAACGTTTAAAACGGAGAAGTCTCATTATATGTATTTTCAATCACCGGGTGTACAAAGTGTATTGTTATACATCAAAATAATTAAAATATAACGTCATTATTTTTAGATAAAATTTCATTAAGGCACAAGCACAAATTAAAGTGGGCCTGGATTTGGGCAATCTCCTTTCATGGGACCATTTGAAAAGTATCCCTTTCAAAATAAGAAAGATTTTTTACAAATTGGTCCAGGCATCTTCGAGTAATCGAGGAACATAGGTACCAAAAAAATATGAATTCGAATTGAGAACCTCCATATTTTTTTAAAGTCGGTTAAAAACAGTATTTGAACATTTTTAAAATCTCACCTTTTACTCATGAATTATGATTTTAATTATTAAGTATATTAATAAATATAGTGGTTTTCATTGAAAGTTGAAACAATGGTTGACGATTTAATTTAAACGTACTCAACAAAACTTTTTAAACAAAGATCATGTTCATTATGACTTTATTTTGGATTGTCTGAAATATTAAATAATTTAATGAGCAACTTCCCTAATGTTTTTTGGGTAATACACGCAAAGTGGTGCATTTTTATTTCGTGTGGCATCACCACCAGTATGGCTACATTGTAAACGTGCTATTAAAATAATTACTCGGAATATATACGCAGTTAGAATTGTAGTATTTTTTTTTATGAAACATGCTTACTAATTCCTCAACATCTCTGTTTAGATCTTAAGGGAATGCTACTGGATATTTTATCAAGATGATTTACGCAATTACCGCTGTAAACAATGGTTACATGGGTTAAGGATAATTTTATGTTTAACAGTACAATATAAATGTCTTCTTTTGTGTACGAGAACTGTAAATAACAGCCAAGGCGATGGAGTAACTTTAAAGGTATTCTTAAAATGAACGAAGCATTTCAAGGATTCCATTCGAAAGACAAAATTACATAATTGGTGATTTTTTAAACTTCCAATGCGCCTTTAACCTACTGCTGCTAAGGGTCGTGAAAATATTGTTTACGCCTGACTGTATTATGTAGTTGCCTCACATAATATTCTAAATCCTATTCTTTGTCTTACTACCGATTTGTGTTCATAATAATCACTCTTCATAATTTTATTTTTCATACTTTTTTTATTCATACATTTTTATTACTACCAACGGAGCTCATAACAGTTAGTGATCATATTTTTTTTATTAATACTGTTACTACAAGAACCATTTTAAATACATTTTTTTTTTTTCAGATATTTTTTCTTCATAACATTCATTTGACGAGTGGCTAAAGATCGTATCGAATATTCAGTTCAGTAATAATTCAATGAAAACGCCCGAAAGTCGCTTCTGGCAGCTGTGTTCATGTCAACCTAAGGGTAAGAACATGCCGAAGCTGCTCGCGGTCGCGGTCGATATCTCGATACCTCGATGTCGATAATCGATGTTTCTACATGGATGGCGGTGCCAACATGCCGATTCGGTCGCACCTGACAGCTCAGTTGCTTAGTGTTGTATTTGTTGTAAAAATTAAAATTAATTTAACACCTCCTTATCCATAATTCAATTCACCAAAAAACAATCGAACAGCTAGCAGCAGCAGCAGATCAATTATCGCGACGATAGAAGCAGTATGAGAGTGAAGTAGATACCTACAACTTGAGGCGAACCGATTTGACCAATCACGAGGGAGATCACATCGATGCCTGCCGTCGACCGTGATGTAAAAACAAAATATTTTGTTTGCACGTAGGCATCGAGCTAAACCGCAAAGCTGACCGCGGTGTATCGCAGTGAGGTATCCTTCGGCATGTGCGTGCG
This sequence comes from Elophila nymphaeata, assembly GCA_955850985.1. Classification (NCBI taxonomy): domain Eukaryota; kingdom Metazoa; phylum Arthropoda; class Insecta; order Lepidoptera; family Crambidae; genus Elophila; species Elophila nymphaeata. The sequence goes on along the minus strand of OY039086.1, from coordinate 8,291,235 downwards.
TGTTTATTAGCACGCATTTGTTTTACATGGAGGCGACATCGATGTAGCGAGCTAAACAGCGACCGCGAGGTATCGCAGAAAGGCATCTTCGGCATGATCTTACCCTAATTCGCTCGTCGCTTCGCTCCTCGCTAACCTATTGTTCTTTTATAATAATAATTTTCGATACTAAATGATTACGAGTTTCAATCATTAGCATAGAAAAATATATGAAAACAAATATTAGTAAAAACTAAGTGTATGATTAATGATATTATGAATTTCAATGATTATGTTTTTAAATACTTATGTAGTTTTTAATTTTTTTATGAAGAATGATCATTATGGTTTTAAATGGTATGAGAAATATTTTCGGACCTCCAATGATAGGAATTGAAAAGTTATGTAAGAAAATGCGCACCCAGTTGCCTATTTTAGGGCGATAAAGAACTTGGTGTGTTAATTTTCGAGGCAGACTATATGTATGTATATCACTTCTTCTTATCGTGTGGAACCTGTAGGCTTACTCTTGAATCGCTTTAGACGCCTCAGTACTATTCATATTCAACACATTGCATTCATATTGCGTGGATATCGAATACGGATTTTGATTGAACTAGAATAATACATCCACGCAATAGGAATCAAATTTGGCGCTGGTGTCAAAACTCTACAGTACGGATCGTCCCAATACCAATGTTGATCGATCGAGATTGGTTCCAAGAGTACGCCTACCAGTCTTGCTTAGCCTGGATCAGACATCACTGCTCCTTTCAGATGGGTTTTTTTTAAAAGATCGTCTCTGGAGATTTTCTAATCATTTAAATAAATTGCGATTAAAGTTGGCGTGAGGAGTATACCAGTTAAATCCCTCTATTCACTATTAAAAAATCTCAGCTTGTCTAGAAGTTCCTGGAACGCGTATCCAAAGCGGCTCTCGCGGAATCGTACCAAATATATAGGCATAGAGACAGAGAAGTCAGGATAGTGAAGGTGATGAGTGCCGATGCGTTATAAGAAATGAATGAACGAAAAGAATGAAATGAATGAATGAAAATAAATGAACGGCACTGCAACGGTGAATCCATGGAATGCCAAGAGTTTACGTCTTAGCTATTCGACAGTCAATGACAGCAGACATTGCTTTCACTCTTAGAAACCACAGGACTTTCGCATTTTACCGCATAGGCACTGCAGACGTATTTCTATGACTTCTATTATGGCGACCAGGGACAGACCTTTATAATATGTTGGTAGCTACTCAGGCGGACTTCAAATAAGTTTGAACAGTTGAACACTACGCAAAACAGAAATCATATTTTTCATCACCCGGCGGCATGTGCTGCTTTTGAATGCTCTTCGACAATAGCTGCCTTTACACGTACACGGGATACAGGATCGCACGCGAGAAAACCCGCACGCTCAATCACGCACGATTATTTTTTACCAGTGTGCTTAGTCACACGTTCTTTCGCGCGCGATTACTTGTGTTCGTTTCTGGCAACTGAGAACAGCCGTGTTAACGGCTAATCGCGCGCGATAGACCACGAAAGTGTGCATTTCATACACATGGCCCGTGCTCTTTCATTTCCTTTTCCTTCAAACATCCCGCAATTTGCTCTTTCACGCGCGATAGAGCGTACGTGTAAAGGCCGCTATTGAGTGGCCGCAGGACGGCGGTGAAGACGGCGGTAGGTGAGGATGCACCATTACGCCTGCATAGGATGAGACAAAAAAAAGCTACATACATAGAAAAGCTACATTCCTAACTTCACCACACGTGCTTACCTTTAGGGGGGCCGAAGAGGACTACGTCCATTGCTTTCAACGCCAACTTCTGTTTGTGTATAGGATCTTTGATGCCGAGCACGTTGCTTAGGTACTGCATGTTGTTCACGGCTAGCCTGGACAAACAAAATAACAAATTTAAAACTTACTATATTAGTTGTAGTAGTAAAAGTAGGACTATTTTTCTCAACCAGTCATCATCATCCGAGCGCTAATCCCGGTTGCGCCTAGAGACGCCCGGGGTCCGCTTTCATACTTTTTTATTTCACTTCGCACCATCTTCAGCATGCTGATTAGTGAGAGCATTGGCACGCACATCCTCCCCTGCGACGTCAAGCCTGTACCTCTTTGGTCGTCCTCTCTTACCGGGGCCCGGCAGATGCGGCATTGTCAGAAATTTGTTTCCCACGTAGCCAGGCGGTAGCCGCAAAACGTGGCCGTACCAAAGAAGGCGACACTCCTGCAACTTATCTGCAATGCCACCAGTGCGCGAGTTCTTAACGCGGTCCTTCCGCGTGACTCCACACAACCACCGCAGCACATTCATCTCCGTGACACGCAGTTCTTGCTTGCGTCGCTCTAATATCGGCCAGACTTTGCTGCCATGTAAAAGGATAGGCCTGATGATTCACTCCTTCTCACCCAGTGGGTCTTGGATATGTTTTTGATTGGATGGATTGTGGGATGGTGTTATAGACTATTCGCCCCTTCTCACCCACTGCACTAAAGGGTCACTCGCGCCATGTCAGTTGACCACACACATTTCCAAAAGAAGGATTGGTGTCAGGCAGCCGGCCGGCCATGAAACATTATTCTTAGACCGGAATTACAACACCTTTTTGCATGTGTTGTTATGGTATGGCGTATGAGGAAAGATACTTTAAAGCTGGCAGCATACAGTGAGCGGCACGGAGCGTCGTCGGGACTTCGTTTGTATCGTCGATATCCCAGGATCCAAAGATCCGCGGACCTTTGGGTCGTGAGTTGGCCGGCCGATAGGCTGGTGGGCCGCATTGAGCGAAACTGGGAGGTCGGTCGCTGCTGACACGCTTCTGCTCTTAGAGGTGGCGGATGGAAGCGACCTTTGGTTTGACTTTCCGCGGTGGTTTCATGGGAAGCAGCGCCGCCTTGTTGAAGTCAGCGCCTGGTGCCTACACGACACAGATGGAGCTACTCCTTCGTGCCGGACCGGTATAACGGATGGCTGGATCCGGCTTAAACTGCGCCGAGATTCACCCAAGCCACCATTGGCAGTTTGGCACCACTATGGGTGCCCCGCGAAAAGGCCCTATTCAGTGCCAGTGGTGCTTTGGACTCCGTGGGACCGGTCTCTGAGACCTGCGTCCGGTATTTATGCCGTCGGGTCGAACGCGACTTAACGGACTGCATCGGTTGGGCCCAAAAGGTGGCTTTTCTGGGGCAGATGGCTTTTCTGTGAAAAGCCATCTGACCTATGACATAACACAGACAATATTGATCACTTCAAACCTACTAATACGAGTTGATAGCATATAAAATTGTTTTGGTAAATATTTGAGTTAGCTTTCATTTTCAAAATATACCTGGGTAACGTAGCTCCCGTGACTTTGTGTTGCAAAAACAGTGTCTTGTATTGAGGTAAGTCGACAGACTGTGAGAGCCACTCCACCGTCTGTTCCACTGTCCAGTTGTGTACCTGCGAATATAAGCATCATCAATCAGTAAAATAATAAACAGATAGTAATAGTGGCGTACTTATAGGGTGGCAAGGATAGCAAAATGCCACGGGCCCAATTTGCTGAAAAATATTTTTTATAACTAAAGTTGGGGTGGAATTTGCCACGGGCCCCATTAGGTATAGTTACGCCACTGGGTAATCTTCTAAACATGTTCGCGTTGATGATTTAACATGAGTAAAAAAGAGAATTAACGCGATTAGATGACCTAGTAATTGCCTTGACGTTTCAGCCGGGTTGCACCGCGGTATCGGTAACTAATTACGTTAATTCCCGTGTTTACTCATGTTAATCTTCTCAAGATGTTGTAATGTCCACGTTCGCACCAAATAGAGACGAAAGCCTCCACTTCACTACTCTGTTTTCTCTCTCGCTTAGCCATAATTAGTATGCTTGGACATTTGGTAGATAATTAGGCCCAAATTACGTATCATTCGGAACTTTTGCTATGGGCAACGTCTGATGCCTCCGCAGACGGCTGACGTTGGAACACGGAAGGGCCTTTAGTGTTTTGTCCCGCAAACTGTTAGAACGCAATTCTTGTCTAACAGAGTACGGCATCTAATACATAATGTATGCACCGAGTGCCTTCCGCCGAGCGTCAGAATTTCTCTGTTAGCTTATAATGTGCGGTCGCGCTTATTAGGGCCCGCGGCGCGGACGTTTACAGTCGTGGGTTGGGCGGCCGATAGGCTAATTGGCCGCCTTGAGCGGAACTGGGAGGTCGTTCGCTGACACGCCTCAGCTTTCAGATGGATGAGACTACTGGTTTGGTTTTCCGCGGTGGTGTCATGGGAGGCAGCACCGCCCTGTCAGAGGCAGCACGACCCTGTCAAAGCCAGCGCTTGGTGCCTACAAGACACAGCCGGACACAATCGAGCCGCTTTCTCGTGCGGCACGAATGGCTGCTGCTTTAAGAAAGGGAACAGATGGTGTAGACATCGGGCTTAAGCTGCGCTGAGTTTCACCCAAGTCACTCTTGGCACCACTATGGGGGACGCGGTAAAATATCCTTTTCAGGCCGGTGGAGCCTTGTGCTCAGTGGCGGCCGGTCTGCAAGACTGACGGTATGTTGTCCCGCTGGACAGCTGACACGATTGAACAGTGCACCGGTTAGGCCTGACAGGGCGTGCACAGATGACTTCCCGGTGCTGTCGTGGTGTCCCTTTACAGGATGCCCGAAGAGGATGTCTACCCAAGTAACACATCAAAGCAGTATAACGGGCGACTTAGAGCATTTCTGTATCGTACTGGCATTTTGAGTAAGCCCTATTAAAAGCATTACAAACGTATATACGGCTAGTGTAATGCTTATTTGGGCACAAATTATATGGCCTTAGATCCTAAAAAGGTTCACAAATAGTTGTTTAATTGCATTACAAGGGCAATATATTAGCATTATTGTGGTCAAAAAAGGTTCCAATCGCATTAAAGAAGCATTATTACGGCCTGTGCAGTGGCTAATCGCAGTACAGTAGCATTATACTAGCAACATTATAAATAATGAAGATGTTAATTGCATTACAAAAGCATTAGTACGTAGTAAAAGAATGATTGGAGTTATTTAAGTGTTCACAGTTTGACCATAAATACATCCTACATCATTGCAAAAACGTCTCTAATACCACGGTACAAATGTTTCAATACAATAACGTTTGTCACGCCATATATAATAATATGTACTAATATTAGACTCATAAGTGACACCATATGATGGCGACGAAAGATTGTCAACATTGAAAATGGCGTTTATATTGTGAATGACGATTTTTATGTTCGCTAAGTTTTTAATCTTTTTTCTATTTATTGCCTTCAAAAGTTAGTGCGAATGGAAGTTTACTGTCAATGTCTATAAAGGTTACATTGAAAATTTTCACGCGCCTTCGGAATATACACGTTTTCATATAAAATACCATAAAAAATGTGCGAGTTTAAAAAATATTGCATGATTTTAATAAAGAATGAAGTTTTACTTGATTAACTTAATCGTAAAAGTTTAACGATATGAAATAAAATTATCATATTATGTATATAAATGGTCTATTTAGTATCTTCCATGTGTCTTAATAATATATATTTTTGGATACAAAATGGCGTCTATCTAAAACAGCTAGGTGAACTATTATAAAGGTTTATTAATTCTGTCAGCAGGACAAATATTCATACGTGAACAATTAATAAGCCAAAGGTCAGAAAAGAGATTTATGACATCTCACTATAGTGCTATTGTTCATAAAGTGGTTATCTATCTGTTCACATCTATACCAGGACTCTTGAAGTGAACTTAATTAGTTCCATTATTAAAGAACGAATTTTAGGGATCCTTGAACAAAACGTCAAATCCATTTCGAATTATTTACCGAACACATTTTGTACAACTTATTTTTGGTTACCTAAAATTTCGATGAAGGCTTGCTGAACACATAGGTATATCTCCACGTAACCTGTATACCCAAAGCAAGCATTCAATTGTATTCTCTTGTTGAAATTAATAAATTAAAATACAACATTCCTTCCACTTAACACTTACACAATTATGTAATATTCATATTAATTTATTGCTGTTTCTCTATTTATAAATGATCTTAACAAGTAAGATCAACAGATCTTAACAAATGGTGGGTAGATGCAGTTCGTTGTGGACCCTGTAAGGGCACAGCAAATTAGAAGAGACGAGCAACCCCTTATTTATTCTTCAATTAAATCGGGTAACAATAATTCAGTTTTTACTTACCTTTTAAAATTGCCATCATAAAACCAATGGCACTGAAAACAGCTGCAAGCTGTACGCGACAGCTTTACGCATTACAACAATTCAGGTGTGTTTGATTAAATAGCTGTTAGCTGTACAACAGAACTCAGTAAATCTTTAAAAATGCAAGCACTACATAGATTCACGTTTATGCTACCCAGCAGTGCTAGGCATTTAGTAACCAGTTAAAAGTGCTATTGAGCAACTAACGGCACTAAAAACAGCTGAAAGCTGTCTAACGGATTTACGTGGCATTATAATGGTTCGTGTTTAGGATACTAAAGAGCATTAAGTGGTTATTTACTACTTTCAAATGCTATTATATATCCAAATGCACTAAAAACAGCTGAAAGCTGTACAGCTGTTGTGTTTTGCTGCTCTAAAACTACAGTCTTTGCAAATGCATTTAGATATGCTATTATCCAACCATTATACACTGTAAAGCATCATAATTGTTTTGAAATGTCAATATAAAGCGTCAAGATGCTCGGTGAGCTTATATAAAAGTTTTTAGGGAGCTTAAGTTCTACATAAGTTAACTATTCGTTTCTTGAAGTGCTTCCTGTGTTACTTGGGTAGTGGGTAGGGGGGTACGTCTGTACCTCGAGACCCCTGCATGTGCATCGTACTGCAAGGATGATGCGTAAATGTATTTGAACTCTCCGATAAAAAAGGTACATGTTAAATTATTTAAACGCCTGCTAAACCAATTGTTGTCGACCCTGTAAAATCGCTTTATACTATTGTGTTGTTAATATAAGTAGTAAATACGAACCTCTGACCGCAACCACGCCTCCCAAAGTTCCTTAACTGATATGTGCATGTCATCATTGTGGTGGAAGGCCCTCTGTCTCTTTTCATACCCGCTATCGTACTGCAACTCCTCGCGGAGGAACTGGAATCAAACGAAAATCAACTTAGCGTTAGGCGTTTACACCAGTGTTCATATCAGCCACTGTCTTTACAAGTGGCAACAAAAGAATAGTAGGATAGTACTTTAGAGCTGTCTCTGTACCAAGGAGGCGGATATTGGTAAATAAAAATAGTTGTATGTAGGTAGTTACAACCGCTTGTAATCTTCTTATTATAATATGATATTCAAGAGGTCAATGGCCCCGTAGCCGGGCGTTCTTCGTAACGATCTTAAAAGCTAAGCTACCGAGTGTACGGTCGGTACTCGGATGGGTGACCGAAATTTTTTCAACTTGATTTTCCTCCGTGCTTCGAAGGGCAGCTGGTGGTCCCAGCTGCTATCAAAAGATAGCAGTCGTCTCCAAGGAGGGTTGATGTCAGGCAATAAATTGGTACCAGGATAGGAGAAAGAAGACAATCGAGATCAATTAAATGAATGGACGATCTCAAGATAATATTTTTTTGGTGACCCATTATGGACCTATAACAGCGAAAATTACTGTTTCCGAAATCAAATCGTAACACACTACCTAATTATGGGACAATGGCTTAGATATCTCGTCTCCAGTCTTAGTACGAAGAATGAGTAAGTAAATGTGCCTTCTTTGTGCTATTTTTGTTACTTGAGATCCATTTAATAGCAGGTATACTTTTAGTCACAACTCACAATATGTAAATTATTTATATGCGGTAGGAAAATTTCACGTTAAATTTAAAGCTTCTTTCAAATGTTTAGTAATTCGTTATGGGGGTGTTATCAAGAATATTATTGTTTAAATACACTTTTATAGATTCTTTTTGCCGGTAGTGTTTAAAATGTAAAATGATTTTACTAAACAACAATTTTTGGCGAATTGAAAAACTCGATATCGATATAAAACATCGAGCATCACTGCATAGCCTTATTTATTCCTATTATAAACGGCCACAGAGCTCGCTATATTTGATTAAAGGATTATTTTTGCACAATTTTGCGGATTCAAACTAAAATCCTAAACACCGTATCACCCAAACAACGATTCATCAGCAAGTGTTTTTTGAACTGTTTTTAACGAGTTGGCAGAATTATTGCCGCGTCGACAGAAGACAGTAAAAAATTGCGAGCGCGTATCGCCACATTGACATTGGCACTCCAAAACTGTGAACGTCACTCGACGGTACTCCTCGGCAAGTCACAGACATTAGCCCCCCATCCACTAGCGTTTATTCCTGCCGGAATATTCAATCCATAAGGAATGCATTTTGGTGAATGGGCATAGCGCGAAAGAATGCCGGTGTTAAAATATCTTTGTCCCTTCCGCGTCGCGCCTGCACGACGCGACAACCTTGACTTGGTTAGGTACATAGAAAGTCGCAGGAAAGCATGTAGATATGACTTTAATTAATTAGTGTCGTCAACGGTTTTATTTATCCCTACGATGATTCTCTACAATTTATCCATGAGGGCAAGTCATACGGAATAAACGCTAGTGGATGGGGGGCTAAATTCACAGGAAAGCATGTAGAGATGACATTATTTAGTGGCCTAAACGGTTTTATTCATTCCTACGATGATTCTTAACAGTTTATCCATGAGGCCAAGTCATACGGAATACACGCTAGAGGATGGGGGGCTATTGTTCGTATATCTAAACGATACATTTAAGGGGGCGATAAGTGATTCTCATAAAATTTTCGAACGAACATCACACGATAACAATAAAAGCGTAATTTTCGAAAAAATATACCTACTTAATTGGACTATTTACGCAACAAATTAGTATGAGAACATTTTAGTGTACGGAAAAAATCATGAAAATATGTCTTACAAAAATAAAAAAAGTGACACTATTTTCATAAAACTTTATTCATTTTGTAGATAATTTCCTTCTTTAATTAAAAATTATATGTATGTGAAAAAGTAGTGAGTACTCCGCACACTATGATCGAGGTCGCCAGCGTTTACCGCCGCCTTAATATTTCCTAGACAAAATTAGTATAAGACTAAAAATAATAACGCAGGAGCTTCGTATACCATCGTAGGTGTAATTGTAGTTGATTCCTTGAACTTGAACAGAAAGAAGCGACATGCCAAAAATAATAAGGCACGTGACAAAAGTATTGTGGTTGGTGATTGTCTGATATCGGTGGATGTAATTGTAAGATGCAATGTCTTAAATTAGTTTTTGGAACGTCACAACTCCACCTACAAGAATGATTACAACAATTGTTGTGACAGACGCATTTTCATAGCACACGATTAGGATTAAATATGCGCCCCTTTAATTCAATTTCATATAGGTACTTACAATAGAAGTTTCGGCAGAGGAATGCAGTGAAGATTCGTTTTGCGTCTAATTGCATAGTTAATATATTATTACAAGAGACAAAGAACTCTTCAGGTTTTGCAGTCATTTATCATCATCTTGCTACCCTGGTTCCTCCTCTTTTGCAGTCATTTGTATCATCCCTTGCGTACACGCCCCGCACATTTTGTTATTGAAAAATGGATCGCGGCTCATGAGCGACTTGGAGACACGGATTTCTGCTTTACTGGTGTTTCGACTACGACAACTTGGCCCAAACAATAATATTGATATGTAACTGCAGCAATAAACAGACAAGTTTTCCAAATGCAACTAGAAGAAAAATCATACTCCCCTGCGCCTGGTTAACTATTACCATCTTATGCGAATCTGACGCCATAAAAATTGTGTAAACAGTGTTCATGCATTCTGATAGTGATAAGATCCTATCCCAGGGTTGAGGGTTCGGGTGAAGCTGGCTGCCATCTTCCAATTTTGGTATGAATTATGCGATTTATTTCAATTTGACGGGGAAGTTCTTAGCCTTCATTCCACCTGATGGTAAGTGAAGATAAGGCCGAGGATGGAATCAGGCTTCACCTAGAACCCTCAACCAAAAGGTGGTTCCTATGTATAAAGAATAATGATACTAACATCGTCACTCTCACTGAGGTCGACGTTTCCGTTGGCGTCGTCATCCAGCTGCCTGTGAAGCTGGGTGATGGCTTCTAGCCCCGCGCGGTCTTGGAGGCACGACTGCTCATTGTTGCACGCCTCCAGCAATACTGGAATAATAAAAAAAATTGGTTAAGAATACGATTCTAATAATTAATAAAAATACACATACGTAAAGTGCAAAATATAACAAAATCTAATCATCCGTTTGGGAGCTACTATGACACAGACAGACACACAAATATACGTTTAACTTATAGCCCCCCTTTTTGCGTCTTGGGTTAATTATGGCGGATAAAGTAAAGCCTTTCTTTTTCACTTCTTTCCAATTTATTGGAATTATTTTTGACGCCGTCAGTGGTCAGTAACGCTGCCTTCACGCCAAACGGTCCGGGTTCGATGGTAGGAGCAAATGTTTGTGTGATGAACACAAACATTTCTTCACGAGTCATGCTTGTTTATGTATAAGTTTATTTATAAAATATCTATACTGTTATGTATATTTTTGTCCGTTATCTATTATCCATAACACAAGTTCTTAATGATATCTACTTAATTTGGGCTAGATAGTGGTGTAAGCTATTACAAATATTTTTAAAATCAGATTTTTCATTGTATTTTCTAATTCTTTCCACTTGCTGCGATCCTTACATATTTCTTTCGCTTCATCAACTCATATCACATTCCTCATAAATGATCGGCGGTTTCAAGTACTTTTGCTGGCCCTTCTTTCAAGATGATTTCGATTTGTTTGATAAACGTTCGCCTAGGTCTTCCCCTAGGCGTACTATTTACTATTATAAATTAATGCATTTATATTACAAGTAATAATAAACAAACGTATTTTTATTGTAGGTAATAATACCTAAATCATGCCATGATTAAAAAAATATGGAAAATTATCGTGAATAGGTATGTCATTTTCACGTTTATTAATTTTTTAAATAAAATTGATATTGAATTCGAGAGTTTAGATTCGATATTTCACACAATCATTTCCTAGGATTAGTTAAATACATTTCAAGGAGTAATACAGCCAACCTAGCCCAGCCTTTTTAAAACATCTAAGTAAATAAATTGTGTGTGCTACTGCTCAAAGTAAAACAAGAAAAAGCATTAGTCACTTTTGTGTAGCACGTTAACTAAATTACTCAATATCCATAACACATTTGAGCGTGTGCAGTGCGCCTATACTTGTGTAAATATTAAATGAAGTTGAAATAGTTTCCCGAAGATTACAAAATACGAGTTATAGTTCCGGTTACTTAATCGCACAATCTGTGCTTAAACGGTATGTGCTTAGCAAAGAAGATAATTTCTATAAAATAAAATGCTCTTAAAGGTAATTGCATTTTCAACTTTGACAGCACTTAAGGCACACCTCGACGAATGGTGCAACATCCAAACTTTGTACCAAGTTTAGCACCACGTCACCGTGACCACGTCAGGTGTCAATAGTCTGACCTTAGGTATAGATAATGGTACAAGTTACCCAACACTTGTCACGTTTCATCGGGTCGCATTGGGTTTTAACAGTATGTTTAGACGTTTATCCAAAACGTATTTTATTTGGTTGGCAGACGAGCACACGGCCTGCCTGGTGTGGTGTTAGGCAATCACCGTATTCTATATACGCTTGCAACAATGGCGTGCCCTTCTCTACCTCGTGAAGCTCTGGTAACATTACTCACCAACAGAGACACAACGGAGTGTTTGGCGGGAAACCATGGCGTCTGGATGTCGATCTTTGTTTCAATAATTCAAAATTGCTTCCGAGTGGATTTTGTGCAATGAAAGTGATGTCGTTATGTTGCATAAGCATCCGTGTTGACGATCAATTATGAGAAATCATTGAAATAAAGGTTTCGTGGTGTGTATGACTTTAGGGATTTGCACCTCGTCAGTCATCATCATGAGGTCTGTACCATGCATCTCTCGCCAAACACTCCCTAGATGCATTAAAATGTGTGACACCCACATTTTATTGCAAAAACCAAGAAAGAAGATACAAAACTGAAGACTTGGCTGTATGGGCTAGATCCCTATGCCGTTCCGTAATAGGGAAAATTTAAGAAAATAAGAAGACAGAAACACAACACCACATAAATGTTGTGTTATTTCACTGTCGTCTTCAGTAAGGTGGAGAACCCCAGTTTCATCAGTTTCGCCCTCGGTGTCCCTGCTCGAGCCTACCCCACATTAGAGCGATTAGGCCTTAGTCAACCACGCTGGCCAAGTGCGGGTTGGTACCCATAGTTTGGGCGCTCCAAATTCGACTGACTAGTCCGCTGTACCATCCCTACTTCGGCTATTTAAGACGATACACTAAAAAGAACCTTAATAGCACGTATGAATTATGAACACGATTATTAGACATGAGATAAACGAAAAGAAATATGAATGTCAGTGTAAAGAACTGATACACAAAGCTCACAATAACAAACCGTAAAGTAGAAATTTGTAAAGTGATGAAGTATAATTATCTTCGCAGACAATTACATCGCTTGAATTGTTTGATGGTTGCGAGTGCTTCAGTCCAACACAGTCAAAACACAGTGCATTAAATATTTTCCTTAAAATACGTTTCTTAGAATTTGAAAACTTGAGTGAATAATCATTAAAACGTTTTTTTCGTCAAATTCAAAGAATCAGTGTCTTTGTACAGGAATCAACGTGTATAAAAAAGGTACTTAAAAGTTATGTGAAGAAAAACTTGCGTTAGTTCATTTGAACAAAGATTATTTTGATTGTTGATGTCGTATCTACACACACGAACCAACTCTAGGCAACAGAGAGACTCTTATGGGAGAGACTCGTTGCCGAGAAGAGTTTCCTCCTTTAACATCGTAGTAATGGCGCAATACGGAGCGCAGTCGCAAGCATAGAAATTATAGTATATTTCATATTTATGAAATACTAGCGACCCGCCCCGGCTTCGCACGGGTGCAATGCTTATGTAAATATGCATGTATTATACTTATCAATGTGATGAATTTGAGGTACTATGTTTATATTATATTAATAACAATCTAGACGTTCAAAATTCTTTTAAATCGGAAATCCTCGTCTTATACTATGTTAGTGACAAATATAATAGAGGATATTCAGACACTACTTTAATCTGTTTGGTTACGGTTTGATCACGGTTAAAGCGTGATAAGAAGCAAATAGCTTTCATGGGCTGATTGTGCAGACAACAGTACGTTGGGTTACCACAAACTGTCAAATTTTCCCAATCGATTCTGCAGTTTATATTGAACAGTCTTAGGTTGAAAATCGTTTGGAAAAATTTGACAGTTTTGTATAGCCCGACGTGCTGTTGACTGTACATTCAATATAACATTTTGATAAGATTTTATTTGGTGGTCAGGTGCTTGTCATAACACAATCATTTCTAATATTAGAAAATTTGACCACTGCTGTTCTAGTTTTTACCGTCATATTATAGGAATAAAACCACAAATGTTTTTTTTTATTCGTTCGTTCTTGCTGTTATTTCCTTCATTATATTTTAGCTATCCTAAATATATTTTCTTTCGCGGTAATTTAGTAATTTACTGAGCGATAATAAAAAATTGGAGTAAGTACAGGCACATATCCACTTTTGACATTTATTACTCTGTGATAACAGCCACGAACTGTCAAATTTCGATACATTGTTATTGCCCGCGACTGTGCACAGAGCACACTACTTTCATCGCATTTTTCATACTTCATTCGGGTAATTTCCTGTAATTTCACATGATGAAGAACGTAACAATAATTATACTTAATTGAGTTTATTTAAGCTATTCTTATCATTGTTTATGTAACGATCGTAAAAGTTAAAGAACTGTGTAATAAACGAAGTTCTTCGGCTTAATTTTCCTTTATTCCTCGAAATATATCTAAGCTGGTGGCACTATCATGTCGACAGGTCTGAGCGTAGCCGACCTACCATTCAAATACGAAAACAAATTAAAATACTCATAGCAATAACGGGAAGTAACAGCCAGTGATTAGTAAATAAGTACCTAGGTACATCGATCTCAGTCTGATCTCAGTCAGATCAGAACCTAAATAATAACTTAAATATGATAGCATAGATAATTAAAATAGTCGTTCCAGTTCTGGACTACTTGAAGCAATAATTATATTTGCCACACAATCATCTGCTTTTAGCAGTTCTGCGTAGGTACGTCGAGGATTGAAAAAATACGTACATACCGACCGATATGGGAATATCAGAAAAATGAAAGTGACGTATTTTAATACCTATGTATTAAAACAAATTCGCTTGGAATTTCATATTAAATGGTGCCAGGGTGGATCTCTCGATTTATCAAGATTATTCCTAAATCCTAAGTGTTTTAACTTTGATTCCACAAAAGAGCTGATTATTTAGCTCGGCATAGAACTCACTAATTCCGACTAACCTTGCACAATTACCCATACGAGTAATATTAAGTAGGTACGTGTCTTATTTATAATCTCCTTTTTTGAATTTGGTGAATAAACAAATAATCGAATAATATAGAGCTGATCTTCGAAGAAAATTATAAGACTTAGACTAGAGCGAGAAGCAGCAAAGAGGGGATGAAGATGAAAGACCTGAAAAATCTAGGAGATAAGAAGCAGAGCGACGAGTTGAACTATAGATAAAACCGCAATCAAATAAAGAAATATAAACTTGACTGCTGTGTTATGGCCAGTGAGTATGCGAATTTCAGAGGATGGAAATATGGCCAAGCTTGGTAGGTAAATAAACAGGCATTGAAAAAGCGTCTATACGCTTTAGCGATTTTTTTACCATCACGCACACAGTGCTTAAAATACCGGCTGGCCTCTTGTTCTTAAAAGTCTTCCTATTCAGAAGAGAAGGAAGCGTTTGAGATTAGGTACTAGCAACAATATTATAGACTCCCACAAGGTTGACTGACGATCTAGTAAAGGTCGCGGGAAGCCGCTGGATGCGGGCAGCGCAGGACCGACCGGTTTGGATATCCTTGGGAGAGGCCTATGTCCAACAGTGGACGTCTGAAATGATGATACGTTTAAAGTGCATGAATCATCATATCAGCCGAGAGACATCCATACATCCAGACATAAGCCTCCCCCAAGGATCTATAACCCGAACGGTCGTCCACCTAGTGGGGGGCCTACCAACGCTGCGTCTCCCGGTACGCGGCCGCCATTCAAGAACTTTCTGATATGATCACGCAATCATGATGAATGTAATATTAAAATTTAATGATAGTAAGTTCTTCTCAGATTTATTTAAATCTTTCCATGGTAGCCAGCATTTCACCTGATGATCAGTAATGATAAGGCCGAAGGTGAAAGCGAGCTGTTTCATTCTAAACCCCAAATCACTAGACTACTCTGACGACGTTATCACTAACCTTGGGAATAATGCTGCTAACACTATAATTATTTTAAATTAATGAGCAAAAGCTATAAAAAGTTCTGATGCACGCACGTAATTATAAATAAATAGACAAAAGCTATTGTATTTCGTACACTAATAGCTAGCTACATTATTGTCCATTTGAAAGCAACATTGGCGCATATGAAACATGTTGTTTCTGATAAACAACGTTGTATGGAACTTAGAGGTCAAGTTTGTTTATCAACGATATATTGCTCAGTATCCGTATTTCATTTGGTTACTATGCTATTTATAACTTTGCTTGTATTTAAATCAAAACCATATCACCCAGTTTTTAACAGAGAGGCTAAATGTACATTACGCATCATCTCTACAGTACGATGCAACTTCAGGAGTATGTGGGACTAGGAGTAAAGGCGTTCTTCCAATACTCACTGTTCTTCCTTTGCGAACATCCTGCCAAGACAGCTATGGCGGCAACCCAAGATCGCGAATATTCACCGCCTGCGGCCGATCCTTCGGGCTGAACACCATAACTTATCCACCTAGCATCTCAAAAAGCATAGTACCTAAATGACTAAAGAAGTGTACGATCTCACTAAAAGTTGTATTTTGATAAACATTTGATATTTATTTGGTGTATTTAATTAATTAGTTAATCGTTTTGAACATTATAAGTCCGTATAGACTTTCAGATATGTACGTTTATAATAATTAGTAATACTGTGTAACTGGCTTGTTTGTCTTTTGTATACCTTTACATATAAATATTTGTTATTGAAGTTGTTGATGAAGTCGATAGCGAAGTAATTAGAACGAGAATGTTCTGGAACAATAATGTCACGAAAATTTTGAATAATTAGAAAGGCACAAGTGAATACAGCGCACAGTCCATCCCACTATGACTTAAAAGGCGTTCTATATAAGGAAATTTGATATAGCAGCCGCAGTATTACCGATGTAGTAAAAACAAACTAGACTAACAGTAGGTACCTCCTTTTAATTTTATGAACGCAAGTGAGACATGACTGTGTGTGAGGGAGTCAGGATCGCACATAAAGGCAATGAACTGTCATGACTGAGCCACAATGACGCGTTAAAAATATCATTACCGAATAGAAATGCATATCTACTGCAACATAACAATATAATTCCTCTTTGCACTGGAATTCCTTCGAGACTAACTGCAAGTTTTATTTAGCTGAAAGATACCTATCGGTTCTGAATCCCTCTAAATTGAGGACTAGATAATCAAGAAGAAAGAAGAAGTTCCAGAGACCATCTGCGGTAATTTTCAATATTTTAATTACGTATATATGTATAATAATATTTAAAATAAATTTCAATAATAAACTTTTTGTTCGTTGACTCAATATTGTTTTATCGTACATTTAAGACCAGTCAATAATTATTGTGACTTATAGTATCGTACCTTTGTAACTAAGGAAAATTTCCTAATTAATTAGTATTATGTCATCAACGTATTTAGTCTAGAGGAGTTCCGGTGGCGAACTCTATCGAATAGTAATAACTTTGGAAGACACGTTCAGCCGTCGGTTGATGTTATTACGGTTTCTTTCTACTTGCCAATCTGGTTTGGACCAACGTAATTTGATGATAGATTTAAAGATAGGTCCCTCGGTGATAGAGGGTTCCAGGTCCAGGTGAAGCTCGTTTTCACCTCAGCCTTACAATCACTTACCATAAGATGAGATGAAGGTTTATAAATCCAACTAATAGAAGGATTTGTATAAGCTAACAATATTGATGATGTAATCTAACCGGGTTAACTTACTAAATCGCAAGTCACTATTTTCATTGAACCTTTATCCCAATAATCAAACTTAATTATTTGCTTGACATCTACGATGACTAACAAAATCCAACCTTAGTAAGTTGTTCTTGGTCTTGGTAAGTAAGTAGGTATTATTAATGCGCAACAGCCATTTTGTCAGCTGTGGGATTTTTATAAAATCTTACTAGTCGTACTATCTTTACCTAAACCGTCCAGCTGTTTACACGCAGCGGAATGCAACAACCTTGTTACCGAAATCTAAAATAACATTCAATTGATAAGATCATTGTAGCATTAAGGTCAGAAAGCAAAGTTGCTTGCATTGGCATTATCCTTTAGCCATTGTAAAATTTAGTATCGCGGAAGTACCTACACTGTCATTTAATGAAAAGAGATGCAAAGGGTTGACCTTCTACAATTGGTATAATATAAATGGCCAGTTGACTCACATATCGAGCTTGCCAATGCACTCAGCATGGTTATGAATTACGAACAAGTTGTAACGAGTGTTCACTGTGAATTAAAATGTTCTGAGTTATTTGACGTGTGTAGTTTGAAAATCACAATAGGTAGTCAAAAAGAAATTATATCGTTTAGGTCAGTTTCGAGATAATCAATGTTATCATTAGGAGATAACCAGAGCGAGCGCTTTGTACAATCACCTTGTAGTAGCTACACTACTAGAAGCAGCTAAAACTTGGTCACGGTTTGATTTTGCCTAGCCAATGGTCATTCGAAGGACCTTTATTTTGATTAGGATGTTCCTTTCACGGTTATTATTTTATTATCATACCCTTTATGAAAAACTTTGCATCTGTTCCATTTATCTACTCTTCTGCTAATCTATTTGGGAACGGTATATCTTGTCCTTTCTTTCTTGTCTATTAGCTGTCACTGCCACCTTATCATCAACTCCTTTTTCTTTTAGAGAGAAACGATATTTTCACACAATCCGTCCATCCATGTCTTCTGTGGTCTGCGCCATAACCTCTACACCTTCACATCCAACATGATCAAGTCCTTGACTCTCCTAGTCACATTATCTAATCTACAATAATATACTCAATCAATTATCAGATAATATTTCCATTTGCATTTTTGCAACGCAGTTCAAACGTACTACTATTCTAAATCAGCGTGAACGGAGGAACGAATTATCCGGCAAAAACCAGTACCCTATGACTACACATAAAGATTAAAGTTAGAATGATACAGTATAAGTAGAGAAAGAAAAATGTTAATTCATTGCTTCTTACATTAAAAGTTACGTATGACCATTGATGTTATGTATGACAGATAAAGAATAATCTTTCAACAACGCGGTCCGCAAATCAATCCAGTGCTCGTAAGCATTTAGGCGTTAGTTTGTTATTGGACTCGCTTCTATTAGGATCAATTGATCGCGTTGATTCAAACTACTTGTGGTCTCGCCCGGCGTTTCATTGAAAGCAATATAGACTAAGTTCTTTAGACACACCTTTAGAACGGAGATGATAAAAGATGGAATGTAAATATGCTTAATAAACGCATGATAGGAACTAGGGCTTTCAATACCGGTATTCCGGGATCCCGTAATACCGTAATCACGTTTTTTTCTTGGTATTCTTCAATACCGGTATTGATCAGTCGATACCGTGATTTTACGGTATTACAAATAAACAATTCTTTATTAGAGTTATATGAATATAAGACGAAATGTTAGGCATGAACCTTACCTCAAAGTACAACTACAACTAGAGGCACTAATTTTGAATCAATAATAAGAGTAAAGATGTGTGTCTGCGAAACCGGTAGGGGTGGTCAGGAAATATTTTTATCTGCACCTTACAAATATGTACTGGTACCTACAATTGTAGAAACTGAGCGAGCTTTTTCTTTGTTGCATAAATAGCTGATTGAACTTTTTATGCAATAAATTGAGAAGTTCAATATCTGATAAGTCATTAAACGCTCTGTCCTTTTTAAGATCACACTTTCAGTTACAAAAAAATCCAAAATCTTAAGGTTTTATTGATTATGTTTATCGTTTTACTTTCGTTTGTTTCGTTTTTGAATATTGTTATTTAGGATTGTTTGATTAGTAATTATATGAATGTTACAAGGTAAAAGAATAGATGATTCTTAAGTAATCTCCCTATAATATTTTTTTAATGGTGATTGCCATGCGAAGTTTAATTAATGGGAGGGTATTTTTTTATTTTAATATTTAATTATTTATTTAACAAACTTAAATCTACCATTATAGGGTTTATTTTTTGTTAATTAAAAAAAATTGGGTCTTTAATTTTTAGTTCCGCCGAATTATTAATAAAAGATTAGGGGAGGGTAGAAACAATATGTTAGTAGATAACATGTATGTTTAATATTTTGTTAGCCGGTTTTTCATGTCTTTATTAGGTACCTATGTAACAGAAATAAAGACTGATTAGAAATAAAACGGGCATTTTATTTGAGTTCATATTTAATACCGTGATCCCGTGATCACGGTATTGAACATGCTAATACCGGTATTGATACCGGTATCGAAAATATCCGGTATTTGAAAGCCCTAATAGGAACTCTGTTAACATCCTATAAAGCAAGAAAACCCTTTTTAGATTGGTTACACGTAGGTATAATAGGTTCATAATTAATGTTAAGAAAGTGCAATGTAAAGTTATAATATAATACGAGCCTAATTCTACCTTATATGCATTACGGAATGCTGTTATTGCTGATATCGCACGTTTATTTTTTATGATATCACATGTCAACACTGCAAGTATTTTAAATGTTTTTTAAGACCTATCGAATGTTGTTATAAAGCCCTAAAGTGTTTGAGTGTACGTGATCCCCAAATGGTACACGCTATAATGATTTACACCATTTTTCAGATACTCAAAGCTAGTGTCATATTCTTTATGTGAAGTTTTAATGTCAAGAATTGCGTTATGTGGTTAAGTTTTCGTGACACCCTACTGTGGGTGTTACGAAAGCACATTCTACGCTTTTTTTAATTTGATAGGAAACATATTGATTTTAATTTAATATAAGGTTTATTCTCTTGATCCAATCATTTGATATCTAAGTCTAATTGTATAGAGCTTACATATATGTATAAATAAAATTATGTGCCGTAGGTACCTCCTTTGTCTGTAGTTTAGATAACAAGAAATCTATGTGCAAATAAGTATGACAGTGCAAATTCCGCGTATCATCGTACATATTACAATTTAATAAAGCGAGATATTAATAGCTGACAGCTCAGGTAACACAATCGGCAGTTATCCGCTTTAGGTACGGACGGACTTATTTTAAGAGGATAGTACAGTACGTCGAGCGCCGTCTACAAACGCAGACTAACGGAGAATATATTTTACTACCCCTATTTCTTATCTGAATGTTTATGATATGTATATATCGTCGGCCGATCGTATAGTTGGACACATCGTGAACGCCGCAAAATCTTAGGCTATAGATGCTTCCACAAACCAGTCCACTCCGCCTAAAAAAATAAACCTGAACCTACTGATCCTGACCACTACCATTTTTATAAAATGGGTTACTCGATCATTGGTCGAGCTTTTCAATGATAATGGGGTCGCGAGCTACTTATGCTAGTTTTTAGCACCACAATTGACTTGTCATTTACACATGAAGTAGAACCAAAGTAGAACATACTAGCGTTTGTCTTCTGTATATTGTTCCTATGTCTTATTTACTGTGGCATTTAAAGGAAATGAGCCATGCGGCAATCAATTTAAAAAAATCGGGAGTGGTCTCCCCTTGACTTTCTCGTATACCGAAAACGAAAAAAAAAACGACTCAAAAGTTGATAGAAACCTTATATTTTGAAGTAATACATGCATGTTAAATTTGGTTGCAATAAGTTAAAGCATAGGTACTCCAGTTATCGTGCTAACGCACAGACACACAGACGTAATTCCAAAAACGGTACCTACCTATTGCTGGACTCGAGGAGGTCCAAAACGTGTAAATCCGTCAAAATCTCGAGGTAGAATTTTTTGACGTTTACAAGACTTTTTTTTTGAAAGCTATTGCAGATTGTCTCTTATGTATGACATTTTCTGCGTCACCGGGTTTTTAAGAAGGCGAAGACCTTGGGGTACCTCAAGCCTGTAGGTCGGACGTTCGTAGGGGATTACTGGGCGAGCGAGCATCTCCCCCGTGGAGAGTCTCTCGACCGCCTAGCGTCCCTAGGGCGTCCGTTTCGGTAGGGAGCGACATGCCCGAGGGTGCCTCTACAGGCTCGGACCTCGGCTCGGGCACATCGTGTCGTGGCGGAGGCGGGGAAGAGCGCCCAGGTACATGTCTGTATCGGGTATAGCGCGTCGTATGTAAACCGGGTCTTCGCACCCTTGTTCGACGAGTGCGGTGTATAACAAAAGTGTGTCTAGTGCCTGAGTGTGTAGTGTTTATCTGAGTATTACTCGAACGGATCGGAATGAACGGAGGGTTTGCGCTCGAAATCGGATCGTCGATTACACGACTTCCTCTATACAACGTATACTAGAAAGTAAAAATCTCAATGCATAATTGAGAATGAAAATTACACGCAAAGTTTTTGGTGAATTAATTATATTATTGTTTAAAAAAAATACAAGGTAAAGGTAGTAACACAGTATAAGTAAATAAGTACATCCAGTGGTCCGAATAATGTTTTGTGGGATCCTACGCCAAAAATATTAAACTGGGATACAAAAGTGGGATTCAACGAAAATAAATGCAATAAAGATCATTACTTATATCTCTATCTTGTCAAAGTTCATAATGACAATTACAAATAAATGTCACATGCATTTTTTTGGTGTAAATTATAAGTAAAGATTTCGAGCAAATTCACTTTAAGCAGGTATTAGTTATTTACATAATCTGATAATTCGCAGTAAGCTTCTTCAGATAGCTTCTCTTTAATATAAGCGGTGCATCTAATTGATGTAATACAGCAGAAATAATTTTCCAATTGCGAGTGAGAGCAATAACCTGCAACCACGGGTAAACGCTTCAATGTCATTGTCGCTTTGATATCTGTCAATCGTCTTATTAGGTATTTTGTATGTATTTGATCCATTTGATCGTACCTTAGATTTTTTTTTTAATGTTACGTGATGGCAAACAAGCTTGCGGCCCACCTGATGTTAAGTGGTCACCGCCGCCTATAGACACTTGCGATATTAAGTGTAAATCACTTAACACCGCAAGTGCGTTTGCCATCCTGGGGACTAAGATGATATGCCCTCCATGCCCAGTAATTACACTGGCTACCTTTCCCTTCAATCCGAAACACAGCGATCTGCTTCACGGCAGAAATAAGAAAGGCGGTGGTACCCAAACGACCCTACATATGTGTCTACCACCTAGTTAAACGAACACCTAGTTAAAATTAATCTAAGGATCGTATTTTGAAATAGAATACCGAAGTAATGTTATAGGTCTTCTTATAAGAGCTGCCAATTAAATGTAAGATAATCTTTTCCTTCTTCTGCTTTTAAAATGATGGCGTTCGCGACACATAAAAATAAGGAACACATTTTGCCAATGTCGAGTGAAAATGCTATAACAAACAATTATTGTACGGCAGATTGAGCTCAGAACAAGAACTCGGGAGAAACTCGTAAGGTAATCTCAAACTCAAAATCATCAAAAATCATTTAAAGAGCAATTGGAAGAGAACGCGGAATACCACTGAATGGGTGCAGCTGGTTTCTCAACAATCTTAATTAATAATATATTCAAAAAGCAATAAATAAATAGAATGCAGTTCAAAGTGTCTTGTAGATTTATGTATTTTAATATTACAGGTGCAATTATGTTATAATTTGGTTGACACATGTCTCATTGTCTAGCCATTGCTAATGAAAACTGTTCATAAGTACGCTAAAGATTTGAACAATCAGATATAATGTATAGCATTTAACACAATACTTGTTATTTTTCAAGTTTTGTCTAGCATTCACTCACGTTTTTTTATGATCTGTAGGCGTGCGTCATTGATAAAGTATTTCATACATTAATAATTTTCTAATAACGTGAATTAACAAAGAAAAATATTGAGTATTATTGTAAGTTCATAATTCTCTCAAAATATTTATTGGAAAACGCGCATCTTTCTTTTATTAATCTTATCATGAGTTAATGACCTCATCGGATTTTTGTACATCTAGTTTTAAAGCAGTTTAATGTTTAATAAAAAAACCGAACCTTGAAACGATGGACAATGGCTTCAAGCTCCATTACGAATTGACTTTTCCGTTTAGTAAAATTGTTGAATAATAGAATTACTTGCTTTGCCGTGAGGCGTAAGGTTAGTTACCAATATTTCTATCTATACGCCTATATATTATAAGCATTGCCTTTTATTCGTAAACATTACCTATAGTACATACACGTCGTATTACAAAACCACGCGCCTCCCGATTGTAGTGTGGTGTAAGTGGTGTGTGACAATGAGTCCACTCCGATTGGTCATAAAAAATAACCTGAACCTACCAATAATAAGCGACCTTCATTCGATTAAACGGACTGATATTGATAGAATCCACAACAGATTTATCGACGAACGGTTTTATTCGGTAACCGTTCACACACACTACAATCCTTATGAACAGTTTTATAATACAGCATTTTTTACTGAGATTACTTCTTTACTACGTCCTCCATTCTTACATATTTCGATCGCTTCACCTCCTCATGCTCAGCGATTTAGAGTACTTTTCACCTGGCCCCTTTTCAAACTGTTATTTATTTGATCGATAATATTGTTCATCTAGGTTTTCCCCGTCTCGCATGTCCGTTCACGTCCAAATTATTATACTTACTTAATAATATATGGTATATGGTTATATATATGGTTTTGATATTAAATAGGCAAACTATGTCCACAATTTTATCAGATCCACGGTGCAGATGCTGCACTTTAGCATTAAAGAAAGAAACCCAGATTGTAACTTTTAGGTCAGACATCGGAAGGAAATTTATTTATTTTTATTTTATTTATATAAATAGTTCAAGCAAATGGCCCCATTCCACCTGATAGTAAGCAGAAGTCGAGTCCCAATGCGAAGATAGCTAATGCAACAGTAAAGCCGTAGCACTAGTCACCCTTGCCTTGCAGACCTGCAAGGTGCTTCTTCACGCTTCTTTTTAATGACCCAGGCTAGGTAATGTTATATAACTAGTATTGTATCTTCATACAAACAGTCGGACTACAATCTTGGGTCACGGCAATACAATCCAGTATGGATTGTATTACCGTGACCCAAGATTGTAGGAAGGAGGGAACACGTGTGATGGCAGTGAATTCCATTTCTTGATTGTGCGACAAAGAAACGAGTTGCCAAATGTCCTTAGTTCGCGTTGGAATGGTAGCCACAGTTTGTCGGTGACTACGTAGACCAGAACGCGTAGTCCTTAAAAGCAAGGGAGATGGTGGGAATAGAGAAAAAAACTCCTCAGGTAGAATGCATTCAATGAAGCAACATCGCGACGCAATTGGAGAGGCTGAAAACAAGATGTTTAGTCACCTCTCCGTCGCCGATGATGCGGGTCGTGCGCTGCTACAACCAAATGAAAAGTGGTTCGCTCCTTGTAGTAAGTACTTACTTACATGGCAAAAATGGTGGTTACTCATAGATATTAAATAAACAGCTGATCGGCAGTCGTAAAAACTAGCGACGCAGACCACATAAGAGTGTGTCTGTGGCAATAAAAAAGTCATATCGTTTTTTTTAACGAGCGGTGGTATATACCGATTTCTGTGTTCTGTGGATATAGCGAAATACCCACGTGAATAACGAGCGTCTTTTGACTTGGAGAATCTCCCAGTCAGCAATTATGTAACTTTTTATAATGTTTATCATCAAAGTTACGACATATTACACTGGGCGGATAATAGGGTCAATATTGGTCACGTGCGAGCAGGTAACTCTGACCTCTAGTTTTGCAAACATCGCTTACCATTATACGAACAAGCGCAAGGTCCATAGTTTGTTTTAAATAAAAAAAACATAAACCTTCAACTATAGCAATTTGTAACACACACCTGCTGTGCAGTTTTACGCTCGATTCCGAGACGGAAAGTTTGATAATTCTTAAACGACGACGTAGACGGCGACGATAAGTCACAAGTGGCCGCTACCGGTGGCGTGTCGCAGACACTGAGTTGCGATAGACGCAACCGGTGGCTAGTATTAGTGTTGTGTTAGCCGGTAGCGGCCACGAGCGGCGAGTCACGTGCACTGCTGAAGCACGTGGCCGCCAACGGCCGAATCTGCGCCGAATCTATACAAAACATATTAAAAATCATGTAAACAGCTTGTCGTCAGCCATCAGTGGCTGTAGTCGGCGGCCCGTTTGCGCGGAGCCTTATCACGGTCACCTTAAGCTGTGGACAGATTTTCTATGAGCTAACCCAACAATAGAAAGCACGGACACATATGAACGTATTACGAGACGGCAGCACTTATGCCAAGGAATTAATCAAGTCATCGAGGTATCGCGCCAAGAGTTGTTTACGTTTATTTATGATAAATAGTCAATGCTAATAAACGAATTTCAGCCACTTCTAGGCATAGACTGTTCGTGCTACATTATTTATATTACCAATAATATTTAGTCAGGAAACACCTTTGAACCGAGTGACAGCGCCACACAAGACTTGTGACAAGTAAAAATAGAATTTGGATCTAATCTAAAGATCGTTCGTCTAGCTAGGCATTGTCGTGCGAGTCAATTACCTATTGTTATTTCTAATTTATAATGAACTGAGTGCCAGCGATTATGCTAAGTACAAATGCGGAACCCAGGTCTTAAATTCAAGGACCTTTCGTGGTTACACGTTGGTAGCTCATAAAACTAACTTATGAACCTAGCTCGAAAACAGTAATTACCAGTTTCTCAAAACAGAACAACAGTTGGTACGCTTCTTCAAAACAACATAGGCATCATCCAAATAATAGACTATTTAATATGCCCAATTAAAGTTTATGATTCTGCAGCTTTGTGACCAATATTGGAATAAAAAATGAAATAAGACATTGTATTATAGGTACATTGTACTTATTAGCAGTTTCGTTATAAAGGACTTATCAACTAGTAAAAAATAGTAAAATTATAATGAAGTCACGAAAAATAGCAGTTGAGTAGACAGCGAATTTTGTTTTCAAAGCGCGATATATTTATTTAAATTTTTAATGAATTCCTTTTCATAAGTAGATACCTTGATATCCTAGGACTGCAGTCAGATAGGAAGAAAGGTGCTCTTACTAGGAGGGTATACACTATACATCCTAGTGTTCTAAGGATGTGAAGATTGTGAAGACTATTTAGCCATCACTCGGGCCATACGTATAATTGCATGGGACCATTGTAAAAAATCTCGAGGTAGAATTTTTTGACGATTACAAGACTTCCTCTATACTGCGTACGAGAAAGTAAAAATATTATTATGATACACTCCCGATTTAACCAATGTCGGTAAAACGTGGTTTGGAAACTTTGTGCTACAGAAAGGGCTAATTATCTATCATGAGGTAAATGATTCTAACGCCTATAATACTGGCACGGCGCATGTCAAAGTCAATAGCATCTACCTTCCAACATGTACTGTAGTAGCAATAGCAAACCATGAGATCCTACGATAATATCTTCAGAAATGCCATAAAAATATCATGCTGGCCCATTGACCGAGATCAGTGTGAGACCTGCTTTATATCAAGTGTGTCGCAAAGCACGACATAGTACTAAAATAGGTCCAGAAGTCGTCTCGGGCGCCCGCCTGCCTGTCATTGATTGTACACTTTGTGATGAGTCACCAGTTTGTTTATAAAGAAATGAAGATCCTAATGACTCATTACGTCTAGCTAACACCGTAAGATATTTAAAATATAATACCTGTTGGAACTGTACGTACAGTTAGTAACAAATTAAACAAACACGTGAATAATAGCGCACATGAGATGTGGATAGTTTTAATGTTTTTCAGATGTTCAAGCACTGATTGCAATGTTCACGTGTTGAAATTTTACGGTAATTGCATACCTAATTATTTCAATAGCAGTAGAGGTAAAAAGCAAATGTAGTCAAAGATTCGTGACAAAGATCTGCAAATAAATAATTTAGTTCACATTAATGGCTGGCAGTTATTACTTATTATATCAAGAACTGTCGGATAAGACAGTGGTAGCCATTTGAACAAGATTTTTTTTTATTGTCTACTGCAGGTTGTCTCTGATGACATTTCCTGCGTCACCGGGTTTTTAAGAAGGCGAAGACCTTGGGTGGTCCTCAAGCGTGTAAGTCGAACGTTCCTAGAGGATTACTGGGCGACCGAGCATCTGAGCATCTCCCTTTCGGGAGTCTCTCGACCGCCTAGCGTCCCTAGGGCGTCCGAATCGGTTGGGAAATATTTATAAAAGAGCTACTCATCATAACAGCCTTTATAATTCGACCCCCTGCTGGGACACAAGACCTCCCATTGTCATCGAAGGAGGTTTAGGCAGTAGTCCACCACGCTTGCCCAATGCGGATAGTTGTACGGAGTACAAGGTGATCAATATCCCTTTTGTGGTCCATAAGTCGCCTTCTACGACTCCCATTGGAGGATATGGGGTGATGCTATTCTACTCTGCCGGCATCACACGACTAAAGGCCTACTGTCAGTGTATAAATAAACGCTCTAATCGTTGCGATAGAAATGCTGCTTTTTGATTTTTTTTCTGAAATACTGGTTCTCTGTCCGCGACTTTGTTCGCGTGGAATTCCGTTATATCGGGATTGATTCAAATTCTCGGAAAAAAGCAGCCTATGTCCTTCTTCCAGGTCATATCCATCTTTATCCAAAATTCAACAGTTGATTCAGTGGATATCTTAACAGCTACAGAACTAGATTTCATTTAATTGAGATTTAAAACAAAATGAAGCCTAGGTTACTCGTACTTAGAGAAAATTAAGCTGACTGCTGGAAACTGAACGAAGACTGACGACTGCTGCTAATATGACACATCTTGTTATGACAGTAGTAACTAGCCACGAGGACTAGCTCTACTACAATCCAAATAAGAGTTCATGATACCTACGTACAAAATAATTTTATACGAAGTGTAAATATTGACAAAACTGTTACATATGTTTACTAAACAAAGAATAAACTTTATCAAGTTATTGCAACTGTTTAAAGTGAACTGAGCTCTTATTTACACAAGAAGCGGTAGATTAAATGGATGCCTCGGTGTTTACTTTAGTTTTAGATCTTACAGAAAGTGTTTTCTTTTACACACTGTGTTTTTTATACCATATAACATGGTTGGCAGACATACAGGGCCCGATCTAGCCATTTCACCGCTCTGGGCAAAAGCAGTCCCCCCCCCCTAGATCGGGCCCTGCAGACATACGGCCTGCCTGGTGGTTGGAACCACGCTTGCAAAACTGACGTGACAATCGCGCGCAGCCAATCCTAGACCTCTTCCTTACTTCTAAGCTCTGGAAACCGTCTACTCAGCAACAGAAACACAACATCACAAAAATGTAGTGTTACTAGACCACTGTGGTCTTTTGAGAGGTACTACCTCAGTTCGGGCGCTCCGCGGCTAGTCCGCTGTGCCCTACCGGACACTTTAATTTTTTCAGTCAGCCGAGGAACGAGAAACCTCTTAAGCCGTTTACATACTGCGACGTTTAACAGCGACGGAAACGCGATACAGTCGCGAGGCATACGCGATGCACTCATTAATGTCAGGTGTCAACTTCCACTTCTCTTTACAAATGCGAGTGTATCATATTGTGTGGAGTTTCTCCCGAGTTCTTGTCGTAAAAACACGTGTTGAGAGACTCCATTTTTAACCTCAATCAACCGAACAATTATTGTTGTTACTTTAGTTACATTTTCACTTGACATTGGCAAAATGCGTACGCTTAATGCGACGCGAGGCCATTAATTAAGAATAGAATAGAACAGACATATTGTGTGCATCGGCACAAAATATCCACTCGCACTTTTGAACAGCGAGATTTTTGAATGCGCGTTTACATCGTTTAAAATCGATAGATGCATAAAGTCACGAGGAAATACGAACATGTGTATAATAAGCTTTAAACATGTTCGCAGTTTCGATAACACTTCAAGATTGCGGTTATATCCAATAATTTTTGACCGTTCAAAGCGATAAATGGCTATATCATATCGTGTTTTGGTAGTCATGCTAGGCGGGATGAAGTGATGAACGTTCTGCCATTTATGTCATGCATTTATCAACTGTAAAATGCCGTATTGTATCTATCCACTTTTAAATTTTAAAGACATATTAACGGTACCAATCAATGATATTATATTAAAAAGGAGCATTGTGATCCTAGAAACGTCCCAATTAGGACGTCTTTCTTGCTATCAGTCTGTGACAAACCATCAAGAAAACATTTGACAGTTTATTACTATGAGCGTAACATATCGAGCTATATAATATTCAGTGACAGACACCAAAACATATTTTTATTGAGGTATATTATCAAAAAGTTGCTGTGAAACAGAACATTGCTTCTTAGAGCAATATAGCTCACGGCGTATTTTAAACGCGCAGGCGACGCGCAGATACACAGACGCGCTGTAGTCACACGTAGCTTCCGCGTTTTGATTGACTCCTCGTCTCTGCCCCTCCTCCGCTCCTTTGTGCGGGCGTTTGCATTGCTTCAAACGCTCGTATACGCATTTCACGCGCGCGTTTGTATCATCAATACAAACGCATCAATCAGCATCGACGGCGCCGAAAACGCGCGTATTTACCTCAGAGCCCTCGTCCACGGCGACTTTTTGTAGCGATGCTTAGTCGCATTTGCAACGAGCTACAGCCAAGGAACTTGTATATCTAACTGGAATGCTCACGAAACAATATCATGAAATGAATATTGTACTTTATGTATATACGTGTAAGGTCTAGATTTAATTTTATCATATTAAAAGAAGAAAACGTTCCGTCAAACAGCCTCAAGAATGGAGTGTGTCTCTTTCTTACAACAGTATTTATACATTAGTAGAACGAGACACACTCCATTTAGGTAGCTAAATTTTCGGAACGATTTTGAGGTTGCCGTCAGCGTTCCAGTTAGCGATATAAGTTCCTTGGCTACAGCATCGCGACTGTATCTATGCAAACGCACGCCCGTGTCGGACGACATCGATCGGGGTAGCGCGTGAGTAGTGAACCGAGCATCAGTGCAATACAGAATACAGACAGGCCAAGAGTGCTGTCACGTGTGCAAAATGGAGTAGTTCGACACAGAAACATTTATTATGGCAATTCAAAATCGTCCTGTAATATGGCACTCGACGATAGAAGCGCGACAGTATCGCGTTGCCATCGCGACAGAAGCGCGACTGTATCGCGTTTGCATCACGACTGAATCATGGTTATGTGCTAGGATACACAGCTAGCGACCGCATCACTACAAAGAGTCGCCGTGTGCGAGGGCCCTAAAACGAGCGTCGTCTGCCCAATTGAAATTCGCCGTGCGCTATCGCTCTTAGATGTTCGAAACAGTGATAATGTAAAGGGTTAATTTCTCAATTACTTTGTTTAATTGAAGAATGCTTCTGTTATGTAGTAAAGTAAAATTACTTTCTTGGGGACATGAGATCAATTCTGGCTACTTTAAATGGTTCACCCTTGTTTGGTATAACAAACTTTTAGTCGAAAATCACTTCTTCGAACAACGTTTACGAAAATAATCACTTTGTATAATATTGATTAACATAATTTTCATTTCATCGAATGTTCATTTGCGATAACAACATTTGCGCTATTGATCAAAAAGTATAATGTTCATTTGATGTATTGTTCAGGTGGTATAATTTTCATGTCATTGAATGTCCAATTGAACAATAGGTTATCGAACTGTAACTAAAATTAGCTGAAAGGATTTTTGACTAAACGTTGTTATACCAAACAAGGGTAAACCACTAAAAACTTATAAATCCCGCGCAAATGGGCCACCTGTGGTCGGCCACAAGCAGTGTACATGTTTCTTCATACATTTGGTATAGACGCTCCGCGCCGCGCGTCCGCCACCTAATAAGACAAAAATAAGAAGGCCACGCGCTTCAGCAGTGTCCAGGTGGTATTTGCTGAGGTGCGCGGCATCCACCAAAACAGGCACAAAAAAAAAATAATTATTTAGTTTAATTTTAATTGTCATATAATTTGTTTGTCATATAAATTGTCATTAAAAGGTGGCGTAGTGCGTAAGAACGTCGTCTCCCACCTGGGAGACACTGGTTTGATCCCCGCCACATACCAATGTGTTTTCAAATTTTGAATGCATATGTACGTTTAATCGACGCTTTTACAGTGAAGGAAAACATCGTGAGGAAACCTGCACACACTTATGAAGAAATTCTTAGGTTGCGTGTGAAGTCGACCAACCCGCACTTGCCCCTAATGTGGAGTAGGCTCGAGCCCCTCGGTGGGGACATTATATGAGCTGATGATGATGATAATTTGTTTTATCATCACTGATCTTATTTTTATTGTTAGATATAGAACACTCAATGTCCAAATTTCAGTTACCCATAGTTCACCACAGTAACTTTACTTTCAGGCTGTTGGAATGAGAATGTAAATATTAAAATTCTATGCTAAAACTGATAATTTTTTTGGTGATTACCGAGCTGGTCTAATTTAGAAACCTGGTTGATATGGTGACTCTTTCATAAGTGTACTAGGCAGCAAGACTCTATAATAAATAATTAATTATTAATTTACATGACTGTAATGATTAATTTTATTTAGGAGAGACCTAAATCTCGCTGGAAGCTTCTTTTGGCTGATATGATGATGATGAATGGTTTATTATAACTGTATATTTCTTCACTTATTCCGTGCATAAGCAATACAGAACGGGTTTCCTTTGACACCTAGACTAATTTACTATAGTATTTTACTACATTTTACTAAGAGTGCGCAAGCAATTTTGATGTTATGGGTGCTCAAGCACATGTGTCCGCAATAGGTACTATTGCGGACACATGTGCTTGAGCACCCAAATTAAAGTAAATTATAGCCCCCTAGATCATTTCTATGTCAATCAAGAGTCAGTATTAGTTTATTTTATCTGCTGTGTGGGAGTACAAGATTATTATACCCTTTCTAAAAAAAGATAACAAATTAAGTATTCATAAAATAGTAGAATACCAACTTTATTGTTGTAATGTAAATAAAGCCTGCGTTTGAGATTTTAAAACACCAACATTAAGAAGTTGTTACTCCTATTGTGTTCACATTTGGTATGCCATTCATCATGGAGAGAGATGGATAAAATTTTGGGTAGGTAGTTGAAATTTAAAACATATTGACGATGAAGGGACAAGTACTCCTGACGCCAAAATGTCAATTTTGGCGGTTTTTTTTTTAAGTAGATAGAAAAAATAGAAAATATAATTTAGCTGTTCTTGTCAGATCAGGCAAACAATTTTTAAAGTCTATCTACATAAAACAAATAAAACGCCAAAATGTTGGTTAGGAGGTCTTGTCACTTCATTGTTGATATGTTTGAAAGTATAAAATTTAAATCTTAGTAAAGCAGAATTTTTTGGTAGTTTCTCGATGGTGAAATTCCTAGTAAAGCAGAATATTTTGGTAGTTTCTAGATGGTGAAATTTATGAACTTCACAAATATAGATAGAATGTAATAAGATTAGATAAATAATACTAAGAGTGCGTTCCAAAACCAAGTGAAGCGAAGTAGACAGCGTAAGAAAGCTTTCTAATTGGTTTAAAATAACTATAGTTTAACAAAACTAACCAATGGAGTAAGCACTTCTTAATAACAACCAATAGTGAGCTATAATTTACTCTACCCCGAGTAAATTCAAATCGTTTTGGAACGCACCCTAAATTATTGACTTTTAACAGGTTTTTTGCCAAAATAATAAACAAATCTTCTCAATAATAGACATTTGGGCTCTTACAATCTCTAGTCAATTCTTATTGGAACATTATGGGTATTTCTTATCAATGATATGAAATAGATAACAAAACTAAATAAAAATGATTTTTCTCCAGTTGGTTTCAGCTCATTTATATTGCAAGAAGGTAAATACAAGGAGTTGAACGGTCAACTTACCATGAAATTTAACTAAAAATATTAGACACTTTTCTTAATCAATGGATATTTGTCATATAGTCATAGTAATATATTTAATGATAAGCTATTATTTTACTACTAAGTGAAAGTTTGTCTAATTTTATTGTAGATTTAAATCTTAAAGCAGAGTCTGCTTGTACTAAATTACAATTGCTTATATTATGTGATATAAAAAATAATAATAACCTACGGAGGAGCAACTTCTCACATTGCCAATTGCCAGATAAGGCTATAGGAAATGAAATAAAAGGTCGCAAGACAGCTAGTAACGTTACGGAACAGTAAAGATATGGCACGGAAATAAAACGAGTGAGGAAATATGCGGCTATCAGCAGCCGATGAAGGATGCAAACAGGTGTCATCGGAAGTACGTAAAATTATCAAGTTCAAGCTTCGATCATCTACAACCGTGGATACAGCACGTCATACAATAACAAAGCTGAAACTTGGCACATGTGAAAAATTCACCATATTATGCTTCTACTGGCTTTGTCCATACATTGCCGCAGACACCTCAGTCCTTTAAAATGTCTTCAGTCATTACACAGTAATGTAAAAAAACAGTCACTTGAAGCTACCTAAGGTAATTTTTGAAGCTGAAACGAACAAAAAGTGCCGAGGAGTAGCAACGAGCTGTTATTTTTTATTTATCTAAAAAATATATTTAGTTTTCTTCGTATTTATTTTCTACTCTTTAGATATTATGCATTCTAATTAATTGTAGATAAAAGTGGATGACTTTTAATCAAGCCGAGTCGTCATGTGAACGACGTATAGTTTTGAATACTTGATAAAGATAATTTATTTAAATAAAACTTGAAAAAATATTAAGTTGAATAAGTAGCTGTGTGTATAAAGTATTTTTACTGAGGTCTGCGGTATTTATTTCAGTCTTAATTACTTGCCCTGAAATAAATTAATCTTGTTTCAAACTTGCCTTTTGGAGTTACGGTTCCTTTCAAAATTTTAGTGTTGTGAAGTGTGTGATTTTATCATGATAAAAAAACAAGTAAGATTTTTAAATGACTTATTATTATTTATATAAGATAACCCAATACTAGGGTCTGCACTATTTATTTTATTGTAGATTACGTGCCCTGAAATAAATTTATCTTGTTCCAAACTTGTCTTTTAGATTTACGTTTTTTTTCAAAATTTTCTTGCCTGGAAATATAGTGAAGTCTTAAATCGACATATTTTTCGATAATGGCCTTCGTCAGATGATAGACATGATGAAATTGATTGAAAGCTGAAAATAGATCATTTTAATTTACTACACTAATTTAAAAATATATATGAATGGCTATACGAATATATAGGAACTCCATTCCTAAAAACTTGACTATGTTCCGATTTTATTATGTATTTTGTCTCACTTTGGCTATGAGTGTGAAAGGGATGGCTAAGGGCCGTTGTTTTATGAAATTATTTTATAATTTTCAATAACCAAAGCGTATTTCAAGCTAGTTTTAGCATAAGTTCAGTCTCAAATTTTATTAAAAATACTAACTTACTGGTGGTAAGTCACACCATGTTTTTTAACTAGAATTTAGGAGTGATTTTTACAATCTTTTACGGAGCATTTTGACATGTTTACCGTTTGACAAATCATGCATCACTGAATGCGAAGTCCGCTACGGCTGCGTTTTAGCGGAGTTTGAAGTGTGCCACCGACGCTATTGCCGTGCATTATCCACGGTTGTAGATGATCGAAGAGTTCAAGACTCACTCTGCTCATTGGACGCTGTCACCGCTGCGTCGTTTATGTATGATCCGCTCCGCACCACTGGGCCCCATTGTGGTCTTCGGCCACTATCTCTGGGTTCTGTCCTTTCCACATCATCAGCATTACATAGATGGAGAGCAAAAACGCACCAGTAAAACATAAAAGCGATACGCATCGTGATCTCTCAATGACATTAAATTAACCGCACAAAATTGCACAACACTGCTGTATCGCTGCACACATACACATTATAAAAGAACATACAAGAAATAAGGTTTCTGTTTTTTCAATACCACATCTCACGAATAATCAAAAAACATAAAAAACTTGGAAATTTATCACAGAAAGAAACCTAGCAAGGTTCGAGGTCGAAAAAAATTTGACGTTACATCTCGACTTTTTTTCCATGATAAAGATTAAAAATTTTGAACTGGGTTGCACAGACAAACTAAACATAGTTTTTTTTTTCGTTCTTTCTCAGACCAATGATTATTGGTCTGAGGCTTTAGACAACATGCATTTCGACAATCGCTCTCGCTATCGCTAAGTAAAAAAATGTATGGGATTGACATAAGCAACCGAAAAGTGATCGATTGCTTATGTCAATCCCATACATTTTTTTACTTAGCGATAGCGAGAGCGATTGTCGAAATGCATGTTGTCTAAAGCCTCTGAGAATCTAAGATTAAGCCTATTCGTTAACTTTTTTGACACATGAAAGACAGTGATAATCAAGAAGCTTAAATTTTACTATTTTACCCTCAGACCAAATTTTACCCTCATTTTACCTATAGAATAGAGTCATTACTCAAAATACCAAAGTGAAGGCAAAAACAACACTTGACATTTTAGAGAGGCCTTGTCTCTTTCTAGTAGGGTGCCTGTTGCACAAATTTATCAAGGACTATCGTGGAATTCGTTAAGTTAATAAAACGACTATATTTATAATAATTTTGAGTTTTCCATGACAAAGAACTAAAATTCATAATAATTATTTTAAACTTTTTGTCTCTGGACTAATAGGCTAGGATTACTCAGGTTCATAAAGAAAACAAGTTTGTTAATTATTATTATTTAATTATTTAAAATGTTGTTTATTGGACTTTGCTTAGTTCTTTTTAGATGTAGCCCACACCAATAGCAGAGCAGAGCATTTTCAGAGAGCACTGCAATATTGAATTGACAGTGCAAATTAAATACATCTCCAAACGTGATGCAGTCCAATGCAGGTCTAAGTATGCGTTCTACATGCACGAGCGTGCTAAGCCGTGCAAATTTCGCCCTGCCGGCGCTTAATGTTGCTGCAGCGAGATAGATACATCTATCCCACCAAGTTTTTTTTACCAAAATAATCCATCTGGTTTAATGTCGCCTTATTTTATTTACATAGTCTTCATATTCCCCTTCCTATGCCAAAAGGGCGACCAAGTCCCAATTCCCAATCAACCATAGTCAGCTAACGTAGAAGTTTCGCATCGAACTGGTCATGCTCGCTTGCATAGCAACGCAGAGTACTTTCAACGTGCATGGTCAAGCAGTCAAAATTTAGCTCAAACATGCGAGAGTATTTTGCAATTCGGTTTGCACCCTTTATTGTCGAAAACCCTTTCACCGTATGTTTCGTCGCCTAGGGTCTTTCGAAAGTTTAAGAAGAAATCAAAATTTTATGAATATAGACCCTTTAAATGTTCGTCAAATAGCATATTAGTATAGCTAGTATGCTTGAAGAGCACAGACACAATGTTATTAAAATACTATCTGTCAGAGGCTTTAGACAACATGCATTTCGGCAATCGCTCTCGCTATCGCTAAGTAAAAAAATGTATGGGATTGACATAAGCAATCGATCACTTTTCGATTGCTTATGTCAATCCCATACATTTTTTTACTTAGCGATAGCGAGAGCGATTGCCGAAATGCATGTTGTCTAAAGCCTCAGATTTTGTAATCCAAGTTCGAGCCAAGTTTTGAGGTCACTGTGCGCAATGTCTCTGTGATAAACGTTGTTCCATTCTTTATTAAATTACTATAAATTTCAAATTAATGGCATTCCCTACACATAAAATTGGGTACGCATTTTTCCAATGTCGAGTAAAAGTGTAGGTAAAGTAAAAAAATATATATTATTTATTGTACGGTAGATTGAGTTAAAAAATCAAAATTCAGTCGTTGATCATCACTTTCATCCAAGAAGCATATATAAGTTGTGAATAAGCTTCTTGCTTTCATCCCTATTCCCTAAGCTGCTTGCTTTCATCTGTCAAAAAAAGTTGTCAGTGCTGAAAGAATCTCTATTTCTATTGTTCTCAATTCAATAGGCACATAAACAAGAATAAATACAAAAAGTGAAATAAACTTCTAAAAATAATAACTTTATTTGAATGTTACTTTTTTTTTGAATCCTAAATTAATATTATTTGAACATGCCCACAAATGTTCTCATAGCAATTTATTGAGGTACGAACGCATTAGAAATATTTACCAAAATATGTCAAATGACCTTGCTAGTTTGTAAACAATACCTTGAATTTATACAAATTTATCTAATTTCCTGCTTCTCACTTGAACATTGATTGTTTTATCTTTCGTGCCTACACGGTGGAAAAAATAAAAATGAATATTGATTTCGAGACAATGGCTGTTTTGGAGGAGGAATCCCAAAATGTAAGTTCTATTTTTCTTTGTTTTGTAGGGTTTTCTATAGATGTCTCGAATGTTTATTTCTATTTATAAGTCATGTATTAATCACACATCTTTATGTTCTACTTCGTATTGTTCGTTGTCTACTCAAAATAATAGAATGCTGAACAAAAACTTCTCTACTTCCTGAATCATTTATAAATTTTGCCATCTCTCAATACAGTCATTGGTTCATAACAAGTTCTTAAGAAGGAATTCATATTGCACAACAGGGAAGACAATTTCGTCATTCGATTTTGAAGTTATATTGTAAATTATGTTTAGTGAAATCTCATGTGCTTCGAAAAATGTGGCATAATGATCAATAAATCAGCAGTTTTGCTATCAATATGTTTCATATTGTCAAGATAATATAACTTACAAAAGTCTTTATCTTGCAATATGTTTTGGTATCAATTAAGTAAATAAGAACCAATTAAGTACAATTCTTAACACTATTTTTATTTTCATGTGGACTTTATTTCTATAAATAAACTTCTAATGTTATTGAAATATCAAACAATTTTGTCTATAAATGAAATTGCTTTATTTGAAATATAACATTGTGTGCCTCATTCATTAACCTTAGCAAATCCTATCAATCAATTAAAATTCCTAGCAATTCAGTCCACTAGCGTCATCTAGTTACTTTGTGTGAACTTACATGTGGTTATCTTTGAGTTGGCAAAATGCTTAATGTGTGTCTACTATAGATGGTGCTAGCTAGCTCTAACTTTTCATAAGCTAGGTACCTTGACCTTAATATTTTAATGTTTGATTTCAAAATTCTATCTACAGATAAAAGTAAGCTTACTTATGTTTGTTGCCGTAAATTACTAAAAATAACAATGGTTACTTGACAACAAAACTGATCGGGATCTCCATCTATGTGTGGAATAGAACCGGTCGAAGTGAATGTCCATATTCACTATCTAATCTACTAACATCATAATTTACTAAGTTATAGTTTGGACGACGACAGATAAGACTACACCTAAGACTACCCAAAACTGTTAAATTTCTTTAATTGATTTTCTACCTCAAGGATCTACATATTTGTCTTATAAATCGCAAAACCGATCTGGAAAATTTTACAGTTTGTGGTAACCTGATGTGCTGTTGACTGTATGAATAGCTGAGAAATTTCTTAAATGCATGTTCCACACAATAAGAAAAAAACCGTTTTTTGGTAGCCTTATGATCAACATAAATATGATACTTATATACTATAAAGATATAAAATTATTATTTTCTACTAGGAAAATGCACTGAAAAAAATCGACTTGCCTCAGGCGGGACTCGAACTCGCATCTTCCACAGTCCGGGCGGACGCGTTGACAATTATGCCACCGAGACACTGCTTTTCGCTGTCGAAATTTGTCAGTGCTTGGTGCTTATGTTTTTATGGTAAACATTGTTTCATCAAATCTTTGAAATTTGCACTTCTAAGACCGAACGAAATATTTTTGCAAATATTTGACGCCCAGTTAAGATGAAACTACCTTACATTATGGAATAATTTTATTTTTGCGTTTACAAACGCGTAAATATTAATACTAGAAAAAGCAAGCCAATTTTTTAGTGCATTTTTCTTTTTAAAACTGAGCTTCCAATTATATTCTTTTTAAATAATGGATAATATTCACATTTAGTTTTAAAGTATATTGTGAGTCTTATCTTATCCCCTATATTATTATGGCTTATCACATACCTATTGACCAAATCCAAGACACTACGTTTACTTATGTTTTGACAATGAGTTTGATTGTTATGGATGTAAACATTTTGACATCTGCAGATACGAATTTCAGGTACGCACTTTCGAACAAAAAAAACTCCTCCGGGTGCATTGATTTCAGGGGATTTTTCATAGAAGTAGTAGGTAGTATGTCCCTTCTGTGAGTGTCTTTTATTACATATTCTATACTCTGACTTCCCTGGATAATTTTTGTCTAATATAAAGTAAGTAAATACCCAAACTGCTGAGATCATTTGAGTGGAACATCTGTCCTGGAAATCTAAATCTCATTCCTCTTTTTTTATGATGATGAATTATCTGGATGGATCATACTATATTCCGCACGCTAGTTAGGACGAGTCGGACCTCCAGGTCAGATTTATTTTGGTCTAACAAGGACTTTGTGAATGATGCACTATACGACAAACCAGAAGCTCAATAAAATGCAACTTTCAATCATCATCATCAGCTCATATTATTATAATGTCCCTACCGAGGGGCTTGAGCCTACCCTACATTAGAGGCGATTAGGCCTTAGTCAACCACGCTGGCCAAGTGCGGGTTGGTAGACTTCACACACAACCTAAGAATTTCTTCATAGGTGTGTGCAGGTTTCCTCACGATGTTTTCCTTCACCGTCAAAGCGTCGATTAAATATGAATTCAAAATTTGAAAACACATTGGTACGGTTGTAAAATGTGTGCGTTGTGACTTATGATTCACACCATAAATGAAAACAACGAAAAAACTCAGAATTTATAACATTGTTTACAGAGATAACAACCGGGTTCGATTCCTGGTTATGTAATAAGGTTAAAAAAAATTTAATGCCATTAATATTAAATCTAAAATCGAAGCCATGGTTCCAAAGAACGGAATAGAATGGTGTAGAATGGAATAGAATGGAAAAGAATGGAATAGAATATAACTTCATTGCACATCAACCAGCTAAAAAAATACAATAGAAAAAGGGCGACCTTATCGCTAAAATCTCTTTCAGGCAACCTTAGGATGGACAGGATTCAAAAATACAAAATTCGAGTGGAGTACCTAGTCTTATTTTAATAGGATTTCTTTCCAATCATCCTGTAGTTCAGCTCACAAATTCTTGAAACTTATCTAACGATAAAAACATACTTATGTGTAATATTCATACGAAGGGCACTTACGTATTATTGATTACGGTCTTCTGTAAGGGGTAGGACGGGCGCTCTAATTGCGACATGTCAAACATTCGTGTTCTATTTTTACTTTCTCGTAACGTAGTGTAGAGGAAGTCTTGTAATCGTCAAAAAATTCGACCTCCAGATTTTGACGGATTTACATGTTTTAGACCACCCTGAGTCCAAAAATAATTTTTTTTGGAATTATGTCTGTGTGTGTGTCTGTGCGTTAGCACGATAACTCGAGCATGCTTTAACTTATTGCAACAAATTTTAACATACGTGTAAAACATCAAAATATAAGGTTTCTATCAAATTTTGAGCCGTCGATCACGAAAGTTAAGCAACCAAGTGCGCGGTCGGTACTTGGATGGGTGACCAAAATTTAACACGCATGTATGACATCAAAATAAAAGGTTTCTATCAACCTTTGAGTCGTTTCCGGTATACGAGAAAGTCAATGGGAGACCACGCCCGATTTTTTTAGGATAGTATTTAACTGGTCAGCAGATTAACCTAACCTAAACCTATGCAAATACTAAGTGGATGACAAAAAAATCATTGATGAGCGACTAACAAATTATTAGTCGCTCATTCTGGAAGTTTTAGTTGCTCGGTTTATTATTTCCCTTTCCTTTATGCAGTTAAAGATGATTAAATTAATCTAACTTTGAGAAAGATAGGTACTTAACAGGTTGTTTACGCAATGTTGTTTTGATTTATATTTCGCAATTTCAATGTTTTATATTCTTTATTGATAAGATACTAATTTATCACAACATAATGGCATAGGTACGAAGGAATCATTATCTTCATTATTGTTTATAGGCCCGCCGGTGTTATGTCTGACTTTTTCTTTTTGTTTGCACACATCACTTACAATTGCGAAAAATATAACTACCTATCTAACTTAGGTACTAGTAGGCACGTACGCAAAAATCGACTAAGTACCTACCTACGCGGTATTCGGACGTCAGCAATGTATCAAGTGTGACGATCAATGTCAGGCTTACAGAACATGGATATCCGTGGTTAGAGTGGTCAGACTGGTGTCAACTTACTTCTGGCGTACCGCAAGGCAGTGTCCTTTGCCCTCTGCTTTTTTCAGATTTTATTAATAAACTCACAAAGGTCATGTCTCCTCCGTTCCACTTGTATGGAGACGATCTACAGATTTACAGACATTGTGATTTGGTTAACATCGATACAGCTATAGCTCAGATCAATTAGGTCTTACTCGCTGTGCGCTCTTGGGCTGATTCTTTTGGACTCCTAGTTAATCCTTGCAAGTCACAATCTATATTAGTAACTAGGTCTTCATATATAAATGAATAAGGTCGTCGTATACACTTCTGTTATCATTCTCTCAAACGGCTTCAATAATTCCCGCCGTTCAAAACTGAAGTTATAGCTCAAACTTTTCAGCACCCCATTCTCAACTATGGCGATGTCGGTTATTTAAATGCAACAGAGGAGCTAGTTCACAAGCTGGAACGCCTACAGAATCTGGCAATTCGTTTTATTTTCAGTTTGCGAAAATTCGACCATGTTTCTGAATTTCGTGAAAAGTTAAAGTGGCCCCCTATCCGACTACGCAGAAATGTGCACATCACAGATATTTCAATCTAAGGAGATCGATCGAATCGCCGAGTTCATAGGAAGACCGAGTGTCGCGATCAGCGGTCGTACTACATAGCATCGTTCTAGTTGAGCATGCCGTAATATACACTATTCATTGCGCGCGTCTTAAGGACTGTGAAGCGATGAAAGTTAAGCACAGCCGCAAAGGAGATCGGTCGAATCGCTGAGTTACGTATTCACTTGACTTTATCGGAGGGCAAAGTGGCGGAAATACACTTGTCACAAGTTAAACGCCGGCTTGGCCTATATCCTTGTATTATTAAATCTGTGGTGCACATATTATTCCGATTCCCTACTTTACAAAATCCTTCACAAATCCACGGTAAACTTCTTGTGGAAGTTAAACTCTGGAAGCAAGACATCCGATGTCATTGCGAGTAGTGGACATTCAAAAATTTTTTGATGTGAAGACCGCATTGTTTGAGATTTCCAGTTTTCTATGCCAGCGTTAATCCTGTAAACGCTAGCCTTCATCTCTTTCTCAATTTAGAGGTAGGTGTACTCCTCAGCCTTCCACGGCTGAGGAGTGCATTTGAGGCTATGGCTGGAGTTAATCGAATAGCACCCGTTGCCATTAGGCACGCAGTGTGCTGCAAGGCTGTCATTTTTCTGATCGCCATTACTTGCAGTGCTTTTGAACCCCATACCGGACAGGCGTATGTTATTGACAGCCCCCATCTCGTCCCCGTTAAACGTTGGCATATTCCTAAGGCGGTTTTAGCCTTTTGGATGGTGTTCTTAAGATGTGATTCTCAGGTCAGTCTCTTGTCAATGGTTACGTCCAAGTATTTGATTTCTGATGAAAATGGTATAGTTGTTCCTTTAATAGTCAGTGTTGAAAGCCAATACAGTTTCTTCTTCTTAGTAAAACTTCGAAACGTAAGAAATATGTATAATCCAAATTAAAATCCTAACAAAAAATCGGGAGTGGTCTCCCCTTGACTTTCTCGTATACCGGAAACGACTCAAAGGTTGATAGAAACCTTATATTTTGATGTCATACATGCATGTTAAATTTTGGTCACCCATCCGAGTACCAACCGCGCACTTGGTTGCTTAAATTTCGTGATCGAACGGCTCAAAAGTTGATATAAACTTAATATTTTGATGTATACACGCATGTTAAATTTGGTTGCAATAAGTTAAAGCATGCTCGAGTTATCGTGCTAACGCACAGACACACACACAGACATAATTCCAAAAAAATATATTTT
Organism: Elophila nymphaeata; assembly: GCA_955850985.1. Lineage (NCBI taxonomy): Eukaryota > Metazoa > Arthropoda > Insecta > Lepidoptera > Crambidae > Elophila > Elophila nymphaeata. Next base: position 8,247,674 of record OY039086.1, on the reverse strand, counting down.
TGGACTCAGGGAGGTCCAAAACGTGTAAATCCGTCAAAATCTCGAGGTCGAATTTTTACTACGTAAGTACGAGAAAGTAAAAAGTGTATTGAATGAATTACCTACCATGAATTTGAGTTTTCGAGAAATATCAACAACAGCGTCTTTCATATCTTTTTGATACGCTTAAAAATAGAATTCTAAAGTTAATTTGAAACCATGGAGATGTTATGGTATAAAATGAAATCACAGTCAATCACCGTATTTCATATAAGTATGTATGTTTTTTTTATACCGTATGCCCTTGCTGCTCGAATGGAATCTGCGCAGTAGATTCAAGGGAACGCATATCACGAACTGTGTAGCATGCTTCTTCGCACGTAGCGTTGTTTCAGACGCAACTAGTTTAAACTTTTAGTTACTCGTAGACAATAATTATTTGCACCTAGAAATTGAGTAAAAATTTAAAAGAACTTGGTCGCCAGTTGTTTAGTAAGTTATACACTTATTATTTTGTAGATTTTGTCGTGAATATAACCGGTGTAGAATTTTTACATTAGCATAGCAATGCATTTGTATAACTGATAATTTTAAATCTGCGATAGTTCTGTTCAGACAGATTATTTTGAAAAAATATTAATAAGTTTCTAAATTAGCCAACTTGGTTTGGTTGCTAATAAGATTTCATATACAGAATTACTTCGTAGTTGTGTTGCCCTTATTTAATAATATATTGAGATTAGGTACTTAAATTCTGTTTTTTACAATTTTTCCTTGGATGATGATAAAATCTGTACATCAGAATTACCTATTTCCAAGATTTCAGACAATACTTATTAAATTTTACTTACCTTTTAATTATATTGAAGAATGTTAGTTCGCTAAGTTTTAGTATTTACCTTTATATTAGATATCTAATAAGGCTTTTCAAGTCTTTGCTCGCCCTAATAGAGATTGAGTAAAACAACTTTTACGGATTTAACTCGCGTGTAATTAGATTTCACATTTTGTTATTATGACCCGACGTTCAAACAAGACAACCTACATCTTTAGTCTTCCCGTGACCACGAACGCTGCAAAATGTTAAGAAACACGCGAGTTAAATCCGTAAAAGTTGTTTTATTTATAATATAAATCTAAGAGAACATATTGAGTTTTCTTTGCGCTAAAACAAAATCAGTATCTTTTAGTCTCATATTATAGAGATGTAGTGGCCAGTCAGAACCCTAATCATCACGCTCAGGATGCCCCTGTTGAGCTTCAGTAGCTTGTCAGTGCGCTTACCGGAGTATGGTTCGATTAGTACTTACTTTGGAGTGTGTTAGTTAAAAAACCCAGACGTTCTTTGTCAGTCAGCTTTTGCCTCTTGGAGGAGGTGGGTTTTTAAGTATTGCATAGCCTGGTTCTTTAGAATATTAGAGTCTTTGAGAATACCTATTGATTTGATTATTGATTCAACTTAATGAACTTTCGAGTACTTCGTCAAACAAGAGGGGTCGAATCTATCTTCTCCCGCGGAAGCAATAATTAGTATACAATACTCAGGAAGCACCAGAATATTGTACGGTTTCGATGACTTGTAGAAATCGGATGAAATGTTAAAGTTGGGTTTTTGTTTCAGTTCTTTATATCAGATTAAAATGGTTTCAATTTACCAGCGCCAGTAAATGGCTCTGTTTTGCAGGTTGTATAGTCGGGTGAATAGAACACTGGTCCAGAGTAGAACCAACCCATAAATGTATAATTACTTACGTTAATAATAGGGGTTAAAGTATGAAATTGCCGATTTTTTTCTCATTTTTCATTAGTGTATAATTCCTTTAATACAATAGCTATGTCCATTATTCTTTTTTTATTTTAAACTTCATTACAAGGACTTATATTTATGTATAGAACTTTATTCTTATTTTTATTTTTTTCACTAGAAATATATCTTCAAAAACAGCTCGTCCTAAGAGCTGTCAGTCTCCGTTATAAAAATATGAATATTTTTTTTACATGTATCATTTCTCAATTTTTTTCTCTAAGTATCCTATAGCTTAATGTTGTCTCAATATATCCACAAAATTACACAAAATTTAGATTTGCGGTTCCTTAGAAAATCGCAAATATATTTGTATGAAAAATGAATTTTCGTTAAATTCTCAATACAAAACGGCAATTTCATACTTAAACCCCTAATAGATTAGAAATACATTACCTTCTTTTCTTCTTCCATTTCACTCCTCTAGATAAAAATATTAGTAAGAAAGATTTAGCTAAGTTTCACAAAAAGCATGGTTGACGTTAATCCTCCTTGGGGATGCTTTTGTCGGTTGATATCTTCCAACAACCAAAATTCAAACTTGTTACCCTGCTAACATCTTTCATTAATATAATCATGTTTGTAAAAGCTCCCAATAATAATTGAAGCCCCAAGTTTGGTGACTCATGGGAATAAGTTGACCTGTTTGAACAGATGTTAACACAAGGTCATTTTTGCTGACTTTGTGTTCCATTTATGTTTGAGCTTTTAAACATAGAATCGCAACTTTTCTACTTAAGTCCATTTCCAAACATTTGTTTTCATGTTAAACTGTTTTACGACCGCTTGCACCAACTTATATTTTATAAATTTGTAAAAAAATTAACATTATTATTTGAAAATCGAACATACCATTCCTATCAATTTTGACTATAACTTGGTACAACTCGCTGTTAGAGTAGCGTGTTCGTGTGAATCTGGTTAACTAAGAATTATTTTAAAGTATGCTTGTATTTAAATCAGTATCTTGCTTAATCTTACGTTATCTATCGAAAGGGATAGCTCACCACGATTTTTGGTGACGATTTATCCCTTCCGTTTTGGATTTTAGACCAAATTTTAATAGTCATTTGGGTTAGGCTGGACGATATTAAATTTGTTGTCTTCCAAATGTAGACGCAACTACTGCGTCGTATAGGCACAGAAATGCGTCTTATAATGAATGAACTGTTGCCGAGTGCAGCCACACGATAAGGTCACTCCGCCCTAGGAGGGAGAACAATACCCGTTGCGTGTATTGCGACACCAAACTTTGTTAGGCGCAGTTAGTGCACCATCGCCGATTTAAAAGTTGTTTAAAAAAAGAAGAGTGATTGCGCGCGGTCGTTCGCTTGCCGGCTCTGCGCAGCAATCGGCGCAGTGCGTGTCCGGACAGGCCGACGGGCGGACTTGGCGACAATAATTCCCGCAAAAACGTGAGTTCCCCACACGTTCTACCCGAGTTTCTTGTGAGAAAAGTTATTCCTAAATTAATTCCGTTGACATCGGTAGGAGTATCTTAGTGTATTATGCTAAATAGACGGAGTGCCTCTATTTTAGGTTTGACTTTAGCTTTGACAGTTACTACGCCGCATAAAATGAACATCGGTTGACGCGAGCGAACGACGCAGTTTGGTAATATCGCCGGCTTGTTGTTGCTAGCCGAGAAACAAGTGAACTGCGTATATTACCGTCTCAGATTGCAGTCAACAAAGTTGCATTTGTGTATCTATGCAAATTTTAAGTGCTTGCATACACAGTGTAACTGACGGCTATTACATACTTTTGTTTGTTAGGTCATGGTGCATGCAATTGCATAGATACGGATACATAGGTTATTGCACGGCTGCGTACTGCATTTCTAGATATTGATTTAGTACAGGTACCCTAATATTGATTTATGTAAGAGCTTGCGTAATATCGCGGGCCCTGGGTCTCATTTTTGATGTAGTCGTGATAAGTGGAAGTTTGTGCGATGAAGCCAAAGAAACCGGTGTCGAGAGTTAAGGCCGAGGTTTGTCATTATATCAGTACTATTTATTTATGTTAACGTAATTTGTATATCAAACGTATTTCCATAAATCTTCTAATAGGCACGCCCATTTTTCCTTTGTGTACCTCATAGTTAAGTTATACAACGCAGTTGATGATTTTTGTGCGTTCTTTGAAAACTTAGTTCCTAATCTCATACTTTTTACTCTCATTAGCAGTGGCAAATACTGCATTATCTTTCTCAGAATTGAAAGATTGCTTTATCGTAACAGAATAAAAAATAAAAAACAACAAATAGAAGGGTGTAGCGCAAGTTTATCTAGTGATAAAATAACACATCGAGATTGTGCACGCAAGCTGTGACAAAGAATTGTTTGCAAGGATGACTGGAAAGGGCATACTTATGCGGAATAACTATTTTCCTATTAAGCATTTAATGCATACTAAATGATCATAACAGCTGCAAAAACATCAATTCCTGAACTGAAACAGGAACCACAATGGTACTGGGTGACTCTGTCATTCTTCCGTAAAGTTGTAATTTTCCTTGCTTGCGCATGACTTTCAAGTCCCATTTCATATTTCTCTATTTTTAGAAGTGTCTTTAGTTCTAGAATGAATACACCTGTAACGGTAGCTACCAAAGCTGAATCGTAATTAGTATTTTAACAAGTTGTCTTCACATCTTCAGTCCCTACTAAATATCCCTATATTTCCATCGCCATTTAAGATACCCACTTTTTGAATATATCAGAGTATTTATTTCTTCATTCTTTCCCGTAAATTTCAACTAGAATATGGTCTACCTATACCATCTTACACCCATTTGTTTTTTATATATTTAATTATTATTTGTAGTGACTGATTCTCCTTTAAACTTTACTAAGAAAAAAGCTTGTAAAAAGAGCAACAATATGGTTCATTGTTATAGTTATTCGTTTTCATTTAGACAGTCGTGTTTTCAATTCTGAGTTTAAGTAGCTAAGTAAACGTTAGTTTCGTTGTCAAAGTAAACAAACCTTATTGTAACACATGTTATGGATACAAATGCGTATGCTACATCTTCCTCTTGAAGTATATTACTTCCATTTTGAAATTCAGTCATGTGCAAATGTCGTCATCTGCGATTGCGCTTAGGTTAATTGCGTTGTTAATACACCCGTTGGTAGTTGCTGATACTGCGACGTTTCATTGATAGAATTTGAAACGGATTTTGTAAAATCTGATCTGAGTCAGTCATGTACTCAATAGATTTAGGTGTTAGGAAACTTTTATTTGTTCGGTTTGAATGAAACTTTATTAAAAACGTATGAAAAATTATACTTATGTTGTGGCATTATATTAATAGTTCTTTATTATTTCTTCTTCTTTTAATGAGATTGCGTTCGCGACACATAAAGATTACGCATTTCGCCAATGTCAAGTGAAAACTTACTTATAGTACCTAATTAACAGAAATTTGTACGGTAGAATAAGTTAAAAATGGAGTCTTTCAACTCGTGTTTTTACAACAAGAACTCTGAAGAAACTGTCTTTAATATTTATTTTACATTTAAAATTATATTGCACATTACATGTTTTTGGAACTTTGATCAAGGACACTGAAGTGATTGAAAAGGATAATATAAGAATTCCTGTTAAAGCATTACAAACTGATTAAAAAATTTAGTTTGTTGCCGCAAGTTCCACTTTGATATTAATAACACGGCTAGAAAATGTTCGACTTCGTATGTTGTCTTGGGAATAGGAAATAGAATCCATTATTCTGTGCATACAAACATACTCTCACGTTCGGGTTGAGCAGAGCTTTTGGTGGTAATAATATAGCCCCAAGAGCGACATGAGTCGGTACCAGGTACAGGTACAGGTTGCTAGCCTGTCGGCTTCATAAATGAGGCATCAAACCCAAAATGTAACTCAACCAGTGAACCTACAAAGAAAAGCTGAAAAACAGATGTTACACTCCATTACTGTGCGATTCATCGTTTCGATCAATCTGACGAAAATTGTAACGATCTATTGCCAAGAGCCATACACTGTCGATTTATCGATACGATATTTATGATTGCATGGGATTTTCCAATTTTACGATCGTCTTCGGTTAAGTAAATCGTTAACGATCTTGACATACACTAGCGATTCGTCGTTTCGATCGGTCTGACACGACAGATCGTACAGATCAATCGCACCGTAGGTATATGGTGCCCATTACAGCCAGTTGCACACCAAGTTTTAAAGTTTTACAATTTTCCAAAAAGTAACGTAAATGTCAACTTATTTCAAATGAATGGCTTGTCCCATTTTTAAAAATATGTTCAATTTATACGAATTTGTAAAAAGTAGATAAGTTTAACGTGGTGCAAACGATCTTTAACTTAAACTTAGACATATTCTTTCTAATCTGTGACTTAAACATCTCAGTAGTCTGGATTAGTACGTATATGTTGCTCTTAGACGCATTTGTGCATAAATAATACAATAAAGCAAATCTTACGCTGACGTCGTAACGGTAATAGTAACGCTGCGCTGCCTGTACATCAACCAGTCTGAGTTCGAATCCTGTTAAGGATGTGCTTTGGGATTGCACCAAAATAAACCTAATTTTTACAATTTCATTAAAAAAGCTATTTAAAAATGGAACGATCCATACGTTGACATTTATGTTACTTTTTGCAAATTTGTAAAACTTAACTTTAACTTAGTGCAACTGGCCGTTAGTTTTATAGTGTAAAAGCTTATGTTTTTACATAATATTAACTTATGGAGATCGATTGAGGGACCACCTTCTACATGCTACTCAATGTTATTCAGTGAACACGAAGGAGTAATATTTAAAAAAAAATGTTTTAGTAATCTTTTACTAAGAGTAGTTAGGAGTTGTAAATTTTAACTAGATTATAAGATATCACCTGTCAGTCTCGACTGAGAGACCACGTTTTATTGATTTTGAGTGTCTACTTTGCAAATGACAGGTTGAATTTACAATGTTTTGAGAATTTTTACTATATGCTGACGTTTTCAAGAGCTCATAATTTCAATGTGTTACCATATTATGAGCTCTTGAATGCGTCAGCCGTTGCAACAGTTCTCAAAATCTCTCAAAGAGAACGCAAACTTAACAAAGAAGGCTCCTGACCTATTATCGTCTTGTGGTTCGTGACTTGTGAGACAATTCGTAAATTAATTCAACTTTCTTTCGTTCAGTTTTATTTGAGGACATCCGGACTAATATTATCCGACTTTTCTTTTATATTTATCATTGATTTTTCCCGTTGACTATATTCTGGTGACAAAAAAGGTTCTTTTAAAAAAAGGGTTTTGTCCGATCTTCCTAAGGCACGTGATTAATGTTAAAGTTGCTATACGGGACCGACCCGACAGGAAGTTGTCTAGGTCTGTGTCCCTTGTGCGTGGACTATGGGGGTAGGGTCTTGCAGAAATAAGAAGGCCGGTTTCTTGCTGTAGTACTGTCGGCTCGAGCAGGGAGATGTGGAAACGGTGGTGGCTGGTTTCTTCGGTGCAGAGAAAGAGAGCGTCCGATACGAGTGTAGTGGAGAGTGATAAGTAGCGACTGAAACGGTATTGATATCTATATTGAAACCAGCGTATTGCAACTTGTGGCGGTTCCAACAAGTTGAGCTTGCGACCACCTATTCCAGCTCAAGTAAAACAACGCTTATCTACTGATTTATTTCCAATATTAATTAAGTATATACGATGAAAATTTTTACGATAAACATCAACATTATACAAAATAAACAAACATTACACGAACACTATAAAACTTATATAAATATAAACAAACATTATGTAATTAAATTGATAACACTATAAAATCGATCGCGGGAAAAAATTGTTGATTGTAATTCGATCGCGAACAGTTGCTGTCTCGAGATGGCGCCTGTGACCAATGAGTCCAATATTGTCAGTATTCCAGACAAAGTAGGTTTGTAATACCATGTAATACTTATCGCTAATAAACGTAGACCAGTTGAAGCCATTGTTAATAATATTAATACGCACTACTCTTCGGAATGAGTCATATAGTCAAGAGAGTTTGTTTAAGGTCACACTTGCTAAGGCTCCTCGTACGATTAAGACTTGTCGCAGCTTTGCGTTATCAAATTTAATATTTATGTAGTAGGGTTTCATATTGATTTGTTGGTACCATACCAGTGTTAGATTCTCGCGGCTTATTACTTTTTAAATTGACGTGGACTAGGATACGAAAAAAATATTCTTCCACTAGACTGGAATTGTCGGCATCTACATAGTTTATCGAGCAAATCGAGCTCTTTTTCAAACCTAATTAATATTATTTAAAGTAAACAACCACTTAGTACATTTTTTAAACGTGTAACACACCCTGAAACCTTCAAGAAGATTCCTAGGAAATCCCGGTCCGTGCGGTGCGGTGTGTAGACTGCCCATGCTATGCGTTTCTAATGAGGATAGTTTGTTTCTAAAGATTATTAACATAATTAAATAACAAGTTACTTATTTGTATATTAGTAACAAACTTTTTTCAGGGTGTGTTATATTTCTGTTACACTTTGTATAAAGTAATAAATAATTAGGTGTTATACTTTCAGTTATCATTATAATTCCCAAAAGTACGGATCGTGAGTTTAATTTTAACAGAGAAAACAAAGAGTATGGATTGCAAAAATCAATAAAAGCAGCAGACGCCAATGTGCATCCGCCCTTAAGCCTATCGAAGGGTGTAATATATTATCAGTTGGTTATTTTACTATCGTGCATAATTTAATATGTAATAATTCATAAAGTTAGGAAACGGCTTAGTGTCGTTTTTACCCAGTTGCAATTTCACCCCAAAAAGTGTAGATGTACAGAGGCGTTCAAAACTCTTACAAAAGAATGTAGGTAATTATTTATAATCAGACTGACAACAAATATTTAATGTCTATTTCCAACTTGATGTACCAGGCTACTATAACTATGTAGCAAATGTCATAATAGAGGTATGGTCTATTTCCAACTTGATGTACCAGGCTACTATAACTACGTAGCAAATGTCATAAATAATCCTGTATAATACGTAATCTCTTTTGCCGCCTGGTGATCTATAATTGATTAATGTTCTAAGTTCAAAGACTTTACTCCGTGTCTATGTTGAAGAATGTAAAAGTAATTATGTATGATGAAAAAATTAAGTTCAACAGATATTTTCTTTTTAAATTTTCAGTAAAGGTGTATTTATATAAATTTATTAACAAAATAAACTTCACTTCTAAGAATTTAAATCTAAAAACACTCATCATGTTTTAGCCTTATTATAGAGTAAGAAGACCCCAGAGCTCTATATATTGAGAAATCTCTTTCTCAATATATAAAGCTGAAGGCTGGCATTTACATGACTAACGCTGCCATAAAACAAAGGAAATCTCAAACAATGAGGTCTTAACACCAAAAAGTGTTTGAATGTCCATCACTCGCAATGACTGATGTCTTGCTTCCAGATTTTAATTTTCACAAGTTTACAGTGGAACTGACTAAAAGGGAGGACTGGGTACAACGCCGTAATAGTGATCCCTAGGACGTTGAAATGGAAGCCTAGTGTAGTTCACCGATGGGTCCAAATTGGGCAAGTTAGCAGAAGCATAAACTCTGGTAAATATGCCATTTTCCAGGCGGAAATTTGATTCATAATTGAATGTGTACTCAAGTCAACCGCCAGCGAAACTACATTAACCAAAATATAGTAATATATTCAGACAGCCAGGCAGCTCTGTTAGCACTAAACGGTAATGCTCTAAAATCGAAGCTAGTGAAAGACTGTGTGGAAAAACTAAATGACCTGGGTCAACAAAACAAGGTCACCCCCAAATTGATAATTCTGGAATTATCGTCAACGAAAAGGTCGATCAGCTAGCAAGGGCTGGGTCTCAAGGACCACAGTTCTTCCATGCAATATTTAAAAGCCCACCTCTAATAGGCAAGCTCTGATTGGCCCCTGCAAGCTGAACAGACATCTCTACAACATGAGACTAAAAGATATTGATGCTTGAAGATTCTCTGAACAGGAGCGTGAAACACAAATGCACCTCCTGTGCTTTTGTGAACCTGTAATTACCGCATTTAGCTAGATTTTAAGGTAGATTTAGTTAAAAATGGAATCTTACAACACGTGTTATTTGAACAAGAACTCGGGTGAAACTCCTGATAGCTTTCCTTTAGCTTGAAAGTATGTCATAGGAGCAATCGCTTCTCATTTTGTTTTTGTTTGTCAAGTGTTGTAATTTTATATAATTTAAATTGCCTTATCTGGTGGCTAACTAACCTCTAGGTAATCTGTTACCGTACCGTACCACGAAGTGGCCTTTGACAATCAATAATAATGTTTATAATACGCTAAACATAAAAAAATATTATTCATCTATATCAGAAGATGTGTGAAAGTAGATTGACGAAAAGAATATATGAATCGGAAGTGAACAGAGATGCTGGACGGGGAAGACTACGGTGAACGTTTATCGACCAAGTATAAAACTTCTTAAAAAAGCGCCAGATCAAAAGTACTCTAAATCGCCGAGCATCTATGTTGCTACATTTACACGTCCACAAGTGTCCACAAGTTCAAAGCCTTCACAAACACTTGGATGCCTTTAACAAGATTGCGACTCGCAAGTTGCGAGTTCCAAACAGGCAAGAAAGGCAGACGTGGACGTTGAAATTTTCAATTTTCGAAATTTTGATTGCCTTTGGTTTAAAATATTTTATTTTTATTTATTCGGTGAATCACAGCTACATATTCTAATATATTAAACAATATGGATAATTGCAAGCCAATAACAGACATATAACATTAGAACACAAATTATAACACGAGCACAACTAAACAATTAAAAACAATAATAAGTATAAAAGATAAAGCATACCATCCAAATAAAGGACAGGAAAGCAAGAATTAAGTAGGTATAAGGTTAGCTCGCCAGCAAAGAATTGGTCACTGATTAGCGTCCTCACCGTTCGGGCACTAAAACTGAATATATCCAGGTTGAGACTCTTGGAAAACTCGTAAAATTCTTTGGTTGTTCGGTACACGAAACTGTTTTGTCTGTAGTTAGTGCTACACAGAGGTACATGAAAGTGTACCAATCGACGACTACTTCGGGGTACATTAAAATCAAACGGTATTCAAGGTTATTTAACATATAAACAAAAAGAAAGAAAGCGAAAATTACGACAAAGAAGGTGGTGGATGTTCAAATCCATAGTATCCAAAATATACCAAGTCGGTGAAGTACTACTAAATAAAAAAAACCGGCCAAGTGCGAGTCGGACTCGCACACCGAGGGTTCCGCCATACAAACGTAGCGGTTTACAATTTATGACGTATTAAATCAAATTACTTACTAGATATCGTTACCTTGTAGGTTTTGATTCCCTAGCGTGTGACGGAAATTCGTCTAAGGTGTCGGTATAAACTGCTATATCTTTTGATCGCGTTAACTTAGAAGTTTGATTTTTTCACTGCTTAAAGGGACAATAGGCCTAGGTATTTGGTATAAATTTCAATTTGATACCTTTATTCGTTCGTGAGAAATAAGGTAGTAAGTTTCATTTTATTAAAATATTTTTATTTTATTATATAACTAAAAAAATGTGATTATCGCAATTTTTCCTATATTTGCCTTATATGACAGTGCTTCATGCCAAATTTCAAGATTCTGAGTTTACGGGAAGTATCCTGTAGGTTTTGATTCCTTTGCGAGTGTCGGAAATTTGTTGAAAATATCGACATAATCGGCTGTATCTTTTGATTGGCTTGGCTTAGAAGTTTGATATTTTCACAGCTTAAAGGGACAATAAACCTGAGTATTTCATGTGAATTTCAGCTTGATACGTCCACGCGTTCTTGAGATAAAGGGTCTTGACAGACAGACAGACAGACAGACAGACAGACGGACAACAAAGTGATCCTATAAGGGTTCCGTTTTTTCCTTTTGAGGTACGGAACCCTAAAAATATTGGCTATGAACGTTCCAGCGTGTAAACACGTCGCATCGCAATAGCGCATGCCGCATGCAACCGCAAGCTTCCTTTGATCTTTGTTTAAATACCGATACTATAAGATCGAGGGCGCAAGCCGAGCCAACAACCCCAGCCAAGCCAAGCCTAACCTTCGTTTACACGGTCGCGCTTGTAAATGTATCATGATATGACACAGTGCTCATGTGATGAGAGTAGATAAAGCGAAAGAAATATGTATAGATAATATGATCGTAGCAAGTGGAAAGAAGTTTAGTGACTTTATGTATGTGTATCAGAGGATCTTCAAACTTAATTTGTACACCGCCTATCACATTTTTTTTTCTAAATTTAGACTAAACAAAGTCAATCGATTGGGTAACAATTAAAGCATACATATTTATAAAGTAAATTATGAAAAACAAGTCCTCTTGTTATTGTTATTGCGTAGTGAGCTGGCGTTAAATAAGTCTGGTGTCAGAGTTCAACCAGCTGTCTAATAATGTTAATATAAAAAAAAACATTGAAGAAGACAAACATCTTGGAAAAACAGTCCAACGTAGATATTTTATAAATTTCATATTTTCGTAGTGATTCATTAAAATAATTTTTAGAAAGTTATAAGGTTACTAGCGACTTGCCCCGGTTTCACACGGATTTGGCACGGATATATCACTTACTTTAACCTTAACGAATTATACTTTTACAACAACAGTAGGTACTCCGTGTTCTAAACCTTCCTCTTGAATCACTATCTATTGCTGAAAATTGCATTGAATTGAAATTCGAAGCTCCTAAGTGAAAGACAGAAAGAGGGATTTTTTTGTACTATGTGTACGTACATAGATTATTATTAGTGTTTATTCAATTTTATGTTCTAGTTTATTTTAGATGCATTTTATTACGGGCGGCTTTATGGTGGCATCGATCTTTTGTTTGTAATATAAAACATATTATTATCTTATTGACTTGACTTTTATATTTTAATTGTTCATTTTATCGCCTCGTAAATATAATTGCTCTTTTAACTGCTGTCGGTCACATATACAAGTTGCTCGAAGTTTTGCAGTACTTGGTTCAGAAAAATATTTTTAAGTGTCATGTACCATCAGAGGAGTGGAGATACCTAATGGTTAATTTGCTACATACGTATATAAATGAACGCTTTGACTGCGTCCGTGTGCCTCGAACCTTATATTTAACTAATTCTGTCACGAGGTGGGACTTGGTTCACTCGGTTTTTTCAAATAAGTTATAAGTAGGTACTGCCGTGTTACTCTGGAAGAAAGTCATTTATCATTTCGATGTTCACGTAGATTTTTCCTGTCATTTATTTTTGAAAAACAAATAATATATAGATTTAGTCGGGTATTAAAACAAAGCTCGCCATGGTTTTCTAATACTACTTTAAATGTAGTTTGAAGATGGACTGCTGAGACGATTTGGAGTGGAACATCTGTCCTGGTTGTTGGTATTTCTTTTTTGGATTACTGAAGGATTGCTAGTTTTGGTTTAGGTGTCCGTTTTGTGTAAGCGACAGGCTGGCAACCTGTCACTATTGAAGGCACTGTAAGGCTCATGCCGCCGAATGTCGATTTGTGTGCAACTTAAGGTTACACCAGGATCTGGTCGACTGCTTTTGGGATTATGTGCGTGATTATATGTACCTATGTATGAAGACTAATATTAATTCCAAAAATATTATCAGTGCTAGACAGCTAAATTCCAAGTGAGCGTCGTCGAATTGAGGAGAAGGGTATTCTTTAGAGACTGTCTCTGCTGGACTGGAAGAAAGCAAATATTTTTTTTTACTCTATCGTTTATTATTGCGTCAATAAACTGACGTGCTTATCAACACGTATTAGGTAATATTTTGGTTACACTTTTACTTACTTATACTAGATGGTATCCCATCCCCTTATATGTATGTATAGGAACCACAGCCTTTCTTATTTCTGCCGTGAAGCAGTTCGCTTTGTTTCGGATTGAAGGAAAAGGTAGCCAGTGTAATAATGGTACTTGCAGTGTTAAATGATTTACCCTTAATAATGCAAGTGTCTTTATGCGACGGTAATCACTTAACCAGGTGGGCTGCAAGCTTGTGTTCCCTCTCGTAATATAAATAAAAAAACCACTTCACCACATTTGGCCTGAAAATAGTGACTGCCAACCTAAACTTAGCTTCGCTTTGTTTTCCAGGAGGCATTCGGAGGAGAGGTGTGTGGCTCGGTGGGAGCGTCGGGCGCGGAGGGCGGAGAGCGGAGCGGAGAGCGCCGCGAAGGAGGCAAGCGCGGACGGAGGCCTGGCAGGAAGGCTCAGCTCGACAAACAGGACATGAAGGCAAAACTGGGTAAGGGACACTGTCCACGGCGGCGTCATTTGACGAATGCTGCAGGCTACAAATAACAGCTGGCGTATTTTGTATATTTGTCATGTCCAAGTAATCGTCATGCAACCCATCACGCTACAAAACGTTTCAGTTTTGTATAAGAGACAGGTGTTTCCGTCTCGCAATTTGAGAAGTGACGTACTGCTCCGCGAACCGCATGACGATAGGCAAATATGACTTTGCCGCTCCGTAGACACATTATTTGTCTCATGTATATTAGATTAATACATACAGTTCACACTTCGTATATTAGATTAACCACGAAGTGAGGACTGTATGTAGTTCTTGGTGTGTGAAGATGGAAACACAACTTCGAGACCAAAAGGTTTAATAGTTACAGACCTAGGGGTCGTCCATTAATCACGTGAGGCTCCGAAAGAAGGGGGGGGGGGGGGGAGGGGTTCGGCAAAACTCGCGAAATATCACAAGGGGGGAGGTGGGGTGTAGTAAGATATCACGTGTATTTATTTATTCGTCAAAAGCGCGATTTTTAAACCGAGAAGCGTCTTGCTAAGTGCATTAAATATATTCATGTATGCCTATGTTTTTCGCATGTTTACTTACACCATTCCTTTAATACAAAAAAAAAAAAAAAAAAAAAAAAAAATATATATTCTTTTTATGCCAGTAAAAAACAATCTTAATTTTCTAAGAGTAAAATTAGACATACTTTTTTACCTGTACTTATTTACGGATAATATAAAAAAAAAATTACATTAATCGCTGACAAATAAGAAGTACCTATCTAAATAGACATTAATGCTGTCACTATTTTGGGGTACCTACTGTATGGCCCATACTGCCAGATGTGACTTTCTGTGTAACCAAATTTTACCTAAATCTATGAGTAAGCTTTTTGAGATTAGAAGCGTGATAGTACCTATCGACCTATGTATGTATAAATTAGTCATACTTATGCGAAGATTAGGCGAGTACAAATAATTAAATACGAACATTAGAACCG
This sequence comes from Elophila nymphaeata, assembly GCA_955850985.1. Lineage (NCBI taxonomy): Eukaryota > Metazoa > Arthropoda > Insecta > Lepidoptera > Crambidae > Elophila > Elophila nymphaeata. The sequence continues at coordinate 8,232,575 of OY039086.1, read as the reverse complement.
ATTTGTAGATATAATTTTTATGATTTTCAGAACGGAGCCGTCAATCGGCGCGTGAGTGCCGTGCACGAAAAAAGTTACGGTACCAATATTTGGAGGAGCTGGTGACCGATAGAGAACGTGCGGTGATTGCCCTCAGGAAGGAGTTGGATAAGGTAACATTTCTATTGCTATAATTTAGAGGCTTATTATCGAGTACCTATTAATTGTCAATGCAAAAAAATAATAATACTGTAACAATAAAGACATGGAACCGTCGGTGGCGTAGTACCCCGCCACGTACCAATGTGTTTTCAAATTTTGAATTCATATGTGCGTTTGATCTACGCTTTTACGGTGAAGGAAAATTTCGTGAGGAAACCTGCACACACCTAAGTATGAAGAAATTCTTAGGTTCTGTGTGAAGTCGACCGGTTAACTTCACACACGCACATGGCCAGCGTGGTTGACTAAGGCCTAGTCGCCCCAAATATGGGATGGAATGATGAATAAAAAAATCGGGAGTGGTCTCCCCTTGACATTCTCGTATACCGTAAACGAATCAAAAGTTGATATAAACCTTATATTTATACCGTAAACGAATCAAAAGTTGAAAGAAACCTTATATTTTGATTTCATACATGCATGATAAATTTTGGTCACTAATCCGAGTACCGACCGCGCACTTGGTTGCTTAACTTTCGTGATCGACGACTCAAAAGTTGATAGAAACCTTATATTTTGATGTCAAACATGCATGTTAAATTTGGTTGCAATAAGTTAAAGCATACTCGAGTTATCGTGCTAACACAGACACACACACACACATACATAATTCCAAAAAAAATATTTTTGTGCTCAAAACGTGTAAATCCGTCAAAATCTCGAGGTCGAATATTTTGACGATTACAAGACTTCCTCTATGATAAAAGTCCTTTAAAAAAACGAGAAAGATGGAACCGAGCCTCACCTGGAACCTTCAAACACAGAGGGAATTATCATATCCACGGTGATTGTTTTTTTTACTGTCTATGATTAGGTTGTCACTGATGACATTCCCTGCGTTACCTGTTTTTTAAGAAGGCGAAGACTTTGGGGTTTCTCAAGCCTGTAGGTCGGTCGATCCTAGGGGATTACTAGTCCTTGAAATGGTTCCACGAAAAAGTCCGCCAAAGTGAGCGGGGCTTCAAAAGTACGCCAAAACTCGGTTTAATTTGGTTGTTGCCACGCTCGGTTGCCACGTGACCACCGCGCAGCTCCTTGTCACTGTCGTTGCACATTAATCTTATTTCTAAAATGGCGTAACTAGCGAAGCGCTGTCTATTATAGACCTAAGAATTTCATATTTCTCTATTCATTATTTTTTTCTTTCATATCTGCTGTGTGTGTGCATATTTGGGTGACATTTGGCGTCCATTTTTAATCGAAGCTAGTATGAAGGGGCTGCTTCCATGTTTTATATGCGTTCAATGCTTCTGGTTAATTGACACAGTGGTAGGGTTATTGTCAATTTAAAAGTACTTAGCAAAGTCCATGTAAGTCAAGAATTGTTTTATTGTGACACTGTCACGGATCAGAAGCGTCAATTTTGCTTCGGCACGCGTTACGCAGGAAAGTGCGCAAATTCCCGAGAATGCTCGTGGATTCGCTCTATACATACAAGGTGTAGACGCTTGACGCCGCATTGCGCAATACTCCCCGCGGATTCCACTAACTGCGTCGACAGTATAGCTAGGAGAATCCTCGATAATTTAATAAGAATATTACTTTATACAAATGGACGTAAAGTTAATTATGATATCTGTTAAAAAATCCCTTCGATTCCATCGCAATGTGAATTGAGCTTAAGGTACTGCCCCATTAAGCCTCCAAATTTGAGGGGCGCTATATGTTTTTTTTTATTTATTTACGTAAACGTAATGTTCTATTCCAGTATTGCAAGGTGTATTTCGACTTGGCTCAGGGTCGAGTCCCTGAAGGCATGGACGATGTGTTGCAAGAACTGGGCATTGTCAAGGAAGAGGATGGCCAGCAGTTTTAAGTGATAAAGTCGTTTTATTTTTACCAGTTAAGTTTTGGAAAATCTAATAAAATATTTTTAAGAAGACCTGACTTCAGAGGCATGACAACAAGTTGTAACAGAGACACTGCATCGAGGTGGCGTAGGATCGTTAATTTTCTGATCAATCTAAAATTAGCGTTACATAGCTTGAATTACGACTGTTTTAGGCGTAGCTTCCTCACCAGTGTTCCATCTTCGCTTCATTCATTGTAGCCTAAATAATACCATAAGGCGAAAGCCATAAGACTGAATGTCGCTACGACTACTCGTTCCAAGCACTGTCTCCTCTGAAATTCTCCAGGCTCCAAATAAAAAAGAATCATAGGACAAGAAAAATAAGGCTTCTATTTATTTAAAATAAAAATCTTCACGGACACTCAATATGTGATTGCTTTTTTATTATTGTGTCTTCAATTCACGGAGTATCACTGGTATACACTTAAACGCTCTGTAATAAGGTTGTTTTGAATTGGTATGTTTATAATGACACTATATTGCGTATCTGTTATTTTTCATCTCTAGTTTTTTTGTCACAAATTTTGCCACCATGCCTTGAAAGCGTGTCCGTTATAACCTGAATAGGCACTCTTGAAGACCACATAATATATGACAAACTGAAGACACTTTGCAACTTTGCCATAATGAAAAAGTTAGCTTGTTTATATAGTGTTGCCATAAATACCAACAGCACAATTGACTGTCCACTATTCAAATTGTTTTGAACTCTATGTCTATATTGTAGAATTCAAGATTGATTTTTAGCTTTTACACACTGATAAAGTTGCATGGTGACTATTTGTTACTGGTATTTTGGCAAGTTGTAAAAAAATATTTTTGTACCCTAAAGAGACGTTTCAACAATAAGTTTCCATTTTCATACTAAAATCAAAAGTATTTATATATTTCATTAACCTAAGGAGTCTCTAATAGTTTATATTTTCATATGAAATTCCAAAGTATTCTTTTTCATCCTGTGTGGCACGAATAGTTATAAGCTTTTAATATTTTCGTATTTTATTAAATATTGATGTTAGAATAGTTTTGTTCTTAATAATATTGATATTTAAATTTTTAAGTTTCGAATTTATTTTACGTGACATTTGATGTCTTCTTGTTGTAAGTGTATGGATAGTTTTAATATATTCAACATTTTATATTAGAATAAGTTGGGCACATTCTGTTTACACATCGGCATATTGAAAACTGTCAAACTTGTTAAAAAATTTCAACCTTAATTACGAGCTATAAAGCTCGTAGTTGGTTGTAAAAATATGAGTTTAATGTACGCCTGAGTGTAGTCTATGTGCAGTGTCTATAAATCCCTACTAAGAGTACGTTCCAAAACCATTTCAATTTACTCGAGATAGAGTAAATGATATCACTATTGGTCGTTATTAAGAAGCGCTTACACCATTGGTTAGTTTTCTTAAACTTTAGTTATTTTACACCAATTAGAAGAAAAAAGCTTAGCTTCACCTGGTTTTGGAACACACCTTAATATTATAAATGCGAAAGTAACTATATCTGTCTGTCTCTTAAGCTTTTACGTCTAAACCATTGAACCGATTTTAATGAAATTTAGTACAAATACAGACAAGGGCTTGGGGAAGGACATAGCCTACTTTTTATTGTGAAAAAAAGGTTGGAATAGGGGATGAAAGTTTGTATGGAAGTTCGTCATGTTTGACGATAGAACCATGAAACTTTGAATTTAGGCACTTAATAACAGAGAAAGAAATATTTGTTCTAGGATTTTTAAAATTTCGACCTGTGGGGGGTGAAATAGGAGATGAAAATTTATATGGGAGTTCGTCATTTTAAAGATAAAACCATGAAACTTTGAATTTAGGCACTTGATGAGATATAAATAAATATTTGTTCTAGCATTTTTAAATACTATTTACCTATGTGGGGATGAAAGTAAGTAACGAAGTCCAAGCAAAGTTCCTGCACACTTGAACTGATTTTGATGAAATTTGGCACAAAAATAGACTAGCCCTTGAGATAGGAGATAAGCTACCTTTTGTTAAAATAGAGAGCATAAAGGGGTTGAAATAAGGGATGAAAATTTGTATGGGATTCCTTATTATTGAAGATAAAACCATGAAACTGTATTTAAGCAAGTTATAAGAAATAAAAAAATGTAGCGTTTTGTGGGGATGAAATAGGGAATGAAAGGTCATATGGAAGTTAGCAAACGATGGAAAACAAAAAAAAACGTAGTTTATAAAAAGGTATTAAAATAAGCTATTTACAGTGTAATCTACAGCAGTTTGTATGTGTATTATTTGTAATATAATTACCATTAAAATATAAAATGCTACCCAAAGTAGTATACAGACGAAGTCGCAGCTAAAACTAGTCTATAAGAAGTACATAAGTACGCAGCAGAATACTTATAATAAGGTGAGTAAAATGTGGAAAACTTTATCTCATAAGATTTTTATATTTCGTTTACCATATTTCAAAATTTGTTGTTGTTTTATTAATGGATTAATTTGTTGACGTGGTTGCTAAAGCTCTTTTAAGATTGCTCTGCCAATTGTGGTGAAAGGCAGTACATACACTTTTGAAAAATACTTTTTTTTTAAACTAAGATACGTACCTACCTATACTTATAGGTAACTTATCAAAGTATATTCAACATTCTTCGATTTCATAAAAATATCTTGAATATTTTGATTTACGCTAGTTAGAAATTACAGTTGCACTAGCGAAAGGGTAATGTTTTTTCATTCTCCCTATTTTAACAAAAGTTTCACCACAATTGACTGACCAACTACTTCATGTTTAGTATGTTAATTATAACTAATATTTTATACCTAATTTAATTATCACTTAAGCGCGAATATTTTCCAACATTTCGTAATTTAGCTTCTCGTAAGTATAATATATCGAAGTCATCATCATCAAGGATGAACTCGTCAACAGAGTGATAAAATATAGCTTCGTTTTATAATATACACGGCACTTGGTCATAAGATTATTAACTGTTGACTGTTTGCTTTTACAATATCTATATTAGAGTTTCAAGGTCATGAAAAGGTCATCAAATGTTTTTCAAATCAAATCAAATATCTTAATTACGATATACTTTTTGCTACGTGACTTATAACTTTAACGTTTTAAAATAAGAACGTTTTCTTATGCAATGAAATACACTTTAAAATGAATTCTTGTCAATCTATGCGCAGTGAACGCGTCAATAATAGGCGTAAATAAATAATTCCATTATGCGATCCAATTAACTAAACCTGCTAGGATTGAAGTGGATTATTTATTAGGTACCCACTGTAACGTAATTTTGAACCCATGGTACCATTATAGCATATTTCCGACAGAGTACCGTGAGGGCAAGTAAATTTAAATATCTGACATTTATGGGTGGGTATATTATCGTTTTGTGATAGTCAACATTCAAGAGCTAATTCGGTTAACAGTTAATTTTTTTATGAGTCTTATGTGATAGATTATTTAATCGCGGTTTATTTTAAAATGACAATAACTCCATATTTAATATGGCATAACAATCTCAGGACACATCAATACTACCTACAAACAAGGCAATCATCGCTCAGTAGCAGTTAGTTCATGACATCCAATTAAATAATAGTTTTAAATAATTAATAAACCTTACACTCAAAGGACATTTCAGATTTCTTTATAAATTATTTTAAAGAATTATAATTATCCATATCGGTAGTAAAAATAATTTTCTCTTAGATTTTCGCGAACTCTACCTACACATATTAATTACAATTACTTTTATGATTTATCCTTTACTTTTGTGAGTTAAAGATAATCTACATCTTCAGTGTTGCCAGGAATATAGGCGCCTTATCGCGCCTTTTATCGCGTATTTGTCAAATCCAAAACGCTTCCGTTTACATACATTAAGACAACAATTTGCCAGCTGTCACAAACTTAAGGAAACGTTATCGATTTCGTCTTGGATTTCTACGTTCAATATAACAGTGTTACGAAACGTCAGTCCAAAGGTCTCTCCGATCTGCACGAACTGTGCACACGACGCGCCTCGAACGGTTATTGGACGCGTCTAAACAGTAGAGTTGTGTAGCTCGCGAATGAGTGATGTAAAAGATATATATCTTCACCAAAGAGCTAATGTATCTTTAGCTCAGGTGACGTTCAATTATATCTTTATATCATTTATATCAATGTGTCATAATTCAGTTTGATAGATACGGACGACGGATACCGAATGAATGGCTTGCGAATGAGTGATATAAAAGATATATATCTTCACGAAAGAGCTAATGTATCTTTAGCTCAGGTGACGTTCTTTATATCATTTATATCAATGTGTCGTAGTTCAGTTTGATAGATACGGACGACGGATACCGAATGAATGAACGATTCCGATCACAGAGAGAGAGAGAGAGAGAGACGAACACAACTTTGTCTAAGCGACACACCGACACACAGTCTCTCAAATCTATGGACACGACTGCAAGATATAGTTTGATGATTAATATCACTTTTCAGACACTTTGGTTTAAAGCGACATAATAACGCTAAAGATAGATATAGTTGTTATCAACTATATCTATCTTTAGTAAGTAAGATAGATATAGTTGTTATCAACTATATCTATCTTTAGTGCAAGGCAGGCAATGTATCTTTAATGAGATACTGATATACAAGAGTGATATATATCACTGAGTTGAAAAGATATATATCTATCTTTTCACTTTAGTGATATGTTTGGCGCATCGCTACTAAACAGCGCGCGCGTGCTTCTCGCGAACCGCTCACAATAGCGGCATGCGAAAACGTCAGTTTCCTTAAAGCCGTGTCTCCTGCGACACTTTTGTGTTTTCTAACATCAAACATCTAATAAGATTTGGGCGTTGCCTAACAGTTTTGTTAGCAAAAACACACTAAAGCCGGGTCCGATCAGTATCATGATCGCACGTGGACGGGTGATAATACGCGTATCATGATACTCGACTACGTATAGATAGATCTTGATACGCCGTTATGATACGGGCCGTCCCATTCATGTCGGTTTCATACGGAGCAAATCGAGGCGTCCAGAACTGCCACGGATACGCTGATCGGATCGGCAAATGATCATATCTGGACCCGGCATAATATGTTTGCCGCGACGAATGAATAACATCATCCGTGTTTGCTTGCGGGAAGGGTTCTTGAACATGTCCAAAAGTATCCCCTATTGTGTCGCCGCCATTTTGTAACATTTCGCGCATGTGTCAGTTACTTCCGGATTTCCTTCGCGAATTTTCCGCGTGTAATAAAAATGCAAAACGTCAAAAATTTTGTAATTAAACTATAAATAAGAGTTTTCGTCACTAAAATCGTAATAAAATAAGCTAACAGAATATAATATATTAATTATAGTTATATTTTCAAATAATAATAATAATAATCATCATCATTTTCATCATCGGAAAACAGTGGAGGGGGGATCGACCTCCAGGAGGTCGGCCGACACACAGGCGTTTTTGACAGCGACCTCCAGGAGGTCGCGCGACACACAAGGGGGTATCTATGTTGATACACGCGCAAGCGCAACCGCCGGTTCGTGCAGGTGCGAAGGTCTGGACAGCTTAAAATGACAAAATGCGCCCTATACACAAGATAAATCTTTAAAAGTTTTTTATTTAATACTGAATCAAAAAGGTATATTTTATTTTATTTAATCTAATGAGTTTACTATTTCGATTACTCCCAAGTCACGGTATATATCCAGTATAGTATCTTCATTCAAGCAGTCGGAACGTGAGTGATGCCCAGGTGATTCGAGTTCGGCGCACACTCGGTAACATTCGCGACTGAGTGGGTACCGAACTCAGGTCACAGGCATGTCTGTATGTTTGTATGAAGATACAATACCTGATTATAATATTACCTTGCCCAAGTTATGGGTATTTTTAATCAACCATGTAGGTATAAGCCGGTTCTATAAAAAATAAATCGCGAAAAAAGAATCTCGTTGATTATAATTTAAATTAAATTGATAATTCAGTTTTATCTAACAGTTAGGTATTATGTAAGAAGATGAGGAGGTGTTACATAAGCTATAGTTCAATAAGAAGTTGAATGTTTTACCAAATAAGTTTTAAATAGGGACATTACTAGTAGGTGTAAGAATTTATTACATTTAATAATTATAAATTATAATGGTTATTTCTTCGTTTTGTTTAAGTTATTCAAAGAGGGACAAGTCGCGACCAAAAAATATAGCCAATAATATATGCAAGTACGTGAATATAAAAGTATATATTTGAAAAAATCTCATTGAACCGACTTGTACATATGTTTCGGCGACGATATCATTTTTTCAAATATAATTTTAGGTAGTACGTAAGGTAGATTATAGTAGTTGCTTGCAGTCTGATACATTTTGTGAATTAAACAATGTAATTAAAACTTATTTATCCCTAATCATAAACATAATATATATGTTATAACTTATTTCAGTCATTATTGTGAAGAAATTGAGACGGTTTAATAAACAGGTCAACAAATAGTATCATTACCGATGTATTACTCACTTTTCACTTAAATGAAATTACAATACTTTAATAAACATTTCAAAACAGTGCACAACAATATGTTTAAGTGCGTGTGTGTCTACGTACGTGCGTATAACGTGCGTGCGAGTGTATATCAGTTGGTGAGTAGTTTGATTTAGAAAACATGAAATGACCTAATAGATATCGAGTAGTCCGGTGTTGGTAGTTTGTTAAATAAAAAACAAAATAATCTCTGATTAATTTATAGATAAAAAATAAAAATAAAAGTACACTTTATTACTGCTACGTGGTAGGTACTGATTGACTTCCAAACCTGAAATAATTAAAATCTAAATATTTTTACTTTTTGCAAACGCTCTACAATCTACATGTTTCAAACTGCAAGCAAGCATTAGATTACAATACATAGTGGAACTTATTAGACTAAAATTACTTTTGATTACCTACACTTATAATTGAGCAAGCGAAATCAACACCTATCGAAGGAAGTAAATTAATATTTTTATAACATTAAAAAAAATACTTATTGGCTCCATCATAATTAAGATCTTTAGATATAAGTAATGAGTTCCATAATGTATTGGTAAAAAATTAGATATAGCTATGTAAGATATAAAATATCGATGCATATGAACTAGTGGATAGTTATTTTGTTGATTAATACTTTTTTGCACCATACTTCCTACGTTCAATTATTAGTTTTACTTTTGTTTTAAGCTTTTTATTGTTAAAAATTTTGTGGCCAAATAGTCTTTAATTTTAATTTCATATTTAGTTTTAAATAGTACCTATTGTAAAATTTATTGCGTTTCAAAAGCGTAGTGCCTTCGGTAAATAGAGGTGTTAAGAGGAAACACCACGGGCTAGAGAAATGAAAAATAGGTATTTGTAAAATCTATTGCTGTCGCGCAGTGCCCGGCCGCGCGAGCTATCAATGTGTGAGTGTGACTGTCAATGTTTGCGTGGCGCCGCGTCCGCCTGCGCTCGGCACGCTCCCAGAGACTTTCGTTACTCTGCCTTGCAGTCGACAAGTTGATTTCGGCGCTTACGGACTATTTGTTTCGTGTAATTATTGTATTACCTTATATTGTATTACTTCACTGTTTTATATCGGCTTGTGTATTGGATTTTGAGATTTTGAGATCGTTTTATTCCCCTTAACTTTTCGGTCTGTTTCCCCTTCGAAAAGTGAGCAAGAAACGAATCGAGTCCAAGAAGACCTTCCGGATCCTGATGGAAGAAGGTGGTGTTATTCTCATGGATACCTGAAGGACGGCCTTCGGTTTATGTCGGACTCTTACCGACTAAGCACCCCTTGCCTAGTGTGGTGGCTATAAGGCTATCGGAAGCAGCAGCCCCCTCAGGAGAGGGGAAGGTGCACGCGCTTTCCTAGATAGACCAGCGTGCTTAGCATGAACACCAAAACACGATATGATATAGCCATGCATTTATCGCTTTGAACTGTCAAAAATCATTGGATATAACCGCCAACTTGAAATTTTATCGAAACTGCGAACATGTACAACAAAGCTTAAACATGTTCGCAGCTTGTATAAAATTTCAAGGCGACTGTTATATCCTATTCCATTATCTATACAAATCTATACTAATAATAAAGCTAAACAGTTTGTTTGTTTGTTTGAACCGTAAGATCTCAGCAACTACTGACTCAAATTGCAAAAACGGGAGAAAAATATTTCTCTTCAAAGCTTTCACTGCGTGCGCTGCGTAAATGGTTAAAGTTACGTAAAAATCATGTATGACGGAATTGTTTTCCATTAAAATTTAAAAAAAAATCCGCGACATCATATGTCTATATTTTAAGGTTGGCTCACTATAACCTGTCTTTTTGGTAAACAAATTTGTTCTATAATAATGCATTATCTGCGATGGTGTTTTTGTATGCATGATATTATTCCTTATCAAAATAAATACATTATTTATCACAAGTAATTAATTTTGCACAAATTTGTTCCGAGATTTCTTTGATTTCAATGAATGAATCTTAAGAAATATCATAGTTTGAAATAAACGGAAAATAATAAATTTTGATTTTCAGAGTTTTCTTTGCGTGCGCTGCGTAAACGGAGTAACGCAAAAATTCTGTATCACAGAATTATTCTCCGTTAAAAGTTATAAAAAAAGGTTACAGACAGCATTTATCTATCTCTTAAGGTTGACTCGCTATAACCTATTTTTGTTAATAATTTTTGTTCTAAAATAATGCATTAGATGCGAAGGTATTTTTGTAAACATAATATTATTCCTTATCAAAATAAATACATTATTCATCACAAGTATTTAATTTTGTACAAAATTGTTTTTTACATCATTAGATTTCAATGAATATCTTCGGAGATATCATAGTTTTAACATAACTCCGCAGCTAAATAATGATCAAGTACTGCGCACGCATCTATACTGAGTTGTTTTTTGTTTGGTTGAACGCGCTTATCTTAGGAACTACTGATCCCGTCAGATTCGGACGCCTTAGAAACTCTAATAGGTTCAGTGACTCCTCCGAGGGAGATGGTCACCGGTCCGGAATCCTCTCTGGAGTGATTCGACCTTAAAGCTTGAGAACCCACCGAGGTCCTCTCTTTTACTAAAAGCCCTGGTGACTCAAAGAAGGTCATCAGAGACATCCTGTAAAAATAGTAAAAAAACCGCCTAGAAGGAGTGGGACGCGTGAACGAAGGGTTCCGTGCCATAGATTTTATGAAACTGTCCGAGAAATATTTTTTCGCCCGCTCTAGGCAGTCGATCCGGGCTCAACTTTTGAAATCGCGACTTTCATTTCTTTCTCTATATTTATTTTCGTTCGACTAGCTCGCATAGCAGCTAGACAGCCATTTTATGTGGATCGTCTCACTACGCCCGCCCCCGGAATAGAATCGCGAAACCCTGATATAGGCCTATATACGTCCATAGCATCACTCTACGACTAATAGGAGTTGAGCATCAATGAAAAATGTTGCAAAAATGGGAAATCCACGCGGACGAAGTCGCGGGCACAGCTGGTCCTGTTATATAAGACAGTTCAAAGCGATAAATGGCTATATCATATCGTGTTTCGGTGGTCATGCTAGGCGGGCAGGGTATGAACGCGGAAGGCGAACGGAACCCATAGTGGGGGCGATGAGATTAGTTTTCGCAGTGGCGGAAGGCCGCGTGATAATCCTAAGTTGCCAAAGGGGCAGTGAAGTTTATTTGAGCAGTAGTAGTATGTGCAAAATATTCATCTAGAAATATCGATATCGATGAACAACACTAGGTTAAATCGATAAAATTATCGACTACATGTCACGTCATGAGTGTATACGTGTTAGTCTGCGTCTCCCTAACCTCAAGCCTCCCCCCGCAGAGCGCGATAGAGACAACGGCAGCTTGGATTGAAAATACCTATTAAAAGAACAGAAAATCAACGATTCGTAGTCCCCTGATTTCTTCTCCAAAACTTAACCGATTTAAGTACTTTTTTCATAAAAAAAATAACAAAGGATTAAACTGTGTTCCTATGTTTTAATTTTTTGATATAATTCAGTCAAATTTGTTTCCTGGATGTTTGAACACAGAGGAAAATTTGGCCATTTTTTTAGGTTTTTGAACGTTTATATATCTTTTAATAGTTAATTTATGAAAAAAACGAAAACATAGGGACATGTTAATAGTGGCCATAGATATTCAGGAAAAAAATTATAACTCTACCGGCATTGTCCAGGGAGGAAACAGGGGACTACGTTTGTATGGAAAAACGGGCCTTGTGTTTCCTCTTAAGGAAATTTATATTTATGAAAGATCCAAATTGACGATTGAGTTCTGCGAGCTATCATGAACATTTTTACTGAACAGAAAACCAGAGAAAACCTATCTCATTTTAATACCTATATGAAAATCACCATGTCGCAATTTGTCGAAGACGGTTTTAAGTGTTTTTCAATACTTTGTTTCTATGTTCTGTTAAAATAATATGTATATATTATAATGATTTCTCTTTTAAATTGTCGAAATTAAAACACTTAAAATGAAATTTAAATTTTTCTGTGAGGGTAATATGAAAAATGTACTGAGCCTTAAACTTAGATTATACCTGTATATGGAGCCATATGACGTCATCAAAGTGTTAAAGTGAGAATAAGTAAAGCAAAGAATAAAGAAAGAAGATTATTTTTTTTGTCCCTGTCACCGTGGCCCGTTTTCATTGTTCAAACAATAAAATCTTTGAGTCAGTCAAACTCTCAAGTTTGCATTATTATCGGTTTGTGTGTACTTAGATGTGTTTTTGGTGATAAAATTAAATAAAAAATATAAGTGCGATGGTGGCCTGTGTTATTTTGGGGTGTAAAAGTCGAAGTGAGCGAAATATTGTCGGCATAACATTTCACGCGTGAGTATGCAAAAACGTCTTTCATTTGGATAGAAAACCCTTTAAAACAGTGAGTTTCTAGTTTTCCTGGTGTGATCCATCCAACGCATTTAGCTCATTGAACTCTTAAATAATGCGCGTTTTTACATATAACGATAAGAATTTCAGGTTGTCATATAGCGAATTTCATTTACCCCATTTTCCAATTTGGTAAATATTGTTTAAACATTTTAGACTTCAATACGAAATGGGTGGATGCTACTGGATGACAAAATTGGGAACCAAAAAAATACTCCAGGATTTGTTAAATTCATTTTGATAAAAGGATCATATGCAAAGTAGATGAAGCAAAAAAAATATGTAAGGATCACAGATCATGGTAAGGATCGTAGCAAGTGGAAACAAGTGATCTTTGCCTACCACAATGGAAAAAAGGCGTAACTTTATGTATGTATGTATTTATAGATGTTTGATGTGTATCTGTTTTGATGTTGTATGTATTGATGTTTTGAAATCATTACTAAATTGTAAGCTGTGGAGTTTCTTTATCGTTTCTTTTTCGTCTATACCAAATAACTATAACAAATAATTATGTAGTAATAATGCAATGTGCATACCTTAGTTAGATTATATAGGTATTTTTAGAGCGGAGGTAATGTGTATACCGTTTTACCCATAATTTGGGAAGTTCTTGCATAATAGTAACACTGCCATTTAAAATGTTTCATGAGTATCTACAGGTATCGAATCTAAGGGAAGTTAACATTTTGGTTTTGGTTTCTGCTGTCGCAGATAAAATAACGCGTTATTCAATGACTATGTTCATGCTAACATCACAGACAAATATTATAAACACTTTAAACATAGATATAGTTATATACAGCGTCGGCAATCCGCCTTTGCTTGCTAGCCCGTTGTGTAATAATTACTAACATTGAATTACGTTTTTTATGAATTGTAAACTAACAATTAGTGTAAGTTAATTTTTTAATTTCTTTTTTATTCGTTTAATTCCTGAAACAGGTTTATGTAAGTTTGTGTTCTTTGCCGGGTTTTGAAGTGGGACTTTGTGAACCCTTCTTATTTAGGTAATTCATCTCAATGGCAACATTTTTGTCTATTTGATTTACAAAGAATTTGTTTACGTCGTCTATTACTTTTTAGTTTTTTTTTGTTTTATGTAAAAGATTAGTATAACTATTTCTTTTACTTTATTAAATCGATACGATTGTTTCGAATCATTAAATGAATTTAGGTACCCATCTAACTAACAACAACAACAATAGTACCTACGTTTATTAACGAGGGCGGTAAAACAAATAATCGCAGGTATTTGACTCGGGGTCGCTCCACCATTATTGCGGGAGTTGAGTTGTTAAAGGAGGTATTTGCTGCTTGGGAAGAATCACGCGACGCCCTTGGGGTTTTTTGTGATTTATCTAAAGCTTTCGACTGTGTTAATCATGATACTCTGGTCAGGAAATTACACCATTACGGCGTTAGGAACAAGGCTCTCAACCTCATGACTTCATACCTGAGCAATAGAATACAGAAAGTTGATATAAATGGTAAAAGATCTCCAGGTTCTCTAGTCACAATAGGTGTTCCGCAGGGCTCAATTCTTGGTCCATTTCTCTTTCTAGTGTACATAAATGACTTGCCTTACTACATAAGGGACAATCATGACATTGTGTTGTTTGCGGATGACACTTCTTTGATTTTCAAAATAAATAGAAAATTAGATAATTATGACGAAGTGAACAATGCACTTGCGAAAGTAGTTTATTGGTTTGATATTAATAACTTGTTGCTGAATGAAAAAAAAACCAAATTAGTTAAGTTTACTACACCGAATGTGAGATGTGTAGAAACTAATGTACAAATAAATGGAGTAGAATTGAAACCTGTAGAAACAACAACTTTCTTAGGAGTAATGTTAGACTCTAAATTGCAATGGGGTCCACATATTGTAAAACTTTCGGGTAAACTAAGTTCTGCGGCATATGCAGTTAAAACTATTAGGCGGCTAACTGATATAGATACTGCTAGAATGGTTTATTTCAGTTATTTTCACAGCATAATGTCTTATGGAATTCTTCTCTGGGGGAGTGCTGCAGATATTAATACCATCTTTGTTCTGCAAAAACGGGCTGTTAGAGCAATCTATCAACTAGGTCCGCGTGACTCCCTCAGAGAAAGGTTCAAGGAGATAAATATTCTAACTGTGTCATCACAATATATACTGGAAAACTTACTATATGTAAAGAAAAATATTATGAATTTTTCCGAGAAATGTCATACGCACAATGTAAATACTAGGAAGAAACACGATTTGGTTGTATATAAAACTCGTCTCCACAGAATAAGCAATTCCTTTATGGGCCAATGTATACGTTTTTACAATAAGCTTCCGAAGAATATTAGAGACTTACCTATTAATAAATTTAAAAAAACTGTAAAATCTAAATTATATAAAAAAGCTTATTACAAGTTAAATGATTATTTAAATGATCCAAATGCGTGGGAGTAAAATCTGCCCAAATTTACGCATTTAAAATTGTAATTTATTCATATTGATATATCTTTGGACATGTAATGATATTTTGAAATCATTACGAAATTGTAAGCTGCCGAGTTTCTTTCGCCATTTCTTCTCCGTCTCAGCATAATAATAATTATTTAAGTAAAATAATTATTTCGTCGAAATGGTGGTAGGGCTTTTGACGATTTAAAAGTATTTAGCAAAGTCCATTTAAATAAAGAGCTTTTTCATTTAATTTTTTCATTTCATTTCATTTCATTGACCGATTAATATGCGACCTGAGTCTGTATTTTTTACCGCCCAAGGTAAGTAAAAAAATTATATCATCCCCTGACCAGGAAATGGGATTATCTGTACGCGTAGCGGGCGGAAAATGTCACTTTCGGTTCAGGTGTGGCATAAAAGTTATTTTATTGCATTCTAATATGCATAGCAATGATAGTAATATTAATTTTGTTTTGTTTTTTATCAATAATAATCGCTGGATTGCGATGGTACGTACATAAGTATCTTTTAAGTAGCCTAATTCACTTTTGAGTCACCCAAGTTGCAACGTTCACGGGTAACATGAGTAAGCCATGGGATTGACTCCTTACTGACTGGCAAATTAATCGGCTGATAATACCTACAAGTTAAAATTAAACCGTCATGGTGCCAAATTTATTTTTTACGTTCTTCTACCCTAATTCTAATTTATTATCGGTAATGAATTGTGTCACCATACTGCTGTCGGTTTTGGCAAGTTTTATGGCCAGTTGCCTGCCTGACACCCTTCCTTGAGAGTGCTGTTGTGGGTTGGTTGTGGTTTATCTACTATGAAATTTACCTAATGAAGTTTACCTAAATTTTTAACTTAAATTTATTTAATGATTTGTGAGAATATACAATCGAATTCTTAGTTTTATAATTTGCAATTTAACATTGCGGGGTTTCAGTACGTGAGCTTATTAACGTAGAATAGATTTTGAGAAATGAGTTGGAAAGCTTTTTTTAGGTTTTACATTTTAATTTTAATTGTTTATAAAACACTGGATGATTTATTTTTAGCTTTATTCTAAGTCTAAAAATATTAATTTTAAGCTTAGACTACTTTAGAATAAGGTATAATTTTTAGTAAAATAGCTTTTGTAAGATTTATAAAAAATGTTGTCTATCAGAATCTGTAAGGTATATTAGTATGACAAGTGTACTTTGTATTTTACATTGCTTAGTAAAGAAATGGAAACTACAAAGTAAAAATAAAATACTATTTACAACCATAAAGAAATCCACCTCATAGTTATTTATAAATACTAAATTTAGGTAGAATTTATATGTAATATGTAGATAGTTTTTCATTAAGTTTTAAAGCCATTATTTTGTTTTGCATTGTGCCCAACAATTTTAATTTTTATCACTATTGTGTTATATCCAATTAAAACGTTTTATTTTTATATCTATCTTTTTATTTTGTGTTACCTTTATGTTAATTTAGCCGCAAATGCACTTCTCAATAACGACGAAATGCAGGGAATGTCTGCGATCACATTACAGGCTCTTCAAGTCCCTGGATATAGTTAGGCTGATGGTCTGTTAAAGGTCAGAGCATTACAGGTTTTTCAAGACACAGAATTTAGTTAGACTGAGGGCCTGTTTAAGGTCAGAATATTACAGGCTTTTCAAGTCCATGGGTAGCTGATGACCTATTTTTAAGGTTAGGTTAGGTTAGGTTTAGTTTAAAGAGTATTACAGATTATTCAAATCTATAAATATATAGGTAGGCTGGTGTCTGATTCAGTCAGAATATTACAGGATCTTCAAGCCCATAGATAAAATTAGGCCGATGGCCTATTCAAGGCCAGGGTATTAAAGGCTATTCAAGCTCATGAATATAATTAGGCTAATGGTCTCGTCAAGGTCACAGCAAAACGGGCTTTTTAAGTTCAAGGATATAATTAGGCAGATGGCATATTCTAGGTCAGACTTACAGGCTCTTCAAGCCTATGGATATAGTAAGACTGATGGTCTATTCAAGGTTAGAATATTATAGGCTCTTCAAGCCGATACTGATACTAATAATACAGCATAAGATGAGTGCATACAACTCTGGTATCCTGTAGACCTCTAGGTATCTATTTTATAATTGATTTCACACTATCATTACAAACAAAAGCGGGCAGTGAGTGAATTTTAATTTATAATGTAGGTACTAAGTTTATTCTTATTCCTATTTCCTATGCCTTTACAATTTGTTTTTTTGTAAGTACCTTTACTTTTAACTTAGATTAGCTTCTGTTAGTAGGTAGGTAGGTACCTACGTATCGAAATACTTTTAGATTAATTAAGTAGATACCTATATAAGTATTAGGTATTTAGGTACCTAGGTAATTTTTGTAAAAATAGGTATCATTGGACTCCACCGCATCAGAACCGCGAAAATAAGTAGATTGTACAGTGCGTGTTGTAATTGTACCTAATTAGTAAAAGTAGGTAAGTACCTAGATAATTATTAAATTATATAACTAGGTAGGTAGGTAATTAAGTAGATAACCGATCTCATAGTACCGTGATAATGATTTGTGTTACTACTTAGGTGTTCTTTTACAAATGTCAAAAAGTAGGTATCTAAAATATCTTTACAATTTCACGAATATTTCTCAAATCAAGCCTGCGTGACAATAGGTAGGTACAGCGAAAACAATATTATTGCTACTTCGATGAATGTGCTCTTATGAATTGATAGCTGCAAATAATACTTTTGTTAAACACCGGACTCGTCGAACAAGGGTGCGAAGACCCGGTCTACATACGACGCGCTATACCCGGTACAGACATGTAGGTACCGGGGCGCTTCTCCCCGCCTCCGCCACGACACGATGTGCCCGAGCCTAGGTCCGAGCCTGTAGAGGCACCCTCGTGCATGTCGCTCCCTACCGACACGGACGCCCTAGGGGATGTCATCAGAGACAATCTGCAATAGATATCCAAAAAAAAAATAGCTGCAAATAAGGGCGAATTTGCAAACAATTTATTATTCTGTGAAATATTTCTGTACATTTTTATTACAAAGTTAATCACTATGTAATCTGACACAATATAAACTACCTGTCATTTGTAAAAGAATATAGCAGGTAGTAGGCGCTCATTTGGGACGGAGAACGAACTATAATAACCTTAAATGTCGAAACACACTTATCAGCGTGGAAAGGAAACGCCTCTTTCTTTACTATGAACCACGGTATGAACGCTACGAAACGACTACGGGCCATGTCGTAGCGCTTCTTTTTCATAGTAAAAAGAGGCAATACGATTCCCAGCTAGTGTGCTATGTTAAAACCATAGATCAACTAAAAGAGGTTAGAAGTCGTAAGTAGGCGGGGCACGCGCGCTGCTGGTTATGAGTAAACACTCATTTTCGATCCTTTTCGAAGAGGAAAAATATTTAAAAATAAATCTAAAACACCGTCAAGGTCTTGTGCTATTTTAACTGGCAGGAAGCAAGGTAAGACTCATAATCTTATTAATGAAGACATTTCTTTTCACCGGTATGTACAAATATACTTTTAAATTGAAAAAATATTATGTCGCGTGTGGCGACACTGGCTCTGGTACCTAAGTATTAACATCGCTTGATACGACTTCTAACCTCTTTTATCTGATCTGTGGGTAAAACAGTAGAAAAAGACTCTACCTATTAAAAATATTTCTTAGCATTAAAGTATGGTTAAGAATTAATGTAGAAAGTACGCCCTCAAGATGTTGACTGAAAAAGATCCTATATGGCTAATGCAAACGAGTAGTGTGTACAGTAAAATGAAAATAGTACCCATAAGTACCTTTATGTTACTTAATTAAAGCCTATGGCTCAATTTACATAGCAGCGGAATGGATTTGGATGGATTG
The DNA here is from genome assembly GCA_955850985.1 of Elophila nymphaeata. Classification (NCBI taxonomy): domain Eukaryota; kingdom Metazoa; phylum Arthropoda; class Insecta; order Lepidoptera; family Crambidae; genus Elophila; species Elophila nymphaeata. Next base: position 8,213,226 of record OY039086.1, on the reverse strand, counting down.
TGTAAAGTAGTTATACCTACCTAGGTAAACTAGAAACGAGCCGAAAAAGTTTGCGTGTGTTCCGCGGAATGCACCAGAATTCGAATTTAGTTTCAGTTTATTTCTAGTTTATACCTACTTTACAAACCTACTTCCTACAATCCTGGGTCATTCAAGAGGCGAGAAGAAGCATCTTGCAGCTTTTTTTTTAGAAAAAAAAAACTTACCTACCTAGGTAGGTAATAAAAAAAAATAGTTTTGCGCTCAGACCAATATTTTTATTGGTTTGAGGTTTTGCGATGGAAAAAAAATCGCTTCTATTCCGTTCCGCATCAATATGAATTGAGTCTGACTATAGTCTTAGAAATACTTAGAATATAGTCTTTGGTAGTAGGTAATCGTTATGTTTGTCTGCCAAACAAATGAGATAAAAATTACACAGTAGGTATTTAGATTTAATCGCGAGTTGTATGTCTTAAATAACAGTTTGTCGCTAATATTATTTTATTTACATAAATGACTGCCGAAATATAGAAATCCCTAAATCTATCATAAACGTTACTTTTTATCCCGGAAAAATAAAAGTTTCGCAAAAGGGGAATAGGGACTGCAAACCACGCAAACGAAGTCTCGGACAACAGCTAGAGTAAATAGGTAAATACTTAAGTACCTACATACATACATTACATACGATCATGCTTATGATCCCAATAGGTGTTGAGCAGAGCTTTAGGTAACATTTAATGTAAAATGTGTGAACATGGTCACATCTGGCAGTATGGGTCATGAACAGGGTTGCCAGGTGTTCGGTATTTTACCGAATCGTTCGGTATTTTAGCACCGTATTCGGTGTTCGGTATGACAAAAATACCGAAGTATGGGAGGTTCGGTATTTTTTTTTCTGATTATTTTTTCTCCCTTAAACGAATCGACTGTCAAATTTTACGCAATCGGCATCGATGTTGGACACTCCACGAGCGAAGAGACGAGAAAGGAGGCAGAGACGAGACGTATGGCAACCTTACTCGTCATGCCGCACGTCATGCTGCCCAGCGCTCCCTATTTCGTCGGTTTTTTGTGCGCGACAAGTAATGAGCTTTTTTTTTGCTCACTGTTCGGTATTTTTTTTGGAAAAAGACCTGGCAACCCTGGTTATGAAGTGCTTCAAAACCTTAGAGTATTTATCCTAAATGCCACAGACAGATACACAGACATACAGACACACAGATACACAGACAGATCAAACTTATAACATCTTTTTGCGTCGGGGGCTCAGTCCAATAAAAAGTCGGGGGTTAAAAAATACGTCTGACGAACTTAATAGACTTATTACTACTTATTAATTATACTGACATATTTTTCCCATTATGGAATAATTTTACTTTTGCGTTAACAAACGCGTAATTATTAATACTAGAAAAATGCACTGACTTGCCTCAGGCGGGACTGTGGAAGATGCGGGTTCGTGTCCCGCCTGAGGCAAGTCGATTTTTTTCAGTGCATTTTTCTAGTATTAATATTTTTCCCAGTCATCGTCCCCATTTCAAACTAATTAAAAATGTAAATATAGTACTTGGCGTAGAAAATAAATATTATTAATAATAGATATATTTTATAAGTGTGCTGGCTGCAAATACAACAGACATTGGTTTTTAATGTAAATAAACTTAGGCGGACTTCGCGCTCGTATCTGAAACAACCATGTTGTCTAAGTAAGGAAAGTCTAGACTTAAAAAATCGTAAGTATAGTAGCTAGATAAGACATTATGGTGTAAGGTAATGTCGGATTCAATTCGGAGCTTCAAAAGGTAGTTTTCTGTAAATAAAAATGTCGTGTTAGAATAAACTAATCTCAGTCTAAGCTAAGTATTTATATGTAGCGCTTCATTGTTAAAATAAAAATAACTTTGATTCAGCAGGAGCTTCAAAGGGTAGTTTCTGAAAATAATAGTTAGGTACTGGATGCGTAATTCGAATTGTAAGATAAAATTACCTACATAAATAATTTAAGTAATTTATTTTAGGCATTAATTTAATGTGGCTGCGCATAAAACGGTGTTTAGTTAGGAAATGCGAAAGTTATGACAGTGAGACAATTAGGTATTTATCATGCAGGCCACAATACGACAGCACAGACTCCTAAGCTACTACCCCCCCACACAGCAGTCCAACAGTCGTAGGTCGCCAAAAGTATGTCAAACCATCAAACACAACACCGCCTTCTTTCGTCGCCAATATTTATTCCAAAATATCGTATTATTGCAAAACTATACTTAGGAACTACCTAATGGAACTTAATTACCTACTATGAAACGGAAGCACTAATAAAATAACTAAAACACCTAGGTACACCTAAGTACAGACATAAGCACTCACACATACATCACACATACATACATATTAACACACTCACAAACACAAATTTGCACGCATGCTTAATTATCTTGTGGAAGCTCTGTTTATATAACCTGACACGCTCTGACCGTGGGAAGCACGGCCAGATGTGCAGAAAAGAGAGAAATAAAAGATAGGTTAAATTTAACACTATTTATTAACTCAGGGCGTGAGTGGGGTTTCGCACTGGGGTTCTCGCACTTTAGAAAGAGAGACTTAGCTTCAGCGGTTAGCGCAGGAAGCGGCAGGAACCAGGCACGTCGACTACCAGCGTGGTCGGCGTGGGTTCAGCTTCGGCCGGTAGGGTGGCACGAAGCACAGCAGCGGAGCAGCAGGGTAGGCGGCTGCCCGTAGATAGGATCCCTGAAAATGTTTTTAAAAAGATATTAACAGGTGTTCGCTAAAGTCGACCGGCTAAGGTTAGGGTATAAGGGGACGAAGCTACAATTGAAATGTTTTAATAAAATAATTAATAAAAGAACTACAAGGGTAATAAAGTGATCAAAAAAATTATAAGATGTAAAGGTCGAGCAAAGGTCAACATGTGGTCACTATATACTATTTAAAGAAAGAACAGTTAATTTCAAGTAGAAATTAGTATTTACTTTTTAGCAACATATTAAATTAAATTAGTTATTCAACTCGATAGATTTCTAAACGCACCCTTCTTAGCGGTCTCATAGAAAATAGTTTTACACAGATTAATTGTTAAAAGAATATAGCTGTGGATTGTAATCTGTCCACGGCCCATTTAGTGGAACGTTTCACATGATTACAACCTCAGTATAATGTATAGGAATAATTAATCAAAATAATCATAAATAACGTTTTGCAAATTTACCACTAAAAAGTACCTATCCAAATTAAGGTTACCATATCTATTAGTGCAAGGAATTAAATAATAATTATGACGTTAATTAAATGAAATTACGATTTAACACTAGGTTTACCAAATTATTAAAAAGCTAGATGCAAAACGTTAAAATGATAGGTTAAGAACACACACTCACCCTAGTTCGGGGATCGCGTAAGTACTAGATACAGATGTCTACTGAATGATTAACTGTAGCTGGAGAAAATGGAAGAAGAGGCCCAGTTTCTCCGAGCTACAGTTTAAATACCCAAAAATTTCTAGAATCTTCCCAAAATTTGTAGTGGGAGTTCCGTTTTATGAATAATGCAACCATAACCAAAGGATAGTTTATACAGAGTAAGTGAATCTATGGTTGAAGTAGCAGTAAATTATGTAAACAAAAATAATTTAAATTGTTTATCATATTATTATAGACGCAGAAAATACAAGTTAAAATATATTAGTTATTTAATTAATTTATGGCACAAATTAGATGGGCCAAAAGGCTTGTATACAAAGTTCGAGATATTTTTAAAATGGAGGGTAGTCAGAATCATTATTATAAATAATAGAATTTAGAAGCGGGTATCGGCGTCAGCCGACATGAGAACTGTCATTAGTAGACAGGTGAAAACAAGTATAATCACAATAACAATTGCTGTGTTTATATTTGGATTAAAAACAAGTGAAAGTTAATATTAGTCTAGAATATTTAATTATTATAGTTGATAGTTATGTGATGCTTCGTTTGTATGGATTTTTTTTATTTAAATCAACGTAAGTATATTGGAAGACGGTTTAGACCGTGACATATCCCCCCCTTTAGTGTAGGATTTTGCTTGACAAAAATCCCCTAAAGAAGTCTACACTCTCAAAAAGAAACTAAAACTTCAGAGTAATAGTTATATAGAACATTCAGACACTCAAGATACAACACAACTGCAAAAGAGTACCCTGCAACATTGACGAGAGGTATCGACAATACAAGATTTAGAGTCTTGGTAGTACCTAGGACTACAGATGCGAGGCAAAAGAGAGTAATCCAGTTGTTTAGCAACTGAAAAACAATAAGGTCACAGCTGTGAAAGTAAAATCAAGCGATACTTCAAAGTATTCTATAAAAGAATAAGAGCGCAGTTTAAGTAGAGTATTCTCCAGTTAAAATTGGAAAAAAATAAGGAAGGGATTTTTTGAAAAATTGTTTAGCAATTTTATTTTTAAATACCGAAAAATTTGTAAAAAAAAAAACAAAGCAATAAAATCACGACCAGCAAAAGAATTCAACAAAATTTTCATTTGGTTAGAACCAAATGCATTTGTGAACAAAAACAAGACAGCTTTATAAGATAAGGAACTGTTTCCTTATTTTATAAATAATTATATTTTGTTTTAAATTATTCAAAAAGAAACAATACAACAGAATGTATGTTTTGTTATATTTTTAATGTTAGTTATAGTTTTTTTTGAAATTATTATATTTATAGTTTTAGACTATAAATACAATAATTTTTTAAGATTGTTTTTATGTTAGTAATTTTAATATTTTACATTAGTTAAGAGTATTTATTTAGTTTAAAATCTTTGATATGCCAAGATCCTAGATTTTTACCTTTCATATCAACCAATTCATAGACCAAGGGCGATAGTTTAGATTTAATACGACATTTAATATATTTAGGAGCAAGTTTTTTAGAAAATTGCTTATCTTTGTCGCTTTGATAGTAAGTTTTTCGCCAGACAATATCATTAACGTTGAAGTCAAAGTTTTTGCGACGAAGATTATAAGGACCACAATTACGAGGGACAGAGTTTAGTCTCCTGGTGTCCAAACAAAACCTATATTCACCATTTTTCTTAGGTGTAAGAATAGGATTAGACCAGGGGCTTTCGCATGGTTCGACCACGACCTCTTTAAGCATCTCATCTAGTTGATCGTATGAAAAAACATGTTTAGGTTCGTCAAGAGCTATGCTAGTTATATTAGTCTCCTGAGATGCATTGACTACTAGGCTATCGAGTTCGCTAGGAAACAACCCAAAAGTCCTCCAGAAATCCATACCTAAGATTAGATTGTTTTGTATTTCTGGTACAATATAAAGTTTTATATTATAGGTTTTGGTATTACAAGTTAAAGGTAAAATAAGGTATTTAGTAGGGTAAAATCTTTGACCGCCAGCTGCAGAAAGCTGTAACGGATTACAAGAATAAATTTTATAATTTTTGAAATATTCATTAGAACTATTGCCCAATAAAGATACGTCTGAACCAGTATCCAACAGACCAACGAGTTTCTTATTATTAACATACACGTTTATATAAGGACGTGAAAATACATTTTGAGATTCCAGGATTGGAGACACCGAGTGGTTAGAAAAGACGTCCGAAACAAAGGATAACCACTGATTCCACTCGGTCTCACTGCAGAGATTATTAAATTTTGAGCGATCAGAGTCGCTATTTCTCCAATCCTGACAAACTAGTTTTTTTGGGTTGCATTTAGTGCAATCCGGAGTACGTACACCCTTTTCCCCACACTTAAAACATATTATTGTTCTTGGTTGTGGACAAGCCTCTAGACTATGCGAGTTAGTACGACACCTCGGGCAGTATAGAGTTGCTGAAGCTATAGCAGTAACAAAAGACTTCGGTTTTATAGTACCGTTATAAGATTTATAAGTAGGTTTTTCAACACTAACAGAAGCGCTGGATTTGCCCTTATAAGCGAACTCAGGAGCTAGAGTTGAAGAACTAGGAGCAGAAGGCTCATTAAATTTTTTAAACTGGCATTGTACCTTTTCGAAATTTTGGCATACAGCCTTAAGCGTGTCAATATTTAATATTGGCCAAACAGAAGCTAATGCGTTAGCATAACAAGGTCGGATGTTATGTGTAATGATCTCCAATTTTTCAACCTCAGGCAAGGGATTAGTAAGACGAGAGAACATGCCATCCATTATAGATAGGTAAATACTAATATTTTCGCCTTCGCCTTGAAAACGACACCTAATTTCTGACAAAAATTGGTAGTCAAAATCATGTGGACTAAAATCCGATTTTAAAGCATCAACAACCTGAGACCAACTATCCACCTTGGGCTTAATGCACCGGAACCAATGAAGAGCATCGTCCGTGAAAATTTCATAGCCAAAAGACAGCAACTTATCGTGATCAATGCCTCTTGCCTCAACAAATTCGTCCACTTTTTGAACGAACGCACGCACACACGACTTGCCATTAAATTTTAGTTTTGATAAATCCGGAGTACGGTTTTTATCAACAGTTAGACCAATGATTGCCCTTTGCAAATCGTCAACAGATAAGGTAGTCTTACTAGATGGTGACAATGTTCTAAGCTCGGTCATTTGCGACTCAAAATTTTGTTTGCAGTCGGAAAGAACCGCATCCAAATCATACTCGTCCACCTCGATCCTATTTAACCGGTGATAAATATGGTTGAGTAAGACTTCCGTTCTCAAAAATAAATTTTTATCGAATTTGTTATTTAAAGATTTTATATTTTTAAAAGATTTATCTAAACAGGCCACAACTCCGTCTAAATCCTCAGAAGGAGGCAAATGCGAAAGTGAAATCGTTTCAGTTGGAAACTCCTTATTCAATTTCACTATCTGCTTTCTTAATTCGAACACAGTGTCAGCCGGAGTTTGCCCGCGCAAAGCAACCTCATATTCGAGCTCAGATTTGTGTAATGAAAGAAAATTAATACTTGTATTTTCCGCCATAGTAAAGTACAACACTATAGTTTACAAAAGGGACTAAGGCGAGTGTGTGCGAAACAATTCAATTGCAGCGTTAGAGAAAAAAAAAAATTAAGTGGGTAGCTATTAAAAAATTAACAACCGGCCTAAATTAAACTTTTTTTAGTAAAAAGAATAGTAATAGCTTAGGGCTATCACCCAATGGAAATTAATTATAAAATATAATTAAACTAAATATAATTTACTAAAAATAAAAAAAACATAGGTACCCACCTAAACAAAAATTAAAATAAAAAGAGAAAAAAAATGAGAACCACAGAGCGAAGAACCCTGAGCGAGTTGGGCGCCACTGACACGCTCTGACCGTGGGAAGCACGGCCAGATGTGCAGAAAAGAGAGAAATAAAAGATAGGTTAAATTTAACACTATTTATTAACTCAGGGCGTGAGTGGGGTTTCGCACTGGGGTTCTCGCACTTTAGAAAGAGAGACTTAGCTTCAGCGGTTAGCGCAGGAAGCGGCAGGAACCAGGCACGTCGACTACCAGCGTGGTCGGCGTGGGTTCAGCTTCGGCCGGTAGGGTGGCACGAAGCACAGCAGCGGAGCAGCAGGGTAGGCGGCTGCCCGTAGATAGGATCCCTGAAAATGTTTTTAAAAAGATATTAACAGGTGTTCGCTAAAGTCGACCGGCTAAGGTTAGGGTATAAGGGGACGAAGCTACAATTGAAATGTTTTAATAAAATAATTAATAAAAGAACTACAAGGGTAATAAAGTGATCAAAAAAATTATAAGATGTAAAGGTCGAGCAAAGGTCAACATGTGGTCACTATATACTATTTAAAGAAAGAACAGTTAATTTCAAGTAGAAATTAGTATTTACTTTTTAGCAACATATTAAATTAAATTAGTTATTCAACTCGATAGATTTCTAAACGCACCCTTCTTAGCGGTCTCATAGAAAATAGTTTTACACAGATTAATTGTTAAAAGAATATAGCTGTGGATTGTAATCTGTCCACGGCCCATTTAGTGGAACGTTTCACATGATTACAACCTCAGTATAATGTATAGGAATAATTAATCAAAATAATCATAAATAACGTTTTGCAAATTTACCACTAAAAAGTACCTATCCAAATTAAGGTTACCATATCTATTAGTGCAAGGAATTAAATAATAATTATGACGTTAATTAAATGAAATTACGATTTAACACTAGGTTTACCAAATTATTAAAAAGCTAGATGCAAAACGTTAAAATGATAGGTTAAGAACACACACTCACCCTAGTTCGGGGATCGCGTAAGTACTAGATACAGATGTCTACTGAATGATTAACTGTAGCTGGAGAAAATGGAAGAAGAGGCCCAGTTTCTCCGAGCTACAGTTTAAATACCCAAAAATTTCTAGAATCTTCCCAAAATTTGTAGTGGGAGTTCCGTTTTATGAATAATGCAACCATAACCAAAGGATAGTTTATACAGAGTAAGTGAATCTATGGTTGAAGTAGCAGTAAATTATGTAAACAAAAATAATTTAAATTGTTTATCATATTATTATAGACGCAGAAAATACAAGTTAAAATATATTAGTTATTTAATTAATTTATGGCACAAATTAGATGGGCCAAAAGGCTTGTATACAAAGTTCGAGACATTTTTAAAATGGAGGGTAGTCAGAATCATTATTATAAATAATAGAATTTAGAAGCGGGTATCGGCGTCAGCCGACATGAGAACTGTCATTAGTAGACAGGTGAAAACAAGTATAATCACAATAACAATTGCTGTGTTTATATTTGGATTAAAAACAAGTGAAAGTTAATATTAGTCTAGAATATTTAATTATTATAGTTGATAGTTATGTGATGCTTCGTTTGTATGGATTTTTTTTATTTAAATCAACGTAAGTATATTGGAAGACGGTTTAGACCGTGACAAACCATATGGTTCGGGTGAGGTTCCTGGAGTCCTGAAATACAGGAATTTCCTAGTTTAGGCTCCAGTCCTCCCAAATATTATGTTTTCGCTTAGGTACCTAGTTTTAAGCTTAATTTCTTTGTTATTTGTAGTTATTTAAGTCTAAGCATGTAAATATTGAGGTGGAAAAATAGAGAATTTTTTATTTATTTAGTAAAATACAGGTATTTTACAATAGGATTAGGAATATGGGAATATCTTAATGTTATTGTAGGTAGGTAAGCTAAACCATTATCCTTAAAATATTAATTCAATACCTACCTATTATGCTGTGTGTAAGCAGAATGTAATTTGGTAATATTTTGAGATACCGACCTAGTTAATCCATACACTTTAATTAAGATACCAATTTATATGGATTTATATTGTGTTTGTATCTATTTACCTGTACTGAATAAGTTTATAATGTTTTTGATGACAATAAAAATTAAGAAAACGAAATTGTTGTATTACCTAGGTACGTACCTAGTTATTTCATTGCTAAAACGACACCTTTTATAATCATTTGCCTTCCTTGTTCCCAATTTTGAGGTCGGCGTATGTTTTTCTCTTCATCCTACATCCCTGTCAAATGTTATCTCAGCACGATACCTTATATGTACACCTATACCAGTGGCGGGCGTAGCTTCATAGGGGCAAGCCGGGGCAGTACACCGGGGCCCTAAAGTTGTTTTTGTTTTCCCACCATGGCTAGTTCCGGACGGCCCTTTTCAGGGCCAAGACCGCGCCCGAAGTCCTCCGGGTGCGGTCCGATGGTTGCTCCCGGTATCCTCGTCAGGAGGACGCGGCAGGTCGAGCAGCCGTCGTCGGTGAGAAGGCGGCCTATAAGGCTGGCGTCGGCCAGCGGCCCACAGGGGCTAGCGTTAGTCGGTAATGGAGGTCAGGCCGGGGAGGATGTTTAGTGGTTTTTTTTAGCATTTTTAACCACTCCCTCCCCCTTAATGATACGTGGTGAGGTTTAAGACTACCCCCCCCCCCCATCCCTAAAATCACGTGTATTTTTAGTACCTAGGTACAAAGAATCTATTTTTTTTTAAATTATCTGTAAATAGGTAGGTACAGTTAAAAAAAGGATATTCTAATTTTATTCTTAGATAACGGGTTGTTTTTAATGGCATGAAAAGAATAATTAAAGGAATGGTGTAATTATGCCAAAAACATATACTTAGGTATGGCAAGGTAACGTACATGAATATATTTAATGCACATTAGCCTCGGACCACGGATTAGAAAGAAAGAAAGTTAAAAATATTTATTGAGACAATATAACAAACACAGAAATATCAAAAATAATAAGAAAAATAATAATATAAAATTATCAAGAAGCTTTTCGGTTTAAAAATCGCTCTAATGACGAATCAATAAATACACGTGATATCTTACTACACCCCCTCCCCTTTGTGATATTTCGTGATTTTTGCCGACCCAACCCCTCCGTTCGGAGCCTCGCGTGATTAATGGACGACCCTCAAGGACGGAAGGCCCTCCGTAGTCCGTACCTCTCGGGAAGTAGTCACCGGGACTCCACGCTATAAAAAAAAATCGAATATATTGATTGATAGAATCTAACTACGGATTTATCAACAAACGTTTTATTTGGTTAACAATTCTCACTGACATGGGTGCCTCTTATATCCCACATAATTAATGAACTTTTACTTGCAATGTTCTTATAATGTAATTTCAACTCTATGTCCCAAAGCTCAACGTAGCTTAATACTGACAAACAGATGATGTCGAAAGATTGAAAAGATGATTGGCGAGGGTGAAATGAAGTGTAAATTTTTCCATGAGAAAACGTAATTCCAATCAATATTAATTTTCGGATAGGCACGGGCGTTATTGAGCCTGAGATGTCGAGCAAAATCTTTGGTAATAATATTTAAGTTACGTGCAGGCGAACCTGGACTTTAGGGCAATAAGGGTATTACTCTGAGGGTATTACGGATGTTGACACCATTATCAATTAATTACAAGGCGTTAAATTTGTAAAAGGTGACGACAATTTATGCCATAAAATCTCCATAGTTTCAAATTCAATGCAGAATTTGATATTTTGACCGTAGGTATCAAAATCATTTAATATTTAATCATTTGACTATAATGTATCGTTCCAAATTCGTAATGCCATACAAAAATAGTGTTTTGACAGCTTAAATACGCCGTAGCGAAAAAAATCTGTTGTGAAACAAAAAAGTAATCGCAAATTTTCAAATATTTCCTTGACTTGTATGTACCCCAGGGTACGGTTCTAGGGTTACCATAATATTTAATAATTGGTTTGTTATTGTTATATTGCTGCCATAGTAAATGACATTCAATACTTTATAGATAACAATTAAGCAAGAGTAAGTATTTTCTTTTTTTTTTAATTTCCTTTGTTACTATCGATTCTCTATACTATGTACCTAGATACAATAGAGAATTCCTTGTTTCTTACTTTAAGTAATAGGCGGACACTGATGCTGGTCCTACAATAAGTTAAAATAACATATTATTCTAAGTTCTCAGTAATACCTATACATTGTATGACAGTATTTTGTCCCTGTGAAAGAAAATAATAAAAAAAACATATTCCCAGCTTTCACTCGATTCGCAGAGAGAGATAGTCATTCGTTAGTTTTGCACAATAGTTTGCAGCTTGTTAGGTAGGTATCGGTTTCAGTCGTCCGCCACTGACGAACTTTTCAAAAATATTTTTATCACTGAATAGATACCAGATACCGGAAATGAATAAGTTTTACCTAAATAACACACACTACTACAATGCTAGTAAATTGTGTCACAGTCCAATATAATATGTATCTATTATCTTAATGTCCGTCTTTTTATTTTATTACCTACTTATAGGTAATTCTTAATATGTACCTACCTACTTAATTAAAAACGGAGATAGGTTTTATTCAAACATACCATTTTTTTTTATTATATGTCAAATATAATTATTGTTACCTATTAAAATATAACCTCTATTTAAATATATATTTTTTATGGAATAATTTTATTTTTGCGTTTACAAACGCGTAAATATAATACTAGAAAAATGCACTGAAAAAAATCGACCCGCCTCAGGCGGGACTCGAACCCGCACCTTCCACAATCCGGGTGGACGCGTTGACCAATCTCGCCACCGAGGCACTGCCTTTCGCTGTCGAAATTTGTCAGTGCTTGGTGCTTATGTTTTTATGGTAAACATCGTTTCATCAAATCTTTGAAATTTGCACTTCCAAGACCCGAACGAAATACTTTTGCAAATATTTGACGCCCAGCTAAGATGAAACCACCTTACATTATGGAATAATTTTATTTTTCAGTGCATTTTTCTAGTATTATATATTTTTTGTTTAAAAACCTTGAAATTGCATTACACTAAACCGCATTACCGGCTACTTACCAATGAAAATCAGCGTCACAGCTTTGTACACGTACGAAAGCTGAACGGAGACATATCTTCCATACCTATGTGATTTATTTGTCATATTTTTATTCAAATAGACATTTCCTGGCTTCTATTTAATTTGGACTTTAGGATAAACATATAAGATAAACATAATGCGCTTGAAGAATTCGCGTAAACATCTCTCCAGGCTAGTACCCTAACATGTGTCAGGGACAAATTGCCTACTTTCTTCACTGTCTCAAGAAGTCTGTTCAATACGTGACTTATAAAGTATCGAGGAAAAAATAACATAAAATGTTAGTTAACAAGCATTGAACTCGGAACAATGTTAGTTTGATGTTAACAAGACATCTTTCCAGTGTACGTATTGCTGACAAAGCTAAAATAGTTATTGTAGATTTTGTTAAAATGATATATTTCTATCTATCGGGAACAGTCCTTTTTCTGGATAAAAGGTGCAGTGACCTTTTCAGTTGTACAACTGATAACGTGTACTGTACAAAAAAAAACATCCCCGACATCCCTCAAAACTAGACTAGTTGCTTTTTTAGATGAAATAGACTGGGCGTTTGACTACAATCACTCCTGATGGAAAGCGATTATGAGGCCTAAGGTGGTACACGCCTAGAAGATGCTTGTTCACTCTGGCCTTAAAGATGTCCAGATTATAGTGATCCGGGAAAACAGACCTCGGCAAGGAGCTCCACTCCTTAGTTATTCGCATACTGAAAGCGAATGCAAATCTCGAAATTATACAACAAAACTAGTGTGAGAACATTTCAATAGATTTTAGTAGGTACCTATATGAAGCGTCGGTGGCGCAGTGCGTAGTATAATGCCTTGTCTCCCACCCGGGAGGCACCGGTTCGAACCCCGCCACGTACCAATGTGTTTTCAAATTTTGAATTCATATGTACGTTTATTTGACGCTTTTACGGTGAAGAAAAACATCTTGAGGAAACCTGCACACACAGCTATGAAAAATTCTTAGGTGGTGTGTGAAGTCCACCAACCCGCACTTTGCCAGCGTGGTTGACTAAGGCCTACAAATCGCCCCTAATATGGGGTAGGCTCGAGCCCCTCGGTGGGGACGTTAGCTGTTGATGATGATGATAGTACCTATATATTTAAATATCTTGCATATTGGTCTTACCCACGTCTTACAAAAAAAAGTAACAAAGCTCTCAAGACTATTGGCACGGTAAGGTTATTACCGTGCTATGGTGCTATTTGCATAAATCTTGATTATCTTGTAAATAATTTGATTATGTAAATATTCATATGAGGAAAAGTACCTTTTTGTTAAGAACAATCAATAGTTTCTTTCTGAGGTTTCTGTGTCCGTTTTCCGTGTGTAGAAAACACACACACGCAGAGTGTGTGTGATTATAGTTTTAGGTAACATAATAATTGGTTAGGTACACGTAAATCCACGTCTGTTGCAAACTTCAAAGGGGCATCAGACCACAAAAAAATAACTAAAGGTTGTAGCATTATTATCAGGCCGGATAGGGCAAGCTCCTTTTTTTATAATGAACGCTACGAAACAACAGCTACGAACCTTCAATACAGCAATAAACAAAAGCAGACAACCATGATGATTGTGGGCCCTCCAGACTCACACGAGAACCCCTGAGAACACCCGAGAGCCGTGAATGTGATTAGTTTCTCGCCTTCTCGTTCTCGCGCTCGCCTGTTCTCCGCTCGGCGTCGGTTTTTCTCGGGTGAGTAAAGAGAACCGTCTCACATTCTTTGAATTTGAGAATGTTGTTGTTGAATGTTTGAACTTTGTTCTAGTTCAATGAATTTGTGTCATCCACCATCGTTGTAGTACGCTAATGCTCACAACTACTGCACTGTCAGTCATCCATTACGCCAGTGAGAAGGTGACATGAGTGTAGATACCATCTCGTTTCTCGGGTAAAGACTCGGCGAGAAGTGTTGTCGAAACTTCTCGCGTGAGTCTGTAAGGCTGAAGTGGAAAATCATGTCGGTAGATTAACACTTTAATACCATGTCATGGGAGTCCTCTTTGTGGTGCACCAGCACTCCCCGTTCATACCCCGGCATCCCTATGCCTGCATACCCCTCATTGGAATACGAGCGTGATCGGATGTATGTGTGTATTATTCAATTTCACCGCGCAAAGTATGTGCCGGTAGTAAAAAAATGCAATGGGTAAAAAGGTTTTTTGTTAAATCGTTTTGAAGGACTCTAACTATCTTTATTACACAGTTTCCTGTCTGTAAACCAAATTTCAAATAAAATTATAATTATTAAATATTTAGTTTACAGTGGCAGTTAACACTGACAATAGGTAAGTACCTAATTCCTTTACAAGAGACAAAGGCGAATTTGTTTAGATTTAAGATTTAGGATCGTTAAATTAAATTACTGTCATTGCCAGGGCCGTCTTTAAACTATTTGAGGCCTTGGGCACATTAGGATCATGGGGCCCCTATTACCTTGAGAAAACACTATTTAGCTATAATAGACAAACAAGGTTCTAAATTTATTTTTATTTAGTTACTAACTAAAAAAAATTTGGAAATATAAAAAATATTCTACAAAAGTAACTCGCTTAGCATAAATTCCTTAGATTAATTCTATGTTGATTGCAAAGGTACCCTTCTAGATTTAAGATGAGCAAAATCGTTAATCACTTCTTCAAAATCTATGGTATTGAGAATATCACATTCTATGGACATCAGCGACAAACTAGTTAATCTCTCTTGAAGCATTGTACTTCTTAATTCATTTTTTATTCGTTTCAATTTGGAGAAGGAGCGTTCTCCGCTGCAGTTAGTTACCATCATGCTTAAAAATATTCTCAATGCAATTTCTACGTTACTTCTGTCTAATGTGTCTTCAATTTTGTTTTGCTTTAATAGATTATATACTTCCTACGGTGTAGAACCGTTAGGTGCTTCATTTTCACTCTGAACATTTTTTAAGTATTCTTTTAAATGTTGACATTCTATTTCTAACTCTTTTTCATTTACATCTTCGTGATAGATAGATAGACCTCATTTTTAAGCGAGAGTGGAGTACTTATACCCTGTTTATAGTTGCATTTAATAGTTTGATCTTTTTGACGGATGTCAAATCTGAAATCGATGTAACTTTGCAACGACGAACAATATTTTCTTATTTTAATAATTTTAAAAATTGTTAATAATCATAAGAATAGACACTACACAAAAGTACCCTTAAGTGGTTTTTATTGCTTGAAAGTAAAATTTAAATAGAAAAACTGAAAACAATGGTCTCTTACCTACCCAATGTTTATATGTCTAGTGCAATAAAATTGATTGATGAATGAATTAATTTATTTTGAATAGTTTAAAACATACAGCCACATGTTTAGCCAACATATTTTGTACACCAATAAATATTTTCTGTTTCCCATCACTGACCCATCTGGCAAAAAGTTCAAGCTATGTTGTACAAGGTATACGATAGCTATGCGCATGCGGCAAACTAAAGCTAATAAGCGTAGGTATTGTAGTAAGTCATTATCATCAGATTTTTCAAAATTAATGTTTTTCGGTAATACCTAAATATCGGTTATCATTTGGTAATCTGGCAGGAACTAGGGGGCCCCATTCGATCGCGGGGCCCTGGGCACGTGCCCATAGTGCCCAGTGGGGAAGAGGGGCCTGGTCATTGCTCAAGATGAGTTAAGTTAATTTTACTTAGGCATTTACTCGTGAGAACAACTTAGATTTTATAATTTACAGACATGTCGGGGCGTAGTACCTAATTAACATAATTACATTAGAGTTACATTGGGCAGCAATAAAATTTTGTTGGGTACTTATTTTTTTACTAAATCATACACAAGTTTCCAGTAAATTTAAGTTAAACATTTGTCTGGACTTTCATACGAACTTTCATCTCCTATTTCATCCCAATGTGGGTTGAAATTTCAACGCTAGAACAAATACCTACTTATTGATTTTTTATCGAGTGCCTAAATTCAAAGTTTCATGGATTTATCTTGTGGACGAAATAATACCCATGTTGATTTTTAGACTTTGTCAGCTTATTTCCCCCTTTTTGGGGTAGCTTTCTGAAATAAACCTGAAATACTTGTTTAGGTACTTATTTATCAGTAGAAATACTTTTGTGAAGTTTCGAATAAAATAGTACCCCCTTACAAAGTTTGGGTCCGGTTTTACAAACTTAGGGAGTGAATTATGAAAAATCTTTTCTTACTGCACTCTTAGACCTCTTAAGGAACCTACGTCTCAAATTTTGAATCTCTATATATTATGTTAGTCAGTCACTCAGTCAGTTTCTTCTTTTAATTAATTGATTTAATTTCTTCTATCAATTGCTGGAGGATGATGTAAAAAAAAGGTGTTGACTTATACAAATGACAACTATCATCGCCTATTTTATACCCTTAGGGTAGAATGTCGAGAAATCCAAAAATACTTTCTTCTTAATTTTTAACCGAAAGGCCATATACTGATGGATTTTATTTTAAAAGATGATGAATTTTCAGTCAAACTTTCATCCCCTTTTTTCTATACCCTTAAGGGTAGAAATTAAAGAATTTTAAGATTCCTCTTTCTTAATTTCTAACCGAAAGCCCATAAACCAATATTTATAGATATTACTTTAAAAATGATGGATTTGCAAATAAAATTTTATCCCCTATTTTATACCCTTGAAGGTGGAATTTCAAGTACATAATCGTTAAATAAGTCATTCCTAATTTGTAACCGAAAAGCCATGTACAGTCAACAGCACTTCGGGCTACCCAAAACTGTCAAATTTCTTCAAACGATTTTCAACCTAAGATTATTCAATATAAGGTATATAATCGATTGGGAAAATTTTATAGTTTGTGGTAGCCCAACGTGCTGTTGTCTGTACCAATTTTTATGGGTTTTGCTATAATAATGACGGTTTTCTCATACAAACTTTCATCCACTATTCAATTCCTTTAGGGGTAAAATTTAGAAAAATACTAAAATACCTCATTCTTAATTTTTAACGGTAAAGCCATATACTAATTCGTATGGATTTTACTATAAAATGAGGGATTTCCCATACAAGCTTTTATTAGCTATTTCACCCGCTTAGGGGTTGAATTTCGAGAAATCCTAAAATATTCTTGGTTATTTTTTCATCGAAATGCCATATACCAATTTTTAAGGATTTTACGATTTCCATACAAACTGTCATCCCCTTAGTGTTGAATTTCGAAAAATCCGGCATTATACCTTGTCGACATCATAAAAGGAACCTCTGTCAAAAATTTCACCTATCTAGGTCCAAGGATATATCCTGGGCATTGATCAGTCAGTCAGGACTATTCTTTTTAATAGATTAACTTAGTACTTACCTAATAATAGGATCAGGCGGCTTTATAGTCAGAAGGAACAGTTGCTTAAACCACTGCAAGTACCTACATTCTGACGTTAACGTCGTTAAGTGTTAATACCACAGAACACAGCATTTCGATTTTGCGTTCTCTTGGTTGGCTGTATTTGATGCTGCACGTCAGGCCAAGGTTAATACCTCTTTCTGTGTTCTGTGGTTAATACTTCACCGGTTTTAAAGATATTTCCAGTATTGAAATGTAGTAGTTTTGAGTTTGCAACGTTGTTCTCTGTGGTTGTTCTAAAGCTTTTCCATTGACAAAATAAAACATATCGTGCTGAGCTGATATAAATATAAGCCTTTATTTACAATTAGGCACATTGTTTTTGGCTTTTTTATATTAAATGTCAACCCTAGTCGCCTTGTCTACCCCGTGAAGCTCTGGCAACCTTACTCACCAACCACTACAGAAACAAGTTCAACCCATTGGGAACTTTTCTGAAGCTCTCTGAATAATAAAGAATACTCTGCCTGATTACATCAATATGCTTGAAGAGCGCCTGCAATGTTCTGGATTTGGTTAATCCATTGAGATTCTTTCTAGTCCCAGCTATAGTCACACGGAAAATGCGGTGTTCCATTAATTCCCGTTACAACCACATGCTCTGCAGTTCGATGATACTGAACTGAACGCTTTTCTTGTGTTAAATGTAATGGAGGTAGTCCCCGAATTCATATGTTTAATCAAATCCACCTTGCCAGTCAGCAAGGTGAGGGTGGCTAGGGCGACGGTTTATCTCTCGCATCAGCTATCTTCGCATTTGGACTCCACTTCTGCTTAGCATCAGGTATAATGTAGTCATATGCTTGACCTTTTTTTATAAAAAAAACGCTCAGTTCCAAGTTTTGAAACATAGTGCACAGGATATAGCAAAGACGTTTATTAAGGTTTCTAGATAATTATATTAACTCGTCTTTTGATGACTGTATTTCCTGATTAAAATCTTGTAGGTATGCTTTCATTGGCTTCACTAGAACATTTTGGAGAAATATTTATAGGGAAAATTAATGGGAGCGTGAGTGTTTGTAGAATAAAATCAGTTATTAGAACAAAGATGTATTCTGGGACATGCTCTCAAGCGATATTGGCATTAATACAAACAGATACCTACTTTATGAATTATATTCAAAAAAAGAAACGCAAAGAGCAAAAACCTAGAACCTTTGTTCTATACTTACTCGTATTTAATAATAATACAAAGGACATTGCGGTTATTTAAGCTTCACAGAACATTCATAAGCTCATTATAATGATGTGATACAGTGAATGTTATAATTTGGTATTCAAATTATTTTCGTTGAATACGTTTTATTTAAAGGACGTTTTATTATTGTTTATTTCATTAACAGTTTGCTTACATTTACTTCTCTCCTTTTTCCATTGAGGCACCGAAAGGTCATATGATTCATAATTAACACCCTTTTGTCAAGGGGTTCACCCAGGGGAATCCAGTCCTTAAGGTAAATAAAAGAGGGTGAAAGGTAAATCAAAGAATATTTTATTGTTTAACAAGAAAAAAGAATATTTACATATTTTATAATTTCTTAAAGGACTGAGAGATCCTTTGTCGCTGAAAAAAAGTCTAACAAAGTTGACAAACATCATTTCAAACGAATAAATTTCACGAATAAGGGCTAATTGTGACCAAGATATTATTATTCGTATCGTACTATTCGCGTCTTTCGTTGATTGCAAGTACGTTTGCTTCTGTTTTTAGTTACCCTTGGATTTATATGAACCAGGTATATAATCTAAGGTATGAATCCTTACACATGGTGTCGCAGCGAGTCTTTATACAACAAAAATATTCTCTAATATAAAAACAATGAAGATCCTGTATTGTGCATATGTATTAGGTTGGGGAAAAAGTCTTTTCGCATTATAGTATGTATAAACTTGTAATAAAATCTCTTTAGCTATACTATTTGTATCTGGCTGGTTTTGGTATCATTGAAAGTTTAAATTTTAAAGAACATAATTCCAAATTCAAATTAGGAAAATGTGTGATTTTCATTTGTTTTTCGTACCGCCAAGATGATTGAATCTAATGAAGAAATTCGATACATTTTAAAATTTTACTACAAAAAAGGTAAAAATGCAACGCAAGCCGCGAAAAAAATTTGCGATGTTTATGGACCTAGTGCAGTGTCTGTGAGAGTAGCACAAATTTGGTTTAAGCATTTTCAATCCGGAAATTTTGATGTCAAAGATGCACGTCGCTCTGGTCGCCTTAATACAGATAAAATGGATGCCATTTTTGAAAAAGTGGAGCAAGATCGGCATGTCAGTAGTTACGACGTAGCTGAAGAACTGGGAATTGATCACAAAACAGTTTTGGCGCATTTGAAAAAAACTGGGTACACAAAAAAGCTCGACATTTGGGTACCTCACGAGCTCACTGAAAGAAACCTAATGAACCGTGTACTCATTTGTGATTCTTTATTACGACGTAATGATTTCCACCTGTTTCGGTCTCTTCAGAATTCTTTAGGCAGTGTCAGGTTAACATCACGAGAGGACTGCCAAAACCACTTGTCGCGATATTTTGACCAGAAGTCCCAAAATTTCTATAGCAATGGGATCATGTCCCTACCTACAAGATGGCAAAAAGTTATCGAACAAAATGGTACCTACATACTTTAGTTAAATGTAAATAAACTATATTAAAAAATGTTTTGAATTTTCTTAAAAAATGCGAAGAAACTTTTTCCCCGACCTATTACGTAGTCATCTTGAATATGCCTCGCAAGTTTGGAACCCTGTTTATGATGTTTATGTAAACAGGTTAGAAAACATTCAAAAGAGATTCCTGAAATACCTGCAGTACCGTGCTAGGATTTATCTTCCTGATTACGAAACACGATGTCGGAAATTCCATTTTCTCCCTCTCTATGAAAGAAGGAGTATTTCTGATCTATCTTATCTTGTAGGCATAGCAAATGGCACAGTAGACTCCTCAGAGTTATTGGAACTTATAGGACTGCGCACTAACGTGGCCGCATTCAGAGCACCTAGCTTACTTCACTTACCGTACGCTAGAACTAACTATAGGCAAAATTCATTTTTTATTAGGGCATGTACCGCATTTAATGTACTGGTAAAAGCGACTCCGGACTTAGACTTATTTAATACATCAGTTACTGCGATAAAGCGTCATTTCACTAATCGTTTCTTTGTGGCTGGCAATTAGTATATTATATTTATTTATTTTTTCTTCCTGTTATAATTTACATAATACAAAGTAATATAAATTATTATACCTGCTCAGAAAATAACAAATTGGACTGCGACTGTTGTATTTTAATTTTACTTATTGTATCTATAAGTGGAAACTTTTAATTGGCCCTCAGACCAATATATTCCTATATATTGTTATAGTATACTTTTGAATTATGTACCTAGCTGTAAGTTTTCCTAAAATTGTGAAAATAAAATAAATAAACTGCCATTCCGGCGTCGTGTGTAAACACCGTTAGGTTGTTATAAGCGACAAATAATAGATTGATTCTTATAAAAGTTCTTTTATAGATTTTTTTTATTAGTTAAAAGAATGTTGATAATCCAAAATAATGGCAAAGGGAAAGTTTTTTTTTATTAAAATTTACAGTATCGAAAGTCGAAACATTTACACATTACATCCGAGTAAGTATATTTACAAAACATAGATGTCTAGCTTAAAATAGTAACATTTATTAAAATTACTATATCAGGTAAGTTCTTACACATAGACTTATACAAAAAATTACCTATATCTATTCACAAGAAATTTATAATGTAGTTATGGTATCCTAAAAAAAGCTGTTACAATTTTGATCAGTTATTTGTAATTTACGTAGACACAAACGTTGTTTGTTGCCTCGCTGCTAAACATAATGCGTAAATACGTTCTATCAACTGCTAAACAAAACGATTCAGCAGTGTCGGGCTAAATGTAATTGGCGACATCAATAACATTGAAAAGTTATTAAATTTACAATTACAATTTGTACTCAATTACATATTTCATTTCTTTGAAAGTTAAGACAATATTATAAATAAAATTAGGTACTTAATTGTTTACATATGTACGGGACCGACCCGACAGGCTGTTGTCTGGTGTCTGTGTCCCTTGTACGTAGACTGTTACGGTGGGGTCTTGCAGAAATAAGAAGGCCGGTTTTCTTGCTGTAGTACTGTTGGTTTGAGCAGGGAGAGGTGGAGACGGCGGTGGCTGGTTTCTTCGGTGCAGAGAGAGAGTCCGATACGAATAAAGTGGAGTGCGATAAGTGACGACTAAGGTTGCGTTCCAAAACCAGGTGAAGCTTAGCTTTTTTCTTCTAATTGGTGTAAAATAACTATAGTTTAACAAAACTAACCAATGGTGTAAGCGCTTCTTAATAACGACCAATAGTGAGCAATCATTTACTCTACTCAGAGTAAATTGAAATCGTTTTGGAACGCACTCTAAAAAAATCTGCGCTTTATATCAGCGAGACCAACGTGTCGCAACTTGTGGCTGGCAGTACAAGTTGCGCCCACCTATTCCTGCTCAATAAAAACAACGCTTATGTACTTATTTATTCATAATTATGTATACAATAGGACACTTACAATAATACGTAAGACACTTAGAACTAACACGATAGAACGGTAAATGAACAAACAAAACACGATAAAATTAAGTATTAAAAACACGATCTTAAAAATTATATAAAACAAACAATATAAAAGTAATTAACACACTAATTAATTAACATTACAAATCGATCGTGGGCAAACATTGTTATTTAATTCGATCGCGAACAACATAATTATGTGCCACGTGCGAGCGCGTGCGCTTGGAGCATAGATTAATGGCTTGGAGGTAACATTACACACCCCACAAATAGGTTTTCGAAAATCCTTACATAGCATACTTTCTAGTGTCCTTAGACGGTTCTGTAATTTTGTTGCAGGTAATTTCAGGCAATTCCAATTACATATGTAATTTCAATTAAAGTAATTTAATGATTTGTTTCTTTTTTAGTGACTAAATTACAAGAGTAATTAATTTCTTTCACGCCCAACACTGCGGTGCAATTCTATTGTAATCAGTGGCGGTGTTGCTATTGAATGTATAAAAAACTCACTTCCACGTTAACATATAAATCTTTGGGTCAATTTCACAAGCTCTTTTCAGGCGACACTTAGCAGTTAAATTGATTTTGTATATCAAGTTAACGCTAATGGGAAATTACTTGAACATTGTTAACCAGACCCTTAAAATTAATTCTTCGGCTGTACCTATGCGTCGTAAAGATAAGAAAGTTAATTAATTACTATAAAATTCTGTGAACCTTTGTAAACAATATTGCGGCTCAACATTCAAATTTGATTGATTAATGAACTCTTAATCTGTTTGCCTTTCAATTGGTCAAAGTTTATCATAACTTAACTTTAATTATACCTAAATCTCATTAATTTCTATAATAAATTACGAAATTCGGAAAATTACATTTCACTTTATTTCTATGTTAGGTACCTACATTATATTTACAATTTGAAATTGAGAATAAATATTAGAACTAGCTTGTACACAGAGAATTAAATAAAAGTAGTATACAAACATATTGCGGCATGTAGTAGTTACATAAAGTAAAATACCAATTCATTTATTTTAGACATTTTAGTGGAATGTAAAGAGAAATCAGATTATTACCTTTACATTTTTTTTGTTAGGTACAGTCGACCAAATTGAATCATGACCCACCTTAAGATCATTTTCCTACAGTCACTCTATACAAAGTAGGATGAAATTCGCTTGAACGTACATTTCTAAGTAACGAACCTGTTATCAATTTGTTAGACACTGACAGTGTCAAATAAATATGGCTTTTTAAAATTTGTTCAGACTACTACTTGACATCTGACACATAACGTCATTTTATTTTTAAAAATATAATACTTATTCCATTTTCTCAGTAGTAAAAAGAGTTTAGATTATGAACGACATCTTATTTAAAATTCCAATTGAGACTTTAGTGCAGTGATAAGAAAGATTAAAATTGCATAGATCTCTGACCCATAATGACGCATTTTTATTCATATTTAAAACGTACTAAGTGCAACACGCATAATAGCGAAGAAAACCTAACTAAATTTATGATTCTAAAGGAATAATCGGGCAAGTGGGTCATGATTCAGTTGGTTCGACTGTACCTTATTATAACAAGTTTTAGAGCTTTCGTAGAATTATCAATGATGATGTTGTTGAAAGCCAAGTGTTCGGGGAATACTTTACTCAAATTTGACTTTTGTAATGAGTTGTCAAAGTCACTATACACACAATCAAGAAATGGAACTCACTGCCTGCACACGTGTTTCCCTCCTTAAAATAATGGGTCATAAAAAGGGGCGTGAAGAAGCACCTTGCAATACAGCAAGGGAAGCTAATGTGGTGCATATTATGTCACAGGTGTGTCGTATACAACACGCCGCAACAAAACGGCGCGGCGTATTGTTGTGTGTGAGAGTGATCACTGATCAGTGACAGTAATTCCACTCCGATTGGTCATAAAAAAATAACCTGAACCTACCAATAATAAGCGATCTCCATTCACATAAACAGACTTATATTGATAGGATCTACTACGGATTTATCAAAATATTCAGGAAAATTTTCAGGAAACTATCTCGAGATCTTTTAGACACACAAGTGATAAAATTACGATATCATCGATGTCAATTCGTGTTACATGCATGTTAAATTTTGGTCACCCATCCGAGTACCGATCACGCACTTGGTTGCTTAACTTTCGTGATCGACGACGCCGTCGTGGTGGAGTGGTCAGTATAGCTGGCTACACATCAAGCGGTCCGGGTTCGAATCCTGGTAGCGGCAAATGTTTGTGTGACGAACACGAATGTTTGTTTGCGAGTCATGGTTGTTTATATAAGTATTTATTTAAGTTTATTTATAAAAATATCTAAAATTATTATGTATATTAAAAAAAAAATGTCCTTTATCTAGTATCCGTAACACAAGTTCTTAATGATACTTACTTCGGTCTAGATAATTGGTGTGAGCGTGGTACATAAAAAAAAAAAATTCGGCATTATTAGGGATAACTCAAAAACTACTCGTCAGTTGTGGATCAAATTTAAATGGGACCAAATGACAAACACGAGCTTCCAAAGGTCGAAAGAACCTTCAAAATCGGTACACCCAGAAAAGAGTTATGTGGTAACAAACATAAAAAAAACATACAGTCGAATTGATAACCTCCTCTTTTTGGAGTCGGTTGAAAAAACAAAGTTACTGCTCACTTTGACTAATATCGTTGTCACTGAGGTATACTTTAGAAACATCTTTGTAATACTTCAAAACCGGCCTCCCGTTGTTGATACAAAAAGGGGAGGGATCCTTTACATAGTCCACTTTGCTTATGAACGATATTCGTTGCTCCCTTCTGCGGTAGTTCGGGTTGACGGTGGGCAGTGACGTCACCTCCCGGCAGCTCGTGTGTTCCATGTTGAACCGATGAGAATCGCTGCGCCGGAGATGTTGGCACAGTAGCGTCTCGCGGAAAGCTACCCGATACCTGTTGAATAAATTAATATGATTAGATAAAATGACAATAATGTTTTTAAGTACGCCTATAAAAAAATACAGCTTTCACACATATTTCATAAATGTCATATTTTAAGTTGAAATTATTTTAACCAGACGTTGCGTGAAGATAATTGAATTGAATTAACTATATTTGCATTAAAAAAAAAACGCCGTTCCAATCCTCATTGCGAAGCCGTATTTTCACGCAACGTCTGGTTACTTGTATATTAATTAATAGCGCTCCGCCTGCGACTTCGTCCGCGTGGATTTTTATTAATAAAAAAAAAAACAGATATTATAACCTATGTTACCCAAAAACAATGTGGAATTGAAATGGTGAAAGTATTTTTTAAATCGGTCCAGTAGATTTTGAATTTATTTGTTACAGACATACAAATCTTTACACAGCAGGTTGCTCTCTGTTTTTAAAGAACTGTAAATTTCAAAGATTTGATGATGTGATTGATGAATGATTTGATGAAACAATGTTTAGAATGTTTACCATAAAAACATAGGCACCAAGCACTGACAAATTTCGACAGTGAGAGCAGAGCCTCGGTGGCGTAGTGGTTAACGCAGCCGCCCGGATTGCGGAAGATGCTGGGTTCGATTCCCGCCTGAGGCAGGTCGATTTTTTTCAGTGTATTTTTATAGAACTGTAAAAAAGTCTAAAACCTAGCATTGGACACTTTTTAAAAAAGAATACCGATAGATCAAAGCGAAGATGAGTTTGTTACACTTTCACGACTAAACTGATTGTGATGAAATTGGGTATAGAAACAGACCCTGGGAAGAAAATATGAGACTTTTTACACTTTTTGCCGCGATAACTGACATGGACGCGGGCGAAGCCGCGGGCTGCCGCTAGTAATTACATTAATTTCGCAGTAAAATCGTTTGCAGCACTCAAGAAGGTGACCAAAATCTTTAATAGGTAAGTAAGCATCTGTGTGCTGTGTGCAGGCGCTGAGCGCTCATGAACTAAGGCCGAGAGACACAGTTTTCTATATCTAGGTACACTCTATACACAGTCGTGGTGGGCCACCAATTGCAATTTTCCACTTAGATTAAAGCAAGAAAGGGAAGATACGTACGGCATCCTCTTTATCGCATTTATCAAAAAGTAGGCCTCGTCAACCACATAG
The DNA here is from genome assembly GCA_955850985.1 of Elophila nymphaeata. NCBI lineage: Eukaryota > Metazoa > Arthropoda > Insecta > Lepidoptera > Crambidae > Elophila > Elophila nymphaeata. Next base: position 8,186,795 of record OY039086.1, on the reverse strand, counting down.
AGACTCTGTCAATGAACGCTACGTACAGCATCGTTAAGATGCCGAATAGTGCCGATCGAGAAAGCGAGATAGAGTAATCACGTACGACGTAAGCGCGAGCGAGTCAGCGAGTCCCGAGACGTCACTACATTACAAGTAGCGTCAGCGTATTTTTTGTTTCGTTTAGTCAAAATGTCCGAATAATAAATGTATTTTCTAATATCTTTTTGAAAATATTCCTGTTTAGTGTAAGTACTTATGCGTGATTATTCGTTGAGTGATTTGTGCACTGTATAAATACACAGGAAGGCATTTTTAAGCTATTAGTAGATAATATTTCTTTCACAATATAGCACGGACCATGCAAGTACAAACGATTCACCGTTCTATTAAGACTGAGACGTAGTAGGGTCATTTGTCTCAGTTTTGTCTCAGCGTTACTCGGGTAACGTAACTTCCATTAAATCCAAACTTTTTTTTGCAACCGACATACCTACCTAATGCTATAGATTTTTGCTTTTGATTTTTACGGTCAGCCGCCTGCCCTACCACCGTCTTTCCTTTTTTTTTTTTTTTTTTTTTTTTTCTCTTTATTTGGGTTTTCAAACAGTTACACATTTTGTACTAATAATAATATTACATAAATTTGTATAGTAAATGTGAACCAACATCAAAAAACCACAGGTTACTAAAAAGAAAAAATAATAGGTGGTAAAGTCAACCTGGTGCCAAATTTATCCCATGAATTACAATCGACAGTTAGATTGACTATGCTAAATACTAACTATTATATAAACCAGTGACAGAAATTACTTTAATTTAATTTTAACTTAATTAATTATAAATGTAATAGTTGTACTTATTAAATACCTACTATTGGCCAAAAGTCATGATAGTTATTATTGTTATTAAATTTAGATGTGTTTAAATATTTCTTTTCGATATCTACCTCTACTAGTATTGAATAAATCTACAATGTTGAAATATTCGTTGTATGTTTGAACTATCTTGTACATAGGTGAGCGTTTGCCAGCATTAGTGCGACATAAGTTAACAGCAAACAATCTATGCTCCTTGCGGCAATGTGTCCTAAAAGGTACTTGATAGTTCAACTTATTATTTAAAGCTATACAGTCATATTTTCCGTGAATAATATCATATAAAAACATTCCTTGTAGTAGTATACGTCTATCTTTAAGATTAGTTAAGTTATATTTGTCAAGTATCAACTTGTAAGACAGTTTACTTCTACCACACCTATAACTAACAGCTCGTAAGAACTTTTTCTGTACTGATTCGAGAGCGTCAATGTATTTGCTATAAAACGGGTCCCAAATGGATACTGCGTACTCTAGTTGAGACCTGACAAGGCTCTTATAGATATAAAGGTAAGTATAAGGGCGAGAGAAATTGGAGCATGTCCGCATAACAAAGCCGTACATTTTGTAGGCTTTACTGATAATTGTGTCAATATGTTTATCAAGGTGTAATTTGGAGTCAAGTGTGACGCCGAGATCTTTGATGGAGGTTTCACTAACCAGCTCTTCTCCACATAAGTAGTATGGCAATCTAATGGATTGTTTTTTCTTACTAAAAGTTATAGTTTTGCATTTATTCAAATTGAGACTTAATTTATTCTGTGTACAATAGAGATAGAAGCGATCAAGGTCCTCTTGAATTTTAATATGATCATTAATATCATCAATGGTATGAAATATTTTAAGATCGTCTGCATATAGTAGGAAATTACTAAACTTAAAACATTTATGAATATCATTAATAAAAATAATAAACAGCAGTGGGCCAATAATTGAACCTTGAGGCACTCCAGAAGTAACGGGAACGAAGACTGACTCAAATCCGTTAACAACCACTTTTTGAGTACGCATAGTTATATATGATTTAAACCAACGTAATAAACTGCCACGAATACCATTAAAGGCAAGTTTCTGGAGAAGCAACTTATGATCCACCCTGTCAAAAGCCTTTCGAAAATCTGTGTAAATACTATCAGTTTGTTTATTATCGTCCATATTTTCAAAAAGATAAGTTGTGTAAGTTATTAAGTTAGTTGTAGTGGAGCGCTTTTTGACAAAACCGTGTTGTTGTTCGATTATAATATTATGTAGGTGAGGATATAAGCGATTATGTACAAGTCTTTCGAAAAGCTTCGACAGAGTGGGTAGAATTGAAATGGGGCGGTAGTTTTCTACATTATTTCTAGGTCCATCCTTGTAAACTGGTACAATACGAGCAGCTTTCCAGACACTTGGAAAAACTCCTTCATTAAGGCATCTATTAAAAATGTAATGGAGCGGTTCATAAATAATTTCTGCCGTCTGCTTAAGAAAAACTGCGGGGATGTTATCTACTCCAGGCGCTTTGGTACAATCTAACTCACGAAGTGCCTCAAGTACATCACTTTTATTGATATAAATGTTACTAATAAGTATCCCAGAATTAGAGTCCTCACTTTCATTACAGTTAATGTCTATTTCTTCCTCATCTATTAAATCGGACGGGTGGAAGACCGACTTGAAAAATGATGAAAAGAGGTTACAAATCTCCGTAGGATAATTAGTAGTATCATTTAAATAAGCCATATTACTTGGGATTTTACAATCATTCCTATTGCTATTGATATATGTCCAAAAATACTTAACATTGTTTCTTATGTTGTCTTCAACAGATGCCATATATTTTTTATAGCAGATATGGGACTCTTTTTTAAACCTCTCTCTAAACATTGAAAAAGTATTATAATCAGATTGATTACGGTAAACTTTCCATTTCACCCATGCTTTATTTTTATTTGTATATATATGTGTGAGTGCGCGTGAGAACCATACTGGGTAGCGTGAGTTAAAAAGCTTTTTCATAGGAACATGTTTTTTAATTATTGAGAAAATAATTTCATATAACGCCGTGACTACATGTTCCGCACAGTCATAATTTTGTAATTCTTCCCACTTAACCTTGCTTAATTCTTCGTTAATTTTTGAATAATTAGCTAATTTGTAGTTCAATTGTGTACGTGGTCGGCTCAGTAGTGGTTTATTCTTAATAGTTAAGGAGACAATAACATAGAAGGCGGGATGGTGAGTATCTAGAGGTAGTAACGAAACAGGCGGTAAGAAGGATATACAGTTATTTACATTTGTAAAAAATAAATCAAGTAATCGATCGTTCTGATTTTTGTGTTTATTAACTTGATACCCGTTATTTAAGGCGATAAAGTTTGTTAAACATTTATTGGTCGCGCAATTACTATTGCTGTGTAATATAGGTATTGAGAAGTTGTTATTAGGGGTCCATTCTAATGTTGGTAAGTTATAGTCTCCCACCACTACGTATTCTTGAACTTCAGGTAACTGTAGAATATAAGATAAATAATCAAAATATGTAGCATATATTTCTGAATTAAGTTTTGGTGGTATATAGACAGCACTGATAATGCATAAGTAGTTACGTATGCGCAGCTCTAATATAACGAGATCAATGAGCGCGCACGGTGGCGGAGGGGTCGGGCCGGCCGCGCACGGCAGCGGGCGCAGCCGCGAGACGGGCAGCTCGCGCCGCACCGCCACCAGCACGCCCCCTCCGTCACCGCGCCCGGAGCCGCCAGCCCCTAGGATCCTATCACTGCGGAATACATTATATCGCGAATCTATGTATTCATTATCACTGATGTTACTTTGGAGCCATGTCTCAGTTAGTATTATTATATCGTAGTTATGCTGTAAGATATTCATATACAACAAATGCAGTTTAGTTCTGAGCCCCCGGCAATTTTGATAATACACTGACAATGCGTGCTTATCCATCAAGTAGCAAAATAAATAATAAAATACTTAGTTGCATAATAACTAATTGGATTATTGTATAGTTATCTTTACAATAACCTGAGACTCCCGTTTCAGTACAGAAAATAAAATATATCCTAAAGGTGTGTAATATCATCATAGTACGACGATAATAATATTTGTGTGTAATATATTTTGTGGGATTATTTGAAGAATTATATAAGTTAGAACAAGTATTATCGTATACAAGGTCAAGCACTTTCATCTCACGAACGCGGGCGAGCAACGGGCGTGCGTACAATCGTACATAGCGATCGTCCCCGCGTTGCGGACCAGCGCTGTAGCATACATTGACAGCGAGTGTGTATCCCAACACGCAGCCACGGTTAACCCGCGCTCGTGAGATAAAAATACTATAGATACTTAATATTTTTACATAGAATTTGTAATAATAATATTTGTCTAAAATGACTACACAAAAGTCTATTGGCAAATACAAAAAATCACGGTCGTAGTTCATAACTATCAAAATACTAACCTTAATAATACAGCAAAATAAAATTAAATAAACTATAGGTATGTGTAATGTTTTAACTATAAGCCAAAGATAATATTTTTTTATAATATACTTTATAAGACACTCTTTAAGATCACAGAAAATAAAAAAGGCTAGATAGTGTAGGTAAAGTAGGTATTCTAATATTTTTCTAATTCGACCCACAATGATACTATATAGATATAATAGCAAATAGCCATAGTATTCAATTACTGCCGGAATATTAAACTTAATTACATCGAAGAACACTAATTTATGAAAATCAAATTCATTGGATTTTATTAATGTCTTGTATTGATTTAATCGCAATAACCACAGAAGTATCCGATTTCCGAGCAAGTATGGTACCGTGCTTAATCCAAATATATTTGTAATTCTGTTGCATAGCGACATCACGGGTTTGACGAAATAAGTTCTTGTTTGCCAAAGTTAAGTGTTCATTGCAATATATTATATTGTCTGATCCTGAAATACCTATCATAGAGGAAGTGATTCCTTTCTTATCTCTGGAGTTCCTTTTTGAGCGATAGGCGGTAATAAAATTATCTCGTAATACCCTCGTCGTGAACTTGACAATAACATTTTTCGGCCGGTTATTTTTTTGGTCAGCATGCGGTACACGATGGATAGTAACAACATCGGATTTATTTACCACACAGCCTATCATACGACTCATATACTCAAGGATCTCCAATAAATTTTCTGATTTTCTCTCTGGAACATTTGCTAGTTCTATATTGCACTGCCTCGCCTGTTGCTCGAGGGTATTAATTTTACTTTCAAGTGAACTTACACGTAGTGGAACAACAGATGTTTCCGATTGAGATTTTTCAACGATTTCAAGGCGGTTCTCAAATGAATCCTGACGGTCAGATACAGACCCGAGTGATTGTTCAATGTCATTCAATTTAGTAGTCGTCTCCCTTGGGGACGACTGTAATCTTCAGCCGGGATTACCTCAACGTGCCTCCCGAAGCACGGAAGAAAACGAGTTGAAAAATTTTCGGTCACCCATCCGAGTACCGACCACGAACTTAATAGCTTAGCTTTCCTGAATGTTACGAAGAACCCACGACCGCGAATCGACCTCTTCACGAAGAAAATGGTAATTTATGTTTTAATCAATAGATAGCTATCATTAGTTGAGTACATATTTCATGTAGTGAAGCTTTTCTACAAAATGTTACGTCTTTGAATGTCAGTGTGAATAAAACATCTGTTTTAGGCCCTTTCCGGCATTTTAAGCCTTCTACGAAAAAGCTGAAAATACCTCACGACATAATTCCAATTAGGTCCTTGAGAGTGTTTTAATATAATGCGGCTTTCGTACATTTTACTCCTCATTACGGTTAATTAGTAACTGTGTATAAACATGAAAAGGATAGAACACTTGAGTTAGTCCACCCACTCAATTCGCTAAGTAAGTATCAACTTAAGCCGCCGCTAGACCTCCCTTTGCTTATCCGATCTGTCGGATATCCTAAATCGGACGCGTTCTGTGTCTGTACACACCTTCCGACAAGTTTTTCCTAAAACCATTTTTTCTAGTATTAAAAATATTTACGCGTTTGTAAACGCAAAAAAGATTCCATAATGTAAGGTAGTTTCATCTTAACTGAGGGCCTAGACAAGTGGCAAACTACTGACGTTTCTATCGAACGAAATGAAAATAGCCCCCCATCCACTAGAGTTTATTTCTGCCGGAATGTCCAATTTTTATGGAATGAATTCTAGAGGATGGCAAAGCGCGAAATAATGACGGTGTTAAAATCTCTTCGTCCCCTCCGTCGCGCCTACACGACGACGCAACAACCAGGGACTTACTTAGTGGCTTTTTGTTTTCTGTCGGTTTTGGATATCGGTTTTGTTCTCGTGTCATTTCGCTGTTATCGCTCGGCAGTATTGTCAGATGTACGATTATGTCGTATTTTTTTGCACGTATAAAAACCACTTGTGCCAGGAGAAAATCGCTGCCGCTCCATATAACAGTTTTAATTCAGTTTGTTTGATAACAAGTGTGAAGTTGAGTGTCCGAAAATCTTAGACATCGTCCGATTTAGAATCCTAATTTAGGAAAAAACGGCTGGACTTCCGATTTAGAAAAAGTTAGGACACAGTAATACACATTATATGATTTAGGCAGATTTCATCCGATTTTAGGAAAGGATAGGACCGTCTAGCCACGGCTTTAGTTGATTATTAGAGGCTAATTTATTGGGCAACTGTGAGAATGTTTAATTACTATTTCTCTATGGGAAAATATTTGGGATGATTACCTACTAATTACTTAGTTAACTATTTACAGTATTTATCACGAACTTGGGTTAGTTTATAAAACAATAAGCAAAATTGCTAAGCTTTTCTATATTAACTTCAGCCAAGAATTTGGCTGACAGACAGTTCTTATTGAGCAACAGTATTGTGACATTGCTCCTATTGAGTTATGGCGGTGTGACATACATACATATTTCCACTCACACACCAATTATCTAGCCCAAAGTAAGTGTCATTAAGAACTTGTGTTATGGATACTAGATAACAGACATTTTTAATATACATAATAAGTTTGGATATTTTTATAAATAAACTTAAATAGATACATAAACAACCATCACACAAATATTTGCTGCTACCAGGATTCGAACCCAGACCGCTTGATGTGTAGGCAGCTATACTGACCACTTCACCACGACGGTGACAATGCCCCTATACAGCATTATAGTTCTGACAGTGCTCATATTGAGCAAAGTAACTGTTGAGCAATATGACCTTGACTCAAAGATAAGCTTATCAAAAAATCATGATTTAAATTAATTATAAGACAACAGAGGACCCCTCTGGCAACCTTAATATGTCACCAAACTATTCAAGTCTTTATCTGGAAAAGAACTAGAAATCTCTTTATTTTTACAAATTCAGAATATTCAGTACCTATTATGTCTCACAGAACGTTGGTTAAAAAGCACTGAATCAATAAATTGTACTGAAAATTGTGCCATTGTAAGTGCATTCACTAGAGCATTTGCCATTAGAGGTGGTTCGTTACCAAATTTGCGGTTTTATTTTTAGAATCTAGTGTTAATAAATGGGATAGTTTCGTGTCTTTGTGTAAAAACTGTCGTGAAATTAACGCTGATTACATTATAAAAACGTATAAATCTTTAAATAAGGAAAAGACGGAAGATCTATAGGGTATATCGGTTACAGTTATAACATCAATAATTAAAGTAACTTCCCTATGTTTAACGGCTATTTTTAATAAATGTATTGAAGATGTGGTATTTACCGATTTTTTTTATATATTACGAGATGGCAAACAAGCTTGCGGCCCACCTGGTGTTAAGTGGTTACCGTCGCCTGTAGACACCTGCAATATTATGGGTAAATCACTTAACACTGCAAGTGCGTTGCCATCCTGGGGACTAAGATGATATGCCCTCCATGCCCAATAATTACACTGGCTACCTTTCCCTTCAATACGAAACACAGCGAACTGCTTCATTCACGGCAAAAATAAGAAAGGCGGAGATACCAGACCAAGCACCGATGGCAGATCGGAACGAAATTATGCAACCATGGTCACGTCACGCCAGTCATCGGCAAATGAAAACAAGGAGTTTCTCCCGAGCTTGTGAAAACAAGTGTTGAGAGACTCCATTGTTCTTCAATCTACCGTACAATTTTATTGGCGAAATGCTTACTGCGAACCCATAATTAAGATAAGATAAGATGAACATAAACATAATTTAAAAGCTATTTTATAAAAAAATCTCAATAATATTATGATGAGTAGGCCTGTTAACACCAAATAAATGTATCGTATGAAAATCTTAATAAACATAGCAAAGAAAACGAAAATAAAGATCTGGCTTCAAGCTCTCGTTTCCGGTTCCAGTTAAGACTCCGAAACCAGTTCCGATAATTATTTTTTTAATGTCACGTGGTTGGTAGACAAGTACACGGCCTCACCATAGCCTATAGACACTCGCAACCATCAGTGGTTGCAAGCGTCTATAGGCAAACATCCCTACCACAGAGAGAAGTGTAAGTACGAATATTTTAGTATCTACACAAGCAGTTATGGCTCATCTGCATTCTGGTGATGAAAATAATTTATTATTAAATTACATTTCATTACCTACTTAGCAACAGATAATGTTTATCTTCAGAGATTTCGTATCTTTTCATCACATTTAAAAGTTTTAATGTCTTTTTGCCAGCTAACTTTACTGAGATGATGTCACAACAATCTTAAAAGTTCTTTCGAAGTACTGTCAAACTGTAAAAAACAAATACTTCATTTTGAATTAAATTTTTCATAAGCGGATAGCTAAGTAGTTATAGACATTATTTTTATATTATATAATGGAAAAGCGCCTGACCTTGATCTCAAAAGAATGTATGTTAATTAAGGAAAATATAAGCCAAGATAGCACTCATTGGAATTACAATAAGTCCATAATACTTAGTTTAGAAGACGTGGAATGAATAAGAAAAAAGTACTATGACTGGTCAAAAATGAGTTGAATATTTCCTAGCTTTTATGCTGTTTTACATAGGTACGAAAATGGTTTCCACACATATCAGGGCCGTGCCCGTGACTTCCGTGAAACGATCGGTAATCAAAGTTAGGCCAGGATTCCTTTTCATTTAGAAATTGTTTTCGCTAATTTTGTAAATTCTTATTTATAACCAAGATAATGTCAGTTTCAGGCACATAAATATTTAGAGGATTTCGTGACTGTCGGAAAAGCTTTACAAGTTTTACGTACTGTAAGGAATACAATACTAAAAGTGCTGATGTCGAGAATGGCTTTATGTAAATTTGTATATTTCTTTCTCAGTAAAAGGCGCAATATATTTTGGGAGACATTGTACTTAATACTGGTCAAGAAAAGAGAAATGGTTTTTTTTATTTTTTTATTCTACGAGATGGCAAACAAGCTTGCGTCCCACTTGGTGTTAAGTGGTTACCGTCGCCTATAGACACTTGCAATATTGAGGGTAAATTACTTAACACATCAAGTGGGTTGCCATCCTGGGGACTAAGATGATATGCCTTCCATGCCCAGTAATTACACTGGCTACCTTTCCCTTCAATCCGAAACACAGCGAACTGCTTCACGGCAGAAATAAGAAAGGCGGTGGTTACTGGTACCTACCCAGACGACCATTAGGCGTTAATCTGTGGAATGCAATACAGGATAAATGGATTTTGATAATGTTACTTGAAGCTTGGAAGTTTAAATCGTTTGTGGAGCATGGAAAGTATATACCTACATACTAAATTGTAAAAAAGTACTTAGTTACTAACCTAATATTTTTTTATCACAACCGAAAGAAATATAATAAAGAAATAAAAATAAATGTACATCCTGTGAATACTTAAAAAACAATTAACCTAATACATTAAAAAAAGCTTTTTACGAAACAAACTATGTATTTCCACTTACATGACGTTCGGAAAATGTAAGCGATGGTTTATTTTAAAAAAAGGAAAAAATAGCATTGTGTTTGAAGAGGTTGAATGAGAATAGAAAGCCAAAGATTGAAATCACATTACCAATTTCATCTAATATATTAAAATCTCGGGCTACTGTGTTTGTGGTCGCACTTCTTCGAAACGGGTCGAGCTTTTTGCACAGACTGTTTTGTGTGTGTAATTGGTAGGTATGAGAATATGTGGGGTGATTGTTCCAAGACCTCCCCTCGGTGTACCCTGGGAAATGTCTCGTAGCCTCTACAGACGTCTGACGTCCGTCGGAACACGGTGAGTCTTTTTCAGGGCCAGTGGACCTTTGGGGCCACTGGCCCTGAAAAAGGGCGATGTGCCACATTGAGCGACACGTCTCTCTAAGACGTATAGATGGATGCGACCTCTGGTTTGGTTTTCCGCGGTAGTGTCAAGGGGGACAGAGCCGCAATGAAGCTAGCGCCTGGTGCCTACACGCCCAAGATGGATCCATTTAGTCAATGGGGACCGGTGTTCCGGATGGTTGCGGCCTTAGGTAGGGGCAAGAAAGACCAGAGCAAGAAAGAAACGTAGCAATTAGAATATGAAAACGAAATTATAGAAGATGATATTTTTGAAATTAATAAAATAAACTCGGACAATACAGAAAAGTTTATGATTACTGCTTTGATAGAAGGACAAAAATTACGAATGGATCTTGACACAGGAGCACCCTTATCATGTATTTCTTACAATGATTTTAACGAACATACAATTAAAACTCACACAGGAGAATTAATTAAATCCCTGTACCTTGTTTACGTCAAATGTTGCTACTGAAGTCAAATTTTCCATGAAAAGTTTATATAATTAATCAACCAGTGGATCCTATTTTTGGTAGGTCATAGATACGTGAAATGAACGTAAATTGGGTGATGTAAAATGTTTGGAAATACAAAATAACTTAAAATTAAACAACTTATTCACTCAATTCGAGTCTGTATTTATTGGTACTTTGGGTTGTATTCCCGATTACGAGGCGCATATTACATTAATGGATAATGTAACTCCCATATTTGTGAAGCCACGTCGTAAGTATGCTTAGGCTTTAAAACAAAAAGTCAATGATGAAATCGATAGATTATGCAACTAAAGTCGAAAATTCAGAATGGGGCACCCCAGGGGTCCCCAATTGTGAAACCGAACAGAATTTATGTGTGGATTACAAAGTTACACTAAACAAAATTATTAAAGATGAACAACACCCTATACCTATTATTGAAGATATATTTTGTGAAATGAATGGCGGCAAATTATTTTGTACACTGGATATTACTCAAGCGTACTTAAATATGCAAATGGATGAAGAGAGCAGTTCAATGCAAACTCTCAGCACACATAAAGGTACGTTCAAAGTTAATCGTCTTTTGTTTGGAGTTAAAGTGGAGATTCGGTAAACTATCTTACGAAATTCAGGTGGATACAGGGGAGATATGGCGAAGACATATTAATCAATTGTTAAAAACTTCTGTGAACAATTAGCAAGCATTTGGGGGAGAGGGCTATAGTTTACTATAGGAAAATCTAGGGAGTTATAAAATGATTTCCATGATTTATTAAATGAATTAATGTCTACTAACTAATATGTGTATTTCATTATTTACAATTCAATACTTACCATCAGATGGAATAAAGTCATTTGCTTGACCTTTTTACAAAAAAAACAGTTCGCGATCGCGGGTCGCTGTATTAGTGTGCCTTGGTATCTACCATGGCACGGGCATCTGCCCGTAGAGGATGTTTAGTGGATAGAGGGGTGAACGCCTTTACCTCAGTCCCACATACCCCTACAATTGCATCGTACTGCAGGAAAGATGAGTAAATGCATTTGACCTCTCCGAAAAAAGAGGTGATGAGAATAGGTCGTAACACCTACACTTTCTCTTCGATAATAATATCGGAAAGTGTAGGTGCCAATATCACGTACGGCCCTTTTCAGGGCTCGATCGCACCCAAAGTCCCCCGGGTGCGGTCCGATGGCTGCTCCCGGTGTCCTCGTCAGGAGGACGTGCCAGGTCGAGCAGCCGTCGGTGAGCCTCCTCACCGACGACTATAAGGCCGGCGTCGGCCAGCGGCCCAGATGAGATGGCGGTAGTCGGTAGCCCCTGTGGGCTGCTGGCCACCAATTGGAATGGGACCGCTGGCAAGGAGTGCCTAGACGGGCAGCGTTGGGACGTTCTCAGTGTAGTTGCGCTCACGTACGAGATCCCGAGCCGTCCCGTCATAGCGCACTGAAGGTCAGGCCGGGGAGGATCTCTAGTGGGTATGGAGGGAACGCCTTTACCTCACGTCCCACATATCCCCTGCGGTTGGCATTTGACCTCTCCGTCAAAAAATAGGCATCAATATCGCGTAGTACATACCTAATACTCATTGAAATATTCTAATGAATGAAAGTTAATAAAACCTCTTACAGGTGTTGCCAATATACACAAACGATATTTACATTTTTAATATTACAATTCCAATACCTATGCCGTATCTATATTGTGTATACTAACTTACATTGACGTAGAATAAGATTAACGGTGCCCACATCCCAGAAATCTTAATGACCGGCAAATCCTGTATCTAGAGTTCTAGACACTTCGCACTTGGCGAGATATATTACTAAAGTTAGTTGGAATTGGAAGATACAGGGCGGTAAGAAATTCGAGTGCATTTAAATTTTCAACTTTATTGAAGGAGGCTATAAGGGGCCACATAATTTTCGGACTATCATCACGAGTTGACAATAAGAGAGTAAAATTTGAAAAATATGCTTATATACACAACGAATTATTCACATTTTAATGTATTAGAAAAACTTCTGAATAGAAGTCTTAACAAAATAAAAAACTAGCCAAGTGAGAATCGAGCTCGCACACGAAGGATCAGAAGTTAGGCGATTGCCAGATTTGCATGGTCTCGTCTTGGCTGGTTGACTTTACTTCATTGCAACGTTTTGAGTTATCACTCGAAAAAATGCCTTCTTGTGTTTTAGGTGGTGTACAAATTACACTGACAATGTAAGAGACAAGAAAAACGTGTCGTTTCATTCGAAAATACAGTTTTTTTTATTATTAAAACAACGTCATTTAGGGGTAAATTTTCGAACGTACTTTTTTGGGCGTCCTATGACCTTTATAAAGAAACTATCATTCTTAACAGACTAAACACACGCGTTATTGAAAATATACCTCGTAGCTTAACCGTATTAAAAAAACTAGATAAGAATTAATATAAAACTTACAAGAATTTCCACATTGAACATCCGACTTGTATGAGCGGCCTAGCCCTGGGAGGCTTGTCCCACTTTAAATCGCGCTCACAAAACCACTCACTATTAAACGACATTTTAACGTATCTTTTATCAAACTATCTCATTTTAAAGATATTTACTCCATTTCACAATTTAAGGCACAAAAACTTTACTAACTATTAAATTAAAAAACGGAGACGCCAATATGTCTTTGTCCCGCGTAAAACTGCGCTTCCGATGCTTGCAGTTGACTACTTGTTTTCTATCAGTCAAGCCATGTCACGTCATATTTTTATTTCTAATCAGCCTGAGTGTTAATCGGGCCCCAACTTGTGTGTGGAAAGGACGACGCTTATAGTCCAGTCAACAAGTTCAAAAACGTGAAAAATAGAGATAAAGCTCCTAAAAATATGAGCAATAGCTCATTGGATTCGGAACGACCTCTAGAAAAATGAGTTTTGAGGATTTTACTGCACGTAAAAAATTGCAATTGTTATTAACAAAATAAGATGAAAAAAAAGAGGTATTTACGTTTTTGTTAATAACTCATAAACTATTAATATTTAAGATATTTGGAAAAAAGGTCCTTAAAGAGGAGGAAATTTCCGAAAAAAAAGTCCCAGCTCCCGGAACTCTACCTCTATTATTTATAATTTTAATTTAACGCTGAAAATAGGGCTCCGCGCAGCCATTACGGCATGGGCGCACTGCCGTTAAAGACAGTTTCTTACATAAAATTATTTTTTTATAGTAACAAATATGAATTTAAAAATTTAAATAAATTATGGTGTCATCCAGATACTTGAAAGAATATATTCCCGTTGGAAAAAAAAATTTAAATAAATTTTTCAAAAAGTTATGCAATTGTTAATTAACGAATTTTTTTCCTATCTCCGTTTTCATAAATGACGACATAAAAATTTTAATAATAAACCTATAAATTTTTGGCTCTGTGGAGCTCTTCTTATATATATACTTAACAAGATCCCGCGATAAAAGTTTATTAAAGTTAATTATTTTGTTTATTACAATTTTTTAAAGTTAACAAAAAATAAAAAGTCTAAGAAATGTTATTAAAAAATTTTTTTTAAACAAATGTTATATTATTGCTGCTTTTTTATCCAACAATGGCATTAAGTAACATCGGAAAATTTTTTTTTACATCATTTGTTAAGAAATTGTTTATAAACAAATAGACAAGTTTAATATTTAAAGAATTTTTTTTTTACCATTATGTTATCTTGGCAAAATAATGATTTTTAAAAAAAAAAATTTTTCTTAAATAATTTTTTTTATTGTTTATAATCGTTTTTTTTATATTTCGATTGTTTAAATAATTAGTTAAGGAATGATTTTCTCCTTAAAAATCATAATTGGCATTTCTTCATAGACAAATAGAAAAAAAAAATTTTTTTACCAATAATTTCATTGTTTGTTAACTTAACAATTTGTTATAACCAAATTCCAACTACCGTTATATTTTTTTTCTAGAGCTAAAAAAAATAACAAAAACAGCCATATATATCAAAATACTAAAAAAATTTTTTTTTTTTTTTTATAACGCTTTTATATTAAAATTTTTTTTAGTATTTTGATATATATGGCTGTTTTTGTTATTTTTTTTAGCTCTAGAAAAAAAATATAACGGTAGTTGGAATTTGGTTATAACAAATTGTTAAGTTAACAAACAATGAAATTATTGATAAAAAAAATTTTTTTTTCTATTTGTCTATGAAGAAATGCCAATTATGATTTTTAAGGAGAAAATCATTCCTTAACTAATTATTTAAACAATCGAAATATAAAAAAAACGATTATAAACAATAAAAAAAATTATTTAAGAAAAATTTTTTTTTTTTAAAAATCATTATTTTGCCAAGACAACATAATGGTAAAAAAAAAAATTCTTTAAATATTAAACTTGTCTATTTGTTTATAAACAATTTCTTAACAAATGATGTAAAAAAAATTTTTCCGATGTTACTTAATGCCATTGTTGGATAAGAAAGCAGCAATAATATAACATTTGTTTAAAAAAAATTTTTTAATAACATTTCTTAGACTTTTCATTTTTTGTTAACTTTAAAAAATTGTAATAAACAAAATAATTAACTTTAATAAACTTTTATCGCGGGATCTTGTTAAGTATATATATAAGAAGAGCTCCACAGAGCCAAAAATTTATAGGTTTATTATTTAAATTTTTATGTCGTCATTTATGAAAACGGAGATAGGAAAAAAATTCGTTAATTAACAATTGCATAACTTTTTGAAAAATTTATTTAAATTTTTTTTTCCAACGGGAATATATTCTTTCAAGTATCTGGATGACACCATAATTTATTTAAATTTTTAAATTCATATTTGTTACTATAAAAAATAATTTTATGTAAGAAACTGTCTTTAACGGCAGTGCGCCCATGCCGTAATGGCTGCGCGGAGCCCTATTTTCAGCGTTAAATTAAAATTATAAATAATAGAGGTAGAGTTCCGGGAGCTGGGACTTTTTTTTTGGAAATTTCCTCCTCTTTAAGGACCTTTTTTCCAAATATCTTAAATATTAATAGTTTATGAGTTATTAACAAAAACGTAAATACCTCTTTTTTTTCATCTTATTTTGTTAATAACAATTGCAATTTTTTACGTGCAGTAAAATCCTCAAAACTCATTTTTCTAGAGGTCGTTCCGAATCCAATGAGCTATTGCTCATATTTTTAGGAGCTTTATCTCTATTTTTCACGTTTTTGAACTTGTTGACTGGACTATTAGGCAAGTTTTAACTCGTTCCCGAGCTAAGTTTTTCGAGAAATATGTTTTGGTTACCGTGTGTGGTCAGTTCGGTGGCAAGTTTTAGATAATGAATACAATGATGTATTGTATCGTCAAGTTAGTATGTTGTAGATAATTGCCTCAGTCTTACGACCTGTAAATATCTACTAAATTAATTAGGTACTCGGGTAGTTATAACGAAAAAATACATTTTGTCGTCATTACGGTGGCGTCATTGCGGTGGCGTAGTGAACCACCGGAATGACGCATGAGCCACCGTAATGATATTTATTTACTCTTTATTGCACTTAAAATAACAAAATAACAAAATTACGGTAATACAGTTTGCAAGGGCGAACTTATCTCTATAAGAGATCTCTTCCAGCCAACCCAAAACGTCAGTGAGGTATTATGTCAGTAGGTGGGAGACAAGAAAGTGCATTATAAGATAAGATAAAAATAATAAGTAGTAGCCAAAAACATAGAAAAGTTATTAAATTAAATACATATACACTATAATACAATAAAAGTACGGTAATATAATACATACACTTAAATACATACATACATATAAAAATATAATAGACTACATTACAGATTACGACAAGGTGAGTGAGACTTAAAAATGAATATAAAAAAGACACTAAGATGAATGCAACTGAAAGTGTTTTTTTAATTTAAACTTAAAAGCATTAGCTGAAGGACACTCTTGGATATCAAAAGGAAGCCGATTCCAAAGTTGAGCAGCGCGGACAGAGAAGGAGTGAGAGAAGAACTTCGTGTTACTAGAAGGTAGCTGGAGGGTTTTTGTAACACATGACCGTTGAGGTGGGGAGCGAGCTGGTAAAGGTTGGAAACGGGATCGGAGATAGGAAGGGGAATTGGGATCTTTTAGGATTTTGTGTAAAGTAGATAGGATGTGCACATTACGACGGTCTCGAATAGGTAGCCATTTCAACTGTGTGCGAAAATTGGAGACGTGATCATATTTTCGCAGTCCGAAAATAAACCGAATAGCTAAATTTTGAAGACGTTCCAATTTATTCAGTAGCTCCTCAGTTAGATCCAAGTAACAAACGTCAGCGTAATCAAGAATGGGGAGAAGAAGAGCTTGCGCAAGCATAGTCTTGGTCTTAAATGGGAGAAAATATTGAAGTCGCTTGAGAGAGTGAAATGAATAATGCATACGTCGACTTACTTCATTGATGTGCGGAGACCACGACATATGGCAGTCCATGATTAGGCCCAGATTTTTAGCCTTGTCTGTGTACGCAATAGTTGTTCCGCTATAAGTAACTGTAGGAATCATGCCCCAGTCCAGTTTACACCTCAGTCTAGGACTACCCACAATAATTGCTTGGGATTTCGCCGGGTTAACAACAAGACCAAATGTTTTGGCCCAAGTCTCAATTGATAATAAGTCACCGTTAAGCAGGTTGATGGCTTCACTGACTTCAGATAGTTTGAAGTGCCTATAGATCTGAAGGTCATCGGCATATAGGTGAAATGAAGAAGAAATAGAGGAAGAAATGTGGTTAATAAAAATAGAAAAAAGTAATGGTGACAACACACTACCTTGTGGCACACCAGCCGACAGACATGACCAATTTGAGCTGATATCTTCCCATTTGACGCACTGCCGGCGACCTACCAGGTACGACCTAAACCACTCTAAAACAGGGAGAGAGATTTTTACCGCGCGAAGAGTTTCAAGGAGAAGGTCATAATTAACAGAATTGAATGCACTACTGAAGTCCAGCAAAACAAGCGCAGTGAGCTTGGTATTATCCATAGCCCAGCGAATGTCTTCGGTCACGTTCAAGAGTGCAGTAGTAGTACTATGGGATGGACGAAAACCGGACTGGTAAGGAGATAAAATACAGTTGTCGACAAAAAAAGAATGCATTTGTTTATGAACGGTGGACTCCAGTACTTTGGATAGGATAGGAAGTATGGAAATGGGACGGTACTCAGAGAAGGAAGAAGGATTAGTGGTTTTAGGGAGAGGTATGACATGAGCCTTCTTCCATGAAGTTGGAAAGACATTGTGTGTCAAAGAAAAATTAACAATGTGTGTAATAATTGACACAATATCATCCAACACGGGCAAGATCATGTCAAGGCTAAGACCGTCACTACCAACAGCCTTGGAGGAAATGGAGAGGATACTCTTCTTAACGGCATCATCTGAAACTGTAGAGAAAGAAAAAAATGGACTATCGTGTGGGACAAGATTTGACAAGAGGGAAAGAGCAGCTGATTTAGAAGAATCATCTAAAACAGTAGGAGAAGAAGAGAAGTGATCATTTAAAACGTTGAGATCCACAGCAATATGGTCTATTGCTGAGGACTTGCCCACGCCTAAAGTCCGTAAAAACTTCCAAATGTGGTTAGGATGTGTATTGTTAATTTTATTGTGCACATAGCTACGCTTGGCATCTCTACAAGTTCTACTGCAACGATTCCGAATTTTTTTAAACTGTGCAAAATGAAGGTCGCTACCAGACTGCTTGTACCGACTTTTAGCTTTGTCCCGTTTCGCCATAAGGTTACGAATCTCCGGAGTCAGCCAGGGCGCCGGAAGATGCTTGAGTCGCACAGGACGCAGCGGAGCATGAGTATCATACACTCTAATAAGCTTGCTAGTAAAGTCTTCGACCATGATGTCAATATTATCAGATATATACCTGTATAATCGATACTATTTATATACTTTAAATACAATAATCGAACACTTTCAACTCGAAGTGCAAAATTGCTTCGAATGCCTGGAGGACTGTATATTAGATGTGGACACATACAATGACAGGTTCGTGGAAGCTGTCTCTACGGTGGGTTCAAAGCTCTTTAAAACCCGCCGTACCCAAAAAGACAAAACAGTCTCAGAGCCGACGTTAAAGCTGATGAAGACAAGACGTGAAATGGTTCTGCAGACACTCGTCGTCATCGGCAGCTCACTAAACAGATCCCCAAGTGCCTATATAGTGTTCGCTAGAGATCTGGCGCTTGGAGAGAGCTTGCTATCGAAGCTGAAGACAGAGGATGGCAGAATCGTTTCATCGCGACCTGAGCTTTTGGCCGAGATTGAAGAAGCTCTTCAGAGGCTATTCAACTCCGTTATACTCGAGGGCAAAACGCCAAAGACGTGGCATGATGACGTGGTGAGACTTTTCTTCAAAAAAGGCGAAAGGGCCCAAATGAAGAACTATAGACCAGTCACTCCAGAGGTGCCACATAGACTATCAATACATCCAAGTGTTGCTGTTACTGTACGAAAACGCCACTATGTCAGTCCGCCTTCAGGACCAGAACTCAAAACCCATACAGCTCCAGTGAGGCGTGAGACAGGGTGATGTTATATCACCGAAACTGTTGACAGCTGCGTCAGAGGACGCGTTTAAGCTTCTGGACTGAAGAGGACTTGGCATCAATATAAATGGCGAGTACATGACTCACCTTCGCTTTGCCGATGATATCGTAGTTATGGCTGAGACCTTGGAAGACCTGGGCACAATGCTCGACGACCTCTGTAGAGTATCCCAACAAGTGGGTCTTAAAGTGAACATGGATAAGACGAAAATCATGTCTAATATCCATGTCGCACTCCCTCCTGTAAAGGTTGGAAGCTCTACACTGGAAGTGGTAGAGACCATTATATTTACCTGGGACAAACAACCTGGGACGGTTGGTTTACCAACCTTGGTTTACCTGGGATGAATCCAACTCGGCTGGGCAGCGTTCGGGAAGCTACGCGGCATATTCTCGGCCCATCTACCACAGTGTCTCAAGACGTAAGTTTTTATAAATTATGACCTATTGAACCGAAACGTGGCCGCTTACAATGGGCTATTCTCGGAGTTTCTCTGCCTGATCACGTAAGAAATGATGAGATCCGCAGGAAAACCAAGGTCACCGATATAGCCCAAAGAATTGCGAACCTTAAGTGGCAGTGGGCAGGCCACATTGCGAGGAGGACTGACGGCCGCTGGGGCGGAGGTCCTTGAGTGGCGACCACGTACCGGGAAACGCAGCGTTGGTATAGGTCCCCCACAAGGTGGACTGACCATCTGATAAAGGTCGCGGGAAGTCGCTGGATGCGGGCAGCGCAGGACCGACCGGTTTGGAGATCCTTGGGGGAGGCCTATGTCCAACAGTGCGCGTCTCTCGGCTAAAATGATGATGATGATGAACTTTAACTATAACGTAAAAATATGAAGCCTAGCTTAACCAAGATATATTTGTTTTATTTTTGTTACTGTGTCATCAATGTTTACTTGCCATCAGTGTACTAGAAAAGATGATTATAAAAAAAAATATCTACACAAGTACATTACCGCATTTTTATATGAATATTTAAGAAAAATTGCTTTATTAATTAATTGAGTCATTTCAGTGGCTTTTATCATCATTTCGGTGGCACAAAATTTAAAAAATAATATTTCTCCGAAAGTACTGTGTTCTAAAGGGTGCCTCATAAATTATTAGATTCACAGCATCCTAATCTACAATCTAGCGTATTTGGTTCGGGTGATTGGTGAAAAAAAAAAATTGCCACCGCAATGACGTAAAAAAGTCCGCTTTGAAAATTTACCCTTAGATAACATTTGGCTGTTGTTGACAAAAAGCGCGTGAACATTCTCTGTTATCGGCATTGGTGCGCGCTCGCGCCAATGAGCACTAAGCAGCAGTCGATACGTAACTCATGAGCAGAGATGTACAAAATACTTTTAAAAAAGTATTTAAATACAAAATACAAATACTTTTCTAATTTAGTATTTCAAATGCAAAATACAAAATACTTTTTCTTTTTGTATTTAAATACTAAATACAAAATAGGTATTTTAAAAATACTTTATTCAAATAAAATACTTTCATTTGGAATGATAATAATAATAATTTCACTGTTGGACATAGGCCTCCCCCAAGGATCTCCAAACCGGTCGGTCCTGCGCTGACCGCATCCAGCGGCTTCCCGCGACCTTTACCATATCGTCAGTCCACCTTGTCGAGCCTATCAACGCTGCGTTTCCCGGTACGGTGTCGCCACTCGAGGACCTTTACGCCTCAACGGCCGTCAGTACTCCTCGCAATGTGCCCGCAATTCTTTGGGCTATCTCGGTGATCTTGGTTCTGCGAATCTCAACATTTCTGGTATGATCACGCAGAGAAACTTCGAGCATAGCTCTCTCCCCTGCCCTTTGGGTGACCTTGAGCCTTCTTACGAGGCTTATTGTAAGCGGCAACGTTTCGGTTTCATAGGTCAACACTGGCAACACACACGACTCTGCCGTCCTCTGTCTTCAAAACGATTCTTGCGTCCTCTTCTGTGTCTTCAGCTTCGTCAGCAAGCTCTCTCCACGCGCCAGATCTCTAACGAACTCTTTGGAGCGTTTGTTCTGCTCGAAGACCTCTTTAATACTTTCCGTATTAAATTGGCGTATGAAGAGAGATAGGAACTTGAAGATCTGTTTAGTGAGCTGCCGGCGTCGACGAGCGTCTTCAGAGCACTGCAGAACCATTTCACGTCTTTCCTTCATCAGCCTTAACGTAAGGTCTGAGATTTTCTTGTCTTTTTTTGTTACAGCGGGGATCAAAGATCTTTGAACCCACCGTAAGGACAGCTTCTACAAACCTGTCATTGCATGTGTCCACATCTATGCAGTCCTTCAGGCATTCGAAACAATTTTGTAGTTCGAGTTGAAGTGTTCGGGGTTTGGGACCTCTCGGATTTGACCTTGAGATTCAGTCTCTTACCAATCGGTGATCGCTTCCCGTGCTTAAACTTAGCAGTACTGCAGTAGGGGAAGGTGGTACAAAACGATCCCTCGAGGTAAAATGATCCCTGCCTGTTTTACCCACTTAATGGTGCCATCTAGGATATTTTAAGTGAATTTCATACTCCTGCAGCCGAGCAGGGCAATGTCTATCAGTGTCATGGCGTCGTTGGCAGTAGGAAATTTTTTATCACAAAATATTCAAAATTACTGTGCTTAATCTAAGGTATGCCATTATTTGACACTATGTAGATTTAGTCCGCGTATATTTTATGTGACACGGATGTTGGTGTCAGTTTTTGTAACTAATTGGCAATGGAATTAACAGTCTTTCATTACAGTATCAATGAACATAGATTGTGTTTTGATATTTTTCGTTAATAAGGCATTTGAGGCAAAACGATCCCTTCATAGGGTGGATAAAATGATCCCAGGATCATTTTACCCCCTGATTACCTACCTACTTCTAATCATGTTTTAGCTAACTATAAAAACATGTATGTAGGTAGTACCTACATACATGTTTTTATAGTTAGCTATGAAAATATAGGTACCTACTAGGTACCTATATTTTCAATTTGAAGTAGGTATTTTTTTGCACAATTATAACTTAAATGTATGAGTTATTATAACTCAAATATAGGTATAAATCCCGTATTTAATAATATCTTAAATTTTCATGAACTTATCTTTATTTTGTTACTAAAAATATTCGGTAGTCTTTTTTATTTTCAGAAATCATGCCGCGAAATTACATTCTAAAAACCACACGCCACAACTGGAATGAAAACACCATGATTAGCGCCATAGATTCCGTAAAAGAGGGCATATAAGCCATTTAAAACCGCCTCCAAACAATTCTCAATTCCACGGCCCTTAAAAAAAAGAGTTAAAGGAAAAAACGTTTACGCTGTGGGGGGCTCCAAAGTGTTGGGGAGTAAAAAGAAAGTACCTATTTATCGATGAATAGGAGCTGGAGCTTGTACAACATATACGATGTACGTTGTACGTTTAAAGCCAAAGATACTAGTTAAAAATCTACTAGTCTATAAAACTGCAGTTATTTTAATAGGCGTTTATGAGAATTAAGAATTTGCTGTATGATTATTTAGACTGAGTTGTTTAAACTTGTTACCTAAACTGAATCTACTAAAACTACCAAAAATTTTTATGGAATGTCTTATTTCTTCCTTGGCTTGAAATAGTGGGGTAATATGATCCCCGAATCATTTTACCCGCACTCTAGGGATCATTTTGGACACAGGGGTGTACAAAATGATCGTTTAGTAGACCTTCACGAAAAAAATCATAAAAATTATACCAGATGACTTACGCGATTAAAGGCTTACTAAATTGTCCTTCAATAGACTAGCTACCGCTTAGCTATTTTTAGTTTGGGAAAAAGTTGCATACAGTCGTTTTACAGCTGTTTTCCCTTAAGGGGATCATTTTGTACCACCTTCCCCTACCTACCTACTTTAAGTAAAAAAGTATTTTGTATTTTACACTGTATTTTACAAATACAAAATGCATCTCGAATAGTATTTCAAATAAAATACAAAATACTTAAAAAAAAGCATTTTAGTACAAAATACAAAATACGTATTTTGTATTTGGTATTTGTATTTTAA
This sequence comes from Elophila nymphaeata, assembly GCA_955850985.1. Taxonomy (NCBI): domain Eukaryota; kingdom Metazoa; phylum Arthropoda; class Insecta; order Lepidoptera; family Crambidae; genus Elophila; species Elophila nymphaeata. Next base: position 8,163,530 of record OY039086.1, on the reverse strand, counting down.
ATACAAGTATTTCAAATAAGTCACAACTCTGCTCATGAGGTATATTTATCTCTTTCTAATAACAGGTTTGCCTAATCATTTGTCACTTTCTTTCGCCAAATATCCAAATAAATATCAGTACGTAAATATTGGACTACTTGAGCCACTTTAAAGTACAATTATGTTCGTGTATAACTTGTCTATATTTTTTTACGTCCTTGTAGGTACATGTCTATCACTTTGTGCTTGATGGAATGTGACAAACGATTCTCAAAGCATGATTGATTTCTGAGTGTCATTCTGTAATACAGGCCTTAGAGTTCAACAGTCCAACCTCCTGATCGCGCTATTTGCAACATATTAACTAAATCCCAAATGATTCCGTTTTGCATGCATTTATTATGAAAAGCAAGCAACATTTACGTAAATGTTTTTTTTCTATCTAAATAGTTTCAATTTTAAAGAGTTCAAACATATGGAATTTCACTTTTAAGGTCATCTGTCTACTCGGTGACAGTTAAATTTGTAGCTTTGTAATAAACAAAATCTGTATCATTATTTTCTGTTTCATACAGCTGAATAATTATTTAGAGACAAATATGCTAATTATTAGCACTAAAGCATGCTAATTAAGCATTAATGGAACATTATTATTTTTAAGCTTTTTTTAAGTCTGATTTAAGTATGCTAGTTTCAGCATGCTTTTCGAATATTTGACTGTATAACATTCAGAATTTTTACATAGTATATCGAAATACAAGTTGACATTCTTACAATTAAGATAAAAGACAACAGGAACATTAATACATATTTTATAATTAATTTTACAACCTCAATGTGACTTGTCGTCTCCTTACTTACTGCGACTTCACCTAACTAGATTACCTCAATCATATTACAGAAAGTGTATTAATTTACTTACAAGTGGTACTGAAATAGGTACAAGCCCTCGTTTAAGCTTTCTATCCTAGAATGCAAAATGTTATCAACCACTTTAAGATACCAACGATATTTTATGGGAACCTAAACACATTATTTCTTTTGAAAGGTCCAAAAAACCCTCATAAAACAACTTTTCGTATTATTATCACAACAAAGGCGTTTTCTCTGCCGTCACTATAATGACACAATAGCTTTAATGACTGGATAAAAAAAAGGTTGTATAAAAATAAAATAAAGTATGTTTTTGAAATATTCTGTTTTCCATGTTGTATTTTTAAAATAAATTGTAATGAAGACTGATTTTGATAACTATCCAACGAGTTCCTATATGTATCACTAAAAAAAAACACATTTAAAACTAAAAAAGGAGAAATAAAAGTTTTATGTCTACAAAAACAACTATTAGGCATGGTTTTTTGAGGTTGGTGACAACTTCAATATTTGAAATAAATGTTCTCATTTGTTGGCACCAACCTCAAAAAAACATAGTTGTTATTAAGTTTTAGATTTTTGAGCCATATAACTTTTCTTTCTTCCTTTTTAGTTTTGTATTTAATTTTGAAGGCGGTTTTCCAAATTTAAAAATATTTCTACTATGAAAAACGCGCTACGGTTCGTAGCCCTTTCGTAGTCATCTTTCCGTAGCGTTCATAGTAAAAAAGAGGCGTCCCCTTTTCAAGCTGATATTGAGCTGATGATTAGATGTGTGAAGCACATTGTATTTTTTGAAAAAAAAATGAGATTTTGTTATCTCTGATATCTATATCTATATCTTTTGAAAGCTGAAGTTATTTCCACAAGATGGGTGCTCTAGTTTCGAATAGCTAATTCTGAATAAACTCGCTTAAATACATTCTAGTTACTTAAAATGATTCAGGTCAGATCCCAGCCTTATTTTGCGAACCTATTTCAACTTCCCATCACGATTTAAGTTTTCTAATCTAAGACAGATTTTATCACAACTTCAAGAACGCTTAACCCCAAAAACTAATGAAGATATTACACAGGGTGTCCCAAAAGGTGTCCCAAAAGGCATTGTTAAGCGCAAGTTCGGAAAGTGGAAAATGATCATATCAGGACGTCCGTCGGTCACTGCGTTCATTTCGATGGATATAGTTTTAAAAACTATTCAAAAAATAAAAATGGTCGTGCATTTTAAGAAATATCGCAAAACATAAGCAAATAAGTGCACGGTTGTTACTAAACGGGTGACCATTTTCTTATTTTTACGTTCTTCAAAAAGTTCATTATACATTTATATTCTTAGGGCAGTTAATTATTACGCATTTAGCCAATGTCAAGTGAAAATGTGTCTAAAGTAACGATAAGTGGTACGGTAGATTGAGTTAAAAATGGGGAAGCGAACATCCCCAAAGATCACGACAAAAAAAAAGCAATATCGTTAGTTTGCATGCGGTAGAGGTAGGCAACAGGCGGTATTCCAGCTAAACTCCAATAATTTCTCAACACGTGTTATTACAACAAGGAACATACATAGGAACTACTTAACCTTATTTTATATGCCTGAAGTGGCATATAAAATAAGATTAACCTGAAGAAATGTGAGTAATAAAGAAAAAGAAATGTTGAAGGCCATTCAAAAATTAGTTGACTTTTCATAGGTACCAACTTCTTCTTATGAAAAAGGGGACAATAGAAAAGACGTTTCACCTGGTGGTAGGTGATCACCCATGGACATCTGCAATACCAGAGGATTCGCTAATGCGCTGCCGGTCTTTAAGGAAAGAGTAAGAGAGCCAAAATAAGCACGTTAAAGTCGATGCCAACTCTGGAGCACGCGTCTTCAGCAATATGGCAGGGATTCCATCTCGCCCACTCGACTTGTGGATGTTACGGGAAAGCACTGATTTTTTAGTGAACTTGATATCTGGCATGGAACTGTCACGCCGCGCGATGGTAGGCGGCATATTTCCTCGGTCAGCAAGTGTCGAGTTGGATGCAAAAAGAGAAGAGAAGAAGAAGAAGAGCACAGAAGGTCAGCTTTCTCTTTTGCAGTATAGGCCAGTGAATCGCCTAGTTTGTGTAAAGGTTGAAATTAGCGACGAGTTCCCGAAGGAAGTTTTACTCATTTCTAGTCAATTCTTCCAATATGCTCAGACTTCGCCCTGGCTATCACTATTGTGAATGACCTGGAGGCAGAGTTGTACTCCTTTTTCAAAATGCTGGTATACTGATCCTTAGTTATCATTGTATTTGCCCAAGCTTGGTAGCAATCCTGCTTACGGTGAGATGCTGATTTGCAGGGAAGTCAAAACCAGGGCTGGGATCTATCACCTGTGGGAACCACAGACGACGGAACAAAAAGTTTCATCCCCTGCAGCACCACATCGGCGATAGAATCAGCAGCATCACTAGGATCACCTAACGTGAAGCTCCCATGGCCACTGAATTTCGAATAGCCTTCAACAAAAGCCTTTGCTTAATAATGACAACGATCCGTAAACTATACAAATAGGAACAATTCGAAACTTTTCCAATCAACTGATTCTGTCATTCACTTTTGCTAGCCTGAGGTCGAGCCGAGAGAGGCTATTGTTATGAAATCAAAATCAAATAATTTGAAATATTATTTTTATTTTTTTTGGCAAGTTTAATTATGATTGAAATTGATACCAAATTAAATAGAAACGAAAAACATGGAAAAAAATCCTGTCATGGATAAGTCCCGTCTCAGCACTTATCCATGACAGGATATTTTTCCATGTTTTTCGTTTCTATTTAATTTGGTATCAAGTTCAATCATAATCAAATCATTTATTAAAATTTTAAGATACAAGGAATTTAGCCCTTAGTATTAGGGCGTCAATTTAAATATACTAAGAAAATAATGTGTCAAAATACTCGTATTATAATTGACTTCAAAATAAGTTAATTGTGATCAATGAATCTACTGTCTAAGTACATTTCGACCCACAGGGATCTTTAGTGTCACCCCTTTTCTTATTGCTACTGAAGAGCCTGTAATGTTCTAATTTCGAGAACCAATTGTTAGTTGTGATAAAAGACGGCAATGTGGTTTTACGAAGGTGTGCTACTGGCACAAATAATATCCAGTATTTAATAGATGAATTTAGTAGATTACGAACCTTTGAGCCAATACTAGTTAGGGCTAGTTCATCATATCAGCAGAGAGTGGTCCGCTGTTGGACATAAGCCTCTTGGGGGAGCCCAAGAATCTCCAACCCGAACGGTCCGGTGCCTGCAACCAGCGGCTTTCTGCGCCCTTTACCAGATCGTCGGCCCACCTTGTGGAGAGCCTACAAACGCTGCGACTCCCGGTACGCGGTCGCCATTCAAGAATCTTTCCGCTCCAATGACTGTCAGTTCTCTTAGCAATGTGCCCTGCCCACTGCCACTTAAGGTTCGCAATCCTTTCGGCTATTTCGGTGACCTTGGCTGGCAACCTGTCACTATTTGGAGGCACTGCATAGCCCATACTGCTAGGTGTGGTTTTATGTGTAACGAAATGTTGCCTAAGGCTCTCCTCAACCCCTCATGAAATTACGAGCGTGATCGTATGTATGTATGTTTACCTAAGATAAACAGTCAACTTGTTAAGTCTAATTTCCAGAAAGAGGCTAGAATCATTTATAGTTACTACAATCATGTAGTAACTATATTCTTGTCTTATTGACAAATCATTTTACGTGTAAGTTTTCTTGGTCATTGAGTCGCTTTATTTTAAACGTATTAATTTTTTATGAATATAATCAAAAATCTATCTATTGTGTCCGGTGAATATGTATTCATTCACCAGACACAATAGATAGATTTTTGACACAAAGTGAGATCTGTTGTTGTAAAATAGCTTGTCTGACCTTTGTTATGTCCTTAATTATGGGTTGTATTACAAAGAAATAATTAAAAACAAAATAGGCAAATGTCTATTGCAATAAAATATTCTGGAAACACGATACTATTTTATTTAATTATTTCACGATATCTTTGAATTATTTGCCAAATTCTTTGAAACTATACTAAACAAAAGAAATACAATTTGTGACGAGCCAATTTACAATCGGCCTTTTCTGTTTCTGCAAACTAAGTATGTATTGTTTAATGGAAATCTACCTAGCTTCAAAATTTCAGTTATAAGGAGAATTCAAATCGATTTCAAGTTCTTATTTGTTAGTTATTGTGCTAGACATTTCATTATACTAAACTTGTTAACCCAGATTACTAAAGAAATGGCAGATGAAACAATCGGAGTACGACCTGGAATCTTTTGGTAAACTAATGAATATGTTATGGCTTATAGCTAAAGACTCTTTCACGCAAAAACTACTGAACGGATTTTAATGAAACTTTACAATAATATAGCTTAGATATCAGAATAACATATAGGATATAATTTAACCGACATTGACGCGAGCGACCTTGCAAGTCACTTGTTGAAGAACGGACAATCTTTTTTGGAAAGAACCTTCTTTGGAGAATATATTTTCTTGGTGTGTCATATAAAAATGAGTTGATAAACATTCTGAGTGCTAAATTTGGTTAGTGTTATAACGACAGCTATAACGTTATAACGTAAGCCTGCACGCGAGGTCTTAGGAAGAAAGGGAGAAGGCCGGATTAGGGAATCAGCTCTTTAGAACACTCGACATGGTATAGATAGACGGTTGAACGGGATTAAGGATGCAATATCTTGACAAAGGTAACTAACTGTAACTGTAAAGGTTCAAAGTTACTAGTCACCCATGATGCGGATCGCGTGCCTCTACAACTTATCTAAAGCAATGAGTAAGTACTTGGTGGCACGTGTGACAATCTATCTTGTATAGCAACAGATTTCACTTTGTCCACACAGTAGATCAGGGAGTCAAAAACGCTGCATTGTTCAGTATCATTACCTGTCACTGTGTCAAGGCACTACAAGGAACATGATGCAAGATGTGGTTTTATTAACCGACTTCAAAAAAGGAGGAGGTTATCAATTCGACTGTATGTTTTTTTTAATGTTTGTTACCTCATAACTCGTTACTGGGTGGATCGATTTTAAGATTCTTTTGACCTTTGGAAGCTAGTGCTTGTCATGGGGTCTCATTTAAATTTTATCGACATCTGACAAGTAGTTTTTGAGTTATCCCCAATAATGCCTATTTAATTGACATTGATGATATCGTAATTTTATCACTTGTGTCTAAAAGATATTGAGGTAGTTTCCTGAAAATTTTTATACTTAAAATACTAAAAAGCAGAAAAAAAAATAATAAAAAAAAACCGCCTTCAAAACTAAAAACGGGAGACAAAAATTTTGTTTATAAAAATCTAAATGTTTTTTGAGGTCGGTGCCAACCTCAATATTTGCAATAAACGTTGTCACTTGTATTTGGGATCGATCTCAAAAAACATTTACATTTTTATAAACAAAATTTTTATTTCTCCTGTTTTTAGTTTTGAAGGCGGTTTTTTATTCAATTTTTTTTTTGTGTAACCAAGTTAAGGTTCTGCTCAATATCTTTTGAATTTATGAACGATATTATTATGTATGTGTGCTTCAATCACGCTTTTATTTCAAAAAGTCCTTTAAATTTTAGTCACAGCGAACCTCCATTCGTTTCCTTTCTAATTATTGCGATAGAGGATTTTGTAAGGGAATAACGTGCTTTTGAAATAGCCCTGCTGATTTGTATTCATTGCTGGCCAAGAACCTTTAACGGATATCGAGGTATGTATTACCATTTCAAACGTGCACAATTACAAAAATGCAGAAAAATGTAAGAAGATTTTTTGGGAATATTTTATAGGCTTTGAGTTACGTAATACTTCACGTTTTACGCGTTTCATGATCATGTTTTTTACGCACTTTAGTTAAGTGTTATTTAAATATTAAGTTAATACTTAGATACATACCTATTCATTCTCCTACCTAACTCACAATTTTTTTGGGGTATCAATATGTCTTCTTCTGGAGGTACTGCCATAGGGTTTGGATTTGGGTATCCAACGACAATAGCAATACCCAAGGAGGGTTGAAGCTTGACGGCCGATCACTAAACTTTTTTTATGTTAAATGATTGGCAGACAAGCTGGCCTTCCTGGTTGTAAGCAGCCACCATAGGCACCGTATAGACGCTTGCAACATTGAGGTGACACTAGCACGCTGCCCATCATAGTCCCATCTAGTGGAGCTCTGTCGACCTTAAAAAAAACTTTGCCAACAATAATGTAGTGTTATTTGACTGTGGTCTTCTGTACGGTGGTGGTACTTAGTCAGGCTGCTCCTAATTCAAGCGGCTAGCCCTTGTGCCCTACCCCGAGATGATAATTATTATCATACATACATACAATCACGCTAGGTCTATAGGCCTATAGGGCCTATAGGGGGTTTTCAGGGCCACGACCGCACCCGCAGACCTCAGGTGCGGTCCGATACTCCCGGTGTCCTCGTCAGAAGGACGCGCCAGGTCGAGCAGCCGTCAGAGAGGAGGCTTAGTCGGTAGCCCCTGTGGACTGCTGGACACCAATTGGTGCACAAGGAGTGCCTAGACGGGCAGCGTTGGGACGGTCTCGGTGTAGTTGCTCTCATGTGCGCAGATCCCGAGCCGTCCCACAATAGCGCACTAGAGGTCAGGCCGGGGAGGATGTTTAGTGGGTATGGAGGGAACGCCACCAGGCACCACCCCGCAGGGCATTTGACCTCCCCGTAAAAAAAGGTATCTTACAGGAGGTTGAGCAGAGCTAACAACACTTGGTTACACATAAATCCACATCTGGCGGAATGGGTCATTGATTGACCCGGGTTAGCCATAGCCTCGTCTGTTAGCTAGCACGTGCAGGTGAGATTGGTTCCGATCCCGTCGGATGTTATTCCGGACCCCTAACACATACTATCGTGATGTCAAATAATAAGTAACTGATTTACCTGCCACTCATGACGTTGTAAAGGATAGGGTTGACGGTAGCAGACACGTAGTACAGAGCACCAGCGACGTTGAAGAGGTGCTCGTTGATCACGTGGAACTGTGGTAAATGCTCTCCGTATATGAAGAACAGCCTCTGGATGTGGAACGGCGCCCAGCACACGAAGAATGCGATCACAACGGCCGCTGCGAACAAGGTTATATAATTAGATACATAGCCATAGTTATAGAAAACTGTAGAACGGCAATGTGAAAGAGAAAGAACATGCTAAAGCGTATATTAGAGCGAGATAGATAGACGAGACCATTTCAGGTACACGCAGACGGCTTGTCACTCATGAAGAAGAGACAGCAACTGTCAGACTGCAGTGCTATTTTCACGCACACAATCGTATTACTCACACATTGGTGCATGATTTTTGGTCTCACCCTCAGACGAATAATGTCTCGCCCTAGTCGACTCGTCGTTCAATCTATAAACGTCAGGTAATTATAAATCTATGTATGTACTTATCATAGATTATCATGCTCCTAATACCATTGACTACTTGAGGAGGAGGTCAATCGCGCCGAGGTCGTGCGTTCTTCGTAACGTTCACGAAAGTTAAGCTACTAAGTGCACGGTCGGTACTCGGGTGACGGTCAGGATAGAAGAAAGGAAAGAATCCCATTACTACTCAATTCTATATCACACAATGATGAAATGGAATTGACTGCCAGCACACGTGTTGTCTCCTTCTGACAATTCTGGGTCAATCAAAAAAAAAAACGTGAAGAATCAACTTCCAGGTTGAAAGACGAAGATGGCTAGCGCGGCGGTTACGTTATCTTTGGATTTATTGACTGCACTTCTTCACAGCCGTGTCGTAGAAGGCGATTAATGGATCAGCAAAGAAGTATTGATCACTTTATACTCCATCCACCAATCCGCATTGGGCAAGCGTGATGGACTACTGCCTAAACCTCCTTCAATGACAAGGAGAGGCATTGTGTCCCAGCAGTGGGTCGAATGAGAAAGGTTGTAATGATAATGATGACTCCACTTCTGTTTACCCTCAGGTGGAATGGGGTTATTTGCTAGAACTTCTGAAAAAAAAAACGCTTGTGCAGACCTTTAGGTAAGTTTTGGTTACACATGAAGCCAATCCTGGCATATTGGGCTATGCAATGCCTCAAAATAGTAATAGAGTGCCAGCCTGTCGCCTTCATAAAAAAATTTAAGGCATCAAACCCAAAATGAACCGACAAACAAAAAACCGACAACCTGGGTAGGTGATACACCCAAAATACAGGCAGCTGGCAAAAACCTCAATAATAAATGTAAGCTGCGAAATTTCGAATTTCAAACTCTTCCATCTCAATTCTCAGTCCAAATAACCAACATTTTCGGCGCGCGTGCCGAAGATGGCGCGCGGAGATAATAATTCGGGTATATGATTTGAGAGTACGCCAATAATTTAACGAATGTGCCGATGAGCCCTAAAGTTCTAAACCTAAACACCATTACGGCAACGGAATCTGACTGAGAAGTTTTTAAATTAATACGTTATCCTACTAATATTATAACAGTGAAAATTTGTATAGATGTGTGTTTGTCTCACGAAAAAACTACCGAACGGATTACAATGAAACTTTATAATTAGAATAACATATTGGCTATAATTTTACCGAAATTGACGCGAATTGTACATAATCATAATTAAAACCCTTTTTTAGTTAAAACGCATTGTAACTAGATAGATAAAACCAGTTTTTACTAAATGCCTTTGTTACCATAAAAAATAATAGTTTAAAAAAACACAATTTTATATTAAATCGGACTAAAAAGTTAAAAATAACTTTTTAGTTTATAAACTAAATGATGAACGAAAAGTACAATTATTATTTAGAGAAAAGCGTGGGGTGCTCAATAAAATTAGCTCTTGAAAATATTCGATGGGTATAATTAAATTGTAGTAAGTAATTATACAATACAATAAGTGTGAAATAGTAAAAAAAATATTAAAACTTAAGTATTTTATTAACAAGTGAATATTTATATTTGCCGAAATCCTTTAATTTAACTTTAAATAATTTTATTTACTGTTGCGAACGTGCTTTTATCCACAAGGCAATTTACAGTCGTGTTGGGCGGCGTCGCCTAGCCGTACGTAGCCGAATCCACGTACCGGAACTACCTACTGATCCGATTTGGTTATGTGAACGGCGAGGCGATAAGGTTACATCCCTTTCAATGATAAGTGTGCATGTGTGTGTGTGTATCTTAAAACATATCTAAGATGCTTAATTGGAAAACGCGGACCTAGAGGGTGTTTGGCGGGAAACCATGGCGTCTGGACGTCGATCTTTATTTTGATAATTCAAAATTGCTTCGATGTGCATTTAGTGCAGTGAAAGTGGTGTCGTTTCGTTGTATTAGCATCAGTGTTGACGAATAGTTATTATGAGGAACCATTAATAAGTTCTTGTTAGTTTTTAATTAAGAATATTTTTTATGTATAATGTGATTTTTACCTAGATTATCAACATATTGTTTAAGATGCCATTAAATAAATAAAAGAAATGTAACGTGGGCCTAAACTCCGTTTCTGAGTAATTTCGTTCATCATTATTTATTGAATGTTACTTAAAGCTCCTCATCAATTATGGGTTTATGGCCGTGATAGTATGTATGTAATAATATTTTATCGGTGAGAAGATTACAGATTATTAATCCAGCGTCTTGTGAACACCTTACGAGTTCAATATCTTGATACATTTGAAGTACTTCGGAGCTAAGCATTTTGGTAATAGTCACTTAGAAATGCGAACACATCAGGATCAATGTTAGATATTCCCATGTCTTAATTTAGTTGTATAAAATCATTGTGTGCAGATTGTAACTTCGCAATTAACACAAACGTGATGGGAATTCGTAGCGCATGTAGGACTGTAATTAAATTTTATAACGATATTAAATAGCATTGAAAGGTGTCTGAAGCAAGCGTAATACCTTCGCATTGGATGAGCGTTATCTTTTACTATGCCATAGTTTTTACTGGGCTGGGCTGGTTTCACAGGTATGATTAGAAGAAATCTGACAGATTTTACACGTTTGTTTGCACTTTAAGTATATCAGATAAAGCCTAATCAGCAATTATCTGGAATATGTGACAGGCTCTTACGGCCAGTTGCACCAAGATTAGCGTTTTACAATTTTGCAAAAAGTAGCGTAGGTATAATGTTAACTTTAAAAGCCGTGTTGACATGATCATAGTAAACTCAAGCCGCGTTGACACGGTCAGAGCACGCTCGGACCGGGTGGACTAGGATACCTACTCGGACGCAACTCGTATTGTGCCAGCCCATAATCCGAGTGCACTCGGACGACGACGTCCGATCTGTGTAAACTCGGATCCCGTTCTACTTTTCCGAGCTAGCTCGCATCCGAGTATTAAAACAAAATGGCGAATAATAACAACAACCAAGTGTCTCATGCGAAAAAAAGTGGTATGAGCGTGACACAACTAGATTTGTAGAACTGTACGAAATCTGCGACAATCCCGATACTATTTCGCACAAAATCTGACATTTTAAGATGTTAACTGACAAAAAGAATTGTAAGAATGAATAAAATGAGCCGAGTGAACTATGATAATAACAGTTATCCTAGTACACTCGTATGAAGGCTACTCTTACGCGAGTCCACTCGGCCCGAGTATGCTCTGACCGTGTCAACGCGGCTTCAGACAGAGTGAATTCGTAAGAGTTTGCATCATCCCTCACTTTATCCGAGTGTACTCTGATAGCTGTTGACATTACCATAGTCTACTCTATCATACATCATCCTTCGTTATTTTTCAATCAATGGATTTTGTTTTGAAAAAAACCGCATTCAAAACTAAAAACAAATAAATGTTAATAAATCTAAATGTTTTTTTGAGGTCAGTTCTAATTACGTTTATTACAAATATTGAGGTTGGCACCGACCTTTAAAAAAAAATTGTAAGCATTAAATTTTCATTCCCCGTTTTTAGTTTCGAAGGCGGTTTTTTTTTATTTAAAAATAATTTATTTTTTGCTTTTTAGTGTTGTAACTAATAGAAATTTTTAGAAAATTATCTCGAGATCTTTTAATGTTCGTATTATAGAACTAGTTGTGCCCGTGACTTCGTCCACGTAGAATTTACCAAAAGAAAAAAAAAGTAGCTTAAGTTACTCCTCATTACACCAGCTACCTGCCAAAAAAAGTCCCGTCAAAATCGGTAAAGCCGTTTCTGAGATTAGCCGGAACAAACAGACAGACAGACAGACAAAAATTGTAAAAAATGTTATTTTGGTGTATGTACCTTATATATATTCATATGCATGTAGTAAAAAACGGTTATTTCAATATTACAAACAGACACTCCAATTTTATTTATATGGATGTATAGAGTATAGATGAGTCTCAAGATTCAACGCTGTACTGAGCGTCGCACGTCTCTATCTATTTGTGCTTGTTAGAAAGTAACAAATGATTCTCAAGACATGATTGATTCCTAAGTGCCATTCTTTAATACCACCCACATACAAGTAATAAAATAAAAACGATATCATCGATGTCAATTATAATAAATAGGCATTATTAGGGATAACTCAAAAACTACTCGTCAGATGTCACTCAAATTTAAATGGGAACACACCTCTTAGGGAACACATGATAAGCACCAGCTTCCAAATGTAAAAAGAATTATCAAAATTGATACACTCAGTGAACAGTTATGAGGTTACACATAAAACAAAACTTAAGGCAAGTTGAGGACCTCCTCCGTTTTCTGAAGACGGTTAAAAAGTATCGGAATTTTTGTCAGTTCTATTTCTAAAAAGCTATTAAATTTGGATTCTACTTCGCGAAGAACAGAGAGCATGTAACATTTTCTTTAGAGAAATTAAACAAAAACATCCTGCTCTTTAAAAGAATCATCAAAGGTTGTTTATCTATTTCTAAAAAGAGATTAATTTGGATTCTACTTCGCGAAGAACAGAATGAATATGACAATTTCATTCGAGAAATTGAACAAAAACATCTTGCTCTTTAAAAGAATCATCAAAGGCTGAATAATAATTTGACTAGGTTCAGGATTAATATTTAGGATAGATTAATCTTTGGGCTCAGGTCACGCTGTTTTCGCTCGAGACTACTGTGTATTTTATCATCCGCCATTTTGTTACCTCACTCGGATCCGAGATAGCTCAGATCAGTACAAAGAACATGATCTCGGTCTCGGATTGGGCACCACCGTCATTCGGTGCGTTCGGATTATGCCTAAGAACAACATTTGCTCTTAGGATTATGCATTACTACTAATATTATGAAGCTGGAGATTTGTTGGCTTGGTTGAACGAGCTAATCTCAGGAAATAGGTACTGATTCAAATTGAAAAATTCTTTTTGTGTTGGATAGTCCATTTAGGAAGGCTAAATAACCGACATTAACACGAGCGAAGCCGCGGGCGACCATATAGGTATGTTAATTTCTTACGAAATTGTAAAAAAGTGACTTGGTGCAACCGGTTGCAAGTCTTATTTAAGATCAAATCTATTGGTGTTTGCATCGTGTTTATAATACGCTTCACTTAATTTTATTCTACTCAATTTGATGTGTACGTATCGTATAATGTTATTATCTTTCAATCGTTGTATGTAGAAACTAAAAGATGAACGAAGAGTATAATTATTATTTAGAGAAAAGCGTGGGGAGCTCAATAACATAAGTTCTTGAAAATGTTCGCTCGATAAGAATAGAATAAGTATGAGTTAAGGACTCAATTGTGTAATTTTTGGTATTTTTATCATGCCATGTATTACCATATTCTGCAAAAGTTAATTTGATTATGTAAAGTTGTCATATTTTCCTAGAATCGCTTGAAGATAACAACATGACAAAAAACTACTTAAGTTATTACATTAGTTTCAGATCTTTCTACCCAAGGTCAGGCTGGCTCGTTAAGTAATAAAAGCCACAGTCTATTTATTTATCAGCAGCGTAACTGAAAGGACGATTTGAGAGATTCTTGATTTCTAGTAGTTCTAGACTAGTGATTTTATTACGCGACCTGCTTGTCCTTGCTTGAGATAAATAAATAATTTAAGGTGGCTGCACACAGCGAGTGTCCGCTGGATTCACGGAGTAGGTACTACTTTGACTGGACTTCGACGTGCCATCAATAATTGTATTGTATTGAAATGTTGAGCTGGCAGCACATAGAGAACGGGGCCACGTGACGGGGCGGCACGTCGGCGACTCTTTAACATTTCAACAACTATCCTACGAAGTCCCGACGCCGCCACCTTTAGGCCATGGCCTCGCTGACTTGGAGGCCACGGTCAGTGACGAGCGGGGCGGTGGACGCCGACCCGGATTACAGGATAGGAGAAAATATTTTGTAGTTATCTACCCTAGCGATAACTATGTACGTTAAATTTTACTGTAGGCACAAGAAAACATTTGACAGATTTTAATTTCGCGGTACAGATTTCAACGTAAACTACTATGAACACATATGCAAGTACCTATCTATAGTTTATAATAATAATTCAACTACGTCCATACCTTTGTAATTTTTTTTCCATCATTGGCAAATCTTTAAAATTTTCTATTCCCTACTTAATAAGCATGAAATATATTTTATTCCTGGCGGAAAACTTCATACTTATGTATTTCTAAATTGGTCGCGTGATGCCGGCAGAGTCGAATAGCATCACCCCATATCTTCCAATGGGTGTCGTATAGAAGGCGACTAATGGATCAGCAAAGGGGTATTGATCACCTCATACTCCGTCCACCACTTCGCATTGGGCAAGCGTGGTGGACTACTGCCTATACCTCCATTTTGAAAAGGAGTGGCCTTGTGTCCCAGCAGTGGGTCGAATTGATGATGATGATTTCTTAATTTATAAGTACCTAGTCTATGTCTATCAAATGTTCAACATTCACTTTTATAGTATACTTACTCATTGTTTCATTTAAAAAATTAATGAAAGTGTGGCCACCGCACGTGCTTCATAGTAAAGTAGATTTCCTGGGTAGATCACAAGAACTTCTTATAACACCAGAAAAAAATCTTGTAATGTGCACGGTCCTGTCTACTAGGGTAACCGAATATCTAGTAAAAAATTCTTATAAAGTACAAGAAAACTTATATGTGCAAAATGCCAGTGATATCCGTGATTTAAATAGATCAAGGCAACCCTAGTCGAATGGTGTCACAACCTAGACCTTAATCACCGAAAGTTCGAGCAACCTGTGTCGGCTAACAGATCATTGATAAAAGAGGTCAACAATATTTATTCTACTAAAGCTACTCTATATTTGTATAATGGGGCACTCATCTTATCGGGAAGGCCTACGTGAAATATTAGACTGCTCATGTCTTTTACACCCTGTATATTTCCTTTACAACAATGGATGAGGTATAAAAAATGACGGATTTCCATACAAATATTCATCCCCTATTTTACCTCCTTAGGGATTGAATTTCCAAAAATCTTAAAATACATCTTCCTTAATTTGTAACTGAAAGGCCATGTACCAATTTATATATTACTTACGGATTTTTACTTAAAAATTACGGATTTCCATACTTACCTCAGAGGGTGAATTTCCAAAAATCCTTTCTTAGTGCTCTCATGGACCTCATATGGAACCTACGTACCAAATTTGGAATGTCTAGACCCAGCGGTTTGGGCTGTGCGATGATATGTCAGTTAGTCGGTCAGTATTCATTTTTATATTATAAAATAGATAAATTAGCCGGTCTCCATCGGCAATTCTTCGTTACTTTCACTCAAAAGACTCTCTACCTATATCAAATGCCAGCTAAGAAAGATTAAGCTTGGTACCTCGTTTAAATTCTATTTGCGGACATACTTTTTCCTGTTTTAATTTAATTGCCGACACAGATTGATTGAAGAGATTTACGCCGAAATTAACCGTGTAAAAATAATTAAAACATCAATGGAAAAACCGTTAGCGAACGCAATCATTCACGAGGTACGGCTATTAATTTGGGCCATCCTGATGCGGGTTATGAGGGCTAGAGGGGAAAGTACATCGTTTGACGCTTCGTTCCCGGAAAATTAAGGTGTCTGTCCACTACAACATATCAAGAAAGATAAAAAACTCATTTATTAGAAACATTCAAGAAAATAGGGAAAACTGGAAGCCACACTACGAATAAAAAAGTGAAGAAAAAAAAATCAGCCTAGAATTTTTTATTTCC
Organism: Elophila nymphaeata; assembly: GCA_955850985.1. NCBI lineage: Eukaryota > Metazoa > Arthropoda > Insecta > Lepidoptera > Crambidae > Elophila > Elophila nymphaeata. The sequence continues at coordinate 8,147,479 of OY039086.1, read as the reverse complement.
TCTTTGTCTCGTTCGAACTACTAGAGGACACGTCCGTACGTATCATATTACTCGCGTGGAGAGTAAGAAAGAGACACGTAGGAAACGGAAACAAGGTTACTTGGGATTGGGAAAAAGCAGTCTTCACTTTTTTTATTAGAAGTGTGGCTTCCAGTTTTACCAAAAATAAACATCACACATAAAATCAACATTACGATATTGAGCTCAGATATTGAGTTTTTACAGAATGACACTCAAAGTCTAAAAAAAACTCTAAGTGTAGTAAATCACTTAATACCGCAAGTTCGTTTGCCATCCTGGGGACTAAGATGATATGCCCTCCATGCCCAGTAATAATACTGGCTACCTTTCCCTTCAATCCGAAACACAGCGAACTGCTTCACGGCAGAAATAAGAAAGGCGGTGATACCTACCCAGAGGACCCTACATATGGGTCTACCACCAAGTAAACTGTAGGTATATGAAACAACGTCCACTAGAATGTTCCAACACCGACCGTGCATATAGCGTACCATACACGGAGCGTTAACAGTAGCCGGCGAATTTTTTTACAGTGACTGGACTGCAGATTTTCAAATATGGGAACGGCTAGAGACGACGCGACGGTTGTCCAAAGATAAAATTGTCACGACTTATTGGAACGATTTATTGGTACGCGCCTTTTCGGTTATCGTATTATACGTGAGTGGGCAGACAGCTTTATATTATGACTTCATCAATTTAAACACTGCAAAGAATCATAGCTAATGATATAAGGGATCAAGGTTGTGTTTGCCGCGTTCAAACATTATCGATTAGAGATTGAAACAAACATAATTATTTACGCTGAAACCTTCGGTTGTTGATAATTGTCTGTCAGTGTTAGGAAAACATTTGATCTAATAAACAATTAGCAGAAGATTATGATGAAAGTTTATTAATTATTATAGCGGAATTTCATTGCAATATAGGCCGTTTTATGTAAGTACCTATATGAGAGTCGCTTTCTCTTTATTGTCTGTATCTTGCTCATAATTCCATAGGCGGTTATGTAGAGTTTGGTAACATTTGTTAGTTTAGTAAAGCCAAATCTGGCACTATGGGTTATGGAGTGCTTCAAAATAGCGACATAATGCCAGCATGTACCTCGTTATTTTAATTATAGTTAACTAATTAAAATTAAATCCTAACCATCAAATAAAGTTTATAATATTTTGTCACGAAGTTTAACGGGCTTCCACATGAGCTGTTGACAATTATGTTGGTTACATAGATGTGAATTAGAAAAGTAAATTTAATTAATAAACTTTTTGATTTTGAATGGGTCAGAGGAGATATATCATATAAGTATAATTTTATATTCAGTCGTCATCTTAGTGCTTTTATTGCAGAAGATTTGTCATAGGAATTGAAAACTGACGAAGATTATCGAACCCGCACTTAGGGTTACCATTTAAAAATTTGAAAAGTCCTGACAAAATGCCTGACAGTTCAAAAAAGTCCGGACATTTTAATTAAAAAATGCAGACATCAGTACTTTTGTACGCACTTTGTAAAAGTAGTATGGACATGGTAGCTAACTAGCTAACAGTCGCTTTTAGATGAGTGGGACATTAATAAAGTTTAAATAACTTATGTAAGTTTTATTACTCGTATTCCATCTGAAACAAAAAATCCGGACAAACTAAAAGGCCGGAAAAAGTCTGGACAGAAGCCTATAAGTTCGGACTAATCCGGACAGATGGTAACCCTCCGCACTGTACCTACAATTATATTTATGGCCATTTTCCTTACTGCGTTCACAGAGTCAAGTGCAATTGGAATTCCATGTTATACTCTCTCGAGACAATAACAATATTATACAGACAACATCCATTATTGACAACACCTATATTGTTTTAGTGCTACTGCGCATGAATGATGACCTCCATTTAGCATTTGAAGGGTTGGACTGGATTCAAAAGTTATTTACTGCTTCTCCAGCTATTAGTTGCAGGCACAACATTTGACTTGCTGATCTAAACTCTTAACTTTAGGCAAGGGTGTTATGGTACACTGTAATGGCAACCTAAAATATTGGATCAGAAACCTTAAACCAATCTGATGCAAAAATAGTTTCGAACCTATAATGGATTAAATTACATAATAGGGTTAATTTCATTTTATGATGAGTGTCTGACTCAGCTGAGTTTGTATTGAACAGAGCTCACGAGTGTCATACGACTGACCTCAACACACTTGGAGGCAATAAATTAACCCTCAAACACTGAACTGGCTTATTATTAACTGTTGAAATACAATAAAACTTTGATAAGAAGGTGCTAGACAGGCAGATGAAACCAGCCCTCATCACAACGGCATTTATAATTCGATATACAGCTGGGACACAAGTGGTCAGTCCTTATCATCAGTGGCTTAGGCAGTTGTCCACTACGCTTGCCCAATGCCGATTGGTGGACGAAGTATAAGGTTATCAATACCCCTTTGCTGATTCATTAGTCACCTTCTATGACACCTATTGTAGGATATACATGGTGATACTCTACCGGCATCTCATGGCGAAAAAACAAGAACAAGCACAATTTCTCTCTCTGATTACTCTGAATCTATAACAGAGTGGGGTGAAGTTATTGCTAAAAGAAGCAATGATGCTTCGTCAGCTAATTAGGCAGTATCGGTAAGTATTTTAACAAATAAGATAAGACTCGTCTCCACAGAATAAACAATTCCTTTGTGGGCCAATGTATACGTTTTTACAATAAACTTCCGATGAATATTAGAGATTTGCCTATTCACAAATTTAAAAAAATTGTTAAATCTAAATTATATAAAAAAGCATATTACAAGATAAATGATTATTTAAATGATCCAAATGCGTGGGAGTAAAATCTACCCAAAATTTACGCATTTAAAATTGTAATTTATTCATTGATATATCTATTGACTGTAATGATGTTTTGAATTCATTACGAAATTGTAAGCTGTGGAGTTTCTTTCGCCATTTCTTCTCCATGTCAGCATAATAATAAATATTTAAGTTAAATAATTATTTCGTCGAAATGGTGGTAGGGCTTTTGACGATTTAAAAGTACTTAGCAAAGTCCATTTAAATATAGAGCTTTTTCATTTCAAACATATTTACACCCGTATTCACAAACATTACTATGCGATCACTCGGCACTTGGATAAGATACGAACCAATCACAGAAGTCTATTCAACGCAATGCCCTTTATTAGAGTTCTGTGATTGGTTCGTTTCTTATCCAAATGTTGAGTGATCTCATAGTAATGTTTGTGATTACGGGTGTTAGTCACGCCTTTTTCTCACAGGGATAGACAGAGATCACAAACAATAAGGGTATTTATCATAATACCAATTTATTTAACTTTCCCAAGAAAGCGAAAACTGTTGCGAAAGTTGTATTTCGGTTTTTCCTGGTACTTATAAGTAGCTTATCTAAATCCCATATCCTTTCCCTTTTGATGTAAGAAGCGCAAATATATTCAGAATTTAATGTCGCCAGTCACTCACTTGTCACTATTTGTATGTATACTTTCCGAAGACGCATAGCTACATCAGTTTTGTGTAGCTACTTATTTATTAGTTAAAGAATATAAAAATGACAAAATTATTTGTGTCGCGCTCGCGGGTCGAGTTCCTTCGCAGTCACTTTTTTCTGGTCTTTCGTTTTCTATTTACAAAATGTTTATGTGATGAGCAAGAGCATTTGTTGACGAAATCGTGATTAATTTTATTTATAATAAAACCGGCGAAGTGCGACTTGGAATTGCGCACGAAGGGTTCCGTACCATATCTATAAAAAACGACAAGAGAATCATGTCTGTTGTGTTGGCCCCCCTTAAATATTTCATCATCATCATCAACAGCTCATATAATCCCCCTACCGAGTGGCTCGAGCCTACCCCACATTAGGCATTAGTCAACCACACTGGCCAAGTGCGGCTTGGTCGACTTTACACACAACCTAAGAATTTATTCCTGTGTGTGCAGGTTTCCTCACGATGTTTTCTTTCACCGTAAAGGCGTCGAATAAACGTACATGTCGTGGATGTCGTCAGGATTTAGATCGCATCACGATCTCACATACGAATGCCGAGTCAATTTATCAACACACATTACAAAGAGGAGAACCAGAGTAGTGCCTGGGACTTGTGACCCAGTGTGTAGGTTTACCTAGGCACTCACCTTCACTTCTCTCTAACTATTATCACACAACCGTCGGACATAGCTTCCACAAGCATTCCTAATACAACCATAGACACGTCCGCACTCAGCGACGCCTCGAACTAGACTGAGCTCTGTCGAGCGCGCACCGCTGCATCAAAGGCGCGCCCCACCACTATTACGTCGCATCGTACGATAGCTCGTGCGGCGCTGACGTCACTCGCAATCCCTCGTGGACTATTTCCAATGAAAATAACAAATTCAATTACAATTGAACCTAATAATGTCATAGCGCCGTCACGGCCATCCTGCATGATCACACGTCCTCGTGTGTCTTACTTGTGGTTATAATCTGCAAAAGATAACTTGCGTTCGATTGCTATACCCTAGCTCGGCCAGTCTGACATCAAATAACATTAGACTAGCTATCACACAAACGGCATACATACGGGTGTCACACAAACGGCTTGTTACACAGATGACCTATCACACAGACGGCCTTTCACGCAGACGGCTTATCACACAGACGGCTTATTTGTCACCCAGACCATTTGTCACACAGCCCACTGGTCACACAGACACCTGTCACACAGACCCTGGTCACACAGACCCTGGTCACACAGACCCTGGTCACACAGACCCTGGTCACACAGATGAACCGTCACACAAACCACTTGTCATACAGACTACCTTTCACATTGACTACTGAGACACAGACTATTTGTTTACGCACTTATGGGAGTATTAACACACCTAAATTTCCATTTTGTTTGAAATTTACTTACTTTTGCCGTCATCGGCACATCCTGCGGTACTTCTAAGATAGCACTTAACTTCCAAAGGATCAATACAATTTGGCATAACATGAACTGAACACGGTCATGATCGTATTTGTATGTTCTATTGTAATTGACATTGAAAAAAAAAACAAGTTCAATCACGAAACCATTTGAAGCCTTTGTCATCCAGACTACTATCTTTCATTTGCAGATTTTTTTTTACTGCAGATTGCGGTAGCGGAACTAACGACAACTAATAAAGTCGTTAAACATCACAAATCATTTAGTTTATTTGACTGTACTGTAAAACTACATGCCACGATGTATCCCAACTTCAACAATCCACTTCGCCGTTGGCTCGACTTGATCCTGTTGCTATCAACAAAAGTCTCTGAAATCTTTGCTAGAAAACGTCTATCCTGATCAGCCATGACGTGAGTTGGGGCACCAAACAACGAAGCTGTGTATTGAAGAGTCCTTATAGCATTGATTGGGTCGATAAATAAAGTATGATACAAATATAGTGTATTTTCTAAACGCGTCAAATTAACGCAAAAATAAATAATTTACATGCTCCATTCGATATCAAAATTTCCAATGTACACGAGGCGTTAGATTAATTTTATTCTTAGATGCTTTCTAGGCATTACAATCGAAAGTGGCTCTACACATGACTCTAACATAGAGACTCTTCCCAAGACTTTACCTTAGACTCTATCTAAGACTCTACCTTAAACTCTACCTTCGCAACCTTCTAACTCGCAGCAGAATACGTGTCACTATTCTGAAACAAGACCGATCGTCAAGTTCCCACTATCACCCGCTCTATCAATATGACAACACATCACCGTCACACACACAAAGTCGCAAATATGTCTTATCAGAATTGTAAACCGGTTCTTCAGTTAGCTACTCTCATAGCTAGTCCTTTCGGTTGCAGAAACACTGTCAGTTGGTTTTTGATTCCATACCAAACGGTCAATGGTGTCAAATAGTCACTAGGTAAAAAAAATGCATGTCGTGAGTAGCCACTAAATTCCAATTAACATCTCACAATAAAAAACACGATATCAACTTCGTTAGGTACCTACTTGGTGGTCCGGGGCCTTACAGATTTGAGTACTGCAATATACTACCAGTCACTTTACAGGTGACTATAGTCTATACACACATATGAGGTCTGATCAGTCACATTTTTTTTTCTTCACTAATAAGACTGGGCCAGCAAAAGATGAAACAAGGTCTAATTATTTTAGCTTGCTCTTATACCTACTTTATGTGGCATTACTCATTGTGGGCAAACCATTAATAAAATGTTAAGAAGATAATTTATTCATAATTTTATCTAATCTATTGGCACGTTGATACGACAGAGTAAAAAAAACTTACAGACTGCACTACACGTATTTACAAACCTATTTCTCACCAAGATAAAATATGCCGCTGTTACAGTGGCACAAAACCATCAGTTATCTACAATTACACTGCCTAACAAAATATACCACGCAAACAGACAACCTCACGCCTAGGCCTTGACTAGAATTTCAGGCGTCCAATCATTAATTTCTTTATGTCGGGTAGACATAAAACCTTTCCACGATTGAGTAATTTGAATTACAAAGCAATGCAGCAAAATTAACAATTACGATTCTATTGAACTACAATAATTTCAATTACCCTTCACCTAACTAAAAATTAAATTCGAAATAAATAATTCACTACGCTCAACACTACGCAACTTTCTTTGAAATAAACAGCTCCAAACTTAAAATCATTATTTAAACACTCACCAAAGCTATCCAATGCAACAGACGGCGGCGGCACGACCGTACTCGTCCAAAGTGGGCATGGTGGGTACGAATCCCGCTTCTGATGTCGTGGATGTCGTCAGGATTTAGATCGCATCACGATCTCACATACGAATGCCGAGTCAATTTATCAACACACATTACAAAGAGGAGAACCAGAGTAGTGCCTGGGACTTGTGACCCAGTGTGTAGGTTTACCTAGGCACTCACCTTCACTTCTCTCTAACTATTATCACACAACCGTCGGACATAGCTTCCACAAGCATTCCTAATACAACCATAGACACGTCCGCACTCAGCGACGCCTCGAACTAGACTGAGCTCTGTCGAGCGCGCACCGCTGCATCAAAGGCGCGCCCCACCACTATTACGTCGCATCGTACGATAGCTCGTGCGGCGCTGACGTCACTCGCAATCCCTCGTGGACTATTTCCAATGAAAATAACAAATTCAATTACAATTGAACCTAATAATGTCATAGCGCCGTCATACATATGAATTCAAAATTTGAAAACACATTGGTACGTGGCGGGGATCGAACCGGTAGCTCACAGGTGGCAGACAACACCCTTACGCACTATGCCACCGACGACGCTGTATTTGTTTTATTAATGTATTAAATAAATTTTCCAGGTCAGAGAGAAAACCTAAAAAATATATGTAGCCATAAGAACTATTTGGTGATGTAATAAGTAATGTTTACATAATATAATTAAATTACTTACAAAAATTACTACCTACGGTATAATGTGGATACTTGCGATGTGTCAATTGGAGGGAAGCTCATTTAATGATTGAGTATTGTGGGAGTAGTGCCGAAAATTGGACGAAGACCGGATAGAATGAATAGAACACAAGATTGTTACGAAGTTTATTGAAAAGAAAAGAAAAATCGTGTGATTATAATCATCATTTGTATCGTTTTGTACGAGCGGTTGTGGAGCCGGTGTCTTTGAAATGTTCTCACACATTGTTGGGGTATGCAGAGGTACAGTCAGTAATTCATCATCAGAAGTAGGTATCATCACATCACAACAGCTTTTTAATTCGACCTACTGCTGGGACACAAGGCCTCTCCTTGTTATTGAAGGACGTTTAGGCAGTAGTCCACCACGCTTGCCCAATGTGGATTGCTGGACGGAGTATTAAAGCGCTCAATACCCCTTCGCTGATCCATTAGTCGCATTCTACGACAACCATTGGAGAATAGGGGGTGATGCTATTGTACTCTGCCGGCATCTCACGGCCACGTAGATAGATTACGACTTAAGTATATTGTCATAATAATTATTCATACATAATGGTTCCCACTTGAAAGATAGCCGTTGTCCCCAAGGAGTGTCAGGCAGGCGGCCGGCCGTAAAAGTGTAATGCCAAATCCTTAAGCAGTACTGTAGATATCAAATCTTTGCAAGGCATACAGCACCGATCCCAAATAATTGGCAGCAGGCTAGGAAAATGATGATGAATGGTCCCAAGCACAAGAGCTGGCGTTACTATGACATGGTACTAAAGTGTTAAGCTAACTTTAATGCTGACCGTACATGATATAAGAACTCCCTTCTGACTAGGACGCCCTAGCGACCGAGAGACTCCCCGACAGGGAGATGCTCGGTCGCTTAGTACCTAGTTCAGAACATTCGATTTAAGGACCTCATAGACATACAGACACACACGCACAGACATAATTCCAAAAACAGTAGTTTTGGACTCAGGGAGGTCCAAAACGTGTAAATCCGTCAAAATCTCGAATTTATTGACGATTACAAAATTTCCTCTTTACCCACCTAAAGTGGGTGATCCATTGGCGTGCTAAGACCGCTGGCTCGTGGCGAGCCTGCGAGCTAAAGGTATAAACCGCCAATGGAGCACCTACATTACCGCGGTTTTAAAGTTCGCGGTTTTGGCTCGTTGACTCTTCGTGCATGCTTGAAATCCTAAGACCGCGGTATAATAAACCGTCAATGGATCAGCCAAGCTTCGCGAGCCGACAGTCTTTTTCACGCTGCTGTAGCGAATGCACGCGTGCCGCACAAAATGGTAGATTTACGATCGTATAATCGCTAGTTAGTACTTGAGAGTTGCACATAAGCGTTCATATGGTGAATTCGATACACGCAAAACTATATCTTGTCTTTTTATCAGATTTTTATAAAAGGGAAAACAAATCCAGAAGCTCCTTAAACACTTCCTCGGTCATCGTTAAATAATTTCTATAATCATTTGGTTCACCAATAAGTTCTGTACCCTTAGTGTAAGTTTTAGTTTAATTTCATAGACGCATTCAAACACGTTATTCGACCCATACTTTTTTCTCGTATACGCAGTATAGAGGTATAGAGGAAGTCTTGTAATCGTAAAAAAATTCGACCTCGAGATTTTGACATATTTACACGTTTTGAATTTTTTTTGGAGTTATGTCGGTGTGTGTGTCTGTGCGTTAGCAGCATTCGAGTATGCTTTAACGTATTGCAACCAAATTTAACATGCATATAATATCTAAATATAAGGTTTCTAACAATTTTTGAGTCGTCGATCACGAAAGTTAAGCAACCAAGTGCGCGGTCGGTACTCGGATGGGTGACCAAAATTTAACAAGCATGTATGACTTGAAAATACAAGGTTTCTATCAATTTTTCAGTCGTTTCCGGTATGCGAGAAAGTCAAGCGGAGACCACTTCCGATTTGTTCTTTGGTTGTTCTTGTAGTAGTATTCCTAAGTAACAAAGTAGTTCCATCTGGGAACACGCCATGACTTCACCAACGATGAGAGTAGACTATTTGGCACGCTAATGGATCACTACCACGAGCCGACAGTACAACGAGCCTACAGTTTATACCTTTAGCTCGCCGGCTCGCCAATGAATCACCCGCTTTACATTAGGTGAGATGATGGTCAAGGAGTTTCCGTGTCAAGAAAAAAACGTCACGACCCAATGTTTTTTAATGCCTTCTTAATATATTTTTATACAACTAGATGACGAATAAAAGAAAAGGACTAAAATAAAATCAATTACGATAAAATCTGGTTCCACTGAAAACCAGCGTCAAAGGAGCCTCCTTCTTTGACATAAAGCTGTATGGCGACCATTTTGGTTGCATATCATAATGTTGCAATACGAAACTGTTACATAAATGATGCTGGTTGTACCTTTATGTAATTAATGATGAGTGCTAAATAAAATATTTCTTTCTTCTTTAAATAAGCTTACGGTGATAAGTGGATGCCGTCGCCTATAAACACCTACAATAACAAGGAATCACACAAAATACAACGCAGGTTGCCATCCTGAGACTTAAGATGAAACGCCATCCATGCCCAGTAATTACACTGGCTACCTTTTTCTTCAATTCGAAACACAGCAAACTGTTTCACGGCTGAAATAGAGAAGGCGGTGGTGCCTACCCAGACGATCCTAGATACATGCCTACCGCCTAGTAAACGTACCTATATAAAATAACCAGATTTAAAAATTACATTATCCGAATTAAGATTTGGCAGATTGGATAATAAATCAGGACATTCGCCTAAGTGAGACGATCAGTTACAGAGATTGAGTTTGTATCTTGACAATAGACGAGCTATCTTTTAGCTACAAAACACACTTAGGTCTGTATTTATAAATGACATTTAAAGGAGATTTCACACCGAGACCGTCGTCACAAAGCACAGTATTTTGGGTTTTCCGAGTGAAATGTTATTCCGGCAATATTTCGCTCACTTCGACTTTTGCACCCCAAAATAGCACAGCCCACCATCTCACATAAAATTTTGATTTAACTAAATCACCAAAACAAAAGCCAAACTTATTCTTCTTATCTTTAATTAAATAGCATTTCGCCAATGTCAAGAGAAAATGTATATAGTTACAGACAATTGTACGGTAGATTTAGGTTAAACATGGAGTCTCTCAACACGTGTTTTTACAATAAGAATTCCTTAATATCAAGGATAACGGTTCTCTTTAATATTGATCTGGTGGATCTGGTGACAAAGATCGTATTTCTGAAGTAGTAGAGGTGAATCATGAAATCAAATAGTGTGCGAAATATTTCTTTCAAATTGACTGGTAGTGTTTTAGAATTGGTTGAATTTAACATTCTTATTAAACGGGGTTTATTTTTATTACCCCCGTTTACATATATGGCGCTGCCTGCCGCGCTGTATAGACATAGATTTTCGATTAAATAGATTATTTCAAGTCAACATAAAAAACTAGTTGATTCCAATGATATTATAGGTTGACTGTCATTTTTAGAATGAACGGTGAATGCCTTCCGATGAACAAAGGAGTAAGATCTTTACTTATAACATTCGAGAGTAAGATGAAAAATCGCATAACTCCATCTGAATTAAATTTAGTGATGGTTACATAGTTCAATGACCTCCACAAAAAAACTTGAATATAAATACAAAATATCAAGGACTGAGATTTCATTGATACTTATTTTAATATTTGATTCACTCATGTGACATGTTGTTATCACGGCCGGATTATGCTAATAGTAGAATTATTGAAATGAAAATATTTTCACGCATACACGTCAGTTGTTAGCTTCAAGAATTTAATTTTGTCAACGTGCATTTTAAAATGAACGAATTCAAGAAGACGGCATCGATATATTATATAAACATGTCATCGCCCGATTGCAATATGCGAATGTCCGGGCACAACGTGATACGCAGCAATTATTTCGTAGGCCAATAGACTCTCCCAGAAACAGTCCACTCCGCTTGGTCATAAAAAATTACCCTGGACCTACTGATCACTCCTGACCACTACCATTTTTTTGAGTACGCACGCACACATTCTAATAGATAGCGGCCAGTTTGTATGAAGACGTATTACTGTTCTTTGTTTACTGTGGTCTTACTTAACTGTAGTCATTGGTCATTCAGTTGATTCAGTCGCCGCCTAGACACAAACGGGGCAGCACGTTTCGATCACTCATAAAAGGACTTCAGCAACAAGTTTAATGTTCAGTTTGAGATTAGACGATCTTTACTAAGTGCAATGCAATCGCACTGCTAAAAGTCGCAGTGTGTGTAGGGCTTACTCTCTAGAACTTATCGTCGTTATGCCTACCAAACAGGGATTCAAACTTTGATATATTTAACCAATAGCAATCAGAAGCTTGATCTGCCCTAAATCGTATAAATTGTGGCCTTATATCTACGTAGAAGGAATATCTATTCACGTTTCAGTTACTATGCATTAGAGGTAGAAATAATTGCTCGAATATTAATTCCCTTTTTCCCCGTATCATGTCATAAGACAGCGACTATTCACCACGTTTCCAGGTCAATGGAGTATCTGAAAGCAACGGATCTTAATAACGTCTGTTGACCAAGGGCACTTATAACAACAATAACCAAGACACACTAACACGTGTATTTGGGACATAACGTACACGTGTATGATTTTCTGAAACATTTACTGTCAGCTTCAGATGTAGATTAGTGTGACAATAAGGACAGGCGACCTTGGCCATACTGAGTGGAGCATCCAGCCTCTATAACACTCTCAGAAAACGAAAAATATAATGCCACTTTTTCTTATGAATATCTAAATAATCAAATTATCTACAAGAAGTTTTATCAAAATAGTAAACTTTTTACTTTCTTGTATACGTAGTATAGAGGAAGCCTTGTAATCGTCAAAAAGTTCGACCTCGAGATTTTGACGGATTTACACGTTTTGGACCTCCCTGAGTACAAAAATATTTTTTTTTGGAATTATGTTTGTGTGTGTCTGTGCGTTAGCACGATAACTCGACTATGCTTTAACTTATCGCAACCAAATTTAGCATGCATGTATAACATCAAAATATAAGATTTCTATCAACTTTTAGAGTCGTCAATCACGAAAGTTAAGCAACCAAGTGCGTGGTCGGTACTCGGATGGGTGACCAAAATTTAGCATGCAGGTATGACATCAAAATATAAGGTTTCTATCAACTTTTGAGTCGTTTCCGGTATACGAGAAAGTCAAGGGGAGACCACTCCCGATTTTTTTGGAAGGATTTACGTGTCACGATGTATCATAAGGAGGCAGTCCTTACCTACACCTGGGTCACAAGAATAAAATAGACCAGGTTTTATGTTCAGTCAATAGTTGTTCATCATCATCATCATCAACAGCTCATATAATGTCCCCACCGAGGGGCTCGAGCCTACCCCACATTAGGGGCGATTAGGCCTTTTTTTTTTTTTTTTTTTTTTTTTTTTTTTTTTTTCCCCTGGGTAAAAATGCATTACGCATGCCCTCTCGTCGGGGGACGGGAGGGGTATGTGGGACTCCCCGGGGCTGAACCCCGGGTCTACCCACTAAAAAACCCAGCGGCACTCCCTCTTCGCCATAATAGTGGAGGATTGGGAAACCGGCAGAGCCCTTACTTCCAATCCCCACTGGCGATTGCCCGCCCACGCGGCGGGCCCCTCACGCCTCCGCCCCTCTATCGGGGAGGGGCCAGGGAGTGACCATGAGTGCTCGGTCACCCCCTACGTCGAGGTGATGAGCAGTGCAATGCGGACGGAGGCGCCCCCGCGCCTGTCGTCCGCTGCTCGTCACCGTGAGGGGGAGGGAGGGCGATTCCGCCTCCTCCTGCCCCTCCTCCGCCGGCGGAGCGCTGGTGCGTCAGGATCATCCTCCCGCGCACGCTCCGCCTCCTCTTTTTGAGAGATGACGTTCTCGCAGAAGGAGGCGACCGCCGCCCAAGTCCCCTCGCTCCCCAGCATGGCATTTACCACACTGGGAAGCGAGAGGTCCGGCCCGACCGCCGTGACAAGACTACGACGAGGGGCGATTAGGCCTTAGTCAACCACGCTGGCCAAGTACGGGTTGGTCGACTTCACACACAACCTAAGAATTACTTCATAGGTGTGAGCAGGTTTCCTCACGATGTTTTCCTTCACCGTAAAAGCGTCGATTAAACGTACATATGAATTAAAATTTGAAAACACATTGGTACGTGGCGGTGATCGAACCAGTGCCTCCCGGGCGGGAGACGACGCTCTTACGCACTACGCCACCGACGCTTCCTAGTTGTATCGTGTCGCTTATTAGCTGTTCAGGTTATCACAAACTCCCAAATGATTCCAATCGAATTTGGGCTTTGTAATACACATGTTGCAGGTTGAAAATCAAATAGTTGTCTGACCAGTTTTCTGATCTGCTGTCGTCCGTACATTGGTAGCAAAAAATGAGAATAATTCGCTTCAATCTCACTCAATAACAAACTATACAAAATTGTCGCACGGCTGGCGAGTGATTGCCTATTTGTCTCGAACATTAACAACTGATTGAACACGACATGATGCATGATAACTTAAACAAAGACTTTATTTAAGAATACATAGCATGGTGTAAATCAGGAGTGGATCGTAAATTTGTGGGACCTAGGGCTAAAACTACGCTATTAAGCTATTATTGAATTGGAAGATGGTACTTCCCTGTGTTTATTTGTTTTAATCCTGTCCATCCAAAGGTTGCCTGGAAGTGATCGCGCCTAGCAATAAGGCCGCCCATTGTGCATTGTACTGTAAATGCTTATTATACTGTAATCTTTTTATATTTATGTCGATGTGCAATAAAGATTATTTCTTTTCTATTCTATTCTACTTAGGGGCGTACCTAATTACTCAACGTAAAGCCATTTATGAAATTATTTTTGCGTTAACAAACGCGCAAAACATTTATAGAATTAAAAAATATGTTGATAAAATCGACTGTCCAGGACGTGCATTTTCAAAAATTAAGGCAATAAAAATGCAAATAATGAAAATTAATAAGAACCAGTTAATTTAGAATAAAAAAATACTAGGTAAGTACTAATACCACCTAATACTATCACAGGCATAATTATTATTCTGTTCTCAGTTTATATTACCAAAAGGGTTGATTACGAGCTTCAGATTTTAGATTAAAAATTTTATTGGAATTGCGAAGATGTATCAGGCTTATACATGTTCGCAGTTTCGATAAAATATCAAGATGGTGGTTTTGTCAAATGATTTTTGACAATTCAAAGCGATAATGGCTTTATCATATCGTGTTTCGGTGGTCATGCTAGGCGGGATGGTATGATTGACACATAAAATCACACCGGTTAGTATGGGCCATGCAGAGGTTGAAAACAGTGACAGATTTTCAGTCTACTTAAAGGAAACAACAGACCAAAATGAATTTTAGACGCCTTTTGCCTCAACATCAAACTAATGAAGCTTTGTTTACCAGCCGCGACGTCTGAAATGTTTGAGACCAAACTGTCGCTTCTTGGATAATAAATGAGCATACTGTGAACTGAAGAAACCTTACAGTATATTAAAATATACTAGAAGGTTTTGGTGATGTTTTGTGGCTAGATTAACGATCTTAAAATGGAAAATAAAACCTTTTTATTTTTATGTTGAAGAACTGTATAATACCGTCCGCCGTGATAGAGTGTTGGATGGTGCCATGTCAGACTCACTAGGCAGATTTTATAATAAAAATAAAATAAGTAAATTAGTACTAACTAAACAGTTCGCAAGAATACTACGTATGTAGCTCGTATGGGGTCCACGTCCGGAAGACTCCTCGTGGCGGACTCTGGCAACGCCGTGGGGAAACTTTCTCGGCGGGTGTGTGGCTTTTGATGTCAAGTGTGTCCGCTTGGCATTCGAAGTCACATGCCATCGTCGAGTTGTTTTTGTTTTCCACCACGGGTAGTTCCGGATCTTTTCAGGGCCACGACCGCGCCCGAAGACCCCGGTTGCGGTCCGATGGCTGCTCCAGGTGTCCTCGTCAGGAGGACGCGCCAGTTCGAGCAGCCGTCGGTGAGGAGACGGTCTATAAGGCCGGCGTAAGCCAGCTGGCCATTGGAGGTCAGGCCGGGGAGGATGTTTAGTGGTTAATGAGGGAACGCCTTTACCTCAAGTCCCACATATCCCCTGCGGTTGGCACCACCCCGCAGGGACGATGCGTAAATGCATTTGACCTCCCAGTCAAAAAAAAAGGTATGTAGCTGGCATAAAACATACTGTCCGGCTAATGTTAAACAGTCTTTAAATGATGGTAACAATGAAATCACGTATGTAACTTCTGCGCTGCCAAGCCTAATTAATCCAATGGCCTACTCCGTAGATTATTATGCTGGCACTTCATATGGCTGTATTTATCAAACATTTGTTGTTGCATCGCTATCATAGTAAATTTATACAGAAGGAAAGACATGAATGATCAAATATTTGACAAATACGACCATATGAAGAGCCAGCATTAGGTGCAGAGTTTAGGTAAGTACCTAATGCAAAAGTAAACTGTATCATTTTTTTCTGACAAACGGTAGCGACTTCGTGTAATACTAGAGTCTAAAATTAATATTTATTTTTAGCCTTCCTGGAAAGGAGCTAGGAGCCTATGAAACTCTGTAACTGATTACAATAAGAAAAATTAACCCAAAGGGTACTGAAAAAACCCTTCGACTCGCAAATGTATTTACCAATGTATTTAGAGCTCTAACTTAACGCGTTAAGATCTATTTTGCAATTGCTATTGAATCATCGCCTTGCAGATTTATTCTGCTGCCTATTTTGGGTTAGAAGACTACAAGAATCTTTACTTAACCTGCCCAAATAGATAGAATTTAAAATGGCGGCGGTCTTTTTTCCTCTTACATTGTCGACAATACTCGCAGTAAATCACATTTGACTGTATAAGCTCAAATAAAAAGGGAACTGTTGCCTCTTTATTTATTCAAGTCGAGACCGGATTGTTAATTTATCCCTACATTTGACAGTGGTATTCGTGAATCTGGAGGTATTTCCCCAGAGTATAGTGTACATCGGTATAGTGTCGTTCTTAAGCTGCTATTTGCTATTTCAACAAATGGGCTAACCGTTCCTAGAGCTTCGAAGTCGATGCGAAAGGATGAAAGGGAACAGTCACCGACCACAACGTAGAAATTCTCGTCTAATACAGGGACCGATAACAGCTACGAAACCAACTTTTTAACGCCAACTTTTGGAGTGGTCATTAAAGCCTCCTGCATATCAATCGGCCCGGTTTGAATCCCGGTTACATTTGTCCCTAGGAGTTTGTGTGATGAGCGATAACATTTGTTCATGAGTTATGGTTGTTTAAATTTTATTTAAGTTAATTATTTATTTATTCTTTATTGTACACTAAAAACAATGCAAGTAAATATAATATGAGCTTATCTCTAGAAGAGATCTCTTATTATGTAAATCTAGAACGTATCCCATACCTACCACAATGTGTAAGGGGGAAATATATTATTAGTTTTAGGTCTTTAACAAAAACCACGAGTTCCCGGTAGCACATTGTATTAGAACTAAATTGTTCATTCGACCCCGTGATCTATGTACAATTATTTGTCGAATGAATAGAAAAGTAGTTTTTTATCTATGTCGAACCGACAGCAAATTTTCTCCAAAATCAGATTAAAGAAGAACGTGCAAAACACTTTTTTACTTCTGCCCGAACTCTGACTCACGTAAGATCGGACGTATTTTGTTTTTCTTTTTTAATTAGTTTGACCGACTTTGAATGCCTCCGTGGTGTTCCCGCACCTGAATATGATCCAGAGGTCGTGATGTGAACTTCTCAAGATTTTGTAATCGGTATTGACAAGGTTCTCCCGATGGGACAAATTTTTTGACCAGTCACCCACCAAAAATGTATTCAAAGACCAATTTTAGTAAATGATCATCAAATTGTATTCGATTAGGCACTGGTTCGATCCCCGCCACGTACCAATGTGTTTTCAAATTTTTAATTCATATGTACGTTTAATCGACGCTTTTACGGTGAAGGAAATCATCGTGAGAAAACCTGCACACACCTATGAAGAAATTCTTAGGTTGTGTGTGAAGTCGACCAACCCGCACTTGGCTAGCGTGGTTGACTAAGGCCTAATCGCCCCTAATGTGGGGTAGGCTCGAGCCCCTCGGTGGGGACATTATATGAGCTGTTGATGATGAGTGACTCTTATTTTGCTTCTTAAAAATGGTAGTAGTAAGTATAACATGGGGTCCACATATTGTAAAACTTTCGGGTAAACTAAGTTCTGCGGCATACGCAGTTAAAACTATTAGGCGGCTTACCGATGTAGATACCGCTAGAATAGTTTATTTTAGTTATTTTCACAGCATAATGTCATATGGAATTCTTCTCTGGGGGAGTGCTGCAGATATTAATACCGTCTTTGTGCTGCAAAAACGGGCTGTTAGAGCAATTTATCAACTGGGTCCGCGTGACTCCCTCAGAGAAAAGTTCAAGGAGATAAATATTCTGACTGTGTCATCACAATATATACTGGAAAACTTACTATATGTAAAGAAAAATATTATGAATTTTTCCGAGAAATGTCATACGCACAATGTAAATACTAGGAAGAAACACGATTTGGTTGTATATAAAACTCGTCTCCACAGAATAAGCAATTCCTTTATGGGCCAATGTATACGTTTTTACAATAAGCTTCCGAAGAATATTAGAGACTTGCCTATTAATAAATTTAAAAAAACTGTAAAATCTAAATTATATAAAAAAGCTTATTACAAGTTAAATGATTATTTAAATGATCCAAATGCGTGGGAGTAAAATCTGCCCAAATTTACGCATTTAAAATTGTAATTTATTCATTCATTTTGATATATCTATGGACATGTAATGATGCTTTGAAATCATTACGAAATTGTAAGCTGCGGAGTTTCTTTCGCCATTTCTTCTCCGTCTCAGCATACTAATAATTATTTAAGAAAAATAATTATTTCGTCGAAATGGTGGTAGGGCTTTTGACGATTTAAAAGTACTTAGCAAAGTCCATTTAAATAAAGAGCTTTTTCATTTCATTTCATTTCATAACAACGCTCATTATTAATTTGCAAGAAACATGTTACAAGGCAGATGTTACAACGTAGTTCTGATTCGCTGAATATTCAGCATGCAAATGTGGATGTATAATAATGATATTAACATTTAATTAAATTTAAATTACATTCAGTTGCTGGTCCGTTATATTAAAGTGAAAACTAAACAAAATTGATACAATACGTCGTTCAAATTATATGAAATGGCAATTAAATGAAAAAACATAAGAACAATGCCAGTGCTACAAATGAACAACATCAATGCTATTATTTGTGTTATTTATAGTAGCTAGTTTGCTGATTGCTTAGGAGTAATCCGAATTTAATTTACGTAGCGGCACATTGTCAACTAAACTGCAGCCGTTCAACTACACATAGCGAAAATTGCAGTTGCTGGTTGCCTTGTGATTTATATTTCTTGAACCTATAATGACTGTAATTTAATTTTTTGCTTTGGACGACGACCGGCTGCAAGAACTCTTTAAACAGAAGTGAAAGATTGCAACTGCCGCTGATTATCCAAGTTATAATAATAATGTGAAATTCTCCTCACAAATATATAGCAGGTACAAAGTAACAAGGTAGCAAAATAAAATGAATTTAGTGAGGAGCTGGTGTTTGAAATAGATTTTGTAACCTGTATTACAAATCACCAGGTCCCCACCCCACGGATACATTAAATTATCAATTGCTTTATAAAATAATGTAGTATTCCAATTTACCCATTGGTCTAAAAAACATAAGACAATACATTATGAGGAAAATAATTTCTTTTAGTAAAGTTGCCTTCAACATGTAGAGGTTTCGGCTTAAAGCTCAAAGTTTTGGTACGTTCTGCGCTCTCTTAATTTTGTTATCAAGCTCCTTTTCGAATAATATCTTAAATATAACTAAGATTTCACTCACCCAACATGCGTATGATAGTTTTTCGTGACTTGGCCTGCCGCGTCTCTCCGTGGATGTGACCGTTCAGTAAGCCAACCTTCGTCTTCTCTATCACTCGAGTGGATCTACACAATAAAAAAACGTTTGTGTGAGTAACTAGGGATGTAATTATCGATAACTATATTAAAGTAAGCAAACTTTTGATACTTTTGCTTACACTGAGCCTAGATTGTAATAACTTCCCAAAAATATTCGAGCAATCCTTAATAAAGATAAAGTTAAGATTAAATATTAGAAAGAAGTAAAGCAAAAATTGTAATATGGTAATACAGGCTTTACTACAGAAAGTCACGTGTAAAATTTTGGAAGCCATTGAGGTTTTTGTTACCGAACTACGTTTGGTTTTTGTTACGTTCTTTGTGGGTTAATGCAGAGGTGTCTCTAGCCCATATAGCGCCCGTAATCATTACCCGAGCGCCCTAGCAACCCCCAGATTTCAAAAAATATGGAAAGAATATAATACTAGAAAAATGCACTGAAAAAAATCGACTTGCCTCAGGCGGGACTCGAACCCGCACCTTCCACAATCCGGGTGGACGCGTTAACCAATTTCGCCACCGAGGCACTGCTTTTCGCTGTCGAAATTTGTCAGTGCTTGGTGCTTATGTTTTTATGGTAAACATCGTTTCATCAAATCTTTGAAATTTGCACTTCCAAGACCCGAACGAAATATTTTTGCAAATATTTGACGCCCAGCTAAGATGAAACTACCTTACATTATGGAATAATTTTATTTTTGCGTTTACAAACGCGTAAATATAATACTAGAAAAATGCACTGAAAAAAATCGACTTGCCTCAGGCGGGACTCGAACTCGCACCTTCCACAATACTCCCACTAAACCAACCCAGCGGCACTCCCTCTTCGCCATAAATAGTGGAGGATTGGGAAACCGGCAGAGCCCTTACTTCCAATCCCCACTGGCGATTGCCCGCACACGCGGCGGGCCCCCCTCACGCCTCCGCCCCTCTATCGGGGAGGGGCCAGGGAGTGACCGTGAGTGCTCGGTCACCCCCTACGACGGGGTGATGAGCAGTGCAATGCAGACGGAGGCGCCCCCGCGCCTGACGTCCGCTGCTCGTCACCGTGAGGGGGAGGGAGGGCGGTTCCGCCTCCTCCTGCCCCTCCTCCGCCGGCGGAGCGCTGGTGCGTCAGGATCATCCTCCCGCGCGCGCTCCGCCTCCTCCTTTTGCGAGATGACGTTCTCGCAGAAGGAGGCGACCGCCGCCCAAGCCCCCTCACTTTCCAGCATGGCATTTACCACACTGGGAAGCGAGAGGTCCGGCCCGACCGCCGTGACAAGACTACGACGCCGCTCAGACCACGCCGGGCACACCTCAAGGGTGTGCTGGGCCGTGTCTTCTGCAGCGCCGCAGTCCTGGCACACCGGGCTCTCCTCTCGTCCGATCCGGTGCAGGTACGATCCGAAGCAACCATGCCCGGACAGCACCTGCACCAGTCGGAACGAGAGGAAGCCGTGTGGCCGCTCGAGCCAGTCCTGCAGGACCGGCCCGAGCGCGTCTAGGGTTCGGCGGCCATAAAAGGCGGTGGCGAGGTCCACCGTCCAGTGATGGACGATGGCCTCCCTCGCCTCCCGCCGGACGGCCTCCTTCTCTTCGGGGGCAGGGCGCTCCCCGAGCGCCCTTCGCCCCGCCGTCCACTCGTACACTCTGGCGAGCACCCACGCCTCGAGTTCCCAAGGCGGAGTGCCCGCCAGAGCGCACGCCGCTGCAAAGCTTACCGAGCGGTAAGCTCGCGCCACCCGCTGCGCAATGGCCCTTTGGGGCGCCCTCAGGGCGGTGGCGTTCTCTCTCCTTTGGAGGGAGTCAGCCCAGATGGGCGCCCCGTACAGGGCCATGCTCTTCAAAATGCCGGCATATAATCGCCGGCACCGCCCACTCGGCCCTCCCAAATTTGGCATGAGCCAAGAGAGGGCCCCCGCCGCCTTCAGCAGGCGCGCTGACAGTCCGCTAAAGTGCGGACCAAAGCGCCACCTGCTGTCCAGAGTAAGGCCCAGATATTTCATCTGGGCCTTCACCTCTATCCTGACGCCCGCCACAAAAATGTGGGCATCAAGCGGGGGGCGCTGCCGAGGCCCGTGGAAGAACACAGCCTCGGTCTTCTCCAGCGCCACCCTTAGCCCCAGGCGGCGGATCCTCCCCGCGACCAAGGATCCGCCCGCCGAGGCCAGATTGGCCGCCGCCCTAAAACATCCTCCTCGGGCTGTGAGGAGAGTGTCATCCGCATAGCAGATGACACTCGTGCCCCGGAGGAGGGTGCCCCTCAGCAGCCAGTCGAATCCGATGTTCCACAGCAATGGTCCCAGGACCGACCCCTGTGGAACACCGGACTCCACGGCGTACCGCCGGACCTGGCCAGCTTTGTTTACGAGGAGGACCGTTCGGTCCTCCAGGTAGCTGGCCAGGAGGCCCCTCAGGTATTGAGGCACTCCATGATAACGGAGTGCCTCGAAACACCATACAAACCTAACTTAACCTACAAACAATGATAAATGCTCACCAAACAAGTGCAAATTTTCACCAAAAGTTGTTTTTGGTGGAAAAATATATACGCTGATACGGATACGCTGATCGGATCGGGCAAATGATCATATCTGGACCCGCGGCTTTAGAGTGTAATACTACAACAAAATAACACATCTGAAACCTATATAACCTCGAAAACCTATACCAATTACAGTATGTTAATAAGGACTAGGGTATTAGAAGATCCTGTGCTTTGTTTCGAAGTCCATTTCTTTAGCAATAAATAGATTTTAGTCACGTACGGCCGATTTCCTATTACGCTCCATTATACCCTGTCTAAAAGTTGCTATTGTTTTTTTGTGAGACCGAACTTGGCAGTTCTAAATGAACAGGCTGTTTATGAAACGTCGAAGGCAAAACTTGTGAAAACAAAAAGAAGGAAAAGAAGTTTAGGTTCTTAATTAAAAATTCTATGCAGAACATTTTTGTTTGTGAAGTATTTGAAGGGAGTATCCAAGTATCCTAAAAGATTACACTGTCTACATTGTTTTGGCATTGCTTTTAATATACCTAATACAATACAATAAAAATTACAAGCTCGATAGTCTGCCATGTTAAGGTCGTGTCACACTTATCAACTCAAAAAAGGGATTGTAACCGTATCGCCTCTTCACCTCGCTATCCACCAGGCGATAACGTAAGCACTGCTACGGTGCGGCGACGCCGGCCGTTAGCGCAGCGTATCCTTTCAAGCAGTTTTAAACCTACAAATTCAATAAAACACGGGCGCAGCACGCCTCTAAGTTGTCTTGTGAATAAAAGAACGTTGGGCAACAGTAGTGTTTTGCAAGTAGGCCGCGAGAGGGGCAAGCGTGGACAAGGCGACGTAGGCTCGCGTATGGAGAGACGTATGTTCGTGTACGGAGAGATGTAAGCGCGGCAACGGAAAGACGTAAGCGCGGCAACGGAAAGACGTAATCGCGACAACGGAAAGACGTAATCGCGGCAACGGAAAGTCGTAAGAGCGGGAACTGCAAGTTGACCACTTACCACACCACCGTACGCGAGCTTGTCCCGATGCGAGGCGACGTCGTTACGTTGCTGATTAGTGTGCGGTACAGTTTGGAATTATTTAAATGAAAGAAAACGAGATTTAAACTACCTTACCCAGTTTACCCGTGATCATTGCGCATTTAACTGCGCCGAAATATCGGATTAACCAAAAATCAGAGTTAAGTGGTTGAAACCCGTTTTCTTTCCTTCAAAAGATAGTGACCACGTTAGTTTTAAGAATTATACTATGGGACTCGAGTTAAGGCGATGCTGATCCGTTTCTGAGTTGATAAGTGTGCTATGAACTTTATACATAACTCGTGTAACTTTAATTACGTGACTTGCACTTAGCAGGTCTTACATTCCTTATATATTCATTTCAAAAGGCACGATTACATTTTTTTTTTTGCTGTAAAATTTTATCTAATATGTAACAGGTGTAACTGAAATTTTAGTCTCATGAACCTCGTGTATTTTATATGATTCTGTATTATTTTCACAGTTTTTAAAAATAAATTCAAGATTCTTAGATATTACTAATGAAAAGCTGCTTGTAGATAAATATTTTCTTAATTTTAATTTTCTTTAAGAAATTAAGATGTTGGAACCCGAATTAAGAGGCAAAGCATTTCTATGTGACACAATCAAGAAACTTCTATCTTCCATCGTTGACCTCCAAGCCCTCTGGCCAGAAGTCTCAAGCAAGAGTAAGTTCAAAGAAAAAAAGACTTTGTATAACGGAAATATAAGTTATGCAAAATATTCTTGAGGACCTCCACACAAAGTGTAAACTAATATAATCTTTATTCATTCATTTTATAGCTACAGAAACGCCAAACCTTTACGAAAATGTAGGTTTTTGTAAAGTTAAAATTTCAAACAATTTTTCATTCTCCTCGATTGCTGCCTTCTCGAATACTCTAGGGGAACCCTATAAAGTTGGCGGGAGTTTAATTATCGATTTAAATATTTATAGGAATTTTAGAGTGTTCTATGCATATTTATCTAAACTAGTCTATTTGTCTAAACTAGTATAAAGAATACTAACTAATTAATACTAATAATACTATAATAATTGTAACAGTTATTGAACATAAATTGTATTATTGGTGGTCTGTAACACAAGTATCTTTTTACTTACCATAGATCACCAGTCTCCACAAACAAGCTTATGGACTAGATTATATCATGTATAAAAAAAATTGTTTGTGGTGATAAATAAATAAATTTATTATTTTATTATTTATTTATTATTAATCTACACGAATATTAAAAGAGATAAGATTTGTATGTTTGTAATGAATGGGCTCAAAACTACTGGACAGTAATAAAAAGTCTTTCGCTGTTATAATGAAACTTTCGCACTGATTAACTTAAGCTTATTGTAATAATTATGATGTGTTCCTAACTAAAGACAATGTGCATGCGATAAAAATAGTCGCCGCAGCATTTCTGCTTCAACGAAGAGGCTCACCGATTAGCGAAATTAGCAATAACTGACTGTGAAGAAATATCAGTACTGCCGTCTTATTCCGAAGTTCTGATTATTATTCGTAGCACTGAATAGTCTTCGCTCCGGACACTATCCAACTAACAAGTTTGGATACCTCACGAAGAAGATAGATTCGAATTGTGATGTACCTATGTGGTGTAGTTGAAGATGTCCAGTAGTTAATGATGGAGTGTGTCCGGTGCCACGCAGAGAGGCGGGCGCTGTTTGCCAGACTGAACATAAACAGGCAACACATAAGGGTGATCCAAAGTTTATTGGCCGAACCAGCCTCAGAAGGAGCAACTGGCCTTTATGACCTTCTGCGCAGATTGCGGCCGCCTCCTGCGATTTAAAGGACAATGTCCACTTTCTATAGAGACTTTGGCCACTCGTGAACAGACTTTTCCAGTAATAATCACTACATAGTATAAAACAAAGTCGCTATCCGCCGTCTGTCTGTCAATATGTATGCTTAGATCTTTAAAACTACGCAACGGATTTTGATGTGGTTTTTTTAATAGATAGAGTGATTCTTAAGGAAGGTTTATATGTATAATACATGCATATTTACATAAGCACTGCACCCGTGCGAAGCCGGGGCGGGTCGCTAGTAAGTAATAAGATAATCAGTTTATATCATAAAAAGAAAGAATTTATACATTTATTAGTATCTAAATGTATATTTATGTATATTTTGTTGTCTTGATTTTACAATTATGTTTTACAGCACTAGTAGGAAATTAAATGGCGGAGAAAGTGTAATCCAAATAAAATTCTATTTAAATAACATATTGTAGAAATTCACATTTACACTAACTTACGTTACGTTATACTCTCAAAACTTAAAATAAAATTATTGATAAAATTTCTTTTTGTATATAGCAGTGTTCACAAATGGCCAGAAATGGACATCGTCCTTTGTTACGTAAATGTTTATTTTGTGTGAATGTAATGTAAGGTCCGATAGGACTGACATATCTATTTTAGATAAAAGTCCTGAAACAAATAAATAGAAAAAAGCATTTCTGCTAACACGCTGTAAATTACATGATTTATATTGTGGCAGTGGCAGCGGTAACGCACACATCCAAACTCATTAAATCACTACATTTGTCTTTGTCAATCGTGATCCTCGCTATTCACACAAATAGAACATATTTTGTCATGTACTTACTACACAAATACTTATACACATATTTGTATGTACCTACCTTTTTATTTATATTATTTTTCTTTGTCAAAACTGGTGTCCATCGACGATCTACGGTATATAGAAACACTTGGTGTGTATATAGGTACGCTAGTCTTCTGTATATGAACTTTAAATATTATTATGCATAATGTCAAACTCGGCCGTGAGTGCAATGTGCTCGAAAAGGGCTACAAAGCTAGTTTATTTCTTTTTACATTTTTTTATATCTTATCTACACTCTATTTGACGCAACTTACTTGTGCTTCGTTTGCGATAAAGAATTTCTTTTTAGCACGTTTCTATTAATTTCACCTGTATGTTTGTAACTCCTGTTTTGGGCTCAGATTTCATTTAAACTTTATAGACCTATCAAAGACCGATGACTTTACAATAATTCGATAAGAATATCCCATTATCCTGATTATTATAATCGCCAGGACTAATAAATTAAACGTTTGAAATGTTAGTTCAGCTATGCGTCACTCACTAGATGGCGTTGTCATTATTCAGTTGGCGGTGTTAAGATTTCTTTTTAGTAATATAAGTACGTTCATCGGCGATTAAAATTCGCACTAAAAGTGGTTACTAAAAAAATAGTTAAAAAAAACTACCGATTGAATATTTTGAAGAACTATTAATGTTATCGAGCACCCCACGCTTTTCTCTAAATAATAATTATACTTTTAGTTCATAATTTACTTTCTACACTAAAAAGTTATTTTTCACTATTTAGTCCGATTTAATATAAAAGTGTAATGTTTTTTTTTTCAATAGTTTTCGAATCCTACTAATATCGTAAAAGTAAAATTTTTATGATGTATTAGATGTATATGTGTTTGTTACTCTTTCACGTAAAAACTGCTGAACGGATTTTAATGAAACTGTATAGTAAAATAGCTCATACATCAGAATAACGTATAGGCTATAAATTATCTGACATTAACGCGAGCGAAGCTGCGGGCCTCCACTAATACATAATATGTTAATCTGAACTTATTTCAAATATTATAAGAGTATTTAAAATTAGAAAATACACTGAAAAAATCAACTGTCTAGGCGGGAATCAAACCCAGCACCTTCCGCAATCCGTACGTCAACCACTACGCTACCGGGACATTGCTTTCGCCGTCGAATTATTTTATTGCTTGGTACATAACTTTTTATACATTGTTCTATCAGAACTTTGAACTTTGCACATCTCAGATCTGAACGAAATATTTTTACAAATATTTCACGTCCAGTTGATCTGAAACTACATTATACTTTGCGCGTTCGTTAACACAAAAATAATTCCATAATATTATGACAGTTTATTTCATACCGATAAGCAATAATAATAATGATTTATTTTCTCACAATAAAAATAAATAAAATAAAAATAAAAACGTTTATTTATCAGACTACATAAAGGTCCATTATGTTAGTAACAAAAATAAACTTATCACCTATGTTAGTTCTCAACTTAATATATAATTTTTAAAACAGAGCGCGTAATTTGGCACATGTGCTCGAGTAGTAGACAGTCCCCACTATCGGCTATGGCTTGCAGGACGTTGTTGCTGCTGCCGCGAACTCGGCGTAAAAGTGAGCCAGCTTTTTTGCGTATTATGGTTGGGAAACTGTCAACTCCTAAGTACGCAAACATGCTGGAAGCGCTGCAGAATCGCGGCAGCCCCAACAACGCCCTGAGAGCATTATTGTACTGCACACGCAAGGCGTTGTACGATTTTTGGGTATAGTTAACCCACAGACTGCACGAGTAAAAAGAGGTACAATAAGCTTTGAAAAGTGTTACCTTTACAGGCGCAGAACATCGAGCAAATCTGCGAGCCAACATGTTCGCCCTAACCGATAGCGCCCTGCGCTCCCGCTCCATATCAACATCATCTTTTAGATCGTATGTTACTATGTGACCTAAGTACTTAAACTGTCTCACTCTTTCAAGAGGTGACCCATATAGCCTGATGGGGGGTACAAATTCAGGAAGTCTATTACCGGACTTGAAAACCATGTACTCGCTCTTCTTACAGTTATAGACTAAGCCATGGGCAGTTGCATAGGTTTCACAGAGACCTAACATTTTTCTAAGGGCGCTGACTGAGGGGGCCAGCAGGACCATATCATCCGCGTAGCTAATATTGTTGACACATACGTTATCAACATGACACCCGATCTTCATACTACTGAGCCCCTCAATCAGCGCATTCACATAGAGATTAAAAAGCTTGGGGGAGCTCAACCCCCCCTGCCTGACACCACATTCTAGCTTATATGGGTCAGAGTACTCATTTGCCCATTTCACCCAGTTCAACTGATTGTTATACCAAAAACGGAACAGCGATATGGTTTCAGAGGGCAAGACCATCTGTTTCAGCTTTTGCCATAGGATTTCATAAACGACCAGGTCGAAAGCCTTGGAAAGATCTAAGTAACACAATACAGGAAAGGATACAATACTAGGATTAATAAATATATAATGTTTATGGTAGGTTGATATCCGAACTAGGTATAACCTGTGTCACAGTCCATCAACCCTCCACCTTTTTACTTTCTCGCACGTAGTATAGAGGAAGTCTTGTGTAGGTTATATAATGCCAATCCATTAAATAATTGACAACCGAAAATTTTATTTTATTTGGAAAACCAACAGCTTCTGCTTATAATATGAGACAGGAGTAAATAAACACTTAACGTAAGTAGTTTTCACTGATAAAAAACAAATATGACGTGAAGTTAATATACGTAAGTGCTCTTCTCTAATGACAATAGCATTTACATTTTTACTTTCTCGTAACATAGTTGCTGGGGCCGCACTTGCGCCTATCGTCACGAAGCTTCGTGCTAGGACACGATACACGCAGATGTGACCGGCCGTTATCGGCTATCGTCACGAATATTCGGGTTGAGTGTGCGTTATCGGCTGGGAGGCGGTACGTCAGGGTTTTAGCGCGCTAACCTATCGCGCTGCGTGGTCAGACATGCGTTGTTCATTTCCAAGGTTGTTCTCCATTAGTTCAGACGCGTACGGGTGACTAAGTATACGTTACAGCTGAGTTATTTTTTATAATAAATGCATTACGTAATTATTAGCACACAATTTAGAAGTAAAGAAAGTGATTATGGATAGTTAAACGCAAAAAAGGATAAAAATACTACGCAATTTACACGTCTGGAAATGATTTCGGCCATCTTGGATTATTGCACGATAGTTCGTGCAAATAAAGAAATGCCACATGCTTTATCGCGATAACTTTGCTAGGGCCGCACTTGCGTGTATCGTACGAAGTATCGCCACGCATTACTTCGGGACGATAGGCGCATGTGCGGCCAAAGCATTGAGGAAGTCTTGTAATCGTCAAAAAATTCGACTTCGAGATTTTGGCGGATTTACACGTTTGGACCTCCCTGAGACCAAAAATATTTTTTTTGGAATTATGTCTGTGTGTGTGTCTGTGCGTTAGCACGATAACTCGAGCATGCTTTAACTTATTGCAACCAAATTTAACATACGTGTATGACATCAAAATATAAGGTTTCGATCAAATTTTGAGCCGTCGATCACGAAAGTTAGGCAACTGATAAGCGATATCTAGTTATTAACTCGGAACCTATCGCTTGTTTTTACTATGGAAAAGAGGCGATACGCTACAGTCCGTAGCCCCGTAGCGTAGCGTTCCCTTTCCGACCTGACAAGTGTGCTACGCCCTTTATTGAGAAAGGCGATCCGTCCATGAAAATGGTAAATTGGGTAAATTGATTACAGCGTAGGTGAGTATAATTTATATGTTGCCAGAGCAAATTTGTTTTTGAAATTTGCTATGCAGGCAACGGCTCAGTACGTGGGGCTCGGTCGTAAAATTGCTTAGCTACGTTGTGTTGCATAATGAGTAGCTATTTTTGTATTTATTGTCAATTGAATCTAGCAACGAGCAATATGTAGGTACCCACTACTGACAGTTCACCCAACATTTTGAATGTAAACTCATCCACGATCAGTGAAAAAACAGAGTAATTAATAAACCCTATAGAAACATTGCACTAACAAATGACCTTTTTGGCTCGATTACAGTCATATCGATAATGTTTATTAACTAAGACTTAATTATAAATCTCTATGTAAACTTGGCATAGAGTACATTTGACGTATTTGTTTTTATTTATTTAACTACAACTTTGCAGGTGCTATATGATAAAAAGATATATAAATCTAAGGAGATCGGTCAAATCGCTGAGTTTATAGGAAGACTAAGTGAAGAAGAAGTGTTGCGATCAGCGGCCGTACTACATAACATGGTTCTGGTTGAGCATGCCTTAATATTCACTATTCATTGCGCGCGTTTTAAGGACTGCGAAGCAATGAAAGTTAAGCATTGAGATCGGTCAAATGGCTGAGTTCATAGGAAGTCCGAGTGACGCGATCAGCGGCCGTACTATATGTATAACATGGTTCTAGTTGAGCATGCCGTAATATATATAAACTATTGATTGCGCGCGTATTAAGGACTGAGAAGCAATGAAAGTTAAGAACAGCCGCAATGTAATACAATTTGTAAGATAGTAACGCATAATTTTAAGCGATTATGTTTTTATGAATAAAAATCGGACTATTTGTTTAAATATTGTTTTTTAAATATAAATCTAAGTTTTATGAAAGACGTATCTTAGTTGATGTTTGAAAATAACATACCTTCTTTGAAAACGTTTAGGTTTTCCCTACAAGATATATAGCATACACGAAAGAAGATTCTATACATATATTTATTATAATACACCCTGCCTTATCTAAGAAAGATTTTGCCCAATCCTATTCCAGTATCTTAAAACATTTGGTCTCTAAAATCTAACTTATTGTACGAAAATAAGATTTTAGTAATAATCTACCTATTCTTGTGGACAAAGGGTTATCAGGTAAATTTTTATTTGATCTTGATTAAACCGGGTATGATTTGGGTAGAAGAAGGTCAAGCAGCTGTTGTACGACCTTCTTCTACCCAAATCATAATCATAATATCGGATGTAGTCGGAATAGGTGAGCAATTATGGTTATAAATTGATAGGAAACCACTTTAAATTAAAATTAAGCCTGCATTACCTGCAAGGCTTAAGTTATGAGATAGAATTATTTCATAAGCATAACTACAAAATTAAACATTTGAAAAATATAGCATTTGATTTTCAATTGTTTTTACATTCACCTTTTATTGCGAAACTTCACTTGACTATTCGTATTCGCGTCGCTATAGGCACTTGCTGTATTTGTCCAAATATTTGGCGTATTCACCTCAAACATTTTAGAAGTTCAACTTGAATTTCTAAAGTGTTCTAAATTTCTAATAAGTTCTAAATTGGAGTGTGTGAGAATTGTTAACCAAGAAAACCATTTGTTGATAAATCCGTAGTAGATTCTATACAAGTACATCGAATGGAGATCGCTTGTTTATTGTTACGTTCAGGTTATTTTTTTATGACCAAGCGGAGTGGAATTTTTATCACTCGTCACCCTCACAGACTACAATCCGCCTAGCCGTTTAGTAAAACGGCGTGTTTGACTATCCGCCTGCGACATACATTACTAAGTTTGTACAAATAATGCAAATATACGAATAGTGAAATGAAGTGCCGCCATTAGGGTAAACATGACAAAGACAGATTATTATTTTTATTCGAATTCGAAGGAATAAAGGAAGCAAAAATATTACATATTATTATATCCAACAGTAGACTTGAATGTTACGCAATATGAATAATTTCCTAATTACCTTTAAGTGTTTAACCTCCACTCTACGTTTAAATTAACAAAAGAGTTTAATTGATGAGAAAACGTCCCTTAGAACATAGTGCAAATAATTCAGAAAGGTTGACATCTTTGATAAACAAAGGACAGAGACTAATGATACCATTGTCATTGACTACATTATTTTAGGTCTACTACATTATTTTTATTTTCTCTCACCTTGTAATTATCAAGAACTGCGAATAAGATGTTATTAATTGTATTAAGTGCAGTAATGGAAGAATATTCGGCTAGATGCCTGACCGAACAGCTGAGGATCTGACTGAAATATTCGGAATTATAGTTGCGCATACGAAAATTACTTTTCATCCCTTCTATTCGAAAAGTGTCGCTTTGTTCCTATATAAGTGGGAACAAAATAGCTCTTTTCCGATAAGAACTTTTTAGCGGGCGTAAAAGTGATTTGAATTTAGAACATATATCATTCATAGAAATCGAACGCAAATTGTATGAATTACTGGCTGGTACGTGTTGGCTGCACGGCACTAAATAAAAAAAAAAACAAAAGCGCGCGAATTACTTTTCTGTTCTTGTTATCTCAGTACATATTTTATTGTTTTTTGCAAAAATAACTACCTCGAGTTATGTAAGTGATAATGCATTAACTCCTGAAACAATGACTATAGAAGCTAACAACGTCGTACAAATACTCAAAATGTAAATGAATCGACAACAATATCGATCCCAAATAAAACAGTGACAATAACTTTTAATAATTGCGCTAGCGTATCAATATAAATATAAATTTGTAATTATTTTTACTTCATTTCACATGTCTTCTTTTAATTAAATATATTCATTAATTACATAACAGCGTCTTTTAATTATTTTCTCATAGAAAGGGGATGAAAAGTAGAGTATATAACTCGAGAGCAAATTATTTTTTCCTCGGGCGATGTACTTTGAATCCCTCGCCATAAAAATACTATTTTGCTCCCTTGTTATACAATCTACTATTTCATCCCTTCTATTCGAAAAGTGTCGCTTTGTTCCTCTATAAGTGGGAACAAAATAGTTCTTTTCCGATAAGAACTTTTTAGCGGGCGTAAAAGAGATTTGAATTTAGAACATATATCATTCATAGAAATCGAACGCAAATTGTGTGAATTACTGGCCGGTACGTGTTGGCTGCACGACACGGGGACCCGCACTAACTAAAAAAAACAAAAGCGCGCGAATTACTTTTCTGTTCTTGTTACCTCAGTACATATTTTATTGTATTTTGCATAAATAATGAGTTCTACTACCTCGAGTTATGAAAGTGATAATGCATTAACTCCTGAAACAATAACTATAGAAGCTAACAACGTCGTACAAATACTCAAAATGTAAATGAATCGACAACAATATCGATCCCAAATAAAACTGTGACAATAACTTTTAATAATTGCGCTAGCTTATCCAATATAAATATAAATTTGTAATAATTTTTACTTCATTTCAAATGTCTTATTAAATATATTCATGTTAAATTAAATATATTCATTAATTACATAACAGCGTCTCTTATTTATTTTCTCATAGAAAGGGGATGAAAAGTAGAGTATATAACTCGAGAGCAAATTATTTTTCCCTTGGGCGATGTATTTTGAACCACGAGCGAAGCGAAGGTAGCGTAGAAAGTAGCGCCCTCGCCGTAAACTACTATTTTGTTCCCTCGTCATACAATCTACTATTTCATATGGTGTATTAGAAAATAAACATAAAACAATAACATGTTTTAATCGATCAAATCAAAGACGTCTTGAAAATGGGCAAGGTAAAAAGTAGGTACTTGAAAGTTGAAACCGTCGAGCATGTATGGGAATTGTAATGAAAGTATCGTAGCTAGTGGAAGGAAGTGATCTTTGCCTACCCCTAAGGGAAAAAGGCAGTGACTGTACGTATGTATGTATTTTTTTTTTTTTTTTTTTTTTTTTGAGGTTTTTGTTGTTTTGTCAGTTTTTAATGGTTTTTTTTTTGGACTTAGGGTCTATTACAGCTTTCCTAATGTCTGTGGCCTACATGCGTCTCAGGGCTAATGACTACACCTTATGACAACATGTAGGCCACAAGTTTTACAAGAAAAAATACCTTTTCACCTCTCCAGAACCAAAATACCTCTTTTGCTTCGTAAAATCTCGAAGGAAAAACGCTTTTTGCTGCGAGCTTTTAACAAGTCTGTAACGTTTGTTCTAATTTATTTTAGCAATCTTACTTTTGATTTTCAATAATTATTTTTAAGTTAATAAACATGTATTAAAAGTATTGCCTTGTTTTTCTAACTCATCAAAATTTTCGCGCTGGAGAGGTAAAAAGTTGTATGTTTCACGAGTGCAAATTTTTTTTTGTCTCGTGCCTTTACATCACTCACTGCGCTCAATAGTCTGTTAATGAATCACTCGCTATGCTCATGATTCATTTCTAGACTACTTCGCTGGTTCGTCATTTAATATCGGCACTCGCAGCAAAAAGTATCTTTGCTCACTTGTTGAACAAATAGCTATTTCACTTCTCATGCTCGCAAAGTTCTCTAAATGTCGTTTATAGGCTGTATAAAATGGCCTCATTTGTTCTAGAGCATAAAGAAAAATTTTCTTTAAGATAAAGATTCTTAGGCCCATCATCCAACAACACTAAATAAAACTTCACAGAATAACTTGTGAAAACGTGCATGCGCATCGACAACGTCTGCATTCAGTAACATACCATCGTCACAAATAAACCCCGTAAATATGCCAGAAAAGACGATTTCATATAATATTACGCGCTGTACAAATTTTAATTAATTTTTCGTTTATATTTGAAGTAATTGATTAATTTTCTCGCAGTCGAAGTGAAAAGTAGAGTGTAAAACACTAAGCCTTTGTACCCTCGACTTACTATCCACCCGAGCCATACCGTCTCGAGTTACAATGACTCATTTTATGCCCTTGTTGTACAATCTACTGTTAATATTCTTTAAGATACTCACAGCTACGCATTTCTCCACAGAATAGATAAAAAAATAAAATGGCAGAAATAAAAAAATTATGTTAAAACAAGCTAATTTTTTTTTGAGGTCGGTCCCAAAAACAAGTGTCTACGTTTATCCAAACTGCTTGTGAGGACAGCAGTTGCCGAATACCGAATATCCGCCGCATCTCTAATTCTCACATGTTATGTTATATCCCAAAATAATTATGCGACGATACATTTTATTTATTGAAAAACAATGTTTCGGTCGTCTGGAGTTAATCATTTGTTATTGCGTATAATGTTGTCATTAGTCATTATTTCTTCTTCGCAAAAGAAAGTAACATAAATCATTGTACTGGAACAGCTACAATAGCTCTGATTGGATTAACATAACGATAAGAAAAGTTTTAACATTAAGAAAAGTTTTCAAAGATTTTTTCTGAATACTTTACTGAACTGACTGATTAGTTTGACTGGATAGGAGGAAAATGCTTACAATTTTTTAGCCTGTTGAGCGAGCATGATTTGACGCTGAAGAAACATATTTTTTGATAAGCAGATTTTTTTGCAATCCTACGACGGGGACTGTTTCGGATTTTATCAAGTGTAAAATTAGAAGATAAGACTTAAATTGGTTAAGCAGTAAATTATTACTAATCTGACACTCACGCGCTGCTAAACCGACTACCCTTCGCTACGTCGTATACCTCTGGCACCTTACTCCACAACATAAATACAACATCACAATTTTTTTTTTTATAAAATTCTAAATGTCTTTTGAGGTCGGTCCCAAATACAAGTGACAACGTTTATTCCTAATAATGAGGTTAGCACCGACCTCAAAAAAACATTTAGATTTGTATAAACAAAATTTTTATTGCTTCGTTTTTAGTTGTGGAGGCGGATTTTTTATTTTAAAATAATTTATTTTTTGCTTTTTAGTGTTTTATGTATATGAAGTATAAAGTATAGTTGGATACTTATAAAAATCGGTTTACAACTCAAAGTTATCATTAATTAAAGTTAAGACAGGATTTTTGCCGTTATTTTTCAGAATAACAAAAAATCTTCAAGGTCTAACGCTATACCATTTTCAGAATATATTTTGAGACTGACCTTTAAGATAAAAAAGAATCATTGAAATTGTTTAACAACTTTCGACGCATAAAGTTGAAACAGTTGGAAAAAAAATCATATTGTGACTGCGTATTTTACCCTTCTAAAAAAACTACTCAACCAATTCATACAAAAATTTCATGGGACCAAATGGCAACTATTCCGCATCGAACAAAAAAAGAATCACTTAAATCGGATCAGAAATCTGGCGCAATCGGTGTAATACATTAAAAAAAAACATACCAACCGAATTGAGAGCCTCCACTTTTTTGAAGCCGTTTAAAAATGTAGTGTTATTTGACTGTGGTCTTCTGTAGGTACTACCCTAGTTCACTCTGCTCCAGATTTAGCGGCTAGTCCACTGAGCCCTATCTCTACTAGATATCTAAT
This sequence comes from Elophila nymphaeata, assembly GCA_955850985.1. Taxonomy (NCBI): domain Eukaryota; kingdom Metazoa; phylum Arthropoda; class Insecta; order Lepidoptera; family Crambidae; genus Elophila; species Elophila nymphaeata. The sequence continues at coordinate 8,111,447 of OY039086.1, read as the reverse complement.
AAAAATATTGATGAATTTAAGGAATCTGCTTAACATTATTTATTATTCCTAGCACTAAGGCAAGGCTTTAAAGCTAGGCTTTTAGGGTTGAATATTTATGAGATAATTACATTACCTTTAAGTGACGTTCTAGCTGACTAGACCATTATACAAAAATACGTTACCACATAAACCATTTCAAACACATAAATTATGTAGGGACAGAGAGAGATAAGTAAAGGTTTTTCGGCTTAATAGGAATTATTGATGAAGTAATTCTTATTTCGAATGCTTTAACCGATTGTAAATTGGTATATTAAACGTAAAGTTGGTGTGGTGTGAAAGTAGCCATGGCCATAATGAATAGGTACAACTATTATAAACACTACTGACACGCAGGTGTCGTAAAAGGCGACCAATAGAATTTTTACATGACATAACACCATCTGGCGCCATATGCCACCGTTTGGGGGCTGTTCATTAATGACGTGTGATGTTTTTAGCAACTGCATTCCGAGACAAACACGGGAGGGCCCTTTTCAGGGCCAGCGGACTTTGGGTTGTGGCTGGTCCATAGGCTTGTGGGCTGCCTTAGGCGAAACTCGGAGATCAGTCGCTCCTGACACGCCTCTGCTCTCTGAGCGCCGCTCTGTCGAAGTTAGTGCCTGGTGTCTACACGCTAAACCCATAAAACCCATTGAGTCAGACAATGAGACCCGCATTTCGGATGGCTGTGGCTTTAGGTAAGGACAGATGGCTTAGACGCATGGCTTAAACTGTGCTGAGTCTTATCCAAGCCGCCCTTGGCACCACTATGTGGGACCCAGTAGAAGGTCTTTTCGGGGCCAGCGGAGCCTTGTTCTCGGTGGAGGGCGGTCTCAAAGACCGGCGGCCTGGTATTTATGCCGGACAGCGGACGCAATTGAACAATGCATCGGTTGGGCCCGAAAGGGTGGACATAGACGGTTTCCCGGTCGCTGTGGTAGTTTGCCTTGGCAGAATGCCCGGAGAGGATATTTAGAGGGTAGTGGGGGAACCCTTTTACCTCTGAGTCCAACATACCCCTGCAGTTCCATCATATTTCGGGATGCATTTGAACGCGTAAATGCATTTGACCTCTCCGAAAAAAAACTGACAAATTAGAACTCACTCTTCTCTCTTCTTAATCGTTCCCCCGTTACTGAGGATCGTGACTTCTTCTTAGGCGATCAATAGTTCGTCTCCAACTGATCCAGTCCGTCGCCTGATGGAGGGCAGCGCTGACAGGTATCTCCAGCTGTTCGGAGATCTGGTCCGACCATCTCTTTGGGCTTCGACCTCTGGGTCTTTTGCCCTCCACCCTTCCCGTCACCACCATTCTTTCTAAGTTGGTGGCCTGTCTACGTGCGACCTCACTAAATAAAATTTAAACTGTATGAAACTTTTAGAACAGTATCAAGTACGGTTCGCCTTATACAGAGTATTCAAAATAAGTTTTAGCTAGAAATTAATGAATATGAATTAAAAAAACCAGTATGAATAGTATGAAGACATGCATACGCTTTTTGGTAAGTAAATGGTAAATTGAAATGTGAAATACCTGATATGCAAACCCATCCTGACGTAGAGGCACAGTATTAAGATGCCGGGTACGAAGAAGAAGAAGATACTGCTCAGCTCCAGCAGAGGAGATGGTGCCATCAACGCGCAGAATGCAGACTGCAGTGACACGTTACCCGAATCTAGAGAACAAAGATTTGGCATTATTAAAATATATTAGAATTGCGAACCTTAAATGGCAGTGGGCAGGGCACATTGCGAGGAGGGCTGACGGCCGTAGGGGCGGGAAGGTCCTCGAGTGGCGGTCGCGTACCAGTTAGGCCTTCCACAAGGTGGACCGACGATCTGGTAATGGTCGCGGAAAGCTGCTGGATGCGGGCAGCGCAGGACCGAACACGCTGGAGATCCTTGGGGGAGGCCTAGTGACATGATGATGAAAGTATATTAGGCCCATGAATAGGACTATCCATTCTCCATTCCAATGTACTATTGCATTTATTTTTGGTATACCACACATTGTACTCTTATATATTTGCTAACCAGAGGATCATAAATGTATGCTTAGCACCTAAATTAAAAGGAATCTATCTGAAATTAATACAAAATGGGTACCAAAAGTTAAATTACTCAGTTCATTGATGTGATTAATTGAATTTGGTATATAGAAAAGCTTTTACAAGATAAATTATCTACAGACAAGTTTATAGATATTATTATATATAAAACTATAATTTTAATTATATTGTTATTATGTAATGATGTTTTGAAATCGTTACGTAATATAAGCTGTGGTGTTTCCTTCGCCATTTCTTCTCCATATCAGCATGATAATAATAATTTAAGTAAAATATTTATTTCGTCCCGAAATGGTGGTAGGGTTTTGACGATTTAAAAGTAATTAGCAAAGTCCATTTAAATAAAGAGCTTTTTCATTTCATCCTGTAGCTGTCGTAAAAGTCGATTGAGGGAGATTCTGAAGCTCGGGCACACCATAGTAACAAGTGGTCAGGCGTGCATAAACCACCCACAAAATTATTTGAGGGTTGGGGTCAGGCCGAAATCAGGATAAAAATCATGAACAATTTGTATCCCTCCTTACTGCAAACAAATATTTAAGTTAAGACTACAACCAAAGGATGTAATTTAAATTTAATAATGTGTGCTTAATTTTGTAAAATTGACTGAGAATAAATTTATAATAATGTAGAAATTAAAATAATTGGTACAACTTTTTATGTAACTTGTGGACAATTTGCACGCTAGTTCACTGGCTGAATACGATGTAGATAATATGGGGTAAGATCTTCTTAAAACTGCAGCTTTAAGAAGATCTTACATAGTTTGAAATTATTATTAAGACGATGATAAGATCCGTCCGTGGCAAAAGAAGAAGAATAACGATAAACTGGGTTGAGTCTGTTGCTAAGCACAGAGCAATATACTTATTGCTTCGTGCACGCAAGCTTCTTGCTCAGAAATCTTACATGCTTCGGAAGGCAAGTTTCTCCGTAATGCAACAAGTTCTTCTTGCTACTCTGTATTAGGTCAGCATGAAAATAAAATCCTGTTTAAGCATACGTATTTTTTTTTCAGACTAAATGGGACGGGATGTGTTCTTGCATTCGTAATGTATCCTCTTTTGTGTATACCTTTTAAGAGGAAACGATATTTCTAAAACTTCCTCTCCCCATTCCGACGGACAAATTACGTATGCAGCGCCCTTAAAGTATCTGTACTTTATGTACAGATGGCTCCACGGCAGACAACTATTTGAACTTTATATTAATGGCAAAAGGTTGAAAATTCGTTCCGTCTCATTTCCCGTCGTGTGCAAACTCAAGATTTCTTTATACTTTTGTTTTTCTTAGGTAAACTTAGATCAAGAAGTATGGCTGCAAAATTAATCTACAGACAAACGACAAACGCGAGAAAGCGACGCGGTACAACAATATTAAAGAGGAGATCACTTTGACACTTGAAACTACGTACCTAGAGAAAACGTTTACGCGTCACGTCGGTCATGTCCTACGGTTTTCGTTGCTCAGGGGCAGAAATCGAGGACAGACGGAAAGCTGTTGTGATTGAACTCAACTGGATACTGGATCATGTCCAAATGGGGTACTTACAGAGAACTTGCTTGGCTTCAATACCAAGAAAACTCCTTTTTTCTCCCTTCAGGGCGAAACACTGGCGTTAGAGCAATATTATTGTATTCGGTTTAGAGGTTCGCTACTACAGTTTATACATATTCGTAATATTCTCTACGGTGTTAATTGAGATTTAATAATAGACACGAAATAAGTAACGCTTATTTTCAAAAGTTCTTGCTTCTTTTTACAAAGGCAATTTACAAAGGACGCAACATCACCCTGACAACGCAATTACATTGTCGATGACACAATATTTCCTATCAACATGGAGCACGTAATTTTAAGAAAAAAATACGGCTTTAGATTTGTCTCTGCGACGCGTAACGGAAGTATTTATGAGTGGAGTGATGAAAAACATGACTGTATTAAGGGAAATAAATCGTTTTTCTACTCTCGCGCCCGGATTACTGAATTTTGTTAATTTAGCAAAAAAAAGTTGTGACCACAATTAATTTTAATCTGTTACTTATTGGTTTGGTATCAAAAGTTTTAAAAGTCAACATTTCAATCCCGTTATCTGAGACCATCAGCTTGACTTGCCTTTATGATACATAGAGAAAAATGCAGTTATGAAAGAGAACCCTTTAGTACCATGTCAAAGTCAAAGTCAAAATTTCTTTATTCATTTAAGTACAATTTGTACACTTATGAAAGTCAATTTTGATGCCATCGGTTCAAGAGTCTACCAGGAGGCCTTGTTCTGAAAAGAACCGGCAAGAAACTCAACAAGTTTTATCCTCCCTTTACAGTTTTTATAGTTTTGATTTGAAAAGAGTCATAATTCACATGTTGAAGTTATAATTATAATTAATCATAATTGTGCCGGATAGAACACCTTTTTAACTTTGTTTATAATTTTATATTTTTAAGGGATGTTTTTCGTGTGTTTTTAAAAAGAATATAATTTAGCCTTTTGCCTTGACTACCACCTTTTCGTTTCATTTTTAATATTATTTTCGCCTATATATTTCATACAATCCATTTACTCATAGCCCACAATAATAATATAAGTAATAACATAAAGAGTAATAATTAAACTTATCATAAAAAAATGTGATTTATGACGTCTTTCCTTACAATATTAGCTGTAGTAATCACAGGTCGTAATAGTTATTCATACACAATAGCAACTATTAGTGCACAAGCGCTGTCTAGTTGCTAGACATAGTACTTAAATGTTAATCTACTTCCGACTAATTTGCATGATTAGACCTCTCCGAAAAAGGCTACAATATAATTAATGAAGTCAAATGCATGGGTGAAATCAACAAATAAAAGTGAATGTTTATTGTCTTTAATCAGTAATAAAGTCTATAAAGGTAACAAACAGTATGTACTATCAGATCAGATCATATAGGTAAGTAATATGATCTGAAGTACTACCACAGCGAAGATATAAGATCAACATAAAAATATGGAATCCTCACAATTTTATATCAAGAAGAATATAAAGATAAATTTAAGCTTCACATTAAGCAAATTTTGATGAAGAAAGCTTATTACAAATTTCAGGAATATGTAGACGATAGAAATGCGTGGACACATTCAAATGCGCTCGATTCTCCATTGTAATCTAGTGTACAATTTAAAATTTTAAGCCAATATTGTAAGGGAAGACGTCTTAAATCACATTTTTTATTATTAGTTTATTTATTACTCTTTATTTTATTACTTATATTATAATGATTAATTATTATTATGACTTCGACATGTGAATTATGTCTCTTTCCAAATCAAAACTATAAAAACTGTAAAGGAAGGATAAAACTTGTTGAGTTTCTTGTCGGTTTTTCTCAGAACAAGGCCTTCTGGTAAACTCTTGACACGATGGCATCAAAATTGACTTTCATAAGTGTACAAATTGTACCTAAATGAATAAAGAAATTTTGACTATGACTTTGAAGAAAAAGCCACTCACTTTCTTTCAATTATAATTAAGAATGGAGATAATTTACGGGGACAAGATTTCCTGCCCCCTAATTTTCTAAAATATAAATTAAATTTAAACTATAAAGTAATAAACAATGCACATAGGATCTTATTTGTCGGTGAAACGGCAATAACAATTACGGCAAATACAGCCTATTGTCAAAATTGTTATTAAACTTTGTTTTACGTTCTCTAAAATATGGTTGAGCGAAGCGATGGCTGATTCTTGCGTCATGCCTGTGAACAGGTGCCGCCAACAGGGCCTGGTCATCTCATGTTTTCTTGATTGATGTAAACGTAGGTCTTATAAGTTGTTATCTTTAGATGGACAATTGTATGACACATGCAATAATAGGGATTAAAATTTTGTCTTCGTGAATAATATCGTGTAAATAACTAATGCATTATTAGATTTTTTTTGTATACCACACATGTATTCTTATAACATTGTTAACCGGAGGATCTTAAATGTATGCTTACCACTTAAATTGAAAGGAATATATGTAAGTACCTATCTAACAATAACATAAAATGGTGGTGGGTATCAAAATTTAAATTGCTTAGTTCAATAATATGATTAATTAAATTATATAGAAAAGCTTTTCACAAGATAAATAATTGAAATGCGTGGGAGTAATAACTACCCAAAATTTACGCATATTAAAATGTAACTGTAAAATATATTGATAATTATTTATTTTTTATGTATTGATGTTTTGAAATTATTACGAAATTGTAAGCTGTGGAGTTTCTTTCGCCAATTCTCCTCCATCCATCTCAGCATAATAATAATTATTCGTCCCGAAATGGTGGTAGGGCTTTTGACGATTTAAAAGTACTTAGCAAAGTCCATTTAAATAAAGAGCTTTTCCATATTAATTTTTTCATTTTAAAAAATTAATATGGAAAAGCTCTTTATTTAAATGGACTTCGCTAAGTACTTTAACTGCTAACTCGCCACACGATATTTTCACTGGTCACACGTTGTTGTTGACTAAATAATGACGAACGAAATTGATATCTAACGACCGAGGGGACGAATATTTATATGGGAAAATAAAATGTTGTTATTACTAATTGTCAGAACAAAGTCTGTTGGATCAAATCTAGCAAAATAAAAAAAAATCTGTTGAGTAATACATATCGGAGTTCGTCGGAATCAAACATACGTGATTTTTAACAGACTTCCAAAAGGAGGAGGTTCTATGTTCCACTGTATCTATGTATTTTTACGTTCTCGTATACGTAGTATAGAGGAAGTCTTGTAATCGTCAAAAAATTCGACCTCGAGATTTTGACGGATTTACACGTTTTAGACTAGCACGGTTAACTCGACTTTGGATTAGCACGATAACTTGAGTATGCTTTAACTTAACATGCATGTATGACATCAAAATATAAGGTTTCTATCAACTGTTGAGACGTCTCCGGTACACGAGAAAGTCAAGGGGAGACCACTCCCGATTTTTATATCTCAAGATCGACCAGCGTTGCTTCATTATCTCCCCTCACATTAAATGAAGATGTGTACCATAATGGAATGAACTTGCTTAGTACTCGTAGCAGTCGCTTTATATTTTTAATAAAAGCCAAATTGTAACGTTCGGGAAGCCCATCAACACGCTACAAGTTCCACTCCATAGCTATTAAGTGCTATTAGCAAATCTGACCTTAATTCCGTAAATGTTCGGCAAACTGATTTTTGTTATTACGCGGTCAAAATATTTTCTATCTTTTTCATTTTATCCACGAGTAAGAGGAACAAAACACTATACTATTAAACCTGGAGATCTGGTAATAAACTTTAAGATAGGTACTAGAATGGGAGGTGTTGGAACTATAAGTAATTATAAAAACAAACATATTAAGAGGGGGTATAAAGCAAAATTACCAATCTTTGATTTGATTTTTACACCCCAAAATAAGCCACAAGCCACCCCATTTTTTTAAAATAGATATAACATTATATTTGAGAGATTTTAGTCTGGGAAAAAACATATAATGAAATATTTTTAAGCATGGAAAAATATCACGAACTTACCTTTAATTTCCAGCTTAAATCAGTTTATTTTCAATGCTATGCATATTACTGCGTCAATATTTTAATACATAATATAAAACTATATTACAAAGCAGCCCTACTAGGGATTTTAAAAAATAATGAATACTTTACGACTTATTTTCATAAAACCAATTTGTCGCTTATTACGTTCTTATTCCGCGCAAAACGCATCAGTCTATCGCGCTTCACCCGTGGTAACGGGCATGTTTTGTTTCATCAATCAGTCTTGACTGCTCCGTTGAGACTAGTGGGCTGTGTTTCTGTGTTCCGCCACCGGCTCGAGAAAATACTTCGACAAAAATATGGGAAATAAAAATAAAATATTTTATTTTTATTTTTATTTTTACTTTATTGGTTCACCAACAACTTATACACTAGTACAGTCTTGATACTAAACTATTTAAAACTAAAACTAAGTGCACAGTCACTTACAGGCAAACACCACATGCATGAAAAAGAGTGTCGAGACATTGAAATTAAAAATATTGAAATAAGTGAGTATGTAATTAATGACTATCGTAATTGAGTAGGTATAAATGTATAGAAAAAAAAAATCGTTTAAATTTAGAGTGGCCTTATAAATGTGTACCTAAGTCATAATATTTCATAAATGATTTTACGAAATTTAGGTAAAAATGCGAAAACACTCTAAGAAAGAGCTTAGAAATTTAAAAATTCAACTCATGAATAATTGTCGGAGGTATGTACATTGCTTTTATTATATTATATAAGTAGTTTAACCAAAAAATATCGCACTTTGACGTTTTAGCTCACGGCACAATGTAACAATGTCGGCGCGGGTAGCAGTAAACGCAAAAAAATAGATGCTTTTGACTACTCATGAATTGGCGCAAAGTTTCAATTGTGTGGTGTGTGTAAAGTATTTTTAACCAACTACCAAAAAGGAGGAGATATTCGTCTGTATGTATTTTTTTATGTATGTACACGTACAGTCAGTTTCAGAAGTAGATGATCACTTTAGTACCATGTCATAGCAACGCCAGCGTTTGTGCAGTAATAGTTGCTACAATTATGTATGAAATATTATTATGACAAGGTACTACAGTGTTCATCTACTTTTGATGGTGACCCGTACACCGATATCTCTGTCATTTGTATACCGATTTTCAAAATTCTTTTTTTATTCGATAGTGTATACTCCTGAGGTCCCATTGTCACCAAGTCAGGATCTGATGATGGGAAGCCAGGGAAATCGAGGGCAACCCTCAAATTTTATACGCATATATAACGTTTTTCATATTTTTCCTAAACCAATTCTATTATTTGCACCGGGTAGTCATCATTTCATGTTTATGAGCTGATGATGGAAGGTAAATATCTGTTCACCGATATCTCTGCCATTTGTGGACCGTTTCTCAAATTTCTTTTTTTATTCGATAGTGTATGTATACTCCTGAGGTAGTCCCGTTCTCACCAAGCCAGGATCTGATGATGAGAAGGTAGAGAAATCGAGGGCAACCCTCGGAAAAGAACAGAAAGAGAGGGTTATTCATATTTTTTATAAAGCTATTCTAGTATTTGCGTCTGGTTGTCATCTCGTGTTGATGAGCTGATGATGTATGGTAAAACTCCTTAACTATTAGGAGTTGGTTAGTGATAATTTAAGTATTAGAGGTACTTAAATACCGATAGTTGTATTCTTTTAGGTTTTTCAGGTGAGCTGATGATGGAATCATTGATGAGACTTCGTGAATGTGTAGCGACTATGCCCACAATATATTGTATTTTAGCCCAGAATGAGGAACTTTTTACTTTGACCACCAGATCTGTACTGCAAAATTTCCATGCATGTATAATACAAAAAAAATGTACCTGTCATAAAATGTAAATATTTTTTTATGTAACCAAAGATCTTATATGTTAAAATACACTGATTTTGATAAAAATCCACAGAAAAATGTAATAAAGAATAATGGCCAATTTTACGAACATTGTCTTAGCTTTGGACAATCCAAAGTGGTATCTTGTCAACTCTTGTCATAAATAACAAGAATGTGATATAGCATACCACTTGGTTTGAGCATGTCACATCAGATTGACATTAACATAATCAAAACTGAAAGTAACATTATATTTTATGAATAAATGATTTAATTACCAATAATAATTTTTTTGAAGAATGTGCATACCTGGTAATTATTCTGAGCGATTAGCATGATTTTATAAAAAAAAATATAATTGATGTAAATAAAACTTTATTTATATACTTTGTTATAACCTTGCAGGGTTCATGTGTTGAGCTATATTTTACTTGTAAGTACCTACCTCATATCTTTGTAAACACACACAATGAATAAATTATTTGAATCTGAATTTATTATATTTATTTACCATCAGCGAAAAGTATTAAAAATCCACATGTCAAAGTATAGGTAATGGATAGATAGTCCGACTCGTGTTTAGCCAATTTTATCTAGTTTTTCGCGTATACTATGTGCGATCACAAAAAAGAAAAATCATGAAGCGAGTGCCACCTTGCGGCTGCGAACTGCGATGTGCAAGAGGGGAAGGGTGAAACGCGCGGGTGAATTCTGATATTTTTCTTGGTTTATGCCCGCTCTTAAGGAATTATTTTCGCGTTTACAAACGGGTAAATGTTTTAAAAACTAGAATCATAAGCACCAAGCACTGACAAATATCGAGGGCAAAAGCAATGTCCCGGTAGCGTAAAAAATATTTTTTTACGTTAAGTAGATATAAGTAACAAGATTTAATAGATAGATTTAATTTAATAGGTTTAATTTTAAATGAATTTATTATTGTTAAAATTCTAGATTATTTATTTATGTACAGTATCTGAACATAATTTCAAAGATGTACCCTCCTCTAGACATAAGTATAATATGTTTTGCTTTGCCCGACAGGGTCCATATTGATGTCTGCCTAGCTTTAAAGCAGCCGCCCAGATTGCGGAAGATGCTGGATTCGGTTCCCGCCTAGGGCAGGTCGTCCATTTGGTAGTTGAGCTTTCGTGGTCGTTACGAAGAACGCATGACCGCTGTGCCATCGACCTCCTCTATGGGCTAATTATTTGACTCATTTAATCTGTGCTTATATTATTAAATCAATCCAGTGAACGAGGATCGTTTTAGCTTTACATCTGAAGTATTAAATTCTAATTACCTAGATCTCTAATTTCATTGCTATTTTGTTTGCTCGCTAACTGAGGTTTAATTACCGAATATATTGTAAAATTTGTAAAATGGAAATTCACAGTCAGGCAGATCTTATTTTGTCTACACAATATTTATCTCATCAGTAACAAATTGTAATAATTAAACGTATTTACTGATATAAATAATAACTATAATGATATCGAGTCTTATCAACATGAATAAATACATTCAAAACGAGATGAGATCATAATTAAATATCAGTTAGAATTAATTCATCAACAGCTCATATAATGTCCCCACCGAGGAGGTCAAGTAGGCCTTAGTCAACCACGCTGGCCAAATGCGGGTTGGTCGACTTCACACACAACCTAGGAATTTCTTCATAGGTGTGTTCTGGTTTCCTTACGATGTTTTCCTTCACCGTAAAAGCGTCGATTAAACGTGCATATTAATTCAAAATTTGAAAACACATTGGTACATGACGGGGTGCGAACCAGTGCCTCCCGGGTGGGAGACAAACATACGCACTACGCGTATAATAGCGAACGGCTGCCAGCTATAAGATGACATCACGCGAGTTAAACTGTTCTGGATGCCGCAGTGTAATTAAGGAAGACGGTGCCTATATGAGATGCAACAAATGCAAACAATATTTTGATATCTTGTGTGCTAATCTTACTACGGATGTATTTACTTCATTAACATCGGAATTTAAAAAGACTTGGATATGTTTTGAATGTCGCAGTAAAATGCCAAAAAATGATAATACTCATACGCCTGTGCGCGATATGTCCTTCGTTAGTGATTGTTTCGATGTATCGTCGCATAGCCCTGATAACATCACATTCCGCAGTGGCAAGCGTTATGCACAAAAAACAGCAAAATGCGAATTGAGTCCTCAAAATATGGTTTCGGTAGTAAAAGAAATTAAGCAAATGCAAGAAGACTTCGAATCGCGCCTGGCCTCGAAAGTTAGCATATTACTAACGGAGCAATTTAATCTCTTCAAGACTGGGATATTGGACAAACTTAGCAATTTAACTAATAAAATCGACGAGTTGGAAGTCATAATTAGGACAATAAATTGTAATAGTGAATCATCACAGAATAAAACTAAAATGACTAATAATACCAAGGAATGTCAACACTCGACAACCTCAAATAGTGAGAAAACTAAGAATAAAGTACAGGCTGACACACAGATGATAAAGAAGAGTAAAAAAAAATCACCTGTAAAAGGTAACGCACTCGCTTTTTCTACGACAGCGGTTTCTACTGCGGCTCCGATTTCTACTCCAGTTTCTATTACGGCTTCTATCACGGAGACTAAGACCGTGAACAAGAAACATGACGTAACATTTAGTAACGATATCGAGCAGGAGAAAGCTGATGAGTGGACACAGGTGAGACATAGGCGGGGGCGTACATCATTACCCGGCATACTTCGTGGCACTGCGGCACCTGGAACAACTTCCCTGCGTGCATCTGAGAAGTGGAGATATCTCCATCTCTACTATGTAGAAGAGGGTACTACGGTGGAGCAAGTACACGCACATCTTCGATCTATTTGTGGGAATAATGACTGCACAGTGGAGGAACTTAAATCTAGGGGACGCTACTCATCCTTTAAGCTAGGAGTCCCGTCAAAGATCGCCGACAGTGTTATGTCATCAAATAACTGGGCTGAAGACATCTGCGTAAAGCCCTGGCGGCAGACATTTCGTGCCAAAGAAAAAAGTGCGTAATCTTGTTTTTTGTTACCAAAATGTACGTGGTTTGCGTTCTAAGACCAATACTTTTAAGAATAATGTAATGCAATGTAATTTTGATGTAATAGCTTTGACTGAAACCTTCCTAACTAGTTCCGTATCGGATGGCGAATTATTTTCATCGGATTACGTTGTAACACGTAAAGACCGTGTAGGTGACGCTGGTTGGGGGGGAGTACTTTTGGCAGTGCGTAACTGTTATGCAGTGCAGCAAGTCACAAATATAGATGCCTTGACATCTGATATGGAACTAATATTTGTCATTATCAGTGGGAAAAGGAATAGGTTCTTATGCTGTGTTGTTTATCTCCCTCCAAATTATAATGACGATCAATATTTGAATGTCTTGACATGCATTGAAAATGCTATTTTGACTTATTCCTCTCTGAATGTTTTAATATTAGGAGATTTTAATTTAAACTCTTGTAGTGCAAATGTAAAGACTAACTTTGGTTATTTCTGTGAATACTGTGAATTAAAGCAACATAATGTCATTCTTAACAACCGTGGCAGTATGCTGGATCTGGTTGTGAGCAATTTTAATCCTGATCAAATAGTGGTCTCAGCAGGTATTGAACCCTTGGTACCTATTGATGATTACCACCCTCCGCTAGAGGTGAAGATAAGAATTGCTATCGGTGCGCCAGTGGTTATGACGTCCTCCCCACCGCCTACGCCGCGCCAGGGTTCCAGCCCAAATTGGGACTGGCGCAAGGCAAATTTCCAAGGTCTTTATGGGGCACTGCAAAATACCGACTGGTCGGAGGTATTGGTTATTACTGACATTGACGATGCCGTTAAACGATTTTACAGTACTCTCTACAACTGCATTAACCAATATGTCCCGATTAAAAATCGTTACATGACTAATAATAAGTACACATACCCAAAATGGTTTAATACTGACATTATAACTAACATACGTAAAAAATATTACCACTTAAAACGGTATAAAACTGAAGGTAAAGAATTCAATAAAGAGTTATTTAAATATTATAGGTGGCATGTTAAACATTTGATTGACAACGCGTATAAGCAGCACTTACATCTGACACAACAGAGTATAATTGACGATCCAGCAAAATTCTGGGAGTTTGTAAAGGATAGAAAGAATGACAGACAAAGTAAGAATGTTTATTTGGTTGGTGACGTTGAAGTAGTTGGGCAGGCCGCAGCTGACGCTTTTGCGGATTATTTCAGTTCGGTATTTCAGAATGAGGTCCCTGTGTTGAACTCAGCCGAGGCGATGCAAGCTGCCGATAGTCAATATGACGCCATTTGTGTCTCTGTTAGTGCATCTAGCAATATTGAATTGAAAAAGGCAATTAGGCGACTTAGACCGAGATCATCAGGAGGTCCTGATGGCATTCCTGTATTTCTAGCAAAAGATTGCATATCAGCTCTAGAGAAGCCTCTCCTGTACCTCTATAACCTATCACTGGCTCAATCAACGTATCCAGAAATTTGGAAAGTTTCCAGAGTCACTCCAGTGTCTAAGTCTGATGGCGGTAATGACGTCTCATCTTATAGACCAATTGCGGTCTTATCAGTGTTCGCAAAACTATTTGAAATAATATTATGCCAGCAAATTAATGAGCAAATAACAAATCTATTACATGACAGTCAACACGGTTTTAGAAAGTCTCGTTCTACTACTACAAATCTTGTGGCTCATATGGACTTTATCTATGCAGAGTTGGATGCTGGTAGGCAAGTGGAGGCTGCCTACTTTGACTTTAAAAAAGCGTTTGATCTTGTAGATAATGATATCTTATTACACAAGTTGGCAACTGTAGGTTTTGTCCCAAAACTTGTTGAATTTTTTGCAAACTATCTTCGTGATCGACGTCAATTTGTCAGAGTGAATGGTTATGTGTCTGGGGACTATTACACAAGATCAGGCGTAAGTCAGGGCAGCACACTTGGACCGTTACTTTTTTTAATTTTTATTAATGACCTGCCTAGAAACATTAATGCCGCTAAATGCCTTTTGTTCGCGGATGACCTTAAATTAAGCTTAGGTATAACTAACCCAAGTGATAGCGAAGTTTTCCAGAGAGACATCGATTCAGCGAGGAAATGGAGTTTATTGAACCGTCTTCCATTCAACAATAATAAGTGTAAAGTCATCACATTCACGCGCAAACGTTCCCCACTTAATTTTGTTTATCACTTATCTGATACGCCGATAGAAAGGGTAAATGAAATTCGTGATTTGGGATTGATATTAGATTCGAAATTAGACTTCCATAGCCATGTGACTACTCTATGTAAAAAAAGTAATAAACTGCTTGGATTTGTCATACGTACTGCATCTCAATTCGATGGATCGGGAGTTGCCTTGGTACTTTACAATGCATATGTACGAAGTAGGCTTGAATACGGTGCTATTGTGTGGAACCCCTATGAAGAAAAATATACATTAATGGTAGAGAAAATACAACGTAAATTTGCACGCTGGATGTACAAGATAGAATTCGGTTATTACCCGTACTTATATCCGTCTTTGTTTGTGTCCGGCATGGTGGGATTTGAAACCCTTGCACTTAGAAGGGTTATGCAAATGATAATGCACTATCTATCAATCATACGTAATAAAATAGATAGTCCAGACATACTTAGTAAAGTGGGACTAATGGCTCCCAAGCGTCTGAGTTGGGATGTGGATGGAACGGTTGCGCCGCGACGGATGCCGCGTCTACTGTGGTGGCCTCCTACGAAAACCAGGTACGCCGCACATGCGCCTACTACTCGCGCTTTACGCCTTATTGGGGATATACTTGCTCACGACCATGATATTGACATATTTGCAGACCGCTTTGGGCAAATATGTAGTAGAGCCTTATTATACCTCACATATAATGCAAAGTGACTATTGTTCGATGCAAGAAGTTTAAAGTTAGAAGTTAAGTTGACATTATGAGTGATATGTATATTTAATTTAATTATTATTAATTAATTGTTGACATTTATATCTTTATCTGTATCTTATTATGTATGACATCCTGTGATTGACATTTAATTTAATTTTATCTAATGTGTGTTTTAATTATTGATTTTTTTGACATTATTTTATTGACATTTTACTGTATATATTCATTTATTTTCACACTTTGAAATAAGTACTTTTAGAAATTGATTCTTTTGACATTAGTCAATCGAAATTTTTAGTTATTATATATCCTGACAATTCACCTGATTATTTTTGGAGTGATAATTCATTTGACATATTCATTCATTCTCGCGTAATACTTTTAAGACATTGTAATAATAAAACCTTTCGATCTTGTTAAAGTGACTTAAATGTTTTATATCATAACATTGTAATTAACTTGCTGGCGTGTTGGGCCTACTGTAAGTCAGCAAGTAAACTTTTTATAAATAAATAAATAAATAAATACGCCACCGACGCTTCCCAGAATTAATTTAAGGCAGTCTTTCTCAAAGTGGGCGATAACGCCCCCTTGTGGGCGTTGGAGACCTAGCGGGGGGCGTTAAGTGATCCAGATAAAAATGGGGGGCGTTGGCGTAGTTTAGGGGGGCGTTGGCGTAGTTTAGGGGGGCGTTGGTTGATTTGTAATTTCATTTACTTTATATCGTAAAATTCACTGATATTAAAACTTACCTTACCTACTACTCAATATCGAATAATTAGTATATATTTCTGCCCGGTATGATATAAAAACTAAAAATACTTAACATAGATTTCATAGGATAGCCGTACGCAATCAAGTTGTAACAAGTTTTCGTTAAATAACGCTATTGGTGCAATCCGGTTGCAATTGGCGGGTTCATCGAAACTTGTCCTAAATTTCTCAGTACGATTGAGCGTCGAAAGAGATAAACGAGTTTGTGCCTTACTCCTTCTTACTGACTAAACGCCCCCTTATTAGTAAGGCTATCGGAATCGGAAGCAGCCTCAAGAGGAAGGGAGGTGCAGAAGTTTGTGTAATTAAAGCAATGAAATCGTGGTTTTTAAGTTTTTGGGGTAAAAAAAATTGGGGGCGGTGAGAAATAATTCATTTTCATAGGGGGCGGTAAAACAAATAAATTTGATAATCTCTGATTTAAGGGATACATAATAAGTAAAATAGTGGATTGTGATAAACTTATGTGGTCAAGTACTTGTGTCCATGGCGCTGCAACCGCGCCGAAATAGCGAAATAATATTTTAAGCCAACCAATAAACCAAAGCAAACAACCGAAGATACGAAGGTAAAAAAGTATTCAATTCTAGTCTATTCTTAATTAATGGCGTCGCGTCGCATTAAGCGTACGCATTTTGCCAATGGCAAGTGAAAATGTAACTAAAGTAGTAACAAAAATTGTACGGTTGATTGAGGTTAAAAATGGGGTCTCTCAACACGTGTTTTTACAACAAGAACTTGGGAGAAACTCCGTAAAAAAAAAAGTAAAACCAAATCGTTATCGTTTTCTTATGATTTGACATATGACAGCCTTCAAACTGTTGTCAAAATGTATGAAAATGGAAGCTTCTTGGATTTGGTGAATATGTTGTACCTTGTACCTTAGATTAAGAACATACGTTGTACCTAATTAACGCGATCACTGGGCTGGGCATACTCTGGCATCAATGACGTAACATACTTCTCAGCATTTCGCGGGTTATAACAATATTAACTTATAATATCAGAAATTGATTTCGCTTTGTCATCAGCTTTATAACTGTAGGTACATACCATGTTAAAGACATTTTTTATATAACCACAAACAATTTAAAGGATAAGAATGATGCTATCATCATATTTCTTTCTCAACAAATGTGGTATCTGATGAGACCTTCAAAATAGACCATCCTTTTTAGGATACCCGATTTGCATCAAACATCAATCTCTTCGAGAAAAATCGCGCTATTTCAGCTCAGTCCGATCCTATAGACGATAACTATTCGTTCGTCGTATGTTATAAAACAAGGGTGGCCGACGTGATTAGACCCAAAAAACGGAGCCGTGTGTGGTCTACCAGGTTGTACGTTGTTCCATTTATATTAATAGTTTTATAGAATTTCCTTTCACATTATTTTTTTCTCATATTAGTATTTCATAGAACAATCAATGTATCGTAGAATACCTTCTTACTTACTTACTTTAAAAACTATTCCTGAACTTACCTATCCCTCAGCAATTCATGATTCTGTGAAATATCTTTCATTTAGTGAAAAGTCGTTGAAACAATAACAAGTATTCTAAATAAGAACCAAAATTCTATGAAACCATTTCTGCGAAACGAAGTTCAATAATATTTCTGTCTGCGAAACAAGGGAACACCGACTTACCATTGACATAATACTTACCTACTTCTTAAATTGAAATGTTTCATTTCAGGAGTTCAGTAAACAATTATAAAGGTATTTAGTATCTAACTAAGAAAACATAAAAATGATAAATGCTCTTAGAAGGTTACACTTATTTATATCCGTATGAGCATTGCGTCTGAATATTTTCCGCTATCTTACCAAAATCAGGTTTGTGGTTGGAAATGGCCAATCTTAAAATGAATCCAATGTTGGAGGGTTTGTCAACAACAACGAAAAACATAGAAAACAGTGTTTATATTTTTGATGATTCACACCTCAGACCAAATAAAAAGTATAGACGGAGCGCTGCGAAGAAAGAACTGAGGCAAGTTCAACTACACCTAACCGTGTACAGTCAACAGCACGTCGGGCTATACAAAACTGTCAAATTTCTCCAAACGATTTTTAACCTAAGATTATTCAATATAAAGTTCTTCAGCATAATCGATTGGGAAAATTTGACAGTTTGCTGTTGTCTGTACATACACAGTTAAGCGCACACACACGTAACGCAACACCTCTTCCATCTCTCTTCTGTTCAGTTGAGCTGCACCGGCGCGCGGAGCGTGACGTAGTAATAACCGGCACCTGTACCGGCACCGGTACATACAAAACATGCCTGCACACGTGCATACAAAACATGCCTCAGTTCTTTCTTCGCAGCGCTCCGTCTATACTTTTTATTTGGTCTGAGATTCACACAAATATGTTGAACAAAAACACGAATGCAGTTGTTCAACACATTTCTCTGGGATATTTCTCGATAAAAAAAAACGCCGAGATATCTAAATCTGAGCTTGCCTTAAAAATTATTAAGTCGCAACGCAGAACTATAATTTCGTTTTGCGATATATTTTCGTTGTACATTACCTAATTATTTTTTAGTGGTACAATGACATTACACATAACTAATTATTAATGACTTGATCATGTGAATTATGACTCTTTCCAAATAAATACGAGTATTATAAAAATGTAAAGGGATGAACAAACTTGTTGAGATTTTGCAGAGCCTTAGGTAAAATTATATTGCAGAGCCTAAGGTAAAATTTATTACATATAAAGCCACACAATTGGCAGTATGGGCCATGCAGGGCCTCCAAATAGTGACAGATTGCCAGCCTGTCGCCTACATAAAAGGGGCACCAAACCCAAAAAGAAACAATCCCTCAGTAAACAATCTAACGCCAAATCCAACAACTTTATAGGAAAATTACATCATGGAAAAACCTTTAGTCGTTGCTATAAGGACGGGAATCTATGTAGCAAAATGTTTTTACAAGTCACTCGTGAGCTAGCTAACATAAAACTCAATTCTTTAACAACCTCACGTGGAGGTCCGTCTCCAAGTAATCCAGCTAACGAAGTATCTACTTTGAAAATAAATTCTAGACTTGTACAACCGTAAACCTGCAGCGCATACGTGTAGTAAAGAATACAATGTTGGCTGTACTTTATTGCTTCCTAAGGTAAACTAATTAATGAGGAATGTAGTTTAGCGAATTGCGAATACAATTCGAGTAAATATCCTAAGACAAAGTTACCTGAAACTGGGGAGGAGGATAAAAGAAAAGGGTTTTTCCTTGAATTGACTACGCTTGTGGCCGCTCGAGAAAAATGGTGGTTAAAATGTACGTCCGGCCCGTTTTCCAGACGAAGCAAGAGAAGCGAACAAGAGCGGTGCAGAGTGTAGGTTATTTCCAATGATATTATATTTAAAACTATAGTAGAATTTACCAAAAGAAAAAATTACTCCTTATTACACCAGTTACCTGCCAAAAAAATCCCGTCAAAATCGGTCTAGCCGTTTTAGAGATTAGCTGGAACAAACAGACAGACAGACAGACGGGTACCTATCAAAATACAAATTTTTTTGATGTCGAATTTCATTTCAACGAAAACTATTCACACACGATTTTCAATATCTATTTTTCTTGATTGATCGAATAGCTAATGATCACCTTTTCATATTATCGAATTACCTTTCATTAAAAAAATGTTTCAAAGTTGTGTTGGTTACCAGAATAAAGGTCTATCGAACTTACATTTCATATAAACTATTAAGTTATCGATAAAACTATTTATAAAAACATGTTTCAATATTTGACGGTACACATCGAACGATGCATTCACCTGTTGACTTTTGACGATAAAAACTGTTGAAGTCAGTTATTAATTTTTAAAAATGTTATAAATTTTACCTTGACTACAACATAATAATTGTTACGTTACGATCTATTGTGCATGTGAGCATGCATCGTCCAAGCAAGTACACAGTATGCAAGCAAGCATGCAGCATGCAAACAATCATGCAGCATACAAACAAGCAGGCAGCATGCAAAGAAGCATGCAAGCGAACATGCAGCAAAGCAAGCATGCAGCAAGCATTGTAATGCTCCGCTCGCTTCGCTCGCTCGGCTATGCGTGATCACAAGTCTAACCTAGGTTTATTTTTGTATAAATGGTTTTTCTTTATAGCGAGGGGCCCCCTGCACCCCCCGGCAAGCATCTTGCAGGCAGGCATACAGCATGCAATGCAAGCAGGCATACAGTATTCAAATCAAGCATGCATACAGCATGCAGTGCAAGCATGCATACAGCATGCAATGCAAGCAATGCAAGCATGCATACAGCATGCAGTGCAAGCATGCATACAGCATGCAATTCAAGCATGCATGAATAATGCCAGAATACAACAAGCAATCATCGTTAGCTTCAGTTGCACCGCTGCTGACTGCGTGTGGTTCTAAATCTAACCTATCATAACCCATTAATAGATTTTCTTTACAGGGAAACAAAAATGATAAGGAATAATTACATGAAAATAGCATTTTCGATGCTAACTTTAGTGTAGTAAAAATTTATGTTTCAAGTATTCTGCAAACTGAAACTTAGGTGGAAACAAAATTATGGGTAACAAAACATTGATTTATCATAATTTCGATAAAATAAATAAAATAGGAAAAGAATTTACGATGGAATGAGCTTGTATATAACAACTATTCGAGGAAATGAAATTGCGATGTAACCAGATTCTAGGAGTTGTTGAACATTGTATAAAAAGATCTGCGAATAGTTTTATGGGGAATGAAAATCGGTGAAGTTAATTGCGATAAAGTGATGGGTTCCCCAGACAGACAGACAAAAATTGAAAAAAATGTTATTTTGGTGTATCTACCTTATATATATTCATATGCATGTAGTAAAAAACAGTTATTTCTACCTCTTTTAAATATAATATCATTGGTTATTTCCATTATCATCCTACTGACAAACTCAAAGAAATTTTTAGGATCCTCACACACGGGCTACCTTAAAAGAATAGGAGGAATCAGCAGGACCCAAATCCGCTGCCTCACAGGTGCTCTCACTGGCCACTTTGCCACTAAACGACACCTGTGCACAATAGGCAAAGCTGAAGACCCCATTTGTAGAATGTGTGGTGAGGAGGAAGAAAGCATGGAGCACATACTATGTGACTGTCATGCACTAGCCAATAGGCGACTAAGGATCCTGGGTCTAGGTTACCCTAAACCAGAGGACATTATAGACCTTATTCCCGCCAACATCGTAAAACTCATACAAGGTGTTTTCGATGTTGGCGTGGATGGGTGATAAGGAAAGGGGAAGCACAAAAGGTCCCATAGGGTCGAAGTGCTCTGAGACAGCCTCAGCCCCTTACATAAGAATAAGAATAAGAATATTTCCATTAAAGCGGAGATGTGTGAGCGGTGCCAGCAGACCTTTCTGTCACTTTTGACAACATCTCGTTCCCGCTGCGCTCGACTCAGTTTGATGATCTTGGAAACGACGCATATTTCTTCTCTGCTTAACGCTTTCCACTGAAGCTGAGCGGAAACGAGATATTGCGTAAATAACAAAATTATATTGGTGGCTAAAACACCTCACAACTAGAACGAGCGGAATAGCACAGTATGTCTACCTAAAAGATTTTTTATACATGACCAGATGGCAAACAAGCTTGCGGCCTACCTGTTGTTGAGTAGACACTTGCAATATTAAGGGTAAATCACTTAACACTTCAAGTGCGTTGGCATCCTGGGGACTAAGATGATATGCCTTCCATGCCCAGTAACACTGGATACTTTCCGTTCAATCCTAAACACACAAAACTGCTTCACGGCAGAAATAAGAAGGCGGTGGAACCCAGACGTCCCTACATATGGGTCTACCACCCAGCAAAATAGGTACAGAATTAATATTATTCCTTATACATAATTAACACCAACGACCTTCCATATTCATTTGATCTTTAATTGAACCACTTCGCGCTGCTTTAAAACAAACTTATTTCGGCGTTTTGTTACATCACGCCTGTAAGTTGAACAAGTTGCTACCAACACCAATTAGAGAATTTTCCACAAAAGCTGATTTCGCTGCCGGTACTCTTTTGCTTGGTACTAAAAAAAAACTAACAACAAGCTCGTTAACATAGACCCTGAGTAAATATTTTTATGATGTTTTGCTATTTGTAGAATTTTTCCCTAATGATTTTATTCAGATTTATTTATAAAACAAGTACGTAAAAGACGAGACGAAAGCTATTAGCATTCCATGGAGCAACGAATCCATGGAGTCACCGTGCTGGTGACGAGTACATCGCGTTGCATAAAATACGCAGGTATGATATCGAACTGATCATTTTTCAAAGCAAGATTATTATTAAGCGCGACTCTTTCGAATGAGGACAAGTAGTTCGGGAGCGTAGGTGTGTGATGAATTATTTTGTCAGAACAGGGTAAAGTGACTCCATTTATTGTGTGGAATTTCTTTATTATGTTTTCTTATATCTAGTCCTGCTTTTATTAGGTATTTTGTTAATAATGGGTAATTCGATAATCACGAGAAATTAAAAATAAATGTGTGTACCTAAATGGTTCAATAGTTTGAGGAGGTCGATAGCGCTACGCAGCGGTCGCTATGCGTAATGATCACAAAAGTTTAAGTACCTGATGGGTGACCGAAAGTTGCTCAAATCGATTTTCCTCCGTTTTTTTTGACTGACTATGATGACGTTTTCTGCGTCACCGGGTTTTTAAGAAGGCGAAGACCTTGGAGGGCCTTCAATCCGATAAGTCGGCCGTTCCTAGTGGTTTACTGGTCGACCGAGCATCTCCCTTCCCGAGCATGTCCCCATGGGGAGTCCCTCGCTCGCCTAGCGTCCCATTTTTTTTGTCGGGAACGTCAAATGCTTTTACGCATCGTTCCTGCGGGGTAGTGCCAACCACAGGGGATATGCGGGACTTGAGGTAAAGGCGTTCTCTCCATACCCACTAAACATCCTCCCCGGCCTGACATCCAGTGCGCTATTGTGGGACGGCTCGGGATCTGAGCACGTGAGCGCAAGTACTAGGACAGCCCATAGATAGAACAAGGAGTGCCCGTCTAGGCACTCCTTGTGCACCAATTGGTGGCCAGTAGCCCACAGGGGCTACCGACTAACGCCAGCCCATGTGGGCCGCTGGCCGACGCTGCCCTTATAGGCCGCCTCCTCACCGATGGCTGCTCGACCTGGCGCGTCCTCCTGACGAGGACACCGGGGTCAGCCATCGGACCGCACCCAGGGACATCGGGCGCGGTCGTGGCCCTGAAAAGGGCCGTCCAGAACTAGCCGTGGTGGGAAAACAAAAAACAACTCGACGATGGCATGTGACTTCGAATGCCAAGCGGACACACATCAAAAGCCACACACCCGCCGAGAAAGTTTCCCCACCCCGCTACCAGGGTCTGCCACTAGGAGACTTCCGGATGTTGACCCCTCGCCTAGCGTCCCTAGGGCGTCCGAATTGGAAGGGAGCGACGCGCCTGAGGGTGCCTCTAAAGCAGTGGTCCGCGAGCCATGCCAATAAATAAGTGATAAGGGTCCACACAACGTAACCCGAGCACGTAACACGCCCGACTACGACACGAGTGGACTCGAGGCGCGAATGCACAGAGTCGTGAATGCGAGGGAGAACACCTGCGATGCGTGTGAGTGAACAATACATACGGCAGCGCCACCGTCTTTTCTCAATTTAGTATTTACTGAATATTACCTCTAAATCAATAAACCAACTGGGTGGTCCATGGCATAACGGAAATTTTGTCAAATGGTCCCCCAGGACTAAAAGGTTAAGAACCAGTGCTCTAAAGGTTCGGCCCTCCGCTCTTTTGAAAGCTGACGTGATCGAAATGGTTCTTAGCTATAAATTTATGTCCGGGGTTAAATTAAATTTATTTTTTTGTAGTTTTTAGGTATAAATACCTATCTAATTACATATCAATAAAAATCCTGATCATCACAATCAGTATAAAGGTACAAAGGGTCACTGACCGTAACACCAGTTAGCAAACTCAGTCAAATTCTGAATCAATTTGTCCAAGTCAAACACAAGTCCGGGGCAAATACTATGCGGGAACGATTTACTTAGATAATTGATTGGGGCCGCTCTGTTATAGCTAAAATTGTGACAGATAAAATTAAATATCTATGATATACATCTTCG
Source organism: Elophila nymphaeata (assembly GCA_955850985.1). Taxonomy (NCBI): domain Eukaryota; kingdom Metazoa; phylum Arthropoda; class Insecta; order Lepidoptera; family Crambidae; genus Elophila; species Elophila nymphaeata. The sequence continues at coordinate 8,087,059 of OY039086.1, read as the reverse complement.
GCCATTCAAGAAGCGTCGGTGGCGTAGTGCGTAAGAGCATCGTCTCCCCAGGAGGCACTGGTTCGATCCCCGCCACGTACCAATGTGTTTTTAAATTTTGAATTCATATGTACGTTTAATCAACGATTTTACGGTGAAGGAAAACATCGTGAGGAAACCTGCACACACCTATGAGGAAATTCTTAGGTTGTGTGTGAAGTCGACCAAACCGCACTTGGCCAGCGTGGTTGACTAAGGCCTAATCGCCCCTAATGTGGGGTAGGCTCGAGCCCCTCGGTGGGGACATTATATGAGCTGTTGATGATGATGATGATGATATTCATCTTCCCACCCTGGTCCTGGTTTTGAGGCGGTGCTCATTATTGCACACTGCTATTAGCTAGCATACTTTTCGCGCAGTTGCCTCACATCTACCCTCTTTACAAATGCTGTTGTGTTTGATTTACCACTGACTAAACTAGGTACCGATTACATTAAATTATGAAGACTCGTTTTCAGGTATACAGAAAAAGGCTTATAGAAAACTCTAATTCAGAAAAAAGGACTGTTCCCGACAGATAGAAAAATAACTCCTTATCAAAGTCTTGTTGTAGAGTTCTACCTATACTACCTACGGTCACGGTAAAATTATCCTACGCTAGATAGTAGGTACGTACAGCGAGCACGTCTCGATCCAAACGGATACGAGAAAATACTAATGTGTACCTTTACATGTATTTGAGAATAAAAGATGCTAATTGCTATGATACACTAATTCATTGATATTTTATAAATGATAATATTATAATGCTAATGAGTACGCGTCCGCCGCGGTATGGGTGAAAACGTGAACTGGATTTGAAATGGTGCGAATAATGAAATACAAAATTTGATGACGCTATGGGAAATGCACGAGAATGATACATACACATACACTTTTTTGGCGTTTTGCCGGCTTTGCCGTTCAGAGCATGTTTAGCGGCCGTGTAAACCACAGAACATAGATTGTATATCTATGTTCTGTGGTGTAAACGACGTTTGTATGTGCGTGCGCCGATTGGTCACTATATATGGAGTCAAAGTACTGTATCGATCGAAGTGGTTGCACCGTACACTAGACTGTGCGGTTTTCTATTTACGAAATTGGACAAACATTCAAGGTCATTTTGAAAAACTTTTTTTTTTAAATAAGGGAAACGTGTAGGAATTGTATTTTGCTATGTTAAAAAGTATTATAAAATACCATACAGTTCGGATAAGAAATAGGGGATTGTTATGCATTCTCTCGCAATGCTCGCTGTCCTATCCTCCAACATGTAAAATAGGGGTCCATATTGGTTCACATAATATTCTAAATCCTATTCTTTGTCTTACTACCGATTTGTGTTCATAATAATCACTCTTCATAATTTTATTTTTCATACTTTTTTTATTCTTTCATTTTATTACTATCAACGGTGCTCATAACAGTTAGTGATCATATTTTTTTTGTTACTGCCTTGTTGCTTATAAAAACAGTGCACTCCGCCTGGTCATAAAAAGTTAACCCTAACCTACCCATCACCCAGCCATGTAGGTGCATAAAACACTAGACTCGCCCAAATATGTATGATTAATGATGTTATGAATTTCAATGATTATGTTTTATGAAGTTATGTAGAATGATTTGTTATGAAGAATGATCATTATGGTTTTAAATGGCATGAGAAATATTTTCGGACCTCCAATGATAGGAATTGAAAAGTAATGTAAGAAAATGCGCACCCGTAAAATAGTTACTCATTTTTTATCACTTACTTGGCGGATACTCCCTGTAGGAAATATCACTATAGATGGCGAAAGGGGATGCGCAGGCGATGGATATGACCCACAATATGAGGATGATGCGGGAGGCTCTCGTCAGACCAGCCATCGCGTACAGGTGGAGAGGATGACATATCGCCAGGTACCTCTCCAACGAGAATGCCGATATGGTCAGCACGGAGACGTAGGTGGCCCTGGAAACAAAGGAATTGTTTTTAAATCAGCACCATATAAACTTAAACTAATCAATATAAAGGAATGTATCAAAGGCTGCGGACTCGAAGTCAGCGACAAGTGAGGCGGAGAGCGGTGCGATTCAATGCATAGATTTAAACGGGCCTCAAGCGCAGCGGCGCGACGAGCGAAATAATAATTATACTTTTCATTCGTCATTTTGTCTCTATGTATAATAAAAAGTGTACTTTTTATTTTTTATTCCGATTTTTCATCAAAACACGTGTTTTTTTTTGTTTTTTTAAACTAAATTTTGAAAAATATGGTTATGAATATGATTATTTATTATACAAAATCCACAGATCATTGAATACAGTTAGTAAATTATGATCGTAATTCTTAAATCTAATTAAGGATTTACTTTATATTATGAAACTAGACTACTCACAAAACAATCAGTACAATCCATTTCGAAATTATACATTTTAGTGTATTAAAAAGATCTTGAAAATAAATCTTACTAATATAAAAGGTACACACAATACTCATAACCGTATCGCCTCTTTTTACTACGAAAATAATAGTTTCTTCTATTATATCCTTATCACCCATCCCCGCCAACATCGAAAACATTTTGTATGAGTTTCACGATGTTGGCGGGAATAAGGTCTATTAAGTCCTCTGGTTTAGGGTAACTTAAGCCCAGGACCTTTAATCGCTTATTGGCTAGTGCATCGCAGTCACATAGTATGTGCTCCATGCTTTCTTCCTCTTCACCACACATTCTACAGACGGGGTCATCAGCTTTGCCTATTGTACACAGGTGTCTTTTAGTGGCAAAATGGTCAGTGAAAGCACCTATGAGGCAGCGGATTTGGGTCCAGCTGATTCTTCCCACCCTTTTAAGGTAGACTATGTGTGAGGATCCTAAGAATTCTACCCTAACTGTCGGTCGTTATGTTATTGAAACCCGTCACTAATGAAATTACTCATAAATGGAATTTCATCGTAGGAAAAATATGTCAAGCACGTAATAAAGAATTAAATGGAAATCAAGGCGTACTTATCTCGAACTCAATGTTTATTAACCCCATTCACTCGCGTGGCAAAATCAAGGAGATCTTTCCATAATAGATCCGACACAATTAGGCAGGATAGTCGGTAAAACAAAATAATGGCTCGTAAAGTTAACTAACGCGCATTTAAGGGCAGTGTACCAACTCCTCGTATAATGGCAATAAATTTGTGTTGACATGGCAGAATTCATACAATGTATATGGTTCGATCAAAGACCAAAAACGCTCATTGAGCGAAAAATTCATGTGTGTTACGAAAACTTTAGTTCGTCCCCCTTCCAAATCCAAGTTTTTTGCCAGATCATTCACCATCGTTGCCACACAATTGTGGAACAAACTGCCAGTAGAGATTAAATTAGAGACAGTTCATCGGTCACTTCTTTCAAACACAAGTTGAAAGAGCACTACCTCAGAAACTTGTGTTAAGTATTTGTATAAACGAGTATTTATTTGTATCAGATTATAATTATCTATGTAAGTACCCACTTACCAATATATTATAAATAAATATATATTTTTGTGCAGGTATTTTGATTTATATCTATTAGTAGGTACGCATTGTTCCCGCTTATAATGGTCTCACAGTTGGCTGGAAGAGATATATCTGTTAGAGATAAGGTCACCTTTGTACATGTTCTTCACGTATTAATTTTTATAACTGTTTTATGTGTGTACAATAAAGGTTAAAAAAATGGTTCACAATGCGTTGTCACAAAAACAATACACTCCGCCTGGTCATAAAAAAAATATAACCCTAACCTACTCATCACTCAGCCACAAGGTTCGAAAGGATAATTCTCAATAACAGATGTGGCTGTTTTACTGTGACCACGACACGTGAGCGTTTTCGGTCTTTGAGCGTAACATATCCATGAATCCGCGACTATGTGTAGTGGGCCAATCGTTCTACTAAATCCTTTGAAAATTATTTTGAAAAAAAAAAACAGTGTGGTCCCTCAGTTCTCACGCACATGCCGATCGAGATCTGCCTGTATCTGATCTTCATCGGCAGATCGTATGATTGGCCTCATGAAGATTTGTGATCGTTCCATCGACCCCTTTAAATTACAGTAACTACCCATTTGCCCTAAATATAGACGAGTACATCTTCTATTAGTAATTTCGTAACATTTAACAATTTTTCTCAATTAGAAATTTATATGATGTATAAAGATATAAAGTATACAGTAGTGTCCTAATTAACACAACTGTAATTTGAAAAAGTAAATATTAATTGGTTACACATTATAAATGAAATCGAAAATCTATTTAATATGAAATATGTTCTCCCTTGACTTGATAATTAATAACTTCTCGAACACGTTTCGGCGTGGAATCAATAAGTTTTTTCAACTTGCTCGTGCCGAAACCATAATTTGGATGTCAGCCTCAATGAGTTTGATTTTTGTTGTGCCATCTATTAAAGTAGTTCAGCTTTTACGATTAACCCAAAATTTTTAATGGGATTAATATCCGGTGAATTTCCTGGTCATTTCAAGATAAGTTATATTTTTATCTTTGAAATATTTCAGCCTCATCTTGGACTCGTGACTAGGAGCAGAGTCTTGTTGAAAAACTGCTTGATCATTGGCATCAACTTGTCTTAGTTTTCAGCTTCCAATCTGTCTGTGTGGGTTCATCATGCTTTTGATTGGCAAACGGGATCCAGTAAATTTCTATAAAACGCAACCCCAGCAGATCTTCCAGCGAAAATCAATAACATTTTAACAGTTGCGATGTGTTCACATTACTTCGCACACTACGTATTTATAATAGGTTATATTTGGAGTCGGTGCCAGCCAAAGCAAAAACAACCTTAATAGACACACTTGATTAATCTAATAATAATGAATGCGAAATAAAGATGAGAAAATAATCCGCCACTCCGTGAAGAAAGTTTGTTGCAAAGGCTGCGCTATACTTCTTAGCTGACTACAGTACACATATAGTAGGTACACATCCAGTGTAGGATTAGTAGTAGAATTTTCCCGACTAGATACAGTCGCGAAAATTCTCAGTAAACCTACACTATTAAATTTAGCTCATTTTGATTGGCATAGCGTTTTTTTCCAATACAACGTATAATGTTTAAACGTTGTGGTCGTCATTATGCGCATTCAGTTCTTGTATGTTTTGTCCATTTATGGTATACGCAGAACGCAGACTGTATACCATATTTATGCAACAAATGAGTTTGAGTTAATTATTTTTACAACTTTTTTAAAAAATAACTTTAAATGAATGTTGAATTTTGAAAAAAGGAACACTTAGGTACAGACATATTTTTTTCTATTTATTAAAAATATTTGAATCTTATTTGAATACACCATGAAGATCGGATAAGAAATAAGGCTAGGATAAAAAGGTTTTCAAATGATACAATCAACAGCAGAATTAGATAAACAAAATCATGAAATAAAACTAATAGTAGAAGATCCGAACCTAAATCGACCTTCACCGAGCTGATAATAGAATGAAACATATTTTATTATTAATTTAGTATATTAGAAAATACTGGGTGTAAAAGACATGAGCAGTCAAACGAAAACCACGTATTCTATACATCAAAATAAGACATATTACAAAAAAAATATTGCTGGGAAATGATTTTTATTTTTTGGTGTTACAAAAAATTGCAAATTGTACCGCGCAATGTAAAGGGCTCAACTCGCACGCAACTCGCAAAACCGCGATAATTTTGCTTGACGGCGGCCCCGTTCGTTAGTGTCCGTGCGCATCGAGTGAGCTACATTGAACGCTAACGTTTTGAAGCCATTTTTTGTTATGAAATACTAACAAAAATGATAATGTTTCTTTCGACAATAATTAAGAAAAACCGTATGGAATACATTTTCATAAAAAAAATTAAAAAAAAATTATGACTTTGACCTTCAATAAAATCGTTACTATCAATTTCCCAGGTATAGTCTAAAGGAAGAAAAATGTTATGACGATGAGCAGAATACATGGTTTTCGTTTGACTGCTCATGTCTTTTACACCCTGTATATTAAAAATGGGTTGTCTAAAAAAATTCTGGACAGACTATTTTAAATTATTTTTTGAAAAAAGATTTTTCATAAAATATTGCAACATCATGATAATAAGAAAATTTTGTCCTGACTGATAGTAGAAACCGTATGGAATGTGCAGCCATTGGGTTGTCTATTATTTACCTGCGCGAACTACTGGGTTGTCAGGTATGAACAGGTATGTCGATATCAGTTACTTTCACTCGATTGGATAATAGAAAAATTTTTATATCATCATAAGCGCTGTTTTATTGCGAATACGTTGATATAGGGTTGTCTGCCAAAAATTTGGTCCTAGTAAGGGTTTGCGAATTTTAAAGATTTAAATTTTAACGCGCGTGGACATGTGTGACAGAGAGATCCGAGGTAAGCATACTGTGTAATAATAAAGGACACAACATTATAGTCGCCTGTGATGGGACCCTTGAATATTAGAAACGCATTTTTCTCTATCGATTATAATATATCAATAAGATGTGTTTGCGTTATCTTAATAATTTCCAAATTTCTAATACGATTTTGTTTTTGTGAATTTCGAAATTCTGTTTTTGATCATCAACATCTTGTGTCGACTCTACTATTCGTTAATTATAATTTTATTATTATAGTGACTCTCAACGTCACTATTTGGCTGTAAATTTCATTTGCGATTACTGGCTTCATCTGGCTTTGACAGGTTCTCCATCGACATACAGATTTGTTTGCGACGAGATTTTCGTTAATTATTAATTTACGAAAATTGTAAGCAAGAAATTGAGTAAGATGAATTTGAGAAATGAAAACTGACATCGAGTATTGATAGCTGGTTGGGTATATTTATGCACATAATATAAGAGCAATGGAGAGAGCTATTCTCGGAGTTTCTCTGCGCAATCATATCAGAAATGATGAGATCCGTAGAGAACTATGGTCACTGACATAGCCGGAAAAATTGCGAACCTTAAGTGGTAGTGGACAGGGCACATTGCGAGCGGGGTCCACGTCCGGAAGCCTCTTCGTGGTGGACAATGGTAACGTGGTGAGGAAACTTTCTCGGCGGGTGTGTTTTTGATGTCAAGTGTGTCCCCTTGGCATTCGAAGTCACATGCTATCGTCGAGTTGTTTTTGTTTTCCCACCACAGCTAGCTCCGGACGGCCCTTTACAGGGCCACGACCGCGCCCGAAGTACCCTGGGTGCGGTCCGATGGCTGCTCCCGTAGTCCTCGTCAGGAGGACGCGCGTCGAGCAGCCGTCGGTGAGGAGGCGGCCTATATGGCCGGCGTCGGCCAGCGGCCCACAGGGTCTGGCGTTAGTCGGTAGCCACTGTGGGCTGCTGGCCACCCCGCAGGGACGATGCGTAAATGCATTTGACCTCCCCGTCAACAAAAAAGGGCACATTGCGAGCAGGACTGACGGCCGTTAAGGCGAGAAGGTCCTAGAGTGGCGGCCGAGTATTGGGACTGTCGCGTTGCTACCAATGCCCCTACGTCCCTCACAAGGTAGACTGATGATCTGGTAAAGCTGGATGCTGCTGGATGCCGCTGGATGCGGGCAGCGCCGGGCCGATCGGGTTAAAGATCCTTGGAAGAGACTTATGTTCAGCAGTGGACGTCACTCGGCTGACATGACGATGCACAAAAAAGAGCGGCTGACTTTGACATAGAAGGTAAAGGTAAAGAAAATAAAGTACAACCTGAAAAACATACACGTGCACTATAATAGACGACCTACAAATAAGAAAATAAAACATTCTGAGAAAGAAGCTGCCCTTGTATACACACGTGGATTACACACATGAGATAATTATAGCACCACTTAGCTTCATGTTACTGCTGATAGATTGAGACGCTGATTTTTCGTCGGAAATTTGGAGCGTCTAGAGTTGGCACCTGACAATAGAGCGCCGTACTCACGTACTCGAGAATATAAAATACTGTCTACAATACTCGAATACAGATTTCGAGTACTTACCGTATTCAAATCCTTTCCTAGATTTTTTTTAGTTTCAATACCTTTAGTGAGATTATAAAAGCGAGTGAATCGTGCTTCTAGAACTATACAACTTCTTTGGTTATAAAATAAAATAAAAATTGCAATTGATAAATTATTAGTTGCCAGCTTTAATATGCTATAAATAATTAGGAAAAGATGATAAAATGACTGATAATACAATAATATGTTATTATTTACACAAATTTCCTATCGTTTATACATGATTTGTAATGAAATATTAGGATTTATTGTCAAAAGCAAACAACAAAGTTCGATTCAAAAAGTGCTCGAGTATACTGAAGTATTCGAATACTTGTGCCAGTACTCGAATTCCGAGTCCAAGTCCTCCGACTCGAGTCCTAAATCGATTCTTTTTTTTTGAATATCAAAATATTCGAAAACCAAAAATATCCAACTCGGCACATCTCTAACTGACATTAACATAGGGGTAGGTCTTAGATTATATTCTAAGGAGTAGGTAGAGATCGATTGTTTCCCACCTGCTACGATCTAGGTACGTATTTCTTTCGCTTCATCTACTCACGTCACAGTTCTCACATAATCATGCTCGGTGTTGTGGAGTACTTTTCACCAGGGCCTAACGATACTGACGTTTCTATCGAACGTAATAATAATAGCCCCCCATCCACTAGTTTTTCTAGGCCTTCCTCTTCCATAGCATTCTGTACATACGTTGAAGAACAAAATAGAAAAATCTCAAAATTGTACCGTGCGTGCGTGCGTGCGTGTGACAAACGATTCTCAAGAGATTGATTTCTGAGTGTCATTCTGTAATACGGGCCTAGAATCATAACAGGCCCATAAATAATTCAAATCTTGAAATTCGGTTTAGTTTACTGGCCGTAGTACTTTCGACATTCGTAAGATTTTGTATGTTATATTTTCACAAATATTTCAACAGATATTTCAATAGGCATTTGAAGGAAAGGCCTATTTTTGCAATCAACGTGCAATGGCTTTTCGGCGAAACGCAAAATCGAACTCGTGATAAATTGTTAGGTAGAACAGTAAACATTCGAAATAGTGGTAAAGAGTTGCTATGGAATACCGACAATTTGCACGTTCGAGCTAATTAATGACTTCGGGGAATTAGTCATTGGGAACATGTTTGTGCTCTTTGGGCACATGACATTCGAAATTGAGCAGTACCTAAACATCAGCCGACCTTAGCTATATAAAATGAAGAAATATACTGATTTTATTTATCTCTTTATTTTGTGATACTGATCTGTTCTGGTTGCTGGCTTTTGTTTACTAAAGAATTGTTAATTTTGGATTTGGTGTCGCTTTTTTTGGGCGATAGACTGACAACCTCGTACAACCTCTAGCAGTTTTAATATACGATTGTATGAGATGTGCTTGTGCATACACAAAGCTACACATCCACTCAAAAACACACTCATACAAACACTCACTATTTCTGCTTCATTTAATTTAGTCTTGTAACAATGCTATTGTTCATCATCATCAACCCGTGTTCGTCCACTGCTGAACATAGGTCTCCCCTAATGCACGCCACTGCTCCTGATTTTCGGCCACTCTCATCCAACTCACTCCAGCCAGCCTACGCATATCATCATCCCATCTTGTCGCAGGTCGTCCTACACTACACTACAGTCGCGGTCTCCACTCAAGAACTTTACGGCTCCAACGGCCGTCAGTTCTGCGGCTAATGTGATCAGCCCACTGCCACTTCAGTTTGCCACTTCATGCTATTGTTAATTAAGTTATTTTACGTCATAATACTAATGTAACCTAACTTAGCTATGTTAATGTAAAACCTAAACTTAACTAGAAAATAATAATGGAATAGATATGGAAGAGCGAGGTCTTCTGGCACAGATATTATTATATCTAAAAGAAGGCCTCCAAATATATTTTGTTAAATCACTTTTGAAATAAACATTTTTGTATTTGTTTTGTAACCTGGCACCTTCGCCCATATTGTGGCTAGGCTATATGTACATCGAAATGTTACCTAAGCCTCTGCTCAACGCCTTTTGGGACTATGAGCGTGATCGTGTGTGTGTAATTTGTGATTCTATCAACTGTTAGAAGCATAATATTAACATTACCGAAATTAATTTTCTTAGTATTGTATTCTTAGGCCCGTTTGATCATTACATCTCGTAGGTACCTACATTTTATTTAGGTGTTTTATGTCCATCGTTTTTGTGTAATAAGAAGAAAACAGAACGTGTTTAACGGTGTACTTTATATTTTATCTTATCTTGTCACCTGAATCTTTAGTGTCTACCATTTCTTTAATGCTTCTACTGAAAATGAAAATGCCTTAAATTTCAATAGGCCTGACTGTATTGACATGTGGAATAATAGCGAGTGTTTATTTTTTTTTAGTTTATTTTGTTTCGATTCCCGGTTCGGGTAAGTTTTTTGAGAATTTTGAGAATGCAGTTTTTTTTTAAAAAGGATTTTTTACTTTTAGTGAAATAATATATCTTATGGCCCCCTGATAAAACAAATTGTATGGGTATACGGTAGAATAGCTATTGCCGTGCGTTAAAATACGGTAATCGGTCAGAGCATAAATTATTTCACACATGTAAATAAGTAATGAACTTCACGAATCAGATTATGTTTTATTTATTTACGTTTTAGGTAAATCCTCAGACCGTCAAATCAAATCAAAGCTGGTATGAAGAGTGAACTTTGAGAGTGAATATTTCCATTAATTTTATTTAGTTTCTATATATAAATAAACATTAATTTTGTACGGCAATTTTTTTTCAATACGGCAATTTATTTTCTAGTGTACGACAACCCATTATATGACCAGCAGCAACACTGGTGGCGGGTGACCAGCCTCATATAGCGCTGCTCTATGAATTTGGATGAAACAGCAAACCGCGTGGACATCCGGCGTGGGTACCCGCTCAATGCAACGGACGCCCTTAATTATCCAAGTAACATAGGCTAAATTTTAACAATTTTTAATAAATAATACGAGGAGTCGATTTTACCTTGTAATTTCATTCTTTTTTCCGTAATTATCAAAAATCGGGAGTGGTCTCCCCTTGTCTTTCTCGTATACCGGAAACGACTCAAAGGTTGATAGAAACCTTATATTTTGATGTCATACATGCATGTTAAATTTTGGTCACCCATCCGAGTAAAGACCGCGCACTTGGTTGCTTAACTTTCGTGATCGACGACTCAAAAGTTGATAGAAACCTTATATTTTTATGTTATACATGCATGTTATTTGTTGGTTGCAATAAGTTAAAACATACTCGAGTTATCGTGCTAACGCACAGACATACAGACAGACAGACATAATTCCAAAAACGGTTTTTTTGGACTCAAGGAGGTCCAAAACGTGTAAATCTGACAGAGGTCGAATATTTTGACGATTACAAGACTTCCTCTATACTACGTATACGAGAAAGCAAAAAGTTTCAGGTTAATTAGTAAATTAAGAATTAGTGGTTAATTACCAATCTAATTCCACTGGCGTTTTTCGTGCAATTTGTATGTATTTGTAACTTTTATTTAAGTACTTCTCTGACATTATTGATATCCCGTCTCAGTTCGTCTTTTACACTGAGGTGAATGAATTCCGAGCCCTTTGCAATACTCGTGCGAGAATTCCCAACAGACACACCTGGTACCTAAAGTCTATTTAATTATACTCCTTATCCTTTATCTAGTATCAATATAAGCGAATAGCAGCTGGGAATGTATTGATTGAACCCTTATAAGGTTGAGATTTGTGGAACACTCTAAAACCCAAGTTAACGTGCCTTCCGAAGCACGAAGGAAAATCGAAGTGAAAAATATTCGGTTGCTCGACCGCGGCGCCATCGACCTCGTCTTCAAAAAATAGTATCTATGGAAATATTCAACACCGATTTTTAAAACATTTTTAGCCACGAAAATGTCAACCAAAGCAACCACGCAGAACTCTAAATTGGGAACTTTTTTAATAGCGTTGGCAAAAAAATACCGTTTCGACTATTAGGAATATTCCAATAAAGGCATCGCTTTCGTTTTCCAAACCTTTAATATAGGTTTGAAATAAATAGGTAAAACTTCTTTTCAATTTCTGATCAAAAGAAACTTATTTTATTTACGCATTGCCAACAGCGACCAAATTAAAGTGGCTTCGGAAGAAATCCTTAGCTGTATCCCTTAGGTGTTTTGAGTGAATTGGAAGGCCTAGATCTAAAGTATTTTATATAAATTGGTTCAGACACAATTTAAACAATTTTATAAAAAAGGGGGCGATATAAGCTGGGATCTTAGCCGTACTAAGCCTCGCGCGTTCGTAAAAAACTCACACAAAAAAAGAAAAACAAAAAATATTTTTTCTTTACAAGATGCTACTTTTCTCATATGTATAGGTATTTAAATAATCAAATTATCTACAAGTTGAATAAAGATTTATGAAAATACAATGTTATTTTAGTACTAGCTGTGCCCGCGACTTCGTCCGCGTAGAATTTACCAAAAAAAAAGTAGCCTAAGTTACTCCTTATTACACCAGCTACCTGCCAAAAAAAGTCCCGTCAAAATCGGTCCAGCCGTTTCAGAGATTAGCCGGAACAAACAGACAGACAGACAAAAATTGTAAAAAATGTTATTTTGGTGTATGTACCTTATATATATTGCATGTAGTAAAAAACGGTTATTTCAATATTACAAACAGACACTCCAATTTTATTTATATGTATAGATGTATAGATTAGATACGTATACGCTCGGAAAACAGGAAAAAAATATGATCTGAAATTCTGTAGTAACACACATGTACACTTCTATTATTTTACTTATTTTTCACTACATTGGCAAAGATTTAAAGAGGATGACATCTCAGACCAATGAGGATGAAATAATTAATCCGATAAGAACAACAGACAGCTAGTATTATAGGAGATTACGGGTAATTGAAACAACGATTATACTGAAGAAATTATTGTGTACTATATTCTTCTCGTCACTAAGAAGGTATACGTCCGTTGCCTAGCGCTGCTCAACAGAAAGTGAAGCTCAAACTAGGGTAAAATTACCAAAGAAAAGATGGCGCTTCAACCACAGACAAAGTCATCGTAGACATAAAGCCACAGACATGACCATAAAGAATATTATACCACAAACTAATATTTAATAGATTAATTTTTGCAAATTAATAAATAAAAATCAACACGCCCCCTCAAAAATTAATCGACTGGTCATTTATACAAACTTAATCATAAGTTAACAATCAAATCCTAAACAGATCGTACACCTCCTATGTGCTCACTGGGATACATTATTATGGTCCAACATTTGTTGCTAGGATTAGGGAAACCCAGAAAAACCTAACCAGACCATTCACTCACTTATATATCTATGAAATTTTATAATATTATAATAAGATATTATAAAATAGCATTTTATAATAAGATCATTATATATTAATATTATTATTCAAATGCATCATGAACTTCTCTTAAGCCCATTTTTTTTCTATGAATGTATTACAACGTCACTGCGAGAAGAGACGCTTCGTCAACGCATCTGCTGCTGACCTGTTGAAATTTAATTTAATGTTATCACATATTTATAAATCTGTTAGTTTAGCAATTTTAGTTTGCAATACTTTTGCAATCGTTATTATCGTCAAAAATAACAAAACTTTTATCAATACTTTTATTCACATTGACTACAAGTGATTTTAGCCATAACGCATCTCTGACTGCTTCATAAAATGTCATATATTTTGTCTCATTAAATGACACTGCTACGGACATTATTTTGTCTGTTTGTGTTGCAGTTTATTAAGCATTATAAATTATGTATTTTTAACTACAATATACAAATTCAAACTAATGGTATTATACTTATTTGGCGTTTAGACAGGATTCCAGGTGTGGTTACTCCTGTAAAATCTCATTTTGAAACACGATTGCAAATAGAAATAGGGGGTAGATTGAGATTTTTCTCACTGTGCCTCATAAATATTACTAGGATCATTTTGTATAAAATATGAATGATCTTTGATAGAATATTAGCAGGTATCACTTTGATATTACTACTGCACACGTTTTTCTTGATTGCACAAAATTAATTTCGACTCACGAGCTACAAATTAATTCATTTTTTTTTAAATGATTATTTGTAAACACTCGAAATAAAACCTACTTATTTTGACATAAGATATTTTTGTCACAATAACGTTTAACTTATGCAGTAAAACGAAACATTTTCAATATTTATTTTTAGGTTTTATGCCACATTTCATATAGTGTTTTATTTATCAGAGCTTTAACTGGGGGAGATATGTTAATTAAATACGTATCTGTTACAACGACAGATATACCCCATAAAGATTTGCTTTGTTTCGCACTTTCAGCAATGCTCAGGTCTAAAAATGTTTAATTTCTCAAAAGAAAATACATTTACTTATTATTGAAAATAATAATTATAATTTAGTATTAAACTATGCCAATGATCGAGTCATTTCTGTAAGTGTACGATTTATGCGCTCTGATACACTGTTTTATTGTGGTTTGTATGGCATAGTCATACATACCTAATACCTTTGCCAAAACAATAAGTCTTGAAATCAATTTACAGATAAAGAATGCAACTCATCTCTAAGCATCTGATGACGAACAGCCAGATTAACATTTTACAGTATCATGTTTTACTTTTCTAATTTTACAGGGCTAACATGTATAGATAATATCAGATTTCCAATTATCTGATTTTAATACGTCCGAGTTTTGAGACTTATTTGACACTGATTTCGATTTTAAATTAATATCAGTTTTGTCACGAGAATTTAGTGTATTCTCTTCAGGCTTCTGCGCAGACCTGTATTGGAAAATAGCCTTGTCTACAATAACATCTCTGACTTTAGTTTTCAGATTCCCAAAACTTAATAACCGTTAGGGTTTACTCTTCCATGATTTAATATCAAATTATGGTTTCCTCATGATTTTAAGCCGTCAGATTTCCGAGACTTATTTGACACGGATTTCGAATCATATCAGTTTTGTCACGAGAATTTAATATATTCTCTTCAGGCTTCAGAAAAAGGCCTGGATTGCAAAAAAAAATAGTATCTTCTACAAAAACATCTGTGATTAATACAATATACATGTACCTTTTGTTACCAGGTTCCTAAACTTTACAACCGTTTGGTTCATGCCCTATTTCCCTTCCATGATTTACTGTCAAGTTTTGATTTACTCGTTTTATTAAGAACAAAAGCGGTTGAGCCAAAAGAAACTTTAATTATTTTTTTTATTTTTAGGTCTTTTATTATGCCACATTTCGAATGGTATGTATTTGTGAAACTTTTAAGGCTGATGTTGTTATTTTTATTAAATAAACCACAGGCAAAACTGCATGACTCCAAAACATTTTATTTAATTGACCACCATTTAACAATAAACGAGTTTTTTTTTTTTTGAGTGACAGGCAGTAACCATCTGCTCAGTAACACTATTTAATTGTAAAGTTTGAGAAACTGTCAAAAGATATGTATAGGTACCTTTCTCAACACAGTAACTTTTTATTTCAGTAAATCAGCATGAACAAAACACATAGGCCCATATAAATATAGACCTTAATGTCTAACATACTGAAAATAAAACATAAGTAAATAATTAGCCACTGGGCATCTTCCGCGTCGCATAACGTACGGCGCAATGTTCAGTAGCCATCCTGTAAAGCGCTGAAATACAACAACTTTCGGTCAGAAGTCTTTCTTTCGGAACGTCTGCAGGCGTCGGTAAGCTTACCAAAAATGAGTTAAGATTAACTCTGTGACGAGCATCTAAACGTGCACAAAACATAAATATTCCCGCCATATCAGAATGAAGATTAACTAAGTACTTCATAATTGAATTGGGCCTCACTTTTTGCCTTTGAACATCGAAACTGCTGAGTTACATGGTAGCAAGTATGTTACACAGTAATGAGTATACTCATCAACAAAAAGAACGATGTTATTTTTCCTGTCAATGGTCGAAGGAGTTATAGGGCCGGAAATATCAGAATGAATAATATACTAGCTAACTTACCGTTGCTGTGGTGATTCCACATTACCGTCCTCAAATAAACGTTTAATTTGCAGTAAAAACTAATCATAAAAAAACTGTTTTATAACCTAAGTTGGACTAAGCAAAACACATTTGCAAGATGTCATCAAAATCGGTTGAGTAATTTCGAAGTTCATTGCGGTCAAACACTGACAAGGAATTTTAATGTAACTTTTATACTTGTTTAGATTGATTAAATGGCAGTCGACTCTGTTTCCTATTTATACATGCTTCACATAACTTATTGTTAGGTGCTACTCTATTACATCCTCGATTAATAATTTTATTTTATTTCTAATTTTTTTTTTTTTTTTTTTACTCATAATGACTTGAATGCTGTAGCCATAATTAATAACTATTGTTATCACTACTGCACGTATGAGAAACAGAATCACTACGATTCACAAAAGCTACAGAGTCAATAGCAATTGAATTGTTAAAAGGTTACCTTGCATAATGATCTTACTGTCCTTGTTAATTTCGGCTCCCTGTCGTCCAAAAACAACCTTGAGCTCACTGTATCTTGGAGACTGTTATATGGACTGTTATTGGACTGTATTATGGTATTATATGGTTTCCCAAATTAATAGTAAGCTGCTGCAAAATTTCAGCTTCGCCAATTACTAACGGTATCTGCATATTGTTGTAGGATTTGTAAAAAATGTGTTTTTAAACTCGCTCTTGAATCTAGAACAAAAATATATTTAATTAGTATTAGAATCAAGTAATATCATTCACACTATAAACAGATTATTAAACAATACTGTCCTTGTTATTGGGTTTCCATTGTATCCGCAGTAGATTTGTAGCCGCTACTGCAGTTGCCAGCTTCGTTATATATTTATTATAGCTAACGGTGATTTTTCTTAACACGATTGCGGCGACTACAATTATCACACACAATACAACTTCGAAAATCTTCTGCATCGTATTTCCTGAAATAAAATTCTTCTCCGCTTGTTGCTTGTGGTAAAAACGTTTAAGGTGTACTTTTCACTGCAGTTATATGGATTTTTTTTAAAACCTGATCGTGACTCCGTAGTTTTCACAATGCAGAAATTCAATTGTTCTTCTCTATTAGTTTCTAAGGCAGTTGATACACCTTATTGGTATAATGTGGGTAGGATAGATTTCAATAGTGAATTTAATAAATGCACCACTAATCTATTTCACAGTCGCACTTTTTAGCTAAAGTTGATTTCTTACGAAACTTTCACATTATATAACGTTCACTGTTAAACTCTTGAATATTTCTTATTACGCGACTTCATTTTGATTTTTATTCACGACAATTTTAAATTCACTGTTACCGTACTTTTAATACACTAATCGTTACGTAGTCTGGGCCCATAACCTATAGGAGATTACGGGTAATTGAAACAACGATTATACTGAAGAAATTATTGTGTACTATATTCTTCTCGTCACTAAGAAGGTATACGTCCGTTGCCTAGCGCTGCTCAACAGAAAGTGAAGCTCAAACTAGGGTAAAATTACCAAAGAAAAGATGGCGCTTCAACCACAGACAAAGTCATCGTAGACATAAAGCCACAGACATGACCATAAAGAATATTATACCACAAACTAATATTTAATAGATTAATTTTTGCAAATTAATAAATAAAAATCAACAAGTATTTGTCATTGCGTGAAAATTGTCATTGCATGACATTACTATGGTAATGCAACCATTTAAGTATTTATTATTATTTAATTACACGGGTATGAACCCACTTACATAAGTACATCAAATTAACATGTTAAATAGTCCTATCAAAAATAATTGAAATAATTTTCTCCTTGGCGTCGTCGTCAGCCATTTTGAAACGTCGGTCGATAAAAAGCAATAAATAAAATTCACAACAACCCGTTAACCAACGCGCTGGCGCCGCTTGACTAGAGCTATGATAATATTACCGTGCTAGAGCGCATCGCTCGTGCGTCGCTTCCCGCGCCCCGCTGCCTTTGAGGCCAGTTTCATTTAAATCTGTACATTGGACCGCTCCGCTTATCGCTGACTTCCTAACTTCGAGTCCGCGGCCTTAGGCGTTCTACGCATGACTGCATAGTAGAGAGTTGGTTATAAAATGTGGTGGCTTCCGAATACAGGTGGTTGTCGACTGCTTCCGCCCCTGCTGTAAATGTACTATCGCGGTCATCATAATGTTCCACCTTAAGGGTCGTTTTTGTATTACACTGTCGACGACTACCCTTAGCCTGTTGACCAATAGAATTCCGAGTGAAGATCCCAGAGTGATGCAATACATTTGACTTAGCAAACATTGCCGTAAAGACATCTGGTTGCAATTTGTTAAAACAATGACTTTTTTTTATAAATTCCAACCGGATGCCTTACAGAACAAAAGAGGGTCTTCTATTGGTCAACAATAATAGAAGGCGGGATCAACAGAAAGGACTCGCTTCAAACGAAAAAATTTTAAACTGTAAAGTTTAGCAAGACCATGATAGTACCGAGAACGCGCAGCAACAGCCACCGGTGGTTGTGTCGGTGTCCCGTTTGCGCAGAGCCTTAGTTGCATTTCAGTGCACACTGTATGTACAGCTTGCACGAACAGTAATTTAAAGGATCTCTTTAATCCTTAAATAAATAATTCGACCAATATTTCTAAGAAAAATAGGACTCAAATGTTGGGAAATATTTTTCATTTATGATTTAATTTGGTTATTAGTTTAGTCAACAATCTCATAAAATTTTTCGTATCTGCCAGGAAATAATCTATTCAGTCTAAATTACACTGCTAAGACGAACACATTAGTAGGCAGTGAGTTCCACTCCTTAGATGTTCCCACATGAAAGACTCAGCAAATTGCTTTATTCCGATTATTGGGTTATCAACACGATAACGTTGGTAATTTAACTACATCTAGAGTCTCGTTCATGAAAGAGGGTTGTCGAAATTAAATCATCGTCATAATTCTAGCTGTATAAATACACTTAATATTATAATACTCGTAAAAAAACTAAATGTTAGATTAGTTAAGACTAAAGTAGTTCGCGTCCTAGTTAATAATAATATATTTCCATGCTCACACCAATTACCTAGCCCAAAGTAAGTATCATTATGAATTTGTGTTAAGGAGACTAGATAACGGACATTCTTAATATACATAATTCTTTTAGATATTTTTATAAGTAAACTTAAATAAACATACATATACATAGAGGAATCCTTGTAATCGTCAAAACATTCGACCTCGAGATTTACACGTTTTAGACCTCCCTGTTTCCAAAAAACCCGTTTTTGGAATTACGTCTAGTGTGTGTCTGTGCGTTAGCACCATAACTCGAGTATGCTTTAACTTATCGCAACCAAATTTAACATGCATGTATAACATCAAAATATAAGGTTTCTATCAACTTTTGAGTCGTTTCCGGTATACGAGAAAGTCAAGGGGGTCTCCCCTTTTTTTACATTCCACTCCCGATTTTTTAATTACTACTGCACAAGTGTTGGCTTGATATGACACGGAACAAAGGTGTTAACTACTTATGATGCCGACCGTACCATCAGTACGAATTATACAATATAATGGAAATAGAGGAGAAAATGCTATAGTCTATATCCACCCGATTCACCCTGATGTAGCGCTCGTGTTTAGACGCGGATTCAAATTTACATTATAGAATATTGTACTAGCAACTTCGTCTAGCTTAATGATATGCTATTTGCAATCACTCTTTATCTCTGGATTAATCTGCGATTAATTAAAGCGTCAGTGTAAACTGTGAATAACGATGAATTTTGATTAGATGGCTATAGTTAGACAACTGGTCCTGAAAAAAGTCCTACCGCCGAACAAACGCAGTAAAACAAAATTTTCTCCCCCAAGGATAGAACCTGGATCTAATTCTGGTGGATGAAGCACAAGATCACATTGGCGGAGATTTAAAAAAATAACCTCTTTTGCAATCGTTAGGACGGCATAATGTATACTAATAATATAATAGAAGAATTTGTTTGTTTGAACGCGCTAATCTCAGGAACTATCGATTCAATTAAAAAAAAATAGTTATGTGTTGGATAGTCCATTTATCGAGGAAGGCTATAGGTTGTATGACATACTACGCGAACAAAGTCGCGGGCACAGCTAGTCTATACTAATATTGCAAAGCTGAAGAGTTTGCTTGTTTGAACGCGCTTATCTCAGGATGTACTGATTCAAATAACAAAAATCTTTTTGTGTTGGATAGTCCATTTATCGAGGAAGGCTATAGGCTACACAACATCATAACACCCGAACAAAGTCGCAGGCACAGCTAATTGTTATATAATTTTTAAGACAGATTCTTTTTTACAATATTACGGCTTTAATCCTCTATAATTCAATTTGAAATTATCACTTGAACACAAAGTATTAATTAGAACAGCCAATCTCAAATGGCAACAGGTGGCGAACAAGAATGCCAAGTTATTACATTTTTTCAATTTCAACATGGCGTCAAATTTGTAATTTCAGTGAATATTCTTCACAAGGTAAAAAGCTGTGGTAAAAATAAAACAGAAGCCAATTAAGACCCACGCGACCTTATAGTGTTTTAAAATGACTTGCCTACGCGTTATTTAAAAAAATGTAGAGGTATATTAATATTGATTCAATTAATCAAACAAATAAAAAAAATATTTTTACTGAATTTGGTAACTTTTATATAGCATCAATATTTTTGGTTTGATTATTTAAGTCACATTGAGTAGATACGTTACCAGCAACTCAATACAAATATTATAAAAAAAATATTGGTTGATCATGAGGATACACTCACCAATCTACTTTGGTCTACGGTGCGGTAGTGTTACGGGACATAGTTAATCCCATACGTAATAAGCAACGATAACTCGATTGACGACGAGAAATAGAGTCGGAAAAACAGGAGGAAAATATGAGAAAAAACAAGTTCCAGTCGGCAAATATTATTTAGAACAAATGAATCTAAAAGACAATTGTTAAAATAATTAATTATAAAAGTATAAGCATATCATCATCAACATATTAGCCGAGAGACGTCCACTGTTGAACATAGGCCTTCCCCAAGGATCTCCAACTCGAACGGTCCTGCGCTGCCCGCATCCAGCGGCTTCCCGGCACCTTTACCAGATTGTCGGTCCACCTTGTGGGGGGCCTACCAACGCTGCGTCTCCCGGTACGCGGCCGTCATTCAAGAACCTTTCCGCCCCAATGGCCGTCAGTTCTCCTCGCAATGTGCCCTGGTCACTGCCACTTAAGTTTCGCAATTCTTGGGGCTATAAGTTATAAGTATATATAAAACTAGCTTTTGCCCGCGACTTCGCCCGCGTAGAATAGTTATTTCGGGCAGTATTTAAATTTTCTTCTTATTTCTTCTTACCTAAGCGCCATATACCAATTTACATCGATTTTACTTTAAAAATGACAGATTTCCATACACACACCCGTAGGGATTGAAGTCAGTCAGTGAGTGTGACAGTCAAAAAGACAGCAAGTTTAATAGAGGTAGTGCTCAACATATTCCTATTAAATTGCAGCATATATCCTTTGGAAGTACCCAGATTCCACCCGACTAGTTGGTAAGCAGAAGTGGAATCCAAATACAACGATAACTAATGCAACATTTAATGATTACTAACTTAAGTTTTCAGGTCGGAAAGCCGAGGCTTTCCGACCTGAAAACTGCTTCTTCACGCCCCTTTTGATTGACCTAGGATTGTAAAAAGAGAA
The DNA here is from genome assembly GCA_955850985.1 of Elophila nymphaeata. Lineage (NCBI taxonomy): Eukaryota > Metazoa > Arthropoda > Insecta > Lepidoptera > Crambidae > Elophila > Elophila nymphaeata. The sequence continues at coordinate 8,065,242 of OY039086.1, read as the reverse complement.
CACAGCTGGTAGAGAATTCCATTTCTTGATTGTGATACATAGAAAGGAGCTACCAAAATTACTAGTTACTGTGTTATTTGAAATCAGTTTCAAAGCAGTTGAGGTACACAGGATCTGAGAGACAAGTTTTATATGTACATATATCAAGGGATTCCGCTATATAGACACATTTATCAATTCACACTCAAGCTTAGGCAGATATCAACCTTATTTAAGTAAATAAGTATCAGTGCTAGTGACCAAGGCAAAACTGCCCCAATGTTTTAATATTTGGAGTCGGAAATTCGATGATTGTTAAGAAAAGTCTTATTAAACTTTTATTAAAATCCCATGTTCTTAGCAACTCTGCTAAGAGGATGCGATTTTATCTATAAAACTTTATCACCAATAGCAAAACACGGACCAAGTTGCCGAGACTTATCTGCCTGACCTTTCTTCACATCCTGCCAAACTTCTAATCTTTTACGAACAGCAACTAAATACCCGAGAAAATTCTTCAAATATGGAGTAATTAGCTTAAAGGATCGTTATATAAATGCAGTGGTGAACTCATCTCTCGAGCAAAAGGTAAGCTGGACTAACTTTTGTTGTTTATCATTATTATTATTTATCATCTATTCATCGCGAAGCGTATCACAGACAGACTTTTTAACTCGCGGTTTTCCTTTTTGCAGGATAAGCGTCTGGGTGATAACGGAAATAGAATCTAATCAATACCTAAGAACCTAAACACTGCTGCATAACTGCAGAAACAAATTGAACACCATTATGAGATATAATACGTCGAGAAAGACCATATCGCAAATTAATACACTTCTACAAGGACACGAGCGCATGCCTGTGGCATCTTTGAGAGGAAACATCTCTACCCACCTTGTGGCCGTATAGTATACTTCTCCTTGTTTTCGCCTTCAGACAATGGACCTTGTCTGAAGACGAAAACATTGCGTTAAGAGCTCAATTTGTATAGGAAACGTACACAGCGCCCGTGAGAAAGCAAGAAGCGCATATCACGTTTCTCGATTTTTTTTAAATTTAAGCTTTGAGGTATATTCAGATTTTATCGGTAAACGCTACCGCTGTGTAAGCGATGTTCTCTCTGACAATGGCGGCGGTGGCGAATATCGCTGCAATCTAAATATGCATTTACGCAACTAAAATGGCTACCTTTTTATACTAAAAATCTAGTAAAAAAGGATACTGTTGTAAAGACTTCACCTACTCCGCTTGGTATGGAAAACAAATTAACCTGATCCTACCAATTATAAGTGATCTCCATTCAATTATTTAAATGACTATGGATTTTCCGCGAAACGTCCATCGGCGAAAGGTAATTAAAATTCCTAGAATACTTATCAGGAGGAAAGGAAACACCTCTTTTTTACTGTGAACGCTACAGAATAGCGGCTACGAATCTGCTACGGAATAGTAACTACAAAACTGCTACGGAATAGCTACTACGAAACTGCTACGGAATAGCGGCTACGATACTGCTAAGGAATAGCGGCTACGAATCTGCTACGGAATAGCGACTAAGAAACTGCTACGGAATAGTGGCTACGATACTGCTAAGGAATAGCGGCTACGAATCTGCTACGGAATAGCGACTAAGAAACTGCTACGGAATAGCGGCTACGATACTGCTACGGAATAGCGGCTACGAATCTGTTACGGAATAGCGACTAAGAAACTGCTACGGAATAGCGGCTACGATACTGCTACGGAATAGCGGCTACGAATCTGTTACGGAATAGCGACTAAGAAACTGCTACGGAATAGCGGCTACGAATCTGCTACGGAATAGCGGCTACGAAAAAAAAAGTCTCCTTAACTAAAAAGGAGGATGTAGAGAACAATAAATAAAAAAGCAGCTACAAAACTGATACGGAATAGCGGCTACGAAACTGCTACAGAATCTGTTATGGAATAGCGGCTACGAAGTAGCTGCTATGAAACTGCTACGGAATAGCGGCTACGAAACTGCTACGGAATAGCGGCTACGAAAATGCTATGGAATAGCGGCTACGAAACTGCTACGGAATAGCGGCTACGTTATGGAATAGCGGCTACGAAACTGCTACGGAATAGGTAGGTCCTCCTTTGGTCTTAAATACAAGTGACAACGCTTATTCCAAATATTGACCCTAAAGAAAAACATTTAGATTTTTATACACAAAATTTTTATTTCTCCGTTTCTAGTTTTGAAGACGGTTGGTTTTAATATTTTTTCTTTTTAGTGTTTTGAGAATATTAAGTATTTTAAGTAGAGATGTATCTGCTAAATCGGTTCACAACTCAAAGTCATCATTAATTAAAGAAAAGACAGGATTTTTGCCGTTAGTTTTAAAAATAACAAAAAAAACTCGATGTCTTACGCTATAAAATTTACGCTACGCATAAAGTTGGAACAGTTGGAAAAAAATAATATTGTGACAGCGTATTTTCACGATTAAAAAAACTACTGAACCGATTCATATAAAATATTTATGGGACCAAATGACAACTATTTTGCATCGAATGAAGAAAGAATCACTTAAATCGAATCAGAAATCTCGGCGTAATCGTAAACATAAAAAAACATACCAACTGAATTGAGAACCTCCTCCTTTTTGAAGTCGATTAAAAATGAGGTGTTCCCTGTCAGAGCTCACAAGTGTGCTACAACTTTAAATTTCCTTTTGTCGATGAACCTTTTGCCGAAAAATCCATAGTGATTTAAGTAATCGTCATTTAAGTAGTCGCCATTAAAGTAATCGTCATTTAAGTAATGTAATTGGTAGGATTAGGTTAATTTCTTTTCCACACCAAGCGGAGTAGGTTAAGTCTTACAACAGCACCTATTTTCACTAGTTTTGTAGTATAGACGTCACGAGTTTCTTTCTCCATTTCTTCTCCATCTCATCATAATAATAATTATTTAAGTAAAATAATTATTTCGTCGGTGGTAGGGCTTTTGATGATTTAAAAGTACTTAGCAAAGTCCTTTTAAATAAAGAGCTTTTTCATTTTCATTTTCACTATAAAAGCGTAGCCATATTAGTTGCGTAAAGGCCTATTTAGATTGTAGCGGTTTCCGCTACCACCTTGGGTAGCGAAAAATATATGTATTACAAGTGATATTCCGCCAGGAGTTTGTATGAAGTGTCACAGCTAACGCGAAAGCGCCTTTGTCAGAGAGAATATCCCTAACACGGTGGTAGGGTTTTGACGATTTAAAAGTACTTAGCAAAGTCCATTTAAATAAAGAGCTTTTTCATTTTCATTTTCACGGCGGTAGCGGATACCGATATTATCTGAATAGACCTTTAAAAGTTTAAATAAAAAAAATATCGAGTAACGTGATATGCACTTCTCACGGTATCACGGGCACTATTTACGTTTCCTATACAAATTGAGGTCTTAACGCAACTATAGTAGTAACGTGTTTTATACTAGGAAACACTAGGATACACTAAGTCTGTAGTAGAGTGACAAAGCGGCTATAGACGAAAAGTTTGTCGGCAAAGAGTATTTCAATGTACCATACTAAGTTCAGATAATACAACTTCCATGAAAGGTGATCTCCGCATAGGTACCCACATGGGAGAAAGGCGTGGCTCTATCATAGTATCTTTACTCTAACGTCAAAAATGCCACGTCATCGCGTACCTTAGCGTGAGTCAGCCACTTCTCGTTGGCTAGGTCATGATATATAATTTATCTAATGGTTACATCGAACTACGTCAACTTCAAGGTTAGCAGATAGACTCCATACCAAACAAATGGTAACCATAAAAGTATATGTATCTGAAACTCAAAATTTCAAATCACTTAATGACATGTATTATAACGAGTTATTAGCTTCTGCGCGTGTCTTCGTCAGCGTAAGATTAGTCTAATAAATTATGACCTATATGTTATTCTGATCTATAAGCTATATTTATATTAAGTTTCATTAAAATCCAATGAGTGTTTTTTGTGTGAAAGAGTAACAAACTCACATCCATACATCCATCCATTCAAGCTTTCGCGTTTATAATATTAATAGGATTCACTGAATACTTACTTGAAGTTCGTTCACCCTAGTTTTACCTTTCATTTTTTAAACTTAAACATAATGGAATGTTGAGTGTAAATCGCACGTCAAATAATGACTATAATTTGGGTACGGACAACAAATATTTTTTTACTATACAAGATGGCAAACGAGCTTGCGGCCCACCTTGTGCTAAGTGGTTACTGTCGCCTATAGACACTTGCAATGTTAAGGGTAAATCACTTAAGACTGCAAGTGTTTTGCCATCCTGAGGACTAAGATGATATGCCCTCCATGCCCAGTAATTACACTGGCTACCATTTCCTTCAATCCGAAACACAGCGAACCGTTTCAGTCAGAAATAAGAAAGGCGGTGGTACCTACCCAGACCACCCTAAATATGGGCCTACTACCTAGTAGATCTTGGATATATACAACTTATTTTACTCCCTGATAATGTTGCTTTCTTTTGGTGGAAGAATTGTTAAAATCGGTTTAGTGGTGAAGGCGTAACCCATCAAACAAAGTCACATTTGCATTTATAATATTAGTGAGGATAATTTTTGCGCTTACAAACGCTAAATATATTTTAAATATTTTTTAAACTAAAAAAAAATACGCTAAAAAAATTCGATACGGCCCAGGCGGGAATCGAACCCAGCATCTTCCGCAATCTAAGCGGCTGCGTTAACCACTACCCCACCAGGGCATAGCTTTCGCTGTCAAAATTTGTCAGTGCTTGGTCCTTATGTTTTTTATACGACCTTATATGGCAGAACGATTTGAAAGAATTTGCGCGGCCGGCTTGCTTTATGCTGATTTTTAAAAAAATACAAGAATTACGTACCTATAATTGCATATTACATAAATAAATTTTTTATTCTAAAATTTAGAGAACGTATTATTGTCTTACATTACAACATTGGTTTCTTCAAACAAGCGATATTGATTGCTAGAAATACCAATTTCCCAACTCGTAATTTAGTAACATTTGCACTTTGATATTTTTTATTAGTAATTCTATGAAATTAAAATTTTGTCTTATAACTATTTTATTAGGGATATTATCCGTGATACTATATTTTTATTTGATCATATGATAGTGAGCCATATCGGATATTTACAGCGTCAAATTTTCAATATTTTACTTTAGATATTTTGTTATAATTTACAAATTTTAAATAAAATATATTTTCTCTTACAAATGAATATTATCTAGAAGTTTTCATAAGATTTACATTTGTGAAACAAGAGTTCATGGAAACGTAAAGCTGAAAAAGTTTTTGGATTTTCAATCAAAACGCGTAAACGCTCCTAAAGTCTGTACAAGCTTTATAAATCAAAGCGCTGTATTACATGATCGAATTTTAGGGAGCAAACCGAGAGCTTTTTACGACCTTAAACGAACCTTTTTTACAGCAGTTAAAGTACATTTTTTTACATCTCGGAATCCGGTCAGAGACGGATATAAACTCTCGAAGCAATATTTGTACATACTTTATATTCTTGAACGACGACGAATTTAATTTCACATTTTAATATGCTCCGTGCCGTTCGTGTATATCGTGCATAGGAGATCAGGATTACGAGGTTAAGGCTTTTACACAAAATAAGAAGCATACAGAAAGCAACTTTGGCTTTTTTCTGACACATTCTCCACCTAGAAAATTTAAGTAGGTAAAGGCTAGTAGTATTTATACATATATTATTATCTATACTAATATTATAATAATAATAATTGTTTATTTCTGACCAGAATTAATCCATAGTAGTGTTACTAACAAATTAATGACTTATAAACTAGTGTTAGTATAAAACAGTGTTCGGACATTTTTTTTAGGATCGGGGAATTGTAATCTTCCGCTACTGTTTTTAGAATGCTGTTGCGACTATCTCTCACCCTTCTTAGCAGCGAAGCCGTTTTCTTGCGCACTGTCACGTGAAAGCCGTCCTTGCGGGCTTGCGCAAACATCTCTTACGCACTACAGAACCGAGGCAGCCCCAACAGTATTCTAAAAGCATTATTGTACTGGACACACAGTACATTCAGAGACTTTTTGGTGTAATTGACCCATAGATTGCCCTTATACAGATTCTGGCAGTAAGCCTTAAATATGGTAATTTTTACTTGGTCAGTACATCGTGCAAATCTACGGGCTAACATATTAATTTATAAAGGGGAAAGGTTTGATTGTTTATCTGCATTGAATAGAGGACTTGAATTGACGCCGTCGTGGTGGAGTGGTCAGTATAGCTGCCTACACATCAAATGGTCCGGGTTCGAATCCTGATAGCGGCAAATATTTGTGTGGCGAACACGAATATCTGTTTGCGAGTCATGGTTGTTTACATATTTATACAAGTTTATTTATAAAAATATGTAAAATTATTAGGTATGTCTATGTATGTTAAAAAAAAATGTCCGTTATCTAGTATCCATAACACAAGTTCTTAATGATACTTACTTTGGGCTTTAATGATACTTACTTTGGGCTAGTTATTGGTGTGGAGCGTGGATCTATATTATTATTATTATATTAATAGGCTCCGAAACTACTGGACCGATTGTGATAAAATTTGGTATAGAGATATTTTGAGATCCTAGGCAGGACATAGGGTACTTTTTGGCCCGACATTAACGCGAGTGAAGACCGTGAGTCAACGTATAACCCAATACTGGATATCCAGTATTAGAGATCTAATATTTGAAGTAAGTATCTATCTATAGGTACATTAGGTACATATTTATGAAAAAAATTATCGAAATTTTTACCTCTCAATATTAGGATAAAAAAAGAACGTTACATATGCCTACATAACAATGTGTCTAGATGAATGCAAATAAATGCACTTACAGAGGTTTAAAACACTTTCATCATCATAATTTCCGCCGAGAGAAAATCACACTTTGAATTTTGACAACCTCATTGACTGGCGTTAAATGATAGATAAGGCGCTTTATCGTAGAAAGCTTATAAATATAACATTGAACAAGTAGTTATTATAAGGTTGATACGATATTGGGAACTTGAGGTACCTAGTATTGCGCACGTAACTTATTCGGTTCGTCTCCCTTACCTACCCTAAAAGTTATGAAGAATACAATTTATATGCTAACCCGTCCTAGCTTCGCGCGGATATTACTTAGAGAGTACTTACTTTACTGTAAACAAATTATACTTCTAAGCCTTCCGTTGCTTAATAAAATCTAAAATCCGTTGTCTATATAGTTTAGAAGTTATAAGCGTATGTACATACAGAAAGAGCGACTTGCTTTTATACTACACGGTTTTTATATTATGTATAGATTGTTCATTCTTGCTACTGCAGTAATAACAAGGATTAGAATAGAATTTAAAGTCAAGATATAAACCCGGACTGCTGTGCTGATTTTGAGTATAATATCTGACCTAGACAAGTGGCCAATCGATTGCGTTGAACCTTAGACAAATTCTTTGTCTAAGCGTTGAAATATTCGCGCGGAAATAATATCGCGTTCAATTTGAACGCGATAATATTTATCGCTTTGCGGACAGGGCTTAAAAGAAACGTAACTTTGACAGCATTTGTGTTCCATCTGCGTTCGACTTGAAATGATTTACCGCGATCGGGGCCCTGGTTGAACGCTTAACGAAAATGATATTATATATAACACTGACATAATACTGAGAAAACCATGGCGACTGTCATGTCAAATGTTAGAGTTGACGTTGGTACTCGTAGAAACTATTTTTATCGTTTGCCACTTGTCTAGGCATTGGTTTAGGCCCTCTGATGACCTAGATAAGTGGCAAATGATACAACATTTCTATCGAACGAAATGACAATTTTTGTGTCACTGGCCACTCGGCTAGGCTAAAAATGTCTTGGAAGTCAGAAACTATTAAAAAAAAACTTTAAAAAATCATAAATCGAAAAAAATAAATATCGTAGAACATACATAGGGGTTGTTCGGGTTTGTCTAGGGCTACTCTATCTCTGGGCTTCAGCTTTACGCTATTTTTTGGGACACCCTGTATAAACAACCAACTATGTACAGTACATACATATATCTCATATATATTATTGGTTCTTCTGTTTGTTGTTGGTTTATTCTGCCTGACACCAACTCTTCATGGGAATACTGTTGTGGGTTTACTGACACTCCTCCAGTCACTCCTCGGAAGATACATGCAGCACAGGTATGGTCAGCTCGGCGTTCAGAATATCACTCAGTCGGCTTTCACAACACCCATGGGATGAGAAAAGGTAGTTCTATTCTTGATCGAGAAAACACGGTATACAAATATAAAATTAGTTTCGAAATAAAGGAACCCTATCTACTACAGAATAGAATCATATTTTATTTGTCACAACGAGGTAATGTACGCCTGAGTGGTGTCATAATATGTCTACAATTCGAAGGTACAGACGATAAGTGACAGGCTAACCTTTATCAAATGATGAAATATATCGAATAGTGCTCTACATTTCTAAAATTATAGCCTAATAGTGAGTACGCATATTTTAAATATGGAGGAAGACCGCAGAAGAGTGATTGTTTAAAAGATGAAATTGCAAAAAAAAGGTGTTAATGTTGAAATGACGACTGATCAAGAAGTGTGGGAGAAGAAAACATTATTAACACATTACGGCGACACTTTGTTGATGACAACATAAGCAGCACGTGTAACTTGTCTTTTGGGAAAAGGAAAAAGGTGGGATTAGGGAAAACAGCTGTTTTCCCTAATCCCACCTTTTTCCTCAGAACACCCGCCGTAGCATTGACGAAGAATATAAGATGCTCAGTAACGCAAAATAGTGACGTAATTTGGCCGGAGAGTTGCAAAGGCTTAGAAGTATTTATGCCTCTGTTTCAGGATTCGAAAGCGAATAGGTATGTAGATCACCGTATCATAACACCCTTCATAATTTGACCCACTGTTAGGCCACAAAGCCTCTCCTTGTCATCTAATGAGGTTTAGGCAGTAGTGTTCCCTAGCTACTTCCTAGTTTTACTCGGCCCGCGTGTCAGTTCACTTCCAGTTCACAGTACATCCACACATCCTCTACATGACCAAGCTATTTGAACATCACTTTCTCAATTCCTGTCACTATACCTTTTTTTCAAACACTCGACAACGCAACAAATTGTTTTACTGTCCAGTTAGTTAAGTCGATCTCACTAACCGCCAGGTAAATGGTTTGCCATTTACATCCTGCTCACCAATACTCACAAGATGTTTAAGGCGAAGTGTGAGCATTATTAACCAATTGATTTCATTTTATTACTACTAAAGAGATGAAATGAATAAGCTATTTATTTAAATGCACTTTGCTAATACTTTTAAATCGTCAAAATCCTACAACCATTTCGGGACGAAATATAATTATTTTACTTAAATAATTATTATTATGCTGAAATGGAGAAGAAATGGCGAAAGAAACTCCACAGCTTACAATTTGGTAATGATATCAAACAATCATTACCGGTCAATGGATAATAACAATATAATTAAAATTACAGTTTTTATTTGCGTAATTTTTGGGGGTGTTATTACTCCCACGCATTTGGACCATTAATATAATAATTTACCTTGTAAAAGCTTCTCTATATAATTCAATTAATCACACTCATGAACTAAGTAATTTAACTTTTGATACCCCCACCATTTTGTGTTAATAACAGATAGTTTCTTTTCAATTTAGGTGCTAAGCATACATTTATATCCTCTGGTTAACAAATACATAAGGATACAATGTGTGGCATGTATTAAAGTATTAGTTATTTACACAATATTGTTACGAGCTAGGGGTTCGTAAATTTGGATTGAAAGACCTGGTGACACTGATAAGACTTTAAAGACACCACTCTAAAGTTTACAATAACCAAGCAACAAGGTCCAATCACAATGCTAACTTAATTCGTAGTATTCGTCTTAGTCGGTATACCACACTAGGTATATCACTTAGAGAGTATCGCTTTGATCCGCACTTGTTCGCTTCTAAACTTAAAATGTCCATACACTGCAATCAACAGTCCTTTTATACTACGCAAAACGAAATCGCGCAAATACTAGAATGTTCGTCTATTAACTTGATCAAATCACTAATTCATGTGACGAATATAAGCCTTATGTCAAAGGACTGTAGGTTCATTATTGCTCGACGTTCCCATCGTTCTTAGAAGTTTCTCGTGTAATTCGTCGAGGCTCTTATGGAAGCTTCGATTACTTTCTCGAACATTCTATTGCTTTCTCGTGATTTCTACAACAATTTACGACGCCGTCGTGGTAGAGTGGTCAGTATAGCGGCAAATGTTTGTGTGATGAACACGAATGTTTGTTTGCGAGTCATGGTTGTTTATATATTTATTTAAGCTTATTTATAAAAATATCTAAAATTATTATGTATATTAAAAAAAATATGTCCCTTATCTAGTATCCGTAACACAAGTTCTTAATGATACTTACTTCGGGCTAGATAATTGGTGTCAGCGTGAAAATATATTATTATTATATACTAATTTACGAATCCGTAACAATATTATACACATGTGACATACAATACAAATTATACATATAAAACTAAACCAACTACATTGCCTATATTTACATCAAATAAAATAAAAAGTTCAAGAAAACATGAGATGACCATGCCCCATTGGCTATTAATCTAATAAAGAAGTTCAATATAAGTACCCGGATTGTAGATATAATTAAGAGCGTAGATTCACAAAGTGGATGATAACGGCCCTCGTGGGCATTGGAGACTTTCAGGGCAGTAGAGGATCCAGAGAATATTGAGAGTATTGAGATATTGCAAATATAATTAAACTGGTGGCTCTAGAAATAAACATATTCTGTGTATTGGCGGTGTATGAGAAACTATATTTTGTATTGTAAAATCTGTCCTGGCTGTTGGCTTATGTTTGTACCTTCACTGACTGCTGTAGCTAGGATTCGATGTTCGTTTTATGTAGGCGCCAGACTGTGCAACCGGTCACTATTTTGAGCCAATGCATTACCCATACCGCCAGATGTGACTTTCTATGTAACCCTTTTTGGAATCATGAGCGTGATTGTTTGCATAAATATAAATTTTCGATAATTGGGCAACTAGGTCTCCAAGTAAACACTGAATTATTGTATGGACGACAGCAGATAAGACTGTCAACAAATACTCTAACTAAGCACAAAATCAATTGGCAAATTATGACATTTTGTGGTAACCTAACATGCTATAAACTGTCTTTTCCCAATTAGTTTTGTACTTTATAAAAAATATATTTAGGTTGAAAATTGTTTGGAGAAATTGTATAAAATATGTATAGTTTTTAACATACATGATTACTTTAATTTAAAGGAGAGAAAACGGGATTTAACACAACTTAACTCTAATACTAGAAAAATTTACGCGTTAGTAAACGCACAAAATAATCCATAACTCAACTCTATTTTTGATTAATTCGATATTTCGGCACAGTAGAAAAGACGGCGCCAAAATGTCAGATCAATCAAGAACAAAGTTACATGGCCTAAATCCCGTTTTCTCTCATTAAAAAAAATATTTAAAAAAAAATTGGTTGTCTGTAAAGTCGGTTTACTGACGATAGTTGAACGTGACAACGTCTTAAGAAAATACTGATGGAATGGTAGCATTTTTCAAAAGAAAAATTTAATTTCATTTGTTTTGCCGGCCTTACATGGAACGCCTCAGAGCGAGGTAACGCCGCATGCGTCATGTTTTTTCGTGCGTGCAGCCGGCTCTATCGAATTATAAGACGTTCGTCACGTCAATAAATTAAAATATCTTGAGTACGCTACTTCTACCTACCCTGCGCCTTAAAGGAAATAATTTTTATCTTTTTCCCTTGAGGAACTTAACGATGAAAAACGAACTGAACCCTTCCGGCTATTAAGCCATCACTCTATTTCTAAAAGTAGAAATATAAGCATTTAAAAGTGGCTATGGCCATATGGGCAATTTATTGGACCTAAAATCAAGAGGCTTACTGAGATCAATCCCGGTCAACCATTGATTAAACTGCCTTTGAGTTTATTTGGAAAGGGAAATTAGAAGATGTCAAAGCTTTTACCCCGGTCATCGCCAGAGGTTCGTGCAAAAACATTTGAAAGTCTCACACATCACCAGTTTTTTTAAATATTGACAGTCAATTTTTCAGCTTGTGTTTTTCGTACCTACAGTTAATTGGTAATTTTACATAGAAAGAGAAAAAAACCTGCAACATACGTAACAAGAACCTTTTTATTCGTAAAAACAATATTTTAGCGTACAACCGCCGCAAAGTTTTACTTCAACGCTCGTTTTGACAAAAAAATCGGGAGTGGTCTCCCCTTGACTTTCTCGTTTACCGTAAACGACTCAAAAGTTGATAGAAACCTTATATTTTGATGTCATACATGCATGTTAAATTTTGGTCACCTATCTGAGTAAAGACCGCGCACTTCGTTGCTTAAATTTCGTGATCGATGACTCAAAAGTTGATAGAAACCTTATATTTTGATGTTATACGTGCATTTTAAATTTAGTTGCATAAGTTAAAGCTTAAAGCATACTCGAGTTATCGTGCTGTCACACAGACATAATTCTAAAAACGGGTTTTTTGGACTCAGGGAGATCCGAACCGTGTAAATCCGTCAAAATCTCGAAGTAATTTTTAGACGATTACAAGACTTTCTACGAGAAAATAAAAAAATTATTTTCACATCAGTAAACTATCGTTTGTTCGTTATTGGTTACTTATATTTTGGGTTGGATGAAAGAGATCTCTAAGAGACATTTAGTCTGTACCTACCTATCGCTTTATATTTGTTTATCAATTTCTATTTACATTATGTAATGGAATAATTTTATTTTTGCGTTTACAAACGCGTAAATATTAATACTAGAAAAAGGCACTGAAAAAAATCGACTTGCCTCAGGCGGGACTCGAACCCCGCATTTTCCTCAATCCGGGCGGCTGCGTTGACCAATTACGCCACCGGGACATTGCTTCTCGCTGTCGAAATTGGTCATTGCTTGGTGCTTATGTTTTTATGGTAAACATTGTTTCATCAAATCTTTGAAATTTGCACTTCTAAGACCCGAACGAAACATTTATGCAAATATTTGACGCCCAGTTAAGATGAAACTACCTCACATTGTGGAATAATTTCATTTTTGCGTTTACAAACGCGTAAATATTAATACTAGAAAAATGTACTGAAAAAAATCAACTTGCCTCAGGCGGGACTCGAACCCGCATCTTCCACAATCCGGGCGGATGCGTTGACCAAACACACGGACTGACAGCGAAAAGCAGTGTCTCGGTGGCGTAATTGGTCAACGCATCCGCCCGGATTGTGGAAGATGCGGGATTCGAGTCCCGCCTGAGGCAAGTCGATTTTTTCAGTGCATTTTTCTAGTACATTATGTAACATAAAAGTTTTTAAGTTTTTTGTACCTTCAGCAATATTTAGAATGGATTTTCAGGGTGGACAAAGTATACTTTTTATCTTGGTATACCAACGGGATACACGCGGGTGAAATCGGGTGCGGAGTTTTTACTTTTGGTACAAACAATATTATTATTTGGATTTCATCTTGTACACGTCTATCATTTTCATTAGTAAATACACAACATTGCTCTCCGCTTCACACTCGTACGTAACAAATGAAAATTTGTTACAAATGAAATTCCTGGTGAATTTTTTGCTATCAGGAACAACACGAACTTCCTTAGCGAGGGGACATTATGAAAAGAACGTGACACGGTAAATTTAATGTCTTCACTTCAAGCGACATCATTCAAATTTGCTTTGTATTCCGTAAAATGATTAGGTCGCGTTTCCCATCAAAAATGTCTGCCAAGTATAGTAACTGACAATATACATAGCCGCGTGTTATTTCCTTCCTAAAATTGGATCTTTCGAGGTGTGGCAGGTGATTGAAGACTCATTTGGGCTTCTTGTGTTTATAATGTCTTGATATCAAAACATATTCGATCGCGAAGTTCTACTGGGTCTGCATGAGCGAACAAAATGATGTTCACGAGCTATCATCTGAAATTAAAAGGTAATTGAAAAGAGTCTCATCTCAGCATATCTAATAGAGGTAAGCTCAGATTAGTACCTTGTGTCAAGTTACAATTAAATAAAAGGCGCACTTTAACCAAATTCTTCAATTTTTATATAAAAAATTGGGAGGGGTCTCTCTTGACTTTTTCGTATACCGGAAACGACTCAAAAGTTGATAGAAACCTTATATTTTGATGTCATACACGCATGTTAAATTTGGTTGCAATAAGTTAAACCATACTCGAGTTATCGTGCTAACGCACAGGCACACACACATACATAATTCCAAAAACGGTATTTTTGGACTCAGGCAGGTCCAAAACGTGTAAGTCCATTAAAAATCTTCGTCGAATTTTTTGACGATTACAAGACTTCCTCTATACTACGTACGAGAAAGTAAAAAGTCCGGCAAAGGACTCCATCCCATATAATATTAAGCGAAAGTGAAGTCTAAATACGCGATATAATATGCCGCGGCACTACCACCTTCGTCTTGCCGAGCTGCAAGGTGCTTCTTTACACTTTTTTTGTATTACCCATGATTATAACAAGAGTGCTGGCAGAAATTTATTTTATTTTATTTATTTTCCTAAAAATTATAAAATAAATAAAATAAAATAAAATTCCATTTCTGGAATGGAGGAAGTGGTTAGCTTACTTCCAACTGCAGCAGGGGCGTATTTGGCTCCAATTTATTGTTCTTATGGCGTCAGATTTAGTTAAGATAGTAGTAACTAGCAAGGTGGACTTTAAAAAACCGCCTTCAAAACTAAAAACGATGAAATATTTTTTTATAAATCCTAATGTTTTTTTGAGGTTGGTCCCAAATACAAGTGACAACGTTTATTCCAAATATTTTTAAAGTTTAAAAATTTATAACTATAGAAATTTTCAGGAAACTATCTCCAGATCTGTTAGACAAACAAGTAATAAGATTACGATATCATCGACGTCAATAAAATAGACATTATCACAGATTACTGAAAGTCAGATGTTGATCAAATGGGACCACATGACAAGCACCGGCTTCCAAGCGGAATCTTCCAAATCGGTACACCCAGTATAGAGTTATGAGGTAGCATACATAAAATAATTACTGTCTAATTGTGAACCTCCTCCTTTTTTGAAGTCGGTTAAAAAGGTCGACTATCCACCAAACTAAGCATAAAATCTAGGAATCAAACTTAGAAGCTCTAGATCCGAGTTCAGTGGGCAAAGCACTTATTATTAAATGTTTATTACAGAAAAACAGCTTTATGATAATAACATTAGCGACTTCTTTCAAAATCTTTTCATCAATAACAAAAACAGAATAAAGTAATCTTGAGAAGAATCCACAAATCTCGTAATTTAGGCAAAGGGCCATCCATCTTAATCTTTCTTTGAGAGTTACCCGTTAACTGATGTGGCAACCTTATTCCGTAGCCAATAATAAGGTAGAAAATGATCTGAACTTTATCTTTTTTTTTAATGTTTGATAAAAAATCAATCTTATATAAATGAAAGTTCTACGAAATCTTGATGATCACTGAGAGAATACTGAATAACATTGACAAGAAGTTATTCAAACTGGTTTTTCAAAATTGATGATAGACACCTTGCGTGTTCTTAAAAAAAACTTTTTGGGGATACTGCCGTTGTAGTGGAGTGGTCAATGACTTCACATCGGGCAGTCCAAGTTCGAATCCTAGTAGGGGCAAATATTTGTGAGATGAACACAAATGTTTATTATCTATAGTATAAGAATAAAAGACATGAACAGTCAAACGAGAACCATGTATTCTGCTCACCATTATAACATTTTTTTTCCTTTAGACTATACCTGGTATCGTAACTATAAATTTACGATTTTATTGATAGTCAAAGTCATATTTTGTTCATATTTTTATGAAAAAATATTCTAAAAATCATTTCTTAATTATTGTCCAAAGAAACATTAATTTTTTTTTTAGTATTTCATAACAAAAATGGCTTCAAAACGTTAGCGTACAATGTAGCTCACTCGATGCGCACGGACACAAACGAACGGGGCCGCCCGTCGCCAAATTATCGCGGTTTTGCGAGTTGCGTGCGAGTTGAGCGCTTTACATTGCGCGGTACAATTTGCAATTTTTCTTAACACCAAAAAATAAAAATCAATCCCCAGCAATTGTTTTTTGAAATGTGTCTTATTTTGATGTATGGATTACATGGTTCTCGTTTGACTGTTCATGTCTTTTACACACTGTATAATATGTCGCAGGGATATTTGTCAAAGCCTACTTATTATCAATCGGCTCTATTTTTAGTGTGATTATAGTTTGGCGGGGTCTCTATATTATAAGGCAATGATATTTTGTCAATATCACTGGTTGTTAGTTGAGAGGGGTGCTATTGAAATGTAGCAGTCATTCCCAAGAAGGGTATCTCAGGGTGACTCATCACAACTAGTATATAAAAGTTACCTCAAAATTTACATTCTTAATGCTGTCTTAATTAAAGATTACCGCGGCATGCAAGGAAGTAAAATGGAATAGGAAAATGAAATATAAACATATACTGTGAAAAAGTTACAAACCATGGAAATGTGCAATAGAGGCAAAGGGCATTGAATGACGTAATCACGTTAGGAAATTGAGAATTTGCCCATCGCCGTGGTTCCTTGCGAAATGGTGGCTTGTACCTATAGAAGCCGCCATTTGAACAAATTCACCAAACAAAATAAAAATTAAGGGACGCGGTAAATCGTATTTATGCTCAATTCTGTGTCCGTTTTTTAAATCGTGGCCCATTTACTTCGGCGATAAATGATTTTCGATGCTCTTTGTTCAATTATCACGTTTCAAATCAATTGGCAGGATCTTGTTTAATTGAGGTTCGTTTTTGTTGTTACAGCTTGATAATTATTGCCAATAACAGAAGAAATCATAACAATGTTTACTTTGTTCCGTGCCAATGGTCAATTATTTTGTCAATGTCTACCTTTTATATTAAATAGACCTCTATCTCCTGTGTAAGAACAAGCGAAAAGGAATGTTTAACTAAGTAAAAGTAAAGAAAATAAATTTCAGACGAATAAACATAATCGATGGGTTACAATACTTTTAGCAATCCTATCTCTTTTCAACTGACTTCAAAAAGGAGGAGGTTATCAATTCTACTGTAAGTTTTTTTTTTTTTTTTTTTTTTTTTTTTTTTTTTTTTTCCTGAGGTTTTTGTTGTTTTGGCAGTTTTTTATTGGTTTTTTGGACTTAGGATCTACTGTAAGTTTTTTATGTTTGTTGCCTCATAACTCTTTACTGGGTGAACCGATTTTGAAGAATCTTTCAACATTTGGAAGCTGGTGTTTGTCATTTGATCCCATTTAAATTAAATCGACGTCCGACGAGTAGTTATTGAGTTATCCCTAATAATGCCTAAGTATTTGATTGACATAGATGATATCGTAATCTTATCACTTGTGTGTTTAAAAGATCTCCTGAAAGTTTTTAAATTTAAAAAACCGCCTTCAAAACTAAGGTGCCAAATACAAGTGTAACGTTTATTCCAAATATTTTGGCACCGACATCAAAAACATTTAGATTTTTATAAACAGAATTTTCATTTCTCCGTTTTTAGTTTTGAAGGCGAATTTTTTTTATTTATTATGATTTTAGCATTCTTATGTACAATGTATTTACGTATCTGTGATGTCTAACTAAATATGTGGGTAGTTGTGGAATAGACAATAAAGGTATATGCCGTAATGGCAGTGACGGCTCGGTTGAGTCAGTCGTGTTCCGACCGCCGGACCGAGCGGACGTTTGCCACCACAGTGTACAGTGAATCATAGAGTGACTTAGTGTTATAGCACAACCCTCTCCGGACACTCCGGAGGACACCACAAATGGCGACGAGGATGGGATAAAAAGTGAGTGAAATACTTGCACACAAAAAGTGAAATAAATTAAAAAAATTGTTTCGTACGACTACCTACAATGTTACCTGGAATCATCAGAAAAGTTGAAATTTACATTGTCGTATTTTAGTTAGCATAAAAATCTCAATTTTACAAAAGAAGGTGGAATAAGTGTAGATGAAACACGCCTTCCTTTGTAAATAAAACAACTTTTACGATTTAAATTTGCATGTAAGTAATTAGTTCCACGTGGTAAATCTAAGAGAACATTCCATGTTTAACTATTATTATATTATATCAATATCCTTGGTGATCGATTATAATTTCAATGGTGACCTACTTAGAAAAAAAAAACCTAATTTGGACGATATGATTTTTCTTTTAAAGGCGTCATATTCTCATGTAGCCTGCAACATCCGTTCATACTGATAACGAAAGGTAACCAAGACGTAGTCGCAATCGCATTAATATATACATATTAAACCGTTCCATTGTTAGTGGCCAGTTATTGGCCAGGTTATAGGTGAAAATAAAACAAGACACTATAAGTACATGTTTATCATGAAAAAAAAAAAACATTTCATTACAAATGAAAATTATAATTTTGTCATTATGTAAATTGAACATCACACTTGGTTTGGAGCTCAAAATTAGGTAAGTAGGTGGAATTATATGTAGCAAGCAGCAATGTTGTTTACCTACCTTACCTATGCATGATATAGAGAGTAAGTGTACACAAATTAATAAATCTAGTACCTAGCTAAATCTGCTAATTTCTGACTATCCATACAACAATATACTGTGCCTGTATCAATGGCCTGTATATATTAGTCAAATCGGGGGGGTGTTTTGACCCGACCGAGTAAAGTATACCGTACAATAGGCGAATGAGTGAAAACTCATCCAGGTTACCACATGGATGGGCATTTTGAACGTGTGAGGTACTAGCACCTTTGAAATGTTTGTTTATGCAATTGGGTAGTAACATGGCCCAATATAAGGTCGTAATTTTGTTAACATATATGGGCGGCTTTGCTTAAATTAATGACCAGAAGTAATGAACAATTACTTCTTTACAACACAGAATACATGGATTCAACCCAAAATGCCAAATATGTATGAAATCACATATTCTTGAAAAAAATTGTATATTATATACATAATACTAGAAAATTAAAATGTATATGCGATTTTATGTAGTTACATAAATGTAGTAAGTAGCAAATTGACAACGTCAATGGTGCTAGAGAAATATAAAATATGATGCGTATTTATGTACATACATAGTAGTAAGTTGACAACGTCAATTGGTACTAAGAAAATACAAAAAGTTTAATATGAATTTATGTTCATAATATAGTAGCAAATTGACAACGTCAATCGGTGCTAGAAAAATATAATATATGATATGAATTTATGTACATACATAGTAGTAAATTGACAACGTCAATTGGTACTAAGAAAACATAAAAAGTTTAATGTGAATTTATGTTCATAATATAGTAGTAAATTGACATCGTCAGTTGGTATTAGTGGAAAATATACCTATGTACATATAAATATATACTTAGTAGTAAACCGGGTGTGTCGGTTGGTAATAGCAAAGTCAATTATCGTATTCAATAGTAGTAAACTGGACTGTACTAGGTACTAGTACATATTATAATGGAAGTAAACTCTCTCAAGACAGTCGTCAGGTGGCTAAGACGCTGAATTTCAAGGTAATCAAACCTCGAGACAAACACAATTGGATTGTGATAAGAACTAGACAATATATTAGTATTGACCAATATCCAAAATGCTAAACGAGGCAAGCTGTGAATTGTCAATCGGAATCTGGTATTATGGTGGTTTAACGTCTTAATTGCCGAAAGTTAATAATCAACTATGATAAAATTCGTAACGATTTCTTATAGCTTTATATAGTATAGCTAATGATTAAATTAACTTATAACAATATCTAGCCACATAAGTAAAATCTATGATAATGTGATACATACATACATGCCTTGAGTTGTTAAGTTGGTACAAATGTACCGTGGTTGAATGTCCCATGGTTGAGTTGGTACAAATGTACCGCGGTTGAATGGGTTCAAATGTCCTATGGTCGAGTTGGCACAAATATACCGCGAAAAAAAAAGCGCTGAAAGGTGCAGTGCTGAAAATTGGGTGTGCTAACCTATGTCATAGTAAATTGACTTCACTGGTAGGAATAGCACCAAAGGATTAATCATGTAACAAAATTAAAGTTATCTCCACGTGAAATCAAGGTGCTGGCAAAAGAGACAACAACTGCAATATGCCAATGTTATGGTACATTGTACAGTAGTAATGCAGTATACTTATGATTAAACAAATAAGAACAGGAATTAACGGATTCCTTCCTTTAGTACAATATATAAAGCGATTCCCACACTAACTCCAATTACTCATTAAGGTACGTACCTATTAGCCTACTTTATAAAACTGGGCTCGTGTACCTACCGAGTAGTAGAGTACCTAGTGAAAGTTACCAACACGGACTAGCAACGGTAACACTTATTTAATTTTGTTTACATACATATATACATGCTCGTTGTCCCAAAGGGGGTTGAGCGGAGCTTTGGGTGACACATGGTTGCACATGAAGCCGTGTCAGAATATTGTCACCTATCTTTATGTATATTTGTGAGTACCTATGTACCTATTTGTTAATAACTTGAATATTTACCTATTCATTTAAATCATTTGTTCCTATCCTGGTGACATACTGTTACCATATTATTGTTCCTCACGAATATTTGACTAATTTAGGTGTTATTACGATATAGTCAAACCTACTTGTTGTCCAAATATCGGACGACAATACAGACAAATACAGAGAATTGGTTCAAGAGGCTGGTTATAGCTTTATATTCCATTGAACCACAATTATATAACTCTTCAAAAGATATAATTAGTAAATGGAGACTGATAAAGATATTTACTTAGCGGAAATATTTTAAAGATGACTATAGGCATTAATGAATCAAGTATTACCTACTGCTAGTGTCTGTACCTAATTTGCAACAACCGTATAAGTACATATTTTATGGTCATGAATCCAAAACATTCTGATTTCGCAGGCTTAGGAATCAGATTTTAATATCACGTTGTAATCGATGAATTCCCGTGAATGAGAGGTTAATATAACTCCTCCAGGTTAATATATTGAAGATTAGAGTTTCCTTAACTAGGTAAGCTGTAGTAGCTAAGGTACTATCACATACTAACGTTTAAAGCGCAAGTAAACCCATCACGTTAGATATAATAGAAAATGTGAGAAAATTGCAATGATTATTTTCTCATTTTACAATTATTATTATTGTAATTTATCTATGATTTAGCATACCTAGTGATGCGGGAATGACACAAATAGACAAGATAAAAGGAGCTAACTTTTATTAACACTCATTGTGTAAATTATATGACTATGTTGTCCAGCATCCTAAGCGGTTTTTTTGTAAAAGTAATTGTCAACAAAAGTACAAGGCTACAAGGAAGCCGTGTCGTTAGGAGCTCCTAGGCGAGGAAGTTAAGTGGAACGGTCTTGTTTGTGAATATATCATTCGTATTAAATAATGGAAGGAGGCAGTTATGACGCTGCCTAAACAATCAAACAATAGAACGCTGCTGCGTTTAGGAATTACTTTATGCTCACGAAAGAGTCTTTAAATTTGTGTGTGTGTGCAAATTCGCACACGGCAGGGGTGAAGCTTCTAAAAAGTGGCAAGGGTGATTTCGGAAGCTCCCAAGAAGCTCATATTTTGCTATATCTCCGTGGAAGCAACAGATGATTATTGGTTGTCAAAATGTTGAATAGCAATCTCTATGCATCAAAATACTATTGTTAAGTATCGCTGTTTGTTTCATCGGATTTTCAAATCACAACGGTGTTATGGAAGTTTGAAAAAAAATAAAATAGTATGGCATAATTTTAGTAATTACCATAACCCAATATTTATTTATTTTTGTTGTCCTAATATGTTTTGTTACTTAAATAGCTGTAAGTAATAATAATATGGACTATTAGCAAGTGACTCACTTGTTGATCTTGCAAAGAAAGATCATTGAAAAACATCATGTATATGCTTACCTAATTCTTACCTAAGTGTGACTTTTGTCATAAGTTGAAAGTTGCAAGTTGTTATAGATTTTATCTAAAAAAAATATATATATATATATGAAAAAAGGGGGATATCGGTAAGACCTGTGACCTGTTGATCCAGAGTCACAGAAAGTTATCTTTAAAAAGACTTAAATAAGTAAATTAGTTAATTATTGCTTATTTTAATATTGATGAGATCACAAAGTTATGAATTAAATCAAATCAAATCAAAATAAATTTATTTGGTTTCAACAGACAATTAATACATATTCCTTGTTTAAAAAAAAACGACAAAACAAAAAAATATACACATAAGAATAATTTAAACCAAAAAGGCCGCCACTCAGCATTATGTTGCAGCATGCACAACACCTGCAATGCTGGTATTCTAGTAACTACAATAATTATTCGTTGACATATTTAATATCCATGCCATGTGAAATAAAATGAGACATTGAATATTTTCCTACTATTAAGTGGATGTAACAAATACATCAAATTATAAAAAAAAAGGAAGAGATGTGATGTCTAACTAAATATGTGGGTAGTTGTGGAATAGACAATAAAGGTATATGCCGTAATGGCAGTGACGGCTCGGTTGAGTCAGTCGTGTTCCGACCGCCGGACCGAGCGGACGTTTGCCACCACAGTGTACAGTGAATCATAGAGTGACTTAGTGTTATAGCACAACCCTCTCCGGACACTCCGGAGGACACCACAGTATCCATATGGCCTATTCATCTTATTTTGATGAACAGGTGTCAATCGATTTGTTATTATGGGCCAGTTAACATAGGCTACATTGTAACCGACTTTAACAATAGCAGGAGTCGATTTTACCGCAGTCGTATTACAATTTATAAAACTTTTTGTTGTTACTAACATAAAAATCAATATTCAAACTTAGACAAAATAAAATTGGAAGCAAGACTACCAATAAAAAAGAGAAAACAACTGGTGTCCCAAGCAATCATCGCAAGAAAGGTGACCAATCACAATCAACAAGTAACAATTTACACTGACAGCAAAGCAGCACTACATGCCCTGCTTAATATCAAGGCGAGGTCAAACCTAAGATGTTTCAAAAGGTGGTCATTGCGTAAAGCACGCGAGTGCCATGACACGTTCAATAAGGTAGGGAACTCAAACACTGTCACCCTTCAATGGCTTAAAGGACACAGCGGCGTCAGAGCCAACGAAGCTGCAGATGAACTAGCGAGGAGAGGAGCAGGAATCAAGTCAGCGAAAAGGCAAATCATATCAACAAACGAATATTGTATACAATCAACACTGGTAACTTAGAATACTGTCAACAAACCAGGGCAGCACTACCAACATGAACACAAGGTTATCCAAAACCCTCTTACTAGCTGTAAGAGTAGGTCACGTCTACGTCTTCTAGTAGGCGCTTTAATCGGTCATGGCAATTTTAACAAACATCTTTTCACCTGAGGAGTAACAGACAGCCCCCTATCCAGAGGATGCATGGAGGCAGAAGAATGAGCCGCTCACGTCCTGATGGAATGCCATACAGTGGTAACACACCGGGCTCCCTACCTGGGCCATCTGGGTAGACTCCAGGATGTCTTAAGAGACGTCAAGGCGCTGGAAGACTTGGTGGAAGAGTTGGGCTGGCTGAAGTGACCGGCCTCTCACCCTCCGACACAAAACATGTACATAGTCGAGTTGCGGAGACAACCCGTACGACGACGAAGTAGAAGAGTGAACACAACTTTTTTGACCCCAAGTAACCTTTGAGTTTTCGTTTCCTACCCCTCTCTTTCTAACTCTCCCCACAAGTAATATTATGACGTATTAGACGGTGACGCGACACGTGCGCTAGTGGCTAGAAAGAGAAAAATGGATAATAAGAAGATTCAAGGTAAATTTTTTTGTCTTGACTTCTTGTTCGAGCTATGGCTTCCAGTTTTACATATAAATTTCCCTATAAGGTAACTAAGCTAAGCGTTTGACTATAATCGCCTGATGGATAGCGTGATGATGCTTAAAATTGTAGGTATACGCTTGCCTAGAAAATGCCTCTTTACGCTGCCCTTAAAGATGTCCAGATTTTTAATGCTTTTGTACTTCCCAATTTGGGTTAAGTCACCGGGAATTGCGATTCGTCACGACACCCCTGGTAGTTTTTAAGTGTACGAAAATCTTGTTTTCGACGTTATCATCGCAAACACAAAATCGGCATTGTTTAACGATGTTAAAATTAAGGATTACAAAGGCGCCAGAAAAAGCGGATTTGCACGGTCTCATCGAAATCATCAAGGATAATCCAGATTTACTACGCTCATTTGTAAGCAAAGACCTTAATAAGCCCCTCTCTATTTCATCGGGCATATTAATTATACTTCCCTTCTGCGTCCTAATTTGCTTATTAATCTCGGAGTCTCAAAAGTAATTATCAAGAAAGATCAATACGACTGGCTTAAACAATAGTCACAAGTTGCAACAAGGATTACATACTGTCTATACTGACCTATGAAGAAATTCTTAGGTTGTGTGTGAAGTCGACCAACCCGCACTTGGCCAGCGTGGTTGACTAAGGCCTAATCACCCCTAATCTGTTGATGATACTGTCAATACTGAGGAGGGCGATGGCGCTGCGGTCGTGATTTCTTCGTACCGATCACGAAAGCCAAGCTACCAATTGCGCGGTCGGTAGTCGGATGGGTGACCAAAAATATTTCATCTCAATTCTCCTCCTTGCTTCGGAAGGTACGGTTAAGCTGGTGGTACCGGGTGCTGTCTAAAGATAGTAGACGTTCCCAAGGAGGATTGGTGACGGGCAGGCACACGGCCGTAAAAATCTAATGACAAAATCTAAAGCAGTATTCTGGATATGACTGTCTCACAGTTAAAACCAGTTTCTAGTTAAAACGCGTTTTAACTAGTTCCTATTAAGTGCCTTTTTTATAACTATGTAGAATTCAAATCCAAGCGGAGTGCACTGTTTTTGGGACAGTCAAGTGTTTTATGAATGGCATTGCATGGCTGAGTGATGGGTAGGTTGGGGTTAATTTTTTATGAGCAGGCGGCGTGCATTATTTTTGGACATCAATGCCAGTTTAAAGTTTACAGCCTATTTTCAATGCCCAACAAGTTGCTGTAATACTAGTTTTAATTAAGCTTCGATGTTAGAACTAGTTTTAACTAGGGAAAACGCGTTTTAACAAATGCGATCAGTAACAACTTTTTTTACCTAGAGAAAACGGGTTTTAACTGTAACAAATACATCCTGCACCGATCCCAAATAAATTTGGTAAAGCAGGGTAGGAGACCTAAGAGGGTAGGAGAATATCTTGTTCACACGCTCGGGTCGGAGATCCTTATTATAACCAATGTGCGATAGAGACAGTAAAATCCTGCCCCAATGGCACAACCCTAGGTACAACCTTCTCTTTTCTTCTTGTTTTAAAATAATTCACGAAACAAGATTACGCATTTTGCCAATGTCGAGTGAAAATGTACTTATAGTAACAGACAAGTGAGTTTAAAATGGAATCTCTCTCTGTGTGTTTTTACAACAAGAACTCGGAGAAAACTCGAACTTCTCTTTATCAAACTGACTTATATTGACTTGACAAAGAGAGCAAAATATGTAATTTTTCCTTTACCGTGATCAGGTTTTACTATGAAAATGAAACGAAAAGCTCTTTATTTAAATGGACTTTGCTAAGTACTTTTAAATCGTCAAAAGGGTCGGGGTTCTGTTTGCTCGGTATAGTACCTAAAAGTTTGTATTTTTTTACCAAATTTGTTTTGTAATTTTTCTACATTTAATGATCACGTGGTTAAACCGTAAGTGGGAAGCTAGTTATTATGAAGAATTTCACGAGGTATCTCTCCAAATTTACGAGCTACAATTGTTTGGCACATAAATGAGTTTTGTTTTTACTGAAGACACATTGATTTTGTTTTGACTAGATTTGACTGAATTTAGCACAAAATAAACAAATATGTTGACTTTATTAAAAGAACCTTTTTACTTTCTCGTATACGTAGTATAGATGAAGTCTTGTAATTTGATTTACACGTTTTGGACCTTGGAAAAATACCGTTTTTGGAATTTGTTGTATTCATAAATAACACACTTGATTATTAATATTCAGTACTTTAATTTCACTTGAGTAACCTAAAGACAAACTTAGCGAGCACATGCAGATATATTTTTACACACATGACAGATGTCATATTTAAAAGCGGGAAACGTAACATCGTTCGGAAACATGATACATAACATTCGTCCCCCTTTTAAATAGGCATATGTAATAATAACAATTACATCTTTAATATAAAATGAATGATTATAACAACAGTTTTTTATAAGTTTAATCTATCTGGTGCTTTCCTAACCCGCTGAGATCTCCTAACCTCTATTTCTCTGGCTTCTCCTACATTTTCATTTGATACAACCTCTTGTTCCCCTTCATTTAAATCTAGTGTAGAATCTACAGGATCAACAGAAGTCGAGACATCATTACATAATGGTGGAACTGGTAAATCCTGGACTGGTTCGCTTCTGGGAATTGGAAAATTTAATTCTTGGGGCAGTTCTGGCGCATTTTTACAGGTATACCGGGGCCGTAGGGCTGACACATGTACATATTTCAAAACATCATTAATCTCCAACTGAACAATGTATCTTACTGAACTTAAACATTTAGTAACTATTCCTTTTAACCATACACTGTTTAAATTTTTATTACTTAAATTTTTACACCACACTTTGTCTCCAATGTTATACATAATGAATTTTTTTATTTTATTAGACACTGTTCTTTTTGTTACCACATTAAAGGGTTTAATCAATTCAAATCGCGTTCGAGGTTTATGCTTAAACAATATTTCACTAGGTGATAACCCAGTCGCATTTGGAGTATTCCTATATGTAAATAAGAAATTTTGCAGTAATATTTCCTTGGAAATTTTGCAATTTTGTTGCTCTAATCTACTTAAACCTTTTTTTATGGTCTGTACACTTCTTTCTGCAATTCCATTTGATTCTGGATGATATGGGGGACTTTTGAGTGGTTCACATCCATTTGCCCTTAAAAATTTAGTTAACTCTATTGAATTAAAGGGTGGGCCATTATCTGTAACAAATTGAGCAGGTATACCAATAATTGCAAAGGTCTTACATAATTTTTCTATTACTTGTTCTACTGTTGTATTATTCATTAAATGAACATCAAGCCATTTGGATGCAGAATCGACAATAAGGAGGTAGGTACTAGATTTATAGTGAAAGAAGTCGGCATGTACCCTTTCGAAAGATTTTTCACTTTTTTTCCAAGGAAATAACACTGATGAATTAACAAAATTACGACTGGCTTGACAAATTTCACAACTAGCCACAAGTTTCTCAATATCTTCTCCTATATTTGGCCACCAACAATATTCTCTGAGTAACATTTTAGTTTGAACCATACCTTGATGTGATTCATGAAATAAGTTCAAAAGTTTTTCTTTTAATTTACATGGAATAATAATCCTGCTACCCCACATTAAACATTTTTGTTCTATAGTTATTTCTGAGCGTTTACAAAAGTAAGGTCTTAACCTTTCATCTCTTAAATAATTTGGCCAACCAGTATTTACCAATTCATAAACTTTACTAAGAATAGGGTCTCTCCTTGTCATTTTCGCAATCTCTGTAAAATCAATAGGTATTTCATCCTTAAAGTTAAAATAGTTGATGCTTTCTTCCACATGAACTTCCTCTGGCAATGGAAGCCTAGATAATGCGTCAGCATTTCCAAGAAGAGATCCTTTTCTATATAGAATATCATATGTATATCCAGATAACAATAAGGCCCATCTTTGTATTCGAGCATTGGCAGTGACAGGTATTCTTTTCTTTGAGTCAAAAATATATTTTAAGGGCTGATGATCTGTTACAATATAAAACTTACGACCATACAAAAACTTATGAAATTTTTTTACTGCGAAGATGATTGCTAAAGCTTCCTTTTCTACTTGTGAATAATTTTTTTGAGCGCTATTTAATGTAGCCGATGCAAAGGTAATTGGCTCACCATCTATCTTATGACTTAATACTACCCCTACTCCATATTCACTTGCATCAGTGGTGACAAACAGTTCTTTTTTACAATCATAGTGTACTAATAAATTATTATTAGTAAGTAACTTTTTACTGGTAGTAAAGGCAGTTTCACACTTTTTTGACCACACAAAAGGCACTCTACTTTTTAAAAGTTCATGAAGAGGTGCAAGACAATCTGACAAATTAGGTAAGAACTTCCCATAGTAGTTTAATAGACCAAGATAGGCTTGTAACTGTGAAACTGATTTGGGCGAAGGTGCTGATACTATAGCTTCTACTTTTTCAGGTAAAGGTTTAATCCCTTCCTTACATATCAAATGGCCCAAAAATTTTATCTCATTACTAAAAAATTGACATTTATCTAAATTTACTTTAACGTTATATTGCTGTAACCTACTTAAAACTTGAGATAAATTTGCGAAACAATTAGTTATATCAGTTCCCTTAATTACCACATCGTCGATGAAACATTTTACATTTCCTAAGCCTTGAAGAATTTGGTCCATCACCGATTGAAATATCGAAGGCCCACTGGATACACCAAACTGTAATCGTGTCGGTCTAAACAGTCCCAAATGAGTATTGATAGTCATATACTCACGCGATGACTCCTCCAGTAACAGTTGTTGGTACGCTCCAGTTAAATCAAGAACACAAAATATAGAACCTCCAGATAACTCAGCAAAAATATCCTCTGGAACAGGTAACGGGTAATGTTCAAAATCTAACACTTTATTCAATGTCACCTTATCTATACTCATTATACTGCCCAGTATCACCTCCTCTTCATTGGCTTCCAGTTCTCCATACTTTTGATCTGTCAGACTCTTAACCTTTCTCTCACTTTTCTTCCTTGAGTTACACTTTGATGCTATATGTCCTTGTTTCTGACATACATAACACGTCCAACTTTTTTTTAGACACCTTTCCTGATGGTGCTGTCCACCGCATCGACTACATTCCAAGTTATTTTGCCGTGGCTCCACTTTTCGTTTATTTATATTAAAAACATTCAAATCATTCTGTATACTTCTAGTCTCTTTTTCAGCACTTTCAAATGCTGAGGCCATTTTGACTGCCTCATTAAATGTTAGATTATCACCCTCGGTTAAAAGTTTCTTTATTAGGTTTTGGTTAGACAATCCACAAACAATTCTGTCCCTTAAGGCTTCATTTAAAAATGGACCAAAATTACATTGAGCCGCTTTTCCCTTAATTTCTACGATGAAGTCATTTATTGTTTGATTTTCTTTTTGCTTACAATTATAGAAGTCATATCGACCCGCAATAAAGGATTTCTTTACTGTATAGTGCCCAGATAATGTGGACACTAATTTCTGGTATGTTAATTTCGAAGGCATCTCTGGAGATACTAAATTTTTTAGAACATTATAAGAATCTGGTCCAATTAAAGTAATTAACATTGGTACCTTTTTATCCTCCGCTATGGAGTTTACAATGAGGAATTGCTCCATTCTATCCATGTATGCCGTGAAATCCGTTTGAGGATTGTATGGTTCGATATTTCCGATCATACTCGTCGCCAATGTTGTATTCATAAATAACACACTTGATTATTAATATTCAGTACTTTAATTTCACTTGAGTAACCTAAAGACAAACTTAGCGAGCACATGCAGATATATTTTTACACACATGACAGATGTCATATTTAAAAGCGGGAAACGTAACATCGTTCGGAAACATGATACATAACAGAATTATGTCCGTGTGTGTGTATCTGTGCGTTAGCACGATAACTCGAGTATGCTTTAACTTATTGCAACAAAATTTATCATGCATGTATGACATCAAAATATAAGGTTTCTATCAACTTTTGAGTCGTTTTTTTCTTTTTAGTTTCCGGTATACGAGAAAATCAAGGGGAGACCACTCCCATTTTGTAATATCTTTAAGATAAACGCCGCGTCGGGGGACAAGTTTTTATGTGTTACCTAATTTTTTTAATTTTAAGTATCTACAAAAACATTCATAGCTCACCCGCGTTCGTGGAATGCTATACCTACTTCGCTTCAAGTAAAAAATAAAACAACACAGCTCCTTCTCGCCTCCTGTTTAAAATTCTACAAAAACAAATTGAATACATCAAAGCGTGCTTTTTGAAGCATACAGAAGCCTTTGAAACTCATTTAAATTCTGTACCAAATGCGCTACATCGAGCTAAACGTTCTCCTCAATCCACTTTAGCTCGTCGGGATGATAATTACATTGAAGTGGTGCGTAAATAGTCCGGTTTTAATAACATTTTTCTGGTACACGGATTATGGTACGTGTTAAAAACCTGCAGAGAAAAATAGCTGTGAACTTGTTTCAAGCAACTTAAATGAATTGTAGTATAAATTGTTACTTTTTTAGTGATGGCAACTTTGTTTTGATGCCGCCCTTCCTTATCATTACAATATTAATTATAATATGATTCATTGATTCTCATTGGAAAGTCTTACGGATTTGACACGCCGTCCATATATGCTTCATTGACTATATATAGTAAGGCTGTGTCAACTGGGACAGATTGGGGAGGGCCCTGTCGGGGCACGGAGTGTCTCACCACCTCACCGCACTATTGCAGACCTTATATAAGTACTATAGCAACCAGGGAGTCGTACGGGTGGCCAAAACAACCTCGAGACCTTTCAGTTTCAGGAAGGGAGTAAAACAGGGCTGTATAGTGTTCCCTATTCTATTCAATGGGATGGAGCTGTAGTAATTGTTGGCGTGAAATTCACCAATATGCGTTACGCCGACGATACCCCCCTAATAGCAGCGAACGAAACCAACATGAGTAAATCCCCAAATTATTCCATGGATACTCTCACTCAGTCACATAAATTCTTGTTTTGGGCCACAAGATTAGGTCACCGTCGTTCAGTGACGAGATGAAAGAGTTCCGGTGCTGAAGAAATTGATGATGTCTCGAGGAATACTGTCTATGTTAACTGGCAGATAGACACAGACACAACGTCCAACAAAATCTTGCTATAAAAACCCATAGCACAAGATAGTCATAGAATCTTTCAGACAAAAAAAAAACTAAAAACGTCCCTAATACAAGTGACATCCTTTATTCCAAATATTGAGGATGGCATCGACCTCAAAAAAACGTTTTGATTTTTTTAAAACACAAAATTTTATTTCTCCGTTTTCAGTTTTGAAGACTATTTTTTATTCAAAAATATTTAATTCTTTGCTTTTTAGTGTTGTAAGTATAGAAATTTTCTCGAGATCTTTTAGACAAACAAGTAAGAATGATGTCGTCAATGCCAATGACGTAGGGTCAATATGCCAATTAAAAACACATCAATTAGGGATAACTCAAAAACTACTTGTCAGATGTCGCTCAAATTTAATTGGGACCACATGAAAAGCACTCGCTTCCAATCATAAAAAGAATCATCACAATATTGGTACACGCAGTAAAGATTTATGAGGTACCACACTTAAAAAATACAGTCAACTTGAGAACATTTTTTTTCAACCAACTTCTACAAAAGGAAGTTTTTGGAGTCGGTTGTAAAAATATGTATGAACGTAAACGTAATTATTGTTGGAATAATTTTATTTTTGCGTTTACAAACGCGTAAATATTAATACTAGAAAAATGCACTGAAAAAAATCGACTTGCCTCAGGCGGGACTCGAACCCGCATTCTTCCGCCCGGATTGTGGAAGATGTGGGTTCGAGTCCCGCCTGAGGCAAGTCGATTTTTTTCAGTGCATTTTTCTAGTATTAGTAATTATTGTTGTTGAAGTAATAAAACTCCCCACACCAACCACGTAAAATTTAAATTGGCATCAAAACTATTATTATGGATTTTGTATTGTAGGCTAAATAATGACAGCATTCTACAGTACAAAAATATTAGTAAACAAAATACTCCATCAAAAATCAAGATTACACACGCCGAAATACGTTTCAGCATTCGCGTGGAATGCTGATACGTATTTCGGTGTTTGCAAGATTGATAGCAGTTGCGGTAGTTATATGGGGCAAACTAAAAGAACGGTTGAGAAAAGGGTGAATGATAAATAATTTATGCTACGTAGATATGACTGCGGTAAAAGCTAAGAAGCTTGTATCAAAAAGTTTTTTATCGACGACTGCTGCAAATGTTCCAATTATGAAAGTGACACTTGATTCAAAACGACTATCATTGTGATAGATTTTGAAGTTTTGAGTCTCGAATTTTGAGTAATAGTAGCTCAGGCCAATGGTAGTAGCAAGGAGCTTATACTAAGAATGGAGTCATTAGTCAAAATAACAAAGTGAGGGCAAAAATTTTGACAATACTTGACATTTCAAATTACACATCTCTCTTTCTAGAAATTGTCGTCATCTCTTTCTAAACACGACTACATAGAAACAAGATTTCCCCAGTATTTCGCCATCTTTCTAAAACAAAAGTAGAAAAGTAGCTAAAAACTTAACATATTGTATTCAATTATCAGTATTTATTATCAATTAAAGAAATAAATATAATATATTTACTTTTAATGTTTAGGTTTGTATTTTATTTTGAAAATCATCACTGTGATTCTTTCTATAACTTATGGGAAATGAAAGGATTTATGTAATGGCAGCACTTTCTTCATGTGTCAATGTCCCGAAATCTCAACATGACATAAATTGTCGAAATTGACGTATTCATAAATATCGACTCGCGATTTTGGTACGGCTTTTTAGTTTAAAATAAGGATAAATAGTGCAAAATTATACATATATAGTTATTTCGTGCTGGTAGAAGTGAGTAGTATTGAGGATGCAGTGTGAATTTCACTTGTAAGTGTCATAATTGCATATAATATTGTTCAATCTATAAATTTCATTTTTCACCCGTAATTCCAGATTATTAGCGTTATTTTGCAAAACTCCATAAGAGGGAGAAATTTCTGATACTCGTATTTAATCCTATCTTAGAATTTAATGAATTTTTGTACATAATTTACTTATTCAAATATTTGTAAACAAATGACTAGGGTGACTAGGATTTCCGGAATTATAAGGAAATAATATCCCTTTCTATCCATTCCTTTTATAAATGGTAATCAAAATTGATAGATTATTTTATTTAATTCTTTGAAATAACTATTACATAGATAAAATACATAAATAGTTTTACCCATTTTTAGTTCGAAATGTTTATTTACAAATAAAATATGTAATTTGTGTAATGTAAATTATTTTATTTGAGAAAAAGATAATGAGAGTATTGATTGGATTGCACTAGTGTAATAATGTTTATCATTCACATTTGCATGTACTAACATGCAACGCAGATACATTGCACACAGACAGACAGTATTAATAAAATTGTGGCTGCGCTCTTCTGCACTTGTAATCAAATAGCATAGTAAAATCTATCAAATGATAGTTTTTAATATGCTATTTGATTACAAGTTAAAAGTGTACATAAATATTTATATACACTTTTAACTTGTATACATAAAATTTTCTTTTCTTTTTAGATTTCCGAAGCGACGGACCATATGGTTGTCTATTGTGTCTTTAAAAACAAAATTTTAATGAATTTGAAAATATGTAGCTTCCACTTTCAAGACACCGACACTTTCAAGGCAACTGCTTATGTCAAACTTCAAGCCCTTTTTTCAATAAAACCACTACTCAATCACTTTTCAAAGGCAACCCTTGAATTGGTTAGTACAAATTTTCTTGATAATATAGGTACAGTTAATACAGAGAGCTAAAATGTTTGGGGAAATAATTTTAAGGGCATCAGGCATCATCAATTATTGAATATACAATGACTCAATTGAATTTTAACATTCTGTATAGTCACCAAAATGCCGTATGACGCAAAAATGAGAAACCAGGATTTCCGAAGTAATTAGTCTATTGTCACCAACACTTCATTTATCGATGTTTAGAGTAGGTTAAATAAAGCGTAAGAAATATACATTCGAATTAAGTTAATATAGTATGAATAATTTCTAATCTAGTCCGTTACACTTTTATCTTGATTATGCTATGCCCAAATGGGCACCATGATGTGCTGGTGTTGTTTGTGAACATCTGTTATTTACATTCATGAATGCATTAAATTATTTGATTTGATTTGAATTATATTTACAAGTTTTGTTTGCCTAATCTTCTTTTTATATACCGATAAATGTCGAATCGAAACCGACGAGTTGGGTCGATTTTATTGCACGTAAGTGTAGATAACGGTCATTTTTTCAATATAAATTAATAGCTTTAGATATTTTTATAAATAAACTTAAATAAATATATAATAACCGTGACTCGCAAACAAATATTCGTGTTCGCCGCACAAATATTTGCCGGCACCAGGATTCAAACCCGAAAGGCTTCATGTGTAGGTAGCTATACTGACCACTCCACCATGACGGCGTCAAAAAGTTGTTTATATTGATGGCCTAAAACACCCCAAATATTACATATAATGCAGGCTGTAACATGTAGGGTACCATGTTTAAGTACCCTTCATGTTACAGCCTGTATTATACTAAAAACCAAGTGCTACTAAACTTACTTTTTTGTAGCCAGTAGCTGTTACTTATGTAACTAATTCACGGAAAGTTACTAGAGCTAACAATTTCTTCTGTTGTATAAAAAACCGCACTTCGGCTTTCAGCCGTAATATCTATCAATATAAAGAAAGTCTGGTAGTAAGTTGGTAAGTTGCGCATCATTACGGCCCTATTATCATTACTCAAGAACGGCTAGATCGGTATACCACACAATGTATTTTTATAGCATTGCTAACCGGAAAACCTTAAATGTATGCTTAGCACCTAAAAAACAAGAATAATTTAATGTCTATGAGTTGACGTGACATGAGATAAGCTATATAATAAACTGTAACGTGCCTCTTAAAATCAAGAGTCACAGAAGCGATAAATCCTCGTATTTCGGTTGCTGATTTTTTTCCTGGGAGCCGAAAATAGATAACATTACCGTGCTAAAAGGCACTCAGGAAAAAAAGTTTAAAGTAATTATTATGAATTTTGATTCTTTGTCATGGAAAACTCAAAACTCAAATTATTTTCAACTTGTGGTTTTATTAACGTAACGAAGTTCAAGTGTAACGTTACACATACATATTTTACCGACCTACATACATAATTTTTTTTTAATTAAATCAGATTACACTATTTATAAATATTACATAAATTAAGATATAAAGGAAGCTCATCTAATTGAAATATTTCTTTAAAGTTCGCCTCCTAAATTTATCAATAGGTTTTAGCGCTCCATATTAACGTTGATAAGCT
The DNA here is from genome assembly GCA_955850985.1 of Elophila nymphaeata. NCBI lineage: Eukaryota > Metazoa > Arthropoda > Insecta > Lepidoptera > Crambidae > Elophila > Elophila nymphaeata. The sequence continues at coordinate 8,029,816 of OY039086.1, read as the reverse complement.
ACATTTTAGTGACCGTACGACTGTTGCAGGCAATCTCCGATAGATTGCGTCTGCGTCGCCGGGCAGTCTCGATCGAGTCAGGAATCGCAAACAAAGGCTTGGTGATTCGGTTTTGCGCTTGCGTGGTTCGCTAAGTAAATTGAGCACCGACAAGACCTACCTAATACTAATTAACTAATTTGATAATCGTGTGCAATAATAGTTATTTATTTAATGTGTTTAACCCCTAATTGGGGTCCAAGATTAGGCTAAGGTAGCCGCTGTCGCCTCAGCTATTTCACTTCCGCCCAGGGCTGGACTTACAGTGAGCAGCAGTACAAGCCGCCCTAACTCGTCCCACCGAGCGACCCTCACCGAGACCATCTCCGGCTACCACCAGGGGAGTACACGCTATTGGGCATTATACCACCATTTAATAAATTGTTCTGCACGGATCTCTCGTGTCTCATTTAACTCCCTATATCTTAGGACCGTGGGAGCACGTGAGACCTTACCCGTGGCACAAGACTGTCCGTGATTAATTTATGCTACAGGCACCCTACTAGAAAGAGACAGGGCCTCTCTAGCAATGTCAAGAAATGTCATGAAATGTCAAGGGTTGTCAAAATTTTTGCCCTCACTTTTTTCATTTGACTAATGACTCCATTCTTAATTCTATCTTCATGGGTAGTAGTTTATATTCGTCCTTTGTTTAGGGCAAGCGAAGGTCTAAGCCATACTGCCAATTCTCGCGTTTTGATAGATTTTGATTAACTCTGTTAAAATGTAACCTCGTGATAACATATTGGGCTTTATTTCTATCATACAGCCAAAATACAAGCGTTAAGTTCTAAAACAAGAAAAACGAAGAACATTTTGCCTTAATAACACTACATTTTAGAAGTGTTGTGTATCTAGTGAGCGCTAAACCTAGCAATAAGGTTTGTATATTCTACTCAACACAAATTTAGGTATCACCATAGGTCGGAGTATTTCGTTATTAGCATCTGTTGAAAAGGAGATAGATGTCCTATAGGAATCACTGCATTCTACAATCAACGAGAGTAAAACAGCAACTCACCTTTAGCAGCCACACCGTAGGTCGGTGTGGCTGCTGTGTATTACCCGGGTAATGTACGGCAGAGCAGACGTCTTCCTCGTCTTCAACAGCCCTCGAAGATGGAAAGATATTTTGAAGGACCAACCTTGACTGAGCATCAGCCAACACACCGGATGGTATAACAGTATATATTATGAAGCACTAAAGCACAGCACTAAGTATAAATTCACAGCGCGAGCGGTGGGTTTATGAATCACATAAACCCTTATGTAAGGTTTAATAATATTTGCTGTTTCCGAACGAATTTAATATCCTTGCTGGCAACACAAGAAGATTATATAAGCGTAACTTGGCGGAATCGAGTCACTTTGTCTCCGGCTGCCTTCGTGTACGGTCGACCTAACGTGGTGCGACTCGACTCTGGGCATTCAGTTAGTAGCCACCGTCTAGAGCGGACGTGTCTTGCAGTGACTTTCATGGGATCATTAGTGTAAGTGATATTTATTACCTACTATTAGGAGTGCTTCTTATAATTGTGATTGTGATTAAAACAAAGTAACTGAGTATATGTATTTCATTATTAACCTTCTTGGTAGATAAAGCCCTTACACTTAGAATAGTGGTAGGAAGCCTTCCCGGTATAGAAGGTTCCAGAAAGCGTGAGACCAGGATCAGCGAGTACGCGTCCGGTCGAGTCGCCGTTAATTCTTAGACGATAGAATGCAGCGGTATGTTGAGCGATGACTCTTATAAACTAAAATGTGGGTAATATTGAAATCTTAATTGACTAACAGTTAGCATGAACAATGAGTAAGGTTCTATTCTATTCTGTTCTTAACTAATAGCATCGCGACACATACTCAAAGATTAATCAATTACGCATATTAATATTTTAAAATCAGTAACATAAATACTCATCACTAAAAGACCATGGTGTCACGGGGAAAAGCGATTCCTCATAGCACCCCTGGGGGATCATAGGGGTGTCCCGAGTAACGAACGATTTATAGGAACGTTGTTTTTGGAATTTACGCTTCAACATAGCGCGATAAAGCGCAGGCCACACTTCGGTCCACACCGCGAACTACAGAGATAAGCACAGAAATAATAATAAGTTCTTATTAATTGTTCTGCTATGTTTGCGATAAAAACGATGCGAACGAAATATTAGGTGATGGCACCGATGCTTGAACCGAAGTACTCATAAAAAAGAGCCGAAAATTTGCTCGCCGCTCGGCTCGACCACCCGCCAGCTCACTCCTGCTTTGGCGATCTTCTTCGGACTTTATAGTCACTCGCTCGCCCTTTATTCAAGCATTAGACACTCACCACACCGCACCTGCAGACGGGTGCGAAGACCCGGGTCACACACGTCGCGCTCTGCCCTACAGACATGTACCGGGGCGCTTCTCACCCACAATCCCTCCACGACACGGCGCGCCTGAACCGAGGGCCGAGCCTCTAAAGGCACCCTCAGGTACATCCGACTCGAACGCCTTAGAGGCGCCTTAATTGGAGCAGAGACTCCCCCGAGGGAGATGCTCTCCGGTCAGGATTCCTCTCCGGGGTGATTCGACTTACAGGGTAGAGAACCCACCTATGTCCTCGCCGTCACCAAAAACCCAAGTGACGCAGAGAAGGTCATCAGAGACATCCTGAAAAATTAGTCAAAAAAAACTTTTATATTATAAAACAAGGACCAAAGTTCTATTTCTATTCTTAATTACTAGGTGGTAGACCCATATGTAGGGTCGTCTGGGTAGGTACCACCGCCTTTCTTATTTCTGCCGTGAAGCAGTTCGCTGTGTTTCGGATTGAAGGGAAAGGTAGCCAGTGTAATTACTGGGCATGGAGGGCATATCATCTTAGTCCCTAGGATGGGAAACGCACTTGCGGTGTTAAGTGATTTACACTTAATATTGCAAGTGTCTATAGGCGGCGGTGACCACTTAACATCAGGTAGGCCGCAAGCTTGCTTGCTATCTCGTTTCATAAAAAAAATGCTTTACAGTACATAAACGTTACGCGCATTTTGCCAATGTCAAAAGCAAAATGAATCTAAAATAGCTTGTCTAAGAAAGTAGCAATAAAATTTACGATAGCTTGAATTAAATAATGGAGTCTCTCAACACGTGTTAACAACAACTTGGGAGAAACTCCAAGGACTAAAGTTAGGTGGTTTAAAACTGACGCTGTAATTTGCTGAATGAAAGACAGAGTGGGCACCAGTTTTAAACTACGACTAACTTTAGTCGACGTTTTGAAATAAGGAGGACATAGTTTAGCTCGCCCGTTGGCAGTTATTTGCGGTTATTTCCGCTTTATTTCCGTTGAATTCGTTGCCTTATTACGATTGTTATGACATATGTTTTTGACCACACATTCTTTGATAGATATCGGCTCGTGGGCTAATGTTTTGACCACCGGAATTATATCCCGCCCGAGGTTCTGGGCTTGATACCTAGCGAAGTAAATAGCAATAAAAACTTGTCGCGAGATGTACTTGTGATTAAGATAAACGATAGATCGAAGAAAATCTCGCGACAACCTTTTATTGCTAATTAAAGTTTATTTTTATCATTTTAGTGCATTTAAATTTAAAATAAAAGCTTTTCTTAGACTTTTTTTTTTCTAGTTAGTTTAATTTTTACTTTTTAGTCAATATTCGTTCTTCTCAGTAAACCCTTTCATTTGATACCCATATTGTAGAAATGCATTAAATAACTATTCCGCCATCTTGGATGGTCGTGTCATCCAAACTAAACCAGTATACAAAATTTCAGCTCAATCGGTTGAAGATCTGCTTCAAAATCGAGTAGCAAGACTCCACCCGAACAAACATTGCAAGTTAAATAAAAGTTTTAAAAAGTAAATTAGTCCGTAAATTATAATTTGTTTGCCACATATCAACATGTTCTTGGGCGCCTCACATGAAACCAATCTATTAAACTAAAACGTTGTAGTGCGAGTAATTTTTATTATATTTTTTTAATGATTTGATAGTTTAATTTAGTATTCATCATCATTATCATAACGTCCTATATGGACGGAGTATAAGGTGATCAATACCCCTTTACTGATGCATTAGTCGCCTTCTACGATACAATACACATTGGAGGATATGGGGTGATGCTCTTCTACTCTGCCTGCATCACATGGCTTAATTAAATTTAGTATTATCACTAATAACAGATAATTAATACCACATTATTGAGATTTTTATTGCTTTACGTTCTAAGTACATATCACTGATGTAGTGTTTGTATCTATAAAATAGATATGTACATTGTCTCACGTACACCAGTGGTGAGGTTAGCTGTCAATCTGACAGTTGAGTTGCGAACTGGGTCGAGATTGGACGTGCGCCTGCACTGTGACTGGGTGTAATGGTGAGCCAGTGAATTATCCATTGAGGTAAGATTGAGGGTCCTACATGTGGCGACGAGGAAAAATTAAAAAAAAACAAAGGTTAGTTAAAATATGTCATGTATGTAGGTATAATGTAAATATATAATATATAAAAATATTAAGGAAAGGAGAGAAAGTATGTGTTTTGTGTGTATAGTTAAAGGTGTGAAATAAAATAAATAAATACTATTTTACCAAAATAGAAGTATAAGTAGGTAACCAAATAAAAGAAAAATATAATAAGTAATTCAACAAAGATAATAAAAGCGCCGTAAAGATTCAGTTAGTTTTGCACAGAAAGTTTTACTTCAAATAATGCCATGTTACAAAACATTAGGTATAAGTAAATTATATCCAGATAGATAACAATATTTAAATATTCTTTATTTCCTTAGGTCTTTCTTAGCGTATAACTATTTTATGCATTACGTAGTATTATTATAAAATTTCCATTTTATTGGTTGTTGTTTTTATTTTAATAGTTTAAGTTTCGAACATTAATTTTCAACACACACACGAAACCATAAATAATAGACTATAGTGTCATAGACAGTATTCTCAATTTATAAAAGAGGTAATAGCGATATAATTGTATTAATTATTGAAATGTTATACGACCTCTTTTATTATCTATGCTTTAGAAAACCAAAAAACGAGTAAAATTAATGTAGGTAGGTATTTATTGCTACTATTGATGTATACCTAATACAATTTTATTGGCTATACTTTAAGAAAAATATATTATTGAACTAACACCTAAGCTACATATTAAATGGATTTATAATTTAAGTAAGTAGGTATAAAATAGGATTCTTAGTTAAAACATGATAGAATAGGAATAAAATGTGAGCACATTTCTATGCTGTAGTGTTTGTTTTATCTAGCTATGTACCTACCTACTTACATAGGTTAAATATTTGCTATGTTTATTATCTACAGTATATAAATAAAAGTTTAATTATGCACACAATTGAAAGATATTATATTTATGTATTGAAAAATAATCGTGAAATTAAATCTCCTTATATTATAGATGCTGAATATATGATTATAGACACCGTAATGGTGGAGTGGTCGTTGGCGCTGCTTACGCATCGGGCGGTCCGGGTTCGAGTCATGGTGCTAGCGGGCGTTTGTGTGATGAACGCAGACGTTTGTTCGAGTCATGGTTGATAATGTGTGTTTGTTTGGGTTTGTTTATAGAATGTCAGGATTATTATGTGCCACAGAATCTTGGTGTTGCTTAGTTTGCGCTGGATGGTTGGTGTGAGCGTGGAATAAAAAAAATTATATATAGGAATAGGAGAATATGTTAGTATTCAGTCTTCCATTAAATTGGAAGAATAAGTTGTTTTCCAGTCTTCCATTAAATTGGAAGAATAAGTTGTTTTCAAGTCTTTCATTGAATTGGAAGAATAAGTTGTTTTCCAGTCTTCCATTAAATTGGAAGAATAAGTTGTTTTCCAGTCTTCCATTAAATTGGAAGAATAAGTTGTTTTCTAGTCTTCCATTAAATTGGAAGAATAAGATGTTTTCTAGTCTTCCATTAAATTGGAAGAATAAGATGTTTTCTAGTCTTCCATTAAATTGGAAGAATATGTTGTTTTCCAGTCTTCCATTAAATTGGAAGAATAAGTTGTTTTCTAGTCTTCCATTGAATTGGAAGAATAAGTTATTTTCCAGTCTTCCATTAAATTGGAAGAATAAGTTGTTTTCTAGTCTTCCATTAAATTGGAAGAATAAGTTATTTTCCAGTCCTCCATTAAATTGGAAGGATAAGTTGTTTTCCAGTCTTCCATTAAATTGGAAGAATAAGTTGTTTTCTAGTCTTCCATTAAATTGGAAGAATAAGTTATTTTCCAGTCCTCCATTAAATTGGAAGAATATGTTGTTTTCCAGTCTTCCATTAAATTGGAAGAATATGTTGTTTTCTAGTCTTCCATTAAATTGGAAGAATATGTTGTTTTCTAGTCTTCCATTAAATTGGAAGAATAAGTTATTTTCCAGTCCTCCATTAAATTGGAAGAATAAGTTGTTTTCTAGTCTTCCATTAAATTGGAAGAATAAGTTATTTTCCAGTCCTCCATTAAATTGGAAGAATAAGTTATTTTCCAGTCCTCCATTAAATTGGAAGAATATGTTGTTTTCCAGTCTTCCATTAAATTGGAAGAATATGTTGTTTTCTAGTCTTCCATTAAATTGGAAGAATATGTTGTTTTCCAGTCTTCCATTAAATTGGAAGAAGAATTTATTTCTCAGTCTGCCATTGAATTGGAAGAATACATTGTTTTCCAGTCTTCCATTAAATTGGAAGAATAAGTCGGTCTGGTGTCTTCCATTAAATTGGAAGAGACTAGTTCTCGTGTCTTCCATTAAATTGGAAGAATAAGTCGGTCTGGTGTCTTCCATTAAATTGGAAGAGAGTAGTTCTGGTGTCTTCCATTAAATTGGAAGAGAGTCGTCCTGGTGTCTTCCATTAAATTGGAAGAGAGTCGTTCTGGTGTCTTCCATTAAATTGGAAGAGAGTAGTTCTGGTGTCTTCCATTAAATTGGAAGAGAGTCGTCCTGGTGTCTTCCATTAAATTGGAAGAGAGTCGTTCTGGTGTCTTCCATTAAATTGGAAGAATAAGTCGTTCTGGTGTCTTCCATTAAATTGGAAGAGAGTTGTTCTGGTGTCTTCCATTAAATTGGAAGAATAAGTCGTTCCGGTGTCTTCCATTTAATTGGAAGAATAAGTCGTTCTCGTGTCTTCCATTAAATTGGAAGAGTAAGTCGTTCTCGTGTCTTCCATTGAATTGGAAGAGTAAGTCGTTCTTGTGTCTTCCATTAAATTGGAAGAATATGTTCGTTTTCAGTCTTACATTCAACAAGGATAAGCATTTGGATTTGCAGTCTTTCATTAAATTGAAAGGATCATTATATTTGAAAATAGATCTTGGAAGTTGAAGTCATTGGACTTTTCAGGCTAGAAAAAAAACAAGAGTAGAGACTAAAAAGACAAGAGTAGAGATACTGAATTATATGCAATACAGAACAAAAGTAAAGAATATTTAAGAAAAGAAGATACAGAAACAAACTTATGGCTATAGTACAGAATGTCTGAAGGAAAGAGAAAATGTAGGTAAACAATGCGGCGGTGATATGCACAATTGCACAAGTCTCAAGATATAAATTGTCCAGCGGAGGCAAAGAAGTGTTACGGTTGTGAAAACTTAGAGCATTATCAAAGATATTGTAGAACTAGATCATAACAATTAAAACACAAAAAAGAACACATTCAAAATAGAAAAAAAAAACAATTATATAAGGACTCGGAGAGAACCTTCAATTGGCAATTTTATTTTTTATTTTTACTTTATTGGTTCACCAACAACTTATACACTAGTACAATTTTGATTACTAAACTATTTAAAACTAAAACTAAGTGCACAGTCACTTACAGGCAAACACCTCATGCATGAAAAAGACAATATAAATTATGAAAATGTTCTTTAATATAAAGCTACAATACCACTCACTTCTAAATATATATGACTCAAAGGTGACTGACTAACTGACGTAGTGATCTATCAACGCACAGCCAAACCACTGGACAGATCGGGCTGAATTTGGCATGTACGTAGATGTTGTGACGTAGGCATCCGCTAAGAAAGGATTTTTGGAGATTCCACCTATATACCACCGGTAGTATTTAATATGAATGACGACGGAACTGCAAAATGTGAAATAGAAGAAGTAACTATAGATATTTTGACAGATTCAGGATGCAAATTGAATGTTATATTTGATAAGATACTTGGGAATATATGAAGAAAAAGAAAGTTAAATGTGATAAACAAATTAAAATACCTAACCAGATATAATTACCTTATGGTAGCAAAATACCCCTGGACGTTAAAGGATAATTTTAAGGCAATAATTAAGATAAGTGGGAAAGAAGATTGTACTACTATTTATGTTATAAAAAAAGGATCCAGATCCAATCAATATTTAAATGCCTTAGTTTATTAATATGATTAATTGAATTATATATAAAAGCTTTCCACGAGATAAATAATCCAAATGCGTGGGAGTGATAACTACCCAAAATATACGCGCATGAAAAAACTGTAACTTAATTTATATTGATAATTATTTATTGATTTGTATTGGTGTTCTGAAGTCGTTATGAAGTTGTAAGCTGTGGAGTTCCTTTCACCATTTCTTCTCCGTCTCAGCATAATAATAATTGTTTCGTCCCGGAGTGGTGGTGGGGCTTTTGACGATTTAAAAGTACCTACATAACGAGGTCCATTTAAATAAAGAGCTTTTCATTTTTCATTATAGCGTTACGGCTTGGAGTGTTGAAGATAGGAATTAGAATAAAATAAAACCCTGCAGGTATGAAACCGTTCCCTGAAAATATTGGGAGTGCCTAAGATGTTTAAAAAGTATAGATACGTCGCATCGCACACGCTCGAGAATGGCAACAAAAAAGTCAGGCAATTGCCGGATTTGTATTCAGTCGGAAACGCTCTGGCGGGCGTTTCAGCTGGCCACTTGACTTCATTGCAACGTTTTAAGTTACCGCTCGAAAAAATGTCTTTTTATCAAAACAATTTCAATTTCATAGTTATTCAATTTGACTGTTGGCAATAAGCGCGCGAAAATGCTCTGCGCCGATGAGTGCTGGGCATCAATCGATACGTAACTATTGGTATATACGGTATATTGATCTCAGGTTTGCGTAATCATTTATCACTTTTGTTTCGCGATCTAAATAAATAACAGTACGTACATACGAGTATACGACTACTTACGCCACTTTAAAATACAATTATGTTCATGTATAACCTGACTGTATTTATCACATCATTGGAGAGTATATCTGAATTCAGATTTCCGAAAAACTATTGAAGGGTTGTAAAGTTTTCTCTGATATGTAAATTATATTAGTAAATGGATTCCTAATATGGCCACAAAGACAGAACGTTTAAAAGAAGTACTTAGAAAGTAGTTAGGAAAAGTCTAATATAAATTATTACAGGACAGAGAAACAAAGATTAGGCATTTAAAGATTTAAAAAAAATCAGAGGAGTTTAAAGTCTGTTGACAAAGCAACATATATATTTTTTTTAAATACAGTTCCATATTGGTCTTAAATGGCGAAGTGGGACGGAAAATCGGGATATACTTAAACGACTCAGAATAAGCCAGAACAAGGAGAAAGATATGAAGGAATCATTTTATGAATATTTAATGATGAAAAAAGGGACAAACATTCCGATGTAAATAAATAAATAATAATAATATGAAAAGGATGATTCGGAAATAAGACATAGGTTACAGAAAAAAATAGAAAACAATAAGCAGACCGAAAGAGGAGAGCTGGAAGTCCTGAAATAAAAATATGGAAACTTTATGTAAAGGCAGTTGAAAAGACAAGCAAACTGGCGTCGACATTAAATCCGACGCCACATATTGTAGGAAAGAGTTGTAGGTGGTGATATCACAGTAACGAACAGACAAGACAAAGTTTTATTTAAAAAAAAAGTAAAATATAGAAGTCTTTAGAAGAAGATTTACCAGGTAAAGATTCCTGGTACCAAGGGACCTCAAAATTAATAATAAGAAAGGGATGTAGTGTTTGTATCTATAAAATAGATATGTACATTGTCTCACGTACACCAGTGGTGAGGTTAGCTGTCAATCTGACAGTTGAGTTGCGAACTGGGTCGAGATTGGACGTGCGCCTGCACTGTGACTGGGTGTAATGGTGAGCCAGTGAATTATCCATTGAGGTAAGATTGAGGGTCCTACAACTGAATAAAGGTCAAAATCAAAACCATTTATTCTGGTTTGTTTATCACTCTTAGAACAGTACAAACTACTAACAGTTTGCATTCTGTTAATAGAATTTGCACCGGTCCCGTGGAATTATTACGAAGAAAACGTAGCTCGCTAGCATCAAGCAAACAAAGGCGGAACAGAAAGAAAGTTAATGTATCCAGTACAGAATAATAAGGACTTTTAACGGACTCGGTTTGGTTCACATCTTCAATGAAATTGATACGAAAAACTTTAATAACTTTGTCCCTTCCAACGCCATCATTATTATTGTTCATTATTTCGGGGCTATTTATGTCACTGCGACATTTAAAGATCTAAGTTTTGTGACTAGCCTCCAAGTAAGTCCTTTAACTGGGCCCCGTCTGAAAATAATAAGATATTCCTTGGATTGTCCTCAGCTTGCGTTGTTTTGTTGTAATCTGGTAACTCCATAATCTCTAAATACCGATTATTTTGTGCATGAGAAGTTCAAAAGAGCACAGGGGGTGCATTGGTGTTTCACGTTCCTACAGAATCTCAAGCATTCTCATTTTTCCAACGCCTTTGCTAAGTAGTTACTTCAATAATATGTAGCTATGTCATTTGCTTTTATTCTACGGTCATATACATTTACTTTCATTACATTTAGTTGTGATAATGGTTTTTGGAATAAAACGTAATTTAATTGTAGGTACACTAAGATACAAGTGAGATAAGTTGCTCTTTACACCTTTTTTAGGCCCATATATACTTTTGTTACTTACACTTTTGATTTAACGTGTAAATGGTGTAAACCATATTATCGTTACTGTCTCAGTCGTAAACATAATGATTTGACGTAGATTTGACGCGTAATACTCAATAAAGTAAAAATTTTCCTCGTCTCGCGAAATATTCCAGCAAAAATGTTTCAATATTGGATCTAAAGTTTAACGATCCGAGCAAGTAGTTTCTGCCTGCGATTACTTTTAGTTGAGCTGAGACGGTTGAGTAAATATCCAAATCTAGCTGTTTCTTTTCTTTTAATAAAAAGGGTTTTTTTCTAACCCAATAATATATGCAATTCCACCCAAATTCATATATGCAATAACTCTCATAATAAAGGTGAATGGAACGGAAATAGGACTATAGATATAAGAAACTGTAGTTCGGCAATGTAAATAAAATGAAAGAGTAGTACTAACACGTATATTAGAGCGAGATAGATAGACGAGACCATTTTACCTACACGCAGGCGGCCTAGGAATAATAAACCCTTTATCGGACACTTTGAAAAAACATGGGTAATGGAATTCTCTCCACTTGTTCCCTTTTCCGTACAATCGATGCTCATTCAAGAGGTTTGAAGAAGCACCGGCAAGGCGATGTAATAGCTAATGCGGTGCGTTAATTATTTGTCGCACTAAATTGCCTTAATGTGTTGATAATAATAATATAATAATAAATAATACATTTCCACGCTAACACCAATAATCTAGCCCATAGTAAGTATCATTAAGAACTTGGTTAAAATTATTAACCCGCAAGACTTTAGTTGGTCCGTAATCATGGCGCATGCAACTGCGCCGTAATATCGGAATAATAACAAAACGGGCACGCGATAAAATCCTGTTTCCTCAAATTTTGATTTAAAGAGAAATTTAATACAGATTAATTACTGCGAGTTTACTACCTTGACTGTCCTTGACCCAGTCTGTAATTGGCGCATAACAATAACAACAATCGAAGCCCTCAAATTGTTTACGTCAACAGTTACCATGACGTTGTTTACTATGTTAGCCGCTGTGTTCATATTTACGTTGCTTACAATTCGTTTATATGATTTAGAAGATACATTCTGTTTCCGTTATTTATTGAATGAATTACGAATAGCTGAAAGATATTAGAAAAAATAAACCATAAATTCCGGAGTGGTCTCCCCTTTCTCGTATACCGGAAACGACTCAAAGGTTGATAGTAATCTTATATTTTGATGTCATTGGATGTCATACATGCATATTAAATTTTGGTCACCCATCCGAGTACCGACCACGCACTTGGTTGCTTAATTTTCGTGACCGACGACTCAAAGTTGATAGAAACCTTATATTTTGATGTTATACATGCATGTTAAATTTGGTTATAATAAGTTAAAGCATACTCGAGTTATCGTGCTATAACGCACAGACACACAGACATAATTCTAAAAAAAATATTTTTGGACTCAGGGAAGTCCTTGACGTTTTGGACTTGTTTCAAAATCTCGTGGTCGAATTTTTTGACGATTACCTACAAGACTTCCTCTATATACATACGTATATGAGAAAGTAAAAAGGTTCTATTTTTTTTAATGAGGTCAAGCAAATGATTCCATGAAGCGTCAGTAGCGTAGTTCGTAAGAGCGTTGTCTTCCACCTGGGAGGCACCGGTTCACACCCGGCACCGAACCAATGTGTTTTCAAATTTTGAATTCATATGTACGTTTAATCGACGCTTTTACGGTGAAGGAAAACATATTGAGGAAACCTGCACACAACTATGAAGAAATTCTTAGGTTGTGTGTAAAGTCGACCAACCCGCACTTGGCCAGCGTGGTTGACTAAGGCCTAATCGCCCCTAATGTGGGGTAGGCTTGAACCCCTCGGTGGGGACATTATATGAGCTGTTGATGATGATGAATGTTTCCATTCTCACCTGATGGTAAGCAGAAGTGGAGTCCAAATCAACAATATATAGCTAGATGAGAGATAAACCGCCGCCCTCTCTTTCAAATGACCCAGGATTGTAAGAAGGAGCTAACCTGTTTGCTGACAGTGAATTCCATTTCTTGATTGTGCCACAAAGAAACGAGTTGCCAAATTTCTTAGTTCGCGTTGGAATGGTAGCTACAGTTTGTCGGCAGTAAAATGTGAAACCATGCGAGTTATATCCGTAAAAGTGGTTTAATTTACAATATATTCATCGTCTTGGGCATTATTTTATCTACAGTAAAACAACGTTCGGTGCAGACACTAATCTCTGTAAGGCTGTGGACACGAAGTCAGTGACGAGCGGAGTGACGGCGACAGTGGTCGCTGACCCGGCCTCGAAGCCACCGGGTAGACCGCGCGGCGCTAGAGCGGCGTAGTATTACCACAAAGACTTCTATAGACTGTGGTATTACTGTCTGAATCCTATCAAAAATAATTGACATAATTTGCTACGCGACGTCGTCGGCGGGCATTTTGAAACGTCGGTCGATAAAAAGCATTAAATTATATGTACGCGTCGCGCGTCGCTCGTCGCGCCGCTGCCTTCGAGTCCGCGGCCTAACTCATTTCACTGCTCCACTACGCCTCGAGGTAAGAGTGTTTCCTTCAACCGCTCGCTGTTTACAACTTAAGTAGTTTGGACAAATGTCGTCAAAGTTTTAGTTTTGATTGAATTTGAAGATGTTACTGAAACGCTACCGCAGTTGGGAACTCAGTGCCTCTATAATGAATTTCCTTGTAGCTTACCGAGTCAACATTGAGACAAACAGTTGTAACCAGTCAAGTTGGTAGACTTTTATTGTACGAAGCGTTAGAAGCGTAGAAGGAAACTTTTCCTGTACAACGTGTAAGAAGAAATTCGAGTCAGAATTTAAATTTTCAAGTCTATTTTTCTCCGTGTCATAATATTTGATAGCTGCTTACCGTCTTGGCATGTGGAATGGTGAACAAAAAAATTAAGAAGATTTTATTCACGCTGTTAGCTCATTACACAATGCCATCGACCATTACATCGGTACCGCTCTCGAACAATTTAAAGCCGTAGCACACTTCACCTCGGACCCAAAGTACTTCGTGTCGGAACGGTATCGCCTATTTATACTATGAAAAAGAGGTGATGCGCTATAATCAATAGCCGCTTCGTAGCGGCCATTCCGTAGCGTTCGTAAAAAAAGACGCGTTCGCTTTCCAAACTGATAAGTGTGCTCTTACCTTAAAAATGAGCAATCAAAAAAGAGCTTTGTCACGTACAAGATACACTTTAAATTAACATAATAGAATAGCATACATCGCGTAAAGTGAATGTTATACTCATATTTACATCATTCTCATTTTTCTGTTGTGTGGGGGCAGTGTGGTGTTAATGGGCTGCGTATTTACTCGCCAACATAAACACAAAGATACACACCAACAGACAACTTCAAAAGGTAGATTATTTGCCTACAATATTCAGAAAGCTGAATGATACATCTCTAAATAATACATCATATTTCAATCCTCTTGCACGGATTTGTCGTCAGTATGAGCTCGTTGGTGGCTGTGATGTTGTCACATTGTTACAGTCATTTTAAATTCGAAAATGTGATTAAAGTAAAAAAATCCCATGGGGAATACATTGAATTACATTGTAATTGTCTTTCCCTGTGTTATTTTTATGTTGTTGTTCTTGTATCTTGTATCTTATCAAATAAATAATTATAAATCGCTAGGACACTCCAAAGTGCAACCAACTGATAACTATGTTATAACTTCATAAATTCAATCCCTCACATAAAATCATAATTGTCTGCAAGAATATTGATAACAGCCACTTAGCGAAAGAACGTGTCTATCGTGTGATCGCGAATTTGATACTTTGACTCGTGTGACCGTGGTTAGAAAATTGTCAACAATTTTGTTTACGATGGATATTTGGGTATATTCAGAATTTAATTGAAATTTTTATAACCAGATCAGGACGACCAAATTGATTTGCGAATTGAAGTTAAAGTTTATGGAGATGACATATCGATTATAACACAATGGATTTTCACAAAAATAATGAAAGTGGACGGCTGAGATATTTTAGAATGTAGCATCTGTCCGCATTATCGGCTTTTGTTAGTTGGTTCACTAAAAATTTAGTTTTATTTTGAGTTTGATGCCCCTTTAAGCAGTAAGTGACAAGCCTGCACCCTGACACTATTTATTTTATTTTTTGTATAAGTAGTACCTACTTGACACATATACTACTGCAAAAATATGCATACTTGTAATTGTACTGCAAAAAATCGTGCAGTATAAACGACGTGTGAATAAGCTCTACCCAACCGTTTAGAATTATGATTATGATGGTATGTCATGTGAGATGGTGGTTTCAACAAAAAGCCTTACTCTTTAAAGTACCTACTAAATTAAGCCCGAGGAATTATTTCATTAAAAAAAAAACTAACCCAGTAACCCACTAAATCGCAGAGCTATGTCTTCAACCGGAACCCTGACCACTATTATATAACGGCTCTAACAGAATTCTTAAATAGAGTTTGTTGGTATATGTATAGTATATATCTGTCGAAAACAGCAAATACTACCAATGCGTTTACATATCATGTAGAAGTAATAATATTGTTCTCTTAGATTTGCGCGAGCACTACACAATGTAAATAAAACAACTTTTACGGATTTAACTCGCGTGTAATTAGATTTTACATTTTGTTATCATTTCCCGACGTTTCGTAACACTTTGCAGCGTTCGTGGTCACGGGATGACTAAAGGTGTAGGTTGTCATATTATATGAAATAGTTAAATCTACCGTCACTTTAATTATTAATTTGGAGTGTTCCGATTTACGTAAAGGAGCCCACGGTGTCATTAGGTCTTGCTGTGTGGTGGTACAACCATCTTCTCTATTGACATTTGGGTGTTTCTTTATTTCAATAGCCTGACGCAGCATCCATGGGATGTATGTATGGACGTTCCATGGCGAGAATGTTTGGTTTATCGAACTTTATAATGATTGGGCCCTTCTAGCGTATGTTCACACACTGCAGACTTCGTTTCGTACCTACCTATGTTTTATGTCAGCTATATGCTCCTTCACCCGGGTACCTATGCTTCTCTTTGTTTGTCCTATGTAAGAGAGCCCGCAATCACAGTCCAACTTGTATATACATGCATCTTGAAAGGGTATATCACACTTGACGGGTCGTAGAAATTGGTTAATCTTCTTTAGCGGCTTAAAGTAAGTCTTAATCGAAGCTCGCTTCAAGATGTTCCCAATCTTGTATTGCCGTGCAGTCTTGCAGGTGTGACTCCTTTCATGTATGGTAAGACTGCACGGCAATAATAACAAAATGTAAAATCTAATTACACGCGAGTTAAATCTGTAAAAGTTGTTTTATTTACAATAGAAGTAATATTGATTTTAAACTAGTTTTAAGTACCGACTGTAATGTCTAATAAGACTTAAATAAATACGTTTTATTATTATTCCCTTTATTTCTTTTAAAACACATACAAAATTATGCTTCTAAATATTAAATTTTTCCAATGTATAACATTAAAAATATAAAAATGCAGTTCCCCATCGGTAGCAAATTCAGGGTCCCGGCTACCGGGAGGATCCAGAAACAGGAACTTCCTCACTATACGGGCCGTGTCCAGAAGTACTGCCTTCTGCATCTGACTCTTGATTATATTATTATTATTCTAATTGCTGTTCTCTATCTGTTGTGGTTGTCTGGTGGAGATCACTCATTTTAGCGATAAGATATAAGACCGCCCATTGTATGGATCTACATTTATTATGGATTGTTAATTTTTTAACTGTTCATTATTGTTACTCATTTGCTTACGATTATTATATTAATGAAGAAAAATAGAGAATTAGTATTTGTGACCAGCCAGAGGTAACGAAAATTAATATGCAATGACACCGATATGAACAATATGAATATAATACGAACAATGAACAGATATTGAAAATACACGTGCACTCCGCGTATTCATTCGATGCCACTGGTGACACCGTGGTGGCACTGTGGTGGCACAAATGGACCACATTTGGGCATACAATAGCAGCTCGCTGTGTTTCGGATTGAAGGGAAAGGTAGCCAGTGTAATTACTGGGCATGGAGGGCATATCATCTTAGGCCCCAGGATAGCAAACGCACTTGTGGTTTTAAGTGATTTACACTTAATATTGCAAGTGTCTATAGGCTGCGGTGACCACTTAAAATCAGGTGGGCCGCAAGCTTGTTTGCCATCTCATCAGTAACATACAATAGTCAGTCGCATAATCGTAGCGGCTCGTCCACTCTCTAGTGTTCTATGCTCTGTGGACGGCACTTATTTTTATGAGTATTTTTGTACATTGAAACTTCTTATGTCAAAATGAACTTACGATCATCTAATAGATTACGTGATTACGGAAACTAGGACACCGTCTCAATTTGTTATAAGGCCGTTATTAGATGAATAGCAAATTATTTGTGATTGAATGGTAAGCATTGGACTAAATCCGTTATGTTGTTGTTGATTAATATTTTTAAGAGAATTAGGTCACTGCGTATTAGTCGCTCTTGTTTGGAATGCCTGAATTAAATAACTCTACTACATTTTTGTACTGTTATGCCCTTTCTGGTTTGCAGCCGTTCCAGGACATGTTTCGGAGACAAGGCGCAAACGCTGCGGCGATCCTGAAATGTCCCTATAACTTATAGGGATGAGGGCTGTGAGAGCCAACGGTTTTTAGGTAGCTTGGCTCTCGCAATTGTTGTGAAAGGCTATCGAACTTTTCACCAATAAATCTTTACTAACATATAAAGGTCTCAGCACACTTATCAACCCGGAAATGGCAAGTAGCCGTATCACGTCTTCTTGCTATAAAATAGTGGGCGATGCGCTACTTTCATTAGCTATTCGTTAGCTACAATTTCGTAGCGTTCATAGTAATAAACGCCGATACGGTTACGTTCCCTTCCTAGGCTAATAAGTGTACAACGACCTTTAATTGTTTGTGAGTGTGCTGTAAGTTATCTTAACAGTATGTTCGCATTACTTATTGTTGATTAGTCAAACGCTGTTTTCGTCATAACGTGGAATAAGTGAAACTCCGGAAACACAAATAGGCACGTCGCTTGTCAACGGCCCTTTGAAAAGTTCGTAGCAACTTACTGAATTATTACACCGAATATTTCGTCGTAGAAACGAAAGCATCCTTGATAATCTTAATTAAGTGAGTAACTAGTTTGAATATATGTTTAGTTTTGAGATTAACAAGTTATTTTATGTGTGTTTTAGGCGTAGTCCTTATTGTCAAGCGATCGTACGATGATATGATGAGTAAAAAAAAATTCTTTGGTGTCCTGATTGGGCTCGCAACCACAGAAACATTCACAAGCACACAGAATCCCGAACATCTTCGGAATTCTAAATTTAGAATTAAAATTCTAGATTTAAAATTTCGAAAACTCAAAGCTTCCAAGGAGGCTAAAACACACAAAAAACGAAACAAAAATGAAGTAGAAAAACGACAAACAGTTGCCAAATGCCAAACAGAGATTGACATTGTCAATTATCAACGTTTTAGTCTCAGACCAAGTTTTAGTGCTAAACAGTGTTGATGCTATTTTTATACAAAGAAATGTTTATCTACAATAACGAAAATAAAACTATTTTCAAGGTAAATGTGTCGGCTAAGTTATTTACAAAGGTTGGACACATTTTCACACCTAGGTACACTGCACAAAATTAGGTAGTATCGAAACACCTTCAGGGCACAATACTACAAACCGCATCGCGTCATCATACGATCGATGCCAATTAGTACGACGCCGTATGGTAGGTATTTATTTGCATCGTTTTGATGAAATTAGCTTAGTCCCAGCTTCCTGTAAATATTATCTTATAGTGACGCAGTGAGTCTCCTCATTGTCGCGAATACCGCGAAGTTTCATAATCTGTAGAAATATTATTTTCGGTTGACGGTACACATCAACGTGGCGAGCGGACGATTTTGCGTTCGTGACTCAGACGCAGCCGATTAACCGAGACGAACGGTGCATTTCAAGGAACCGTGAGTTTGTACAATTTAGTGTTTTACGAATGTACTTTGATTCTATGCTTTTGCATTGAATATACCTATGGTGCAACATACCTACCTACCGTTATCTCAGTGTTATAACTCAACACACAATATGGTGATAATTATGTGTTCTCAGGTGGTTCTCAGTTTTAAGACTCAGATAAATTGTTCAGGTCCAGACAAGGACATACTCAGAATACTAGCTCAGTAATGTTGAGTGGATAGGGGTCGCTATAAGGGGAGGTGGAGGCGACTACCGGGCTGCGGTCCTTTTTGACGTGTGTATCAACAATGTTGATAGCACAGAACTGCTCAGAATTTCAATCTCAACTCAGTAAAGTCCGATCTCTTAACAGATGTGAGACTTTGTTTAGTTATCATCAGGTTATCATCACATATACAACAGTATCTACAGTATTCGCCTTGCGTGGCTGAAGCAGATATAATTTTACAGGCAACGTTTGGCGACATGGTGGAGGTGCTGGGATGGTGTTTATTCCCTTTACGTAATGTTTATTAATGTGAAACAAAAGTGAAAAGAAAAAAAAATGTGTTATTTTGTTGAAATAATAATTTGTGCAGTGCGATACGAGACAACGTCGGCGCAGGCGCCAGAACGGCGCGACAGCCAGTCTGGCCGCGGCGGCGCCGGCGCAGTGCCTAGTTACAATGTTAAAGCGTTTCCAGATTTAGAATAAAAGTCTTTATGTTATGGAGATAACGATGATTTCAGATTTTCATCTTTATGTTGATTTGCAGTTGCATATCTTGAATGAAATAATAAGTACCTAATTTAAAAAAAGAACAGATGCCTAAGTAACTCCACCTTATTGCGAGTGCCTTATGGTCTAATTTTATATATTTTGGACCTTTTAGTCTTTGCATCTTTTTGACATGACCCTCAGACCAATGAAAGTAAGTACAGAAAGTTTATAACAAAGAAATCCACTCTAAAAAGACACATTGATAATTTCTTTGAAAAAATGGACATGCTTTTATATAAATGTTTTTTTTTTATGTACTCTAAAAAGAGAATTATAGTTGCTGGTGACTTTAATATAAACATGCTTGAAAATAAACAAAAATATACTGTATTGTTTAGAGATCTTTTAAAGAAATATAAGTACTTAATTTTAATTTACATACGTTATGTTTATCTGACCATGACAGCACACAAATACTTACTACAATTTAATGGTACACATAAAGAAGAAACTCCATGCACTGTCTTTGTTTATAGAAGATATTATTCTCAGGACAATATAGAAAAAATTAAAAACCATCTTATGTGTCTTTCTTTTTCAGAAGTTTACAAGTAAACGGAAATAAATAATGCTTTTGAGAAGCGCTATTTAGGTATGCAACAATTTTAATGGAAACTTGCTTCATAAATATTTGTGAAAGATATTAGATAAGTATCTACTCATTACTGCACTTGAAACAATATTTGTAATAAGATACCTAAGCACAATACGTGAGCAAGGGTGGACTTACAAATCTCAGATATTTTACATATTAAGTGAATTGAGGTTTTACACAATTTTCATGAAATTCTTTAGTCTTGATACCTAACGATTTGATGTATTGCTCAGAGGTATATTCTGTGACTAATCCCTATAATGTTTTGTTACCAATGACAGACTATTATTATTATGATGTATATATGTATATATGTATATACATTCCCCTGCTGTCAGCTATCAATACCTTTAGCACAGCAGTCACATCGGAAGCCAAAACTGTGGACTGGTTGTACTAATTGTAATACTATTATTTTTATTACAATTTTTAATGAAAATGATGGTGTTGCGTTTGTGCAATTAGTCTACAGTTTGTCATTATTCATTAGTTTATTAGTCATTATTTATCAAAATTTGTCATTGATGTAATGTATTTGTATACTAACACTAGAATTAAGTATAAAATTGTTACTAACACTATATGGGCTTTGCCTGAAATAAATTTATTATTATTATATAGTTTGTATGTTATATAGTCATAGTCAGAGAGTTGAACCCATAAGAGATTTTTGATGTGTTCTTAAACAGATTGCTTAGAATTTTATCAACCTTTTATCAACTAGATAAGTAGTAACCTACCTATTTAGTAATACCTATTGTCCTAGGGCAACATAGGTACAATGTCTAATTGTTGCAGTCGGAATCAACGGAGTTGTTAGATTCGATTGTGTCTCAGTATATTTTAGTATAATTGGAATATTATATTATGCAAAGGGTAAGTGTCCTTTTCTTTAACATGGAAGAAATAGTCTGAACCTGCTTATGGCTTATAGAAAATGTCGAAAGTCTCACAAGTGGTAGATCCACTTGTGAGGTAGTCTGGATGGTTACCATCCCCTTACTTGTTTCTACCGTGAAGCAGTTCACTGTGTTTCGGATTGAGAGGAAAGGCGGCCACTGTGATTGCTGGGCATGGAAAGTATGTTATCTCAGTCCTCAGGATGGCAACGCAGTGTTAAGTGATTTACCCTTAATTTTGCAACTCTGTCTATAGATAAGTGACAGTAACCACTTCACACCAGGTGGGCCACAAGCTTGTTTGCCATCTCGTAATGTAAAAAAAAGTACAGCTCAGAAAACTCTATTGGCCATTAAGCAAAATGCAAAATAAAATAAAATAAATAAAACTCTGAATGAGAGATTTACAGCAGTTTCGTGTTAATTATACACTTTTTCAGCTTCTAATAAAAATGTGTACCTACTCAATACTTAGCCCCTCACACATATGTGAAAGATGTTGAAGAAGGGGTTTTCGATTTCAAATTCAGATAACAAGCAATATAGGACATCTGTAGATTCTACAACTTCTAATTTCTGCATTATAAAGGAAAAATTATTGTATGTGACAATCTCCGAGTACGTGAAATAGTTTGTGTTTAGATAATTATGTCGATACAGTTGTGAAATAAAAGTTTCTAGAAGGAAAAACTATCGTTGCAAACTTGAAGCAACGTCAAAGAAATGTTTTGTTAAAAGAATATTTAAAAAAAAAAACAATTACGGCTTGGGACGCAGTCTGAATCGAATGGTTTGAATAATATTTGAATTATTCGTCGTGCGTGATCTCATAGTCCTGTATGGCTCAGTTGACAAACCACTCGCACGGATTGCGACGAGTCGCTGCCGGTGCGGGTCCCATCTCACCACTTGTCATGACGGGAGGTTATTTTTCGTTTTCTATTATTCAGACATTTTATTTCACGCCAAGTTAGTCAATAACTTACTATATTAGTATAAAAAGTTTTTGATATAAAGAAATATAAAGTTTTTGATATTTAAAAAAAATGCAAAAATCGATTTTGTTGCGATTTTCTATCAAATGTATAAAGAAGTTCTAAAAAAAAATAAAAAAAAATTTAGCGTTATTTTTTTCCGAATTTGTTTTTAAAATATTTCTTGTGTGTATTAGACAAAGTCAGAAAAGTGTAGACTCGGGCTTTGCTGCGTAGGCTGTGAACAGCAGCAACCTTGTTGAAGGTTGTAAACAAGCACTGATACACGACGTTTACTCATACTATGCTGCTACGCTTTTATTTTTTAAAAAAAGAGCTTACAAATTTGCAATGTCAATTCAATGAGGATCTCTTTCTAAGTACAGCAGTTAGAACCAACCACTCTGGTTGAAAATGATGAATGTCACTAAAGTAAACACTGAAGTCAATAAAAATGCTGTGACCAGGAGGTATTTTTGGTGATGTTCTTGCAATTGATCATTTGATGCTTGGGCCACCCAAACATAAAGTTAATTACGAAGAGGTTCTTTTTTTTCGGCCGGGAGGGCTTCTAAGGATTATAAGGAAATGGCAGAGTTGATAAGAAATGTTTGAGTGTGTGTGCCGTGAGTGAGCCTATGTGTGATAAGAGTCATATTTGCTAGAACGTTACCTGTTCTAGCAAATATGGTGGGAACTTGACGGTTGGTATTATTTCACAATCGTGATGTGAAGTCATGTGTGGAGTCTCATCTGTGGAGACTGGTGAGTGGAGTCTTATGCGTAGAATCCCATTAGTGGAGTCTCTTGTGGAGTCCCTAGAGAGTCTCTTGTGGGTCTCATGAGGGTCTCTTGTGAGTCTCATGAGAGTCTCTTGTGAGTCTCATGAGGGTCTCTTGCTGGTCTCTTGAGAGTTTCTTGGGAGTCGCTTGTAGGGTAATGTAGAGAGCGTTGAGGCAAATGCCAGAAGGTAGTGTACCAGTCGGAAGTTGACGTCGAAGTCTATTGTGGACCAAGTGAAAACATATGAGTTAGCTTCAGTTGTTGTGTGGACTCAAGTAGTGCTCTAATGGTCGTAGTTGACCGTAGTGTGTAGTCAGTGGATGATGCACACGTGCGCAGGGTTCCACGGTGTTGGACGCGGGTAAGAGTGAGAGCGATTGTGATCGCTGTTCCCGTCAGCTATTATTCATTTAGTTAAATCTAAGGGGAATCAAGAAATACGAACAACTGGAAGGTATGGCAGATATCAGCTCTTATTGAAGGTAGAATGAGAAAATCCGTGCTGTAAAGGTGAAAGTGGGTGAAATATACTAGGTCCGTGTGATTTTATAGAGATTTTTCTAGTTTTAAAAATGTGTAAACATTCAAGAACCGCGTGAATCGGGTATTATGGGCACCGAGACATCGAGCGAGACATACTGATACACCAACCAATTCATAGAATCAGCTGTCTACTGACTCAGACGGGTCACGAGATACACGAAGCTTCCAAATTTTCATTCCATTGAGCCGATCCGTCAGTGCTCTTCGAGAAGCAAAGCGAACATCGGCTTGGAAAGCGCACGAGAAGGTTCGGCAATGGACAGATCAGCTAATTAGTATTTTTAACTAACTTGCTGTAAGTTTTTTCTTAATTATGATCTCACTAAAGATTTTTGTAAACTAGATTATTCAGTTAATACTCAATATATCCTTATAACATGATGATGTTTCCTATTTTATAATTACTCAACATAAGTTACTTCTCGTGGGGAGTGTCGCGAATACCGCGAAGTTTCATAATCTGTAGAAATATTATTTTCGGTTGACGGTACACATCAACGTGGCGAGCGGACGATTTTACGTTCGTGACTCAGACGCAGCCGATTAACCGAGACGAACGGTGCATTTCAAGGAACCGTGAGTTTGTACAATTTAGTGTTTTACGAATGTACTTTGATTCTATGCTTTTGCATTGAATATACCTATGGTGCAACATACCTACCTACCGTTATCTCAGTGTTATAACTCAACACACAATATGGTGATAATTATGTGTTCTCAGGTGGTTCTCAGTTTTAAGACTCAGATAAATTGTTCAGGTCCAGACAAGGACATACTCAGAATACTAGCTCAGTAATGTTGAGTGGATAGGGGTCGCTATAAGGGGAGGTGGAGGCGACTACCGGGCTGCGGTCCTTTTTGACGTGTGTATCAACAATGTTGATAGCACAGAACTGCTCAGAATTTCAATCTCAACTCAGTAAAGTCCGATCTCTTAACAGATGTGAGACTTTGTTTAGTTATCATCAGGTTATCATCACATATACAACAGTATCTACAGTATTCGCCTTGCGTGGCTGAAGCAGATATAATTTTACAGGCAACGTTTGGCGACACTCATGGTGCGTTGCGATTTCAGATCTTATTTGTCCCCCCTTTCCTTATTGCTCTTGCCGCTACTAATAAACAAAGTGTTTAAAAATAGTCCAAAAATATAATAAATTATTTAACCTAAAATTACATCAACCCTTTATTTTTTTTAGTTGTCGGGGAGGTCAAATGCATTTACGCATCGTCCCTGCGGGTTGATGCCAACCGCAGGAGATATGTGGGACTCGAGGTAAAGGCGTTCCCTCCATACCCACTAAACATCCTCCCCGGCCTGACCTCCAGTGCTCTATTGCGGGACAGCTCGGGATATGCGCACGTGAGCCCAACTACACCGAGACCGTCCCAACGCTGCCCGTCTAGGCACTCCTTGTGCACCAATTGGTGGCCAGCAGCCCACAGGGGCTACCGACTAACGCCAGCCCCTGTGGGCCGCTGGCCGACGCCGGCCTTATAGGCCGCCTCCTCACCGACGGCTGCTCAACCTGGCGCGTCCTCCTGACGAGGACATCGGGAGCAGCCATCGGACCGCACCCGAGGTCATCGAGCGCGGTCGTGGCCCTGAAAAGGGCCGTCCGGAACTAGCCGTGGTTGGAAAACAAAAACAACTCGACGATGGCATGTGACTTCGCATGCCAAGCGGACACACTTGGCATCAAAAGCCGCACACCCGCCGAGAAAGTTTCCCTACCACGTTACCAGGGTCCGCCACGAGGAGACTTCCGGACGTGGACCCCAAAATGATATCAACCCTGGCTGTCTTTATAGACAAGACTGAGTTAGCATGGATTTATATCAATAATGGTCAACATTAATAGTTTTCTGTTTTTCGTCGACAAAGGTTTGTAATCTTTAATACTAGAAAGTCATTATGCTAAAATACTTACTTCGAAAAAGTCAGAAAAACGTTATGTTGTCAAATTCAAATCTTATAAACAATATCCTAAAATTGCTTCTTATCAAAAGCTTTGTTTCAAGTCATAATTGCTTCGTATTCAAGATTTTTCTAAATCGATAAAATGACGATGTTCTATTCTGCCGGCATCACATAGATAGCTAACATTTGATAAAATAAAATTAAAGAAATCTTAAAAATGTTGTTACCCTTTAAGTACGGTTGGTTACATAATTAGATTGACACTTTAGTACCATCTTAGCAACGCCAGTGCCTTTACAGTATCTAATAGTTGTCACAAGTTTGTATTAATAATTATATGACCAGGTACTAAATTGGTAATGTACTTCTGAAGCTCTAGATTTTCAAATGTAGGTATTCAAATTGAGTCTCCAGGTTTGACGGTGAAATGGATCTTTGTTGCGACGACTTTAAAAAAACTTCCAAGAAAATTAACTTATAAGTATCTAACCATTTATTTTCATCCAAAGTTAAAATCAAACTTTCAATAATGGCTTTGTTGACGAAAACATCTATTGATGTACTTATTAATGAAGTAAGTAAAAAGCGTAATGTGAAATAGGAAAAAAAACATAAAATTCCAAATAAGTTAATACTTAATGAAAATTTTCGACGTCAAACTAAAACCTAATATTTCAATCCAGTTACCTGTTGGGTTAGATTATTGGTTTATCTCGAGAGTAAGTAAAAACAAAGGTTCACTATCCAAAAATGTAAGTGTGTGTGAGGATTGAGGGCCACTTTGTCATATTCTCTTAAAAATGTACCTATGATTTAGTGTGCGTTCTAAAAGAAATGTGAAAGCCTGAAACGACTTTGTGAAACCTTTGAAAGGCGAGTTATAGGCTGAAAGGTTGGGCCCTCAATCCTCTATGTGAGGATTGAGGGCCCACCTTGTTACCAAAAATAAACAAAATTGGTTTATTTTCAGATATTGTCCACTTATCCAATGCGTTAGTTAAAAAATGTGAAATTTTGTGGAACCGAGAGCTTGCTCGAACTCCTCCTGGTTTTATAGAAATGACCTTAATAATGTTTGGGCCCTCAATCCTCCATCTGTTTCTTGTTTTTCTTTATTATGTATTGTGTAGGCATAATTTGACAAAGCTAAGGTATTCTGTTTTTGTGAAAAAAAATGTGAAATAAATTGACACTAAGAGTAATTTGAAAGACTCATTTATTATTGCAGAAAACAATATTTTAATTTTTATTGTATAAATAATTTTTCACTAAGTAAGATTTGACAGCAGGGTGGCCACAAATTCTAATTATGTCAAAAACTACCGTTGTTGGCACAGACTAATTAGGATTTTCGAATAAAATTTTTTAAATTTTCCCTATTACGGGACGGCAAAGGCATCTAGCCCATACATCCATGGCTTAAGTTTTCTGTCTTCTTTTTGTTGATTTTCACATTAAAATGTGGGTGTCACACATCTTAATGCATCTCATCACCATCATCTAGGGAGTGCTTGGCGAGAAATGCATGGCAATAGACCTCATGATGACGACTCATGAGCTGGAAATCTCACTATAAAATACTCAACGTCATACACACCAGTCACACCACAAAACCCTTATATCAATGATTCCTCAAGTCAAGACCTGATCGTCAAGCTTATGCATCGAAACAACACCAATTTCACTGCACAAAATCCACACCGAAGCAATTTTGAATTATCAAAACAAAGATCGACATCCAGACGCCGTGGTTTCCTACTAAACACAACTGAATAAGTCGTAGTATAATAGTAATATATTTTATGCTACAGTTTTTTTAAAATATGTTTTTTATAAATTAAATTTTGCCTTGGGAAGGAAAAAGGATCTAGCCCATACAGCCTTGTTTTCAGTACTTTATTCTTGAAGTTTACATTCAAATGTAACTGTCACATATTTTCCACAACAACACCCGAACCTGACGCTACAACAGTGCGATAACTCAGCTGACTGTATTGAGCAGAGTTCATGAATAATATAGTGTTTTCAAAATACTGAGAGGACGGTAAATTTAATTTATTTTTATTTTGGCGAGAGTAGACTTTTATTAGCAAGATTGGCCTCTTTTAGGATGTCCAGTGATGTAAACACTATTTTATTCGTCTTTGCTCCTTGAAGTTATCATTTCTTTATAAAATCGCGATAACCTAATAAACAAATTACAATTTTCGTGCAAAAAGGTAAATATATTTTATTTATAATCACGCCATTCCGCGCGTTAAAAAGTGTCAACGACTGCTGGTCCAGAGGTGACTTTACCTATGGTGCAGGGTGTGCACACGGCCGCAGTGGTCTTATGGACACCGAGCGCCACACGCCACGCGCCTTGGATCTGGCGAATCGGGCAACTTGGTCCTAACTTAAGGCCACCACGTTCACTCATCTAGACTGGACTTTTTCTATTGGGTTTGTTTCAACTGCATCTAATAAAAACCATGGCAACATTAGATGAGCTTCGAGCTTCGTCAAAAATCACGTCAAAAAAGCACGTAGAATAAAAGGATATTTTTTAATGCGATGTTGTCCCTGTATGCCAGTGGCAAACAACTCGAACATTTACTTTAATATTAATAATGCAATAAAGAGAATAGAATTGTTTCTACATTTTTTTTGTTTCATTCAGTATTTTTCAATGATAAAAACCTATTTTGAGCCCATGACAAAAATTAATGGCATCAAAAATTATAATTTATGAATTTTTTGTAGATAATTTCCCTAGAGTAAGTAGTATACAAGTTCTCAAACTTAGTGGCGCCAAGTTTTTTTACACCACGATGCGTGAAAGTGAAGACAAAGTAAAAATCATTAAAAATTTTAGGGAAAATTTATAATCTTTATTGAGTTTTGTTTAAAAACGACAGATATTCTGGGATTTTAATGGTTTTAGTGATGTTTTGTTGATTAGCATATTCAAATAAAAAAATTAGAAATGTTAGAAAAAGTGTAGTAGCAGATAAAATCCCAAGGTGTGGCAGTTTTCGAAGCCTATGTCAATGTTTTTTTTATTAAAATGAAAGTAGAGTTATATTTTTGCTTTTGGTGCCCGCTTATCGTTGAGTTTTGCACACGTTATTGTAGGTATAGACATTTTAACATGAGTACGTTTCGGCATTTTAGTTTGTTAGCGCGCTTACCAAACAAGAGAAAATAGAATTTTCTACAGGTGATTGTGACTCTATTCAGAGTCAACAGAACAAAATAGTATCCTAAACTGTCATATTTCTTCAATCGATTTTCAATATAATGCCGTATCATTAGAGTTTATTATCCATTGGGGAAAGACAGTTGGTGGTAAATTAGTGTGCTGTCATTGAATCGTAAGGGTTTTGTGGTGTGACTGCATTTCCAGCTGATGCGGTCTGTTGCCATGCATTTCTCGCCAAACACTTCCTAGATGTATTACGATGTGTGACACCCACATTTTAATGTGAAAATCAACAAAAAGAAGACAGAAAACTTAAGCCATGGATATATGGGCTAGATGCCTTTGCCGTCCCGTAATAGGGAAAATTTAAAAATGTTTATTCGAAAATCCTAACTAGTCTGTGCCAACAACGGTCGTTTTTGACATAATTAGAATTTGTGGCCACCCTGCTGTCAAGTCTTACTTAGTGAAAACTTATTTATACAATAAAAATTAAAATATTGTTTTCTGCAATAATAAATGAGTCTTTCAAATTACTCTTAATGTCAATTTATTTCACATTTTTTTTCACAAAAACAGAATACATTAGCTTTGTCAAATTATGCCTACACAATACATAATAAAGAAAAACAAGAAACAGATGGAGGATTGAGGGCCCAAACATTATCAAGGTCATTTCTATAAAACCAGGAGGAGTTGGAGCAAGCTCTCGGTTCCACAAAATTTCACATTTTTTAACTAACGCATTGGATAAGCAGACAATGTCTGAAAGTAAACCAATTTTGTTTATTTTTGGTAACAAATTTTTGCAAGCGTGAGGATTGAGGGCCCACTTTGAATTGCAGTATACCAAATACTATAGCGTTATGCGCTGATATCTTTAACTTCACAGTTTTTTTTAACGTAGCGTTAGATTTTGATATAAAAAGTTTTTCTGTAGAGTGTTTAGTTTACTAGTTACAGGTGGGCCCTCAATCCTCACATAGAGGATTGAGGGCCCAACCTTTCAGCCTATAACTCGCCTTTCAAAGGTTTCACAAAGTCGTTTCAGGCTTTCACATTTCTTTTAGAACGCACACTAAATCATAGGTACATTTTTAAGAGAATATGACAAAGTGGCCCTCAATCCTCACACACACAAAATGTAATATAGTATAAGTAAATAACAGTCACGTCTCGCTACAAAAATACAAACAAAACAATAGATGACAAATTGAATTTCTACCCATCAAGTCAGGTAAAATAAACTTGATATTTGCGGCTAAACGTCCGCTATAAGGGCAAATTCGAACATAAGCGGTTTCACTTAATAGCTATTGAGCTTTGAAGGATAAATTCGTAATCAAATATAACGGGTGTAAAAGACATGAACAGTCAAACGAAAACCATGTATTCTTCTCACCATCATAACATTTTTCTTCCTTTAAACTATGCCTGGGAAATAGATAGTTACAATTTTATTGAAGGTCAAAGTCATATTTTTTTTTTCATTTTTTTATAAAAACGTATCCTAAACATTATTTCTTAATTATTGTCCAAAGAAACATTATAATTTTTTTTTAGTATTTCATAACAAAAAATGGCTTCAAAACGTTAGCGTTCAATGTAGCTCACTCGATGTGCACGGACACAAACGAACGGGGCCACCGTCAGGCAAAAATATCACGGTTTTGCGAGTTGTGGGCGAGTTGAGTGCTTTACGTTGCGCAGTACAATTTGCAATATTTTTTAATACCAAAAAATAAAAATCATTTCCCAGCAATTATTTTTTGAAATGTGTCTCATTTTGATGTATAGAATACATGGTTCTCGTTTGACTGTTCATGTCTTTTACACCCTGTATATAAGTAGAGATATTCCCACCATACTAAACTAACGTAATAATGTAATTTATTATACCTAATTATTAATTTATATTTCTGTTTGTTTGTTCTAATGTCTCAATAAATATTTCTTTCTTTCTTTCTAATTTAATAAAAAACTAGCTATGCTAATTTTGTAAAAACTATCACTCTTAATTTTAAAAATAAATACGTTGATTCATAAATGCAACGATTATTTTTAGTAAACTTCGTAATATACAGAACTCTTCATTAAAAAAATATGAAAGTACACACTTCTGAATGGGAGCGTAAGAAATTCAATTTCTCGATGTAGGTATTATAGTCAAAAGTTTTATACATTTGTTTTATAAGTAGATTGTATCTAATTTGAAAATATATTATATGTATCTAATAGGTTCTCATTGCGTGGCTGCTTCAGCAGACGTTTATTCTCATCACAGTGACTCAAATACACATATCTCTACACTTATCTGAAATTTACTTACGTAAATAAACAGCCTTGATCCAAATCATCCCAGTAAAGTTGCTTGCGCTGACGGCATCGACTCATTATTTTGTCAATTCATTTTGAAAACTTGTACTGTCACGAACACGACCGCCCGGGATCGTGTCAGAGACGTACCTAACTTAAATAAGAAATGGGGACTTCGTAGAATTATTATTATATAAAACATGATATAACATTCAAGTTTTATGTCAGATTACAAAACAAAAGTAATCTAAGCGTTTTAGTCGGGTCCGGTATACAAGTAAGTCAAGGGGAGACCAGTCCCGATTTTTTAGAATAAAAGTCTGTTATTTGGTCAATGCTGAAACAAATGCTGAATGACCTGGCTGATTCATCTGCACACATCGGCCTACGGATGAACTTGGATAAAACCAAGGTCATGTTCAACGAACATGTACTACCGGAACCGATTGTGGTGCACGGCGCCGCCCTCGAAGTTGTTCAAAAATATGTATACCTCGGGCAGTCATTGCAGTTAGGTAAAAACAACTTCGAGGATGAGGTGAACAGAAGAATCCAGTTGGGTTGGGCAGCATTTGGAAAACTACGCCGAGTCTTCTCATCGTCGATCCCACAATGCCTAAAGACAAAAGTCTTTAATCAGTGCGTCCTACCTGTTATGACTTACGGAGCTGAAACGTGGACACTGACGGTACGGCTGGTCCACAAGTTTAAAGTCGCCCAGCGGGCTATGGAAAGGGCTATGCTCGGAGTTTCTCTTAGGGATAAAATCAGAAATGAGGTAATCCGGCAGAGAACCAAAGTTATCGACATAGCCCACCGAATTAGCAAGCTGAAGTGGCAATGGGCCGGCCATATTAGCCGCAGAACCGACAACCGTTGGGGTAAACGAGTTCTTGAGTGGAGACCGCGTCTCGGTAAACGTAGTGTGGGACGCCCTCAGGCCAGGTGGAGTGACGATTTGCGCAGGGTGGCTGGCAGGAGCTGGATGCGAGAAGCCGAAAATCGATCGAAGTGGCGAACATTTGGAGAGGCCTATGTCCAGCAGTGGACTGCGATAGGCTGATGATGATGATGATGATGATTTGGTCACCTTATTATGGTGTCCCTACTTTGCCAAAAAGTAAGTACGAACGTTTGGATGTTTGTTTGTTACTCAATCATAACCGAACGGAAAAACAGATCTGAATGGAGTCCCAAACCACAGGGATAGATTATAAATAACCTGGATTAGCACATAGGCTATTTATCTCGGAAACATTTGCGATTCCTGTGGGATATATTTGACACATCAAGATTTTCACGTGAAAGAAGTCGCTGGCTGTAGGTAAATACATTGCTAATTAAATTTTGAAGGTTCACCGACCTTTCAGAAAAGTACCTATAAATAAAACCAATCAGTTTACTTGATAGAGACGTATAGGCTTAATTATTGAGACATTAATTAAATTTTTCAATTAAAAATCTGAGCCTTTTTCATCCCTAAATAATAATCGGAAGGTCGCGCAAATTTGAACATTATTCAACATAAACCGCGACATTTTTATGAGCTGACACATCTGTTGAATGACTCAAAAAGTTTTTTATGAGCGCTTTGTGTGAGAAATATGGTAATTAATGCTATTATTTCAAAATCAAAATTTAACATGCCTGTCTGACATCAAAATATAAGGTTTCTATCAACTTTTTAGTCGTTTCCGGTATACGAGAAGGTTAAGGGGAGACCACTCCCGATTTTTTAAAGAGGTAATACGGTAACTTTTAGCGTGAAAACGTGACAGACCGGGTTACTTTCCCATTTATTAGTCCCTTACCCTGCACTCTATTTATTTAACTCCTCGAGAACTGCTGCTATCTTCCGACAGTGGCCGGGACCAGCTCAACGTACTTTCCGAAGCACGGCGGAGAAGCGAGTGGGAAATTTTTCGGTCACCCATCCTAAGTATCGACCGCGCGCTTAGTAGCTCAGCTTTCATGATCTTTACGAAGAACGAGGCGCCAACGACCTCCTTATGGATTACATAAGCATGATCAGTACTACGAAACGTCTGCAAATACAACATTAATGAACTTGTGTGCTGCAGACCTAGACGGATAACTACGTGTTCAAAATAAGAGCAAGTTGCAATGTTTCTCTTTGAAATTCTTTATACCTTAAATGTGTAGGTACCTACGCACGCAATATAGATTATTTAATAGCATAGTGGGATATACCAGTAAATATTTGTCTTTGAGATTTCAAGGAATCGCGATTAAACCTTAAATTATTACAGTATCTAATTTGACGATTTCCAGTCGAAATAAATTAAATTTGTGTTTACACGAAACGTATAAATAGGTAGTTAATTACTATATAGATATTACTTACTTTACTGTGCAACATTTAATTAGATACACCTAGATTTTATAAAAATTATATTTTTTACAAAACAGTTTTGATCTTGAAATTACGAATCATTTTAGGGTGCGAATTATGAAAATATAAATATACTGTTAGCAGAAATGAAGAATGAATCGTTGCGAATCATGACGTCACCACAACGCCGCCATAAAAGCAATCGCTAGTTCGCTCTCAGCCCATTTGCTTGTCGGACGTTGTAGAGTGAGGTCGGTTGAAGTGGTGATCGATGTGATTTGCAGTTAGTCATTTGTTTCATCCTTATTATTCGGTTATTGTGTAAAAAGTTGTTTTCTGTGCAATCGCTTGTTACTTGTTGTGAAAATCTAATTGAAAGTAAAATTGTTTTAAGTTACGATGATAATTCTTTATTTTTATTTTATTCCATTCCTGATTCCTAAAATCAGAAGTGGGATAATACTTCCTACGCCTACATTAGAGGTTTTTTAAGTTTAAAAGAGAAAATAACAAGCAGTTGCAGGGATTCGATTTATTATGCCGCTACCGTCACAAAATCGGAAAATACGCCACCGCGCCATGAGATTAAGCGTGGTATGTACAAGCAAATCACATCGACACCATCATAGATCTCGTTCTTGTAGTCGTGGGTCGCGCTCACGGTTGTCTAGGAGTGAAAATCTTTCACGGTTCCGTAGGAGTGATACTCGTGTGTCTACTCGGCACGTAGAATGTAGTTCGCGGTCTCAACGTAGCGCGTCTCGATACAGTAGATTCCGTACCTACTCATTCGCGACTTCGTCACAACAGAACCGATTTACATCATCATAGTGACCGTCGCGGGTCACGTGTAACGATTCGATGGCGGAGACGTTAAGCGCGATAGTGTCTACACTAAATGCCATTGGGGAAAATACGGCGAGTGTAACGTCAACCCCGTCTGACCGTGTTCGTGTTAGATATACTCCGAATGTAACGCCAAACCCGCTGACCGTGCTCGTGTAAGAAATATTGCGAGTGTACCGCCAAACCCGTCTGACCATGTTCGGGTTAGAAGTACTGCGAGTGTACCGCTAAACCCGTCTGCACGGGTTCGTGTTAGAAATATTGCGAGTGTACCGCCAAACCCGCTGACCGTGACCGTGCTCGTTTTAGAAATACTGCGAGTGTACCGCTAAACCCGTCTGCACGTGTTCGTGTTAGAAATACTTCGAGTGTAACGCCAAACCCGTCTGACCGTGTTCGTGTTAGAAATACTAAGAATGTAACGCCAAACTCGTTTTCGTTACATTCTCGCCAAACACGCCAAACAGCAACCCAATCGCAGCGCAGGTGCTTGCCGATGCTATTCTAGCATTAAATAAAACGAGGTGCCACAGTAACTTTGTATCTAATTTTGATCTATCGTCTATCAATAATTTTGGTGCGAGGAGGTAGTTCATTTCTGGCCATTTATGTCAAGCCTAACCGCAGTAAATTAGTCAGCCATACACCAGCTAATGCTTTTAAGAAACGCTACACTACTCCACTAGATGTGAAGTGTAACTGCGGTCAGACTGGACATTTAAGTGTATTGTGTACCAAAAAACAATTAAGGATATAGGTAGCTCAAAAATTGGGTACATGTTCTTTGTGTAAAAAGACAGGTCACAAGGAAAGTGATTATTTTGCCAAGGTTCGCTCACAGGGGCGTGGCACTGGTCGACGCACAGTTGATTTGTGTAGTGAGTTAAATAATTCTTCAAAAATATTGACATCACCACCGCAGTGATTCAGGGTACACCTGTGGACGTTTTGATAGATAGTGGCAAGCGCGATTTCCCTAATAGGCGATTCGGCTCTCACTTTTCTTCCAATGTCAAGTGGAAGAGTAATTAAGTAACTAAGGGTTGTACGGTGGATTTGAGTTGGAAGTGGAGTCTCTCAACGCGTGTTTTAGCAGCGAGAACTCTGGAGAAACTCCAACACTTTTCTTGTCGGCGTAATCTCATTGCGTATGTCACAATTACAGTGGAGTTCAGTAACATTGCTTTCGATATTGATTTTATGGTTGTACCCGCAACTTCAATGAATGAATACCCCGATTATTATCACAACTGACATTCTCAATAGAGATGGTGTAATGCGATGTATTGAAAACATTATCTGAGGCGGGATTCTCAATAAATCTTCGAAAGTGTACCTTCCTAACTACCGAGGTAACCTGGGCCGAGTTAGGCCGAGTGTCAAGTTAGGCAGAGTGACAGGTTAGGCCGAGCGTCTGGCAGAGCGGGTGCGCTAGTTCCTGAGCTGCGTGGCTGGGTCCGTCGCAGTCTGCGTGCTGACCTACCCGGCAGTCGCGCACCCTCCACGTGCGTGCCTCTACTTGCGCGCCTTGACATGCGCGCCCTACCTGCGCGCTCTGCTTGCGCGCCCTGCTTGCGCGCCCTACCTGCGCGCCCTGCTTGCGCGCCCTACCTGCGCGACTCACCGAGCGGGTGTCTCAGGGCTTGTTAAGGGAGGCGTGAGGTTTGAGTTGGGACTTGGACAGGACGGGGACCGTTGGTGCGTTGTCGAGCGATTGACAACAATTGAGTGCCCCCATACTTGCAATTTTCGATCTTCGCTGGCCAACCGAACTGCACATGGACGCCTGTGGCGCAGGCTGCGGTGTTGTATTGATGCGGACTCACGCTGATGCTAGCAAACGCGTTGGTGTTTATTTAACGGGGTCACCCGGGGCGCGGAGGGCCGATGCTGCTCATATGGGTTGGAGACGCTGGCGGTCGTCATAGCATTGCAAAGCTCTGAAGGCCACCGAGCGCAAGAAGGATCTTCTGCTACGAGTTGTATGCTGTAGGATTTACCTACAAGTTTTTAATTTTACTTTCGAATATAGAAAGGGGAATGGTGTCCCGAGAGTTGTGAAGAATTTTTCGAAAATAAGTTTGTGGTTTACCTAACGCTTTTATGTTACAGTTCTTACTTGCGAACGTCTATGTGTGCGTGTGTATGTTTGCAAGTCACGTGGCGCTCTGGCGTGAATCAAAGGAGCGTTTACCCAGGCGTGAAAGGTGCCGTGCAGAGATGTCGGCGGACTAGTGGGTGGCATACCTATGTAGTGGGATGGACGAGCGGCACTGGGTTGCACGTCTTATGACGTGCGTGGTCTCGCTTTTGCGAACCGGCAGGCGTATCATTCGATGCGTGGTCTCGCTTCGGCGAACCGGCAGACGTATCATTCGATGCGTGGTCTCGCTCTTGCGAACCGGCAGACGTATCATTCGATGTGTGGTCTCGCTTTGCGAACTGGCAGACGTATCATTCGATGCGTGGTCTCGCTCTTGCGAACCGGCAGACGTATCATTCGATGCGTGGTCTCGCTTTGCGAACCGGCAGACGTATCATTCGATGCGTGGTCTCGCGTTTGCGAACCGGCAGACGTATCATTCGATGCGTGGTCTCGCTTCTTGGAACCGGCAGACATATCTTACGATATGTGTTGGGCTTCGGCCTTGCAGACATATCTTACGATATGTGTTGGGCTTCGGCCTTGCAGACATATCATTCGATGTGTGTTGGGCTCCGGCCTTGCAGTACCTTCTTAATTACCGATGTAGGGCCGAGCCAGGCCGAGCGTCAGGTTAGGCCGAGCGTCTGACAGATGGAGGCGCCGAGCGGTTGCGCCAGTTCCTGAGCTGCGTGGCCGGGTCCGTCGCAGTCTGCGTGCTGCCTACCCGGCAGTCGCGCACCATCCACGTGCGTGCCTCTGCCTGCGCGCCCTGCCTGCGCGCCCTGCTTGCGCGCCTTGCTGCGCGCCCTACCTGCGCGCCCTGCATGCGCGCCCTGCTTGCGCGCCCTACCTGCGTGCCCTGCCTGCGTGCCCTGCTTGCGCGCCCAACCTGCGCGCCCTGCTGCGCGCCCTGATTGCGCGCACTACCTTACAGACGTATCTTTCGATATATGTTGGGTTTCGAATTTGTATCCATATCCATTGATATATGTTGGACTTTGGTCCTGCAATCTCGTATGGCTTAGCCTTGTACGTAGAATTGTGAGAATAAGCGATGTGTGTGGTCGATGAAGCTTGTAATACGATGATTGTTAGTGAAGTAGAAGAAGTTAAGAAATAGCATCGTGTGTATCATTGAAAGAGGGCCTTGATTGTGTGAGGAATGAAAGAATAGGCAACTTTACAAAAAAGTTTTGTTTTTGTGTTCATGTTGTTTCTCATCGACAGATTCCGAAGCTGAAGACAATGATGACACCGGTGCTGAGCCCTGGTCTGCTCAGGTTGACCCTGTTGAGGTCTTCCATGAAGATATCTTGTGAAATGCGGCCGAGGACGGCGCATGATCAGGATAGGCCGTGTTAGCAGAAATGAAGAATGAATCGTTGCGAATCATGACGTCACCACAACGCCGCCATAAAAGCAATCGCTAGTTCGCTCTCAGCCCATTTGCTTGTCGGACGTTGTAGAGTGAGGTCGGTTGAAGTGGTGATCGATGTGATTTGCAGTTAGTCATTTGTTTCATCCTTATTATTCGGTTATTGTGTAAAAAGTTGTTTTCTGTGCAATCGCTTGTTACTTGTTGTGAAAATCTAATTGAAAGTAAAATTGTTTTAAGTTACGATGATAATTCTTTATTTTTATTTTATTCCATTCCTGATTCCTAAAAATACTGTATACGAGAACCATGTATTCTATACATCAAAATAAGACATATTTCAAAAAAAATATTGCTGGGAATTGATTTTTATTTTTTGATGTTAAAAAAAATTGCAAATTGTACTGCGCAATGTAAAGGGCTGAACTCGCACGCAACTTGCAAAACCGCGATAATTTTGACAGACGACGGCCCCGTTCGTTAGTGTTCGTGCGCATTGAGTGAGCTACATTGAACGCTAACGTTTTGAAGCCATTTTTTGTTATGAAATACTAAAAAAAATTATAATGTTTCTTTGGACAATAATTAAGAAATAACGTATAGAATACGTTTTCATAAAAAAATTAAAAAAAAAATATGACTTTGACCTTCAATAAAATCGTAACTATCAATTTCCCAGGTATAGTTTAAAGGAAAAATGTTATGATGGTGAGCAGAATACATGGTTCTCGTTTGACTGTTCATGTCTTTTACACCCGTTATACATATGTGTGTGTTAACTGCTGATAACGTATTAAAATGCGAATAAAATATTTACGAATAATTCATATCTTATAGAGACCGATAATTCCGGCTGGTTTTATAGCCACGCTTTCGCCAGCGCGTGTCGCAAACGTCACGGGCCACGAGCTTCGAGTGTCTTAGAGCTAACGCAGACCATACAATTTAGTTGGCCAACTATCGTACAACTAAATTGCGTGCTTCCACAATTTAATCGTCCTTACAATAGATACCCATTCTTTATGCTATCGGCCGATAGTTGGATGCGATTGTTTATATAGTTGTGCGATTCAGTTGGATAGATGTGCGGCCTTCTATGTCTACTGCAATAGTCGGCCAACTCATTTGTATAGTCTTCTGTGACCCTTACATCGTTACATAGCTAAACCAACCCGCACGGACGCTTCTGCGATATGGGAATTCGTCGTAAACTTGAGTAAACGTCATTGTAAATCCAGAATAAAGTAGGAAACTCGCGATCCCTCCAAGCCTATTACTAGGTGGTAGACCCATATGTAGGGTCGTCTGGGTAGGTACCATCGCCTTTCTTATTTCTGCCGTGAAGCAGTTCGCTGTGTTTCGGATCGAAGGGAAAGGTAGCCAGTGTAATTACTGGGCATGGAGGGCATATCATCTTAGTCCCCAGGATGGCAAACGCACTTGCGGTGCTAAGTGATTTACACTTAATATTGCAAGTGTCTATAGGCGGCGGTGACGTCCATTTTGTGAAGTCGCTGTGTAGAATTAAAGTGAAATGGAGTGACGTAGCAATCGTGTGCTCGATCAATTTTTGGATGACATCTACATCACGCTGACTGATGGAAATTGAGGGAC
The DNA here is from genome assembly GCA_955850985.1 of Elophila nymphaeata. NCBI lineage: Eukaryota > Metazoa > Arthropoda > Insecta > Lepidoptera > Crambidae > Elophila > Elophila nymphaeata. The sequence continues at coordinate 7,990,451 of OY039086.1, read as the reverse complement.
CGTGAGTTCACCACTTTCCTCTAAACCCTGGGGCGTGCTCCTGAGCGCGCGTGGGGCTATAAGGAGCTACCTAGGACTAAATACGCGCGCGCACAAAAAAAAAAATTCTACAATAAAGCCGTATTTCGTCATTCTGTAAACAGTAATATAGTAATTGATATATTTTCTATCTATAGCTATCAAAATATAATGAAATAAAAAAAAAACAATTTTTCTTTAAAAACTTAACAAAAATAAAATAAAAAAATATTTTTACTTTCTCGTATACGTAGTATAGAGGAAGTCTTGTAATCGTCAAAAAATTCGACCTCGAGATTTTTACGGATTTACACGTTTTGGACCTCCCCAAATCCAAAAATACCGTTTTTGGAATAATGTCTATTTGTGTGTCTGTGCGTCAGCATGATAAGTCGAGCATGTTTCAACTTATTGCAACCAAATTTAACATACGTGTATGACATAAAAATATAAGGTTTCTGTCAAATTTTGGGCCGACGATCACGAAAGTTAAGCAACCAAGCGCGCGGTCGGTACTCAGATGGGTGACTAAAATTTAACGTGCATGTATTCCATCAAAATATAAGGTTTCTGTCAACCTTTGAGTCGTTTCCGGTATACGAGAAAGTGAAGGGGAGACCACTCCCGATTATTTTAATTACTTTTGGGATTTATTGAATATTTATTACGATGTATTTCTTACAACCAAATACCTAAAAATAATCATTGTAAGCAGAATAATCAGTTTTATAATAAAAAAACAGAACCGAAATGAGACATTTCTACAAAAAATCACAAAAAATGGAGGAGCAACACAGTACGCACTACGAATGCGCCGACATCTTGATTAAAAAAAAAAATTACAGACTACTATTTCGCCGGTTGATGATGTAGGTAATTTATCAAAGATGTCAAAATAACAAAAACAGAGTGAGTACATATTCTATGGATTCATCGTGCGGGCCGGTCCATCACGTTGCAGACAGAAACAGTTCCCCAGGAACAGGGACAAGGGGGCCTCCTTATGGTGAACCAGCTCTCCCCTTCACTGTCCTAGATTGTCTATTTCTGCCTGGCCATATTTGATACAATTCTGTGAGGGCCACATTAGATACCCAAGCTTTTTAATTTGATTATGGACATTGGCACGAAGAGATGGGTTCCGAAGAGTACCATAAAATAATGTAATTCCATGTTTCGAATATTTTAAGGGCGTTCGCTGCGATGAGCGGGTGACCGTTCCGGACGCCGCGCGGCGTGTTGTTTCATGGAAAAACTAATTAAATTGTTAATTTCTCTTTTAGTGCTGCAAAACATAATTGTAAAATCAAAACAATGGATTAATTCAGCAAATTCACAGTCTTTTTTAATAGTTTTCGAAGAATTCTGAATTTACTTTTCAAGAATTTCGATCATTTAGAACATGATGGTAATTAATTTACACTTTCAACACTATTAACAATATCAAAGTAAAATATAAAAACATAATCAATTTCCAAAAGAATCGAATATGATTTTTAAAATGACAAGACACCTCAAGACACACAACATTAAGCCGTGTCTGACATAAATCCATGTCAAAAAAAGTAAAAAAGTCATTCGCTTTTCTTCCGCCCATATGGGAAAGCAAAGGGATCTAGCCCATACAGCCATATCTTCTGTCATTTACATATTTCAATTTTGCATTATTTTTTATGAGTGTCACACATTTTTAAATCATCTAGAAAGTAAGCATTTTCTACACACATGTTGTTGGGGAGTGTACTTTGTGGAGTTGCACGGAATTTTTATCAAAAATATTGTTTTATTACGTTCATAACCTATATTACTCAATTAACAAATTATACTTAAATATACATTTTGATACTATTATATGCTCAAATTCATTATTTGTAAGATATAAACTGATTATATTATTACTTGTTATTACTAAAACAGTATGTTCATGAGTGGCCAAACTCTCTATAGAAAGTAGACATTCTCCTTTAATGTTCTCATATTAATTTGTTGTGTGAGTAGTCTATCTATCTATCTCTTATTGTTAATGCGTGATAATGGCATGTTGCTTTTTTAAAGAAATAGATAAAAACACAAACTTAAACAATTCCAAATTTAGACGTAAATAAATTGCTACCCGCACAAATTTGCTAAGTCTGTTGATCTTGAAGCATTCCTAGCTAATTCTATAGGTATAACTACATTCAGAATAATACTAATAAATCTATTACTTATTCAGGCCAACCCACTCAAGCAAATTAAGCTCAATAATTGCTGCGTGATTGACAATGAAACTGAGACGTAGCCGTTAAATAAACCGATACTCTATGGCTTGTTTCACATGTAAGGTCGGCATCATTCACACATAATGGAGGAAACTCTTAGCAACGACCAGGAGACGCATTTTTGAATCATTAGTATTGTAGTATTGTATCCTTTCTGGTATGGTGAGAAATAAATTATTATTATTATTAAAGCGAAACCCTAAAATAGCTAATAAATTTTTGAGTATTCATACTCGTGAATTTTGCAAAGGGTGGTCCGTAAAATATAAGCTTCTTGGGTCCGACCGACTCGTTCCCGATATTATTCTTTTTTTTTTTAATTAATGGCGATCGCGACGTATAAAGATTACGCATTGCGCCAATATCAAGTGAAAAATGTAATAAAAGTAACCGACAATTGTACGGTAGATTGAGTTTAAAATGGAGAATCTCTCAACACGTGTTCTTAAGTAGACCGTCCAAATTTGCAAACCATTTTTCGACCACTGCTTGGTATTCAATTAAGCCGAATTTTCGCATCGAGGATAGGTTGTGAAGTAAAAAGTGATGTGACTTGATAGAATTTACTCAGAGAACATTTATCGTTCCTTGCTTGGTATTAGTGCTGAACTAATAATGGATAGAACCCATATACCATGCAATTACTGGGCATGGAGGGCATATCATCTTAGTCCCCAGGATGGCAAACGCACTTGCGGTGTTAAGTGATTTACACTTAATATTGCAAGTGAGTGTCTATAGGCGGCGGTGACCACTTAACATCAGGTGGGCCGCAAGCTTGTTTGCCATCTCGTAACATAAAAAAAATATACAACTTTATAAAATTTTAACAAATATTATTTCCAAATCGTGTATGAAATCGCAAGATCCGAATGCGAATCCCTAAAATAGCTATTTTTGAATATTCATACTCGTGAATTTTGCTTCTTTTAAATTAATGGCGATCACGACACGTTAAGATTACGCATTGCGCCAATATCAAGTGAAAAATGTAATAAAAGTAACCGAAACTGTACGGTAGATTGAGATTCGATTTTTCAGTGTATTTTTTCTAGTATTAAATCTATACTTGTACTTTTAATATTATGAAGAGGAACAACTTGTATGTGTGTAACGAATAAACATAAAGTCAAAAACTACTAGACCGATTTTAATAGTTCTTTCACCATGTGTGACATTTAATTAAATAAACTCCATCAGGGCGGCTGCGTTAACCACTACGGCATCGAGGCACTACCGTGGCGGTAGTGGTTAAGATGCTGGTTTCGATTCCCGCCTGAGGCAGGTCGATTTTTTTCAGTAGTATTAAAAATATTTACGTGTTTGTAAGCGCAAAAATTATTCTATAAGTATAGATTTATTGCCGTGACTTCGTTTGCGATCGAAATTTCGATGTGTCAAATCTATCCTCCGCTACGGCAATTTAGGAGGAATTTAAAGAAATGAAAAACCGTCCCTAAAGATTTCAAGGGCAAAATAAATTTACATTACGAAACGAATTTTCTTGCAAGAACTTGATTACTCTGACAATGTCCAAGTTGAACAGTGCATTGTTCATTTTAAATTGCATTTTGTCCTTGCACCGACAACTCAAGTTTTGTGACTGTTTCCATCTTTGCATTAATTTTAAAGATCTATCCAGAGCTACTCACGTACACGAACCGTGCGGTTTGATGTGCGAGTTTAGACACCTTTGGGCAAGTTCGCGAACGGTTCGTGTGTTAGTAATAATCTCTCCGCGTGCATGGAACTGGAAGGAACTACCGCGCTTGCCAACCGCTCGCTAGAAGCATGCCCCGTATTGATGTAAATAATGGTCAGAATTTAACAACTTTTGTACATGTTACGACTAACATTCCTTCCTGTAAACATACCAGCTTCTAAACATGGGTGCCAAATTTCATAAGTGTACGTAGGTATATGTACCTGGGATGCTATGATCCGAGACCTCCCCGTGATGCCCCTGGGCAACGTCTGGTGCCTCCATAGACAACTGACGTCAGAACATGGATGGGCCGTTTTCAGGACCAGCGGACCTTTGGGTCGTGGTTCGGCTGGTGGGCCGCCTTGTGCGTAACTGGGAGGTCGGTCGCTCCTGATACTCGTCGGCTCTCAGAGGTGCAGGATGGATGTGTTCTCTGGTTTGTTTTTCTGCATTGGTATTATGGGAGGCAGCAGTTTTCCTGTCGAAACCAGCGCCTGGTGCCTACACGACACAGTCGAACTCAATCGAGTCTGCTCCCTCATGCGGGACCAGTTTGACGGATGACTGTGGCTTTGGGTAGGGGGCGTAGACATCGGGCTTGGCACCACTATGGGGGACGTGAGAAAACGCGGTGGAGCATTGTGCTTGGTGGCGGAAGGTCTGCAAGACTGGCGGTTTGTTATCCCGCCGGACAGCGGGCACGATTAAACTGTGTGCACCGGTTGGGCTCGAAGGGGCGGGCAGGGATGGCTTGGCAGGATCCCCGAGGAGGATTTTTAGCGGGTGTGGAGGGAACGCCTGTACCTCGAGATGTCCGGCCTGTGCGGCTTTTGTTAGGCTTAATCTGTGATTAATAAACAACTGTAAAAAAATATGTCCAAAATTACGTAGTACGTACGTGTCCGGCTTTTAGGTCAAAATGTCCGGTCTGATACAGCGCAGAGTCAGGTTTTTTCTAATTTAGAAGATGACAACCCTAAACGGGTTGATTATGATACACTTTTAAAGAAAATTTGAAAATTTTTTCGTCGACATTGCTTCTTCTTCTATGCCTTGCATTATCTTGTAATTATATGTGAATAGCGTCAACCGCTGTTATTAATAAACGAATAACACTCGATGACTCAAGCCTCTAATCAAAAACTAATCACGGCTGAATAATTCTGTAATATTAAGTTTGATGGCGGCTGTACACTCTCGGCCGAGAACGCGAAATAACATTATACATAGCCAAGGTTTGATCTCCAGTGGATTTTCTTTAGCAGCAAAACCGTCAAAGTATAATGTTATCTCACGGTCTCAGCCGAGAGTTGTGAAAGGTAAAAGTAAATAAGGAGCAGAAAATAACTCGCCTTTTCTGCCATATTCTTGAAGTACTTTATAAAAACCATTAGAAATGAATGTTTGAAAGAAAGAAAATCATTTTTATGTATTTAATAGAAAATATTCAACTTCTCCAATAGAAATATACCGAATTCTCTTCATAGCTTGCTTAGGTAGTTATGTTTATCTTTGCAATATTTTGTTTCACACCTAGAGCACGTACCTACCGCAAAAAAATAAAATCCATTATTGATAAACACGCATACACGAGACAGGTGTCGACAAAGTTTTAAAGTTTCGTTCAATCACAGATGCGACCTCGCTCTCGTGAGCTCGAAATGCCCAATATATTTTATGTTTTTTGGTCATTGTTTTGTTTTAAATGAAAATTTCATGAAAGAATTATGTCAGAATTAAGGCATTCTTAGTTTCACCCGAGTAGGTACTTGTTGTAAAAACACGCGTTGAGAGACTCCATTTTAACTTAATCTAACGTAAAATTGTTAGTAAGTACTAAATAAATTTTCACTTGACATTGGCAAAAAGCATAATCTTTAAGTGACGCGAACTCAGATCATCTGAGGTCGCCAACGTAGAAGAAGGTATTCACTCGTTTGAAAATGAGAAAATAAAAATAGTTTTGTTTTTCTTTTGTGATTCCATTCTCACGAGAATTGTATGTGATCTGATGTGACTGCATCAATTATTCGCGTTTGCAAGTAAAAAACTTTAGCTGTCAAATTGTTATTAAAAAGTATATTTCACTAAAAGTGGGAGATAGGAGGTAACAACGACGAATGTTCATAATATTTATTTCAATACATAAACAAGGCAAGTATCTACTCATTCATTCACACAGCTTCCTGTCAAATAAAGAGGCTATTTTTAAATCTCTTTGTGTTTTTGTTGTTCAATCTTTGTTCGACGTCGTAATTTTGAGATTCGTATTTACTTGTAATTTTTTATACACCGCAATTGATAAGTGAACCATTAATAATGTTTATAATTGGATTGGTTATATTATCATACCTACCGTTTGGTAGGTAGCCAGATGGACTGGATCTCACGGCAAGATTCAGGAAGCTTTTAAAAGGTGTGTTTTAACTACTCAAGACGCCGTCGATCGCCGCGGTCGTGGGTTCTTCGTAAGAGGAGGTCAATTGTGCCACGATCCCTTGCTCCCGTTTTGAGTGCACTTTGTCTTGATATCAACAATAGATACTGATAATTGGCATTAGATTTTTACGGCTGGCTGCTTGCTTAACACCAACCCTCCTTGCGAACGACTGCTATCATTCGATCAGTTTAACGTGTCTTCTGAACGTCGGAAGAAAATCGGGTTTAAAAAATTTCAATCACCCATCCGAGTACCGACCAGGCAATTGGTAGCTTAACTTTCGTGATCTCTACTAATAGTCCCTGTAAGCTGGTTCAAAGGTACATGATAGATATTGGACCACCTTACAGACTTGCCGACAGTCAAGATTATTTCTAACGCATATCGACCCACGGCTCTTTGAGAAATTACTACAGCTTACGCCTGGTCCAGGTGGCTGGTACAGGTGTCACCACCACTCGGGACATAGCAACTTTAACTATCATCTTTTGTAACAGACAGCCCACGGTGCAGAGCAGAGCCTGCATGGAGGAGGAAGAAACAGCCGCTCACGTTCTGCTGGAGTGGAGTGCAGAGGACTGGCAGATAACCGGGTCGCCGAGGAACGGGTAGGAATTGCTTGGTAACATCAAGGCGCTAGACAACTGCCTGGTGGAGCTAGGATGGCTGGAGTGATCCGGTGCATACCCTCCGATGCAAAATAGGTGCAGTAGTCGTTGAGTTGGGAAGACTGCCCGTACGAATGGAAAAAGAACGGTTCTCTAATGTTTCGCACACAATTCATTGGCAAATTACCATTTCGCAAGCAACATTTGTCAATGTTTCATTACGCAAACTAATGCTTTAACAATGACATCAAAACGCAAACATCCATATGATAAGCAGTCATTTCAAAAATGCATTGTTAATTAAATTTTTAAAAGACAAACTGACATATCAACAAGTTACAAAAACCAAAAATGTTATTTTACAAATGATTTGTTTGACTAAATTTCAATTACAAACTTTTTGTTTACTAAAATTTCAATTTGCTAATTTTCAAATTAACAAGTTACAAAAACCAAAAATGTTATTTTACAAATAGTTTGTTTGACTAAATTTCAATTACAAACGTTTTGTTTACTAAAATAAAAATAAAAATATTTATTTTAAAATAAATAATCTTGTTATTTACTAAAATTTCAATTTTTCAAATACAGTGAAATCGCCCTCAAATCGCTTCAGGCACTCGCCGGCCGCTGCCGCGGAACGCTCGCTTCGCTTGCTCGGCTTGTGCGCTGTTTTCATGTCAACCTAACCCAGAAAACGATATGCAAGCAAGCACGCAGCATGCAAGCAAGGATGCAAGCAAGCATGCAAGCAAGCATGCAAGCAAGCATGCAGCATGCAAGCAAGCATGCAGCAAGCAATACAATGCTCCGCTCGCTTCGCTCGCTCCGCTATGCGTGGTCACAAGTCTAACCTAACCTAACCTAGGTTTATTTTCGTACTTATGGTTTTTCTTTATAGCGGGGGGCCTCAGGCCCCCCGACCCCCCCGAGCAGGGGGGCCAGCCCCCCTGCACCCCCCGGCAAGCATCTCGCAGGCAGGCAGACAGCATGCAATCCAATTATTCATACAGCAAGCATGCATGCACTATGCAATGCATGCAAGCATGCATACATCATGCAATGCAAGCATGCATACATCATGCAATGCAAGCATCCATGTAGCAAGCAAGAATACAAGAAGCAATCGCAAAATTTTTAGGCGAAGCGAATGGCACCCATAAACTATTATTGAACAATTTCTTTGTGTTTTTATAATTCTAATGTTTTTAGTATGAAAAGTTCCTAAGTAAAAGAAATGATACGGTGCCATACCATAAATTGCCTAACGTCTTTAGACTAAGTTACCATTTTATTAAAGAAAAATTGGTCAATCGTTATGTTTTTAGTGTGAAAAGTTAAGAAATGATACGGTGCCATACCATAAATTGCCTAATGTCTTTAGACCAAGTAACCATATTATTAAAGAAAAATTGGTCAATAGATCTTTGTCGTTTAACGTATTTGTGTTAGGAAAAATTGACTAAAGTTCTTTTGCAAAATGACAATATATGAAGCAATTACTTGGTGAGATGTAAAGTTTGTGAAACATAAATAAATCGAACGTTGGTTTGCGAAATGATCACTTTGAATTTCGTTGCTTGTCATCTGTAAATTTGCTTAATAACTGTTGACCAACCGAAGGGGAACCAAAAAGAACAATTGACCGAAGCGAGACAGAACCAGCCAGCATATAAAACAATTGTTAACTTTTTTATGGTTAATATTTTTTATTTAAGGGGACAAACGAGCAGACGTGGTTTGTCCCTTTCCTCTCCTTTCGTTCACCTGGATGGTAAGTCATTACTGCCGCTGAAGATTTCTAGGTCGTATAGGTTCGGCAACACCGCTGGCGACAGTTCTACAGTCTTGTGGTTCGCGGCAGAAAATTGAGCAAAAAACGGACGCTTGTGGACAGCCTACCATCCAGACTGTGGGGATTTGAAGTCGCGAGGAACGACGGTGGAAAGAGAAGAAAGAGTTTCTTAGGAGTTCCTCAGAACACTCCCCGTGATACAAGCGATAGAATATGCAGAGAGATGCCACATCTCTACGCAATGCCAAACCCCCTTATTATAAAATACGGACTAAAGTTACTCATGGCTTAAAACTGATGCTGTCACTTTTATTCGCTGAATGAAAGGCAGAGTTAGCATCAGTTTTAAACCTCGACTATCTTAAGTCCACGTATTGTAATAAGGGGAATCGAGGTCAGCCGATCAGATCAAATAAAATTATTAGTTTCGCCGGTGGTAGAGTTTTTGAGGATCTAAAAGTACTTCTTATTCAAAGTCGTTTACTCTTGGCAAAGTAGCTGTAGTCACAGTGCCGTGCACAGCAAACTATTAAATCAAATTTATTTGACCTTAGTTCTCAAAGGCATCAAAGGTAAATCAATTTATAGCTAGGCACTTAAGTATCAAAAACTATGTTATGAAGAAATTTGTATTTTGGCTTGATGCCAGACCGCTTTTTGGTTAATGGATGGCTGGACAACTATAGGTAAATATGAAACGATTTTTCTTAAATACCTGGGGGGGAAGCGTCGGTGGCGTAGTGCGTAAGAGCGTAGTCTCCCACCCGGGAGGCACTGGTTCGATCCCCGCCACGTACCAATGTGTATTCAAATTTTGAGTTCTTAAGTACGTTTAATCGACGCTTTAACGGTGAAGGAAAACATCGTGAGGAAACCTGCACACACCTTGAAGAAATTCTTAGGTTGTGTGTGAAGTCGACCAATCCGCACTTGGCCAACGTGGTTGACTAAGGCCTAATCGCCCCTAATGTGGGGTAGGCTCGAGCCCCTCAGTGGGCACATTATATGAGCTGTTGATGATGACCTGGGATTATAGATAAAAATGTTATGTGTAGAATAATTTTATTTTTGCGTTTACAAACGCGTAAATATAATACTAGAAAAATGCACTGAAAAAATCGACTTGCCTCAGGCGGGACTCGAACCCGCACCTTCCACAATCCGGGTGGACGCGTTGACCAATTTCGCCACCGAGGCACTGCTTTTCGCTGTCGAAATTTGTCAGTGCTTGGTGCTTATGTTTTTATGGCAAACATCGTTTCATCAAATCTTTGAAATTTGCACTTCCAAGACCCGAACGAAATATTTTTGCAAATATTTGACGCCCAGCTAAGATGAAACTACCTTAAATTATGGAATAATTTTATTTTTGCGTTTACAAACGCGTAAATATAATACTAGAAAAATGCACTGAAAAAATCGACTTGCCTCAGGCGGGACTCGAACCCGCACCTTCCACAATCCGGGTGGACACGTTGACCAATTTCGCTACCGAGGCACTGCTTTTCGCTGTCGAAATTTGTCAGTGCTTGGTGCTTATGTTTTTATGGTAAACATCGTTTCATCAAATCTTTGAAATTTGCACTTCCAAGACCCGAACGAAATATTTTTGCAAATATTTGACGCCCAGCTAAGATGAAACTACCTTACATTATGGAATAATTTTATTTTTGCGTACACCCAGTACACCCACCCGGATTGTGGAAGGTGCGGGTTCGAGTCCCGCCTGAGGCAAGTCGATTTTTTCAGTGCATTTTTCTAATGTTATGTGTAGATAACGGTCAACATTTTAGTCACAATCATTACTTATTTAATTTGTAAGTATGTGATTGTTTTTCTTACATGGCCCCGTATGCCCAACTGCTGATATGTTTAAGGCTAGCTGCACATTGGATGCGTTTTCGAGCGAATATGACACGATAACGCACGAACGATCCCAACTCACTGAGCTAGTGCTCAGTGAGTACTCACTGAGCACTACGGTGCCTCACACACTCTATGTCAGGGGTTCTTAAAGTGGGGTCCGTAGCACGTGTACCAGGTCGGGTTTGGGTCCCGGGACGGCTCGTGTCTCGAAGTCCTGGGACTTTGAGTAAATTTAGTTGTCTTGGATCCCGAGACATTCGGGTCGTGACTCGAGACGAGACATGGTTGTCGAAATTGTATTGTAAATTAATATATTTTTTTTTTTTCATAATTGGGAAAGTCTCATGCCGTCTATTAGTTTAATGAATTACTAATTACTTGGTACTACTACTAACTATTGAGTACACAATAAAGGCGTTTGCCGCACCACCATATTGGTTGTTTTGTGACGCTTGATTAGAAAAAATACTCTGAAAAAAATCGACCTGCCTCAGGCGGGAATCGAACCCAGCATCTTCCGCAATCTCGGCGGCTGCGTTAACCACTACGCCACCGAGGCACTGCTTTCGCTGTCGAAATTTGTCAGTGTATGGTGCAGAAGCAAAAGCAGCAGAAGCTCCTCTTTACCCTTTTGGGATTCGGGATTCAACAATCAACTTTTTTATGCATATTTTGAAGTTCGTGTTATTCAAAAAATATCGTTGTAAAAAAAATCTTAAAATTAGTTATTTATATTGACCTCTAGATTTTATTTTCCAATATTGGCTCCTGTTTACAAATTAACCGTGCATATTGTTTTGTGTTTTGGCCAATTTTCCTGTACGTAACGAAACACTACTTTTGTTCACTGGATTCAAGTGAGCTTTATAAAAAAATACGAACTTGCACTTTTATCTAAGTGGGTTGTCTCTCGTAAGCCACGTTCCTACGCCAAAAAATCCTACGCCAATTACGTTACAGCTTTATGTTTACCTAATAACAACACATAGGCATTACAAAAAGCCAATGAAAAAACATACTTACGCCTCCGATATTAAAGCTCTCAATTTGCAAAACACCAATCCCAGGCTGTACGGGTACTGGTGCCAATACACCGACAAGTCGTTAGGCAAACCTGCAACAAAACACAATACTTTGATCAATTAAATACGTAAATTTTGTTTCAGCGAACAATGGATACGTGCGGCGTCTGTTGAAGAGAGGATTTTTTTGCGACAAACATTTTTTCTCGGCATAAGTATGTTTCAGCGATTGGAGATACATAAATATGATCACGCTCATTAGTCAGCATTTGGTTAAACATATTTGATCGTTTACGTTTTGACTTTAGCTTTTTCTTTCTTTTCACTAGCAAACACTTGAAAAATAATAGCAAAAGAAATAGTTCTTCATCGGGAAGCATTGTTTCCACACCGACGATGTCGACAAAAATGTGGCTTGCGCATACTTTACTGTGCCGTTTGGTAGCCACGTCAGTGTTCAATCTTTTCAAGCGAGAACCATGCGCAAGCAAAACTGTCGTCAAGCATGTACGTTAGGGTGTCCCGTCAATGTATGAGAAAATACTTTTCTCAAGCTACGCTAACGCAAGAGGCATCAAAATTTGCATAATTTCACACACTTTATGCAGAAAGTAATAAAAAATGAATTATGTGTCATCTTTAGGGTTCTACCACACTTTGAAGTTTTGTAAATTTTACGTTTTTACAGACTTAAACCATTGTGCCTAAAATAATACAAAATCAAGTTTTATTGTTGAAATTAATGAAACTAAGCACAGGAAATAAAAACATATTAAATATAGCTTTTAATCAATTACAAATTAATTAAATTTTAAACTTAATTTTGTATTAAAAATTCGATATTTCTGCTGATGATTGCCACCTATTTCTCTCTAAAAGAAGCTTCAGTTTGTATGGGCTCTGTTACGACTTTATCATCAGTTTAACCTTATGTTCCCCGCTCGGTCAATACCTCGGATACCTCGGTAGATATCCACATATTAATCTGTAGATGATTAATAATATCCAGAACAATTGATTTTAATTGTCTCGCGGTAGATATTTACCGAGCGGGTTGACCAAAAGGTTAAGATCTACTTTCCCTATACTTTTCCTAAATTATATGTAACAAGGAAAGTCACCAACTTCCAATGTCTTACCTTTCATATGGTTTGAAGGTCCTTATTGGAATTGTATTGATGAACTATAAACTGACAATCGTGCCACAATAATCTTAGTATTATTTCTAACAGAAAAGTTATTTTTATTGGTGTTGATTAATATAAGTGGTTTGTTTATCTTTCCTTGGTTAACACTACTTTTCACGTTAATAACTTAATCGTCACAATTCCAGCTCCCTAGTGTAAAACATATTAGCAATAAGTTTTTACTAGTGCACAAAAAAATAATTTCGTTCGTAAACAGAATTAACAGTGTTGTGTTGATGTGGATTCTATTGTCTCGGATTAAGACTATATAATTAGTTGAAAAATATATCTGACTCCGTCAGACTCTTCTTATAAGTCGTATTTTCCTTAAGGAAAGAACCAACTTTTCGGTAAGTTATTCAAATCACCAGTCACCGCACACCGTGAATCTGTTTTCGTAACCAGCTAACTCTTTTCTAATATTTCTGGAATATTCTCTAGTATAGTTGCACTTCGGGCAGCCATATTAGGTCAATAATAAATAACGAAAGGTTAACTCATTGGAATGAAGCATATCAATCCACCAATAGATTGTAACAGTCTTTCCAAATACCCTTTAACTCATTGGAATGAAGGAAACCAATCCATCAATAGATTGTAACAGTATTTCCAAATACCCTTGACTAAATCCTTTATTATCTATTATATTATGCCAATTAAAGAAACTGGTATTAGTTGCAGTTCCATCACATCTGTAGAGTACGTTATTTTATTTCCAACCCAACCCTAAGTCCTCTAAGAAAATTGTAAGAAAATCCTTTACAGTGCGTTTCCTTGACGTTTCTATATCGCAAGTAAATTGATCCAGCTTATATTGCAATTTATATTATTATCTTAATTAATGATAAATCGCCACACCCCATAGAAGGGTATTTTAAATAATAAATAATTCGTCCAACAACTTGAAAGCCGTTTTATAACAGTACCTTCTTGAAGCATCTGGCCGGACTTTAGAGACAACTTTGTGGATCATGTTTTTATCAACAATCAGAGTTAAATATTTGGTAGAAACTCTCAGCCCTCGCCAACTATTTAGGCTCTACTTGGGTTTCTTGTCTAAAACCAAACAAACATTATGATCTGCCACTGGGCAGATCATAATGATACTCCGCAAATAAGTATCGCAGATCTTAGCAAGTGACAGCATTGGCAATGTATTCCAGATGGCGGTTGAAGTCGATAGTGTTTCTGTAGAGAGCATGTTTTTCAGGAATTCATTTATAATCAAAATCAGATACGTTTTGAGGAAATATTCACGCACCGAAACTTCATAACAATTTGATTAGACAGAATCCATTTTTAGAGTAGAACATGACTCTTTTGATACAATTATTGACTTTTCCAGGTTAGAACTTGATGTTATTTTCAGGTTGAATAAACACGAAGTCGATGGTGTTTCTGCATGCTAATCAAAATATCGCTTAAGTAAAATCAGAATACACCAAAAAATTCCATTTTTTTAAATATTCAAGGTCAGTAGGCGAAATGAGGAATAGCGATAAAAATGACAAATTTTCAAAACTTTGAAGCCGGGTAGAGCCCTAAAGATATAGTTTTATTTTAATTTAAATATTATTTCGGTAATCTACAGTCAATTACGCAAATTTTGAGGGGTCTTGTGTTATGAAAAGCAAAAAAAAAATTTCTCGGGACACCCTAATGTACGTGTGGTAGGCGCAATAGGTGGAAACACATATGTAGGCTGTGATGTAGGGTCGTCTGGTGCCACCGCCTTTCTTATTTCTGCCGTGAAGTAGTTCGAGGTGTTTGGATTCAAGGGAAAGATAGCCAGTATAATTACTGGACATGGAAGGCACATCATCATAGTCCCCAGGATGGCAACGTCCTTGCAGTGTTAAGCGATTTACCCATAATATTGCAAGTGTCTATAACCAATTAACACAAGAAGGGCCGCAAGCTTGTTTGGCATCTCATAATATAAACATAATAAAACAAAAATAACATAAAACCCCATTTGCATGGCATTATGGGCTGTAGCCTAAAATAGTGACAGGTGGCCAGCCTATGAAAAGTAGATAAAGCGAATTATGTAAGAAAAACTATGATATTATAGACTATAGGTAATGTTACGTTCATACTAATTTGCATTGAAATCTGTGCTGCACAATCTGAAACTGTCAAATATTTTCTGGTGCAAAGAATAACATTTAACTTCCGAAACACACACGAATAAATGTTGGCAAGGATACAAGTACCAGTGGCCCAATTCACGTAAACACATTCGATCTAAAAATCGTTGTAGTTTAGAAATCGTTCGATCGTAGTCCTATCCAATTTTGGTATTCACATGTTACTCAGCTACATTTCGATAGGACGACAACTCAATAGGCTCGGAACTAAAGCACATCTGAACGACTTGTCAACGAAACAAAAAAGATACCCGTAAAATTATTTTA
Source organism: Elophila nymphaeata (assembly GCA_955850985.1). Lineage (NCBI taxonomy): Eukaryota > Metazoa > Arthropoda > Insecta > Lepidoptera > Crambidae > Elophila > Elophila nymphaeata. Next base: position 7,975,132 of record OY039086.1, on the reverse strand, counting down.
TTTTCTACTAAAAGGTTCAAATATACTTTTATACTTCAAATACAGTGATTTACGATAAATTAATCAAATTAAATCAAACAATATCGATATTAGATAGCGGTCATAGGAACAAGTCGTATCTTTATTGAATAGTCAACAAGTCAGTGGTGACCAACCGTGATGAAGTGCAAAAGTTGTAAATGTGACTTCTCCGATGGAGCCGATTGTTCCGTATGCAAGGGCTTTTATGATTTCAATTGTGCTGGTGTCTCCGAGTCTGGGTACAGAAAACTTGGCAATCGTAAGAGTACATGGAAGTGCCCGACGTGCCGTATTGCCTCTCCAGCCCCCAGCTCAACCAAAGAAGATTCGTCGCTAGATATTATCCTTCAGCGTCTCGACGATATGTCAGAGAAGTTAGCGAGTCTGCCGACGATCCAAGCAGATATTAGTCTCGTCAAGAGCGATGTTTCTTCACTTTGGACGCTGTGTAATAACACATCAACTAAAATGGATGAGTTTAATGCTCGCGTATTTGACATCGAACAGCGCTTGCTAATAGTTGAAAATGCTAAAAAAGACATTGAATCCCTTAAGTCTGAGATGGAAAACCTACGGCAGCAATCACTGACCAGAGATCATTGGACGCGATTAAATAACGTGGAAATCAAAGGTGTACCAACTAAAAAGGAGGAGAATCTTTTTCAAATACTTGAATCTATTAGTAATCAGATTGGCTACGAATTCCCCAAAACACAAATCAACTATATATCCAGAATACCCACTCACAACTCCAAAGAGAAACATATACTAGTAAGCTTTATAAATCGGTATATAAAAGAAGAATTCGTTGCAGCGGCACGCAGACATAAGATCCTATCAACAAGTGACTTAAGGATAGGCGGTGAGCCGAAACGAATTTTTATCAATGATCACTTAGCACCGGACATTAAAATTCTTCTTACGAAGACTAAGGGGATGGCGCGTGAAAAGAATTATTCTTATGTTTGGGTAAAATACGGAAAAATTCACGTCCGTAAAAATGATGTTTCTCCTATAATTATTGTTTATCGCACTAGTGATTTAAACAAATTAAAATAGTTAGTTGTATATTACTGTACTTTTATACGCATATAATTAATATTTCACCGCAGCGGTTTGTAACCCCTGCACCCGTGTCTACGTCACTCGCTGCCTTTTGTATTCACGTCGTCGCTGTAGACTGCTTGGGACCGGTTCCCAGTCGCCCATGCCTACGCTGCGTGCACGTTATACTAGCAATTATTGTGTCGGTAATCCTAGTAAACTCGCCTGTTTTCGCCTGCCACTTTTACTTAAATCGTTTTTCACAGTTACCTTCGCTGAGTTACTTTTATTATTCAATGTATTATTACTTTAATATGTTTTACTACAATATTATGCTATCTCTAAATGATATTAAACTATTTTTAGTCGCGCATTCAATGGCTACAAGCGTCTTCAGCGCAAATAAATATTATTCAATCTCAATTTTTGAAGTAAATGATATTTATCTCTACAGGAATAGGGTGGATCAGAGTACTACCAACCCATGTTTATTATATTATGTATTTGCTACGTTTTATGCTGGTAATCATAGGTGAGAACTTAAAAAATCTTAACGTTTACTACCAAAACGTACGCGGCCTGCGTACTAAGAGTAATATTTTTAAGCGTAATACTCAGTCAAGTTCTTACGACATCATCGCCCTAACTGAGACATGGCTAATTGACAGTATTGGGGATGGTGAGTTGTTTGATGATAATTATTTGGTATGGAGACGTGATCGGGATTATGAATTAACAAATCAGAAGCTTGGTGGGGGCGTTTTATTGGCGACTCGACGCGAACTTGATGTTTCTTTGAGATCAGATTGGAATTCCACAGCTGAAGATGTTTGGATTTCAATTAAATGTAACAAAAACACGCATGGTTTCGACTATCTAAATATAGGTGTAATATATTTGTGCCAACAAAATCAGGGATTAAGCTTTTCGTGTCAGCTTTCTCAATTTCTCGATAAATTACTCCAAATCATTAACTCACGCCCCCATGACAAGTTTTTAGTCGTGGGTGACTTTAACTTAAGTGGCATCCACTGGTTACCCGACACTACACAAACATATATGAAGCCTTCTAACACATCTTTTACCTCTGAGGAATTGGAATTAATAGACGGAATCAATTTATGCAGTCTACACCAATACAACCACGTATTGAATGTTTATGGCCGAATACTGGACTTGGCATTATGTAACGACCACATAACCATCGCTGAGGCCTCAGATTCCTTAGTTCCCATTGATACTTACCATAAACCATTTATCGTTAATGTTAGTTTTTTATCTTACAATTTTCTGAAACCATTCCCTAGAACTAAATATTGTTATTTTCAAGCGGACTACAAACGTATCAATCAGGAGGTTTCATCTATTGACTGGCCAAACATATTACGCAATGGATCGCTGGACGAGGCCACTCGTATATTTTATCAGCATATTTATAATATTAGGGATACTAATGTCCCACGCAAAGTCATTCGACCACGTAATTTTCCCATTTGGTATTCGTCGTCTCTCATCAAAGTCATTAAGGAGAAGAATAAGGTATTCCACAAATTTAAAACCTATAGTAATACACGAGATAAATTGGCTCTTAACCTATTAGTGAAAAGAATTAAATTACTTGAAAATCATTGTTACACTTCTTATATAAAAAACATTGAATGTTCTATTTCAAAAGATCCCAATAGGCTCTGGTCCTACATTAAATCGAAGAATATTTCAGGCACTATTCCAAATTCTCTATACTATCTTGATAAAACAGCGAACACAGGAGAAGATATCTGTAATCTCTTCGCCACTTACTTTCATTCTACGTTTCTTGATTACGGCTTCTCTCAAAATTATCCCACTGTTCCTAGCATACCTAATCTTATGCCATTTAATGTTGATATTTCTACGATTAATTTAAGCCCTGACATCGTGCGGCAACACATTCTTAAGCTGGATGTTGCTAAATCGGCTGGACTAGACCTTATCCCTCCAATTTTTATAAGAAAGTGTATTGATAGTTTGACACTCCCGATCTACATATTGTTTCATAGATCGATCAATGAGGGTCTTGTTCCGTCTCTCTGGAAATCGGCATTCGTAACGCCTATTTTTAAAAAAGGATCTAGGACGGACGCAAGGAACTATAGGCCTATCTCAAAGCTATGCATAATATCTAAAATATTAGAAAAAATAGTCTACAATGACCTTTACAGTGCTCTAAAAAACTCATTTAATGAATTTCAACACGGCTTCTTGAGGGGTCGCTCCACTGTCACCAATCTGATAATTTTCAGCGAAGATGTACTAGATTCCATGAGCGAAGGTTATCAAATGGATGCCATTTACACAGATTATAGCAAGTGTTTCGATCGTATTGATCATAATATCTTACTGCACAAACTCCAGTTTGCTGGTATCAAAGGCGACCTGTTGAGGTGGCTTACTTCGTATATCTCTAATAGATCTCAGTCGGTTGTGACTAATAATTTTGCCTCTTCCTGGATGGACGTTCCCAGTGGCGTCCCCCAGGGTTCCCTTCTTGGGCCATTGCTCTTTATCATTTTTGTTTCCGACATAGGCTCCTGTTTCATTAATTCAAAAATTTTATGTTTCGCTGATGACATGAAAATCTATAAAAAAATCACTAGTTACCACGACGGTGACCTTCTTCAAGAGGACCTTCGCAGGCTCGATAGATATTGTTATCTCAATAGACTTGATTTGAATGTTTCTAAATGCTCCTGCATAACCTTTGCAAGGAAACATCATCCCATAATGTATGACTATACTTTATCGACTCACAACTTGCAGAGAGTCACCAATGTCAGAGATCTTGGTGTAATTCTAGACTCCAAATTTACTCTTGATCAACATGTCAACAGTATATGCAATAAAGCACTAAAAATGCTCGGCTTTATTATGCGATCATCTCAGGACTTTGTCAACATCAAGGTGATAAAGATTCTTTATTGTTCTTTTGTACGTAGCAATTTGGAATACGCCTCACAAATATGGAATCCACGCTACAACATATATATCGATCGGCTTGAGCGTGTCCAAAAAAAATTTTTACGTTACCTCAAGTATAAGACGAACACCAGGTTTCCCGATTACTTCCATGCATGCAAACACCACCACTTACTTCCACTGTCCGAGAGACGCGCGACCGCTGACATAATTTTTCTACTTAAAATTATAAACGGTCAAGTTGATTCTCCCACACTCTTAAGCAGGCTTTCTTTCTCGGTGCCAACTCGCAGTTGTAGACGAACTACTTATAAATTATTCAAGTTACCACTCGTCTCTGCTAATTATAAGCAAAATTCTTACTTTTGGCGAGCGTGCAATCTTTTTAATATCAAGGCACATGAATGCGACTTGGATCCGTTCTCAATGAGTGTTAATACAGTCAAAAACACATTATCTAATAATTTCTTTCAAACCGAGTGACATGACAGCAAGCACTATTGTAACTTTTGTAGCGTATTACGTACATATATATTTTTTTTTATTCTTATATAGTTTAGTTTTTTTTTTGTTTTAACATATAAAATGTGTGATGTAGTGATGATGTAGTTTTATATAACATTTTTGTAGCGACAGTGTCCTATTTATTTTTAAATTTTGTTCCATTAACTGTCTCCGTTTTTTATTATATAATATTTTTATGTGTGGAGACTTTCACAGACTTTTTGTATTTATAATTTTTTTTTTAATACTGTATTGTAGTCAATAGTCTTCCTTGAATAAATAAATAAATAAATAAATTATTTAACATAGAACGTGATACGAGAATATTTTAGCTGAATACCTCTCAGTAGACATTTCAGGTGCGATTTTAAAACGATTTATTAGCTGAATACGGTACGACGATGGTTCAACTACATTGCGATCGAGCTACTTCAAAATCGGTTCATTTGACGTACGTGTTAATGTTGTGACATACGAAAAAGTGTTTACGACTAAATCGCTGCGATATCCCAACGGTTTTAATACGTGAATTGGGCTACAGGACGCGGCCGGCTCGTGACTGCGCTCAACACAGACTGATAGCAAGACGTCCTAATTAGGATGTTTTAGAGTCTACACGCGCACGCCTATGACATATAATATCTGCTTCTTTATTGATATAATATCATTGGGTAAAACAGTATTCAGGTAAGTAAGAAAAAAAAATAAGATAAAGCGAAATGTAAGTATCATAATATCTAGTGCATCTAAGTAATCTCCAACTACCCTTTGTATGTGTGATTCAAATTTGAAAAGTAAAAATATTCTTTCCCATCCTGTCTCATATATTTCAAATCACAGCTCAACATTTTGACGTGCCGATAAAGCCACGTTATTTATGTCAGAAGAATGAACCCCTTGGCATAATACACTTAGAAAATATTTATTCTGAATCTCTTCTTTGTAGACTAAGCTTCAAGATGATGGTTTTCCCACGGTTCTTATTAAAAGGTGTCTAAAGCTTCCACTGGCTTCGTATAGCGTAAACCTTAGCGTCGTTTTAAAATGGCTGTTATCCTTCTTTCCTAAATTTCGATATTATTGTTTATAAATTGTATTAAAAACCGGCCAAGTGCGAGTCGGACTCGCGCACGAAGGGTTCCGTATCATTATGTACTTATAATTTTTTTTGAAAACAATCACGTTTGTTGTATGGGAGCCCACTTAAATATTCATTTTATTCTGTTTATTAGTATTTGTTGTTATAGTAGCAACATAAATTCATCATTTGCGATAATTTCAACTGTCTAACTATCACGGTTCATGAGATACAGCCTGGTGACAGACCGTCGGGCAGCGGAGTATTAGTAATAGGGTCCTTTTACCCTTTGGGTACGGAACCCTTAAAAGAATAAAACTTAATAAATATATTATCTTAAAGTTAAACTTAATAAATATCAAAAGAGTTCGAGAACGGCAGTTGGTTGCGGCGCTTTGCACCTTTTTATTGTTCTACCATAATGAAGCATTTTTTTTAATGGTCGACAAAATGTTTCCATTCTACCTGATGGTAAGCAAAAGTGGAATCCACATGCGAAGATAGCTAGTGCGAGAGATAAACCGTCTCTATTTGTAGTATTACATAACTTATACCAAATTTCGAATCGAACAGATCTGTGAAGTTATTCAGTTCTCCTCATGGGCCGGAAAATAGTTGATGATCTACTTGAATCGTAGCTTAGAACATTTTAGGTCACCTTTCAAACAAACAAACAATTAGGTCATAACATTTCATTATCGTATAATCGGTTTGAGAGCTACAGAACTATATAGTTAGACATACACACGATAAACTTATAAAGCGAAGGTTATGTGTAGGGTTGCCGACGTCCCATTTCTGAGACCTTTAGTGAGGAGCCCCGCTCATAGTGTGTACGGGACGCTAAATATCTCGCTTTTCGGAATAAGCTATACATGCACAATTGCACATACATCGACATAGACTTTTGCTCTTTTGCACTACTAAGGTTATATAGCCTTATTCATAAACACTCAATAAACCTATTTTAGTTATAAACTTGTTAAAAAGTGTTTTGTCTCATTCATCTCGTGCCAGAGTGACAGAGGCAAACAAATTGTAACTCTAATAAATTCACTTGTTTTTATGAATAAGGGGGTGAGGGGTGAGTCTATAGGTAACCGTTTTTTTTTTCTGTAAATATTGTTTTATTTTATTCATTTATTTTCTTTTAATGTAACATGGCGTTTTATTTACGTTTCACCCTGATTTGCTAAAAAAAGTTTACATTTTTTTGTATTCTAAACAAAATTAGTTGGATCCCGCTTTTTAAACCCTTGTCCCGCATTTTAAATCATCATTTCGCGCCAATTCGTATTTTCAAGTTGGCAAGCCTAGTTACGTGGTTAATCAGTGTAATAAATTGTGATGGATTACATTTCATCGACGGAATAAACACGCAAGGCTAGACGTCCGTAGTGTAACATGTTTCGTACAGTTCAGACGTGAAATGGATACGGCAAAAACTAAAACCGCTGCTAGACCCTCGTATCCGATCTGTCGGAAATCCTAAGCTTGGGGCCAGACTAGCCGGTCGTTCTTTGCTACCTCAGAATACAGAGTTTGCGACCTAGAAAAGACATAAAATCGGGTTCACCGTAACACACTCACCGGTGGCCGGTCTTTCTTAATCGGTGCTCAATCGTAGTCTAGCGCTTGCCGAGAGTGGTACCTTTGTAATAATACGTCAAAAATCGTAATGGACGATGCCCCTTTTTTTAAAGTCTGTAAAAAGGACATACTGCATATCCCATAAACACGGGAATTTTTGAATATGTAAAATAAGAGATTCTGTCGATTCCGCCATTTTGCTACTCTGCAACGAGTCTACGCAGGAGCACATCTACTGGCGTACTGAATGAAGCAAAATCGCAGAGGGGCGTGGTTCCGTTACTTGCTTACCGGGCGTTCTTTCAGTTTCACAACGGGAGGTGTCTGATGGATAGCACTTTTGTATTGCATTCTTGCCTTCCGGTTTTATGGTCTTTTCTAGGTAGTAAAGAACGAACTGCTAGTGTGGGGGCACGCTAAATCGGGCGCGTTCTAGCCACACTTACCAACAAAATATTTCCTAAAATCAGATTTGGTGCAGCAATGCCGTAGTGTCGACTTGTATCGTGTTTGCTTTTCCACAGATTGGAGATAATGTTTGTCATGACTCCTACGTACTCGCCCTACCCAACATACAGCCTCGTCTATCCAAAGCTCTATTACAGCTAAGTAGATCCCGACTCCGACTACTTACTGGAGCCCTGATAGCAATTTTAACAGACACCTTTTCAACCAAGGTATCACGGACAGTCCACTATGCAGAGCCTGCATGGTGACAGAAGAGACAGCCGCCCACGTTCTGTTGGAATGCAGTGGTGTGGCATGCTACCGGGCAAAATACCTGGGATCCCCGGGTAGCCTCCGGGACGCATTTGGTGACGTCAAGGCGCTGGGTGACTTCCTGGAGGAATTAGGATGACTGGAGTGAACCAGCCCCACACCCTCCGATGCAAAACAGGCGCAACAGTCGCCGATTTGCGGAGACCGCCCCTTGCGAAGAAGAAGAAGAAGAAGAAGAAGAAAGAGTCCTACGTTGTCTCAGTTGATTGATAATGATCGCTGTTTCTCTTATCATGCTCCCAATCTATTTGGGGTTGGTGCAGTATGTCTTAATATTTGCTGGAAATCGACAATACTACAAAAGAATTTGGAATTAGATTTTTTCGGCCGATCTACATCACTCGAGACCACCAGCTTAAAGTGCTTTCCGAAGCACGGATCACATCAACAGCTCATATAATGTCCCCACCGAGGGGCTCGAGCCTACCCCACATTAGGCCTTAGTCAACCACGCTGGCCAAGTGCGGGTTGGTCGACTTCACACACAACCTAAGAATTTCTTCCTAGATTTGTGCAGGTTTCCTCACGATGTTTTCCTTCACCGTAAAAGCGTCGATTAAACGTACATATGAATTCAAAATTTGAAAACACATAGGTACGTGGCGGGGATCGAACCAGTGCCTCCCGGGTGGGAGACGACGCTCTTTACGCACTACGCCACCGACGCTTCGCATCCGAAGCACGGATGATAAATAATCGTAATATATTTCTACGCTCACCCAATTGGGACCTAAGGCTCCTTTTGGAATTTTGAGCGTGATCGTATTTTGAAGCGTGGGAGAGCAAATACTTCTGTACTCGATGCTTGTGCGCTAATAAGTGAGAAGTTTGGGGAGTTTCTTCCGAGTTCTTGTTGTATAAACACTTGAATGAGAGACTCCATAACCTAAATCTACAATCCTTCACATCGTCCGATTTAAGCATCCTAATTTAGGAAAGGACGGACCTCCGATTCGTTAAAAGTTAGGAATACAGTCAAACACGTTATCCGATTTAGAAAAATTTCATTCTATTTTATGATAGGAAGAGAACATCTAGCGACGGCTTAAAGCTTGTGCTTTTGTGCTGCTATTGTTGTCGCAATGCGTACTGACATAACACCGAGGTATTTACTGATAGTCCTATTTAGTGTACTGACAATAATGGCAGCGTATAACACAAGCTGTCATTACGGAATTCACAAATCTAAAAATCCATGGTAAATACTAGTTTACACAATCAGTAAATACCACAGTATTTGATAATTACTGATGAACCACATTATAAACCGTCTAGCCTTTGCCTAACACCACTGCTTACGTAGACGTCGAGGATAAAAAAAAAATAGAAAAACGTAAAAAAAAGTACCCAACTCTAGGAAAATATGAACACGTGAAGAAAGTAAGTACTTTATAAAATGGAACTGTAAATGAAATACTTTATTCATCTTAGTTCTGTTTTATTGTTATTCAGGATTGTCTGTCTTCATAATTCAAGTATCCCAGTCATGCGATATCATCTTACTCAGCGAAAGTAGGTACCGTAATATTTTATTGTATTCAATTCAATAGATCCAACTTTACAAAAGATGAAATAGAAGCAATATTGAACGTAACAATGGTTAGCACTTTAATCTAAGAGTACTGCTTTTTGAGTAAAGAATCGTGCAACGTCCCTAGACACCTCACGCCCAAAATAAATATGAATTTATTTTCTCACTAATATTTCAATTATCGGTGAGAAGATTGTGTTCCATTCTCAGCTGAGGCTTGTGAGGTAATAATTTAAGTACAATAATTGTATTACATTAAAAAATAATAATTTTTTATTGTTGTTTACGGTACTTATGTATGTTTCTTGACAGCTTGTCCTTCGGCAATCGCCTCCTCTGAGAACTGCCACTTATCTCTATCTCTAGCTATATCTTCCTTATCCTACCCTGGTTCACACCGGACGGTCCATTTTAGATCGGCGATCCCGTGATCCACGATCCAGGGTCATTGACATGGAGCGTGGATAATACTAGGGCCGATCTAGTTTGTTAAAACTTGCGATCCCCGAAATACGCTCCAGCGATCCGTGACAGTCAGTTCAGTTTTAGTAAAAGATACTGCTGTCACGGAAATTGGACGCTGTTGTGTTAGTTGCGCCTCCATGCGCAACGGCAACGATAACAACGCAACGATAACATTTTCCTTTACGGGACCGGTATGACGGATGGCTAACGGCCTTAGGTAGGGGGACAGATGGCGTAAACATCAGGCCTAAACTACGCTGAGTTTCAGCCAAGCCACCCTTGGCACCACTATGGTGGACGCGGGAAAAAGCCCTTTTCAGGGCCGGTGGAGCCTTGTGCTCGGTGGCAGCCGGCCTGCAAGATTGGTGGTCTGTTGTTCGGCCGAAAGGGCGGGCACAGATGGCTTCCCGGTGACAAGTGAATTGTTGCGATCCTGGGGTGCTGTCGTAGTGTGCCTTGGCAGGATGCCCGGAGAGGGCGTTTAGTGGGTAGGGGGGGAACGCCTCTACCTCGAGTCCCACATACCCCTGCAGTTGCATCGTACTGCAGGGATGATGCGTAAATGCATTTGACCTCTGAAAAAAAAGGCCTGTAGTTCGTTACGTGAGCTCTTAGTAACGTGATTTTCAAAGTGTCTTGACCCTTACATGATGTTCCTAAGTGTGTAAAAATACAACAAGACTTCTGGCAGGTGTGGCATAAGAGTTATTTGTCACAGCTGCAAAGCCGCCCCAAATGGTACAAGGCCAATCCTAATGTGGAAGAGGGTGCTCTGGTTCTGCTAATGGATGAAAATGTGTCTCCTTTACAATGGCCTGTAGCTAGAGTATCAAAAGTATTTATGGGTAATGATGGCCATGTCAGATCGGTACAGGTCAGGGCAAAGAATGGGCACATTTCGTCTAGAGCGATAAATAAAGTGGCTGTGTTGCCAATATATGAGGAATAAGTGTCGGTGGGGGAGTTTATGTTAAATAATAACATAAAAACTTTTTAGATTTTCTATATAGCTATTATCTATGGTTTAAATTGTCATAATTCATTTTAGCGATTGTAAAAGCAAATTTATATTTTGTTCAATAAAAAATGTCTTATTATATTTCTTTGTTATTCTATTAACACTTAGTAAACCACAGAGCCCCGAGCGAGAAAAACCGCCATAAACATGATAAGTGACACCTATCCCTTATACAAATAACCCACGGTGTACAAGTGACGAAGTAAACATTTGCTATAAGAGAATATTGGGTACGGCCGATCGGATATAGAAGAAAATTGGAATTGTGTATCAATATATCTATGTTATTTACTATAAATAAATATTTGATAACCTCAGGTATTGCGTTGCATTATTACGAAACTTGTTACCTATAGGTGTTACTGTTACAGGTCGTAGCACACTTAACCCGGCGTCAATGACGCTGGGTCATATTGACCCGAGCTCATTTCAAACGGCTATATTTCAATTTTGCGTAGTCTATGGTTTCGAACATTCTAGTAGCTGGAGATACAGTCTTCCTCCTCTCGCACTGCTAGTGAACTCGGTGCGTTGACGTCTGCACGGGATGATACACAAAAGTCAAGTAAAAACGGGTAAATATGACCCAGCATTAACGGCGTTGTTATTTGGTGACATACTTTTATAAGTGTTTTCTTATGGATTGGTTACCTATTGATAATTTTATTATTTTTTGTTTGCAATTTACAATTATGTCCCTAACCCTGGGAGCATTTTGGATGTTAAAAGAGTCGGACTTCAACAGTGAAATAAATGACGCTTTCTCAGACGAAAATGACGAACCAGATGCAAGCGATATAAATACCAATTATGGATATTGCAAGGTCAGATTCTTCTGATGATGTCGGTCTTTTGAGTCATACATGTAACGCATACCAGATTTATATAATAAGTCTTGATCATAGCATTTCATACTGCAATAATTGTAGCAGTTCCATGGTTAGGTGTGAAGAAAGCTAAAGACTGCTTATAAGTAAAATGTATATTCCTAAGTTGATTTGATCTCCTGGGTATTGAAAATTGTTTTTTGGTGAATAATACAGAATTTTTTTTTTTTTTTAAATAATTACGCAAGTTATGTTTTTAAAGTTGATTTAGCATGTGATTTGAACAAGATTTACTATAGTGGGATTTTTTTTATAGTTTATTTTTTTATTTTATCGCGTTAATAAAAACACATGCTATTACATTAATATTATAAACTGTTACAGGATCTTATTATTAACTGTTAGAAAAAAAATCCGACTAAATTCGGGTCACCATGACCCGACGACATTGTCCGCGTAATTATTTTCACGTCATTGGCGCCAGGTTAACAGCTCGGAACCGTATCGCCTCTTGCTTACTATGAAAAAGAGGCGATGTGCTACGACCCGTAGCTGTTTCGTAGTCGTCTTTCCGTAGCGTTCATAGTATAAAAAACCGCCTTCAAAATTAAAAACCGAGATATGAAAATGTTTAAAAATCTAATGAATAATAATAATAATGAACGTAAATGAATGCCTACGCCCAGTAAGAAACTTAGATAAATTTCACCCCGCCCTTGATATTGAACTTAGCATAAAATTACAAACGCGTAAAAAAGCATCTTCAAGTGAGAAGCGATTAAATTTCTACAAGGGAGATTATTCGGCAATAAATTGTTCTCTAAAATCGGTTCCATGGACGCAAGAATTAGGTTTTTCTAATAATGTGAATGAGATGTTGGCTCGATTTTACGACATATTACACAACATCATTACAAAGCATATTCCTATAACAAAAAATCGACAAGGAACTTATCCCGTCTGGTTTACACCCCAATTAATATATCTTATAAAACAAAAATATAAGTACCACAAAAAGTTCAAAAAATATAAAAATCCACTCGACAAATTAGAATTTGAATATCTGCGAGACGATTGTAATAGAATGATAAAGGAGTGCTATAATAACTATATAAAAAAGTATTGAATGTGAAATAAAGAAAAACCCGAAATATTTCTGGACACACATTAAAAACTTGAGAAAGAAACGGTCATCGTATCCGAGTAATATGGCCTTGGACAGTGGGTGCATACACAATACAAACCACATTCCCAACATGTTTGCGATTCATTTTTCCTCGGTGTACGAAGCACCAAGTATTAATGATGGAGAAGATGCCCATACATCTTTATTGAACCCAGTGAAGCTTGATATACTAGGATCTTTTCAATTTGACACATATGAAGTCAAAAATAAACTAAGGAAACTGAACACCACAAAGAGTATGGGCCCGGATAATATTCATCCACTCTTGTTAGTTAATTGCGCAAAGACACTAGCTCTGCCATTATCAATATTGTACAATCGGTCACTACAAACAGGTACGTTCCCAGATTCATGGAAGCAGGCAAGAGTGGTACCCATCTACAAGAGTGGTAAGAGGGAGTGCATATCAAACTATCGTCCTGTGTCTGTCCTGTCGACTATGTCTAAGGTTTTTGAGTCATTGGTTCATTCTGTTATGTACAGGCACATACATAAGTATATAATCGCTAATCAGTATGGTTTTATGAAGAATCGATCTACCAATACCAATTTGATACTTTTCGCATCTGAATTGATGGAAGTGGTCGATCAGCGGTTACAGGTGGATACGGTATACACAGACTTCTCAAAGGCATTTGATAAGGTCGACCACAGGATCCTTTTAGAGAAACTGTACTCATTTGGCGTAACCGGTGAATTGCTAGACTGGTGCAGTTCCTATCTCACAAATCGTCCATCGAGGGTGGTTGTAGATGGTGAACAATCTGAACCATTTATCGCAGTGTCGGGAGTTCCTCAAGGCTCAGTCTTGGGACCTCTGTTTTTTAACGTCTTTATTAATGATATAGAGAGAGCCATCAAACATAGTAAGATTTATCTTTTTGCCGATGACCTTAAGTTGTCGAGGGTGGTTTCAAACACGTCAGATTCGAGGGGTATGCAAGAAGATATCGACAGTCTTCATGAGTGGTGCAATAAAAATAAGATGTATCTGAACACCTCAAAGTGTTACCACATTAAATTTACAAGAAAGCGTAATAAACTTCATTCACAATATACGATTGCTGGTAACATACTCAAGGAGGTAACGACTATCAGAGACCTTGGTGTCCATATGGACAGTCAATTACGGTTCTCGGACCATTTGGATAAAATTATAAAAGAAGCAAATAAGTCACTCGGATTCGTATTAAGAAGTACAAGAGACTTTAAAAATCCCTCGACGGTAATTTTGCTATACAATAGTTACGTCAGGAGTAAGCTGGAGTACTGCAGTACTGTCTGGTGTCCCAGTTATAAAATACACATAAACAGGATAGAAAGTGTACAGAAGAAGTTAATGCGTAGCTTGTCGTACCGATTCAAGACGCCGAGAGCAACTAACTCTTATATTGACAGAACCAAGCATTTCCACCTGGATCTTCTTTCAGAACGTCGTATCTATCTGGACATGTCTTACTTGCATAAATTGATGAATAATGAAGTCGATAGCCTTCAATTACTAAATAAAATAGATTTTAAGATACCCCCAAGAATACCACGGTACCCTTGTGGAATATTCTATATTAGGTCTTGTAGAACCAGATTGGGACGTGATTCACCCATTATTCGCCTGTCTTGCCTGTATAACGACTTATCCAAAAAACTGCCTGAACTAGATATTTGTTGTCAAAGCCTTGCAATTTTTTTAAACATAATTAAAGGAGCTACATTATGCCCATAAATACTTACCCACTTACTTAGTTTATTAGTTTGTTATTTTTAGATACATACGCATACCTACATATTTATATAAAAAAATAGGAATAACACAAATAGTGTCCAATTTTGCAGTGTAAATATAATTCTATGACTATAATCTCTCAACAGATGATGTGGTTACCTATAATTGTAAGAACAGTTAGTTTAAGTTAATATTGTTTAGTCTGAGTAAATGTTTAAAGCTGTATCTTATGTTGGTGATCCGATAAATAAATAAATAAATAAATAAATAATATGATTTTGAGGTCGGTCCCAAATACAAATTAACTACGTTTATTCCAAATATTGAGGTTGGCACCGACCTCATAAAAAACATTTAGACATACTTTACTTCTCGGTTTCTAGTTTTAAAGGCGGTTTTTTTAAATTAAAATTAAATTCTTTTTTGCTTTTCAGTGTTGTAAGTAAGTATAGAAATTTTCAGGAAACTATCTTGAGATCTTTTAGACAAAGTAATAAAACGGTTACAATATCATCGATGTCAATTAAATAAGGTTAACTCAAAAACTACTCGTCAGATGTCGATCAAATTTAGATAGGACCACATGACAAGCGCCAGCTTCCAAACGTGAAAAGAATCTTCAAAATCGGTACACCCAGTAAAGATTTATGAGGTACATAAAAAATAAACAGTCGAATTGAGAAGCTCCTCCTTTTTTTGAAGTCAGTGAAAAAAGAGGCGTTTTTTTTCCAAGCTGATAAGTGTGTTACGACCTTAAGACGGTCACAAGATATATTTTTTACTTAGGATCTGTCTGATACAAGTCAATTAGTGCCACAAATATATCTAGGGCCTGTTTCACAACATAGGTACCTATAGATCACGTGGTAAATATGACGCAACTAGTATTAATGATGTTGAAGATAAAGATTCCGAATAAGAAACATTGCGTTTCACAATCATAATTTACTTGGAAGAACTATTTGAGACTTATATGCAAGAGATGGCAAGTGGCAACACCAAAATTACCTATGAATACAGCCTTTTTTTGACGGGGAGGTCAAATGCATTTACGCATTGTTCCTGCGGGGTGGGAAAACAAAAACAACTCGACGATGGCATGTGACTTCGAATGCCAAGGGGACCCACTTGACATCAGAAGCCACACACCCGCCGAGAAAGTTTCCCCACCACGTTACTAGGGTCCGCCACGAGGCTTCCTAACGTGGACCATCTATGAATACAGCCCGGCAACCTGGCACTAATTGGAGGTGCTGCATGGCCCATACTGCCGGATGTGGCTTTATGTGTTACAAAGTGTTACCTAATATATTAGGTAACACTTATGCTGATGATTTTGAAGTCGAGCTTAGGACGAGACTTCAGAGCAGTGCAGCGCGGCGACGCAACGCCGAAATAGACGATAACCGACCTTTTGCAGGCATTCTGCAAAATCTCATTCAAATTGCTTTTGTGGCGTGGACAGGACACTATAACACGGCGTTCCACAATTTCACCTTAATTACTTAGAAGTTAGAAATACATCGCAGAGAATAGAGCTGTGCTACCAAATTTGAGGTCGTGGCGTGGTACAAAAGAATATCAGACTTGACGAATGACGCGCCACTTAAATACTTGAGTAATGGCGTATATGGAAAATTCCATAATTTGACGCATTAGGTACCGATTTGACAAAATCAAAGTAAAAATACTGATTTCTTGAATATCAAACTTGTCGAGTGTCGTGCAGGTGCAACCCATTATCTAACTAAATCTTACTGAACCAATAAAACAAGGCAATTCTGCATTGTCGTAGCCCTGGCCTTTGTGAAACATTTTATCTATTTAGCGCATTACTATGTGCATCAAGAATTGTGAATTGTGGAAAAATGCACTGAAAAAAATCGACTTGCCTCGGGCGGGACTCGAACCCGCACCTTCCACAATCCGGGTGGAAGGTGCGGGTTCGAGTCCCGCCTGAGGCAAGTCGATTTTTTTCAGTGCATTTTTCTAGTATTATATTTACGCGTTTGTAAACGCAAAAATAAAATTATTCCATTGTGAATTGTGTATTAAAATATACATTATATTTCTCATATTGTGTTGATACGTCAATAGTTTTTAACGTCCCTGCTACCTATAAAAATATATTGTTAGCCAAAGTCCTATTTGACGCTGTTGCGAGACAATTATTTAATTTATATTCCAATGTTTTTCATCGTATTCCAGCCCTTTTACAATCTAGTCAAGACAGCTTTGCCCCAGTGATTTATTCATGGTCAGAAAACTAATTTAACTTCATCGTTATTTGATATTTCCAATGTTCCTTAACCAACTTTCCTTAGGGATTAGGTTTTGAACCATTTGACTGGCCTACTGTACGTACTGTATTTTGTGTTGAATGTATTTTGTATTTTCATCCTAATAAAAACAAATCTCCACAAAGTAATCACCATTAGATTTTTACTTACTTGTTTCATAAGTAGCATCAGTGGGCAGATTGATCCCATCGGATAATGCATCATAATTATCATCATATCAGCCAAGAGACGGCCACTGGACACAGGTTTCCCCCAAGGATGTCCAACCCGATCGGATATCGCAAACTTTGTCTAAGCTCCTGTGGCTTTCTATGTAACCAAATGTTATTTAATGGTCTACTCAACGCTTTTCAAATTACTTGCCATAAATAGGGCGAATACATGGTACTTAAAAGGGTATGAGGTAGCCACAGAAATAAGAAGTATTTCTTCATAGGAGACTGGCCTAGAGGATTGAGTAAATTCATATAATATGGCGGCAGCAGACAACAGGCCTGCCTTATTTTGGGTGGGCTTACAGCATTATGCCACAAACCACAAACTCAATAAAATGCAAATTTCGACAACATTGAATTGCGGAACATATGAGCACGACCGGGAACCCACGGAACACCTGCTGTGTGACTGCGATTCCATAGCCAGGATTAGAATTAATATCCTGGGAATAGCCTATCCGAGGCCAGAGCACTACAGACTCTTCAAGCCCATGGACATAGTAAAGTTGATGGCCTACTTATTCAAGGAGCGACAAGAATAAAGGGAAAGGAGAAACACCAAATATTCCGTTAGATCGAAAGTACCGTGAGGAGACTCACGGTCCGTTCAAAAGTAAAGATAATAAAAGATAGGCCCTCTATAAGCACAACGACACGCTTTGTACTGCCTACATAAAGCGGTTCCAGCACATTCCACCAAATCTTCAATCCACCTTTTAGGAGCTAAACACGCTGTGTCGTCTGACGAGGTTGCACCTTCAGAATTTAGACCATATCAGCTAATATGCTTTCTGCGAACTCTGTATCCTACCCGTCAATGTTAGAATTATTTTCACGGAGTACTAAACAGTCTTTGATTATTTGGCAGCTGAAGCTTTTCGGCGCATCTCCTTATTCTTAATTCGATGTCGTAAAGTAACAAACGCAAAGCATGACCCCTGTTGCTCTTGTGACTTTGAGCTTTATATGGGCGCATTGTTTCAATACTGGCTACTCACTCTGCTCGAAACTTTGAAGTAATTTGAATGAAGAGTTTTTACGTGGCTTCCTAAACAATGCCTTGCGAAGTTGGATTTGTTGAAGACCTCAACGTACTTACGCAAGTGGTCTAATTATGGATAACACGTGCTAGGTATGACGACTTGAGAATACCTAAATGAAAAGAAGTGAAGAGAAAAACGTGAGTCTATACAACGTGTAACTAAAATAACGTGAACTCTGAAAACAGTTTTTT
Source organism: Elophila nymphaeata (assembly GCA_955850985.1). Lineage (NCBI taxonomy): Eukaryota > Metazoa > Arthropoda > Insecta > Lepidoptera > Crambidae > Elophila > Elophila nymphaeata. Next base: position 7,956,661 of record OY039086.1, on the reverse strand, counting down.
ACTAAAGCCGCGTTGACAGGGTCAGCGCTCGCTCGGACCGGGTAGACTAGGATACCTACTCGGACGCAACTCGTATTGTGCCAACCCATAATCCGAGTGCACTCGGACGACGGTCTCCGATCTGTGTGGACTCGGATCGCGTTCTACTTTTCCGAGCTAGCTCGTATCCGAGTATTAAAACAAAATGGCGAATAATAACGCCAACCAAGTGTCTCGTGCGAAAAAAAAGTGGTCTGAGCGTGACACAACTAGATTTGTAGAACTGTACGAAATCCCGATACTATTTCGCACAAAAACTGAAGTTTTAAGATGTTAACTGACAAAAAGAATTGTAAGAATGAATAAAATGAGCCGAGTGAACTATGATAATAGCAACAGTTATCCTAGTACACTCGTATGAAGGCTACTCTTACGAGTACACTCGGCCCGAGCATACTCTGACAATTATTAATGTGCAAATTAATAAACTTCAATCATTTTTATTTAAACTAGCTAACCCCCACGTTGTTGTTATTTTGCAAAAAAAAATTAAAACACCTTATCAATGTAAAAACTATCCTATAGTTTAAGTTATACAAGCAAAACACATTTACAAAATCTCATTAAAATCGATTCAGAGTTTCTGTTCAAGCTTTGCGTGACATTATAGTACTCTTTAGTTCAAGTACTAGCAGGCTTAGATTAAGAACATAGCAGGTTATATGAAAGAAATAAAAAGGTTGTCAATTTATGTCAGTTTATCTTCAATTTTAGTTTTCGGCAGTGCATATTTTATTTGAGTTATTATTGTTAATTGTTTCATAAGTTCAAAACACGAGAAATATAGTAAATAACAGCGCAATATGGTGTTTTCAATGAGTACCTAACTAAGTTCAACAGTTCAACTATCACCGATAGGTAGTTTTGCATTACGTCGCAGCCCAAACAGTTTTTCCGATATGAGACTAGACAAACAAACACAGATAGAGAAAAAAAAATGCGATTTTAGGTTTTGGTAACATGCGAATAGAATAATCATATGAAAAAGCATTTATTTCGAAATCACAGGCAGACACTTCAATTTTATTTATGTATGCGTAGGTATAGATGTGTAGATATAGGTCGTTGTGTGATATAAGTATTTAAATATTTTAAGGTCTGAGTTTTCTTTATATCGTACCACTTTTGTAAATTAAACTTCATTACCAGTACATAAAACACATTTTTAGTTGTATAATTATGTAAAATAGGGATGTTTTAAATATTACAGGTAATTTTTTTGTCCAAATAATATACTTTTTCATTATAACGATTCAGAAGCCGATTCCAAACAAATTAATAGGGGTTAAAGTATGAAATTGCCGATTTTTTCCTCATTATTCATTAGTGTATAATTCCTTTAATACAATAGCTATGTCCATTATTCTTTTTCTATTTTAAACTTCATTACAAGGACATATATTTATATATAAAATTTTATTCTTATTTTTATTTTTTTCACTAGAAATACATCTTCAAAAACAGCTCGTCCTAAGAGGTGCCTGTCTCCGTTATAAAATTTTATTACAGGTATAAATTTTCAATTTTTTTCTCTAAGTATCCTATAGCTTAATGTTGTCTAAACATATTCACAAAATTACACAAAATTTAGATTTGTGGTTCCTTAAAAAATTGCAAATATGTTTGTATGGAAAAATGAATTTTCGTTAAATTCTCTATACAAAATTTCATACTTAAACCCCTATTATTTTCCGGGTTCGCGTTATTTGTGTTTTGTTTATACTTATTTATGAAATCGAGAAAACTGAGACTTCGGGGTTTGTCCCGGTCACACGTAAATGAGGTAAAATAATAACTTACGTGCAATAAAATCGACTTACCTCGTAGGTTTCAATTCATAATATATCGGTTTATAAAAATAAGATTAGATAAACAAAACCTGTAAATATAATTTGAATGTATATTTCATAAGCTTTATTTAATCTACTCTAAACATCGATAAACGAAGTATTGGTGACAATAGACTCATTTCTTCGGAAAACCTGGTTTCTCATTTTAACGCCATTATGCCATTTCTGTGAATATGCAGAGTTTTTAGAGTTATTTGAATAATTGTTTATTGAATAATTGATTAATCTTACAGATTTATTGACCCTTAAAATTCAGCTGATTTCCCTTGAAAGTTTTAGCTCTTTTAACGGTTTTCAATTTGTAAAATAAATTAACCAAAATCTATCACAGTAAAAACTGTGTCTAATGTAAGTTTAGATTCGTGTTTAACCCACGAGGTTAAAAATTATTAGTTACTAATTGTAGATTTTGATTAGAGAGCTCTGAAACAAAGCGTACCGGTGAGTCGATTTCATTGCACGTAGGTATATCTAGGTAAATAAGTTTTATGAAGACGATTCGTCTAAGTATATTGTTAATAACACAATAAACAACAACAATAAATAAGCTTTAGAGAAAAACTTGCGCATCTATAATTATTAATATGATCTAACAGAAAAAATTGTTTCGTAGGTACTTAACTAATAAACATTTCCAATAACGCACATGCTACTTTTTACAATGGCAACTCAACATAATTTTATGTAGGTACCTATACACGCTCTTTTGTAATATGAATGTGAGGATTGACAGCTTGTGCAGATATTGGACCAGTTATTAAATTATTGAACTGAGCCCTCAGCACGAATATTTGCGAAAGTCGTAACATTGTCGTAGCGAGAAACGTTATAAAACTACAAAGAAGAAAATTCATAACTGTATTTTATTAACATATCTTGGGAAAATATATTAAATCAATAATAACTTAATAAACGTCTACTTAATATGTATTAAATTATTTTAAATCTAAGCAAAACCTTTAATAGCTGAAGAAAATAAATATACATTTTTTGCGTTTGTAAATTACTAGCTGTCGACCGCGGCTTCGCTCGCGTTCATGTTGATTATCACGCCAAAAAGTATCCTGTTAATAATATGTCCTCCGGGTCTCAAAATATCTCCATTCCACATTTCATCAAAATCAGTCCTGTAGTTTCCTAGCCTATTCAATGCAAACAAACAAACAATCAAATCTTTCCTCTTAATAATATATAGATTATTTGGTTTATGAACGAACTGTCACTCACAAAATCAAGAAGGTCACGGAAAGCGTTCATAAACCAATGAAGGTAAACACACGAAACTTTGAATTTCGGCACTTGGTGAGAAACAAATAAGTATTTATTGTAGCATTTTTGAAATTTCGACACACGTAGGGATGAGTTAGGGGATGAAAGTTGATATGGAAATCCGTCATTTTTAAGTAAAATCCACAAGATACCCGTAATTTTTAAAGTAAAACCTATAAAAAAAATTGTGAACTTTCAGTTTGTAAGTGTTTCGGGTCCTTTCAGATGAATGTTTGTAAAATAAGTATGTAAATGTAAGTTAGAAGTTAAGTTATAGTAATACGTTTTGTTGAATGCAAGATAAGTTATACAGGTTGTAAAATACATGAACAGTCAAACGAGAACCATGTATTCTGCTCACCATCATAACATTTTTCTTCCTTTAGACTATACCTGGGAAATTGATAGTTACTTAAAGTCATTTTTTTTTTAAAAAATTTATGAAGACGTATTCTATACGTTATTTCTTAATTATTGTCCAGACAAACATTATCATTTTTTTAGTATTTCATAACAAAAAATGGCTTCAAAACGTTAGCGTTCAATGTAGCTTACTCGATGCGCACAGACTTTAACGAACGGGGCCGCCGTCTGGCAAAATTATCGCGGTTTAGCGACTTGCGTGCGAGTTGAGCCCTTTACATTGCGCCGTACAATTTGCAATTTTTTTTTAACACCAAAAAATAAAAATCATTTCCCAGCAATATTTTTTTTGAATTATGTCTTATTTTGATGTATCGAATACGTGGTTCTCGTTTGACTGTTCATGTCTTTTACACCCAGTATAGGTACTTAAGCGAGGAAAAAATTAAGAAAGAAAAAATTAGATTTCTTAATTACTTAATGCTACCCTTAGGGTTTTCAAATAGGAGATAAAAGGGAATGCAAGTCCGAACAAATCTATCTATGTTTACTATCGTATATTGGAAATTTGTGTATGATTAGTAAAAAAAATAAGCAAGTACCAAAAATTTAAATGCTGCTCAAAGTAACTTTTTTTTATGTTACGAGATGGCAAACAAGCTTGCGGTCCACCTGATGTTAAGTGGTCACCGCCGCCTATAGACACTTGCAATATTAAGTGTAAATCACTTAACACCGCAAATGCGTTTGCCATCCTGGGGACTAAGATGATATCCATGCCCAGTAATTACACTGGCTACCTTTCCCTTCAATCCGAAACACAGCGAACTGCTTCACGGCAGAAATAAGAAAGGCGGTGGTACCTACCCAGACTACCCTACATATGGGTCTACCACCTAGTAACTATTCCACGGGGACGAAGTCGCGAGCAAAAGCTAGTAATTTCATAAACGCTTATTTTCTGCGTGGCCGCGGCTTCACCCACGCTGATGTCAGTTATCGCGCCATAAAGTATCCTGTGTTTTTCGCAAGGTCTCAAAACTAAATTTACTAAACCATATTACCACCCATACTAAATTTGATCATAAGCTTAGAGCCTATTCAATGCAAACAAACAAACAATCAAATCGTTCCTTTATAATATGTCTTTTAGTATTGGCTATTCAAGTACAGAGCAAGAACGGCAAATATAATTTAATTAAAATACGCAGTAATTCTGATCCCTAACTCAATAAAAGAAAATAAGAATATAAATCACTCCCTTCTTTGGAGAATGAAAAATTAATCTTCTCTCTGTCACATGCAATAATACCAGTGATCTTTCAAAGATAAGCGCAAAAAATATTCATTATTATTATAATTTAAAAAATAATGGATATGAACTATTTAAAAAACTTAAAGCACTTTTAAATAAAGAAGCGTCGATGGCGTAATGCGTAAGAGCGTTGTTATCCACCCGGAAGGCAACGGTTAGAACCCCGCCACGTACATACCAATGTGTTTTCAAATTTTGAGTTCTTATGTGCGTTTAATCGACGCTTTAACGGTAAAGGAAAACATCGTGAGGAAACCTGCACACACCTACGATGACATTCTTAGGTTGTCTATGAAGTCGAACAACCCGCACTTGGCCAGCGTGGTTGACTAAGGCCCAATCGCCCCTAATGTGGGATAGGCTCGGTGGGGACATTATTGAGAGATGATGATGACTTTTCAATAAAGATCTTATACTGCCATGAATAGAATATAAAAGGAAATAAGTACATTTATTGCCACAACACAGATTCTATGCCATGACTGTCGCGCCAGCGAGCGCGGGGAGCTCAGTGTTGGCACTGACACACACGTAACGTAAGGTTGCCAGAGCTCCACGGGACAGGGAAGGGTTGCCCGCTCGCAATAGTCACATCAGTGTTGCAGGAAACTGATGAGAAAATACGGCATACTACACAACGAAAAAAATATGAAACCTTTAAGAAAAATTGGACAAGTACGCTTGTCCAATTTTTACGTACGCTTACTGGAAAATAAATAGAAAGCCAAAACGAAACTGAAATAATGAAGACAAATATTATACATTTTCTGCAAGATGACTCGAATAAGAGTTATCTTGCTATGTGCCGACAAAAGTGTGGCGAAGAAAGGAGATCTCAAACAAAAGAGAGTTCTTCTGGATACTCTTAAGAAATATCCACAAATTTTTCATGATATCATAGGTGTTTCTACCCTGGGGTCCACGTCCGGAAGCCACCATGTGGCGGACCCTGTCGAGCAGCCGTCGTTGGGGAGGCGGCCTATAAGGCCGGCGTCGGCCAGCGGCCCACAGGGGCTGGCGTTAGTCGGTAGCCCCTGTGGGCTGCTGGCCACCAATTGGTGTACAAGGAGTGCCTAGACGGGCAGCGTTGGGACGGTCTCGTTGTAGTTGCGCTCACGTGCGCAGATCCCGAGCCGTCCCGCAATAGCGCACTGGAGGTCAGGCCGGGGAGGATGTTTAGTGGGTATGGAGGGAACGCCTTTACCTTGAACTGACTTGCCCTTACGTAAAAAGATACATAAATAAGACAAAAACCGTAATTTATATGTGTTTAATGAAAAAACTGCAACTTTCCTCCGTGGCCGTATCCTCTGTGGACTTAAAACTTATATCGTAGAATTACCCATATACCTATAATCGCTTTCTGCTAAACAAACAACATAAAAAACAGAGTTTTTTTTACAAGTAGTGCAATTTACATGGATCTGATGAAACTTAATTTACAAATTAATTGGGCATAAGAATCAACAATCAACAGAGTGCGGTGCAAACTACCTTTATTAGGACTAGGGCATCCAATCTCGGTGTTCCGACATCTCCAACTACAGAGACTACGCACTTCATTTTTCAATTCCACAGGGAACGGGATTTGCGGGATTAGCATACAAACGTCCTCCCGCAGGTGCTCCTACGCGAGAACTTACCTGGCTTTCAGTTACTAACATAAATCGTTCTGTAGTGTCCCGAATTAATTCCCTCGAGTCCATCATTAAAAAAGAAATGACTTTGTTTAGATCAGGGGGTTCGATGGGCAAGTATTTGTCATTTGCATGATGTTCTTAAATCTATTCCACCCACTAATGTGGAAGCTAAAAGGGCTTTGCTGTTAGGAGGCTGTTTAAAGTTGCACATTTGAAGCAGTCTGGCAGACGAGATATTAGGCACATTATGTTTCCTTTGTAAACATTTCCAACAACACAAACTGAAGTAGGTTAAGAAAGGCTTTTTGTTAAAATATTTCAATTTATGGTTATTTTAATATTAACATTTAAATACTTCTCTTTTTACACAACACTTATGCAGCTCATTTTCCCTTGCAGGATCCTGCAAATTCTGAAATCCCGCGCGATTGAAAATCATCGAACTCGTCGAGATTACAAAAAACGGACAGATCGGATGCCCTAATTAGGACCCTTCCAGAGCGGCGCGGTGCGTTTTCATTTCTGTAGCAAATCTATACAGCTTAATTACCGAGATCCACTTCTTGACTTCATAATAAGAAGCTCTGTTTCGGTGCGGTGCGGTAAGTCGTTATATTTGCTGTGGTTTTTGTCATTGACTAATCGGCGGGGGCAGCTGGGTGGGCGAGAGTGACGGCTATTGGCAACGACGGTTTGGGCGAACCCAGTGGCTTAATTAATACTTGTTACACCGCCTATGTACGCGCTCTGTACTAAAACTGTGCAGTCAGGACGAAACTTTTTTGCTTCAATTATCAATAATGAGCCGAAGGATTATAAAAAAGTCAATATATATTCCGAGATCCCGTGAATCAATAATGAGCCGAAGGCTTATAAATATGAGCCGAAGTATTATAAACAACGTAAACCGTTAAATCTGTATCAGCAAAAGAAAATACAAAGATCAGAAAAACTAAAGCAATATTATTTAATACCTGTCAGTCAAACGGCTTTATAGGAATAAGGTTTCTCTTCTTTAATAGTAATAGACTGAATTTTTAATACCTAAATCGAAGAGGTCGATGGTGCCGCTGCAATCTCTGTGTTTTCGTCCTTAGGCAATCATAATAGAACACGCACAACTGCGGTATTCTCAATGATAATGTATTCGTACGGTTTTCTTTAGTATTCAAAAACTTGTGGCGGATTAACTTTTTATTTTGTTATATTACGTGCGCTACGTAACAATTTCAAAACAGATTGCCAGTCGTAAAATAAGAAACACACGATGAGGCACTCTTGCATAAACCTAGGTCACCACAGATTGTCAGCTTACTCTTGTAAAGCCCGTATTACAGAATGACACTCAGAAGTCAAACGTCTCTTGAAAATCGTTTGTCACTTTCTATCACGCACAAAGTGATAGAGACGTAGGACGCTCAAGTCGGCATTCATTCTTGAAACTCCTTCTATAATACGAACATAAGAGTCTTTACTCACTAATACCTATTTACTAACTCCCATCCGCATGAAAGTATTTGCTTCCGTGTGCATTATGCGAACAGCTCAGGAGTGTAACTATTTTCCAAGAGCTGTTTTCCCGGTTCAGTATAGTATAATCTGGTCATCTTCAAAGCCAAAGTGAACAATCATCTTCTAGGCAAGCGTGCGCCACTTTAGGACTCATCATCGCTTTCCATCAGGCGTGACCTTAGTCAAACTCCCTGGCTGTTGAACATGAAAAACCTATGTATTACGTATATATACGTCGCTCAAGTCAAGCATGTAATAGACCTACGAAATTGACAATATTTTTTTCTAATGTCATGAAAAGTTACATGATAGGTACTTTATAAATTCCACTTCTAATAATTACATTCAATTAAGAATATATTCACATGGCTACCATGGTAGCCATGCCTGCAGAGTAGAATAGCATCACCTCAATCCTCCAATGGGTGTCGTAAAATGCGACTAATGGATCAGCAAAGAGGTATTGATCACCTTATACTCCGTCCACCACTCTGCATTGGGCAAGCGTGGTGGACTACTGCTAAACCTCCTTCGATGTCAAGGAGAGGCCTTGTGTTCCAGCAGTGGGTCGAATTCTAAAACCTGTTATGATATGACGAAGAATATATTTACACTTGTACTATTTACTAACTATAAAAAATTATGTTAAAAATCCTTTTTTTTAGCTGCATTGAGAGCTTTAATTTCAAGTGCTAATTTGAAGTTGGCATTCGTATCTGGAAACTTTTTTCTTCTTCTTACCATAGTCATCATTTATTTGAGGTCGGCGTCTCAGTGCAATATATTAACACACTGCTATGGTGGTTTTGGCATATTTTCATGGCACTTGGAGATTGAATAAAAAAAAATCTTTAGAAACTGTCATAATAAAAGACTATTATTTAAAGCTAACCTTTTGTGGTCACTTTATTGTGTGGCTCTTTTCTGTCGTCGGTACATCAGAAAACATGTCACATAGGAAGAAAGGTAATAAAACCGACCGAAAGTTAGAAAAGAAAGTTTGCTATGGCACCATGTGGGATTATTGGCGCGATCTTTTCGGCCTATAAAGTTTCAGCAGTAAAATATTGCAATAGTAAGTAATATAAAGCACAATAAAATAAAAAAGAAATATTTTTATAGGCCATTTCCCTTCGCCGTAAGTAGCCGAGCAGTCGGAAATGAATGACGAGTCTCCTGCCACAGGGCAAATTGAAAATACTGGGGAGTTCGGGGAGTTATTGCGTTCTCTGCTGTTTTTGGAAATATCAAAGACAATAATCTTTCGGACTTTTATGTACGTACACCTACCATTTAAACCCCGAGCATACCCCGAGTGACACCCGGGTATCACGGAGAACGTGATCACATCAAGTGCATATTTTTTTAAAACCGCCATATTTTATATTTTGTTGTTTATTTCATTATTAAGATAAAAATAAGATTAATAAATACGGCTACCGGTCAAAGTTTATAAAATTGTAAAATAAATGTTTAATGCACTAAAAATGTATCGGCAGCCGCTGTCGCGCGGGATTCATATTGTGTCCGTGCTTTAGTGGAATTGTCGTATTTTTATATAATGCACTAAAAATGCATCGGCAGCCGCTATCGCGCGGGATACATTTTGTGTCCGTGCTGTAACGCATCCCGCGCGACAAATAGTAGTTGCTAAGTAGGTAAAGGTTGCGGATGAGGCTCGCTTTTTGCACACTAGCACAAAACATGATAATAATACACTGCACACTGCGTGCCCCAACTAATCGGGGCTTTCTCACCGCGTCAACGATTCTGAGCATAAACATTTTCTGTCTTAAAATAGGCCGCATCATTATGTCCCTCCATTTGTCTTAGCGCAATTTCACCCATGTATTCAGTCAGAACAAACATGTATTACGTAAACAGGAAACCCAAACCCTAAATTGTGTACGTACATATTGAATCGGGCCGTTTTAAAGGTATTAAAGTACCTACTTAAGTAAAATGTTTGATATGAATATTATTTTAATTTTAGAACGTCTATGCTGAGATAATAATTCTTTTCTTTCCTTTAAAATACAGCAAACAAATAGCCTTTTGTAGTAGATATTGTGATTATTTCCATAGATTAATATAAGTACTTACGTATTTATTTCGAAGAATTCTGAGATTTGAGGAGGGCGTTTTCAGTGGGAACAATTATTATTATTTATATTTATTCAAGAGTATCTGTATGTACATACAAGTACGTGTGCGACAATTTTTTTGAAGTCGGTGCCAATAAATAATGACATTAGTAACTACTGTATCTATATTTACAATATCTAGGTATTAAAATAAAAAGAAATCTGGATTAATTGATGAGTTTTTATTTTTCCTTATTCACGGTACAGTTTTGAAGTTGGTTAAATTTTTTAATTGATTTTTTATTTAGTAACTGATACTGAGAATGATACTAGATTTCGGATAAATAAACATAATAAATTAGATATGTATTATTTATAAACCAACATAAGCGATTCGAGTAATCGCGTATATAACCATGACTCGAGAACAATTTTCCGTGAAGGCCTGCAGACTTCTAACTCACTTAAACAATTATATGTACATCAAACCGATATCGTACCCAATTATATTTACGGTGGCGGATTATACTTCCGAGCTTAAGCAATTCAAAACGAGTTTTCTTTGACGCGTAAACTGATTTATTATAGTACTTATTTTACTCCGTTTTGCTACGAGTGCGCAAGCGATTTTGATCTTATGTGTCCGCGATAGTACCTTCCCATTATCCGCTTATTACTCGGACGGCATGATATCATGCCATAAAACCAGTTTGATTACGCGACCTCATTAACGTGAGTTCACACATGTAAGTTATTACTCTTGATTAGATTTTGAGTAAGATGACCACACCCAATGAGTAAAATATAGTATTCATTAAATTTGTTCCAAATTAAAGCGTCTTCTACACTATGCAGCTCCCACCCATATAAACAATGATTACTTCGCCAACCGCGAGCGATCAAAGCGAGCGTTCGCTTTGCTCGCTCGACTCGCGCTTCGTTTTGTTAATAGTAGTAACTTCACTCATCCTAACATGGGAACTTCCATGTTTTCCATGTTAAGATTTTAAACTTTGATCTTGTGAACTGTTAGCTAGATGACAAAAATGCTGATGGCCCACCTGGTGGTAAGTGGATACGCAAATAAACACCTGCTTTAATTACAAGGAGAAAATCTTGGTATTGCAGGTGCGTTGTCATCCTGAGGCCTAAGATGCCTTTCCCTTCAATCCGAAATACAGCAAACTGTTTCAAAGCTGAAATAGAAAAGGCGGTGATACCTACCTAGACAACACTACATACAGGCCTACATCTTTCTAAGTAGCTAAAAGTACAGTGTTGATGTTTTGATTTAACTGATGCTATTATTATTGTTTTTTTTATACTTATTACTTCTTTGAATTTGTTCTGGTTTTACTAACAACTTCAGACTATCTGAAAGAGAAGGAAGGAAAAGGGTTTGAGTAAGGGATAGGGATATATCTATCTCTGGCTGACCTTCATGATTCAAGGATTGTTGCCATTGGTAGACTGGAGGGAAGAAGAAATAAAGGAATAGTTAGGATGGTGGGAGGAGACGAACAATTACTGTTCATCTTATTATATTAGGAAAGTCATTATATTATGAAGATTATCTTCTTCACTGTCTTTGTTTTGTGTGACAGCTGTCCGGTACAACTATTTACGTAGGAACTAAACAATAGGAAATACTGCGGAAAGGTTAGCCTTTATGGACACTAACTCTTCATTGCTATAAGGCTCACTTGACTGATTTTATTGCTTCTGTGACGTCGTCCAATAGCACCGTAAAACTGTTCAACGTTATTTATTTTAGGCACAAATACAATTGTTTTGATATAATATAATAATGGGGAGATACTAAGGTTGTTATTTTAATAGATTGTGATAAAAACGAGCAAGTATGTATGATGAACAATTGAACATAACATAAAACCATTCATAACATTATGAGATACGTCTTTATTTTGAAATGAGATTGTAATATAAATATGGACGGTATCTCATTTATAAACATAAGAAAACCGAAACCATTCTATTGGTAATAATATATCTTCCTACTTGTATTTATGTGAATGATTTATTTTAATAAAGTTGATCTAACCTGTGGCTCACAACTCACATTGATACAGATTCAACAACGCGTCGCACTTATACTTGACTTGTTAAAATCTTATTGCTTGATTCTACTAAGGTTGCATAAATCTATAACACTGGTTCTTCATTATGCTTAATAAAGGCTGGATATCTAATTGGTGTGAAGATAAATTTCGGCAACGAAACATCTCGCACGTATGTTATATGTAGCTATACCTATATTATCTTTAGATACATGCCTATCCCTCCATGTGCCCCGTCGAAGTATCACCACGTTGAACACAATAAATCAATCTCATTAGGTAGGTGGTAGATAGTTAATCACGGACACGTCAAGAAGCGATTCGAGGCGAACTTGTTTTTGTTTTGTACTAATTTGTTATTTATTATCGAAATTCTAAAAAGGAGAAGGTTCTCTATTCGACTGTATGTTGTGTTTTCAACATCCGTTAATTTTTTGTAAAGTTATAAACTTATACTTGGGCCGTCTGCATGTACGTGAAATGGTCTCGTCTATCTATCTCGCCCTAATATACGCGTTAGTATGTTCTTTTTCTTTCTCATTGCCAATCTACAGCTTTTAAATCTATGATATGACCTAAATAATCGTCTAAACGAATCATAACTCTTGTTTTATCAATAATTTGTAAGGTTAAAAGTTTGTACGTTTTCAAGATAAACATACGATAGATTTTGCTTCGTAACTTTTCTAAAAAAATATACTACATGCTTGGATAAATACAATAGACTGTATTTTTTTTTAATATCAGTTTCAGATCGAGAACGAGGCCAAAAACCAAACTTGTATTTGTATTCCCACGGTAATAGACATTGAGTTCTGATTGGTTGCTGGTAAGGCTTATTTTAAATCAGCCTAGCCCAACCTTTCTGTGCCGGATAGCACACCTTTTTTACCTTTGTTTATGGATTTTATATTTTTGATGGATGTTTTTCGTATTTTTTAAAAGGAATATAAATTGGCTGTTTACCTTGACTACCACCTTTTCTTTTCTTTTCCAATATTAATTTCGCCTATAAATTTTATACAGTCCATTTGCCCATAGCACACTTTCTATCAAAGTATATCGCATCAACTATTCTGAGAGTTATCGATAAATTAGCTAATCGTAAACGTATCGCCTTTTGCCTCGGCGTCAAACCGGCGTCAACCTTTTTTTCGATGGAAAATCCTTAACGCACTGAAGCCGGAAGTGCGGCGTGTATGGGACTCTTCCGGGGGTTTCCAACCCTTTAAAACCCTTTAAAACCATCGGTACCCTCACAGCCCTTTGTGGAGACGTTTCGGGAACGGCGCACAGCTAAGCCTCGTCTCCGAAAAGAAACCGGTGTCAACCTAACGAAACCACGTAACCTAAGAATCAGCAGCTCCAGCACATCGACTCGGCTACGGCAAGGCAACGCTACGCTTGCGGCTCGCCGACCACGTTGACGGCTAGGCGTCAGTTCCTTCTCTCTCTCCTTGGTCGGTATGGAGGTGGGCAGCTTGAATCCGAAGGACTACATTGAAAGCGTTATAAAAACAGCTTCACGGAAACTGTGAGTTCTGAACAAGGTGCGGCGTTTTTTCACGCCAAATCACTGTGCTTGCTTTATAAGACGCAAGCACGGTCCTGCGTGGAGTATTGCTCGCACCTGTGGGATGGCTCTGCCAAGTACTAACTCGATGCTTTGGATAGGTCGCATCATCGGCGACGAAGAGGTGACTAGAGGCCGCACAATCAAGAAATGGAATTCACTGCCAGCACACGTGTCCCCTCCTTCCTACAATGCTGAGTCATTCAAAAGAGGCGTGAAGAAGCACCTTGGAGGTCGGCAAGGTCAGGGTGACTATCTCTCGCGTTAGCTATCTTCGCATTTCGACTCCACGTCTGCTTACCATCAGGTGGAATGGAGTCATTTGCTTGACCTTTAAAAAAACACAGTCCGCGCCAATCTGTTATGTGCCGGTTCACAATTGGCGAGATGGCTATTTATATATTTGCAGCACATTCAGCAAGTTCGGCTGCAGGTAGGCCGTGGCAGGAAAGAGAAGAGCAAGCATGAACGAGTATACGCAAACTCGGGTACCTAAGGAGACCCGTAACCATGGGAACCTGTGGTAACTGTAAATGAACCACGCACCGCGCCGTGGTTCGTAAACTTGTGTCAACTCCCGAGTTTCATACATACATACATACATACATAGAGTCACGCCTTTCTCCCACAGGGGTAGGCAGAGATTACTTGTTTCCACTTGCTACGATCCTTGCATACCTCTTTCGCTTCATCTACTTTCATCACATTCTTCATGCATGCTCGGCGGTTACGCGTACTTCTAACCTGGCCCTTTTTCAAAACGTCTTCGATTTGATCGTTAAACGTTCGCCTAGGTCTACCTCGCCCCGCCTCTCCATTCACTTCTGATTCATAAATCCTTTTAGTCAATCTACTTTCATTCATCCTCTCCACGTGTCCGAACCATATGAGCATCCCTTTTTCAATTCTTATCACTATGTCTTCTTTCACACCACACATCTCTCTTATCACGCTATTATACAACCTGTCACTCAATTTTACACCTGCCATGCTCCTCAAGGCTCTCATTTCTACTGCATTTATTCTACTTTCATGCCTTTCATTTCATTTCATTCTTTCATACAAAGAATACTAAACGGCTTGAGTTGAGGTGATGCTAATCCGTTTCCGAGTTGATATTATTATGTGAGCTGTAATTTTAATCCCTCAGTGGTGTACGGTTACAGGGGCCTTATCGCTCTATTTTCACATAATTTAACAAATCCAAAAATATTTCATTTTCATATACATATAGACGGTTATTTATTAATTAGTAGAAAAATTTTAGCAAAAGTTGTTCAAATTGATGAGTGGGACCACATCCCACTCATCAATTTGAACAACTTTTGCTATAGGACCAAGACTGAAATCAATAAAAAAAATCTGCTGTTTGTACATTTTAGGGGAGTAGGTATTGCTATATTGTATGGAACAGCTGATTTTTTTTCTCGATTTCAGTCTTATGTTGTTCGTATTATAAAATGAGTTTCAAGAATGAACGCCGACTTGAGCGGACTACGTCACTATTACTTTGTGCGTGATAGAAAGTGACAAACGATTCTCAAGACATGTTTGACTTCTGAGTGTCATTCTGTAACATGGGCCTCTATAGCAAAAGTTGTTCCATTTGATGAGTGAGTAATTAAAAAATAGTGGTGTATATATTATCATATATGAATCATAGGTAGTGCAACGTTAACTCTTCTGACTAGTGCAACGTTAACTCTTCTGATAGGTATGATTTTTCATTATTTTATTTTGTTTTAATTTAAGTTGAATTTTTTTTATTATTTTATTGGTAAATTAATTTGCGACAAAGGTGTAATAAGTAAGATTTTTTTTTCTTGGAATTGTATTTCTTTTGTCATTAATAAGTATGTGATCACTGTATCTTGTTGACTAACATATTGGTATGTTGGAAGCCCTGCTTTGTAAACCAGCATGTATAACTAATGTGAATAAATTAATTTATTATTTATTTTATTTATTTATTTCCAATACATTATTATAAAACACACTAAATATTAGGTTGGGGAAAAAGTCTTTTCGCATTATAGTATGTATAAACTTGTAATAAAATCTCTTTGGCTATACTATTTGTATCTGGCTGGTTTTGGTATCATTGAAAGTTTAAATTTTAAAGAACATAATATTCCAAATTCAAATTAGGAAAATGTGTGATTTTCATTTGTTTTTCGTACCGCCAAGATGAGTGAATCTAATGAAGAAATTCGATACATTTTAAAATTTTACTACAAAAAAGGTAAAAATGTAACGCAAGCCGCGAAAAAAACTTGCGATGTTTATGGACCTAGTGCAGTGTCTGTGAGAGTAGCACAAATTTGGTTTAAGCGTTTTCAATCCGGAAATTTTGATGTCAAAGATGCACGTCGCTCTGGTCGCCCTATTACAGATAAAATGGATGCCATTTTTGAAAAAGTGGAGCAAGATCGGCATGTCAGTAGTTACGACGTAGCTGAAGAACTGGGAATTGACCACAAAACAGTTTTGGCGCATTTGAAAAAAACTGGGTGCACAAAAAAGCTCGACATTTGGGTACCTCACGACCTCACTGAAAGAAACCTAATGAACCGTGTACTCATTTGTGATTCTTTATTACGACGTAATGAAACCGAACCATTTTTGAAGAAGCTGATAACTGGTGATGAAAAGTGGATCACGTACGACAAGAACGTGCGAAAAAGGTCGTGGTCAAAGGCCGGTCAGGCTTCACAGACTGTGGCGAAACCCGGGTTAACTCGCAACAAGGTGATGCTGTGTGTGTGGTGGGATTGGAAGGGCATTATTCATTATGAGCTGTTACCACCAGGCAGGACCATCGATTCTGAACTCTACTGCGAACAACTGATGAGATTAAAGCAAGAAGTTGAGAGAAAGTGGCCGGAATTAATCAACAGAAGGGGTGTGGTTTTTCATCATGATAACGCTAGACCTCACACATCTTTAGCCACTCAGCAAAAATTAAGAGAGTTTGGCTGGGAGAGGTGTTAATACATCCGCCGTATAGTCCTGACCTTGCACCTTCAGATTTCCACCTGTTTCGGTCTCTTCAGAATTCTTTAGGCAGTGTCAGGTTAACATCACGAGAAGACTGCCAAAACCACTTGTCGCGGTATTTTGACCAGAAGTCCCAAAATTTCTATAGCAATGGGATCATGTCCCTACCTACAAGATGGCAAAAAGTTATCGAACAAAATGGTACCTACATACTTTAGTTAAATGTAAATAAACTATATTAAAAAATGTTTTGAATTTTCTTAAAAAATGCGAAGAAACTTTTTCCCCAACCTATTACATTAGCCGTACACAGAAACCTGTAAAGTTTATCTGTGTACGGCGAGTCACTAACATAAACTCAGATTTTCTTATACTATAGACACAGTAGCACGATCAAGACAGTAATTTTGCAAATAGAATTTCTTAAATTTTGATTTGTATTAAAAATATTTTATTTTATTTTTCTTTAAATAAACTCTATAATTTAGGTTTCTATGTTGATAACGCGATAAAGCCCAAGCTGTCTTATTATCACTTATCTAATAAATATAATTTCTCCGGCCAATGGGGAAGAAAACGCAAAACTTTTTTACAGAGGGCGCTGTGTGTTTGTTACCTGTCAAAGTCTGTTCTGAACAACAACATCAGTGATTTAAACACAGTTCACTTAAAAATTAATGTTTTTAAAATTATTGTATGTATTGTACATACATTAAATGTCTTTTGAAATAATTATATGTCACTTGTGTGCTGAACAATTTTTTTTCTATTTCATTCTAAAAATATTAATATAGGTATAAATGTGTTTACTGGAACACACCTGTTTGTCTGGAAGTAGTTTCAAAATCAGATTCTTTGAAATGCTTGCTGTATGTTCTGGAGTGCTTAGTAGCTTTAAAATTTACCCTTCTCAAAGCCTTTTCCCACTTTTTCCTGAGAAACAAATCTGTAGAAAACTTGTGTGTACCGGTTTCTACGCACTGGAAAGCTACACATCGTCCCATATTTCTGTTTATCTAGAAATACTAAGAAATCCCTATGAAATGTACTGAGTTTGACACATCCTTTGGAACAAACACTCAGCGCCACCTAGGAGAAACTAGTTGACAGTTGTCTTCCCCATTCTCTCGTTTCAAGGCTCAAATTATATTGAAGTATTACTTAAGAAATTAATTTAAGCTCGCGAGAACTAATTTCATGTACCTACTTATTTCAATATCACAGAATGTCAAATTCGTTCTAAATTCTAAATCACTTTTAAAATATTATAGCGAATCCTCTCGGTAAGTTCAACTCTATTATTGTAAGTACTTGAAATTCAAAATTCCTAAACAATGTTCAACTAACCTTCTGAGTACCTTCATGAAATTGTACGTGCAACTATAAACAAGAATACTGGACTAAAGGACAAAGAATTCAAACTGAAATCCATTCTCATGTTGAAATTTCTTGGCCTCGGTCAAACAAAATTATCCGTACAGTCTCCGTAGCCTCTCAATATTAAATTCCATTTGGTTATTTACCTTTATTGCATCGTACAAGATTTTAAACGACTTCAAAACAGGAGGAGATTCTCAATACGTATTCATCTATGATTTTTTTAGAATTGTGAATTTACTTTTTAATAAAAATGAAAACGTGGGGCGTAGCGTGACTGATGATAGATATTTCAAGTATGTACATACCCCTAGTTTTTATTTTTTTATCTGTTCAATGTCCTAGATTGATGAGGAGAGTAGTGTGATGACTGGCACATAGGACCCAAATATTTTTACTTTCTCGTATACGTTATAGAGGAAGTCTTGTAATCGTCAAAATATTTGACCTCGAGATTTTGACGGATTTACACGTTTTGGACCTCCCTGAGTCCAAAAATATATTTTTTTTAATTATGGCTGTGTGTGTTTCTGTATGTCTGTGTGTCTGTGCGTTAGCACGATAACTCGAGTACCTATGCTTTAACATATTGCAACCAAATTTAACATGCATGATTGACATCAAAATATAAAGTTTCTATCAATTTTTGAGACGTCGATCACGAAAGTTAAGCAACCAAGTGCGAGGTCGGTACTCGGATGGGTTACCAAAATTTAACATGCATGTTTTTGAGTCGTTTCCGGTGTACGAGAAAGTTAAGGGGAGACCACTCCCGATTGTTTTAGCTTCTTTTTTACAATAATAAAACCGTTTAACTTTAAAAAATATGGATTTATTTTAGCGTTAACAAAAACCCAAATATTTTTAAAATTAAAAAATATACACTGAAAAAAGTCGACTTGTAAAGGGTGGGAATCGAACCAAGGATCTTCTGCGTCAACCACTAAGTTACCGTATATTTTCCCTATTGTATATTTTTAAATTTCAAAAATATTTGCGCAGTTGCTAAAGTGGAAATAAATTCATAATATAAGGTAGTTTCATCTTAACTGGACGTCAAATATTTGCAAAAATATTTCGGTCGGATCGAAGTGCAAATTTCAAATATTTGTTACCATGACAATGACAATTTTACCATAAAAACCTCAGAGGAAGGACTAAATAAAAACATAAGTAACAAGCACTGACAAATTTCGACTGCGAAAGCAGTATCCCGGTAGCGTAGTGGTTAACGCAGCTGCCCTGATGGCGGAAGATGGCTGAATTCGATATAATATCGGCCCTGGACAAGTCGATTTCTTTCTGTGTATATCAAAAAAAATGTTTATATTATTTTTCTCAAACATGCATGGAAATATTGTCATTGTTTTTGAAAAAAGAACACGCGAAGTATCGAATATACGGACAAAGAAAACCAAATCCATTGCTGGAGCGTTTTTTGAATTTGGAACATTACAACGCTCCAGCAATGTTGTATGAAACGGCGTGCTGGAGTTATTAAATACTCTTTGATTGGATCTCTTTTATCGATCTTGGCATACCAAAGTCTCTTTGCTTCGTACAAATTGCGTTCACGTGGCTGTATAGCCATACATGCGTTTGTGTTGGTGATAAATAGAAAATTGGCGGCAAAGCAGAAAATTCGTCTTGATTTGTTATTTACCTATTATATTTATAAATGTAATAATTAAAATGAGTTCCGACGGTGAACAGAGAGTGAAATGGAGATTGATTTTACTTCGCGAGATTTAAACGACAATCGACCGGATTTAAAGGCAAAAACATAAAGCAATTTTTAAGTAAAGCCCCAGATGATATTTATTTAGCGACAAAGGTAAAGTATGTTTTATTTCCCTGCATTCTTTGCAAAGCACTATATATGCCTCGGCCGAAATGGCAATTGCCTGTCTCGTATTAGTGAAGTCTCAAGTCTCAAACTCATACTCGACCTGCAATTGCCTATTTCGCGGCCTTTGCAATAATGTACTATTAAAACTGTTTGTTAAAGTTTACCTACACTGTGACAAAAAATTGGTTGTCTGTAAAGTCGGTTTACTGACGATAGTTGAACGTGACAACGTCTTAAGAAAATACTGATGGAATGGTAGCATTTTTCAAAAGAAAAATTTAATTTCATTTGTTTAATAGATTTCGCATTATAGTATGAATAAACTTGTAATAAAATCTCTTTGGCTATACTATTTGTATCTGGCTGGTTTTGGTATCATTGAAAGTTTAAATTTTAAAGAACATAATTCCAAATTCAAATTAGAGAATCAGATTCAGAGCGAGGTAACGCCGCATGACGTCATGTTTTTTCGTGCGTGCAGCCGGCTCTATCGAATTATAAGACGTTGTCACGTCAAAAACAAATAACTTCTGTATTACAAGCCAATCCCTTTCATTTGATATCCATATTGAGGCAGTGATGATATGCATTCACTGTATTGAGAGGGTTGTGATAAATTAGGTAATCCGCCTTTTTTCATTAGGCAATTCTCCGGACGAGAGAGGAGATGGCAAGCACCTTCCAAATGTTAAAAGAATTATCTAAATCGGTACATCCAGTTAATAGTTATCAAGTAACACAAATAAAAAAACATACATCGAATTGAGAACCTCCTCCATTTTTGAAGTCGGTTAAAAGTAGGTACTAACTACACGCCTATTGGATGTTGTAATGATTCGATTAAGTTTGAAAAGATTACTTTGTTATTTTGAATATTTACTGAGCGTTATGTTGGAGCTTTGGATTGAACCTTCGCCCTTATCGAATTTAGAGAAAGTCATGACTGGTAAAAAAATAATGTATCACTGGTCCGTTTTGATGTCTTTCGTATAAAGAAAATTGTTTTAATAATAAATAAACTCCACTTATAAATATTACATGAATCAGTATTTCCTCCTAAAAAGGTTATAGGCCCAGCGCACTTCCACTTTCATCTTTATTTTTATCTCTATTAGGATTTAGGTCCCAGGACATCTCGTGTCTCGAAGTCCCGGGACTATTTGGAAATTTAATTGTCTCGGGGCCTGAAACTTTCGGGCCGGGCCGGAAGGAGAGGAGACACGTTATATTTTTTGATTTCTCTATACAAAAGTACGACCAATAAAACAAAATGTATGAAATACTTCAAAATTAATTTTCAATTTTTGATTATATTATTTACTTGCGACCCGCCCCGGCTTCGCACGGGTGCAATGCTTATGTAAATATGCATGTATTATACATATAAACCTTTCTTAAGAATCACTCTATCTATTAAATAAAACCGCATCAAAATCCGTTGCGTAGTTTTAAAGATCTAAGCATACATAGGGACAGACAGACGGCGGAAGCGACTTTGTTTTATACCTCAGTTTTATACTATGTAGTTATTCATATTCATATGACGATGTCGTTATACCTTGTACTAAACAACCTGTATAATAGGCACTCTTTATTATTGCACATACTACAATTTACAAAGACCAACTTATCTCTAAAAGAGGTTAGAGTAATGATTACTCCAACAATAAATACTTAAAAAATTAACGTTCCCAATAAATAAATAGGTACCCTTTTTATGAATATTATGTGAACTCAGTATTTTCTCATACACGTACCTACCTAAACGTACTTTACACATACCAGTGTAGAAATTTAAGTGCCATTTTTGTATAATCTGACAATAGTGTTATTACTCCGAACAGGTTTCGATTTAGGTAAGTTTCTGTAATACGAGTCTCAAGACTTATCGTGATCAAACTGTCTGAGATTTTGGGAACTTGTTTCAAAGAAGCCCGCCAAACATCTGCCTCGCTCAATAGGTAATCATACCAGAGAGCGATACTCTGTTAATCGACTGCCGTAAGTTCAGCTTTCTCTATCCCTCCACCTCACTCTAAAATTAAGATAAGATTGAAAGAACACGTCCGTGTTCTTACAGAGAAGTGCCTCTGGGGCCTATCATAAAATTTCTCGTATACGTAGTATAGAGGAAGTCTTGTAGGTAATCGTCAAAAAATTCGACCTCGAGATTTTGACGGATTTACACGTTTTGGACCTCCCTGAGTCCAAACATATTTTTTTTGGAACTATGTCTGTGTGTGTGTGTCTGTGCGTTAGCACGAAAACTCGAGTATGCTTTAACTTATTGCAACCAAATTTAACATGCATGTATGACATCAAAATATAAGTTTTCTATCAACTTTTGAGTCGTCGAGCACGAAAATTAAGCAACCAAGTGCGAGATCGGTATTCGGATGGGTGACCAAAATTTAACATGCATGTATGACATCAAAATATAAGGTTTTTATGAACTTTTGAGTCGTTTCCGGTATACGAGAAAGTCACGGGGAGACCACTCCCGACTTTTTCATATGTAGCATCAGTTGGTTCGTAGTTAAAATTAAGGAAATGACTTCATTTCACTTGATGGTAAGTAGAAGTGGACCCTCGCCTTGCCCATCTGCAATGCTTGCCATTGCAGATGGCGCCTCTTTTGAATGAAGGAGAGCTAGGATTGTAAGAAGGATAGAACACATGTGCTGGCAGTCAGTTCCATCTCTTGACTGTGCGATATAAAAATGAGTTGGCAAATGTCTCAGTTCGCGTTACAATGGTAGTCACCGTAGGTCGGTGGCACTGTAAACCAGCACGCGGAGCCCTTAAAAAGAAGGGTGATTGTGGGATTAGGAAATAAAGCTCCTCAGAGCACTTGCCATTGTACACACTTTAAAACGCGCTCAAAGACGCAACATCATGACGCAAATGGAGACGCTCAAGATAGTTGGTCCTCTCTTCGTCGGCGATGATGTGGATCGCGCGACGCTGCATAGTTATATCCAAAGCATCGAGCAGTAACGTCTGATGATTTTTTAACTTTGGTAACCTCATCGTCATAACAGCCTTTATAAATTCGACTCACTGCTGGGACACAAGGCCTCTACTTGTCATCGAAGGAGGTTAAGGCAGTAGTCCACCACGCTTGCCCAATGCGGATTGGGGGACGGAGTATAAGGTCGTCCATTAGTCGCCTTCTACGACACCAATTGGAGGTTATGGAGTGATGCTATTCTACTCTATAGCCAGTGTAATTACGGGCATAAAAGAAATTTTATGTTAGGCCTCGGGATGAAAATGAAAATGAAATCGCTCTTTATTTAAATGGACTTTGCTAAGTACTTTTAAATCGTCAAAACCCTACCACCATTTTGGGACGAAATAAATATTATTATGCTGAGATTGGCTGAGATGGAGGAGAAATGGCGAAAGAAACTCCACAGCTTACAATTTGGTAATGATTTCAAGACATCATTACAGGTCAATAGATAATAACAATATAATTAAAATTACAGTTTTACATGCGTAAATTTTGGGCAGTTATTTCTT
This sequence comes from Elophila nymphaeata, assembly GCA_955850985.1. Lineage (NCBI taxonomy): Eukaryota > Metazoa > Arthropoda > Insecta > Lepidoptera > Crambidae > Elophila > Elophila nymphaeata. Next base: position 7,933,190 of record OY039086.1, on the reverse strand, counting down.
CCACGCATTAGGATCATTTAAATAATGATTTATCTTGTAAAAGCTTTTCTATATAATTCAATTAATCAAATTAATGAACTAAGTCATTTAACTTTTGATACCCATCACCATTTTGTGTTAATGACAGATAGATTCCTTTCAATTTAGGTGCTAAGCAAACATTTATATTCCTCTGGTTAACAAATATATAAGAATACAATGTGTGCGATGACCGCGCACTTGCAATAGAAAGTGATTTTTTCCTTGTTATTGCAGGTGTTACCTACTTACCACCAGGTAGCTTGTTGCAGGCTGAAAAAGCTGTTTTCAGGGCTAGTGTTACACAAAAGAACCTACTCAGACAAAATGTCTGAATTATTATTGAAATTTTCTTACTGATGCCATAAAAACACGTCAGACTCCCTGGAGATTTTATATTCAATTCAGCAACAAAAAATCGGTGACTTTTGCATCACTGATTCTGAAATTTCGTGTCAGCGAGAGATAATAATATTGCATTGCTCAAGCTCGTAATGTAAGAATTTTTATATTGTGCTCTCGTAGGCAGCACATAATCTAAATATAGAATGTCAAAAGAAAGATATTCCTTTGTATTTTTAATACTCCAAATGATTAAATCATATCCAAGTTATATCATTTGCGTGATAAAAATATCTTCATTAAAAGTAATTGCCTTAAAACTTGTCTTATTAATGTTCGTAATTGCGATTATTTTTCATTCATCCCGTAATGAGATATTAAAACGCTTCAGCTAGTAGGTAATTATTCTGGTTCTTTTATCTGAGACCATTTTTAGCCGATTTGAAGATAAAAAAAATATGGTTATCAATTTGACTTGTAAGTAGGTATGTAGTATTGTCAGAATAGAGTAGGACGGATTAATCGCGGAACATACATACAAAAAAAACTTACAGTCGAATAGAGAACCTCCTCTTTTTTGTTTTTGAAGTCGGTTAAAAAAAGGAAAACACTAGGGTGGTCGGCAAACTTATTAGCCAAAGAGCCAAATATGAACATTGAAACAATTAAAAAAAAAGTTGGGAGCCAAATCTGCTTGTTTAGTAAACATTATTACATTAAATTAGTAGTACACCAAATAAAACAAAATTTCATATTTAATAAATATTTGTTAATGCGAACAATGTGCTTTGCATCAGTTTTTTAAAATGAAATTATTATTGCGCCTTCCGTGGATATTTGTGCCAGAGCCGCACTTAAGGAGCCAAAGAACCTCATGCGGCTGCCAAGCCGCACTTTGCCGACTACTGCTAGGACATAGATTTTTACTATGCTAAAGACATTCTACAATATCATAAAGATCGGATAAAAAATGGGTTGTATGTACACAGTGCTCTTAAAAGGTCGGTATTGTGAGTCTAAATTAGATCCTGTGTCGTATTTAACACCCTAAAAACCGTGTTAATCTACATTCACGCGACTTCAACCCTTGTCACGATGGGCTTAAAATACCATTTATATCACTAAACCCTAACCCGCATCCTGTATTTTTCACATCCCAGATTTGTGTTTAAAAACCACACATGTTACACGTACACGGCTACAAAAGCTACGAAGAAGAATATGAATTAGTTGGGGCAAAGTGGCTTGAACAATTACCCCGTATGTTGATGTCTCTTCAGACTTTATTTATTTATTCCGTGCTTCAGACACAGCTTAAGTATGCTTCAGTTGTTTAACATTGATTAATGGTTCGTCTGGCCGCAGTTATGAGGCAATATTAAACGTACTGGGTCTAAGTTACAATATAGACGACACAAATAATGTAACTGCTCTAATAAGCTCTATTAAGTTCCAAGGTGACCTGCGACAAATATTGTTTTCTTTTAAGCTATGTATTTGATATTGTAAAAGCCCGTTACCAACTACGGTAAATCTTAAGACTTTCCGGTCAAAAATGTCGGAACTGTTCTGCTAGCATCGTTCATTTCGAACTTTTACCGTTATACACTCGGTAAATCTTAAATATTACCACAGAGATACGGTAGATGTTGAAAAATGGAAAAAGTCTAAACGTGTTAGATGCATCCAATGGCAGTGATACATAACACATTAGACTCTGCATAAAAACATTACACTCCGAATGGTTCTAAAAAAATAACCTCTAACCTACCTATCACTCAGCCATGTAAGTACATGGCACACTACACTCGCCCGAAAACAGTACACTCCGCCTGGTCTTAAAAAATAATCCTGAACTACCCTGAACCTACCTATCACTCATCCATGTAGTACTTAACACATTAGACTGTTTTATTCCAAAAATCAACATTTCACCGTCATTGGTAATAGTTAGGCGTGTCCCAAACTCTGATGGTAAAAGCCCGAAAATCATATCTGAATGTGCCGATGAGTTTGGAATAATACTCAGTGTAGATTAAACTTGAATTATTTACTGAAATATTAGGTAGAAATTGTGCTCCCCTACGTTACGAATTCGATGTACCTATATGTCGTGGACCGATCGTATAATTAGCCAGATCATGAAATGCTTGGGCATATCGTCTACCTACCGATCATACAGATACATAGATTAGACTCTCCCACAAACAGTCCACTATGCTTGGTATAAAAAAATAACATTGAACCTACTGATCACTACTAACCCCTACTATTTTTAGATAATGGGCTACTCGACCAGTGGTCGAGTTGTTATGGTCCAGTAGCATTTCATGATATGCCGCACATTTCATGATCTGGACAATTATACGATTGGGCCACGACATATACATACAATGTATAAACGAACAGTACGTATATTTATTTTATAAAATCCGATTATTATTAGTAAAACCTTTACGGTTAAAGGTTACGGGCTTTTACAGAAAAATATTTGTTTGGTTAGTGAATAAGAAGGTTCTAGACAGATAGTGAACAAAGAGAGGATTATTGAGCATTTTGTGAAAGATTCTAAGAAGTAAATTTTTATTTTGCTTTATATTTAATACTTGTTTATTCGGAGCACGGCAGACCGCCCAATGATGATAAAGCGCGTAATTCTAATACGAAGACCGCTAACGAAGTTTTAAAAGTGGAAATTAAGTACTAAGGGCGAAGCTCTAAAAGCGACGGTTTAATACTCTGCTCTGTTTTCCTTCATACCTGGTTACTTCCCCTTTAATAAAATTACTTGGTTTTTTGTGTTACGTTAAGTATGCGTATTAAACAACTAGGTTACAGTTCTTTGGGTTACAACCCATTTGACGTCGTCGTGGCGGAGAAATCAGTAGCATTGCACATCAAGCGTCTGGGTTCGATTCCTGGTAGCGACAAGTGTTTGTGCTAGAAAGTTAAGTACTGTTGTCCACGAGTCATGGTTGCTTACATATTTGTATAAAAAAAATATCTAAATTATTATGCTTAAAAAATATTAATTACAAAAATAACAATAACAAATTGTAGACACGACAATGAACAGTAAAGTAAAATAAATTTAGTTCTAAACTCACATAATAGAAATTGTAAATAATGGAGGTATTAAATTTTATGAATTCATCTTCAAATTCGCGTGGTAGTACGCCCACGGCGACTGTGTTACAATGACGTTGTAGCATCTGTTCCAGTTTAAATGATTGACGAATTGTTTTGAATTATTAATTATCAGGATAGAGTACCGAATAAGTATTGTAGGGGCGCCTCTAAAATTGTACCCGATTTAAAAAATTCGACCGTTTACAGTTTTTAAGTTATATTGTATTCACGAGTAAATTCCCTTAAATTTATCAAGCACTCTGTGACGTATATGTACTTAATGTAATTAAATGGGTGGGTGTACATTGAGTGAACCCCTCTAACAATGAATCAATATTTATTAATCAATTAGTAAAAGGCCTAAAACATTTGTAAAATCATTATTTCTATTTGTTAAGCAATTAAACCGAAGACAAATAGTTAAATATCGGCTCACTCGCTTACTAAAACACATAGATAATAATAAAATGATATTTTATTAATAAGAGAAAAGATTATCAATTTTACTATAAAGTTAATTTTTTTTTGACATTTTATAATTTGGTTTTTAAATACTTTTTTAGAATAAATAACAGCAACCTGTCGCTATTACGACGCATTGTTTGAACCATATTACCAGATGTGGCATTAAGTGGAAACAACTATAAATTACCAAAACTCTGCTGAACCCCTTTCGGGATCGTGAGCGTGATTAGTACAAAATACATAATAATTATGTATTAGGTATACCTACTCCTGAGAAGCTACGGTAATATCGCATAAGCTACTACTAATGATCTAAAGCCAATTTGGATATTAGATACTTATTATTAGATAAAGGCGCTCTGTTTCTTAGTTACTCCTAATTAAGAACAATATTAAGTCAAGTTCCATTTGGAGATATAGATTATAGTATCAGACTGTGTGTATATCGCAGGGAAATGAGGAAATCAGAAATATCACGGAATCCCTGGGTATGCCACGAAATCACGGATGTGGAAATTGAACGATAATTACCTAAGCCAGCCCCTCTGTGTTTGAGGATACCCGATAGTCACAAATAAACATATGAGAAATGGCATTCTATTGAAAACTCCATCATGAGGACAAACTTATTCATATAGAAGTTACACCTATCCACGGCGACGAAAGAAAAAATGACCATAACATAAAAAATGGAATACTTTTATTTATAGCGCAAAAACGCATGCACGAGTGTACGTTCTTCCACGTCGAGTACTTAGGCGACACTAATATGCAATGCAACGGTTAGCGCACAAGGAGGAGACCGCAAGTTGTTAGATAAAATAATATTCTTAAACATGTTTAGGACATGGCGATGAAAGTTTGTTCTGGTACAAATGCATTTAGAATGACCATTCGTTGTATAGTTTAATAATTTGAATAAATGTATTCCGTAACAATACTTTAACTAGCATCAAATAAAACTAAATATCAATATAAATAATCAATAGATTTTTAGCAATGAGGTATAATATACATCAAGGTGACGTGTGGACAAACACGGCAATGAAAGATTTCGAGGTTTAATATTTTTTTTTGAAGTACCTATTATTCCTATTATTAAAATATTTAGTGCCCCACATAGATAACTATTTCATGTATCTAGAAAAAAAATAAGAACGTTATAGCTTTGTTTTTTAATACCGATTTCATCGATGCCACGCAATTTTTGGTCCCGGGAAATTCACCCAGATCTCGCATAGCTGTGAAACGATTTACCAACAGTCGGGCGTTTCGACATATAGGGTGTAAAAGACATGAACAGTCAAACGAGAACAATGTATTCTGCTCACCATCATAACATTTTTCTTCCTTTAGACTATACCTGGTAAATTGATAGTTACGATTTTATTGAAGGTCAAAGTCATAATTTTTTTTTTTCATTTTTTTATGAAAACGTATTCTATACGTTATTTCTTAATTATTGACCAAAGTAACATTATCATTTTTTTTAGTATTTCATAACAAAAAATGGCTTCAAAACGTTAGCGTTCAATGTAGCTCACTCGATGCGCACGGACACTAACGAACGGGGCCTCCGTCTGGCAAATTTATCGCTGTTTTGCGAGTTGCGTGTGAGTTGAGCCCTTTACATTGCGTGGTACAATTTGCAATTTTTTTTAACACCAAAAAATAAAAATAATTTCCCAGCAATATTTTTTTTGAAATATGTCTTATTTTGATGTATAGAATACATGGTTCTCGTTTGACTGTTCATGTCTTTTACACCCAGTATACCTAACTCGGTTTGGCACAGACATAGGTAGACTCATCGTATGGCCCACGGAGTACTAAACCATGGCCCGACACACCGCATTCCGGCGCCGGCAGCTCATAGCAGTCATAGATTACCTCATCTATGATAGCAGTGTATTGGTCTAAATGAAACGCCCGATTGCTCCTTAATTGTTCGCCACACAAAATGGACTTAATCTTATTCTTATAGTTATTAATCTTTTTCTAGTAGAAAACGTTTGTCAAATTCTAGCAGGTTTATATTTCACTTTAAATATCTAAGGGCCGGCCTCAGACCAACTTTTTTATTAGTCTCAGGGGCCGGCGCACATTTTGGCGCAACGCAGCGCACCGTAGTTTTCACTCACAAACAATGATATCAAAATTGCTTTTATTAAAATAACATTGAAAATTTAACTAACGTCTTCGTAGTACACCGAGAAGGGAGAACGCAGGACCGCAGGTACTTTAAAATCTAAAATGAATGCAATAATATAAAGTGCATAAAGTTATTTTGCCAGTTGCGCTAATAAATAAAACAATGCATCCACTCAGTGTAATGAGAAATATTCCTTAAACATTCAAGTTTTGAATTCCAGCGTAGAATAGAAACAGACTTCATAAAGAAAATTCTTGGTACTGTGATAAATAAATATACAAACGGTGATAATAAAAGCCCTGGAGACCACTAACGACGTAATAAACACCAACTACAATACTATAAAGTTCAAGAAACCAAATAGGTAATTGCAGAAAAATGGAACTTATCGCGTAGTAAATAACAAATATAATTCTACGAGACTAATAAATCAAGATGTGTACAAGATCGTAATGTAGCTATGAGAAATGATCAAAAGAAATATCTTGTTTACTAAGAAACAGTACCTTAGCATGATAAGGCTTTGACCTTCAAAGTGTAGGGGTACAGCGGATTAGCTGCCCCTTGCTATCAGTGAATTTGGAGCGCCCCGAATCAGGGCAGTACCTTACCTCCACCTTACAGAATACCGCAGTCAAATAACGCTACATTTCATTATCTCCTGCTGCTAGTGGGGACCTCTAATTTGCCTCGGTTGCTAATTATTTGTTTATTTAGTTGATAAGGGGCTATCCATAAATTACGTCACACGAATTTTAGGACATTTTAACCCCTCCCCCCGTCCTTGTCACAGGTTGTCACATTTTTATAACCCCTCCCCCCTGATGTGACGTCACACATTTTTTAATTTTATGCATGTATTTAGAAATAATCAAAAGAAAACAGTTATTTTAATTTTTTCTTTTTTTTTTCTTAAACCTACTCAAACCCTTACCAGAACTCTCGTGAATTTTGTGTCTAACTTGCATTACAACGCCGCTCTAGAAGTTGATTGTTATTGTAAGAGAGATAATCTCATAGCGAGCGTGCTAAAGTATTAAAAATATAGATCGAGTTCGAAAATTTTTAGATTTTTTTATTCACATATAAATTTCGCGTTTTAGTACTTTAAATTTTTACATGTAACGTCACAAAGCTTTTGACCCCCCCTGCCCCGTGTCACACAATGTCACATTCTGGTGATACCCTCCCCCCTCTTTAACGTGTGACGTAATTTATGGATGACCCCTAATACTGCTTACCAAATTCTTCATAGCCCCCCTGGGTCCTTTCTGTGAGCTTCTCTTCTTATGCCTCCTCTACACGAAAACAGATTCATCTGCAGATGTCATCGGCGTCCACCGACGTGTAGAGGGGGCGAATTGCTCGTCTGTGGTAGGTATTTGACGTCAGCAGATGCGTCCGGCACTAATCCGTTAGTTGTCGGTTTTGGTTTCGGTGCGTCAGCGAGCGGTCTGCAGACTGCAGACTGATCCACCTACACATGTGTGGACGGCTCGTGGAGATCCATCTGCGGATGCATCTGTCGACATCTGCGGACGCATCTGCTGACGCGTAGAGGGGGCATTAGACAAGATTGTGCCTACTAGCCCAATAATGAGCCCTGCGTACCAACTTTAAACCGCCTTCCAATTTCATAATTAGATTTGTACTACCCATGTAAAATTTCTAACGAACTTTAAGACCCTTTACGTGCTAGGAATCAACAACCCTATAAAATTATTCATTGTAAAAAAAATAATTAAACGCCGTAGCCTTTTTACTTCTGCTTAAGTCTAAAATTTGAATAATAATTGTACTGTATCTTCTGTCTTAATTTCATTAGTAAACAAAACTGGCTCTAGCTAGACATGTACACGGGGATTTTTCATCAGGTTTAGAGCTGTCTCTTAATATAAAGCGTAATTCTTTTCAAGAAAATATTCACATGGATTTCCGTGTCAATATTTTCTTAGTAGCTGACGCTCTTATCAAAGTTAACCGGAGACAGTCCGTGTCGGCACACATTCATCTTCATCGTTGGTTTTCATCACTCCGGTTCAGACTTCGGGCGTTGGCCCCTACCGGGGCAACGACCGTTCGCCGGTGATCTTGCGCCGCCACGCGACGTCCCCCTCAACTGCTCTGTTACGTCCCTGACTCAAGAGGCACAGCGCGAGCACTCAGCGCGATCAGCCCCGTGATGGGTACCAGAGAGCTGTGTGTGACTTGTACTTCAGCCAGGGAAGCGAGGACGGGAGGGAAGGTGGTAGCGTGGCGCGGGAGACGCGGGGACTCAACGGTGCGGGTCTCTTCTCACCTCACGGATCTCAGGTGGTAGCAGCGTAGGTGGGGGGGGGGGGTTACTCTCGCCAATGCTGAGTCGACCCACCGGTCCCCACAACGAAGTAATCCGAGGGAACGCCGAGATCACATACACCGCACGATCAAATACAAGAGTTAAACAAAAATCAGCCGCGAATTATGAAGAGCGAGCTCGACTGTGCGGGTGAGCGACTTAACTCGAAGAGAGTTCTTCGATTCTATGAGTTCTCAATTCTCAATAAACAATTATAATTCCGCCATAATAATAATGTAAAATAAATAAATAAGATAAGATTCTCGTTTTAAATAAGTTAAAATTCTAGACTTAATAGAAATAGGTACTCAATTGAGTTAAATAATTATATAAAGATAGTTTACTTTAAAAACATAACAAATAATGATGAAACAATTTTTTCTAGTATTTAAAAATTATATAAATAGATAGATATTATAGTTATACCGTTTTACACCGCAGGACAGTAAACACATTCTTTAATAAGTGATAAAACTTTTGTTAACCTTTGGCATACTGTCCGCGTAAATGCTAACAACGCACACAACACTAATGAAAATCAATTGTTTTGCTAAACTCTTTATAGCTCCCATAAGACAGGATTACCTATTTTGGGAGCTATTGATAATATGTTTTTGTTGCACATTTTTGGAAATAAACGTTTTATTATTTTTTATTATTATTAATAATTTATGCACCTTTTCCGACGTTACGTCAATCTCGTATGTGGTTAGATATTAACTGATATATTAAATACGCTTTGGCTCCTTAAACCATCGTATATAGATGTCACATTTCTGTGATGAAAGTTAGTAAGTCGTGTTTAAAGAAAGCCTTGGCGACTATAATATAACATTAGTCTGTCAATTTAGTTCCAGGTGATATTACTTACTTCCTCAGCTATCTCTTTCATCTTATTTAAGATGAAAAAGAAGAGAAAACAAATCTGAAGCTTAGAATTATGTTGCTGAGTGAGTAAAACAATTTAATAAGAGCACTCAAAATACTTTTAGTCTTCGTAATCTTATAGATTAAAGTAGCCTTTATGTAGCAGTGAGTCTGTATCTACGTAATGTTAAGGAGATGATCTCATTTAATTTTAATGGAGCTCTCTATCTTACTCAACACAACTTAATAATGAATGCAATATTTCTTTAGTAAGTAAATAAATACAGAAGGGAAAAGAGTAAAAAAGTTTTATCAAAATCTAACCGAACTCGAACCGTCCAGACAACCGGACTACCTAAGGATTTTTTTTCAATTGCACAGCTAACCGGACTTGAGAAAAACGTTTTGTCCGGAGTCTGGTTGACTCCGGTTTGTCAATCATCGAGCAAATAGTCAATACACCTAAACATTGGGTGTATGTGCTCGATGTTATCAATTAACAAGCTCCAGAAAAACGAATGAACATCGGGAAATTTTACTAAAACAGTACATTTTAACGAGGCAAAACAAACAAGGTATCGCAGGGATTTTTCGCTCGAGCTGAACGCGAGGAAGATTAATATGCGATCCGAAATTTTCCTTTTGCCGCTCGAGGTACAAAATTCTATTTCACCCCCTGACCAGGAAGTGAAATTTCCCGTAATTACGAGTAGCGGGCGGAAAATGCCACTTTCTGGTTAGGTGTGGCATAAAAATGTTTTTCAAACCGTACACAGACCGTATATTTTTTTGTCGTCACCAAGGAAATTTAGCTTTCCTTTTTATTTGGTTTAAATAGTGTGTCAAATAAATTGTACCAAGAAACGAGAAGAGCGAACCTACGTGATAAAGAAAAAAAGCCGTAAAAGAGGGATTGAAACCTCGTTCGTCGATATGTCAAATTTAAGTGACAGTATAAATAGCACCCACTTCGAAGTAAATAAATCTTTGAAAAGGAAGCCACATACTTACGTTTATTTTTACCAGATCTAATGTTAAGTATTGGAAATGTTAGAAAGATGTGGGTACAAATTTTTTTTACAGTCTAGTCAATATAAACTCCCTGTCGAGGTTTTCCCTAAGGACTACAACATGAGCGTCTTCAAGAAAGGTGTGATAAAGTTTTTGTTAGGTCGGCAAAGCACGTGTGATACCCCTGGTATTGCAAGTGTCCATAGGCTGCGGTGACCGCTTTCCATCAGGCGGATCGTATGCTTGTTTGACACCAACGTGGTATAAAAAAAATACATAAACATTTAAAATTTTAAAAAATATTTTATAATTCGGACGGAGCTTTTTTGTAACACTATCTTTGTTTGTGTATGCTGGCGTGTGCTGGAATGGCCAATGCAATCTACGACTGTGTTTAAATCTCTTTTTCCCCTTCTTCGCGCCTGAACTACGCGACAACTTTGACTTAATTACATTAGAAAGTCACAGGAAAGCGTGTATAGAAGACATTAGTTAGTGGTCTAAACGGTTTTATTTATCCCCACGATGATTATCTACAGTTTGTCCATGAGGACAAGTTATACGGCATAAACATCAGAAGATAGGGGCTTATCTCGTGCTCAAAAGCAGCTGCAGCGGAGACGTGGTCACTTACCAGAGGATTATTCCACAAATTTATAGTCGCTCACCGCGCTATGGAGAGGCACTATGCTCGGTATCTCGTTAAAAGACAGTTCGTCATCGTTATTGACATAGCCTTAAGAATAAGTACGCTGAAATGGCAATATTCTGTACATGTCTGCCGGAGGACCGACAACCGTTAGACTGATGAATGCTGGAGTGGAGACAAGCGTAGTATTAGACGCCTTGCAACCGTTATTGGTCTGATGACCTTAAGGACGACTGCTGGCAGCAACAAATTTGTTGACAAATCACGCTAACACGGTTCAAGTTTGAATAAAAATAGGCATTTTAACCCGCTTTAAATCGTTGGTCCCTCTATGAATAATCCTACAAGCGATTTTAGAGAGAGAAAGCGATTTGTAAGTTTTTTCTTCTAAATTTATTTATAAAACTGCTATGCAGTTTGGCAGATATAAATATTTAAAACTGTAACTGTGTATCTATAAATAAATAAATTAAAAAAAAGAAAGCTGTTTTCGAGAGTTATACCGAATCGCCTTGCACGTAGGTTTGGCAACTTTCAGCCTTCCAAGCAAATCAGATTCCTAAAAGATACTTGTACAGTAGACTACATGCATGCGCTGCGGTAAATTACACAGAATACCGAAGAATACAATCTGCCATTATGCTGACCGTTTGTGGACTATGAGAAAACCTTGTGTCGAGACTTGGGCCGTGCTCCAGTCACTCGAGAGGTGCCAAATAGACTATCGGTACACATCCAAGTGTTGCAGGCCCTGTAAGAAAATGCCTATGTGAGCCCACTTCCACGACCAGGACTCTAAGCCAATACAGCTCCAGCGAGGTAAGGCGATATCCAAAACTTTTCAGAGTTAAGCTGGAGGACATGTTTAAGGTTCTGGGCTAGACATGACTTCTCTTCAACATAAATAGCAAGTACATAACTGACCTTCACTTTGCAGAAATTATCGTAGTAATGGGGTGAGATCGTGAAAGACTATGATCTCTGTAGTGTCTCCCAACAAGCGAGTCTTAAAATGAACATTGATAAGACAAAAATCATGTCGTACGTACTCCTGTTAAGGTTGGAACCCCTACAATGAAGTTGTTGACTATTAGGTTTACATGGGACAAACAGTTCAACTTCCAGAAAGGGGTTAATCGACGAATCCGACTCGGTTACGCGACATATTCTTGTCCCATCTACCGCAATGTCTCAAGACAAAAGTGTTTTCTGTATGTTGCCAGTGATGGCCTACGGAACTGAAGCGTAGTTGGTTACAATAGGCCTTATAAGAACGATCAAGATTACTCAAATGCCCTCGAGTGGCGGCTGCATGCCGCGGGAGACGCAGCATTGGCATCCCATCAGGTGGACAGAAGTTAAGCAGCAAAGTGACCTTCAACGTAAGAAGTTAAGTGAGAGAACGATAAGGACTATAGTTAAAAGAGGCCATAGAGCGTACGAAAGTATAAGCTAAAGATAAAGAAAGAAAGAGAGAAAGAGAGAGGGAGACATGAAAGACTGAAAAATAATGCCAATTAATGTTAAAATAAACAGAATTTAAACCCTTTACATAAACCTGGCCTAACATCCACACATAACGTGCATGAAATACTTACCTTCTGCTGTTCTTTTATGTGTGACATTTGCCTTTAAAGGTATAAATAAATATGGGAGAGTCCCAGCTAATCCGTTTTCAGTAAGAAACAACTTTTCACGTTATCTGGCTAACACAAATTCTGAAACTCAAATCAAATTTCAGACAAACTTCCCGTTGGAAGTGTTGGCATTTCATTTACATGTTTATATTAATAAATCGGCATAACTCGGATTTTAATAGCGGATGAATAATTTTCAAAAAAGATGTCGCATTTATTAATACTCAGATGGGTGCAGTCGAGTGAAGACAATCGTTTAAGTTGTTAAGAGGTAAACGGTACGCCTTGTATGGGCATGTAATGAGATCTTTGGAAACAGTTAACATGTAGTAAAAAGCTATGATAACCATTGTTAAAAAAAGCGAGATTTTCTCAAAGCGAGATTATAAAATAACATTTTAAAAATTATGAAAAAATTAAAACGAAAAAGCTCTTTATTTAAATGGACTTTGCTAAGTACTTTTAAATCGTCAAAAGCCCTACCAACATTTCGGGACGAATAATTATTATTATTATGCTGTGATGGAGAAGAAATGGCGAAAGAAACTCCACAGCTTACAATTTCGTAATGATTTCAAAACATCAATAAAAGTCAATAAATAATTATCAATATAATTTAAGTTTTACGCCGTGCAATTCGCGTGTTGCTGAAAGTTACTTTTTGTCATCTTATTTATAAAATTTCCATGTCACAATGTTAGTTACCGTACTCCTCCGAAACGGCTTGACCGATTCTCATGAAACTTTGTATGCGTATTCAGTAGGTCTGCGAATCTGCTACTATGTTCCATACCCCTAAGTGATAAGGGTTGTTCACGGTTCCCCTTTGGTTGATCAACAGTTATTAAACAAATTTACAGATGACAAGCAACGAACTTCAAAGTTATCATTTCGCAAATCAACGTTCCATTTATTTATGTTTCACAAACTTTACATCTCATCAGTAATTGTTTCATATATTGTCATTTTGCAAAAGAACATTAGTCAATTTTTCCTAACACAAATACGTTAAACGACAAAGATCTATTGACCAATTTTTCTTTAATAATATGGTTACTTAGTCTAAAGACATTGGGTGATTTATGGTATGGCACCGTATCATTTCTTAAATTTTCATGCTAAAAACATAAGAATGATAAAAACACAAAGAAATTGTTCTTAGGTTAGCAAGGAGCGAAGCGACGTTAGGTTGGTACTCTCTTAAATCTCCTAAAATTGTTTGTCCGAAAATCATTATCCATAACTCGTTTCTTATAAAATTCAGTAACCATAATGTTCAAAAATTCGAAAATGTTGTTTTACATAGGTAATTATTTTTACTTCTAAAACTATAATATCGAGTACTATAATACTTGCATTGCATGCTGTATGCTTGCTTGCATTGCATGATGTATGCAAGCTTGCATTGCATGGTGTATGCATGCTTGCATTGCATGCTGTATGAATACTTGCACTGCATGCTGTATGCCTGCCTGCGAGATGCTTGCCGGGGGGTGCAGGGGGCATACTATTATTATATTGCTTGCTGCATGTGGAGCATTATATTGCTTGCTGCATGCTAGCTTGCACGCTGCGTGCTTGCTTGCATGCTGCATTCTTGCTTGCATTTGCTTGCATGCTGAACAACGCATGAATTACGTTCCGTTTTACTTTAGTTTAAATGATTGGACGCGCATTGGGAAAAATAATATATTTTAATGGTAATTTATAAATTAATAATATTTAATTTGAAAAATAGTTAATTGAAGTTTTAGTAAACAAAAAAAAGGGTGGTGAAATATGGTCAAACAAATTATTTGTGAAATATTATTTTTGGTTTGTGTAAATTGTTGATATGTCAGTATGTCTTTTAAAAATTTATTTAATAATGCAATTTTGAAATGCCTGCTTGTCATATGTTTTGATGTCTTTGTTAAAGCATTAGTTTGCGTAATGAGACATTGATAAATGTTGCTTGTGAAATAGTAATTTGCTAATCAATTGTGTGCGAAACATTAGAGAACCATTAATGTTTTTTTTTTTAATTTTTGGACAAAATATTTTGTTTTTATTTTTTTATTATGTGGCATTAAAAAATACATACAACCCTAATTTATTACTTTTTTATCACCAACCCCAATTTTTTTGTAGGCATTTTAGTACTTTAATCATTTTTGTAATGCAAAATAACGTTTGCCGGGTCAGCTAGTATTGTTGTAATTTATATTACCTAATGTGCCTTAATGTCACATGTGTCAACCACAAGTTGCACTGTCATCAATTATACTTCCGAAGACAGAAGACTCTCCACTCAATTCCTATCGTCAATATCCTTTCACTCATACTTTCTACATAACCATGACACAACCATTTAAAAAACGTCTTGTGAGTCTGAATGAATTCGTTGATTAATTAAACCCTGTTGTTTACATGGTCGCGTTCCACTTACGATCTGACAAAAACACCAATTTATTATAAGCAAGCTCTACTCAACAAAGTCATCGTCGTAGAATATCCCAAACGCACCTAAGGGCCGTGCCCACTGACGACACAGAATGCCACGGCGCGACACGGCACGCTTCAGCATAATAATATCGAATCATCCCTGTTGCACCCCGTGGCATGCACAGCGTACCACGATCTTGTAGCGTATCAATAATATACTAAAATCAACCATATTACTTTCTCGTATACGCAGTATAGAGGAAGTCTTGTAATCGTAAAAAAATGCAACCTCGAGATTTTGACGGATTTACACATTTTGGACGTCCCTGAGTCCAAAAATATTTCTTTGGAATTATGTCTGTGTGTGTGTGTGTGTCTGTGCGTTAGCATGATAACTCGAGTATGCTTTAACTTATTGCAACCAAATTTAACATGCATGTATAACATCAAAATATAAGGTTTCTATCAACTTTTAAGTCGTCGACTCGAATGGGTGACCAAAATTTAACATGCATTTACGACATCAAAATATGAGATTTCTATTAACGTTGGAGTCGTTTCCGGTATACGAGAAAGTCAAGGGGAGAACATTCCCGATTTTAGTTTTTATTTAAATTTAGCACTCACTTTCCTACTTGAAATAACCTATGCATCGTTAATGTTGCAATTCGTGCCGTGGCAACTCGGACAATCAAGCGAGATATTTTGACCCATTCGTATTAAAATAAAATAATTACAGTGTTAAATTAATTTAAATGAGGTCGAAAATCATTTATCCACGAAAAAATCCTTTGCCACGCCCGTGCCATGCCATATCGTTAATGAGTCCGGACCTAACTCTGCGGAAACAAGAACTGTAATTAATATACGGAACTCGAGTCATTCGTCATAAATCTGACTTAACCGTTGTCTCGTAGTCGTGATTAATTGCTGTCCTTAAAACGTAATGCACGTAATATTAATAATGTGAAATTACTGTAGCATCAGCAGTGTAGCGTTTCAATGCAATGTAAGGATTCAGCGGAGAAACAATTTCGGTCCTCCATCTGAGTACCGTCCTCGTACTTGATAGCTCAGATTTCGTAATCGTCCCTCCTCAGATTTGATGTTTTACATAAATTTGAAATTATGTTATTATTAATTTCTAAAGGGTGAACTCGTCTCGAAACCAAGATTTTATTATATCAAACAAAGTAATTTATGTAATCAAATTACGGTCGCCTATTTATTACGTTTTAAAGTATTCTTAAAATTTTAAAATGATGATTCTTTTGACTCAGTAATTAATTATTCTTTTGTTCCAGTAATTAATCAATAATAATAATATTTATTTCCAAAAGTGTACATTTACAAGCATACTTAAACAGTAGGTAGAAATTTCCAGCCATGTCACAGTCTGATTGGTATTACAATAAAATATTTTTAGCAAAATAATACGAAAACCGACTTCAAGATGTACAAATTTAAACTAAAAAGTAAGAAATAAATAATATTTTTATTAAGTAGTTGAAAAGAGCGTCATAGAAAACCAAGGAAAGTATTGATACACATTTATAATTCTTTATATAATTCATACTCCGATAAATTTGGAGCCGGTGCCAGCTAGCCAATGACGATAGTGTAGCCTTTGCAACAAATTTTCGAACTTCATGGAGCGGCGTATTATTTCTCATCTTTATTATGCATTCATATTATGTATAGTTAATGGATTAATCAAGTTCGCATCTATTAGGATAGTTTATTTTGCTTAGGCTGGCACCGACTCCAAATATATCGGAGTATGAATTATATAAAGAATTATAATTGTGTATCAATACTTTCCTTGGTTTTCTAAGTCGGTTTTCGTATTTTTTTTCTAAAAAATTTTATTTTATTAATTTTTAGTGGAACATATAAAGTCGAATAGAGAACCTCCTCCTTTTTTGAAGTTGGTTGAAAATTCCCACACCAGGCTAGAGCCTGTCCTGTGAGAATTTTATGTATTCTATAATTTACAAACAGAAGTGGCAAATTACATCAACTGTTCGCTAGAATTATAATTCTAGCGAATAGTATCAACTGTTAGCTAGAATTATAATTCTAGCTAATAGTTGATATTAGTAATTACTAAAACAAAACAATTATTATCATTCTTAATAGACGCTACACCGTAGTCGTTGTAGCAGAATTGTCGTAGGCGTGCTATGGCAGGACTAGGAAATAATTGTTCGAAAGATTGAAGTCCGAAATCCAGTTTATTTTTTTTTAATTGCTAGAAGAACTCGGACCGAGATTTATGATTTTGAGTGCAACATCTCTATCTGTCCTGGTTGCTGGCGTTAGTTTGTCTGTATACTGAAGGATTGTTACTTTTTGGGTTTGGTTCCCCTTGTATGCAGGCGACAGGCTGTCAACCTGTCACTATATGGAGCCATCAGCCAGTGCATGGCTCATGCTGCCAGATGTTCCTTTATGTGTAACAAAACGTTACCCAAGGCTCTCTACTCAACCGCTCTTGAGACTAAGGCTGATATTATAGAATGAGTCTCAAGAATCAACGCCGTACTGAGTGTCGGTACGACTCTATCACTTTGTGCGTGTTAGAAAGTGACAAACAATTCTCAAAAATGATTGATTTCTGAGTGTGATTTTGTAATATGTGCCTAAGAGCGTGATTGTATGTATGGCAAAACTTGGTTCAGTGTCATACTTTTTAAATGTCGCCAATACAGACCCCTGACGTGACTTGTTGTGGTTGTTGTTGTTGGCTTCAGCGCTCGTGCGTTCTTCATAACGATCGCTGATGTTAAGACACTAAGTACGCGTTCGATTCTCGGATGGGTGACCAAAAAAGTTCTCAACTCTCTTTTTCTCCGTGCCTTTTACCGCACGTTGCTGCTGTAGAAAAGTAGCAAACACACATATACCACGCGCATGATCCCAAAAGTATGAACAGATCTTCACAAAACATTATTAGGTTCAAACTCCAATTTCGCTCCAATTTCGCCAACTCGATGGGTAAAGAAACATTTCGCTTAGACAAGCGAAACTTGACTAATGACTAGACAATCACTTTCGTGCCGTCCGTAAGCAAGCAACAGCGTATCGTGCGTGACCAGTAAAATAAAACATCTTATTTTGTTAATGGATAGCGATAAAAAGAAGGCATTAGGACACACTACCGTGCCGTCCAGCGAAACCTGTTTCGCAAATCAAGCGAAACGATACCGCCAACCCAGGCGATAATTGCGCGGATTAGCTTATTCCCAGCCGTCACCACTGGCTACGTTCCCACTGGCGACAAACGAGAAAAAAAAACATTTATTGCCAGTGGTGACGGATGGTTTATTAAAATCCCAGTTGTTGCCACTGACGAGAGTTGGGTCTGTGTCAAATCCCAATTGTTGCTACTGGTAACAGTTAGGATAAAAAAAATCCCAATTGTTGTCAGTGATGAAATATAATTTTTTGGTGGCAGTGCAATATTCCAAAATTACATTATTCTAAATTTACATAGTTTGACAGCTATTGTTATTTTAAAATTTTATCCATAATGGTAAAGCAAAGGAGGTTATTTCATTCAGCCACAACCAAGCAATAATGAGGAGGTATAACATTGGTTTGGGTTATGTTAGACTTGCGACCTATACGCACGAGCCGAGCGAGCGGAGCGAGCGTGCCGCGGTAGCGGGCGGCGAAGCGCCAGAAACATTTTTACATTTTATTAAAGGACTATTACATGTCTTTTGGGTTTTTATGGTCCAATTAAGAATTTTCCTCTGATGATAATCGGGAATTTTTAATCTCAAACGTCGATCTCAACGATTGGGAAGTTTTTTAACTAATTGTCACCACTGGTGATATCTGGGATTTCATTTTCCCTTTCTTCACGCTGTCGTCACCACTGGCAATAAATGGGATTTTTTTCTCGTTTGTCGCCAGTGGGAACGTAGCCAGTGGTGACGGCTGGGAATAACCGCATGGATTCCGCTTTCGCACTAGCTGCGAAACTTCAAACTAATTTCAGCGCGGAATATCTCTTGGTATTTTGCGCTACCCTTTGGAAATTTCGCGAGCATCTGAACAGGCCTTAATCGGGAATGTTGCATTCAGCGCTCACGCGACAGCGCTGTACTGAGTCCAAATCAATTTGCATTAGGTCAGTCTTATCGGGTCAACACTAACTTTCCTCGAATTAACGAAAGTTATTTACCTGCGTGAATCTGCCTTCAGTCGGAATACAAGGTCCAGAATAGAGGGGCAGTGTAAATTATTATTTCCCGTATTGTATTGTTAGATTTATCCGACGGATTTTTTATTATTGTCAACTTTTCTAACATTCATGAAAAATATATTTCCGACTGAATGGATCTATCCCTATACAAACCATTGTGATAAAATCATGAAAGCGTAAAGCTAGTGAACAGTGTATGAGATTCGAGTTCGATAAAAATAAAAAATTGCCATTCAACAGCATATAGTAAATACCTACACCGTTTTCCTGAGTATTAACTTTGGTATGTTATTCAGATTATAAAATTATTCATTTTATGATCTGAATATGAATAATTTTACGTTTATGAAATTTTATATTTCCATTTTCATATAAACTAAATGCTTGTATATAAATTGCCTAGTAAGTACTTTTTTCTGTAATTGAAATGCAATAGTTTTTTTATAAACTGTCGCCAAATGTTGCCTGTACAATTATATCTGCTTCAACTACGCAAGGCGATTACTGTAGATACTGTTGTATATGTGATGATAACCTGATGATAACTAAACAAAGTCTCACATCTGTTAAGAGATCTGACTTTACTGAGTTGAGATTGAAATTCTGAGCAGTTCTGAGCTATCAACATTGTTGATACACACGTCAAAAGGGCCGCAGCCCGGTAGTCGCCTCCACCTCCCCTTATAGCGACCCCTTTCCACTCAACATTACTGAGCTAGTATTCTGAGTATGTCCTTGTCTGGACCTGAACAATTTATCCGAGTCTTAAAACTGAGAACCACCTGAGAACACATAATTATCACCATACTGTGTGACTGAGTTATAACACTGAGATAACGGTAGGTAGGTAGGTATGTATTTATCGACTAAATGCACCATAGGTATATTCAATGTTGCTTATTTGGACTTGTCGTCGGGTAGTCGTACAGTACATCGCGATTGAGTATTCTCTGTTAATTTAATTAAAACACATAAGACAAACGAGTAATAACACTGTGTTTCCTGCTGGAATCTAAAGTATTTAGTGCAACAAGTTATCTAAATACTCTATAGTGCGAATATAGTGTGAATAAGTCCTAAAATCTAGATTTAAAAGTGCGACTTCTAAGTTACCATCGTCAATATAGTGCAAAACGTAAAAACGCGTAAGCGACGCTCGGTGCACGGCGATTACATCCTTTTTCTCGCGGACTCGATTTGCAAGTTTGAATACCGTGGGCCGGAGCCGGTACTAATTTGGAGTGCCTTACTTCGATCATCTACAACCGTGGATAATGCACGGCAATAGCGTCGGTGGCACACTTCAAACTCCGCTAAAACGCAGCCGTAGCGGACTTCGCATTCAGTGATGCATGATTTGTCAAACGGTAAACATGTCAAAGTGCTCCGTAAAAGATTATAAAAATCACTCCTAAATTCTAGTTAAAAAACATGGTGTGACATACCACCAGTAAGTTAGTATTTTTAATAAAATTTGAGACTAAACTTATGCTAAAACTAGCTTGAAATACGCTTTGGTTATTGAAAATTATAAAATAATTTCATAAAACAACGGCCCTTAGCCATCCCTTTCACACTCATAGCCAAAGTGAGACAAAATACATAATAAAATCGGAACATAGTCAAGTTTTTAGGAATGGAGTTCCTATATATTCGTATAGCCATTCATTATATTTTTATCTACACTTATGTCATAATATTCGAATTACGATATCAAAGGTGAACATAAAATGACATACTTTTTAATACAGATAATCAAAATTAAAATTAAAAAAAACAACCTGTAACATAATGACCATTATAACACCGGTTCGACTCATTATGATACAGTTATTTTTCTTAAATACTCGGGAAGGCAAAGGGATCTAACCCATACATTTGTCTTTTCTGTTGTTTTATTTGAATTTATGTATGAGTGTAGATAAAGTAGTGTATGCAACTGCATATAACACGGGTATTATATGACAGTTGCATAAACTACTATTAAATTAGTGTAGTAAATTAAAATGATCTATTTTCAGCTTTCAATCAAATTCATCATGTCTATCATCTGACGAAGGCCATTATCGAAAAATATGTCGAATTAAGACTTCACTATATTTCCAGGCAAGAAAATTTAGAAAAAAACGTAAATCTAAAAGACAAGTTTGGAACAAGATAAATTTATTTCAGGGCACGTAATCTACAATAAAATAAATAGTGCAGACCCTAGTATTGGGTTATCTTATTTAAATAATAATAAGTCATTTAAAAATCTTACTTGTTTTTTTATCATGATAAAATCACACACTTCACAACACTAAAATTTTGAAAGGAACCGTAACTCCAAAAGGCAAGTTTGAAACAAGATTAATTTATTTCAGGGCAAGTAATTAAGCCTGAAATAAATACCGCAGACCTCAGTAAAAATACTTTATACACACAGCTACTTATTCAACTTAATATTTTTTCAAGTTTTATTTAAATCAATTATTTTTATCAAATATTCAAAACTATACGTCGTTCACATGACGACTCGGCTTGATTAAAAGTCATCGACTTTTATCTACTAATAATAATGAATTTAATTAGAATGCATAATATCTAAAGAGTAGAAAATAAATACGAAGAAAACTAAATATATTTTTTAGATAAATAAAAAATAACAGCTCGTTGCTACTCCTCTGCACTTTTTGTTCGTTTCAGCTTCAAAAATTACCTTAGGTAGCTTCAAGTGACTGTTTTATTACATTACTGTGTAATGACTGAAGACATTTTAAAGGACTGAGGTGTCTGCGGCAATGTATGGACAAAGCCAGTAGAAGCATAATATGGTGAATTTTTCACATGTGCCAAGTTTCAGCTTTGTTATTGTATGACGTGCTGTATCCACGGTTGTAGATGATCGAAGGTGCCTTACTATAATAATATAAACGCGGCGATTTCACACTGGATTATTGTTGTTGTTCTTCCCATTTTACATTATTTAAAAAATGGGTAAGTGGGGGTGCTGCAATGCTACGAATGGGCTTGAGGAGGAAAATATTACATGTAATAAATGTAAAATAGCATTTCATTATGCTTGTCTCTCTTTGCCCATAATATTAGATAAGGAAAAGCAGAAATATTGGAAATGCCCGCAATGTCTAAACTCAACTCCTAAAACAGCAAAAAAGGATTCAACGCCAATTCACAACGTAAACGCTGGAAGGGGAAATAAAAGACCAGCCTACAATTCTCCTCCTTCCGTAGCACCAGTTTCAAAGGACGATGTTCGCGAAATTGTACAAGAAGTCATTAAAAAGGAGCTTGTTGATATGGTACACAACCTGCGAGAAAACATTATTGGTATAATTCATCAAGAAATTCATCCAGTTCAAACAGAGTTGAGAGAAATAAAGGAATCGATGAATTTTATGAACAACAGGTTTGAGGACATCGAAAGGGATCAGGAAAACTTTAATAAAATGGCCAGGGAACTACAGGACGACAAAAACAAAATGAGAAGCACGGTACAAGATCTCCACGCTCGTCTAGCGTCCACTGAACATCTTCTCAACTCCATGGAACAACAACTTCGAGCAAACAATCTGGAACTGCAATGCATACCTGAGAATAGAAATGAAAATCTCAACAACATCGTCAAACAGCTCGGCTCTGTGGTAGGCGCAGTCATGAAAGAAAACGATGTTATTCGATGCAGCCGTGTTGCCAAAATGTCCCCTGCAAATTCACGTCCACGCGCTATAGTCGTTCAGTTCGCTTCACCTTTAATTCGTGACCAGTTCCTAGCCGCTGTCATCAATTACAACAAAAGCAACAAACACGACAAGTTAAACAGCACTCATCTTGGTTTTTCTGGAAATAAAAGTCCTATTTACATATCAGAGCATTTGTCACCTAGCAACAAAGCTTTGCACGCTGCTACCAGAATCAAAGCCAAAGAGATGGAGTACAAATATGTGTGGATTCGATCAGGAAAAATTTTCGTAAGGAAAAGTGACGACTGTGCTTGTATTCTTATTAGAAATATGGACTCGCTGAACAAACTGTAATTTATTGTTTTTTTTTAGGACATACTTTTTTTGTCATTTGGTGCATGACTAAATATTATTCTTTTATAAAATACGATCTGTTAATATATTTCCAAAACTGTAGAGGTCTTCGGACCAAAACACAAAATTTTTATAAAAATGTTTGTATTCATAATTATGATATAGTGGTTCTTGTAGAAACCTGGTTGAATAGTTCAGTGTTTAGTGAAGAGTTGTTCGATGACAGGTATGATGTCCATCGAAGAGATAGAGAAACTTCTGGCTTTGTTTCTGCAAACGAAGGGGGTGGCGTTCTTATAGCAGTGTTAAAAAAATACAGATCTAAGCGTATGAAATCTTGGGAGACCAGGTGTGAAGACGTTTGGATTACTATTGACTCAATTAAATTAAATCTCTGTGCGGTGTATCTTCCACCACCAGTAACTCGCACCCCACTTGATCTTTTTCTTGCTGGTTGTAATTCAGTTTTTGATCGTGTAGATTCGGATGTCTTCATACTTGGGGACTTTAATCTAGGCATTATTAATTGGGATTCCCTGGACGGGGATAGCTCTGCCAATATATTACCATATACATGTCAAGCTCTTCTGGATTTTATAAATACTAATAAGCTTTTTCAATGTAATAGTATTACGAATACGGGTCGAATCCTTGACCTTGTTCTTAGCACACTACAGTCATGTTCAGTAACACATGCTACAGGAACTCTCAGTAAAATAGAACATATCCATCCGCCCTTACACGTTTCATTATCATCAGCAGTAGAAAAAATGTCTCTCCCTTATAACTTGACATGTACTAGACGAAACTTCTATAAAGCCAATTACAGCGCTATTAAAGACCAATTAAATGGAATTGACTGGTCTCAGAGATTAGCGAATCTCAAAAATGTTGATGAAATGGTACAAGATTTCTATGATGTACTACAAACGCTGATTGATAAGCATGTCCCGATATGCAAACCAAAAAATAACAAGTCCCCAGTTTGGTTTAACTCTAAGCTCATAAAATTATTAAATGAAAAAAATAAAATACGATTGCGTCACAGAAAGTACGGTAATCCTAGAGATCTAATTGAATTAAAATTACTCAGTAGACGTTGTGAAAAACTTGCGTCAGATTGTTATAATAGCTATATTGATAAAATAGAAGTGCAATTGCGCGATGATCCAAAACATTATTGGTCTTTTATTAAGGGTAAACGTGGCGGAACTAGCTCCTACCCAATCCCCATGTCTAATGGCACTGCTTCTTCTTCGAAAGGACCTGAAATATGTGAACTTTTTGCTACACACTTTTCTTCTGTCTTTACATCTGATTCCCCTATTTGCTACGAACGACTTGATAGCAGGAATTTTCTTTGGACTAACAGTCAGTATTTCACCGTTCCTCAAGTTAATGTGGAGGAGTTACTAAAGACATTTAAAGGATTGGATTGTAAAAAGGGGGCTGGCCCCGACGGTATCCCTCCGATATTCGTTGTTGAGTGTGCCTCAGCTCTGGTTCAGCCTCTGTCCACTATATACAATGCCTCATTGTCTTCTGGCACTTTTCCTGCTCTGTGGAAGATGGCTAAAGTCTTCCCAATTTATAAGTCTGAAGACAAAACTATGATCTCAAACTATAGGCCTATATCGTTATTGTCAGTTTTTGCGAAAATTCTGGAAACCTTGGTTTCAGATCCATTACGGGATTACCTAAAACTGTATCTCAGTACACACCAACATGGTTTCGTTAGCGATAGGTCCACTTGTACGAACCTTGTAACATTCACAGAATCTCTTGTAAGTGCGGTTGATGCTGGAGAACAATTCGATGTTGTGTATGCTGACTTTTCCAAAGCGTTTGACAAAGTTTCTCATAAAATTTTGCTGGAAAAGTTGTCTGTCTACGGTGTCTGTGGACCCCTGTCTCAATGGCTACAATCATATTTGAGTGGTCGGACTTTTTTTGTGGCGTTAAACGGCTTTAGTTCCTCGTCTCGTAACGTAACATCTGGGGTACCACAGGGCTCTCATTTGGGCCCCGTTTTATTTAATATATTTATAAATGACCTACCGGACTGCTTTCATCACTCAACACCTTATATATACGCCGACGACCTAAAGTTTGGGAAAATAATTAAATCCTTTGCGGATTCATTATTGCTGCAGGCTGACATTGATAGACTAGTGAATTGGTGTTTTCTGAATCAGATGTATCTCAACCATAATAAGTGTTATTTAGTTACGTATACAAGAAAGCACGGCAAAACTAATTACAGTTATCACATACAAGATATTCCAATTAAAGAAAAAGATATTATTAAAGACTTGGGTATTTTGTATGACAAGAAGTTAACCTTTGTTCCACACATGGAAAATATCATTAAAAGGGCATCAAAGCTTCTGGGCTTCGTCATGAGAAACAGTAAACCCTTTCGTAACCCTAAGACCAAATTACTTTTATTTAACAGTCTCATTCGTAGCATTCTAGAATACGGCAGTGTAGTCTGGCGTCCTCACTATGCTAATCATTCCCTTCGCATAGAGAGGCTTCAAAAGCGGTTTGTAAGGAGCCTGGCTTTTTCTATTGGTAAAGCTAAAGAACTCAATTCGTACGCTGATCGGCTTAGTTGTTTTGGTATGTTGTCCCTGTCGGTAAGACGAGAATTATTAGATATGACATTCTTAACTAAAATCGTTAAAAACATCTTAGATTGTCCGCAGTTATTAGCACTTTTGAGATTTCGTGCTCCAGCCAGAATCCCACGCAAGCCCATCACACCACTTTGCCCGCCATTGAGAAGAACAGTTCTTGGTTCCTGCTCCCCCATCTTGAGGTTATGCCAAACCCTCAATAAATATAGCGATATTATTGACATCCATCATGATTCCCCTAAATCAATAAAAAAAAAACTAATCGACTATTTATCAACTTGATCCATTGTAAAACACATCATATATACTCACATATAATCCCCTATATAACCTCCTCACTATATAATCCCATATAAAGAAAATTAGAATTCACACACAATTAATAAAGGCGTATACTTACTTTAATAATAATTTAGACTGTAACATAATGCACGCTGTGTTCACCTGTAAGTAGTTGTGCGTTAAATTAAGTACATTATAATTAGAACTATTGAAATGTCATAATGTAACAACTGTTGGTGATCCAAATAAATAAAAAAAAAAAAAAAAAAAAAAAATGCAAAAACATAGAATTAAAGTACATTTTACTTGTACAAACTCACGGTGCCTTGTGAAATAGACCGAACGTATCTGTTAATCGGCTGCGTCTGCCCCACGAACGCAAAACGTCCGCTCGCCTCGCTGATGTCTACCGCCAATCGAAAATAATATTTCTACAGATTATGAAACTTCGCGGTATTCACGACAGGAACTACGAGCAGAAGGTTCACCTGATGGTCTCATCAGGATAAAACCGACTACGTATTGTGTTGTTGTTTAGAATGCTCCATGATTAGATCGAATCACTTGGGGATTTGGTCAATTATATTTTTTTATCATATCCCTGTAAAAACATACATTCTATTACCTGTCACGCTCATAATCCCGAAAGGGATAGGACAGAGCCTAGGTATCATAGTAGATTTAGTATGTATCTACAAAATAATATTTCAACTGTGATTATATTTCGAGATTAATTTGTTCCACACACCTGCGTCGTCCTCGACTTCTTCCGAGCGACTGAATGAAGGATGAGCGATTGTGTGTACACGAGCACGATCATTGGCACGCGGTCCTTTGATGTACCGACAATTGGCCGATTACTACCTATTTTATTTTTTATTGAGTTTTATTGAAGTATAAAGAAACTTTCTGCTTTTATTCTACAAATGTCAATGGTTTGCTTAGATAGTACATTAGCCAATTAGAGTTTCCAATGCTAAGTTTTCATCTTGCAGACAACCGGAAGACTTACTGTGACTAGGTACCTATATAGAGGGTGTAAAAGACATGAGCAGTCAAACGAAAACCATGTATTTTGCTCACCGTCATAACATTTTTCTTCCTTCAGACTATACCTGGGAAATTGATAGTTACGATTTTATTGAAGGTCAAAGTCATAATTTTTTTTTTTCATTTTTTTATGAAAACGTATTCTATACGTTATTTCTTAATTATTGTCCAAAGAAACATTATCATTTTTTTTAGTATTTCGTAACAAAACATGGCTTCAAAACGTTAGCGTTCAATGTACCTCACTCGATGCGCACGCACACTAACGAACGGGGCCGCCGTCAAGCAAAATTATCGCGATTTTGTGAGTTGCGTGCGAGTTGAACCTTTTACATTGCGCGTTACAATTTGCAATTTTTTGTAACACCAAAAAATAAAAATCATTTCCCAGCAATATTTTTTTTGAAATATGTCTTATTTTGATGTATAGAATACGTGGTTTTCGTTTCACTGTTTATGTCTTTTACACCCAGTATAATAGTTATATTGTACTATAACACATAAAACCATAAAAGACATAACGATAATAAAACATTATGTTGCTCTATAAAAACAAAATCTAAACGCTGTTAAACTCACAATTACAGGCGATTATGGCCACTTATAGACAACTAAGCCCTCCAAACAATCCAAAAAAAAAAGTACCCAGAAAATATTGTACAACATTTTCTGGGTACTTTTTTTTTAATCGTTTTTTAAAAAAAAATATTGAAGTCAACTCAGAAGCCGATCCCAAACCACCTGTATTCAGGGTGTTGGTTATTTAATTTACATGTTGTAGATACAATATAATCGCGCTCTAATCTTAAAAACGGTTGAGCAGACCGGTTTTTGTTGCTGGCAGACGTACTCCGTGGAAGACAAGCATACTGTCTATACATGTCTGCTGGGGCCGCACCTGCGCCTATCGTCACGAAGCTTCGTGCTAGGACACGAAGATGTGACCGGCCGTTATCGGCTATCGTCACGAATATTCGGGTTGCGTGTGCGTTATCGGCAGGAAGGCGGTACGTCAGGGTTTTAGCGCGCTAACCTATCGCGCTGCGTGGTCAGACATGCGTTGTTCATTTCGAAGGTTGTTCTCCATTAGTTCTGACGCGTACGGCTGACTAAGTATACGATACAGCCGAGTTATTTTTTATAATAAATGCATTACGTAATTATTATTAGCACACAATTTAGAAGTAAAGAAAGTGATTATGCATAGTTAAACGCAAAGAAGGATAGTAATACTACGCAATTTACACGTCTGAAAAATGATTTCGGTCATCTTGGATTATTGCACGATAGTTCGTGCAAATAAAGAAATGCCACATGCTTTATCGCGATAACTTTGCTAGGGCCGCACTTGCGTGTATCGTACGAAATATCGCCACGCATTACTTCGGGACGATAGGCGCAGGTGCGGCCAAAGCATTACAATACTGATGGGACACGCGCTGCCACCCCTAATCGCCTTCCCTACCGCGTATGACAACCTTACTCGCCAACAGAAACACAACACCATTAAAATTTAGTGTTATTTAACTGTGGCCCTGTTCCCTACCTCGAATAATATTAAGTTACACACAAAGCCACATCTGACAGTATTAGCCACGTAGTGCCAGTACCCTTAGTATGAGTTTGTATTATTTCCATACATTGCCCACTAGCTGCTCTAGCGTAAACTATCAGAAACAGTGGGCAATGTATGAAGAGACACGATACGTTTGATCGAGCTCGAAAACTA
Source organism: Elophila nymphaeata (assembly GCA_955850985.1). Classification (NCBI taxonomy): domain Eukaryota; kingdom Metazoa; phylum Arthropoda; class Insecta; order Lepidoptera; family Crambidae; genus Elophila; species Elophila nymphaeata. The sequence goes on along the minus strand of OY039086.1, from coordinate 7,904,211 downwards.
TCAAAACTCATACTAAGGGTACAGGTTGCCAGTTTGTAACCTAATCAAAAGGAACATCAAATCCAATGTAACAAACCTTCAGTGAACGAACCAACAAAAGCCAGATAATTACACTCTAAATCATCATAGCAGTCCGGATATTCTCACTTACTTATTACCCCCGGCATTATTGCGTAAAATAATATCTAGACGCAAAAAATATCTTACCTCTTATAAGTCTAATATAAAAATACTGTTAGTAATTTGAAAACCAGAAAGGTCGACGTCGATGACAATAATTGGATATCAAAATATCGGTAGGTACTTACCTACCTATAAATAAATTTCTTTGTGAAAATAAACAGCTGTTTACAGGTACCTAATTTAAAAGTATTGAGAGTAATAATTTGTTGAAATATCTTTATACAAAAGTTTGATATTGGGTTAGAAATTCCTTTTATCAAATTACTAGCTGTGCCCGCGACTTCGTCCGCGTGGATTTCCCATTTTTGCAACATTTTTCATTGATGCTCAACTCCTATTAGTCGTAAAGTGATGCTATGTGGAGGTATATAGGCCTATATAAACAGGGTTTCCCATACTGCGCGTCGCGATGCCCTGGCACCCCGGGGTTCGCGGTTCTATTCCGGGGGCGGGCGTAGTGAGACGATCCACATAGAAGACTGTCTAGCTGCTATGTGAGCTAGTCGAACGAAAATAATGTAGAGAAAGAAATTAGTCTCGATTTCAAAACTTGAACCCGGATCGACTGTCTAGGGTGGGCGAAAAAATCGAACACAGCATCTTCCGCAATCCGGGCGGAAAATGCTGCGTCCGTTTTTTTTTTGTTTTTGTATGTACTAAACTTGGCTGTTACTATAACGGGGAGAGGACTCTTAAAAATTGGAAAATTCCTAAGGGCGACACTATGAAAATAAGTTTGGGAAGTCCTGGCCTATAGTCTTCCTCGATAAATAGACATTCAAAGAATTTTTTAATTTGAATCAGTAGTTCCCCTTTTTAGGGTTCTGTACCCAAAGGGTAAAACGGGATTATTAATAAGACTCCGTCGTCCGTCCGTCCGTCTGTCCATCTGTCACCAGGCTGTATATATAACCATGACAGTAAGACAGTTGAAATTTTCTCAGATGACGTAGTTCTGGTGCCGCTATAACAACAAATACTAATAAATAAAATAAAATAAATATTGAAGGGGCTCCCATAAAATAAACGTGACTTTTTTTGGTCGATTTTGATAACGGCAACAGATAGACGCTTGAAATCATTCACAGAATATTTAGTTATTTGTTTATAAATTGTAAATTTTACTTATTATTCACTTTAAAAATAAATAATTAAATTAAAATAAAATTAATATTTAAGGGGGCTCAACATCAAACGTGATTTCTTTCTCGGTCTCAATAACGATAAAAGGTAGAAACTTGAAATATTAACAAAATATTTAATTTACAATTCAAATAATTTTCGGACAGTTTCGATAACATCTATTGCACGGAACCCTTCGTTCACGCGTCCGACACCTTTTAGGCGGTTTTTTTTTACTATTTTTACAGAATGTCTCTGATGACCTTCTTTGAGTCACCAGGGCTTTTAGTAAATGAGAGGACCTCGGTGGGTCCTCAAGCTTTAAGGTCGAATCACTCCAGAGAGGATTCCTGACCGGTGAGCATCTCCCTCGGAGGAGTCTCTGAACCTATTAGTCTCTAAGGTGTCCGAATCTGACGGGATCAGTAGTTCCTAAGATAAGCGCGTTCAACCAAACAACTATATACTTGATCATTATTTAGCTGCGGAGTTATGTTAAAACTATGATATCTCTGAAGATATTCATTGAAATCTAATAATGTAAAGAACAATTTTGTACAAAATTAAATACTTGTGATGAATAATGTATTTATTTATGCTGTCTGAAACTTTTTTTTAGAACTTTTAAAGGAAAATAATTCCGTCATACATAATTTTTGCATAACTTTAACCGTTTACGCAGCGCACGCAAAAAAAATCTGAAAATCAAAATTTATTATTTTACGTTTATTTCAAACTATGATATTTCTTAAGATATTCATTGAAATCATATGAAATCATGAACAATTTTGTGCAAAATTAAATACTTGTGATAAATAATGTATTTATTTTGATAAGGAATAATATCATGCATACAAAAACACCATCGCAGATAATGCATTATTTTAGAACAAATTTGATTACCAAAAAGAAAGGTTATAGTGAGCCAACCTTAAAAGATAGACATAAGTTGTCGCGGACTTTTTTTTAGAAATTTTAATGGAGAGAACAATTCCGTCGTACATGATTTTTACGTAACTTTAACCGTTTACGCAACGCACGCAGTGAAAGCTTTGAAAAGAAATATTTTTCTCCCGTTTTTGCAACGTTCTTCATTGATGCTCAGCTCCTATTGGACGTACCGTGATGTTATTATAGCCTATAGCCTTCCTATATAAATGGACTATCCAACGGAAAAAGAATTTTTCAATTTGAGTCAGTAGTTGCTGAGATCTTAAGTTTCAACCAACCAAACAAACAAACTGTTCAGCTTTATTATTAGTATAGACCAAGGTATAGACTGTATAGATATATGTAGTAAAAGTGGGTTATTGTTAAGTTATTATTATACGATAATTACAAATAAACAATTTCAGGCGACAACAAAGTTGAAATTCAATCAGCCGAGGTGATGTTTTTATTTTTCATCTTAAATTCGAAATCTAGCAGTAAAACCCGACCGCCTGTTATAGTCTGTAGAGCAACCTCTGTACCACTAAGCTGTCAATCAATTATGTATCTGAACAACGCATCATTTTGATTTGACTTCAATCAAATGGTTTTAGCGATTGTGAGCACTAGATCTATTACGAAGGCACCAGTATGTCTAAACAAGTGGTCAATCTATTCCACTAACCTTCTATCTAATCAATGAAACTATCATCATCATCAATAGCTCATAAAATGTACCCATCGAGGGGCTCGAGCCTACCCCACATTAGGGGCGATTATTAGGCCTTAGTCAACCACGCTGGTCAAGTACGGGTTGGCCGACTTCACACACAAATGGGTTCGAACCAGTGCTTCCAACCATAATGTTGAAACCATAATGTTCCTTAAAACAAAATTCTATAATTAAATGCATGTGAACGTGGGGAAAACATGGAAATATCAGAAAAACAAGGGTAAACATGTGAACGTCAGAAAAACTTGTACCTAAATGTCAAAAAACAAAGGTAAACATGTGAACGTCAGAAAAACTTGTACCTAAATGTCAAAAAACAAAGGTAAACATGTGAACGTCAGAAAAACTTGTACCTAAATGTCAAAAAACAAGGGTAAACATGTGAACGTCAGAAAAACTTGTACCTAAATGTCAAAAAACAAAGGTAAACATGTGAACGTCAGAAAAACTTGTACCTAAATGTCAAAAAACAAAGGTAAACATGTGAACGTCAGAAAAACTTGTACCTAAATGTCAAAAAACAAGGGTAAACATGTGAACGTCAGAAAAACTTGTACCTAAATGTCAAAAAACAAAGGTAAACATGTGAACGTCAGAAAAACTTGTACCTAAATGTCAAAAAACAAAGGTAAACATGTGAACGTCAGAAAAACTTGTACCTAAATGTCAAAAAACAAGGGTAAACATGTGAACGTCAGAAAAACTTGTACCTAAATGTCAAAAAACAAGGGTAAACATGTGAACGTCAGAAAAACTTGTACCTAAATGTCAAAAAACAAAGGTAAACATGTGAACGTCAGAAAAACTTGTACCTAAATGTCAAAAAACAAGGATAAACATGTGAACATCAGATAAACTTGTACCTAAATGTCAAAAAACAAGGGTAAACAAAAAACAAATGCACGTCTTAAAAACATGTTAACGTCGGAAAACGTATGAATGTTAGGAAAACACTTGGACGTCATAAAAATGATGTTTACGTATTTTTCCAACATTCATTTGATTTTTTTTTTTGACATTCAATTGTTTTCTCGTAATTTAGATCGGTTGAGAAACGGGCACGAAATAAATACGTATTAAAAAAAAATTCATAGCCATAGGGCCACTACTGGTATAAAATATTTATTTATTTAAATAAGTTCAGAAACAGGTTGAAGTCGTTACATGGTAAGGAACATTATGAAAAAAAAAATCTTACAAGACGGCAACCTAATCAATGTGAACATAGCATGTGCCAAATTCTTGAGGCTATGGTGTTTACATTATAAGACATAAAAAGTAGCATTACTTCACAAAAACAAAGATCAAAATATTGATCCCGTTACTGGACAACTCAAAGGAACTAGTGGAATAGAGAGTGAAAAGTCCGGATGCCGACTCTCATGGTGAATCCATAAGATTTTTGACTCCCTAAGCAGAGTACTCGCCTAACCGTGTAGCATGTAATGTATCAGAGTGGTTAGTGTAAGTTTTTTAGTACAAAACGCGCCGATCCTAGTTGCGTTAAGAGCTCAATTCGTATGGGAAACATGATTTACGCTTCCGCTAGAGGCGCTGTTCGCGTTTCCTATACAAATTGAGCTCTTAGCGCAACTAGAATCGGTGCGTTTTGTATACTAAAAAACTTACACTAACCACTCAGATACTATAACAAGTGAGTACCTAGGCACGAGCCTGTAGCGAGCCGCTCGCGCGTGGAGCGCAGTAAGTTCGTAGTGGCCCGTCGACTGGCGGTTTCACTGCGAACACGGAGGTGGCTCGTGTGGACGGCCACACAGCAGCTTGTGTAGTGAGTACGTAGGCGCGAGCTTCAAACGAACCGAACGTCTTCATTATGTAGTGGACAGATGAAAAAGTATTAAACTTAATTGAACTTTATCAAAATGCTCCAGTATTGTGGCACCCTAAAGTACAGACAACAGCACGTTGGGTTACCACAAGCTGTCAAATTTTCCCAATCGATAATGCACTTTATACTGAATAGTCTTAGGTTGAAAATCGTTTGGAGAAATTTGACAGTTTTGTATAGCCCGACGTGCTGTTGACTGTACCTACGTCCTTGAGAATTCATATCCAATATTAAATTATAAGAATGATTTCTATTTTTGAATATTTTACTTTGCCAGAACCGACGTGGAGTTTTAAAATTTTCGTAGATATTGTACAGTCGACCAAATTGAATCATGACCCACCTTAAGATCATTTTCCTACAGTCACTCTATACAAAATAGGATGAAATTCGCTTGAACGTACATTTCTAAGTAACGAACCTGTTATTAATTTGTTAGACACTGACAGTGTCAAATAAATATGGCTTTTTAAAATTTGTTCACACTACTACTTGACATCTGACACATATCGTCATTTTATTTTTAAAAATATAATAGTTCTTCCATTTTCTCAGTAGTGAAAAGAGTTTAGATTATGAACAACATCTTATTTAAAATTCCAATTGAGACTTTAGAGCAGTGATAAGAAAAATTAAAATTGCGTGGATCTCTAACCCGTAATGACGCATTTTTATTCATATTTAAAACGTACCTACTAAGTGCAACACGCATGATAGCGAAGAAAACCTAACTAAATATATGATTCTAAAGGAATGATCGGCCAAGTGGATCATGATTCAATTGGTTCGACTGTACATAAATACGAACGCAGCGTACTTATATTAATCTAATGCGCAGCACTAGCCACCATTTGAGACATGTAATGTTGTCGGCGTGATATTGTCGCGAGCACTGCGGACCTGAGAGCTCGTAGTTGGATACGCGGTTACAGTGGACGAGCCGTATCCACTTGCAGGAATCAGAATCAGAACCAGAATAACTTTTATTTGCCTTATTTGTGTATTACAAAATGTCTCAGTGGCCGGTGGGCCTTGCAGAGGAGCTTCCGATTACTGCGCTAATAGGAATGTCGCACGTAAACAACGCCGTCCGAAAAACGTTCTCTTGGACCCAGATGATCCCATTTCGAGCGCAAACGCTCCGTTCACTCAGATCCGTTCGAGTAACTCTCAGTTAAACACTACACACTCAGGCACTAGACACACTTTTGTTATACACCGCACTCGTCGAACAAGGGTGCGAAGACCCGGTCTACATACGATGCGCTATACCCGGTACAGACATGTACCGGGCGCTTTTCCCCGCCTCCACCACGACACGATGTGCCCGAGCCGAGGTCCGAGCCTTTAGAGGCACCCTCGAGCATGTCGCTCCCTACCGACACGGACGCCCTAGGGACGCTAGGCGGTCGAGAGACTCCCCACGGGGGAGATGCTCGGTCGCCCAGTAATCCCCTAGGAACGTCCGACCTACAGGCTTGAGGACCCCCCAAGGTCTTCGCCTTCTTAAAAACCCGGTGACGCAGAAAATTTCATCAGAGGCAATCTGCAATAGAATTCAAAAAAAGAAAAAAAAAGCCTTGCAGAGGTGATTCAGCTAACTTATGTCCTAATGGATCTAGTTTGCTGTGTTATATTTATTCGCAATATGTGAAGTTAAACAAACAGATTACGTGTTTTATTTATATTGGATGCTTTTAGTCTATCTCGCTTATTATTGTTATTTTATTTTAAGGGGACGCGGAGTCTTTGTTTCGTCGGTAGGCCATCGCTTGTATCCTTTTTTATTAGGGTCATACAATATATCGCCTATTCTGTGATTAACCCTGAGAGGGTTGAATTCTACGTGCGCTTGATAGGCGGCTCCAGGGGATTCAAGATCTTCTATTTCTTCCACTTGCAGGCTGATACAGTAACATGCTACACGGTAGGTGAGTACCCTGCTCTATGTACAGACAACAGCACGTTGGGTTACCACAAGTTGTCAAATTTTTCCAATCGATTATGCACTTTATATTGAATAGTCTTAGGTTGAAAATCGTGACTGTACGTTGAAAGAGCTACAGCACAGAATAGCAACGACGTGAAGCTAAGCACCGGAAGAAAATAAGTTTGAAGTTTGCATTTTACTTCATTTATCTTGTTTAATTCAAACATTTCTTGTGTATTGTTCTTAAAGTACAACACTAATAGCCATTTTCCGGGCATCTGGCTCGCTCTTAATTGCGTTGCGCGACATAATATAAATCGTTACCTATAGTAACATCAGCGTATTACTTTGCATCACCTGCTAAAAATATCATTACGCGCAACGGAAATTTTCCAAACAAACATCGACGTGAGCGAATTCGTTATAACATCTTTATATTTTTCTTCTTTGCGTGTATATGTCACGCACGCTTAAGGTTGGCAACTTTTTTTTACAAAAACTAAAGTATTGTTACGAGCTAGGGGTTCGTAAATTTGGATAAAAACACCTGGTGACACTGATGAGACTTTATTCCGTACACCACTCTAAAGTTTACAGTAACCAAGCAACAAAGTCCAATCACAATGCTAACTTAATCCGTAGTATTCGCCTTAGTCAGTATATCACACTAGATCACTTAGAGAGTATCGCTTTGATCCGCACTAGTTCGCTTCTAAACTTAGAATGTCCATACACTGCAATCAACAGTCCTTTTATACTACGCAAAACGAAATCGCGCAATTACTAGAATGTTCGACTATTATCTTGAACAAACCACTAAGTTCATGTGACGAATATAAGCCTTATGTTATAGGACTGTAGGTTCATTATTGCTCGAACGTTCCCATCGTTCTTAGAAGTTTCTCGCGTAATTCGTATAGGTCCTTCTGGAAGCTTCGATTACTTTCTCGAACATTCTACTGCTTTCTCGTGATTTCTACGGCAATTTACGAATTCGTAACACTGCCCCCTTCTTAGAGATGCTCGTCTCGAGCATCATCATTGCTCGTTCCCCAACTGCCCCAAATGGCCCGGCGACATCTACTGCAATGCGTTCCCAGGGTGCACCCAACGTTGTACAGTTTCAAGTTTCCTCGACTCCGTGTATGCGGCCCTTTTACTGCAGCGCATGTAGTGCACGTGCGGCACCAATTCCGCACATTTTCACGACAGTGGAGCCAATAAAACCTCTCTCGTACTTTGATTAGTGTCCTCCTAAAGCCGAGATGACCTCCCGAAACACCATCATGTACCATACGGAGAACCTCTGGAACTTTGATTTTTGGAACAACTACCTGCAGGATGAACCCTCTGCCGTTAGTCTTTTCCCATTTCCGGTAAAGTATTCCATTTTGGAGAATAATGCTGTCCCATTGCGCCCAGTACGCTTTAGTTATAGCACTCCTAGGTGCCACCTCGCTCCATGTTGGTTTCACCTCTCCTCGTTTCTTCCACATGACAATGTGACGAAGGTCCTTATCATTTTCTTGAGCCTTTCTAAAAGCATCCTCTTCCCTGGATTCCAACGGAGTTGTCCGAGTGAGCTTCAGAGTTTGCTCTTCGGACTCTTGTTTAACGCAATGCTTGCAATTCTCTGAGCTTGGCGTTGAACTCCGTTTCTTCTTCCACACAACATCCTTACATTCTCCGATGGCCGCTCCTTTACTTAAGTGGACCTCGTGATCATCCAGATTCAGCACATTGGCAACTGCTGTATGTCCTCCACTAACTAAAGTTCTGTTGACTTGAGCTTCTACACGTTCGGGTATGACAATGTTCCTCAGATTGGTTACTTTTCCGTGTACCCCTCCAAGTACGAAGATTTCTTCTTTACCGCACTTGAATACTCCATCAGCAACATCTATTTTGCAGCTGTATTTCTTCATGAAGTCCAATCCCAGTATGCAATCATCCACAATGTCAGCTATTATGACGTCATGATGGTACGCCACTTCTCCCATGTACATGATAACTGATATTTCTCCAAAGACGGGTATTGGCTTTCCGGAGGCGGAAAGAAGCCGACAGGTGACTTTCCTCTTGCTTCTCTTCTCGGACTTGACTACATCCGGACGAATTATTGTTCTCGAGGCTCCTGTGTCAATTGTTATTTTACAAGAATTACCATTTATCTTTCCGGCTATTGCAATGCTCTTCCCATTATGTGCATGTGAGATGATGGTTGTCGGGACTTTTTCTGAGCCGTCAACCAGTACTCGCCAGTTAGTCCTGGCTGTTACTCGCTTCGAAGATTCGTATTTCTTCGTCAACTCCTCGACACGCTCCTTCTGTGGGCAATTGAACTGGAGGTGCCCTCTTTCTCCACACTTGTAGCACATGGCACGGGATCCTTTCTTGTATGGAGCTTTTACCTCTTTCACCTCCTTCCTGACTTTTCGAACCTTATGGCTCTGCCGGATTTCATGCCTTACAGCTTCGACCTCCAAGGCGTGCGCTAATGCTTCCTTAAGTGAGGCGTGATGCCGGAGCCTCACCGCAGCTCTAACCTCGAAGTCCATGATACCGTCAACGAAGGCTTGCACGGTGTTTGATACCACCATGTTCATGCCGGCTGCTGGGTAGGCCTTCCGGACAAGCTTCTCGATCTCCAAAGCCCATTGCTGTAGCCCTTCCCCCGAACGCTGGACTCTGTCGCGCAACTGAGCACGGAAGACATGCTCCAGGTGTCGTTCTCCGTATCTCGATTCCAATGCCTCTAGCAGGTCTTTGAAGCCACTTCCGGAATCAGGTAGTACCTCCAACACGCTAAGAGCCTGTCCTCGGAGTGCAACTGTGAGGGCGGTTAGGCACTGCCCATCTGTCCATCCATTCGTAGCGGCGATCATCTGAAACTGTTTACGGTAAGCAGCCCAAGACGAGGTACCATCATACGGAGGCAACTTAACGCTGGGCCCATGGACTGCACCTACAGCACCACCCGATATGACTGCTACTCCCTTGGTTCCCAGACGTATCACCTTTTTTTCTAATTCTGTAAGTCTGCTCTTCATGCTGTCCATGTCATTACCCAGGATGCAAAACTTTTCTTCTACTGCACTGACGTCTTTCTTGAGTTTTGCAACCACCCCGCTTATCTCGCTGACTGCTGACAAGACCTGCTGTTGGTCGCCCTTTAACTCTGCTCTTAGCTCTTTCTGAGCAGCGGTTTGCTCTTTCTGAGCAGCGGTTAGCTCTTCTCTTAGCTCTTTCTGAGCAGCGGTTTGCTCTTTCTGAGCAGCGGTTAGCTCTTCTCTTAGCTCTTTCTGAGCAGCGGTTTGCTCTTTCTGAGCAGCGGTTAGCTCTGCTCCTAAGCTGTGAAAAGCGGCTAAGAGAGTAGACAAATCGATGGCGGGCGTAGCCTGGTGAGCAGTGCCAGTCCTTATAGTAGGCGGCGCCACGGGGAGTGTGGTCTGTTGTGTAGAATCAGTCGGTGAGGCTTCAGCGGCACGCTGAGCTCGCGTCCTGACACCCTCGCTGGTGACGTCCTCGTCTCTCGGAGTCAATGGCATTATGATCCAAATCCCACTTCTGACACCAAATGTTACGAGCTAGGGGTTCGTAAATTTGGATAAAAACACCTGGTGACACTGATGAGACTTTATTCCGTACACCACTCTAAAGTTTACAGTAACCAAGCAACAAAGTCCAATCACAATGCTAACTTAATCCGTAGTATTCGCCTTAGTCAGTATATCACACTAGATCACTTAGAGAGTATCGCTTTGATCCGCACTTGTTCGCTTCTAAACTTAGAATGTCCATACACTGCAATCAACAGTCCTTTTATACTACGCAAAACGAAATCGCGCAATTACTAGAATGTTCGACTATTATCTTGAACAAACCACTAAGTTCATGTGACGAATATAAGCCTTATGTTATAGGACTGTAGGTTCATTATTGCTCGAACGTTCCCATCGTTCTTAGAAGTTTCTCGCGTAATTCGTATAGGTCCTTCTGGAAGCTTCGATTACTTTCTCGAACATTCTACTGCTTTCTCGTGATTTCTACGGCAATTTACGAATTCGTAACAGTATATTTAGGTCTGAGAGGGAAAATAAACACTATTTTTTTATGTTTTAAAGACTTATTTTTAGTGCTTCTCGCATAACGTATCAATTTAGTTATCATTTTTAAAAGCCTCATAGGCCTCGTCAAATTTACGCTTAAAACAGTATTTTGTATACTTTATTTTTGTTCAACAGTAAAAAGTATAAAGTGAAAAACAGTATAACACTGTTGTTAACAGTATAGTTGGCAACCCTACGCACGCTCTAACTCCTCCTAAAGGTGGACGATTTAGCCAAGCCGGATGCTCCGAACGAAATTTTTAGAATTCTTTATAGGTACCCCAGAAATTCGGATGACGTCACCAGATTCGGCGGGGGTGATGCGGACGACTCTGCGATGCGCTCACATTCATTCTATTCACATATAATTCAGTGCAACGATTGCTTCCCGATTGGCGGGTTCGGCGTTTTCGGCTCGGCTAAATGTGCGTCCACCTTTAATGATTGAACCGCCTTTGACGATTTTTTTGTATCTTCGAGTGGAGTCAGTTTTTTAGTTTGGAGAAAACGTAATTATTTTAGGAGGTAAAGAGGAAATATTTTTGATGATTTGCGCTTCTTAACCGCTAGGATTGGTATTCACATTTCCTATAGGTGTACATATTGAATCCAATACAATAATATCTTCAGGGCCCTATTGAGACTCCCTCGCTACTGCAGCGCATCGGGTATGTTTGTGGATGCCGGGCTAGATGATTTCGCTATCATGCGCAAATAGAGTGCCTTGATAGTGGAGGAGCTCCAATAGGATCCTTATTATTATGATAGTGGATGGACGCGGCTGTTTTCAAGCGGTTCATGGACTTACACTTAAATGTGTTAGCCGGCTGTTTTTCTATTTACTGTATTTCTTTTATCGTATCTGGGTGTATACTAACACAATTTTTAAGATTATAATGTAACTAACTATTTAGCCCCTATTGTGTCGCCGCCAATTTGTAACATTTCGCGCATGTGTCAGTTACTTCCGGATTTCCTTCGCGAATTTTCCGCGTGTAATAAAAATGCAAAACGTCAAAAATTTTGTAATTAAACTATAAATAACAGTTTTCGTCACTAAAATCGTAATAAAATAAGCTAACAGAATATAATATATTAATTATAGTTATATTTTCAAATAATAATAATAATAATCATCATTTTCATCATCGGAAAACAGTGGTGGGGGGGATCGACCTCCAGGAGGTCGGCCGACACACAGGCGTTTTTGACAGCGACCTCCAGAAGGTCGCGCGACACACAAGGCGCTATGGGCTATTTTGCCTGAAAATAAATTATTTTATTATTTTTGAACTTTTCAACGCAACTAAAATTGTTATTTATTTATACTTAGAGTCTTTCACTACTTCATACAGGTTGAAAATGTGTATTAACGATTTTTAGGGTTCCGTACCTCAAAAGGAAAAAACGGAACCCTTATAGGATCACTTTGTCGTCCGTCTGTCTGTCTGTCTGTCAAGACCCTTTATCTCAAGAACGCGTGGACGTATCAAGCTGAAATTCACATGAAATACTCAGGTCTATTGTCCCTTTAAGCTGTGAAAATATCAAACTTCTTAGCTAAGCCAATCAAAAGATACAGCCGATTATGTCGATATTTTCAACAAATTTCCGACACTCGCAAAGGAATCAAAACCTACAGGATACTTCCTGTAAACTCAGAATCTTGAAATTTGGCCTGAAGCATTTTCATATAATGCAAATATAGGAAAAATTGCGAAAGTCACATTTTTTTAGTTGTATAATATAATAAAAATATTTTAATAAAATGAAACTTACTACCTTATTTCTCACGAACGAATAAAGGTATCAGATTGAAATTTATACCAAATACCTAGGTCTATTGTCCCTTTAAGCAGTGAAAAAATCAAACTACTAAGTTAACGCGATCAAAAGATGCAGCAGTTTATACCGACACCTTAGACGAATTTCCGTCACACGCTAGGGAATCAAAACCTACAAGGTACTTCCCGTGAACTCAGAATTTGATTTAATACGTCATAAATTGTAAACCGCTACGTTTGTACGGCGGAACCCTCGGTGTGCGAGTCCAACTCGCACTTGGCCGGTTTTTTTTATGTTAACATGGGTTGCAACCGCTTGGCGCTTTGTTGTATACCATGTGTAAAACATCCTAAATATGAACAAATTAGACAAAAAGACACTTATCCGCCCACTTGTCTGTTGTTGGTTACTTATCAAAGGCGCCAAATTAGGCAAATATTGAGCGTCCTCACTTGTCTCGCTCGCTGACTAATGCCCGGAATACACGAAGCTCGTTTTTTTTTGTTTTTTAGGGTTCCGTACCTCAAAAGGAAAAAACGGAACCCTTATAGGATCACTTTGTCGTCCGTCTGTCTGTCTATCTGTCTGTCTGTCTGTCAAGACCCTTTATCTCAAGAATGCGTGGACGTATCAAGCTGAAATTCACAGGAAATACTCAGGTCTATTGTCCCTTTAAGCTGTGAAAATATCAAACTTCTAAGCCAAGCCAATCAAAAGATACAGCCGATTATGTCGATATTTTCAACAAATTTCCGACACTCGCAAAGGAATCAAAACCTACAGGATACTTCCCGTAAACTCAGAATCTTGAAATTTGGCATGAAGCATTGTCATATAATGCAAATATAGGAAAAATTGCGAAAATCACATTTTTTAGTTATATAATATAATAAAAATATTTTAATAAAATGAAACTTACTACCTTATTTCTCACGAACGAATTAAGGTATCAAATTGAAATTTATACCAAATACCTAGGTCTATTGTCCCTTTAAGCAGTGAAAAAATCAAACTTCTAAGTTAACGCGATCAAAAGATACAGCAGTTTATACCGACACCTTAGACAAATTTCCGACACTCGCAAAGGAATCAAAACCTACAGGATAGTTCCCGTAAACTCAGAATTTTGAAATTTGGCATAAAGCATTGTCATATAATGTACATATAGGAAAAATTGCAAAAATTACATTTTTTTAGTTATATAATATAATAAAAATATTTTAATAAAATGAAACTTACTACCTTATTACTCACGAACGAATAAAGGCATCAAATTGAAATTTATACCAAATACCTAAATCTATTGTCCCTTTAAGCAGTGAAAAAATCAAACTTCTAAGTTAACGCGATCAAAAGATACAGCAGTTTATACCGACACCTTAGACAAATTTCCGACACTCGCAAAGGAATCAAAACCTAAAGGATACTTCCCGTAAACTCAGAATCTTGAAATTTGGCATAAAGCATTGTCATATAATGCAAATATAGGAAAAATTGCGAAAATCTCATTTTTTTAGTTATATAATATAATAAAAATATTTTAATAAAATGAAACTTACTACCTTATTTCTCACGAAAGAATAAAGGTATCAAATTAAAATTTATACCAAATACCTAGGTCTATTGTCCCTTTAAGCAGTGAAAAAATCAAACTTCTAAGTTAACGCGATCAAAAGATACAACAGTTTATACCGACACCTTAGACAAACCGACACCCGCAAAGGAATCAAAACCTACAGGATACTTCCCGTAAACTCAGAATTTTGAAATTTGGCATAAAGCATTGTCATATAATGTACATATAGGAAAAATTGCAAAAATTACATTTTTTTAGTTATATAATATAATAAAAATATTTTAATAAAATGAAACTTACTACCTTATTTCTCACGAACGAATAAAGGTATCAAATTGAAATTTATACCAAATACCTAGGTCTATTGTCCCTTAACGCGATCAAAAGATACAGCAGTTTATACCGACACCTTAGACGAATTTCCGTCACACGCTAGGGAATCAAAACCTACAAAGTACTTCCCGTGAACTCAGAATCTTGAAATTTGGCATGAAGCATTGTCATATAATGCAAATATAGGAAAAATTGCGAAAATCACATTTTTTAGTTATATAATATAATAAAAATATTTTAATAAAATGAAACTTACTACCTTATTACTCACGAACGAATAAAGGCATCAAATTGAAATTTATACCAAATACCTAAATCTATTGTCCCTTTAAGCAGTGAAAAAATCAAACTTCTAAGTTAACGCGATCAAAAGATACAGCAGTTTATACCGACACCTTAGACAAATTTCCGACACTCGCAAAGGAATCAAAACCTAAAGGATACTTCCCGTAAACTCAGAATCTTGAAATTTGGCATAAAGCATTGTCATATAATGCAAATATAGGAAAAATTGCGAAAATCTCATTTTTTTAGTTTTATAATATAATAAAAATATTTTAATAAAATGAAACTTACTACCTTATTTCTCACGAAAGAATAAAGGTATCAAATTAAAATTTATACCAAATACCTAAGTCTATTGTCCCTTTAAGCAGTGAAAAAATCAAACTTCTAAGTTAACGCGATCAAAAGATACAACAGTTTATACCGACACCTTAGACAAACCGACACCCGCAAAGGAATCAAAACCTACAGGATACTTCCCGTAAACTCAGAATCTTGAAATTTGGCATGAAGCATTGTCATATAATGCAAATATAGGAAAAATTGCGAAAATCACATTTTTTTTTAGTTATATAATATAATAAAAATATTTTAATAAAATGAAACTTACTACCTTATTTCTCACGAACGAATAAAGGTATCAAATTGAAATTTATACCAAATACCTAGGTCTATTGTCCCTTTAAGCAAAAAAATCAAACTTCTAAGTTAACGCGATCAAAAGATACAGCAGTTTATACCGACACCTTAGACGAATTTCCGTCACACGCTAGGGAATCAAAACCTACAAAGTACTTCCTGTGAACTCAGAATTTGATTTAATACGTCATAAATTGTAAACCGCTACGTTTGTACGGCGGAACCCTCGGTGTGCGAGTCCAACTCGCACTTGGCCGGTTTTTTTTTAGTTTGTTAATTATAAAAAAACACATTTCTTTCGATTGAAACGGTTACTTCAGAAACTTTTCTAATTCGTGCTAGACGAATTACTAGAAGAAATCTTAGAAAAACTCGTATGGATAAAGAATTTAAGATGGAGTGAACGTGTACGTGGATCATCTGCGTCGCTTTTAGAAGAATTTTGCATTGAAGATCTCTAGGCTCCCTAGCCAATCGGATACTAGCTTTAGGCTAGTACACAAGACAGGATAGTAAAATTTATTCATTTATTTTCTTTCTTAGGATAACAGCATTTCGATTAATATATTGTAGGTCCCCACCAATGAAATTGGCGTTTTTTTTACACACTATTAGCTGTGTAACTTCTTTGATTTAGTCGCTGTTTCAGTTTTATATTTTAATTATGAATAAGGACTATACTGTTACGGATTTGCATGTAGTAAACTTAGAATTATTTAAATGTTTATCTAAAAAAAGTGACTATTTTATTTTGTCAGCAGAATCAACTTTTGGAATCGTTGTAACTCATGGACAGGCCCATCTTTTGTCTAAATCATTGATGCAATACTTAACCAAGTCTTGCTCAATTATACACTTTAAATTTCAAAAGATTTGGCAACGGAGTTTTTTAGAAATCTTAAATAACGTTAGTATGGTAAATACACATTTAATTGAAAATCTTCATAAAAATTGGCGTTGTTCCATACTAACTCTATTTTTTTTAACTATGAATTCTAATGTTACAAAATTTGGAGAAAATAAGCGAACAACTCTCAGCTAGGTCTAACATCAATAAATTATGCAAAAATCAAGTCTGTCCATGAGTTAGTAGGCATCAAATCTAAATCTAAAAATAAGGACCTAATATAATGACATATTACTATAGACATAGGACGACAGACGCTAAATTAAAGACCTGCTTACGTTATACATAATTACGAATTCCCAACTAGATACAACCATTTTCATTCAAGACGCCAGCAAAATCTAACCGTAGGCAGCATTTATTTTCCATTCCTCTCACCACGAATAATGCCACACTCTGTAGCTCAATACTACATTATTGCTACTCATGTGCCAATACCACGCATGTGCTCATTATTTAGTTAATTATAGGTATACTTTCCACTACAGCCTTGCTCAATTTCAAACTAAGGCAAGCCTTACTCAAAAGACGTAGAATACCTAATTGTCAAAGAGCTTAATTAAATATTGAGCGCGGTTGTAATCAATCTAGGTACAAATTCTAATTATTATTCATAGAATCCATAGAATATATGCTTACTTATCAATTTTCATGTTGTTGCTGTGCCAAAGAAATGATGAGATCCGCTGGAGAACCATGGTTACCGAGGCCAAAGAATTGCGAACCTTAAGTGGCAGTGGGCAGGGCACATTGCGAGGAGAACTAACGGGCGTTGAGGCGGTAAGTCTTCGAATATCGGCCGCGTACCGGAAGACGCAGCGTTGGTACGCTCCCCACAAGGTGGACTGACGAGAATAGGTAATAGTTCACGGGAAGCCGCTGGATGATGCCAGCACAGGACCGGATGGTTTGGAGATCCTTGAGGGAGGCCTGTGTCCAACAGGGGGCATCTCTTGGCTAATTCAATGATAATGATAATAATAATAATAATAAAATCATTTATTGGTCACTTCAAAAATTTTCTTATGAGCTCACTAAACTAATAGTACAGGAACAGTGGATTATTAATTTGTGAAGGACTGGTGCCTGAAATAGGATAAAATCCTGTACCACAGGTCACCAGGCCCCTCCCGCAGAAATAATAATATACCTAGAGTGTAACAAATAATTCAATGTATCAGTAAAGTGTACATTTAAGGACCTAATTTTTTTTTTTTTTTTTTTTTAAATCTAATCTAAGGCTAAACAATTTATCAGCTAACATAGTATATAAATAAATGTAAATGAGCTAACAGTAGGTAATTTAATATATAATAATAATAAATATAATATAAATATATTATATACTGGTATGTGTGGTGCGAGTGTTGAGTGTGAGTGTGTGTCTGTGTGTGAGTGGGCGCGAGCGGGAGTGTGGGACTAATTGAATAGCATCTCGTGTATTCAATGCATGGATTCGTCATTCGTCGTGTGGCAACACAACAAATATATCTTATAGCGTTGAAAGGAGAGATTCAGTAGACTCGTAATCTAAGGTCTTTAAATGATTGGATACCAATATTTTGCATTTATACTTGTTGAGCGGATAGATGTTAAGAGTGGTATTCATTTTGTTATATAGGTAAGGGCCTAAGAAAACGAAGAAATGCTTGGAGAATGACGTTCTTAGTACAGGTAATTTACAGACTGTACCCGTCCTGCGCCTACCCTCAAGTCTCCCTGGAACATACTCCGTAGCTGCATGCATTTTCAGTGTAACTTTCAGGATGAAGGTCTGCCTCACCGTCGGTATTTCCCAGTATCTATATAACTCGACAGAAGGGTGGCGGTAGGGTAGACCGGCAGCGACTTTGAGAACCGCACGTTGTGCTCTTTCTACCGAGATCATGTGAGTTTTGGCAGCGCCACCCCATGTTGAGATACAATACTCTATAAGGGAATGACATAAAGAATAGTAGGTCGATTTTATGACTTTACTTTCAGCAACATTTTTCAGAGACTTGAAGATATAAATAAGTGACGTAACCTAGCTGTAAGCAAGTCAATGTGGGGCTTAAACGACAGGCCTTGGTCGAGTATAACCCCAAGGTATTTAATAGAATCAACTCTTTCCAAGGTCGGACAATTACAAGAAACCATAGAAGAGTTGGGACTGCACTCGTGGGCCGTGATGGTAAGAGCATGAGGTGGAAGTTGAATTGATCTCATTGCAATGTCATATATTTTGTTTTTTTAACATTTAACGTCAGGATATTGCTCTTTAACCATGCAGTAGCTCTATTTAGACCTATCTGCGTATTGGAGAAAGCCTCGTCCCAGGTATCACCACAGAAAAAAAGAGCAGTATCGTCGGCAAACGCAAAGATCTTACCCCCAAGTAGCTGGAACTGACACAGATCGTTTATGTATAATAGAAACAGGGTAGGACCGATGATACTGCCTTGTGGCACACCAAACGTTACGCAGGTCTCTTCGCTTGTCCATTGGTCTATTTTCACTCTTTGTGTCCTATTTTTTAAATAATCCTGGAAGAGCTTCAGCGGAAGGCCTCTCACTCCAGCTCTTTCTAACTTAACTAGCAAGTGGGGCACTGAAACCGTGTCAAAAGCCTTCATGAGATCAAGGAATACCACAACGCATTTCTTTTTGTCATCCAATGTTGACACGATGGACTGAACCAACTCATGTACAGCGTCATTGGTAGATCTCGAGTTTCGGAAACCGTATTGGGAGATTGACAGAAGGTTATTGGTTTCCAAGAATTTGGTCAGTCTCGTGTTCATTAACCGCTCCAGAATTTTGGAAAGTGTTGGCAAGATGGAGATAGGCCTATAATTGTCCACCCGGTCTTTATCTCCACTTTTATGGATAGGTTTAATAAGACCTTGTTTGAATGCCAGCGGAAAGACCCCATTTGTCACTGAGAGATTGCAGATATGCGTGATAGCAGCAATCAAGTATTGTGCATACCTTTTTACAATCTTGCCGGAAATTAGATCAACTCCCACTGCACATTTGTCTTTTAAGGCAGATATGATACTAGTGACTTCCTCTTCATTAGTTGGTGACATTACAAATGAGCCTGGGGGGGAATGGCCCAAGTGTGTGTTATATGGAAACTCTGGATTAATTGCACTCAATCCCTCCGCAAGTCTCTTCCCGACATTCGCAAAGAACTTATTTACATTGTTAACACTCTCTTGTGGACTGTGTGAGGAAATGAGAGATGATGAGTGGTCAGCGGTTCTTCTTGAGCCAATTATGGTTTTGATGGTATCCCATAGCTGTTTTTTGTTACTTCCTGCTCTTTCTATCTCGTTTTTCTCGTACATTTGTTTAGCTTTCTTTAATACAGAGGAACAAAAGTTTCTATAACGCTTGTAGGTGACCTTTAAAACATCGTTATTGGGATCTTTTTTGGTTTTTTTATGAAGGTTGTCTCTATTTCTCATGCAGCGCAACAGACCTTTTGTGATCCAAGGTTTACGAATCACTTTCCTCTTTGGAGTTCTGTAGGACTTTGTGCTTTCCTGAATCGCTGCAGAGAGATTTGTTATTAGTAGGTTAGTAGCATGGTTGGTATCCGAACAATTGAGTATTGTTTCAAAGTCTATATTTTCGATAGCTACGTCTAAAAGGTCGAAGTCTATTTTATAGACCGGAGAGTTAATACTAGGTACTTTGGTTTTAAGCACTAGGTTTTTTTTTTTTTTTTTTTTTTTTTTTTTTTTTTTTTTTTTTTTTTTTTTTTTTTTTTTTTTATAGCTGCTATACTACACGTCTCCAACTATATATGTCGGACCTTTATTTGCTACCCTTTCATTCCAGTTCCATCATGTATGCCTCTCGCACTTTCTTACTGCATACTTGTTCTTCTTTCATTCTTCTCTTTCTTTCTTTATTACTTAATTGCTTGTGCTTACCATCTTCCTACTCTAGACTACCTATCCTTTTTTCTGTTACTTGGGGTAAATAATGCTATGCGGCGGCAATCTTTATTTTTACTTTCCATTGTCATTACAATTGTGTGTCTTAATCTAGTTACATTTGCATCTCATTATTAACATTACTACATTCTTATTTTCGTTTTATTTATTGCCTTATATTTAATATATAATTCATTTTATATTAATTACATTTGTCGTTTATTACATTCAATTTATTTATACATTTCAATTACTTATTCATTCTATTATCTCTTACATCATATTTATCATATTACATTATTTCTTGCATTATAGTTCTTAACATATATATTAATTACATTTATTATTTATTACATTCAATTTATTTATACATTTCTATTACTTATTCATTCTATTGTCTCTTACATCATGTTTATCGCATTACATTATTTCTTACACTATAGTTCTTAAAATATATACATCATTCTTAGTATTCTTACATGTATTTATTTAATATATATTTTATCTTTCATATCTTATTACAGTCATACTTTTATTTGTTAAGTTTTGTTTCTGCTGTTGTGCTTTCCTATATTTGTTGTTGCTGTTATTTATCAAGTGCTTGTTTTTCTTATTTATATTTATCTGTTTATTCCTATCTATTGTATTATTTGCTATGTTCTAATCTATTATTGTTATTATTGTTATTTATAATTATTTTATTATTTATTATTTAATTGTTTATAATATTTACTCTATTTTATGTGCTGTATAATAAAACTTGCTAATGTGCTTACATTAGTAGTTTATTAGTTTGTTAGATGTGGGGTGTGTTGTGCATTTTTTCACTGTTGTAGCTAACGTTACATACATGTGAAGTTGTTTGCTGTGTATTGTTGTTTGTTTGTGTTGGTGTAGTGATATTGCTAAGGTGGTCGCATCGAGATGTTTCCAACTTATGCTTTTTAAATGTAAGCAATTCTCGCTCGGGCTATGCTGTCCCACTTACGTCGGACAGGACATCCCGGGCTGAATGCGTTGTGTGCTGTTTCGTTGTTGTCTGTGTTTTTGTTTTGTTTGCAATTGATGCATGTTGGCAATTTTCCTTCTTTAGCACTACAGCAGTTTGCTTGCTTATGATTGCCGCCGCAGTGTCCACAACACTCGTCTTCTCTGGTGCAGTACCTGAGCGTGTGCCCGTAGCCCAGGCACCTCGAGCACTGCACCAGGGGTGACTGGTCTTCCACCCTGACGTTCTGTACGTCCACGTGCACTCTTCCCTTCCTTATTACTCTCTGCCATACTGTTGGGGAGACCGAGAGGACCACGTGGCACATCTGCGGGTCTCTGGTGCGTTTGCGGTATTTGGGCAAGATAGTCCTTTCTTCATTGTGGAGGTCATGAAAGACATCTTCGTTCTGTCTGACCAGTGCCTCGACTATTTCGTCGTTGCTCTGGTCGTTCAGAACGTCCCGAAGAATGATGAGCGGGTTTTTGTTTCTCATGGTCTCCACAACGAAGTCCCTCTGCTTCTCGAGGATCTTAGTAACGGCGTCTCGCGCCTCCAGTGACCCGCAGCTTACAATCACTTTCCTATCTCTCGTCTTCCGTATCCGATCTATCTCCACTGGCTCTCCCGAATCTTTGATGGTCTTCCTTACCGCGGAGATGATGTCCTCATTTGTGTCCCCATCGTCTTTGCTTGTTATAGCAATGGAGTGCAGTGTTCCTCTGTCGCGGAGTTCTGGTTCTGTTTTTGGTGGCGGAGTCCAGTCTATGGTGGAGTTTTCCTTCTCTTCGGTGTTGTTTGCTTTTCTGCTCTTCTCTCTACACTTCTCCATTGTCATTATCATGCTTCTTCCCATTTCCTCTACCTTATTTGCAACTATCTCCATCGCTCCTACTATCCCACTTTCCACCATTTCCCCGACTCCACCAACATAGCTCTTTATTTCTGCAGCACTACTTTCTCTTTCTTGATTTTGTTTCTCTATTTGCACTACTTGTTGTTTCAGTTGTGCTGTGAGCGTCTCCACTTCTCTATTTACTAGTAGCTGCCTCCTGAACCCTTCGTTTTCCTCGTACATATAGTTTGAGTTGAGGTCTGCGGTTGTTTTTGACTCTCTTAGCTCTTTGTTTGTCCTCAGGCAGTCGTCTAGTTGTTCCTGTAGTTGTACGATTTCATCACTGCACTCCATGCTTTTTAGTCTCTCTTTGTACTGTTTGTTTTTCTCCCTCAGGTTCGCCACTTCTGTCTCCAGTTGTCTTTTCCGGTCCTCCGCTTTTTCCAATTTCTTAACCAGCTCCTTCACAGTTTCCCTGTCCTTCATCCATCCTCGTTCTTCCATAAGAGCTGAGTTTTCTCTGCTGAGTTTTCCAACTTCTCCTTTTATTATCTGCTTTTTATTCCTTATTTCTTCTATTTCCTGTACTTGCTTCTGTAGCTGGTTTTTTGCCATTTCCAGTTTTTCCTCTAAGCTCTTTGTCCTTGCTTGGTACTCTGCTTCCTCCTTCTTCTTCTCTGCTTTCCGACCGTTTTTATAGATACTGTCGACGATCTTTATCAGGTCTGTGACTACGTCCTTTTTTATTTGTGTGCCTGCGAGCTTCTTCATGGCGGCCCTGAAGTTCTCGAAGGAGTCAACTACGTCTTTCTCGTATTTACTTTGTTGCTCTGGTTTAATATTCGGAGTGACTTCCCTTACTTCCTTGTCGATCTCTTCAGGTCGAGGACTCTCTACCGCCATCTTCTTTCTATGTCCCGCTCTAGTGGCCATCTTGGGAGTTCTGACTGTCGACATTTTGTTGGGTGTAGTATAGCGTGAATGTGTGTGTCGTGTGTAGTGAGTTTTGTGTATGTGTGTGTGATAGTCAGTGGTGGTTTGGTCGTTTAAGTGCGTCCCCTTCCTTTGTAAAAGTTGGGGGTGTTCTTGTAGCACGGCGGCAGAGTGTAGTTCTTCTTACAGAACCTTCTCTCCCCCGTACCCACTCTATCGACTGTTGATTGTCCCACTAACTATTTACTCACTGTACATTCAGTAAATTCTTATTAATTAATTTTATGCTGTGCCCTGTAAAGGGGGGTCTTTATTTGCCAATTGGTTCCTAATCTATCCAATAAAATGGGGTCAAATTTATTATTATTTATTTATATTAAATTGTAAAATTAAAATTAAAATTGAAATTAAATTGAATTAAATACCCTGTATAGGGGGGTCAAATTTCTTATATCCTAGTGTCCTGTAAAGGGGGAGTCAATAAATACCTATTCTAGTCTATAATAATTTATATTTGTCACGCTGACCTTTTTACAATTTAATAGTAATATTTAACAATACTTGTCAAATTTTTGGCGTGTTACTCTATTTTTGTCCGTATTTCTTTTAACGTAATGGGACCTGTCCCTTATTTGACCCTAAATTTTCTTTCCCGGTCTTGCCGGATCAAAAACCTCGAAGTTGTGGCGTTTTTCGATTTTTTCGCGGGGTGGGGGGGGTTGCGTGCGTGCGGCGTGATGTTAGTTACGCTCTCTTTGTAGGCCTCGCCGAGCCCTGTTCCCTGACCCCTCGCACGCCTCGCTGCGACCAATAGTCCCGGAGCCAGCCGCTTTTAAAAATCTGGGTTTCTACAAACCCAGAGTAGTTAGACGGCCGTATCTCGGGAGATATTCGCCGCAGAGAGCCGGGACTTCGACTTTCCCTTGGGTAGTGGTCCCACCGTTGACCCCCCGGCCTCAGCCCGATAGGTTTGTCCGAGGTGGGCAATGGGCAATTTGCCCACTGCTATCGATAGAGGTCTGTGGGGGACCAATCCCCAAGAAAACCGCGTTCTTCTACTCCCAATAGTTTGGGAGCTATGTCCGTCCAAAGTTCTGCCAAGTGGCAGTAAGGTTAAATTTCCTCCCACTTTGGACGGTCCTATCTCCGGCGCTATTGGGGATAGAAGGGGGGTGTTTGGGGTTTTTGGGGTCAGCTTGCGTGTGCCTACCCCCTGGTGTTATCCGTTTACGCGGGTTTTTCAAGGTCGGAATTTTCCGATTTTTAGGGTCGGATCCTATTCTACCCTACCTCTAAACTTCCGCAGTGAAAACCGCGATCGCGTCGGACTGGTATTGACCGAGTTATCGCTGTCCGACACTTGGTCGGTCAGCAATTTCGGCGTATCGGTCAGACTTCGGACAGTCGTATCTCCGCCCCTATCTGTCGGAGCGAGCTGGGGTTTTCTTAGGGGTGTTTGGCAGGTTGCCTAGTATCGTGCGCACCCCTTGAACGGGGTCGCAAGTCGCAAGATGGAATTTGCCTTTTTTGGGGCTGCGGTTGGCTAGAATGCTCTATTCCCCGCCCTCCTTCGAAAACCCGAACTCGCTGTGACACCTGTACGCTGAGTTATTTGAACTCTAATTTTAAAACCTAAAACCTAAGATGGCCGCTTGGGCTCGAATTTTTGAATATAGGCGCTAGGGTGGTGGTCTTTGGGCTTAATAGTGACCCTAGGTGGTGTCTGGACCTGCCCCTGTGTTGGTTTAGACCCTCCTTACCCCCTTCACCCCTATATCCAAAAGTTACAATTTAAATATTTAATATCTATAAAACTATTATACCTATTTGAAAAATTTAAAAACCTAAAATTAGTTGAGACTAGTACCTATATACACAAAAATTTTTATAACTCTAACTTAACTATTTCTATTTTTAAAGTGAGGGGGTAGTTTTTTGCGAATTTTCAAAATTCTGTATCTCCCGGGTTTTTAGCGCGATCGTGATGCTAATTTCAGTTTCGAGTAGGTCTTGACAAGTCCTACAACCTTTCATTCAAGACCCGGGAGGTTTTCATACAAAATTTTGAAATCAAAAAATATTTAAAACTTTAAATTTTCAAAAATCGGTAACTCAGCTTGGGGTGGTCGGATGTTCTCGCCCGAAGTGTCGTTGTTCTTGTCTCGGCGCCCTGCGCCCGGCTGCACCCTCTTCTTCTCCCGGCACCCTCTGGATCACTGACCTCGTGGTTTAGGTTATCCAGGAAATTCCCGAATAACTCAGAGGCCAGTGGGAATTCCGGGAATCCGAAAGCACCCTCGGGTGGGGGCCGCAAAGGTGCACAAAACTACACTTTTCACTGGCTTCTAGATTTTTTCCCTGATTTTTAAATGCACTTTTTCTTGTGATTTTAGCACAAACCACGTGGCGAATTATCACTTTTAATTCGTTTAAAAATCGGGGGATGCTCCGATTTTCAAACCACTTTCACTGTCACGTAGGGCCGATTTTTACGCAACTTTTGATATATCGCACGGTGCAGATATGTCTGGATTTACCACTTTTCCGAATTTTTCTAACTTTTTCGTCACTTGGACGTGCGCGGTTTCGGTCGCGGCTCGATCAGACCTAAGCACTAGGTTAAGGGCAACTGCGTCATGAGCATAAGCACTAGGTTAAGGGCAACTGCGTCATGATCAGTAATCGAGTATTGGATCACGAGGCAAGAGGCTTCAAGTTTCGTTTAAATGATGATGTGGTCAAGACATGATTGACCTCGGGTGGACTCAGTGTGGGCTGGAAGCATACAATGACCAGCCAAAAGATTCAAGTAGTCGTGAGTTCGTTTGTCAGTGCCGTCCGACAGTAGATCTATGTTGATGTCACCACATAATATTAAATTATTATAGCTTTTAAGCCTAGTTAATAAGGCGTCAATAGAGTTAGTAAAATTGGTAGTATTATGATAGCTCGGTGAGCGATATATACCAAGGATACATGTATTGTTATTTAATTTAACCATAAGGCAGTTAGCATCGTCAATTAAGGGCTCCTCAATAGTTGCATTTAACTGTTTGCTATAGTAAATGACTACCCCGTCATTCTGGCTTCTGTGCCTGTTCTGTAACTGTACTTATTATCTGTGACTGTGTTATACACTACTCTGTGTCATTGATAGTCTGTGGTTCTTTTTGATTTATGACTCAATGTAATGTGTGTGTGCTCGAGCTTGAATAAACTTAATTATTATAAATATCCAGTGTTTAACTTAAAATATATAATAAAACATGGCGCAGTCGTAAAGGAAACGAATTGGAGCAATCATGGAAGGTCAGGTAAAACTCCCACCTAATTTTGATGTCCGAGCTGCAAATGCCGGTACAGAATGGCGTCTGTGGAAATTATCTTTTGAAGATTATTTGGTTGGCATAGGCCAAGAACAAGCTAGCGACAAAATAAAACTATCGCTTTTAAGAAATATGTTGGGCATGGAGTCCACAAGAGTAATTTTAACACTACCTATTTCGGCTAAGGACGCCAGTGACTATGGGAAAGTAATGGCCGCCATTGAACATTATGTTAGCCCTAGAATTAACCCGGTGTTTGAACGATTTAAATTCAATGAACGCAAACAACAACCGGGAGAATCGTTTGATAATTTTTTCACTGATGTTAAACAACTTTTAGCATCATGTAACTACCAAGCTGATGTAAATTGTATTGAGGATAATTTATTACGAGACAAAATTGTACAGGGAGTGCTGGACAAGTCGTTACAGGAAGCATTGTTACGGTTTGATAACTTGACGCTGTCCAAAGCTGCTGATTTTTGTAGGACCAGCGAGCAAAGTAAGCTCCAAGTAGAGGTAATGAACCCCAAATCGGAAATAAATAATATAAAAAATAGTTCCCATAGGTATAATCCAGAGAAAAATAGAAATATGGTGAAAAGAAATTTTGAAAAGATGAAAAGTGATATCTTTGACTGTAAAAGATGTCAAAGAAGACATGGCAAGAGAGAGTGTCCAGCTTATGGTCAGAAATGTAAAAGATGTGGCTTGTTAAACCACTTTGCAATTGCATGTACAGTAAAAATAGCCAATGTACAAGAAAATGACAGTGCAAGTGATGACAACAGTAATTCATCCATTTTATGCAACAATGTGAAGCTAATTAATGACAAAAGTAACTGGATGGAAAATATATGTATAGAGGAAAAGAATATTAAGTGTCGTCTGGATACAGGTGCGGATGTAAGTGTTATGGGTCTAAAATTGTTTAAAAGTTTGAATTGTAATTTAGAATTGTTAAAAGTAAAAACTAATTTAGAAGGATTCGAAGGAACTAAAATTAAACCTATTGGTATGGTAAATTTAAAATGTTGTTATGGAAATAGAGAATGTTATGAAAATTTTATGATTATAGAAAAAGAATGTATGCTGTTAGGCTTACCAGGTTGTTTAAAATTAAATTTGATTTCCAGAATTTTAAATGTCAATAATACTACGATTGTTAGTGATGCCAAGAATAAACTTGTGAATGAAAATATGGACATATTTAGTGGTCATGGTAAGTTTCCTCGTGTTTGTGATATTCCAACTTTGCCACATAAGCCCATTTGTCATCATCATCATCATCATCATCATCAGCCTATCGCAGTCCACTGCTGGACATAGGCCTCTCCAAATGTTCGCCACTTCGATCTATTTTCGGCTTGTCGCATCCAGCTGCTGCCAGCCACCCTGCGCAAATCGTCACTCCACCTGGCCTGAGGGCGTCCCACATTACGTTTGCCGAGACGCGGTCTCCACTCAAGAACTCGTTTACCCCAACGGTTGTCGGTTCTGCGGCTAATATGGCCGGCCCATTGCCACTTCAGCGTGCTAATTCGGTGGGCTATGTCGCTAACTTTGGTTCTCTGCCGGATTACCTCATTTCTGATTTTATCCCTAAGAGAAACCCCGAGCATAGCCCTTTCCATAGCCCGCTGGGCGACTTTAAACTTGTGGACCAACCGTACCGTCAGTGTCCACGTTTCAGCTCCGTAAGTCATAACGGGTAGGACGCACTGATTGAAGACTTTTGTCTTTAGGCATTGTGGGATCGACGATGAGAAGACTCGACGTAGTTTTCCAAATGCTGCCCAACCCAACTGGATTCTTCTGTTCACCTCATCCTCGAAGTTGTTTTTACCTAACTGCAATGACTGCCCGAGGTATACATATTTTTGAACAACTTCGAGGGCGGCGCCGTGCACCACAATCGGTTCCGGTAGTACATGCTCGTTGAACATGACCTTGGTTTTATCCAAGTTCATCCGTAGGCCGATGTGTGCAGATGAACCAGCCAGGTCATTCAGCATTTGTTGTAGGTCCTGCAGCGTTTCTGCCATGATAACGATGTCGTCTGCAAATCGTAAGTGAGAGATATATGCGCCATTAATATTGATGCCCCGTCCTTTCCAGTGTAGCGTCTTGAACATATCCTCCATTGCATTTGTAAACAATTTCGGGGAAATTACGTCCCCTTGTCTTACTCCTCGATGCAATGGTATGGGTTTTGTTAGTTGATTCTGTACTTGGACGGACATGGTGGCGGCTTCGTAGAGACATCTCATCACTTGGACGTATCGCCAATCTACTTGGCATCGCTGCAGGGACGCCAGAACGGACCAGATTTCAATCGAATCAAAGGCTTTCTCATAGTCCACGAATGCAAGACACAGGGGCTGCTTATACTCCTCAGTCTTCTGTATTATCTGCCGCACTGTGTGGATGTGGTCTATGGTACCGTATCCGCTCCGAAATCCAGCCTGTTCCAGTGGTTGGAATTCGTCGAGTCTTCGCGCAAGACGGTTCGTGATGACTCTTGAAAACAGCTTATAGACGTGGCTTAGAAGGGAGATGGGTCGATAGTTCTTCAGCATGGTCTTATCTCCCTTTTTGAAGAACAAGATGACCACACTTCTGCTCCACGCCTCTGGAGTTCTCCCTTCAAATAGAACAGCATTAAAAAGCTTTTGGAGCTCCCTCAACACGGGTTTGCCACCAGCTTTGAGTAGCTCTGTTGTAATGCCATCCTCTCCAGGGGCTTTTCCATTTTTAAGCTGTCTAAGAGCCATCTCGATTTCGTCAGTGTTGACTTCTGGCAGGTCATCGGTATGGTGGCGTGTCAACGTGGCTCTAGGATCCTCATTTTCGGGATCAGGTCGAGACGCATGTGAAGCGTATAGTCGGCCATAGAAGTCTTCTATTTCGGAAAGGACTGCCGGCTTCGAAGCAATAACTTCTCCGCTTGCTGTGGTCAGTTTCGTCAGGTGGCTTCTTCCAAGAGATTGCACGAACACTTTTGACCCCCGATTTTGCTCGATAGCTCTTTGAATCAAAAGAGTATTAGAGCACCGGAGGTCGTGTCGTACGAGCTTCCTGATCTCTTGGTTTAGAGCACGCTTTCCCTCCGAAGTGACGGGTGGGTTTTCACGTCGTTCCTTCATCAGCCCTAAAGTCCCTTCCGAAAGTTTTGACTTTTTGCCTTTGCGCTGCAATTCGCAGAATCTCGTGCCTTCTTCCCTGAGGATACAAATCACATTTTTGAGGTTCCGGTTTACGTCTGTTGTGGTTTCCACGGTAGTGAATCGGTTCTCCAGGTTTGACTGGAACGTTTCGGATCCTGTCATGGACTGGAAAAAAGTAGGTCGGAGTCTTGACCTTATCAGACGGACGCGTTCAGCCTTAAAGTCGATATTCAAAGAGCCCCGGACAAGTCTGTGATCGCTACCGGTATTAAACCTGTTGATCACGGAGACGTCTCTGAATATGTGCTTTTTGTCCGTCATGATGAAGTCGATCTCATTTTTTGTCATAGTGTCCGGGCTTTGCCACGTCCACCTCCTTTGGGGCTGTTTCTTAAAGAAAGAGTTCATCAAGAAGAGCCCCTCTCGTTCGAGGAAGTTGACGAGCATTTGCCCTCTATGATTTCTACGCCCAATTCCATGGAATCCTACTACCGACTCGCTACAATTCTGTACTCCCACTTTAGCGTTGAAGTCCCCCATGACAACGCTGTAGTGGGTCTTAGTGGTAGAGTGGAGAGCCCTCGATATGTCATCGAACATAACCTCCACTTCGTCGTCTGAGTGCGCCGAGGTCGGCGCGTACACTTGCACCACCTTGAGACTATACCTCTCGGTGAGCTTGACAATGAGGTACGCTACCCTGTTCGACACACTAGATATTTCCACAACGTTGTCAGAAAGGGACTTGTGAATAAGGAACCCCACGCCACCTTGGGATTGTTGGTCTCCCTCTCGGAAGTACATTAGGTGACCCGATTCAAGAGTTATAGTGTCCTCCCCCTCTCTTCGGACTTCACATAACCCCAAGATATGCCACCTAATCTTCCCAAGTTCCACCTCAAGTTCTGCCAGATGCGAGTCTAGCCGAAGCGTGCGTCCGTTGTATGTCGCCAGGGTCAGTCGGTTGTGGTGGCCTCCCGTAACCCGGAGATTCTTAGCACCCCCCGCCCCGCCGTTACCGTGGTCGCCACCATGACTAGGAATAGCGGGGCTGCCGGGAACTAGGGGCCGTGGCTTGTGTCGTCTTATCATGAGGAGGATTTGCCCTTAATCGCCACGCTGGGCAGGCGGGTTGGCGATCGCAGGGCGTAGTTTCTCGCACCGGTGCCGCTGCTGCCCGTCACCGGCCTGCTACATTTAGCTGCGCCTTGGGTTCGAATGGTTATACCGCCATTGGTCGGTCGCCAGAGCCTCGTCCGTCGATCAGCAGAATGCACCGCGTGCAGGTGAGGTTGACTTGGAGCAAAAGATGGTGGTTCGCCCCCTTGCATCCCGCAGCATTTGTCATGCTGCATCTAAAATACCATTTAGTTTGAGAGATGGGTTCAAAGCAGAACTGGATAGATTGATTAAGAGGGGTGCGTTACAAAACGTTGATGAAATTAGCTCAGAAGCTTGTATCAATAGAATTGTTATTGTTGAAAAGGCCAATGGTAAAATAAGACTATGCTTAGACCCATCTGACCTCAATAAATATATTATAAGGAAACCTAAAGATATTTTGACAGTTGATGAAATTGCTACTAAGTTAAGGGGAAAGAAAGTGTTTTCAGTTTTTGATTTATCTGAAGCTTTTCGTCATGTTTCACTCACTGAGAGTGCATCGTGGAAATGTTGTTTTGCCACACCCTTTGGTGTATACCGTTATTTAGTTTTACCGTACTCCAGATGTTTTTCAAGATCAAGTAGAATTCTACTTCGGGCAAATACCAAACGTTATTTCCTGGTTTGATGATGTACTGGTGATGGGGAGTACTGAGGAGGAACATGATGAGGCTGTAAAAAGAGTTATTTGTAAAGCAAAAGAAATTAAAGCTGTTTTTAATAAAGACAAGTTACAGTATAAACAAAAGGAAGTAAGGTATGTAGGTCAAATTTTTAATGGGCAAGGTATGACAGTAGATAAAGACAGAGTAGAATCATTGTTGAAATTAAAAGCACCAGTTAATAAGATAGAACTTCAGCGAATTATAGGGTCTCTAAATTATGTTAGACGATATGTCCCAGAGATGGCAGAATTAATGTCACCATTGTGTAAATTGCTAAAGAAAGATTGTGAATATCAGTGGTTACCACACCATGATAAGTTATTTAATGACATAAAATTAAAAATTTCTGATGCCCCTGTATTGTGTCCATTTAGTTCAAATAAAGAAATTGTATTGCAATGTGATGCCTCTCAATATGGTGTAGGCTGTTGTTTATTCCAAAAAGATGACAATAATTCAATGAGATTAGTAGCTTGTGTTTCAAGAACCATGAATAGTAGTGAAGTTAATTATAGTCAAACAGAAAAAGAGTTGTTGGCAATTTATTATGGAACTCAAAAATTTCACAAATATGTTTATGGTCATAAAAATGTTATTGTGCAGGCTGATCACAAACCACTTTTACCTATAATGGATAAACCCATCAGTCAAGTTGGTTCTCCACGTCTTAGACGACTTAGAATAAAATTGTTAAACTATCAATTAAAGTTAAATTATATACCCGGTAAATTAATTCATTTTGCAGACATGTTGTCCAGAAATTGTCGTCCTGAAACTGAGAAAGATGATGAAATGTTAGAAATGGTTCATTCTGTATCTGTTTACATGCCAATGACTCCTGAAAGGAAAGCTGAATTTCGTTTAGAAACCAGCAAGGATCCTGTGTTGTCTGAAATTTCTAAATATTATTATACTGGCTGGCCTAATATAAACAAAATTTCTTTAAATTGTAAACCATATCATAAATTAAGAGATGGTATTTATGTAGAGTCAGGGTTAGTTTTTATTGACAATAAATTAATAGTTCCTAAATCTTTGCAACTGTATGTATTAAGAATAGTTCATCAAGGGCATCCAGGCATAAGCAGATGTATAAATAAAGCAAGACAATTATTTTATTGGCCTAATATGTCAGATGATATCTATAAGTACATTTTTAATTGTAGAACATGTGAGAAATACAGACCACATAATCAAAGTGAAAACATGTTACCTCATGACATTCCAAAACAAAGATTTAGTAAAGTAGGTACAGATATTCTTGAATTTGCAGGTAATGCCTATTTAGTCATTATAGATTACTTATCTCATTGGTTAGAAATTTTGCCACTTCAAAACAAAACTTCTAAACGTGTAATCAATAGTATGCAGGAAGTATTTAGTAGATTTGGATATCCTATGTTGATTGTAGCAGATAATAATCCATTTTTGTCTTATGAATGTAAACAATATTACAAATCTAAAGAAATGCAAATTGTAACCTGTAGTCCACATTATCACAGAAGTAATGGTCTAGCTGAGAAGGCTGTAAGCATTAGTAAAAACATATTAAAGAAGTCTCTTGAAGATAAAGTGGATTATAGAGAATCTTTGCTACATCATAATAATACACCAATCTCGGGACTAAAGATATCGCCAGCTCAAATTTTGCACAGTAGAATCCTTAGAACTAATATACCTTGTTCATTAGCAGCTTTAGAACCTAAAATTGAAAAGAATGCATATAAATTATTAAATGTTCAAAAATCTATAACTAAAAAATTTTATGATAGAAGGGCAAGGAGGAAAACAATAGATTATAAGATAGGGGATGATATAGTTTATAGAACTGGAAATGATAACTATTGGAGGAAAGGGAAAATTGTTAAAAAATGTAAAGAACCCAGGTCATATTTAATATCTAGTGATAGTAACAACTCTAGATTACTAAGAAGAAATACAAATCATTTGAATAAATCTGGTACCGATGTCAAACATTATTCCCAGAAAATACTTGAACATGATAACGAATTAAATATAAGTAACCCTGTATCTGATATTGGTAAGGATAATAATTATGTTAATATTCAGTCAGGAAATCAGAACTCAACTTTGTACCAGACCCGTTCAGGGAGATATGTTAAACCTTTAAACCGCCTTGATTTGTAAGGGGGAGGTGTTCTGTAACTGTACTTATTATCTGTGGCTGTGTTATACACTACTCTGTGTCATTGATAGTCTGTGGTTCTTCTTGATTTATGACTCAATGTAATGTGTGTGTGCTCGAGCTTGAATAAACTTAATTATTATAAATATCCAGTGTTTAACTTAAAATATAGAATAAAACAGTGCCTAGTCGTAGACGCGTAAGCGTAATTATCGATATCTGGTATTGGTTTACCCGACAAGAGCCATGCCTCGGATAAGATAATGAAATGCCACAGCACGTCGGTTCTTTGAAGCAGTGTTAAAAAATTAGGCATGTTGCAATTAATGCTGCGTATGTTTTGGCATAAAATGTTAATGCAATGGTTGTTGTTATGAATATGGTTTTTGATTTCATCCACGTCACAACTCACAGAACGCGCTATTGTGAAGGAGTCCAGATGATGATGTGTAACTGTGCTAAATAAATAAAATAAATATTTTCAAGAACGCAATCCATGTGGGGGTTACACGTTTATCGCATTTGCGAATAGTAATCAACTAAAGTCATGCCATACCGCCTATGAACGCATAATATGCGATCACTGCATAACACTGACTACTACCAAAAGCACATATCACTGACTACTCAGAAAGTGGTGCTATCAGATGATAATAATGCCAAACGTAAAATAAAATCTTCGTACGTTCGAAAACTTTTTATGTAGATACTACGTAATAGTAAGTTTCACAAACTGAGTAAGTACCCGGACACCAAAAACCATTATGAACTTATTGAAAGGGGACTGAATGGGACTTCAAGGCAAGGACGACTTAAAAACTATTGATTAATATGATTGCAGGCATACTTCTATACTAACAATAAAGCTGAAGAGTTTGTTTGTTTGTTTGGTTGGTTGAACCCTAAGATCTCAGCAACTACTGACTCAAATTGAAAAATTCTTTTTCCGTTGGATAGTCCATTTATCTAGGAAGACTATAGGCTATATAACATCACGGTACGCCCAATAGGAGCTGAGCATTTGCTCGAGGTCCATGCATTTTAAATATGTTTATTAATTATGCATATAATCTATAATGTGTCTTATAGTTGACTCGGAAGCATAACTTTAGTTTAAATTTATTTTAGTTAATAATCAAGAAGCATGTGTATGTCATTCTCACTAAAAAGGTCTTGTGGCGGTGTCGTCTTGCGTCGGGTCGTTCCGTTCCCTAAAATATGGTTGAGCGAAGCGATGGCTGATTCTTGCGTCATGCCTGTGAACAGGTGCCGCCAGCGGGGCCTGGTCATCTCATGTTTTCTTGATTGATGTAAACGTAGGTCTTATAATTAGTTGTTATCTTTAGATGGACAATTGTATGACACATGCAATAATAATATGTAATAATTGTTTTTTTTTTTGTACAATGTGTGGACATTGTATTCTTATAACATTGTTAACCGGGTCTTAAATGTATGCTTACCACTTATATTGAAAGGAATATCTGTAAGTACCTAACTAACAATAACATAAAATGGTGGTGGGTATCAAAATTTAAATTGCTTAGTTCAATAATAATTATGATTAATTAAATTATATAGAAAAGCTTTTCACAAGATAATAATCCAAATGCGTGGGAGTAATGACTACCCAAACTTTACGCATGTTAAAATGTAACTTAAATTATATTGATAATTATTTATTGACTTGTATTGATGTTTTGAAATCATTACGAAATTGTAAGCTGTGGAGTTTCTTTCGCCATTTCTTCTCCATATCAGCATAATAATAATTATTCGTCCCGAAATGGTGGTAGGGTTTTGACGATTTAAAAGTACTTAGCAAAGTCCATTTAAATAAAGAGCTTTTTCATTTCATTTTCATTTTTCATTTCATTAATGAAGAATGTTGCAAAAACAGGAGAAAAATATTTCATTTCAAAGCTTTCCCTGCGTGCGCTGCGTAAACGGTTAAAGTTACGGAAAAATTATATATGACAGAATTATTCTCCATTAAATTTTCGCCCGCGCTGGACGGTCGATTTTTTCAGTGTATTTTCTTATTTTAAAAACAGAGCATCTCAAAACCGGGTTCAAGTTTAGAAATCGCGACTTACATTTCTTTGTCTACATTTATTTTCGTTCGACTAGCTCGCTAAGCTAGCTAGACAGCCATTCTATGTTGATCGTCTCACGACGCCCGCCCCCGGGATAGAACCGCGACACCCCAGGGCGTCGCGACGCACAGTTTAGGAAACCGTGATATAGGCTTATATACCTCCATAACATCACTCTACGACTAATAGGAGTTGAGCATCAATGAAAAATGTTGCAAAAACGGGAAATCCACGCGGACGAAGTCGCGCGGGCACAGCTAGTAATAAAATATAATTAATTTCATGTCAGATCAAAGTTGTTCTTTCTATGTACCTAAATTATAAAAGTGTTTCTTTATAAGTATAAAAGGTTTAAGCAAATGACTCAATTCCACCTGATGGTAAGCAGAAGTGGAGTCCAAATGCGAAGATAGCTGGTGCGAGAGATAAACCACCGCGCTAGCCACCCTCGCCTTGCTGACCTGCAAGGTGCTTCTTCACGCCTCTTTTGAATGACCCAGGATTGTAGGAAGGAGGGATGTGTAGTTATCCAACGAATTACGCTAATTCTTTGAAGTTATCACTAGTACAGTTCGTTTCGTGAAAAGCTCGCAAAAGCTTAGTGGCTTATTATGCTTAAACACACTAAATATAAAAACTAAAGCTATTCCTACTGTTATAAATCTATAATATAAACATGAATCGCTGAATGTTGGTAAGTGCAAATCTCGAGAGCAGCTGAACCGATTTCGCTAATTCTTTTTTTATAATATTCCTTGAAGTACGAGGATTACGGAAAGCAAAAAATGAAAAAAAAATATTAAAAAAATATTTAATTACATAATGTAATTGTTGACCCTTTAACTTTCTTTTTTTCTGCTATTCGGGACACTGGGGTCTAGAATAGTAGAATAAGTATAAAAAAATATTAAAGAATCGACTGTTAGGCTGTACGAAGTTCGCCGGGTCAGCTAGTAATAAATAGAAATATTTTCACGGTCAACACTTATTTTAAATAATAATTAGAAATTATTTAAGAGAATATATAATTT
Source organism: Elophila nymphaeata (assembly GCA_955850985.1). Taxonomy (NCBI): domain Eukaryota; kingdom Metazoa; phylum Arthropoda; class Insecta; order Lepidoptera; family Crambidae; genus Elophila; species Elophila nymphaeata. The sequence continues at coordinate 7,867,553 of OY039086.1, read as the reverse complement.
TGAACTGCGATGCATTAAGCATTAATATAAAGTGGAGTGGAATAGATTTCTGTACAAAAAAACAAATACTAGAAAAAATACACTGAAAAAAATCGACCTGTCTCAGGCGGGAATCGAACCCAGCATTTTCCACAATCCGGGCGGCTGCGTTAACCACTACGCCACTGAGGCACTGCTTTCGCTGTCGAAATTTGTCAGTGCTTGGTGCTTATGTTTTTATGGTAAACATTTTTATTTTGTGTATCATTCCATTAAAAAAACGAATAGTCAAACTGCATTATAATCGTTGTTTATGGTTTCGGATGAGATACCTAAAAACTGTTTTACAATCACTTACCAAACATGAGCAGCAGCAAATCACTGACAGCCAAACTGAACAAATAATAGTTGGTAGCGGTGTGCAATCCCGGGTGCTTCACAATAACAACACACACGCACACATTGCCCACCACACCAGTCAGAAATATCACCAAGAGCACTACACTAATAGGTACTATCTCCTTCAACGGCAACCGTCTCGACCCCATCAACCACCACAACATCTCTTCTTCACTACAGTCAAAGTGTGACAAATTGTTGCACCGATTGTAAAAGTCATCGTAAGTCTCATTGTGCCGTAAAAACATATCGGTCGCCATATCTTCCGAACTCATTTTTAGTCGGACATAATCCAACGAATTATTTTTCAAAGTTGTACGTAATTCGCGCGGAGTTTTCGCCGGCGCGCGTCGTATACAGCCGCACGTGTCTGCGTTCGAAGGATACTGAATTTACTGAAGCCTTTGGGCAGAGCCAGTCACGTTGGTACAGGAATGAATTAAGCTAGATTAGGACTCGTAGTTCCTTGATTTTGAATGATCCAATCTTATAGTGATTGGGATACGAAGCGGATGTTGAGGAATTTAAGCAATTGAATAGTATGCTTAATGCTGCATCCATATTTGTGAATTTTTGAGGGCAATAAATTTACAGTTTTAAATATATTAAAAAATTTGTAAGAACCCTTAATATAGGTAGTAATCGAAAAATATACTTAATAGATTTTTATATTTGTGTAGAATAGTAAAATCGGCCAATCATTGAACCTTTTTAAACGAAACCTAATAGACATGGATTCTTGACTACGGTGAATCCATTGAATGAACATCTGATATTTTTTTTGCTATTTTGATGACAGTCCTGCTAATTAAAATGGCTTCAGCTCAGTCCCACTTAAAATACACTGTGTATTATGAAACGTAGGTAGACATGATTCACCGTGTGGGTGCTGGGTCCTATAGTATTGTAGGGAGAGGAGGCAGGAGCTAGTGCCTGAGACTTGTGACTTAGGTATTATTAATAATTATTTATTTCTAAAAACACAGAAGCGCGGTGTGGCGTAGTGCGTAAGTCCGTTGTCTGTCTCCCACCCGGGAGGCACCAGTTTGAGCTCCGCCACGTATACTGATCCCATACTGATCATTCTTCATAACAAATCATTCTTCATAACTTCATAAAACATAATCATTGAAATTCATAATATCATTAATCATACATTTTTGGGCGAGTCTAGTGTTTTATGCACCTACATGGCTGGGTGATGGGTAGGTTAGGGTTATTTTTTTTATGAAGAGGCGGAGTGCACTGTTTTTGTAAGCAACAAGGTAGTAACAGTATTAATAAAAAAAATATGATCACTAACTGTTATGAGCTCCGTTGGTAGTAATAAAAATGTATGAATAAAAGAAGTATGAAACATAAAATTATGAAGAGTGATTATTATGAACACAAATCGGTAGTAAGACAAAGAATAAGATTTAGAATATCATGTGAGCCAATATGGACCCCATTTGTACACACACTGGTAGTGATAGAGAAAGGTAATACCTTTCTGTACTACCAATGTGAGCTGTTGCGTAGTTTAGACGTTTAAAAATCGTTTATAAATATTATACCATTCATCTAGAAAAAAAAATGTTTTCGAGGAATCCATTAAAAGTTTTTAATAGAATTTGAGTAACTAATCCACTGACCTTTTAAAAGTTTCGCGTTGCAAAGAATCGAAAGTTATTTTAGTGCGAGTGAAACACAATATCAGCATTTCTAGTATTTTTTTATTGATTTACGTAAAACTTTGTTATTATTCAAGAAACATATAAGTCATCGGCAAAGTGAATACAAGTGTTAAATGTTTAACTGTTCATAATTTAACTAAATTTTTTTTTTTTTCAATACAGCTTACAGTTTTTGAGATTTAAGTACGCGGTGACAAACATACAAATATATACCGCCATAAGGCATTTGACACCCATGTTTAGAAGCTAGTTTCGACTAACATAAATACAATAACTGTGCAATACCGACATTAGTATTTGGCGGTGGGTATCAAAGGTTAAATTAATTAGTTCATTATTTTGATTGATTGAATTATATAGAAAAGCTTTTACAAGATAAATTATTATTATAAATGCGTGGGAGTAGGTAATAACTGCCAAAAATTTACGCATGTAAAACTGTAATTTTAATTATATTGTTATTATCTATTGACCTGTAATGATGTTTTGAAATCATTACCAAATTGTAAGCTGTGGAATTTCTTTCGCCATTATTTCTCCATCTCAGCATAATAATAATTATTACGTCCCGAAATGGTGGTAGGGTTTTGACGATTTAAAAGTACTTAGCAAAGTCCATTTATCCATAACTATTTATTTATTTATTTTATTTTATTTAATATTTCATGTACACAAAGACAGTTACAAAAGAAGACATTATTATTAGACGTAATTATGTTTACCTATTTAATATTAAATTTCTCTGGTATATTATAATATTTACAAAAATGCCGTAATAACATGTGATCGCCTTAATTAGGTCTATCGATTTGCATAAAGAAAATAATTATATGTAACAACTGTGTTAACAACAAAATCCAAAATCCTTCCCACTGTGCCGTTGGAAATGGACCTTTGTGAAGTAGGTGTGTTTCTCCGAACTTTCTTCTAGCACCGTCACATGTGGATCGCCACATACCTAATGTGGCGATCCGAATGCAATACTCGTTAGCGGTAAACAAAGTTGCCGGGTATCATCGTGCGTTCACGGCTTAACGCGCAACTACTTTTGACGTTTTGTGTACTGCAAATAGCTGCAAATCTTGCTTTAGAACCTTCGAATTTTGAATAAAGAGCCTTCCAATTAATAGACGTAAGGCCGGATTTCCCTCAATAGCCTACGTCAGGGACAAGGCTATTTCGAGGTAGTTCAACGTTCACAGGAATACTAAATATGAGTATTCATTATCCTTCTACACTCAAACGCTGTTCAAATCAAAATCCAAATCAGTCAATCAATTTAAGTTCTGTTGCAAAGGCAAAAATGTGTGTAGTTACTTAATAAAAAATCTTCCTGTATTTTTTTTTGGTCTGAGTTTAGAGTGAGACAAGTCCAACACGCTTTATATATGTACCGCTTCATCATATTTTATTAAATAAAACCTGCACTTGCACGGGAAATATCGGTGGACGGACACAAGGCACGTCAGCTCTCGTGCACGGAAGCTCCTTTGCCGGCCCGAACACAGACGTGTTTGAAGTAGTTCACTTAAAAAGTGAGCAATTATATTTTTCAAGCCACTTACGGAACACATCCCGGGCGCGGCACGAACGTGCCGAGCTTAATACTTAGACTGAAAAATATTTTTAGAAGGGCTATAACTGTACAAGTACCACCTACATACAGCCTACGTAAACAATCATGAGCTCTCACTTCAATAGTCTAAAATAAAATTATCGAAAGTTAGAAACTGCTTTTAATCATCCCATACAAATTATGGCAAATAAAATTTATAACAAAAATAAAATGTTTTAATAAGCAATGTCTATAAAAACATAATATTCATCGGATGCTGAAGATGTAGGTAATTTCTTACAATATGTTGGAAAAAAAATCAGAAGTCGATGGCGCCGCGGTCGTGTGTTCTTCGTAACGATCACAAAAGCTAAGGTACCACGTGCGCGGTCGGTACTCGGATGGGTGACCGAAAATTTTTCAACTCTATTTTCCTCCGTGCTTCAGAAGTCACGTTAAGCTGGTGGTCCCGCATGCTGTGGAAAGATAGTAGTCGCGTCCCCAAGGAGGGTTGTATGTAGACCGGGTCTTCGCACCCTTGTTCGACGAGTGCGGCGTATAACAAAAGTGTGTCTAGTGCCTGAGTGTGTAGTGTTTATCTGAGAATTACTCGAACGGATCGGAGTGATTGTAGATTTCAAGAATTGGAGGTGGACTGGTCACACTCTTAGAGACAGTACGAACAAGTGGAGCAGACAAATAGGTAATTCACTGGTACCCCAGAGATGGGAAGAGAAAGAGAAGTCGTCAACTCAGCAGATGGGAAGACGAACTGCGGGCCACATTAGGTCCGTTCTGGACGAGAGTAGCTCTCGACAGAACACATTGGAAAGAGTTGAAGAAGGCATTTGCTTTAAGGCACTCAGAGACACACGATATACTTTATATTTACTTATTTTTATATATGTATATATAAATATATATATCATCATCAACAGCTCATATAATGACCCCACCGTGGGGCTCGAGCCCACCCCACATTACACGATTAGGCCTTAGTCAACCACGCTGGCCTAGTGCGGGTTGGTCAACTTCACACACAACCTATAAGAATTTCTTCATAGGTGTGTGCAGATTTCCTCGCGATGTTTTCCATAAGGCCTAATCGCCCCTAATGTGGGTAGGCTCGAGCCCCTCAGAAGTTTACGTATGACCTGTTGATGATGATGATGATGATGTATGGCCCATACTGCTTGATATGGCTTTATGTGTAACATATGTATAAGCCTACAAAATTACAATGTGTTGGAAAAAAATGAATTTTCATTTGTAATAATATTCTCAAGGTTTCTAGATCACCTCTATGGGATCTTTTGTAACTTTACCTGTATTTTTTGTGCTAACTTGGCCAGACTACTCGTATAACACTTTATAGCAAGTCTAATTGACAGGAAAATTCTAAGGTACTAGTTTTGTGTTAAGCTTCTTAATGAAAAGGAAAATCTTTATAAAGGTTTTCGTAGTCTGCAATCGGAATCGGCATTAATTGAAAATAGATCGAGTCCCCTTTGAGAGCATTTTCGAATGGCTTAACATTCGTAATCCTAACTATCGTCACTTGAAACATAATAAACTGTCCTGAAGTGACTTTGAAATTTACGCTTTCACGCTTTAACCATTAAACCGATTTGATGAACTTTGGTATGAAGATAGTTTAAGACCCTGGGAATAACATAGGTGTTTCGAAGCGATAACAGATATTGACGCGGGTAACCGATAGTTGTCAATAATTCAGTACAAAAATTTTATAATTCCTAACCAATTTTATACCATTGGTTCATACTAAATACCGGCAAAACACCTTCATAATACGCAGTTGTGACACAGCACTGAATACAGATACAGCACTGAACATGAATTTGATTTGTTTTCAACCAGTACATCGACAATTAGGAGGACTATATGTCACAAATATTTTGGAACACAATAATTATTTATTTTCTTTTTCCTTTTTGGCATACGCCACTGCTATTTTGGTACACTACATAAGTTTTTATTATTGTTTACATACTACGTATTTTTGTTATGTATATGTGGAGGTTTGTAATTAGCTCTAAGGCGTTACTTAGTCAATACTCTTGTTTATTGATGCTGTAAACCTTCCTAAAAACAAATAAATAAATAAAATAAATCTGTAGATAGCCAAAAGCATGTGGAACGGAGATCGATTCCCGGCCGCTACCGATGTGAACACACCTCTAGCACAAGCGCATTAGCTTAGTTAACATGATTAGCTCATCATGTTAACCCCTCTTAACTAAGCTAATGCTTCACCAAGCGCGCTGCCTCGCTCGAGACAAAACGTTTGCCACGTGCGGCGGACCTCTCACGATGCTGCTTGCTTGGTGAGGACCCGCATAGTCACGTAAAAACTGCTGATCGCATTTTGATCAAATTAAAACATAGAATACTTTTTATCCTGGCTTTGGTCACCTAAGGATTTTCTCGAATGTCCACGCGGACAAAGTCGCGGGCGGAAGATAGTATTTATCATATGACAGCTACTGTTTATTTATCCAAGGGATTTATCCCATTAAACCTCTAACATTTTCGAAAAAATACGAAACATATGTTGGCTAATTTGCTTTACTTTCCAACTATAAGCCTAAATAATAAATTTAATGAAGGACTTTCCAGATGCAACATTTCATCCACCTTTTCGGCCGAAGGGATCTACGTGGGTGGAATTGTCAAAAACGCTAACACGTGTAAATATTATTTTTAAATGTTCAACCTAAACAGAGTATGAATAGTTGAAGACCCTAACTTCAAAACTGACGGACTTTCATACAAACATTCATCCCCTATTTGACCCCCTTTCTTTCTCCCGAGTTCTTGTCATAAAAACACGTGTTGAGAGACTCCATTTTTAACCTCAATCAACCGTAAAATTTTTGTTACTTTAGTTACATTTTCACTTGACATTGGCAAAATGCGTACGCTTAATGGGACGCGACGCCATTAATTAAGAATAGAATAGAATAGACCCCTTAGGGGTGGAATTTCCAAAAAACCTTACTTAGTGGATGCCTACACTGTATAAGGTGTCTATGTGCAAAATTTCAAGCCTCTAGGTTCAGCGGTTTGGGCTGTGCGTTGATATCTCAGTCAATTAGTCAGGACTTTGAATTTTATATATTAGATAATTCGCTAGCTCTTTTCTCGGCCTCGTTTCAATCAGTGAACGTTCAGCCGCTATTTGTTCACCTTCAAGTTGTCGCAAACGTTCAATCCCTTCTCGGTCCAGTTCGGTGAGGTCTATCGTGACGCGTACCTACTTCTGCTAATGGATTCAGAGGTGTAAGGCTGGGTTCTCACTACACCGTACCGGGCCATTGGTTTGCCGGATTCCATCACCGAGACTTAGGCATTCATAGTATATCGGGTCTAATCATATTTATAAGAATTCAGACAGACTGACTGAATTCCAACTTCACTCTGACTGCGAAATTGCAGTTGGTATGCAGTTCCAACAACTTCAGTCATCAAGCTAGCTGCACGATCGACGTGCAGTCCTAATGCAGTTGTACCAACTGCAATAGAACTGCATCACAATATAAATTGAACCCACTAGAACACCATGCCGCATACCAAGTCGCCACATGGAAATAATATTTATTGGAATGAAAATGTTTTATCTATTGAAGAATTTTATTTAATGAATAATTTTTCGGTTTACATAAGCCCCGTTGACTGGACTAGTACTGAGAACTAAGGCGTGTCTATGTCAGAATTCGGCAGAGCGTCTGGCCAGCGTAATGAGAACATGACCTTACTGCTACTACTTTGTGTAATAATTGAACGTTGTTTGACGGGTGACCTTAGTGATGGAGTTTTCGGTTTCTCCAAAATTTTTTCATTAATGTCTATATGTGGCAATTTAATCAAGGCATTCAGATCGATATTTTCGGAGAAACTAAACTAAATACGAATCTTAACTTTGTTTGAAACTGAATAAAAAAAACATTTCTTTCCAATAATTATTTAAATTATTACTCGGGATCCTGAGAAGATTTGAAAAGGCAACCGATAAACAGAGGCGGTTCGAGGCGTCGCATCACCTTCGGCCACGCGGTATCTGAGAGGCCTCGCTTTTCAACAAAGGTGTATGCACCTCTAACCCAAACTTTGGCTTTGGTTTGTTACCTTTTTAAATTTGATGACTCAGACCTACTGGCAGATGAGGCTTTATGTATTACCAAAGCTAAGGCTTTCTCAATCCCCTTTTACATTAAAAGCGTGATTGTATGTATGTAATTAATTTACAAAAAAAAATCTCTCTTCCTACTAATATTATAAATCCAAAAGTTTGTATGCATGGATGTGTGTATTACTCTAATGTATGGTTAATGAAACCTTACAATGATATAGCTCTATATTTCATACATGAGAATTATAATATCTGCAATTTATAATACTAAAAGACGAAGTTGACTTTTAAATAATTAATTGCCTTTATTCCTCTTTTTGGACCATAAGCATTACTTAACTAAACAAAGGACTACCTATCTATCTTATGTCAAGGTCACCTACAAAAACCGGACAAGTGCGAGTCGTAGTCGCCCGGCGAGGGTTCCGTATTTTTCAGTAAATATTATACCACTTTAAGTAACAATTATTTTTTATGATTTAATTGCAAATAGCCATGTGGTGCCGGCAGAGTAGATAGCATCACCCCATGTCCTCCAATGGGTGTCGTAGAAGGCGACTAATGGATTAGCAAAGGGGTATGCCCAATCTGAGGCCATAGACAAGTGGCAAACGAAACTAACGTTTCTATTGAACGAAATGCTAATAGCTCCCCATCCACTGGACATGTTATTTCTAGGCATATTTTATAACTGTGTTTTAACTTTATTCTATATCTATAATATGTACCTATTTGGTATGCGGTGAGAAATAAACGATTTTTATTATTATTATTATTGATCACCTTTAACTCCGTCCACCAATCCGGATTGGGCAAGCGTGGTAGACTACTGCCTAAACCTTCTTCGATGACAAGGAGAGGCCTTGTGTCCCAGCACTGAGTGAATTATAAAGGCCGTTATGATGATATAGTTTCAGATTTTTCCATGTACATGTGTCTTATAGACGATATTACTTGCCAAATTTAATACCAACCTAGAACGGTCCACGGATAGTACCCTAAAAATTTTGATTCCCCTGAGGGTGTCGAAATATATCGCGAGATACCTCTACGCGATCCCGAGATAAAAGGTCTCTACCAAAGACTCCGTGGTCTCGACAGGCAAGCGGACGGACGGGCAACAAAGGGTCTTTTGGGGTACAGAACCCTAAAAACTCATAAAGAAAATACATTATCGATATGGAGTTTTTAACAATGGCTATAATCTATTTGGTCCCTCATTCTTCTATAAGTATCTTCCCTCAATTTCGCCATATTTTTATCCTTACAGACTACATCCACAGCGTAAAAAAACATAAGAGTGGTTTGATACTTTTGAATTTGAGGAAAATGCCGCTTTTTAACCGACTTCAAAAAAAAGGAGGAGGTTATAAATTCGATTGTATGTTTTTTAAGTGTGTTATTTCATAACTCTTTACTGGACGTACTGGGCCCCGATCGCGGTAAATCATTTCAAGTCGAACGCAGATGAAACACAAACGCTGTCAAAGTTACGTTTCTGTTAAGCCCTGTCCGCACAGCGATAAAATATTCACGCGATATTATTTATCGCTGTGCGGACAGGGCTTAACAGAAACGTAACTTTGACAGCGTTTGTGTTTCATCTGCGTTCGACTTGAAATGATTTACCGCGATCGGGGCCCAAAGATTCTTTTGACGTTTGGAAGCTGGTACTTATGTCGTCCCATTTAAATTTGAGCGACATTTGACGAGTAGTTTTTGAGTTATGCCTATTTAATTGACATCGGCACATTTTTCCGTTACGCGCCATCTTGTTTTGTATTCATGTCTATGTAAGGCCATAAAGAAGTTTCACTTCTTACGTGTGTACACTAGTACACGCACACATTTTTTTTTTTAGTTAGATATTTGGAATAAACGTTTGTATTTGGGACCGACTTCTTATTTAGATTTTTTTTTAGATAAAATTTTTAATTCTCTGTTTTTAGATTTGAAGGTGGATTTTTTTATTAAGTCTAGACGAGCTGGTGCAGTAGACATGCAGTGGACCAACGTCTACCAAACGAGTGTATGCCAGTTCGGTGGCGCCACCACGCCCCTCTTGTCCCGCGGCCCGCGTCGCCCTCACGATCGCGCTGTCTAGACACAAAGTAAATTCCTGTGGTCGAGACGGGCTCGTTGGCTGACTATAAAAACTTATATAGACTTTTTTAAATCTTTTTTTAAGACCTTTTTAATGAAAATCCTTTAGTGGGGAACTCACGATCCGTCCATTTCCATCAGTCGGCGCAATGTGGATGTCATCCAAAAAGTGATGAAACTCACGATAGCTCCATTTGTGTCACTCCAAATTATTTTAATTTCCAGGCAGCGACTCCTGACACGTCACAAAATGGACGTGGGATCAGCATACGAGCGCGTTTAGAGCGATGGAGTGATGGATTTGGATATTCAAAATTTTTCGTCATGCCATTCAAGCCACGTGGGATTCCGGACACACGGAACGATTTTGGCTTATTTTGGAGTGATGGCTTGGCGTGATGGGGCTTGGAGCGATCGTGAGTTTGCCACGTACTGCACTGTGAGCTAGACAGTACTGCGTGTTTGGGACTCGCCCGGGAGTTCCCGTGAATACTGTAAGTTCTTTAAAAAGCACGGCTACTGTTCTCGCTATCGCAGCTATTGATCATTTATCAGACAGTACCTATTATAATGCAGAAACTGAGCGCAAAAAGCCCTCAATTTTTCAAAAGTATCATTGCTAATGCGGAAATCTTTAGGAACTTTAGTGAATTGATGCCTTATGTAAATAAGGACTAAAGTATAGAGTTGCTGAAACGCCCATTGAAACAACACGCAGCTGTTTCACGACATCCGTTCCAGGAGTAAGCTCTGCTTTATTACACTTCAAAAGGAAGCCTTCACTGAATGTTAAGAAACAAAATTTATTAACTTTATCAAAGTTTGGAGTATGATTTAAAAATCTTTATGCGTAAAACTGTAATTTTCTTTGTAAACATTCGCAATGGTGTAGTCGGATTATTTTCAATCATTAAGGCCGTAGCAAGTACACTTATCAGCTCGGAAAGGGAACGCCTCTTTCGCCGACCTCAAATAAATTTCGTTTCCGTGAAGCTGCTTTTTATCACGCTTTTGATGTAGTCCTTCGGATTCAAGTCGCTGCAAACCTCCATCGAGCAAGGTGATACCTACTGCTCTGTAGCGTTAGGTGTTGTGCCGTGAAGAGAAGAAAGGGAAAGGAATGTATACGTTTTAGCCATAAACGCGTAGTTACACCTGAGTTTGTTTGCCATTGAACTCAACCTATTCGCTTTAAAAGTCACTAATAACTACAGTACCTAGTTATTACATAAAAAGGCCAAACCAAAAATAGAATATTTTTAAATAAATCGAAAGTTCGAAACTAAAAACGACGAAATAAAAATTTTGTTCAAAAAAATCTAAATGGTTTTTGAGGTCGGTCCAAAATACTTACAAGTGACAACGTTTATTCCAAATATTGAGGTTGGCACCGACCTCAAAATAAAAGTAAACAAATATGAGTTATCACACAAAAAATACAGTCGACTTGAGAACTTCCTCCTTTTTTTGAAGTCGGTTAAAAAGGATACCTACTGCAAAGCCACATAAGCTTTGTTCTTTACAAGCTTTTACAAGGAATCGTTAAAAAAACATAAATAACGTGACGGGACGTCCAACAATGTTGACGTTTATTAATGGTCATATCGTTATTTGTCACATGGCTAACTTTTGGTATAGATAAAGGAGGTATATTTTATGTCATGAATGTGGTTTGTAAAAGTTGGGACAGATTGTGATATAACACGTATAACTCAACTTTGATTTGTTTTCAAATCGACAATTAGGATTTTAAGTCACAAATATTTTGGGACACAATAATTAATATTTATTTTCTTTTTCTTTTTTGGCATGCGGCACTGCTATTTTTGGTACACTACTTAAGTTCTTTTTTTAATTAAGTATATTTTTATTGTTTACATACCTACGTATTTTTGATAAGTAGATATATCGACGATGTGTAAGGTTTTTAATTAGCTCTAAGGCTTTCCTTAGTCAACATTTTTGTTTAATGATGCTGTAAACCTGAAGCTACTGATCACTACCATTACTAGAAGGCTTTTTGTTTAGCCCACCCACGATAATATACAGAGTGAATTTATTAAGTGGGCCTTCCGGGCCAAATCCTAAACTATAAGGAATATCGAAAAATGCTCATAGGAGTCGCCTTGGCCCGTGAGCTCGCACGCTATGGAAATCAAAATTCATTTCTCATTTTCAGTTCAGCTCGTTCACTTCTTTTCTTTCGCATATTCCTCTTTGGTGGTGCAAATCAATACTCCCGAACTCTTTTAGGCCTATTCCCTAACTGTTTTTGACAGTTGAAAGTGATGATCAGTGAGTGAATTACACATCCATTGCTCATTCATCCATTGCGCATTGACGCCGTCGTGGTGGAGTGGTCAGTATAGCTGTAGCCACATCAAGCGGGCCGGGTTCGAATCCTGGTAGCGGCAAATGTTTGTGTGACGAACACTAATGTTTGTTTGCGAGTCATGGTTGTTTATATATTTATTTAAGTTTATTTATAAAAATATCTAAAATTATTATGTATATTATAAAAAGTCCGTTATCTAGTATCCGTAACACAAGTTCTTAATGATACTTACTTCGGGCTAGATAATTGGTGTAAGCGTGAAAATATATTATTATTATATTATTGCTGTTTTACACGACACGCTATTATGGCACTTGTCGCGTGAAACAGCAATGTATACGTAATTCGCTCAGTGATCATCACTTTCAACTGTCAAAAAAAGATAGCGAATAGGGGCTCAGGGGGCTATTCGCTAACTTTTTTTGACAGTTGAAAGTGATGATCACTGTGAATTACATATCCATTGCTGTTTTACACAACACGCTATTATGGCACTCGTCGTTAGCGAATAGGCCTACAGGGTGGTAAAACAAACCTATTTTTTGTACATGGAGGCCACTCCGCTTAGTCATCCCTAGCTCATAGCTCATTCCTCTTTGGCGGTGGAAAACGGGCTTTATAAATAGAGAGATGTGTAAGCTATGTTCAAACATCGGTTAATGCTTTTTCACTGAGTAGCTTAGAATATATTTCTTTTTTAAAAAAATCACATATGTATTTGTCCCTGTGGACCGAATCTGAAACAGTCAGGTGAAACAGTCGGGTTGTATTTGAATTATAAAAAAATCGGGAGTGGTCTCCCCTCGACTTTCTCGTATACCGGAAACATCGAGCACATTCGATGACCGGAAACGACTCAAAGGTTGATAGAAACCTTATATTTTGATGTCATGCATGCATGTTAAATTTTGGTCACCCATCCGAGTACCAACCGCGCACTTGGTTGCTTAACTTTCGTGATCGACGGCTCAAAATTTGATAAAAACCTTATATTTTGATGTCATAAACGTATGTTAAATTTGGTTGCAATAAGTTAAAGCATGCTCGAGTTATCGTGCTAACGCCTGTGCGTTACGTGTGCGACACACACATAGACATACAGACACACAGACATAATTCCAAAAAAAAATTTTTGGACTCCGGGAGTTCCAAAACGTGTAAATCCGGTAAATCCGTCAAAATCTCGAGGTCGAATTTTTTGACGATTTCAAGACTTCCTCTATACTACGTATACGAGAAAGTAAAAATATTATTAGCCGATAAACGCCCCTAAATTGTAAACTTGAGGCCCACTTTTGGACATAGTCTTCCCTCAAGCATCTCCAAAACAATCTGTCCTGCGCTCGGCCCGTATTATACAAACTTCATGGATTAAGAGAAGTAACTTAAAACATGGCTGTGTGGAATCGATCTCTTTGCCTTCTCGGAATATGAAGTTCTTCTAGGCTATATGGGCTTTTGTTCCTTTTGTTTTCTTTTTTTTTTTTTTTGGTTAATTTTTCCCTGTTACGGGACGGCAAAGGGATCTAGCCCATACAGCCAAGTCTTTAGTTTCATCTTCTTTCTTGATTTTTGCATTAAAATGTGGGTGCCACACTTTTTAATGCATCTAGGGAGTGCTTGGCGAGAAATGCATGGTACAGACCTCCTGATGGTGACTGATGAGAATTGTATAATGGGATTAACCTTTTGTTTTCTTTAAAAAAAGAGAAATTTAAAAAATCTAAATCTAACCAATCGATGCACAGAAAACCATAGAGATTATTCCAAAATTAACAACAAAGCTCAATTTTCATTGGCTATTAACATTCTACGCCATTTCGAAGTGGCTTTAGCGCCAATCACCCAGCTTACATCATTGTCAAATGTCAAATGCTGCCACTCTTGAAATTTTATGGTGATTTTCGCATCGTTGAGAATTTACTTACATTTTTAAGTTATTTGTGACAAAAATGAGCTCAATTTGTTGAAAACCGTGATATATTAAACGCTACAAGCGTTAAGAAAGGAAGTGAACTGTGCTAAATATCAAATGAGTGAGGAAATTAGTGATATTGCCATGACAAGCACAGAGGTTGACTCTTCTCAAACACACGGACACGAAGGTAAATAAATAAACATTTTTTTAAATTGAACAATCGTAAAGTTATTTGACATTTGTTAGTATGACATATAATATTATAGTTTAGTTTATACTTTTAAAATTATATGTAATCGTAATATTATGTAAAATACCAAACAGCTGATTTTTGCAATCATCAATCAAGACCCTGTATGCATTAACCACTGCATAAATGACCAATAATCACCAGTAACGAATGATTTCTTTCTAACAAAGACACTCAATTAAAAAGTGTAGAGCCAATCATATGTCTTTTATTATTCCAAATTGTTATTATGTACCAAAATTTTTCAGCTTCATCCAGCGCAAATACTGATGATGCTGCATCCAGCAGCGCAACAACTCCTGCGGGCAATGAGGGTCAGGCGTCCAGGCAATCCAATTTACAGAGAATACAACAACGTAAAGAGCAAGTTTACAGCTGGTCACATAATAAGAAGCTACTGAAGCTTGCCATTTATTCTGCATGCCAGGTATATTTTTACTTCTGCCAAAATTTACAATGGCTTAGGTATGTTTGAATTATTATATGTTTTGTGACCTAGCTGCTTTGGTGGACTTACACATTTACCCTCGGTATATTATTCAAATTTTGTAATCATATTCGGAAGAGCATAAGCAGAGTTAACATATAATCATCAAAACAACCAATACACCATACAAGTCTATCCACATTTAAAGACGTTCATTCAATATGAATAGAGAAACATTTCTTTTAAATTTTTACCTCATTGCTAAGCATTTTTTCTGTTTTAGACCCCAGACTGCACATGCAATGGATGGAAAACTCCAGTAACACAACAAGCGGCAAAGAACAACCCTCGGGCTGAACAACCCCTGGCCAGCTTCAATGATCCTTGTCGCAATTGCAACCACATTTTGGGTTAGTTACTTTCTATTTTCTTTTTTATAGTGACATTTTAATACTCTTTATTACACATAAATAAAATTGTTAAATACATTATTGTAGTTTCAAATCTTTCTTATAATAAAAGTCTAGAATTTTACCATGTTGTCAATTCTATAGGCTATAGATTATCTGAGACATTAACACTGCAAATAACTTAACTCTTTGTCTCTTATGTAGTCCTATTGGCTAATTCTTTGACACATATAGTTCTCCCTCTCTCTCTCTCTTTATATCTCATCTTTGATAGATTACTGACTTAAATCTCTTAATCATGTTACCACTCTATTTTGTAAAATGTAAAAAACTATAAGATTCACCTGATATTTGGGCTTTGAAGCATTGGGCGTCCAATGGTAAAACTGAAACACACTCCGTCGATAAAAATTTCACAGAAATCACTCTTAACGATGATACAACATAACAATTAGAGGCATCTTCATTCTACTGGTAGAACTTAAGTGAGCAGTAATTGGTCCAAGAGTCGAGAGTGAGAGATGTTAGAACTTTAAAATATAAATTTTATGATGGCAAAGAAATTACAAAAACAGTAAGAAATTATTAAAGATAGTTGTTAGTATGAATTAAACATATAGTAACTAATTGTTATTTTATTTTGTTCAGAGAAACATGTAACTCAACTACAAGGTCTACCAGTGACGGAGGTGAACCGTCTACTCGGTGCTGTGGTGGATGTGGAAAATATCTTCATGTCCATGCATAGAGAAGACGATCATGATACCAAGAGAGTCTACTACTATCTTTTTAAAGTAAGTTGTTTTTGTGGTCTTATTAATGTTGGAGCACAATGATAGCTCAGATTTGACTAGTCAATAATTTATTTATTTATTGATATAGATTTACCAACCATAATCCGAAAATTTGTAATTTCTACAAAAATGCTTACAATACCATGTGATTTCATTATGTTATTTTGTTGTTAATCTAAGTAAAGTTTAATTTTATCAATTGGTAGTTGGATGCTAGGGGGCACAACAATTGATATCAAACCAAGTGTTTAACCTTCAAGCGGGCACATAGTCATTTGTAACAGCAGGGGTTTTGCATAACCTAAAAGACATCTGAGATATTTCAGTGATTTAGAGGACTAATTCATTAATAATCATTTATTTTTTTGTCTACGTATACATTATCATTATGTTAGAATACAATATACAAGAAAAAATAAAATCATATAATCAAATAACATACATAAAATTTTCTTTGGATCAGAAAGTAATTTGGAAACATGAACCCCTCTTATATCCCTCGAAACAACTTAATAAAGTATATGCCGTAACTAAAACAAATGTGGTCTATGCGCTCTGATACAGGGTACACATAATGCACGTGTCTGTGTCTCTTTACCTTTGCCTGTAACAACGAAATTAGAGTGGTCCCTTCATCTCGTTATACCCGAAATCCGAAAAAAATATCTATAAAATTATTATGAATATTAAAAATGTCCATTATCTAGTATCCATAACACAAGTCTTAATGATACTTACTTTGGGCTAGATAATTGGTGTGAGTGTCAAAATATATTATATTATATTATTAATATATTATGTGAGCAGCATTCAATTAGCTTACTGACATTTCTATTTCAGCTACTCCGCAAATGCATATTAACCCGCACCCAACCACGCATAGAGGGTCCACTGGGCCAGCCACCGTTCGAACGGCCGTCCATAGCGAAGGCCATTACAAACTTTGTCTTGTACAAGTTCCACACGCTACCTCAGAGAGAGTGGCAGACAATGTACGACCTAGCCAAAATGTTCCTGCACTGCTTCAATCATTGGAACTTTGAAGCACCCAGTGTTAGAAAATTGGTGAGACATTTTTAATTTTTATAGGCTACCCAAATCTGTGAAATTTCATCAATCACATAAACACGATACGACGCAGTTAACCCAACATGGAACGTCGTCGCAACGTTTACATCTACATTGTATGCATGCCGTGGCAACCTATAATTAAGTCTGCACTTAGAAGGATTGTTAAGCACTTAGTTTTAAGCTGTAATAGAGTAAGATTTGTTGGTTGTCCTAAAATAAATAAATTACGTATCGTATATAAATCCATGTCACGACACGACATCTTGAAGGACGAACCACGGTACACGTTAAGCTTCTGAATAACATAATAACAGTCTATTGCAGTCTATTTTTACTTTCTTGTATACGTAGTATAGAGGAAGTCTTGTAATCGTCAAAAAAATCGACCTCGAGATTTTGATGGATTTACACGTTTTCGACCTCCCCGAGCCCAAAAATACCGTTTTTAGATTTATGTCTGTGTGTGTGTGTGTGTGTCTGTGCGTTAGCACCATAACTCGAGTATGCTTTAACTTATTGCAACCAAATTTAACATGCATGTATGACATCAAAATATAAGGTTTCTATCAACTTTTGAGTCGTCGATCACGGAAGCTAAGCAACCAAGTGCGCAGTTGGTACTCGGATGGTTGACCAAAATCTAAGATGCATGTATGATATCAAACTATAAGGTTTCTATCAACTTTTGAATCATTTCCGGTATACGAGAAAGTCAAGGGGAGACCACTCCCGATTTTTTTAAAATCTAATAGGGGGACAAGTTGGCAAACAGTGACCTGATGTTAAGTGATCACCTTCGTCCTTCACCCATTATCAACCACAACACTGTATTAATTGCGGTTGCGTTATCAGCCTTTATGAAAGGAATAGGCACTAAAATGTTAACAATAATAATACATAATTTTGAAATCACACCGCAAGCTCAGCGGTGTGGATGCACCATAGATTTATAATTACTAATGTTTATAGATTGGCAATATAACGACTAGGGCGAGACCAAAAAAAGTAACCAATGTGAGAGTTATGCGCATGTGTGCGTGACAATTGTACTGCAATCTGACAGTTGCTGTCTTTTCTATGTGACTGACAGGCCGACTTGGGCCGCCTGCGTGTACTTGAAATAGTCTCGTCTATCTATCTCGCTCTAATATACGCGTTAGTATGCTCTTTCTCTTTCACATTGCCAATCTACAGTTTCCTATATCTATGGAAGGCACCATCATTGATATGCTTAAAATATATATTTTTTCCAAATATAGGATTTGACCGGTACTGTTTATTGATACTAATTATTATTATTACAGCAAGTATCCAACCCGGAAGATATTTCTGCCTACCAAATAAACTTCACAAGGTAAGATTCATCATCATCATTTGGACATAGGCCTCCCCCAAGGATCTCCAAACCAGTCGGTCCTGTGCTGCCCGCATCCAGTGGCTTCCCGCGACCTTTAACAGATTGTCAGTCCACCTTGTAGGGGGCCTACCGACACTTCATTTTCCGGTACGTGGTCGCTACTCGAGGAACTTTCCGCCCGTCAGTCCTCCTCGCAATGTACTCTGCCCACTGCCACTTACGGTCGCAATTCTTTAAGCATGTCGGTGACCTTGGTTCTCCTTTTTTTGTTGACGGGTAGGTCAAATGCATTTACGCATCGTCCCTTCAGTGTGTTGCCCACCGCAGGGGATATGTGGGACTCGAGGTAAAGGCGTTCCCTCCATACCACTAAACAACCGAGGTGGTCCCAACGCTGCCCGTCTAGGCACTCCTTGTGCACCAATTGGTGGCCAGCAGCCCACAGGGGCTACCGACTAACGGCAGCCACTGTCGGCCGCTTGCCGACGCCTCCTCACCGACGGCTGCTCGACCTGGCGCGTCCTCCTGACGAGGAGACCGGGAGCAGCCATCCCACCGCACCCGGGGGACAGAGGTCGTGGCCCTGAAAAGGGCCGTCCGGAACTAGCCCGTTGTAAGTGGCCACGTTTCGGTTCCGTAGGTAGCTACACTTATTATAACGTATTGAAGACTTCCGTCATGAGACAATTCCTAATACTGAGCTGCTGCGGACCCCTGAGGCGTCCGTCCCCATTTTAAAAACCCCTGCTTTCCATCCACTTAAAATTTCATAAAAGTATTCATAATTTTTAATCACCAATTTATTGGCCTAACCGACCAAATTTTTAATACCTATACACGGTTTTCCTAAGGATGTTATCCTCAAAACTGTATATATTTGGGGCTACATAATTATAACATAAATAATTAATTCGCAGATGGCTGGTATTTTGCCACGTACCAGCGTTCTGTGATTCCCTACCTCACTACGAAACTTCTCTGGTGTTCGGTCGAACCCTACTGCGAGCTGTCTTCAAGTCTGTCTGTAAACAACTTATGGATAAGTGTCACTCTGAGAGAGATAGGATGCCGCCAGAGAAAAGGGTCAGTATTGATTTGTAGTGTTGATATTTTTTTAAATAAATTAAAAAAAAAAATTCTCACTGATAAAAATGTTTAAAGTTTTGGTTATTTTTGGTTTTACAATATCAAATTAAATAAGGCTGCAAATAATCTTAATTCTGAATTTCTGACGACTGTGGTTGTATAAAATCTTTTCTCATAATGTAACATCAGTTCATCTGAGTTAATAAGGTAATCCTTTTACAAAGTACGTTTTCATTTAACCCTTGATCAAAATAATCAATTAAAACGACATATATGTTTTTAAAAAGATGGACTTCACCAAACCAAAAAAAATTGAATTGAATGTTACGGTATTTTTCTTTGAATTAATTTTGCTATTACTATAAATTCTTTTGGCTGTTTGTTACATTTTAACTGTAAAATTATTTCACTTGAACTTAAAAATTTCAGCATTGGATCGACAATTATTGCTTTTATTCATTGTTCTAAGAATTTAATCTGTTAAACGAAAATAATCTCAGTTATATTGTTTTCTTTATTAGGTGTTAGTACTGACACATTTCCCCCGTTTCCTGGCTTTGTTGGAGGAGGAAATATTCAGCACTAATTCCCCTATATGGGACCCGGATTTCAAGCAAATGCCTCCGAACCACTTGCAAGCGATATTGGACCAAAAACCCGGTGAGTTGACTCTATTTTTGTGTCCATTGTAAAAGTCCTCCCTATATAGTATATTCCAAGTGGGGATATTCAAAGTTAGGATAATAAAGATGGTCAAATCGTAGTTTACACGAAAGTGGAGATGGGAGGAATGAAGAGAAGTTCCATCATAGACAACCAATAAGAGTGTCCCAATTATTAAAATGTAAATATATGTAGAAATAAAAAACTCTCGTTGGCTCTGTTGGATCTCCTCTTTTCTCCGTTCGTCGCTGCTTTGTTAGAATATGGGCCTGACACAGTATTGGTTATAAATTGCAACTTATATTTAGTATTGTTGTTATTGCCTTATAGACATTTCTAGATACAATGTTGCAATCGCAATATATTCTGCATGTTTTTCTTACTAATTACAGCACATAGCAATAATGGCTACAAAATTAAAAAATCGTCATTGGTTGATAGCTTTTTGCGTTACAATGTTAAAAAATACCAACAAGATGAGATAAAGAATCTAAAAAACAGTACCTGTAACATTTTTCATAAGATACTCGAAATCATAAACAACAATAAAATTTCAGCTGTGCCTAACACACTGCCATAAAATTTTAAAAAAGAACAAATATGGTCTCCATCTTTCCTGATGTTATGTGATTATAAAGTCAAAAATGGAAGTAAGCTTCACCTGAAATCCTCAATCACCGAGTTGATGACAACTCCCCTGTACCCCGAAAATCACAACGACAGTCGCTTCTCATATTCATTGCATACGACAGAAAGGGACAGATATATCTATCGCTCGTTGTCATAAAGTAACTTGGTACGGGTAGCTTTGTTTAAGTTTTTATCCCGTTTCGCTGTCATTGTTTTAGCATACTGGAATGGTATTCTATTGCTTGGCGTGATTATCATTACAATGAAATAGTGTAGTGTCATTTAACTGAATATTGTATTAATATTGCTTAGTTTTGGTTAACGTTTCACACATGAGCTCATGACAAAAAATTAAGCTATGATTTAAATTATTTTTCCAGAATTAAAGTCAGTTTTAGTGTTGAATCTGTAGCATACATCTCTAGTTCCTATTTCAATAAAATATAAAAATATTTTTTGCTTTATCCAAAAAACACTTTATGGATATTTAACTCTTTATTTCATAATTTTTGAAGTAGAAAAACAGAGAGGGCGGTGCGTATCTTGATTTTTTTCATAAGCATAAATGAATTTTAAACCCGTCATTCTCATATACTTAATTATAAAAGTATAATAAACTCATGTTAATTTTCTATTATCGATATCTTAAGTCTTAATCAAATTGTAAGTATTTAAATCGGATACAATTTTGCCTGCCCGACTGTGCTGATTAATGCCGATCTGTTTATGGGTGTAGCAACCCTGAGAGTATTACGCCGTTCCACCAGCTGATTTTAATATCTCTCTCTTACTAGCTTTAGATTTGTACTTAGACCCGACAAGATGGGATGAAGTCATTTGGTAAACCTACTAAAAATCATTACTGCCTAAAAAAAGTCATTTGTGAAACGATAACAGCGTATAAATGTCGCATGTGTATGTCATTTTGTCGTAACTGTGACAGCGGCGAGACGAGGCGAGTTCGAGCGGGTCACCGCCAATGGCGAGAGCAAAGATGGTTTCACCACCATCTCACTCACTGCAGGTAGGCCTAATGCCTTCATCTTTTGATCATCTTAACATTATCCTATTCAAGTTTTGTTCAACGTTTCTACATGATCCGATCCGATATCAATATTGCAAGCGTTACGATATCGGGGCGAGTAAAATGTATGAAACATTACATAATACTTGCCTGACTGGGGCAGGGTTTGAAGTGATAATTATCATTGATAACAATCCAGATAATTATCATTGATAATTATCCAGATAATTTCACATTGATAACTTTCCAGATAATTATCACGATAAATATAGGTTGATAAATATCTTAGTAAGTATATTCCAAAATATTTGCCACTTGTTATTTGTCGCATTCAACGATTGCGTGAATCGGAACGCGCCACTTAACGTCAATAGCGGGGATTCCCCGCTACGTCGGGTTTTTGTATCTGAACTGTCACTTATTCATTATTTACTTACTTCATTCATTTGTTTTTTTGTGTGGCCGAAACATAGAAATTAAAATTGTGTACAAAAATATAGAATATATTTTTATTGTTTGGTAATTATCGGATAATTATTTTCTTTGGAAAACAAACAGCTTCTAAATAATATAAAACAGGAGTAAATAATCACTTAGCCTAAGTAGTTTTCACTGATAAAAATGTATCTGTAATTTACCATGATAATTATCGCGATAATTATCAAAGGGCATATTTATCTTGATAATTTCAAACCCTGCTGACCGGACACTGAAAAGCAAAATAAATTTGATACATTATTCATGCCGCAATATGGGCTTACGATGTTACGATACCGATATTAGATCGGATAATATGAAAACGCTCTGATGCCTCGAACTAATGCTCCAATCACGCGTGAGCATTACTTCAATGCTTGAGCATTCGTCTAAATTCAAGACATATGGCATTATCATAAGTCCGAGTATCAGAAGTGGATTTTAATATAACGTATTTATGTTCCAACTACGAGTGCATAGCATAGTTGGAACCACTTTAAGCACTATGGAATTGTGTTTCTAGTGTTTTAGTGACCTAGCTATTTTTGAGTGACTGTTCAAAAGAACTAATGGGTGAGATATAAAGTTTTTCTTTTTTCGCTCTTTCCATTAAAAGAAAAATTTTGGATTAAATGTCTAGTAAAACTTAAAATCAAAGTCTATTTAATGAATATGCTTATTTTATGAACATTAATTTTTTGACTAGTCAGTCAAAAAAACGAATTATATACTATGTAGAATATTGTTAACAGTTATAACATGCAGTATCGCTTATAGATTATCTTAGTAGTAGTTAGTATTTATTTTTAAGTTTCTAGAATATTTGCCGATTATGAGTTCTATTTTACCTTTTAAGGGTGCGTTCCAAAACGATCTCAATTTACTCGGGGTAGAGTAAATGGTAGCTCACTATTGGTCGTTATTAAAAAGCGCTTTCACCATTGGTTAGTATTGTTAAACTATAGTTAATTTACACCAATTAGAAAGCTTTCTTACGCTGTATACTTGGCTTCACCTGGTTTTGGAACGCACTCTAAATAATCTTACTGAAGTTTTGTTGCTTTTGAAAATTACTAAAAATAATGGATTGAATATTTTATTTATTTAAACTGACTTATATATTGCACACAAAAAAAATTACAAATGGCGGACTTAATGCCATAAGGTATTCTCTACCAGTCATTTGGAAAGCTGGTTAGAGAAATATCATTAGGTGGTGCGTAAAATTAGTACAGTTATAGTGACGTACTTAGATAAAACAAAGTACATATATACAAAAAATCAATATAAGTGGATATATAGATACAAGGTAAATACAATATCATAAAATAATAAATTAAACGTTAACATAATTTATAAATACATATCATCATCATCATACCAGCCTTTATAATTCGACCCACAGCTGGGCCATAAGGCCTCCCCTTGTCATCGAAAGAGGTTTAGGCAGTAGTCCACCACTCTTGCCCAATGCGGTTTGGTGGGCGGAGTATAAGGGAAGCAATACCGCTTTGCTGATCCATTAGTCGCCTTCTACGAAACCCATTGGGGGATATGGGGTGATGATGATAATTATTATTAATTAATGTCAGTTTTTTCAAACAAAGGTTATAATCAATCAGTTGGAGGATTCAAAAAGTAGCTGCGAACAAGATTTTTGAACGCAGGTTTATTTCTTTCTCTTTGAACAGAAGAATATTAAAAACGACCATAACTTAATGGGGAAGAAAACGCAAAACTTTTTTACAGAGGGCGCTGTGTGTTTGTTACCTGTCAAAGTCTGTTGTGAACAACAACATCAGTGATTTAAACACAGTTCACTTAAAAATTAATGTTTTTAAAATTATTGTATGTATTGTACATACATTGAATGTCTTTTGAAATAATTATATGTCACTTGTGTGCTGAACAATTTTTTTTCTATTTCATTCTAAAATTTTTAATATAGGCATAAATGTGTTTACTGGAACACACCTGTTTGTCTGGAAGTAGTTTCAAAATCAGATTCTTTGAAATGCTTGCTGTATGTTCTGGAGTACTTAGTAGCTTTAAAATTTACCCTTCTCAAAGCCTTTTCCCACTTTTTCCTGAGAAACAAATCTGTAAAAAACTTGTGTGTACCGGTTTCTACGCACTGGAAAGCTACACATCGTCCCATATTTCTGTTTATCTAGAAATACTAAGAAATCCCTAAGAAATGTACTGAGTTTGACACATCCTTTGGAACAAACACTCAGCGCCACCTAGGAGAAACTAGTTGACAGTTGTCTTCCCCATTATCACTTATCAATCTATATGCTGAACGCTCGAACACGTTTCTATTTTTCATAGGTCATTATAATTAACATTATTAAACAACTAACAGTTAGGGCCAGTTTCACAACCCTAACACCTGGCTTCAAAATAATAAAATTTTGGGTGAATGTCATCGAACCTGGGTCGCTTTCGTGCCTTGGCAGGATGCTCGATGAGTACCTACGTTTAGTGGGTTGTAGGATAGTTGCATCGTGCAGCAAAGATGATGCGTAAACGCATTTGAGCTATCAAATATGAAAAAAAGTATAAAAATAGTATCAAAATCAATACGATTAACAATGTAAAGGGAGGAACTAACTTGTTGAGTTTGTTGCCGGTTCTTCTCAGAACAAGGCCTCCAGGTAGGCTCATGAACCGAATATGGCATCAAAATTATTGTCTTTCTTGTTTGTACATATTGGACCTAACTTAACCGACTCTGGATAGCGTTGAGTGAGATAATAAATATCTAGCGTACTACATCCACTCTTCAGACTCAATGAACTAATGTTATCTTTTCTGATAAACTCTAGAATGGTAAAAGAGTTTATCAGATAAGAATATCTTAAAGATTTATCTCGTCCTACATTGACCTGTATCAAGTTTATCTTATTGGACTATTGTTTTTGTCCCTGGCTTTGCTTTGTGATTTAACAGTTTAATTGTAATTATGGAAGTGTAAAGCATTTAAACCCATTTGATAAATCTCATAGAACTATGGCTAGGTATATGTAATTTTGATTTACTAAATATAGTCACCACTAAAACATCTAGTAATAAGTTTTTTACTAGATATAGTCACCACTAATACACCTAGTAATAGCAGTAGTAAAGTTTATGTACTAATTCTTCTTCTACTACTTCTTCTTCACAAAGAAAAAATAAGATGAGAGCGCAAGGATTAGGAGTAAAACTTTTTTATAGTTTTGATTTTGATGAGCAATGCTGCCATAATGTTTACAAGCATACAACCTCTCTGATTAAAAACCGGTCGCAGCTTATAAACTTCTGCAATCATAGGAACTTTATCGACCTTTACCCTTATTTTCACCTTTTTTGAACAATACTTTAGTTAAGGGTCGACCGAAATCTCAGTCTCGGTCTCTGCATTCTCGGCTACAAATTCTACCAAGAACCCTGTCTCTGTTCTTGGTGAAAAGTCTCCGAGATTCTGGGCCATAACCGAGACCGTTGTAAGTAGGTAGGTACGGTTATAGGATAATCGGATTAAAATCTTCCGCTCGTGTCCACAAACGCGGAAAAATTGCTTTTTATTTGCTTCAACATCATGTTCTTCAATTTTTATTATTAAAACTATTGAAAACAAATTATTATTACATTTTTAAATATACTATATTAAGCAGAAATAGCGCATTTTCATTCCGTATACAAACGTTTTACTGGCAGACATACGTATTTACAGAGATAACTAAAACTCGAAAAGATCGACAGCTGAGAGTAATCTTATCGCGTAGTTTCTCACCAAGCAACAGGTTGACCTAGTGTCTGCTTCCAATGAGTCGTTTCCAAAAGAAATTGAGACTAGTATTTATGTGTACGTATCTCAGAAATTCAATCAGAAGTCTCTAGATTATCCGTATGTTAAAATTCCTCGATAAAGAAATTAGTATATTATGCCATGATACCAGTGACATGATCTTAGATTTTTGTGAGTGAAAATCCTTAAACATAAAAGTCAGGATTTACTCTTGAGTATTTAGAAAAATTGGCCGTGTGATGCCGGCAGAGTAGCATCACCCCAAATCCTCCAGTTTGTGTCGTAGAAGGCGATTAATGGATCAGCAAAGGGTTATTGATTACCTTATACTCTGTCCACCAATCCGTATTGGGCAAGCATTGTGGACTACTGCCTAAATCTCCTTCGATGAAAAGAAGAGTCCTTGTGTGCCAGCAGTTCGTTGAATTATAAAGGCGGCTGATAGGACGAAGGTTTAGATAAATATAAAACTAATTACTGGTTTAACAGGCTCAATAAAACAAGAAGGAACAAAACGTAGTGCGGATTCCCGTTCAGCAGATCAGCCGTCAGGCGCGAAACGGAGACGAGTCGTCGATGAATCAGGAGATGACGTTAGCGAGAGGACTGTAGCAGAAATCGTGGCCACCATCAACGATCCCAACTATATGTGTGGGCCAGACGTAAGTACGACCCATATTTTATGAGAACACTAGCTGACCCAGCCACGAGTTGCAATATGTCACACATCGTCATCTCTATGAAACTTCCATATAATTCCGTACTACTGTCCTATAATAAACAATTAATTTGAAATAAAAAATGAGGACTATGTACTTTAAAAATCAAAACTACTTTTTATGTTATAGTCTAAGTTGGACCAAGCAAAACACATCTACAAATTTTCACTGAAATCGTATCAGTGGTTTTGGAGATTATCATGGACGAACATCGTGACACAAGATTTCTGAAAGATAATGATTGCTTTTAAAATTTTCATTTCCATGGAAGGCATAGATTATAGGAGTCAAGTCCTTACAGCGATATCTTTAGTCAAAATTGTATCTTATATCTTTGGATTTGCATTAAATTACGGGTGTCTCATATTTTAATGCTGCATTGAGTGCTTTCAATGATTCATAATTGATTGTTGCTTAAGCTCCAATTCACTGCACAAACCCACTTTGAAACATCGTTGGAATTATTAAAATAAAATTCTGACTGAGTAACGCCATGAAAGCGCGCAGAACACATGACATTTGAAAAGATTTAAGACTTCGCTTGAGGAAATCTCAAGCGAATAATGGATGCCTGATTGTCCTATGATAGAGAATAGTCCAACTGAAAATACCCCATGTTACGTTCCGCGATGTATCGTATAAAGTGAAATATGTTATCTTAAAATATGCAGACGTGTTCTTATTTAAATCTATTTGTTTGTCCTCCCTATGAAGTAAGGTCTTATTTGTTTGTTGTAAGCATTTACATTACCAAGTAAAAACAATTTTGCCGTCGTCATTCGGACGGTTTATTCTTCTAGGTTAGCCATGTGATGCCGGCAGAGTAGAATAGCATCACCCCATATCCTCCAATGGTTGTCGTAGAAGGTGACTAATGGATCAGCAAAGTGGTATTGATCACCTTATACTCCGTCCACCAATCCGCATTTGGCAAACGTGGTGGACTAAACCTCCTTCGATGACAAGGAGAGGCCTTGTGTCCCAGCAGTGGGTCGAATTATAAAGGCTGTTATGATGATATGACCGTTTGTTTTCACAAGAATGTATTGTGTTCAAGCGCCATTTTTCCTTCGTACTCAGGCCCTATTCCAAACGCAAGCGCCCCGCGACGAGGCAGCCAAAGTAGAAGAACAACGGAAGATGATCGAGTTTCACGTGATCGGGAACTCTCTGACGGGTGCAGTCAACAAGCAAACCATGCTCTGGCTCATAGGTAACTGTTGTAATAAGGCAAGACCATTAAATAAACACTTTATTTGGCAATATTTTACAAATAATTTAGTTTAACACACAACATTGACACATATAATTCTGACATAAAAGACATCAACACTCTCTTCATCGTACGTTTCGGCCGGTAATAAATGGTGTTTTGCATTTTTATATGACTACTGATCTACTGAAGCAACCATATTAATAATACAAAACACCACTTAGTACGCATACGTAGACACATACGTAGGGGTATTTAATACTTTTTTCTTTGTTTTTTCAAAAAAAAAAAATTTTTAAAAACAGTTTTTTTTGCCGTAATAATACGTAAGCACATACGTAGAGGTAAGAGCGTTTCCGATCCGATATCGGTATCGGAAGCCGACACGATATCGAGGCAAATAATATGTATTTAATATGACATTCCGGTATCCGATATCGGACCGGACAATTTGAAAAGTAAGTAGGTACAGATTTCATACATTTTACTTCCCCCGATATTGAATCAGATTCCGATACCGATATCGGGTCGGATTATGTGGAAACGCTCTAACCCGGTCAGCCGCACTTTGGATGCCTTTTCTTACGAATTTGACTCTTATTAACACGCACGAACGATCCCGACTCAACGGGTACTAAGATGCCTCGCACTCTATGCGGACAAACCGTGCGTACAATTTCATACAGTTAAATTCGTTTGCCATATGAGGTCGACAGAGTAGAATAGCATCACCCTATATCCTGCAATGGATGTCGTAGAGATCAGCAAAGGGGTATTGATCACCTTATACTCCGTCCACCAATCCGCATTAGGCAAGCGTGGTGGACTACTGCCTAAACCTCCTTAAATGACAAGGAGAGGCCTTGTGTTCCAGCATTCGAATTATGAAGACTGTTGTGAAATTCGTACGTGTTTATACAAGTCAAATTCGTATAAAAACGCACCCAAATTGCGGCTGCTCTTATACGTACACCCGTGCTTCTACGTGCACGTGCATACGCATCTGGTTTGTTTCGGCCTCTACAGACAAGATAGCTAGTTTATTGTGCTTTATGTTTTGTCACAGGACTCCACAACGTTTTCTCACACCAACTACCGGAAATGACAAAGGAATACATATCGCAGCTGGTTTTTGACCCGTAAGTCTAATACGATATACATATTTCGCACATCTTTTTTTTAAGTTTTACTAAGATTTATCTATTTTTTTTTAAATAGTCTTGTTTTATTATATGAATGAAAAATTGATGATTAAACGAACTTACCTGTACGTGAAGTTCTATCACAATTATACGAGGGTTTCGTCCGAAGACATTAGTATAATTCACACATTGTAGTATCGCTTGTACCTGTTACCACTCAGCACAATAATTTAGAGAATAAAAATTTGTTACTTCCGTTTGCTGATTTCCGCTGCAAACACTCGGCGAGTTTCCGGTCCGTCTTTCCAACATCCGCTACGCGCGCCATCTTTCCTCCAGCCAGTTCCCGCTTCTGCTAAGCTCATTTAGTTCAGAGTTAAAGATAATTGATATTTCCCGCCTGGGCGTTATTGTAATCTTTACAATAACATTAGGGCGGGTGGGACACAGTACTAATGTCTTCGGACGAAACCCTCGTATAATTGTGATAGAACTTCACGTACAGGTAAGTTCGTTTAATCATCAATTATACTTCGGGTTTCGTCCTCGACATTAGTATAATTCAAACATTGTAGATGTTTAGAGTATTGTTAAAAAATAGGGAAATGTCAATAAAAAATACATTTTATAACGAATGTATATTTCTTTTTATTAGGTATTATTACTATCTATTAATTATATTATTTCACAAAAAATATTTAAATTGTTCCTAATCATAACCATTTAAAATTTAAGAATTGCTTTCATTCTGGGACAAACAAATTGACTTGGCAAAATCAGAACACATATAATTATTAACAATTGCCTTATTATAATATTTAGCAAAGGTAAAAGAGTTGCCCGACCAACCAGCCGTATTGCGGATAACATCAACATTAACACCTCGTTTATAGGCCGAGGACGTAGATGCATGCCTAGTGCTGTGCCCAGTAAAGATAGATATGTCTACTCCACTGTCCTTTAGTACACATTTGAGCCATCTACTTATTGATTGAGTTGTGACATGGTTATACGGTTGACGAAACGAAACAAACAAATAATCCGTTTTCCTGATGGCTTTAGTACGATCCATATATGCGATTAACGTACGAGCAGGACAAATTTGTGGTTTTTCTTGAAAAAATGGTAAACACAGCAAAGGTTGTGTTGAACCAGGACGAGAAGTTTTTATAAGATCAGTTACTTTAATTAAGATTTGGTCGTCTCTGATAACTATATTTTTTAAATTAATTTTTGATAGTGTCTGTACTCTATGTGCTGTTACTAAGGCTATCAAAGTTGAACACTTTTTTGTTAATTGTTCAAGGGTTAATTGTTCATGTGGGAACAAGGAACCCAAATAGTCAAGAACTATGTTGACATCCCACGTGACGTTATATTTAGGTAGAGTTGGCCTAAGTCGGTAAACACCTTTACAAAATCTAGAAATTAATTCATTATTCATAATCGATCCCAAAATTAATGATAATGCTGATCTATAAGTGTTGATAGTTCCATATTGATTGCCGTTTTCATATAACTCAGTAAAAAAATCTAAAATTTTTGACATTGATGGGCTAAATACGTCAATTTGTTTATTAATTGAAAAATAGAACCATTTTTTAAAACATACATTATACTGGCGAATTGTACTATCGGCAAGGGAGGCAATTAGTATATCTATAGCCTGTGATGGAACCCCCTTCTTTATCATTGCCGTCCGGATAAGACTGCGGCTACCAGGGTAGTCGTGTGGTGGATGTTCCGCCTGCTGGAATCAGGAATAATAAAAAAACTTGAATTCAACTCTATTGTCGGTGATATTATCAAACTTGTAAACAAAGGATACCATGGTTGTGAAGGCCAAGCGGGTACAACCATTATACCCTTCGCTTCCTCATTTATAATTTTTCTAAGTGCTTTTAAAATGCACGCGACAGGAGGAAATGCATAAAAATAATAATTTGACCAATCTATCGTGAAAACATCGATAACCATTGCTTCAGGGTCCAGATTCCAGGAGGCATACTTATCACATCTTTTGTTCAATCGATCTGCAAATAAATCTATTTCAGGCAACCCAAAGTTAAAACTTATCAATCTAAATCCTGTGTCTAAAATTACCCATTCCATGTCAGGGTGATTCCTTCTGGATTCCCTGTCTGCGATTACATTATCAGATGATCTTATATACGATGCAGTAATATATATCTTTCGATTTTCGCACCATTGCCATATATCTTTAGAAATTTTTGTTAAATGTGGGAACTGAACACCTCCCATGCGGTTGATATAGCTTACTGCAGTCGTATTATCTATTCTCAACAGAATTTGACAGCTACTATCATCCTTTGCAAATATTTTTAAGGAGAAATACGCAGCTAACAACTCTAAATAATTAATATGTTCCTGTTTTTCATGTAATGACCATTGTCCACTAGCTGATTTACCCCCACAAGCCGCACCCCACCCCGTTGTTGAGGCGTCAGAAAAAATCTCTTTATGATAGATGTCATCTTTAATTCTGTGTACAGACTTATCTATGACATCTATCCACCACTGAATATCCGATAATAACCTATCCGGTATGTTCATATAACGATCATAATCGACATTATTTCGTAATTTCAAGAATTTACATCGCTCCAGTTCTTTGACATACATCCAACCATATTCTATAGCCGGGCAGGCTGACACTAGCAAACCGACAAGGCGAGCGAACCTCCGAATCGTACAACGTTTTATATTTAAAAATTGAACAAGTTCTACTTTAATACGTTCTCGTTTATCTTGTGGCAGACTGATATGCCATGATCTGGTATCAATAACAAAACCTAGATATTTGCAAGCTTGTGTGGGTAACATACAGCTCTTTCGATAATTTATAATGAACCCTAACGCTGTTAACAATTGTTTAGTTGCCTTTATATTAGACTCGCACTCTGCGAACGATCGCCCTGTTAAAAAAATATCATCTAAATAACAAGATGATATGTATCCACAGCTTCTAAGGAGCTTCATTGCTGGTTTAAGTAACTTAGTAAAGATGTAAGGCGCCGTACATAGGCCAAAAGGTAAAACATTAAACTCGAACATTTTTTGTAAACCATTTTCTAACATTATATTAAACCTTAAATATTTACGGGATCCGGGATGTATGTTAATCAACATATAGGCGTCTTGCAAATCCATAGATGCCATAAAATAGTCTTTCGATATTAACTTTAACACAGTTCGAATATCCTCCATTTTAAAATGATCAGTTTGCATAAATTTATTTAATGATTTTAGATTTAATATAAATCTCATAGTACCGTCCGCTTTAGGGATAAGAAAGGCGCGAGAAACAAATTGCCCCGGGCAAGGTACACATTCAGCGATAGCGCCTATCGAAAGCAACCTTCGTAAGGCTTCGTCAAAATGTCTCTGTTCAGCTTTAGAACGGATCACCGTGGTGTGCGGGCGGGATTGAATTACTTCTTTAGCAAAGTTTAGCTCGTAACCTCTCACCCACGATAGGAGCGTTCGGTCCTTCGTGATCATGGACCACCGGCCAACAAAGTGATTCAATCTGCCCGCATATCGTACCTCAGTATCGTCGGCTAGCGCTTGCGAGTGTGTCGCGGCTGCCGAGCAGACTCGGCGTAAGAGCTCTGCGGCTGGCGCGGCGGCGGCGGCGGCGGGGGCGGCGGCGGGGGGCGGGCGGCGCTGAGACGACGGGACGGGCGCCTGCCGCATCGTGCCGCCCGTCGTCCTCCAGTTTAAATTCTTTACAGAGGTTTCATTAATTTTTTTATAATGATCTTTTAGCTCCGAACCAGATTTATTTACAGCTTTAGCAGTCTTGAGAATTTCGCCCAAATCGTCCCCGAACAAGTATTTACCGATCTTCGTTTTGTTCAGCTGACCTTTGAGATATTTCTTAACGCAGTTTATGTTGAAATATCTCCTGGTCGCGGAGGCACTGTACTGTATATCGCATAGTAGTCTCGTGGCATCGACTAATTGTTGGAGAAGCTCGTGATCCGGTTCGGTGGAACTCAATTGACGAGTTATAGCATGGCCGAGACACGATATGACCGTGGTGATACTTTGCTGCCGAATCTCTAGAGCCCTATCACGTTTTACATTAAATTCAGTCAAAGCCGCTTTCATTTCGGCGTTCAATATCGGCGCCGCTAAGGTCTGACAATTCTCGGGTATTTTATATTTCTTAGCGAACTCCAAGCGTTCCTCTTTCTTCATACCCGAACTTACTATGTATGATAGTCTATTGGCTAGCTCCACATTAATAGGTGGTCCATACTCTACAACTATTGTAGGATCAATTCCCAGAATTTGTAATAATTCGGAACTCAAACCTTGGTCTGCGTCCACCGACGCGTCCGCAACCTCTGGTTGGCTCGCAGACTCGGCCTGCGCTCCCTGCGACGGATTTTTCAATGTGCCATCCCTGGATGTAGATGGTTGTGGCTCGATTTGCGGCTCCGTCGCTGCTGGTTGCGGCGTCTTCTCACGGAGACCCGGCTCTAGTGGCTGGTTCCCAACACTTTCTGTTGGTCCGAATATACACAAAAAAAAAATATATTATAAAATCCATCATATGAAATTAACGCTATGAAACCGTCCTATAAACGGTTTCGGCAGCGTATATAGACTCATTACGTATAAAATTAACGCTATGAAAACCGTCCTATAAACGGTATCGGCAGCGTATACATACTAATTAACGCTATGAAAACCGTCCTATAAACGGTATCGGCAGCGTATACAGAATAATTGCATATGAATTTAACGGTACTTGAATAGAGCATGTAGCTTCCCGCTATGAAACGGCCCTTTAGACCGTCTCGATTTCATTTATGTATTATGTGGGTATGCGGAGAATAATCCTATAAATTATTCCGATGCAGTGCCCTTTTCAATACGCTGTGAAAACAGTCCTATAAACTGAATCGAGTGCGCATTTTCATGATGGGTATGCGGAGAATAATCCTATAAATTATTCCGATGCAGTGACCTTTACAATACGCTGTGAAAACAGTCCTATAAACCGATTCGAGTGCGCATTTAAATCACGTAGGTCTGCGGCAAAACAATAAAAAAAATAAAAACTTACCGTTATCTTCCTCACTACTTTCCCGTGAAGTTCTATAGCTCGAAGATGAGCTACTGGATGAACTCACATGTCGACGACTTTTATTACGTTTTATTTCCTTCTCTAGATATTTTAATTTCTTCACAATATAATTCAATGTTTCTTCGTTTTTGCGTTTTGGCATTTTTAATTTCAAAACACCTGAAACGTGTGCACTTGTGGTGAAGCACAGAACGCGAATGAGCTTAGCAGAAGCGGGAACTGGCTGGAGGAAAGATGGCGCGCGTAGCGGATGTTGGAAAGACGGACCGGAAACTCGCCGAGTGTTTGCAGCGGAAATCAGCAAACGGAAGTAACAAATTTTTATTCTCTAAATTATTGTGCTGAGTGGTAACAGGTACAAGCGATACTACAATGTGTGAATTATACTAATGTCGAGGACGAAACCCGAAGTATAATAGACATTAAAAGACTCAACACGTATTTTTTAATTTTCTTTAATTTTGATTCTATGTATTTTAATTTAAAATTTCATAACTTACTCATTCTAAAACGACGTAAGTGCAACTAGGATTTTTGTGGGTTAATGTCATGTGCTCTAAAATACTAAAAAATTGTAAAAAAATACATCGCAACTGTCAAATCTCTGAGGTTGAGTTTGGTTATGTTGGCCATAAATAATAAACAACTTTTAAAAAAAAAGTCGAACCGACTTCAAAAAGTGTAAAAATAACTTATTATTAAAATGTATGCTAGGTATCTGCTGTACTGTTTGAACCCGGTGCCAAGCCATGCCAATCGTTCAGCACCACGAGCCCCTCATCACCTAAGCTGGCGCGTTCGGTCGGTCGCAATCGCGGGATGGTGTGTGGAAATGTGATGTGGCAGGCGGACCTATAGAATACCTAGTTGGCTTGGCACCGACTTCAAACAGTACAGCAGATACCTAGCATACATTTTAATAATAAGTTATTTTTACACTTTTTGAAGTCGGTTCGACTTTTTTTTTAAAAGTTGTTTATTTTTCTATTTTTAGTGTTTTATGTGGAATAATTGTTGTTTTTTTATATATATAACGAGATAGCCTAGAAACTTGCGGCCCACTCGGTGTTAAGTGGTTCCGTCTCTTAAAGACACTTGCAATATTAACCATAAATCACTAACATTAGAAGTGATTTTTGGGTTTTGTGCATAGTATGGTATGGTCCATACTGCCTGAGGTGGTTTTATGTGTGAGAAAATGTTACAGTTTTGTACAAGTTTAACATCCAAATACTAACCTTTACGGTGCTTTGCCTTCCATCATCAGCTCACCTAACAAGCTGAAAGAATACAACTTTCGGTCGTTAGGTACCTACCTTTAATATTTATAGAATTATCATCCGACTCTTAATCGTTATGGAGTTTCTCCTTCCATCATCAGCTCACCTGAATAGCCTGAAAGAATGCAACTACCGCTTTTTAGGTACCTTTAATATTTAAAGAATTATCGTCCAACTCCTAACCATTTTAAGGAGTTTTACCTTCTATCATCAGCTCACCTGAATAACCTGAAAGAATGCAACTATTGTTCTTTAGGTACCTTTTATATTTAAATAATCATCAACCAACTCCTAACAGTTAAGGAGTTATTCCTTCCATCATCGGCTCACCTGATTAACTTGAAAAAATACAACTAGCGGTCTTTACGTGCCTATAATCTTTAAAGAATTATCATCTAACTCCTAACCGTTAAGGAGTTTTTCCTTCCATGATCAACTCACCTGAATAACTTAAAAGAATACAACTATCGCTCTTTGGGTACCTTCAATATTTAAGGAATTATCATCCAACTCCTAACCATTAAGGAGTTTTTTGTTTCATCATCAGCTCACCTAAATTACCTTAAAGAACACAACTATCGGTCTTTAAGTAACTTTAATATTTAAATAATCAACAACCAACTCCTAACAATTAAGGAGTTTTACCATCCATCATCAGCTCATCAACATAAGATGACTACCACACGCAATCATACTAGAATTGCTTTATAAAAAATATGAATAACCCTCCCTTTCCGTTGTCTTTCGAGGGTTGCTCTCGATTTTCCTAGCTTTGCATCATCAGATCCTGACTTGTTAACACTGGGATCACCTCAGGAGTACACTATCGAATAAAAAAAGAATTTTCAAATCGGTCTACAAATGACAGAGATATCGGTGAACATACATTTACCTTCCATCATCAGCTCATCAACATGAGATAGTGACTACCACACGCAAATGCTAGTATAGCTTTAGAAAAAATATGAAAAACGTTGTACATGCCTATAAAATTTGAGGGTTGCCCTCGATTTCCCTGGCTTCCCATCATCAGATCCTGACTTGGTGACAATGGGACCACCACAGGAGTAAACTCTATCGAATAGAAAAAGAATTTTGAAAATCGGTCCAGAAATGACGGAGATATCGGTGAACATACATAAAAAAAAAAATACATACAGACGAATACAGAACCTCCTCCTGTTGGGAAGTCGGTTAAAAAAAAAGATGGATGGCAAAGACTTTTTGTGTTAATAATCCTACATTATCTATTTTTGGTCAACATTTAGTTTTTTTTTTAAATATCTGTTAATTTAGCAAGTAACAAATTCTGAAAAAAAAATATATAGTGTTCCAGATGACCAACCAAAGTTCCAAACGTTTTTGTAATTATCATATCTTTTTTTTTTTTCAATGTTATCAATAGAATTTTTTGTTTTTGTGTCACAGCAAACACAAGACGTTGGCCTTAATCAAAGAAGGAAGGCCTATTGGAGGCATTTGCTTTAGAACTTTTCACTCACAGGTAAGTATAAAACCTTCGCACCTATTTAACTATTTCGTTACTTTTTCTTATAAGGATCAAACAACATACATCTAACCAAACAGTAACCAAGAACCGAAAAACCTGTAAAACTATATTGAATGATTACTCAATCAATAGAGCCATCCCATAGATTCTTTTACTTTTTAGTTTTGGTAACAATTTGAATAAGGTTTAACTACTTATTATTTCATAACAATTTCGTACCAAAAACTAAATGCACCAATGAAAAGTTGCCGTTTTTTCAAACTGACTAACAGGCAGACCTAAGCCGCCAGCGTGGACGTGAAATGGTCTTGTCTGTCTGTTTCGCTCAGTGAACGCATATGAAGCATTTCTGACGCTTTGAAATGATCCCACGAAAAAGTCCGCCAAAGTGGGCGTGGCTTCAAAAGTACACCAAAACTCTGTGCCACGTGACCACCGCGCAACTCCGTGTCACTGTCGTCAATCATTAATGCTGCATGGCTCACCTACTGACTAAATTGAAATAAAATATTGTTTTAATATTGACTAATGTTAAAATTTATAATTTAATTAATTAATATTATATTATTTTCAAATACTAAATTTATAATTGTAATTGTTATTTAAAGCCAAAATTTTAATTAGGAAGTTCATTTGTATCCTTAATAATGTATCCGTGTATTATCCAAAGTTGATTGTAACAAATGATATTATTATTATTAATCTTATTTCTAAAATGGCGTAACTAGCGAAGCGCGGTCTATTATACACCTAAAAATTTCATATTTAAAGTCGTTTTTTACGTGGAAATTATATCGTGTGTTGTTATTTATCTGCTATGTGTGTATTTCATATTTGTGTGACATTTGGCGTCGATTTTTGATAGAAGCTAGTATGAAAGTGCTGCTTCCATGTTTTATATGCGTTCACTGATCTCGCTCTAATATATGCGTTATTATACTCTTTCTCTTTCTCATAATCTATACTGGTTACATTTTGAAATTTGTTTTTACCTTTCCCTAGGGTTTTAGCGAAATAGTATTCTGCGCCGTGACGTCCAACGAGCAGGTGAAGGGTTACGGCACTCACCTCATGAATCACCTCAAAGACTATCACATCAGGAACAATATCCTGCACTTCCTCACTTTCGCTGACGAGTTCGCTATCGGTCAGTATTAGCATAATTTATTATCTTTTCCGAAGGTCTTAGATTAAAACAGAAATGAATATTATATGTCAAAATGTATTGTGTTAAGTGAGGATGGACATAGGAAATATTTGCCTTAGGGGCCGTCCATTAATCATGTAATGTTGTTTTAGCATTTTTTAACCCCCCTCCCCCTTGATGATACGTGGTGAGGTTTAAGATTAACCCCCCCCCCCCCCCCCCCCTTCCCCTTCCCCAAATCACGTGTATTTAAGTACCTACAAAGATATATTATTTTTTTAATATTAGGGGTTTAAGTATTTTTCCATACAAATATATTTGCGATTTTTTAAGGAACCACAAATCTAAATTTTGTGTAATTTTGTCGATATATTTAGACAACATTAAGCTATATATCCTATTTTCTATAGGATACATAGAGAAAAAATTTGAGAATTGATATCCGTAAAAAAATATTCATATTTTTATAACGGACGGGCTGTTTTTGAAGATGTATTTCTAGTGAAAAAAATAAAAATAAGAATAAAACTTTATACATAAATATAAGTCATTGTAATGAAGTTTAAAATAAAAAAAAATAATGGACATAGCTGTTGTATTAAAGGA
This sequence comes from Elophila nymphaeata, assembly GCA_955850985.1. Classification (NCBI taxonomy): domain Eukaryota; kingdom Metazoa; phylum Arthropoda; class Insecta; order Lepidoptera; family Crambidae; genus Elophila; species Elophila nymphaeata. The sequence goes on along the minus strand of OY039086.1, from coordinate 7,828,720 downwards.
ATTATACACTAATGAATAATGAGGAATAAATCGGCAATTTCGTTCTTTAACCCCTATTATTATCCGAAAATACAGGTAAAAAAAGTATATCTAATTTTATTCCTAGAATATTAAAGGAATGGTGTAATCATGCGAAAAACATGCATACATGCCTATCGTTTGACGAATAAATAAATACACGTGACATCTTACTACAAGAAAGGTAGCCACAGTGTAATCACTGGGCATGGAAAGCATATCATCTTAATCACTTGCAGTGTTAAGTGATTTACCCCTATTAGTACAAGTGTCTATAGACGACGGTAACCGCTTAACACCAGGTGGGCCGCAAGCTTGCGTGCCATCTCGTATTATTAAAATATTGGTGTTCCTCCTTAGGTTACTTCAAGAAGCAGGGCTTCAGCAAAGACATAAAACTCCCTCGGGCGATGTACCAGGGCTACATAAAGGACTATGAAGGCGCAACACTCATGCATTGCGAACTCAACCCCCGAATAGTGTACACTCAGTTCACGTCCGTTATACGACGACAGAAAGAAGTAAGTTTTAATATAATTTTGTGAATAAATTTTCTCATTCAACTGTATTTACTGCTTTGGTGTAGAGGCCATTTGAGCCAAATTCGGTATCTATAGATTAAAAGAAAAAATATTTTAACTTTAAAAAAAAATGTTTTTTGTTCTCCGTTTAGTTTAGTAACATTTTCAATCATCCAGTTAAAATTAAACAAAATCAATAGGTATATTATTACAAAAAATATTTGTAAAATTAGACTACGGTCTTTAAATTCGTGCTCTTGTCGTTCTAAGTTATCAGTTTTAAAAAAAATCTAAGATTTTATTTGTTCTATTTACAGATAGTGAAAAAACTCATCGATATGCGACAGAAAGAAGTGAGAAAAATTCACTCCGGACTTACTTGCTTTAAAGACGGGGTAAGTATATTTATTAGAAAGAACCAGCAATTGGGATAGAATAGGTATTGTATTAGTCTTATTTCAGTCGTTGGTATTGCGTTAAACTATAAACAGGCAATTAGAACGAGAAGAAGAATCTCTCCCAAGAAAATTCGTGAGTGAAGACGCTGCGCCTTATTGCACCATATCACCAGTCTATAGAAGTCTTAGTCTTCCGACGAGCGTATTTAGACAGGGCAATCGTGAGGTGGACGCGGGACGAGCGGGGTGCAATGGCGACCCCGAACTGCCTACACTCGTTCGGGAGGTGTCGGCCAAGGGTGTCGCGTATCGATTTAACGCATATTTAAATATTTTAAATAATAGTCCATATTACATAAAAGTCGCATCCGCCATCTTGGATCTCGAAAGAGTTGTTGTATTTAATATTGGGACTTCCGAAAACCACAAAAATGATACCCATATTGATAACTTAAAAAGTCGCATCCGCCATCTTGGATCTGAAAATAGATGTTGTATTCGGAATCGAAAACCATGAAAACTATACCCATATTGACATTCTGTAAAAAAGCCCCGTCCGCCATCTTGGATCTCGAAATAGATGTTGTATTTGAAATCGGGACCCAAAAAACCAGGAAAATGATACCCATATTCATATTTTATTAAAAAATCGCGTCTGCTGTCTTGGATCTCGTCATTGCAAACGTCTTACATTTTGTGTAACAGATATTAAAAATGTGACAACCCTAGGAATCTAGACAAAAGCGGCATTTGCCTCAACTTCAACTATTGACCGGACTAAAAAGTGGGCGGGACTAGGTGCAGGGCAGGATTCAGTTTGCTAAATGTAAACTTTGTCGACTGTACATTATTTATTCCGTATTTTCCGTACATAGGTGCGCAGTATCCCCGTTGAATGCATCCCTGGTCTCCGAGAGACGGGATGGAGAGCTGTGACTCGCTCGCATGCTCTCGAACCAGATCAGGATCATGATTTGACATCGCTCAAGAACGTGCTGCATCAGGTAATATTAGCATTAGCAATATTATGGTCCGTATTAATAAAGCAAACTGAAAATATTCATTTATTTGATAGTTTATTGTTTCAGAAAATTATGAACAGTACAAAAGTTGTGACTTATTTCTAAGAAATGTATGCTTAAATATTAATAAAAATACTTAATTATTCGCTATATCACAATAACGTGGGAGCGCGATAAATATAATTTTCTGTACCTACTGAAATAGTTTCTGTTTTTTTAAATGGGTAAATATGGGTTATACTAAAATGGGTAAATAATTTGGGTACTAAAAGAAGTACCCAAATCATATATTTACCCATTTAAAAAAGTATATTTATAATAATATTATCTCAAATTAGTTACAAAATTAATTATTAGTTTGGCAATTTTAAGCTATTTTATGAAATTAATATCAAATGTAAAGCGACGACGTTGCCGTTTCATGAATTCTTGAATATCAGATAAATTACGTGTTAGTTAAACTACTTTCTTTGGATTGTTTAAAAGCTGACGTAATCGAGATAGTTCTTACCTTTAAATTTATGTCGGGGGTTAGTAAAATTAAATTTTCAAGTTTGTAGTTTTTTCCGCAAGCAGTGAAATAGGCACTTAAATCTCATTAATTGTTCAAATTCAAATAATTTTTTGCATGTCACATTACAAAAATATAAGGGTTATTTTTTATTTGTTTATTGTTTATTTAGGTGAAAAACCACGTAGCTGCGTGGCCCTTCTTGAAGCCCGTAGACAGAGCGGAAGTGCCAGATTACTACGACCACATCAAGTACCCAATGGGTAAGGAATTAAAACAATTTTTATTTTTTTACAAAATTAACTATTCTAAAATTTATACACAACGTTGAAGATCCCAGTGAATGCAAAAGACAGAACGCGATTAGCAGTGCTTCACTCTATAGTAAAAATAAAGCTTGTAAACATCTAAAATTTTCACTAAATTAAACTATAAATGATCTATTTTTAATAAAAGAAATTGTCTTCGGGCTGATTTTTCATTTCTTAGAGAAATTTTTATTCGTCAGATATCGTACCTTATTATTTTGAAGTATAATAATAATGCGCCGTGGACAGTAACTCTTCCATCATCATCATCACAGCAGCCTTTATAATTCGACCCACTGCTGGGACACAAGGCCCTCTCCTTGACATCTATGAAGGTTTATGCAGTAGTCCACCACGCTGCCCAATGCGGATTGGTGGACGATTATAAGGCGATCAATACCCCTTTGCTGATCCATTAGTCGCCTTCTACGTCCATTGGAGGATATAGGGTGATGCTAATTCTACTCTGCCGGCATATCATGGCTATTCACTTATATCTAGTTAAAAACAGGGTTGTAATATTACTTTGTAATGTTTTCCAATAGACTTGCGCACGATGGGCGAACGGCTCAAGTCCCGGTACTACGTATCGAAGCGATTGTTCATTGCGGACATGACTCGCATCTTCACCAACTGTCGCCTCTACAACTCGCCGGACACCGATTATTACAGGTTGGCTTTTTATTTAACCTTTTATTTTAACCGCCTCACTAGTCTAGTGGCTAGACCCACCGGAATTAAGATCCATAGGTCCCGGGTTCGATTCCCAGCGCAGTACAAATTCGTACTGGGTTTAGCTACCACCATATTAGCAAAATCTGTCGCCATGGTAATAATGTTAACAGCAATATCCTCCGACAATGAGCTTGGGAAAAATTTAAAAAGAAATATAGTTTTTTTATAAAAATGAAAAACACCTAGTTTTTCTTGTAAAAATGGAAAAAAATAGTATTTTTAATATAAAAATGAAAAAAAAAATATTTATAAAAATAAAAAAGTTTTTTTATAAAATAAAAATAAATGTTTTTTGTTTTATAAAATTATAGAACTTATTACTATTTACGATACCTATTTTCAAAGTTATAAGTATTGCATTTAAGTTTGGTATAAAACTATACACCCCATCTAGTCTCTGGCGCGGGGCTAATGGCCGTGTTTCGTCAGAGAACTTAACAGCGCTTGCCGCCCGCTTGCGTCCGTACAACATTGATACCTAATCCATACTTTGTCATTATATTATTAGTGGTCTCCCGACGCGGCGACGCTGATTTTAAAAATGTTTATTCATAAAAAATATTCTAAATTATTATTTTATTAAAACTATCCGTTATCTATAATGCTTTGGCCGCACCTGCGCCTCTCGTCCCGAAGTAATGCGTGGCGATACTTCGTACGATACACGCAAGTGCGGCCCTAGCAAAGTTATCGCGATAAAGCATGTGGCATTTCTTTATTTGCACGAACTATCGTGCAATAATCCAAGATAGCCGAAATCATTTCCAGACGTGTAAATTGCGTAGTATTATTATCCTGCTTTGCGTTTAACTATGCATAATCACTTTCTTTACTTCTAAATTGTGTGCTAATAATTACGTAATGCATTTATTATAAAAAATAACTCAGCTGTATCGTATACTTAGTCACCCGTACGCGTCTGAACTAATGGAGAACAACCTTCGAAATGAACAACGCATGTCTGACCACGCAGCGCGATAGGTTAGCGCTCTAAAACCCTGACGTACAGCCTCCCGGCCGATAACGCACACGCAACCCGAATATTCGTGACGATAGCCGATAACGGCCGGTCACATCTGCGTGTATCGTGTCCTAGCACGAAGCTTCGTGACGATAGGCGCAAGTGCGGCCCCAGCATAACTATAACACAGTCTCTTATTAAGACATTACTTGCGCGACACGTCCTTTCCGTGCGGCGCTCGAGCAACGTACGATGACGTCACGTCAGGCGCGTGAGGTCGGTGCCAACCTCAATATTTGGAATACATAAATCTTGTTTGGCACCGACATCAAAAAACACTTTAGATATTTATAAACAAAAAATTTATTTCTCCGTTTTTAGTTCTGAAGGTGGATTTTTTATTTAAAAATATTTTTTATGTACGATGACTCCGATTTACGTGTGTGGTCTGCACGCTACTGGCATTATTATCACATGAACTTTTCCAGATGCGCAAACACCCTGGAGAAATACTTCCAGACTAAGATGAAGGAGGCTGGCCTCTGGGACAAATGATCCTACGAGGACTCCAGCGATGACACCAGCGGAACCAACAACTAACAGTGACTTGAGTGACTTATGACAGTGTTCTTGAACAAACTGAGTGTCCTGTTAAATAGTTGCATATATTGCTCCTAAATACAATGTGTTAGATTAATAATTTACACTTATGGACTAATTTACATCGCAACAAACAACATTTACTATCCTGTCAAATTATTCCGTTACTGCCTAATAAAAACTTATAACCACACTCGTAAAATGGGCTAAGCAAACCTTAGGTAACATTTAGTTAACCTTTAAACCACATCTGGCAGTGTGGGCCATGCAGTGCTGCAAAATAGTGACAAGTTACATCCACATAAGTTCTCGGGTGAATCTTCAGTTTCTGTTGTAATAACGTGTTGTGCGACTCCATTTTTAACTTAACCTACTTTACAATTGATTGTTGCTTCCCTTAACCTTAGCTCAATGCCTAAGCGAAGCGATTAATTAGGAATAAGATACAACCACAGTCTACATAAGAAGTTTTTACTCTATGAGGATTTTGTGCGGTATAGTCGAAATCTTGAAGCGGGTACTTTACCTCTGTGCACCTATGCCTTCCTAAGGTTTCAATTACTGTCTGTTTTTAAAAAAAAAAATTTGGGAAAACAAAAGGTTCTAAAATACGCTAAATTTATTCAGCTTTCACAAAATATATAATAACACAAGCTAATTTAAATCTTAGCTTCATTGTAAAAGCGTTTTTAGAAGCGCGCGAAAAAAAATGTCAGAAAATATATAACACAAGCTAATTTAAACCTTAGCTTTATTGTAATAGTTTTTAAAAAGCGCGCGAAAAAAAAAGTGACGATATCGTCACTTTCTAGTAGTTTCTACGCGCAGACAGGTTTATACCTAATTGATTGATAACATATTAAGTTTGTGTAGTAAATAAGACCAAAGTGTTTGGTTGTTTCTAGCCTACTAATGAATGGATAATTAAAAAGTTATTTAATCTGTAACATTTAAAAAGCTTAGCCAAAAACGACCATTTTGAAACTGGTCCCATGTAAAAATTTGCTTCTATTGTTAGGTATATTTGTTCCTGTCCGCTTTCTATAGTATTTTCTAGACTTTGTCCAACAAAATACTTATCCAAATTTGGAACTGTCATGTAACTGACATAATATTCTTCGTCATGGTCGTCATGAGGGAGCGCTATGGGGTATTGTCGCTCGCCTCACTATAATGTGTCCGACTTGTAGCGCTTCTTGGGCCTCCCACGGCAGTTTTAATGTAGGCGGTCCATTGCATAGGTGATCGGCCTCTCGGTCTAGTAACTTCAATATACGTATAGAGTAGACAAACTCTACTTGATGCCGAGTTCCTGGAGTATAGATAGATTTGTGCGAATTTCGGTCCATGAAACTCCCAGCATTCATTTCCAGCACCATATCTCTAAAGCGTCTATCTAACTGACAGAATACTGAACATATAACAAAGTAGAAAAAAAAATCAATTTAATTAGTTACTTTTTCTATAAAAATAAAACTAGGATTTAGATTTGATGAAGTTGATTTCGTGGTCATTGTTTTGTTAATTAAAGATTGCTGGAATTTAGATGAGTAATGAAATGGAAGTTATTAATATTTATATACGCAATAGTATACGACATGCTATTTAGTAGCAAATTTTTATAATAAAATTATGAATAAAACTTATTCAATTTAATTGCATGCAAAATCACAACGTAAATGATTTGTATGCAAACTATAAAATTACCCTTTTAAACGGTTGGTTTGATATAAATTGCTGTGCCTAGCGTCTGACCAATTGATATGATAAAATGACACTGTAACAACAAAACAACACTTTAAAGTATGATAGATCATGTTAATGTATTATAAGCAATGTTTGTATTTGTGATAAATGTATTTTATGAATTTATTAAATCATTAATTTAACATATTAATAAATTCATAAATTCCATTAATTTAACATTAAATACGAATGCGTATTCTTTGTCGTAAAAATACGACACCGGTGGAACGGGCACACTAATGTTAGTCGGATGAATCCGACATACTGTAATTATAGGTTAGATAAAATAGTAAAATAACTTGTGTATATGGTGTGGATTGCAAGTAATCCAATATTAGCTAAAAGTATCTCAATAGCTTGTAATTTCTTGAGTTCAAGTTTGATAGTCAATAATTGCCCATAACAAAGTTCTAAATTCTTTAAAGGGTAATTCTCGTTTTCTCATATTTTAATGTTTAACACATGTTTGAAAACATTAAATTTAGAAAAAAGCATAAGTAATATGTTTTAGTCTACCATTGGAAGAATACTTATGCTCAGTTTGATTTAGTAATAGCAAAGGAATTATTGAAATAAACATAAAGAGGTGATTCTAGCTCTGTGAAGATCTTAATTAATATCTTTTGAGTTATTTTTATCATTAGGGAAATTGTATTTCTCTGGTGTCAAATTTTGATTTTACACCAAGTATAACAATGTCTATAATATGTTTCTATGGGAGTCTTTAATAATGATTTTATGTAAAAACAGCATACAAAATATTGTATCTTATGAGTATGAGAGATGCTAGTGTAATAAAATGCATAGAAATATGAATGCTATATCAATGAAAATACAGCATGTTATAAAGTGGATTACAATTAATCATGATGAATTAAACGCGTTTCCTCTTTACTGTCCTTAACTATTTCCTTCTACCCCAAATAGTACTTACATACTCAGTGTATTTGTAATTGTGAGTGATAATATTTTGGACACAAGTAAAACCAATTTCTGAAGTGAAAGACTGAATTTTAAAAGATGATTTGTGTTTTTTATTTAATGTGTCATTGTATAATTTGTCCGCGGTTTAGACTTCGAGATATATAAAGATTATTACGAAAAAGGATGTTTAAAAAACTGTTACTATTAGTCTATACCGTCTTTACTAAATAGTTGGGTAATTTTGCGTGAAAAAGACTCAAAAACATTTGTATATATGAAAAAAACTAGGTACACAGTTATTTGTGATTAATAAATAAATTTTTAATAATCCATCTTTTATTTATTCTTTTTCCTTTTAGATGTATGCCAATTGCCACCACGCCGTCGTAGTGGAGTGGTTAATATAGCTGCCTACATATCAAGCGGTCCGGGTTCGAATCCTGGTAGCGGCAAATATTTATGTGATGAACACGAATATTTGTTGACGCGTAATGGCAGTTTATACATTTATTTAAGTTTATTTATAAAAAATATCTAGTATCCAATAACGCAACTTCTTAATGATACTTACTTTGGGCTAGATAATTGGTGTGAGTGTGGAAATACATTGTTATTTTGTGTCAACAAATCTGAAATATATTTTATTATTATTATTATTATTTGACAACAAATCATACATATACATAATAAATAACGCTTAAAAGGAGTTGAGCAGAGTTTTAAGTAACATTTTGTTACGCACAAAGCGATATCCGGCAGTATAGGCCATATTGTACCCCGAAATAGTGACAAGTTTGCAGCTTATAGTCTACACTAAAGGGATGTCACACCCAAAACTAACTAATCCTTCAGTGAGCTAACAAGCAGCCGAGGTATTCGGTGCATATGTGCCAAAATAGCGTGCCGTGTAATACAGCAATGCATATGTAATTCACTCGGTGATTATCACTTTCGTGTGTCACAAAAGTTAGCAAATAGGCCTACAGGAGAGATGTTATACTGTAAACTACTCTGCAGTCTGGGTACAACAAATCAAGGTACGAAAAAATTAAATGGATTACAAAAATGAAGCCGACAACCGTGGGTTTGTTTTTAATGGTGTCCGTTCCACATTGAGCTATGCTGTGCTATGATCTATTTAAGATCTGTACAGACGAGGGACTTTTGCCTGCGGACTTTTTCTGTCCGTCAAAAAACCCATATACAGTCAACAACGAAATTAGATTACCAAAATACGAACTAAGTTCCAACTCGTACCAATGTGTTTTCTAGTACCAATTCATATACGTTTAATCGACGTTTTTACGGTGAAGGAAAACATCGTGAGGAAACCTGCACACACCTATGAAGAAATTCTTAGGTTGTGTGTGAAGTCGACCAACCCGCACTTGGCCAGCGTGGTTGACTAAGGCCTAACGCCCCTAATGTGAGGAAGGCTCAAGCCCCTCGGTGGGGACATTATATGAGCTGTTGATGATGATGATGAACTAAGTTCACTAAAATGCTATGGACAATAGAAATTTAATTGATATATTACCCAACTACCTTGCTGATAACAACGCTTGGAAATGAAAAATCTCTGTACTAGTTATTATTGACTAAGAGGAGGACTAGTTTAAACAGATATATATACCATAAGGAATAAGAATTAAGACGTAGCTAATGTATTGTTTTTCATTTTGTTTAATACTTTAAGATTTTAGCTATTTATATAATATTGTTTTATAAATTGTTTTTTTTTTTTTTAAGAAGAGACAACAGCTAACTGAGTTTCTTACTGGTTCTTCTCAGCGGGCTCTCTCAGTTTTTCGGAACCAGCATTAGCTTTAGCCTTAGTGTAAACATTATTTAATTTAATTATGTATGACGTCAACAAGTGCTTGTGATGAGTCTATGTTGAATAAATTATTTTTGATTGATTGATTGACTACTTAACCCACAAGATGAATATCATTTTAGTAATTTCACATTTCTGCATTTTTTTTTGCTTTTAATGTATTTAGAAGTTTTGTTTAGTTCCATCTACTTCTTCTCTCGAGCGTACCAAATGTTAATGGCAACATTTAGCTTTACAATTTTTGGTAAAACTTATTGTAATAATGGCAACTCTGGTCTCTCTTCCGCCCGATCTTGAGCGTGTGCAACATGTTAAATCTTAATTCTTGTGAGTTCTAATTTGTGAGTTAATAAATCTGATAAATCAGTACAAATGACATTTTATTTAGAAAATACAGTCCATTTTATCGAGGATCAAAACACCAAACATGTATATGGGAGAGATTGTTAGCAATGAAACACAAATTTCAATACTGTTTAGGTTTTTTTTATTTTCAACACTTCATGTACACACATGGAGTACTTAGAACATTTCAAGAGGGGGAATGTAAACATTTTTACACAATTATCTGTTATTAAAAGTACATACCAGTCTCCTTGTTAATATAAAATCCAGTGGATTTCTCGTAATAAGTACCTTAAAGTTAATGTGTAAGTAATAACTTAAATGCTCACTTATAGTACTAAAATATATTTTTACTTAAATTAAAATTTGAACGGATGTAACCGTTTTTAAATTCAATTTTGTAGAGCAGCCCTCGATAGGTTATAAAATTTAATTGAATTTAAAAACGATATAAGTTGAGACTAGAGTTTATAACTACCGTTTTCTCTGAGTCACGAAATAAGTGTTGATTTAATTCTACTGACTGATTTATTGATTAGCATTAAAAAGTATATGACGGAAAGTTATCTTCAAACAATGGTACATAATGTAAAAATATGTTAATAAAAATGTTGATACTTGTATAGGATAAATATATTTATTTCAGTAAAGACTGGTCATTCAATAATTAATGATTTAAATAGAGTTCATGCATTAGAGTTAATATCCACTTTATAACACAATATACACATCTCATTAAAATTTATCACGCTTACAAATTATGCAGGGAACAATTCATATTAAGTTCATTATAACAGTTCCTTATAAAATTCATTATCTTTTTAAGTAACATGTAAATCTGATTACATTTTATTCATCAAAATCAAACATCGACCCATTCAACTTTATGAAAATCATTTCCAAAAAAACCCGCGATTTCATTATAATCGAAAAAGAACTACCTATCGATGTTACTATATAATTAAACACCCACAAAATTCTGTAACAGCAATGAAATCTTTAATGTAATATTTAAAAAATTACAGTGCAATTATAGTTACAAGAAAAATGGAAAATATTTGTTCCAAACTGAGAGACAGGACCTAAAACTTAATTTAGCTAGATGTTGAATATAAGATAAACCTTGTAGAAATCAGTATGAAGTCCACAGCTCCCAGATTTTCACAATATAATAAACAAGAATTAAATATTCAGTTATATAATAATTATGGACGGATGTGATATTTAGACATAAACTAGCATTTCTCTCCATTATGACTGCTTATTTTATAAATATATTTTATTTACTTTACATAAAAATACTATAGAAGAAAATAAAGAAGTATGAAGATTAACTTTGCAAAAACTTTATTTCTTTACAGCATAAAGGAAAACACCTGAAATTTACAAATTATTAATAGTTTTAGGATACATTATGAGATCATGAACCAAACGTGGTTTTAAGTACAGTGGCTCAACACAGATATTTTACATGACACATTTTGTTCTGAATTTTAGTGCACCACTGAAGAATTTTAGTGCAACATTAGATTATTTAGTAAGAACACCTCAAAATGTCGAAGTTCAATCTTATAAACGATGACTTTTCATTGGTTTTGGATTGGAGTAAAGCCCTCTGCATTAGGCATGGTACATGTCATGAATAGCATGTGAAAAATCATATGAAATTATTTTCATTCGTCACACATGCTACTTCTTTTCAAATCGACTGCTATTGTAATATAATTCACACTGTGAAATAGCAGACCATTCGCATTTCATTCCATTGCCAAAGTTCGTTGTTTTAAAAAAGTATACTTCTCGAACCGTATCTACATCAAAAATTAAACGACTAATAAATTAAATTTCATTTCATATCATACGTCATGATTCATTACTAAAAGCAAACACTCGCAAATGTGACATTAGGCCACTGCGAAATAAAATCATTTCATTTCATTTACCTGTGAAATTTCACATGTGAATCATATGACAAAAATCATAATTTCATTAAATGAAAATGAACGAAAAGTAGCAATCATTTCCATGCCTACTCTGCATATAAAGCGAAATATATGAGCATTTTTTTCGAAATTCATATTGACTCGGATATATGAGAATACTAGCTTCTGCCCGCGAATTCGTCTGCGCAGGATTACTATAGAAGATAGCCTATATGTTATTCTGATGTATGAGCTATATTACTATTGGGTGGAACACTCCCACCACAGGTTGGGAAAAACTCATAGTAATTACTTCCTTAGCCAGCAGGAATGAATTTTATAAATAGAATTGAAATGTTACAGTAATGAGTACGCGGCTTTATTATGTATTCTCGTCTTTTGCTCGCATCTTAATTCATGTGTTGCTTAAATCTCGTATAAAAAAATATATTAACTAACTTGTATTTAATATAGGCTTTGGTTACCAATAAAAAATCACCGTGTATTATGCAAAATTGACAAAATCCATGCCACTGTCCGTATTTGGTTTGTTACTTCTGCTTTGGAAATTAATTAGTAACTCACGATTCACTATTAGCGGTAGATAAAGAACACTATTTCGTTGACTAGGCGGAGTAGCGGATCCTATCTACAAACTATACATTAAAAATGTCCTTAAAAGAAATATCACTTGTCATCCACATTTCACTGGAAGTTCCTTTAAAAAGTTTTTGAAAATATACTTTTTTTTAAATTTTTTGAGTATTTTTTTAAGATTATGAACACATCACATCATTCAAGCACTTCACTGTCATCCTTACTAAGAAACGGTAGTCCAGAACATGTGTTGGGTCTTCCAGAGTCCTGGGTTTCCCGGGAGATGTCTTCTGGTAATTCCACTTCTTAATTCATTAAAAATTCCACTTCACTCGGGGTGTGACCAGTGTTCTTTTGTTTATTAAGTCATTTGGCACAGCTGATGACGTTCAGTCCTGAGGGTTGGGCACCGAGCTGGTGGAAGCAGTGTCCTGCCTGGAACTCTCTCCTCGAGGACCTCCAGTTGGCGTGGATGTACACGACCTAGAAGCAATTATATTTTAGTATTGTTTTATTTAATAATTGTTGGATTTCCTTATTTTTAGTGAATTACATTAGTTCTCGAAAATATTCGATCAGTACAATTAAATTGAGCACCCCACGCTTTTCTCTAACTAAATAATAATTATACTTTTCGTTCATCATTTAGTTTCTATACTAAAAAGGTATTTTTCACTTTTTAGTCCAATTTGATATAAAAGCGCGTTTTCTAGTTTTTTTTTTAAACTATTATTTTTTGAGTATCCACTTTTTAGTGCGATTGATAACAGCCGATGAACACAACTTAATAATGACAACGCCATCTAGTGATGTATAAATGAACTAACATTCTAAACGTTTAATTTATTAGTCTTGGCGAAGCAAATCAGAATAATGGGATATTCATATCGAATTAGTGTAATGTTATCGGTCTTAAATAAGTCTAAAGAGTTCAAATGAAGTCTGACCCTTTAAAGTGGGTCAAAATCGAGCCCAAACGAGTCAATTACAGAAAAACATACAGGAGTTACAAACATACAGGTGAAACTAATATATGCGTGTAAAAAAGAGGCGCCCCTTTCCGACCTGATAAGTGTGCTGAGATCTTTAACCTGAACCCGATACTTCCAGCTGAGTGAGTCATACCTGGTGGTTCCCCTGACGAGGTCAGGCCGCAGCGAAGGAACTAGTTCATCGGGCGACGACGCACGACTACTGCGTTCGCTGATTGCCTCTTCATAGGAATTGTCACTTGTTAACTGTGAACATAATAATGTGTTATTTATTACCCAGGCTATTTTTTGTTGGTCCACTAAAGGTTACTTTTTGGGTTTGGTGCTCCTCTTACAAGTTGGTCCAAATAGTAACGTCCAAACTTTTCTTTTTACTTAGTCATGTTAATATTTAACACACTTTTAAGTATGAAAACTTTTTTAGATTTAAAGATGACATAATGGTTTCACTTTATTACGTATCATTGCGAGACACATAGGATGTTTTTGGTTGGACATAGGTGTTATTAATGTAAGAATTTTTTTTAACGTTACTATGTGGACGACCTGTATATAGATAGATAATAATTTTATTTGCATCACAATATAATTACATGGACTTTATTTTTTTAAAAGCCCCACCACTGCTTCGGTACCCCTGTATAAGTTTGTTAGTTTTCTCGTCTCTTTTCATACATTGCCCACTAGCGCCTCTAGCGTAAACTATCAGAAACAGTGGGCAATGTATGGAAAGAGGCGATACGTTTGATCGAGCTCGAAAATTATCAAAACTCATACTAAGGGTACGAGAGTAATTATTTAAAAAGACATTTATATGTATATCTATGCTCATGATATGAAATAGCTTCATACATTGACTTAGTAATATTGTTGTGTTAGAAATATTAACTTGCAGGTATGTATTGCCAATTTTAGTGTGGAAACTTTCATAATTAGACTGCCAAAATCAAATCATAGTATATTAACCTTATATAAAATGTTCTTACCAAAGTGAGTGGGTGTCTATTTCTAGCAGGACTAAGCGCACGACTCCTCGTCTCCTCTACTTCTAACTGCAGAATACTTTCTTGACTGCCTGTGTACTGGAAAAGGCAAAGAATAAACATTAAAATGTTGAACCTTGAAGTAGGTAAGCGTAACATTGACATAGAAGATCAAATAGATCATAGATTTATAATTACTGACGTTTATAGATTGGCAATGAATCGACTAGGGCGAGAGTAAAAAAAATGCACAAATGAGTCAGTAATGCGCATGTGACTGTGAAAAATAGTACTGCGTCTGACAGTTGCTGTCTTTTCTACGCGACTGACAGGCCGACTTAGGCCGCCTCCGTGTATGTGAATGGGTCTCATCTATCTATCTCGTTCTAATATAAGTGTTAGTATGTTCTTTCTCTTTCACATTGCCCATCTACAGTTTCCTATATCTATGAAATAGATGAATAAGTCTATAAAGAAGACAAACATGACGATATCAAAAAAAAAAATTTACATACAACAATCTAAAGACTCTGTTTTTAAAAATAATTTGTAGATGTTTTTATAAGTATGCGTTGGTTAACAAACACACAGCCAATGCGATGCGGATTATATATCTAAGTTAGTTTTGGACTTAAAATGTTTAAAAAGCTTTGATCATGCCAAGAATATTCCTACATCTATCACTTCAAAATTTTCAACTTGTAGTACTCACCACAAAGCCATAGTACTTGAGTATGTCCATCTTACACATGGGGCACGTTCTGTGCTCCAGTAGCCACGGATCTATGCAGTTCTTGTGGAATTCGTGTCTGTGGGAAAACAACACCATATTTATTCATTTTTAGGGTTCCGTACCTCAAAAGGACAAAAGGGAACAAAAAGGATCACTTTTTTATCCGTCTGTCTGTCAAGACCCTTAACCTCGAAACGAATGGAGGTATCGAGTTGAAATTAAAACCATATACCAGAGTATATGGTCAACAGTCCCATGAAGCTGTGAAAAATCAAACTTCTCAGTTAACGCAAAAAAAAAGGTACGGCCGTTTATGCCGCAAAAAACGTATAATTCGACACTCTGAAGGGAATCAAAATTCATAGGGTACTTCCCGTTGACCTGAACTATGAAATTTGGCAAGTAATATTGAATTATACCACAGATACCTACAGGAAAGACTCTGCAAACTATACATCTGTAATTAAATCATATAAAATATAGTCTTTATTTAAAGTGCGTAATCAACAGATTGAGGTATCATGTTCAAATGAAAACCATATACTCAAGTCTACAGTCCCTTGAAGCTGTGAAAAAATCAAACTTCTAAGTTAACGCAAAAAAAATACAAAGGAGACGGATCACCCTCCATAGAACCTTGGGCCTAGGGTGTAACACAGTGAAAGTGATATTATTTGAAAGGTAGTAGGACACTAAACGGTTTCTAAAATTTGACCAAAATTGGCAGTCTGAGATCTGAGAAATTAAAGATTATAAAAAGTGGGGTTATGAAAATCGGATGTTGAAACAGAGCGCTTTTTCAGGGAATAACATTATAAAGTCCTATATTTTTATCATATTAAAGCATTTTTATGTTGCTAAAGATTATTGAAGTTATATTCGGTACTGGAGATTTAGTGTTCGGTACCTACCTACTCACTTTTTAGATTAATGTAATAGACTTTAAATCTATTAGAGTTGATCTGAGCTGCTTGTGGTAAACCGGACATACACAAATAATACATACATACGATCATGCTCATAGTACCGAGAGGGGTTGAGCAGAGCCACATCTAGCAGTATGGGCCATGCATTGCCTTGAAATAGTGACAGGTTGCCAGCCTGTCGTCTGCATAAAAGAGGCGCCAAATCCAAAAAGTAACAATCCTAATCCTCCAGAAATAAGGTCACTGATGTCCGTATTGAATTGCAAAGATCGAAAAACAATAAGAGCACACTCAAAACGTAGTGAATAAAACGAAGCAAACACAGATTAGAAAGAATATGGAAGCAAATGGGTCGAGTGACATCTGACATTTTCTTTTTTTTTACAGCGCTGACCCCAAAGTATTTAAGAAAACAGATATGAATAATCGATTACAGATAGTTATTCATTTTATGAAACTCCTCTTCATTGTTTAGGATAAGATATATTATAATGATTGATGTTTGATGTGCGTGACAGTGTGGCAAAAATATTATTTATGGTTTACCTGACGTATAACTATTATCATGGAAAAAAAATGTAATCGATTACTGCATGTTATTCGATTCATTCGTTATCATTAACTTTAAACCTGATTTTCTCTTTTCTCAGATTGCGGATAAGGCTGATTTTTTTAACATATAATTACTATGTAATAAGAGTTTAAATAAAGTATATTTCATGTTGTTACATTTTGGCCCACGATGAACCGTCTCCTTTGTACGGAACCCTCGGTGGGCGAGTCCGACTCGCACTTGTCCGGTTTATTTGTATAGGTAGACACAATAAATATAGTTAAAATATTACAATAGATTTACAGTGCCGTGCAACTCACCTACAAGGAAGAGATCTAAGTGTTTCTGACACTTTGTAAGGTTCTATACAGATGGCGCAGCACTCGCCGTCGCCCTGGACTTCCTGGAACAATAAAGAGGTCATACGTTCAATTATCGGTACAAATTAATTTGTTCAATTACATATTCCATCGTTTCTTCAGGTGAGCAACATCTGTTTTATATCATTATACATAAATATTCAATATAATCCGCACCGAGGTGAAGGAAAACATCGTGAGGAAACCTGCACACACCTATGAAGAAATTCTTAGGTTGTGTGTGAAGTCGACCAACCCGCACTTGGTCAGCGTGGTTGACTAAGGCCTAATCGCCCCTAATGTGGGGTAGGCTTGAGCCCCTCGGTGGGGACATTATATGAGCTGTTGATGATGATGATGATGACATAAATATTACAAAAATGTTCTTAGTAAATTTCAAAAAAGACTAAAACAAGTTCAAAATTTAAATGGGTATTACCAAATCGAATATAAATTATTCAAAATAAAATAGCAGGTTTTATATAATAGCTAGCTGTCCTGGCCACGCGTTGCTGTGGTAATTTCATACTACTGACCTATAACATCGTATCTGCAGTAAAAAAAAATATGACTACTTATCAAGATAAAAACTCAAATTGGAGCAAACTGCACACGGTGTACAAATTTGATTAACATCGGTTAAGCAGTTCAGGAGTCCATCGCGGACAAACAACGTGACACGTAATTTATATATATTAAGATGTAACCGATCATATAGAATTGAATCAAATCTACTAATTTCAGTAAGTAATAGTGGAAAATTGTTTAACATTTTCTTCATCATCATCATTGTTCGCTATGGTAATATTTTCTTAAAAATACCAAAAATTATATTGATTTAACTTACCCTATCATCAGTCTTTAAACTCTTAACAGGTATTTTGGAGAGCGCCTTTTTAGCGGCGCAACATAGTCTTTTCTGTAAAAGAAAAACAATTTAATCTTATAATAGGTGCTTATGAAGTATTATGTACTAATATAAGTCGCTATCTCGCAATAATCGCTATCTTCCTTCTATTTTTTTTTATTTATTTAACATTTAATGTACACACAAAGACAATTACAATAGAAGACATTATATAACACAGAGACTGTTATGTTCTATGTTATTGTATCAAATCCTGTCCATCCTAAGGTGGTCTGGCAGAGATCGCTCTTAGCGATAAGGCCTTTTATATTTTTCTTTTATTTTGTGTAATAAAGTTTTATTCTATTTCAAATAATGTCATATGTAATTATTAAATCCTACTTTTGTGATAAGGGTGCTTGACCCGAAACCCTTAACGACTGACCGAACAAAATAACTGTCTTAACATACACTATTTAGTATTTACTTAGAGAAGATGGCTAGCCAGGTGCACTTAAAACAATTTCTGCCACAAACCGTACCAAGCACAAAGGAGATGTTCCGAATTTGTATGGAGGCTGGTCGGTCAGTCAACCACCCCCCAAGACACAAGTTATATGACACGAAAGAGGATATTTTCATGAATATATACAAAAACTGTACTTTTTAATCCCCGCATTTTAATAAAAATCACCATTTTATTCTGGTTAAAAAATCGTTATCCAAAGATATAAAATTCAATTTAAAAAAGTAACACGTTGGGGTCGGTTTTTTTCAGCCTACGACTATTTTGCCTTTTTTTTATAAAAAAATGTTAAAAGAACACGGCAAGTTAGTTTTTGATCTTGTTTCTGACTAACAACATGGATGTTAATTTTTTTTATCATTATTTAATCAGAAAACCAACGATTTGAATGTACTTTTTATGCGGTGGCTTAAAATTAAAATACTGGTATATTCAAGAGATCCACTGAGCATAAGCTTTCGTTTAATATATAATATATAATTTGTAGTGGGGGTTTTAAAGTATCTACCAATATGGAACATTTCCTTTGGTGTACAAAGGCTGTTTATCCAGTGTTATTTCTAGATAACCGGCGATCGTACCTTGCCTTATATGGTTTCTATTATAGAATCTTCGTCTCTAATTTAGATATAATAAAAAAAAATGTTGTCTTTTGTTATCTATTTCAAATATGTTACTTATTTTATTTGCATGTAAAAAATAGCCATTAATTAATCGAAGATTAATTTCACCAACGAAAATTCGTTCCATAAAAATGGATTTTTCTTCTAATTTTATAGCATAATCATTTCATACATAATACTTATATGAAATATTGGACCAAACTTACAGAGAGCCTGTCTTTGGCGTGAATGTAGCGGAATCTCTGTATGTAGTAGAACACCAGCCACGCCAACGAGATCACCATCAAGACGATAAACGATATCGACACGAACAACACCGACGTCCTGCAAACAAAACATATCATTATTAAGTTTTTGGGTACCTATACATATAGTAACACACGAATATTCGAAGGACCTCAACCTGAAATAGTCGGTAAAATCACAGTATACCAAGAACAGTAGTTTATCTGCGGACTGTCGGCGAGTTATTAGCCTACTCTGCGTTGACGCTAGGGCTATCGTAAATGAGCCGGACGGGAACGAGCGGCGAGCGAATGTGCAATGACATAAAAACCCGCGATAACACCGAGACGGCGAGACCACCTTATGCCCCCATATGTTTGTCATATGTGCGTCACAGTGCGTGCGTACACGGCGCCGAATACGCACGCACACATTCTAATGGATAGCGGACAGTTTGTATGAAGACGTATTACTGTTCTTGGTATAGTGTGGTAAAATTAAGGAAAGTGATAATCACCGAGTGAATTACTGAACCACTACTACTTTACTACAGCAATGGATATGAAGTTTACTTTCATCCTCAGCTTTCATCTGTCAAAAAAAGCTATCGCATCGGCCGGCTGATCATACTAGGCGTTAGCCAAACGCTTGAAGTTTTGTACAGCATTTAACATAATGGCAGTTCAACCGTCTTTGATATTTTTATGGTATATCGCCTTTAGGGCAAACAGCATATTTTTAATATGAACTAAGTCATCTAAGTCACAAATAGGTCATCGTAGCATATAATATAGAAAACAACAACAGCAACATAGTCTGGATCGCGCTGAAAACCCAGATTTAATAATACAAGGAGATAGGCCAAGCCGGCGTTTAACTTGTGACAAGCAATGTATGCCCAATATATTTAAAAAAACAATATTTAAACAAATAGTCCTACTTTTATTCATTAAAACACAATCGTTTTAAATTATGCGTTACTATCTTACAAATTGTATTATATTGCGGCTGTGCCTAACTTTCATTGCTTCGCAGTCCTTATACGGACGCAATCAATAGTGTAAGTACATTACGACATGCTCAACTAAAACCAATTTATGTAGTACGGCCGCTGATCGCGCCACTCGGACCCGGTTCGGACTTCCTAAACTCAGCGATTTGACCGATCTCCTTTGCGGCTGTGCTTAACTTTCATTGCTTCGCAGTCCTTATGACGCGCGCAATGAATAGTGTATATTACGGCATGCTCAACTAGAACCATGTTATTTAGTACGGAGGCTGATCCCGACACTCGGTCCTCATACGAACTCGGCGATACCACCGATCTCTTTAGATTGATATATCTGTGACTACCCACGACCATACCCCGTGTATTTATCGCCCTCGCCTTATACCTGCGATCTGAGACATTCTTTGTTTCACCGCGCTAGATAATAAATGTATTTTTTTGCCCTTTTTCAGCATAAATACAGTTTCGCCTCAAAGACATCAAATAATTAAGACAGTCGAGTAAATAGATTCCAGACTCTCCTTGTCAGCCTTTATTGACATGACAAAGAAAGAATAATAATATATTTCTACGCTCACACCACTTATCCAGCCCAGATAAGGTATAATTAAGAACTTGTGTTATGGATACTAGATAACGGACAATTTTTATTATACATAATAATTTGTAGATAATTTTATAAATAAATATATAAACAACCATGACTCGTCAACAAATATTCGTGTTCGTCACACAAACATTTGCCGCTACCAGGACTCGAACCCGGAACGCTTGATGTGTGAGCAGCTATACTGACCACTCCACCAAGACAGCGTCCAAATTATGTTCCTTCTATTACTGTGATAAGGTTCTATCATGGGTCAGGAATAGTCAGTACCCCTAATATGATTATGAAAAGAATACGTGTGATCGAGCTCGAAAACTAACAAATTCATACTAGGGGTACAGGATTATATTTGCTCGATATAGGTAATATTTGCTCGATATAATATTAGAGTGATCTTGTATCGTACTTGTTAATGTTGTTGTTGACGTTAGCGAAAGTGCGGCCCTTGAGGATGCCGATCACGACGCGGGTGCCGTTGTCGATCAGCCGCGCGATCTCCTCGCCCTTCCACTTATAAGTGAACACCGCACTTATGTTGCCTGCAACAAAGTTATACTATCACTTTTGGTACTTAACACAAAAAAAATGTGTGCGTGTACTAGTGTACACACACGTAAGAAGTGAAACTTCTTTATGGCCTTACATAGACATGAATACAAAAAAGATGACGCGTAACCGAAAAATGTGACGGTAAATTTTTTTCCAACGCCGATAAAGAAGTTTCACTTCAAATATATAGGTATGTATAAAAAAATATATAAAATATAAAAAAAAATATACTGGGTGTAAAAGACATGAACAGTCAAACAAGAACCACGTATTCTATACATCAAAATAAGACACATTTCAAAAAATAATTGCTGGGAAATGATTTTTTTTTGGTGTTAAAAAATATTGCAAATTGTACTGCGCAACGTAAAGCGCTCAACTCGCACGCAACTCGCAAAACCGTGATATTTTTGCCAGACGGCCGGCGGCGCCGTTCGTTTGTGTCCGAGCGCATCGAGTGAGCTACATTGAACGCTTACGTTTTGAAGCCATTTTTTGTTATGAAATACTAAAAAAAAAGATAATGTTTCTTTGGACAATAATTAAGAAATAATGTTTAAAATATGTTTTCATAAAAATATGAAAAAAAATTATGACTTTGACCTTCAATAAAATCGTAACTATCAATTTCCCATGTATAGTCTAAAGCAGTCTTTCTCAAAGTGGGCGATAACGCCCCCCTGTGGGCGTTGGAGGCCTAGAGGGGGGCGTTAAGGGACCCAGAAAAAAAAGGGGGGCGTTGGCGTGGTTCAGGGGGGCGATGGTGGATTTGTAATTTTATTTACTTAACATTTTAAATTTCACTAAACTTAAAACCTACCTATTACTCAATATCAGGCGTGGTTTAGGGTTATCAGATGATTAATTTGTAATTTCATTTACTTTATAATTCACTAAAATTAAAACCTACCTACTACTCAATATCAAATAATTAGTTTATATATTTGCCTTGTATGATGGTATAAAAACTAAAAAATATTTATTATAGATTTCGTAGAATAGCCCGTATGCCGTACGCAATCAAGTTGTAACAAGTTTTTGTTAAATAACGCTATTGGTGCAATCCGGTAGTAATCGTCTGGTGCATCGATACTTGTCCTAACTTGCTCAGTACTATTAAGCGTGGAAAGAGATAAACGAGTTTGTGCGCGTTTGTTTTATTCCTGTCGGTGCGTGCCGTATTTAAATCCTATATAAAAGCTCGGAATATCTCTTAAATTTTCATTAGTAGTTTCGTGCGCAATCTTTAATCGATCTTCTGAAACAGAGTACCTCGTCGAGTGCACGGAGCTCCGAGTGGATCGCAATAAAGAAAGACTGTGGTAATCTTCAACCTACACTTCCTAAAAAGGTCAACACTTTATTTACATATTTGTAAAAACAAAGTCATGTCGGAAGCAAAAAAGAAGAAACGGCAATACAGTGCAGAATATATTAAATATGGATTCATAGAAAATCCGACAAATTCATCTTTGCCTATGTGCCTTCTTTGTTCAAAAACATTTTCAAACGAAGCGATGAAGCCTTCAAGACTTCAAGATCATTTGAATAAAATGCATCCAGATAAGAAGGACAAAAATGTAGCCTATTTTCAAGACCTGGAAAAGAAGCATAATGCTCAGCCAAGTGTATCGAAACTTTTTTCGGTGGCTACTAAGCAAGACGATGACGGACTTCGAGCTTCATACAATATCTCTTTGTTAATTGCTCAAACAGGTAAACCACACACCATAGGAGAAACGTTAATTTTGCCGGCAATAAAAGAAGTTATAACTACTGTGCTTCATAAACCTGCTGCAGATATAATTCGAAAAATTCCTTTGAGCAATAGTTCTGTGCAAAGACGAATTGATGAAATGGCTGATAACATTGAAGAGTCATTGTGCAATCATCTGAAGACTAGTCAATTTTCAATTCAGTTGGATGAGTCCACTTTACCAACTAATGAAGCTTTGTTGCTGTCTTACGTGAGGTTTATTAAAGATGAAAAAATATGTCAAGAACTATTATTTGCTAGAAATTTAGAGACAGACACAAAAGGAGAAACCATATTTAAAACACTGGAAAAGTTTTGTGATGAAAAAGGAATTCCCTTGAAGAATATTATATCAGCTGCTACAGATGGTGCTCCAGCTATGACGGGGAGTCAAAAAGGTTTCATAGCGTACTTAAAAAACGAAATTCCAGATGTGCTTGCTGTACATTGCGTTATACATCGACAACATTTAGTTGCTAGAAATTTAAGTGAACGACTGTTTCAATCATTGCAATATGTCATCAGAGCAGTCAATAAAATCCGAAACAATTCTTTAAATGACAGATTATTTAATCAGCTTTGTGTTGCTAATGATGAAGATTTCAACAGATTGATTTTTCACACAGAAGTGCGTTGGCTATCAAAAGGAAATTGTCTGACTCGATTTTACAATCTGTTTGACTCTGTCATTGAGTTTTTGGAAAACAAAGACACAGAATTGCGCGACAAACTCATCACATCAAAGAATGATATCGCATACCTGACAGACCTTTATAAATTGCTTAATGATATGAATCTCCAACTTCAAGGCGATGACTTGAACTTAATAAAAACAAAAAATGTCGTCGCTGCTTTCGTAGCCAAGTTGCTCTTACACAAGAAGAATATCGGCAGACGTGAGTTCCATA
The DNA here is from genome assembly GCA_955850985.1 of Elophila nymphaeata. NCBI lineage: Eukaryota > Metazoa > Arthropoda > Insecta > Lepidoptera > Crambidae > Elophila > Elophila nymphaeata. The sequence goes on along the minus strand of OY039086.1, from coordinate 7,804,679 downwards.
ATTTTCCCAATTTATCAGTATCCTGCAACAGCGACGACTTGCTTGTCTACTGCCAACATTTGGAAAATCTTCACAGCGATTTCATTGAAAGATTCCAGGATATTTTGAAATTGGAAATACCAGACTGGGTGTTAGATCCTTTTTCAAATGTCAACATAGGTATATCACCCCAACTGGAAGAAGAACTTATAGAACTGACAACGAATGATGAACTAAAAATCAAATTCAAAAGTGGTTACCACGAATTTTGGCTACAAAAATCAATCTCGCAGTTATATCCTGGATTGTGGTCGATCGTTCAACGATTTTTAATAGCATTCCCATCGTCATATTTGTGTGAACGTGGATTTAGCGCTGTGACAACGCTGCTTACTAAAAAGAGAAATCGTTTGCATGTTACCGAACGCGGCGACTTAAGACTGTTTTTGAGTAAAATCGAACCTGATATCAACAAACTTGTTAAAAATCATCAAATTCATCCATCTCATTAGATTCGTTATAAAATTAAAATTGATTACCTATCTACATTGTTTCTTTTAATTTGATTTTTAAATATATTCTTAATATTATAAAGTTGCGTTTTAATTGTTCTCACTGGTAAAAATGTCTAATTTAGAATTTAAACATCAGGACTGAATAATATAACACTATAACTAAATTAATTAAAGTAATGAAATGGTGGTTTTTAAGTTTTAGGAGTGTATAAAAACTAGGGGGCGCTGAAAAATTATTTATTTTCAAAGGGGGCGGTAAAAGAAATAAGTTTGATAATCTCTGGTCTAAAGGAAGAAAAATGTTATGATGGTGAGCAGAATACATGGTTTTCGTTTGACTGTTCACGTGTTTTACACCCGTTAATGTATTATATTTTTTTCAGTGTATAAATAATAATGCTATATTGTTTTGTTTTGTGGTTAACATTAATTTTAATTTAATTTATATTAATTAAGTCAGTAAGTATCGATGAACTGTTCGGAATCAATTGTTTTTATTTATATGGGCACGTTGTGTTTGCCTATAATTGTTGTTGCATTGTAACCCTATCGCTATAGGTACTTTATTTTTAAGTGCACATGATGTTATGTAACAATGTTGGCAGACCATAATAAATAAATAAATAAACTAGACACAGAACTAGAAACGCGTAACATTTTAGATTAATTTTCAATAATTGGGCGCCAGGTCCCCTAGGAAAAAACCTACTATATTTACTTAAGCATTGCACATTGCTTTGTGTTCGGTAATTTACTCAACGGGATACCACCAAAAGTAGCCACTCAGAGGAGCAAGGCGTGAGCGAACGTAGTTCAGCCCAGAGTCTCCCCTGAGGATATCTAACTCCTCCGATAGTCCTGCGCTGCCCCAGAATGCGGACAGGCAGGCCTGGGACCACGTCTTTTTTATACGCCCGAAGGTTAAATCTAGTCTAACGCGGAAAACACGCCTCACCCACAGGTACTGGCTTTGTTATATGGTATGGCATATTTATTAATAACTAATTTTGATATTCTAAAGCAGTCTTTCTCAAAGTGGGCGATAACGCCCCCCTGTGGGCGTTGGAGGCCTAGAGGGGGGCGTTAAGGGACCCAGAAAAAAAAGGGGGGCGTTGGCGTGGTTCAGGGGGGCGATGGTGGATTTGTAATTTTATTTACTTAACATTTTAAATTTCACTAAACTTAAAACCTACCTATTACTCAATATCAGGCGTGGTTTAGGGTTATCAGATGATTAATTTGTAATTTCATTTACTTTATAATTCACTAAAATTAAAACCTACCTACTACTCAATATCAAATAATTAGTTTATATATTTGCCTTGTATGATGGTATAAAAACTAAAAAATATTTATTATAGATTTCGTAGAATAGCCCGTATGCCGTACGCAATCAAGTTGTAACAAGTTTTTGTTAAATAACGCTATTGGTGCAATCCGGTAGTAATCGTCTGGTGCATCGATACTTGTCCTAACTTGCTCAGTACTATTAAGCGTGGAAAGAGATAAACGAGTTTGTGCGCGTTTGTTTTATTCCTGTCGGTGCGTGCCGTATTTAAATCCTATATAAAAGCTCGGAATATCTCTTAAATTTTCATTAGTAGTTTCGTGCGCAATCTTTAATCGATCTTCTGAAACAGAGTACCTCGTCGAGTGCACGGAGCTCCGAGTGGATCGCAATAAAGAAAGACTGTGGTAATCTTCAACCTACACTTCCTAAAAAGGTCAACACTTTATTTACATATTTGTAAAAACAAAGTCATGTCGGAAGCAAAAAAGAAGAAACGGCAATACAGTGCAGAATATATTAAATATGGATTCATAGAAAATCCGACAAATTCATCTTTGCCTATGTGCCTTCTTTGTTCAAAAACATTTTCAAACGAAGCGATGAAGCCTTCAAGACTTCAAGATCATTTGAATAAAATGCATCCAGATAAGAAGGACAAAAATGTAGCCTATTTTCAAGACCTGGAAAAGAAGCATAATGCTCAGCCAAGTGTATCGAAACTTTTTTCGGTGGCTACTAAGCAAGACGATGACGGACTTCGAGCTTCATACAATATCTCTTTGTTAATTGCTCAAACAGGTAAACCACACACCATAGGAGAAACGTTAATTTTGCCGGCAATAAAAGAAGTTATAACTACTGTGCTTCATAAACCTGCTGCAGATATAATTCGAAAAATTCCTTTGAGCAATAGTTCTGTGCAAAGACGAATTGATGAAATGGCTGATAACATTGAAGAGTCATTGTGCAATCATCTGAAGACTAGTCAATTTTCAATTCAGTTGGATGAGTCCACTTTACCAACTAATGAAGCTTTGTTGCTGTCTTACGTGAGGTTTATTAAAGATGAAAAAATATGTCAAGAACTATTATTTGCTAGAAATTTAGAGACAGACACAAAAGGAGAAACCATATTTAAAACACTGGAAAAGTTTTGTGATGAAAAAGGAATTCCCTTGAAGAATATTATATCAGCTGCTACAGATGGTGCTCCAGCTATGACGGGGAGTCAAAAAGGTTTCATAGCGTACTTAAAAAACGAAATTCCAGATGTGCTTGCTGTACATTGCGTTATACATCGACAACATTTAGTTGCTAGAAATTTAAGTGAACGACTGTTTCAATCATTGCAATATGTCATCAGAGCAGTCAATAAAATCCGAAACAATTCTTTAAATGACAGATTATTTAATCAGCTTTGTGTTGCTAATGATGAAGATTTCAACAGATTGATTTTTCACACAGAAGTGCGTTGGCTATCAAAAGGAAATTGTCTGACTCGATTTTACAATCTGTTTGACTCTGTCATTGAGTTTTTGGAAAACAAAGACACAGAATTGCGCGACAAACTCATCACATCAAAGAATGATATCGCATACCTGACAGACCTTTATAAATTGCTTAATGATATGAATCTCCAACTTCAAGGCGATGACTTGAACTTAATAAAAACAAAAAATGTCGTCGCTGCTTTCGTAGCCAAGTTGCTCTTACACAAGAAGAATATCGGCAGACGTGAGTTCCATAATTTTCCCAATTTATCAGTATCCTGCAACAGCGACGACTTGCTTGTCTACTGCCAACATTTGGAAAATCTTCACAGCGATTTCATTGAAAGATTCCAGGATATTTTGAAATTGGAAATACCAGACTGGGTGTTAGATCCTTTTTCAAATGTCAACATAGGTATATCACCCCAACTGGAAGAAGAACTTATAGAACTGACAACGAATGATGAACTAAAAATCAAATTCAAAAGTGGTTACCACGAATTTTGGCTACAAAAATCAATCTCGCAGTTATATCCTGGATTGTGGTCGATCGTTCAACGATTTTTAATAGCATTCCCATCGTCATATTTGTGTGAACGTGGATTTAGCGCTGTGACAACGCTGCTTACTAAAAAGAGAAATCGTTTGCATGTTACCGAACGCGGCGACTTAAGACTGTTTTTGAGTAAAATCGAACCTGATATCAACAAACTTGTTAAAAATCATCAAATTCATCCATCTCATTAGATTCGTTATAAAATTAAAATTGATTACCTATCTACATTGTTTCTTTTAATTTGATTTTTAAATATATTCTTAATATTATAAAGTTGCGTTTTAATTGTTCTCACTGGTAAAAATGTCTAATTTAGAATTTAAACATCAGGACTGAATAATATAACACTATAACTAAATTAATTAAAGTAATGAAATGGTGGTTTTTAAGTTTTAGGAGTGTATAAAAACTAGGGGGCGCTGAAAAATTATTTATTTTCAAAGGGGGCGGTAAAAGAAATAAGTTTGATAATCTCTGTTCTAAAGGATCAGGTCAACAACTTAGTTTTTGTGCCATGTCACCTATTCATTAATAAAACATAATTGCATAACAAGATTAACATAAAAAACAATTGTAAACAAAACATTAGTACGCAGAAGATTATGTAATAACAAATTGCATTCGTTAGCAGGTCTCAAGGTAACTCCATTCATATAATGACTGTGGAGTGCATTAATGTGTTTGAGTGTCACGTAACAGTATTTGTACTAGGTGCGTCCGTAAAAGGACACATAGGCCCTTAGATAGGAGTCACTTGTAACTTGTAACAGAAAATAATTCGTACAAAATTTATGAAAATGCATTTCTTTATTTAACCGCCTCCGTGGTCGATGGTTCGCCCAATGTTTGGTCCAATCCAGAGAACCCGGGTTCAATCCACAGGGAAGTAAGTTTCTAATTCATCATCGAAGGAGGTTTAGGCAGTAGTCCAGCAAGCTTGTCCAATGCGGATTTATGGACGGAGTATTTACAGATGGGGTCATCAGCATTGCCTATTATACACAGGTGTCTTTTAGTGGCAAAATGACCAGTGAAAGCACCTATGAGGCAGCGGATTTGAATCCCCCACCCTTTTAAGGTAGCCTATGTGTGAGGATCCTAAAAACACAATAGTAACAGATTCGAATTTCACAGCAATGTTTCGAAAGGTTCCAACTGACGAGTTCCGGGAGAGGCTGTGGCTTCCACCTTCGGGCTTATTATCTTTGATACAATGGCGGTAGCTAGCCATAGATGGACTTCAAACAACCCTACCACCCACCAATTATGAAAATAAACAAGTTATAACAACATCACGCAGCTTATCTTCAAACCTGGAATTATCAAATTACTTTTTTCATAATCTGCCTCGAGTTGTGACGTCACAAGTTATCATGCAATAAAGTTATCGCGATCACAATAATCGTGGACGTTTCATTGTTTTACCGCAATCATTTGATAATTGATAACGAGCGTCGTAATGGCAGACTAATTTGTAATGTTTGTGTAATGTACTATTAGATGATTATTACTTTTCTTTGTTTATCTGCGACCCAGGATATTATCCGCATTTTTTGAAAAATGCAATGTGATTATATTTTTAATTTACTTAATATGATAATGAAAAGTAAAAATCCTCTTAAACTCTACCAAAAATCAAAGTAAACTAGAAATCTTATGAGTTTTTTAAGTTAACCGTTTCCTCATAACTAGGTATAATATTATAATGTTCTTCATCCTCCAAATTTATTTGGGGTTGGTGCAATTATGTTTTGTTATCGACATACTGCTATAGATTTTGGCATTGGATTGTATGGCCTGCCGGAGTCCGACCCTACCGACATGGTATACTATTGTTGGTGGTTTAAGTTTAGTGATCGCAGTCTGCTTCTGTAGTGCCATCATCTCCCTCTGACAGTTGATGAAGATTTTCAACACATAACTATCCAAGTTTCATTCATCGGTATTTTTTATAACCTTAAACATGTCGAATTTTGTGTCTACTAACTATGATATGCCGACAGCATTGCTTTCCTGTTATCAATTGAAGAAAACTGCTGCAGAATCGCATCGAATGGTTGTGGAAGCTTTAAATATATATATTTTGAGAATTCTACGCGTAATAAATTATGGGTGAATCCAACCGAACAATCGACTTCCCCTAAATCACTTTGGAAAGAAGACAATACTCAGTTTTAGGTGGGATCAGTAGGAAGTGATCTATGATGAGCTGCTAAAACCTGATTAAACCGTTAAAACTGATGGCTACCACAGCAAATAATCTTTTATAAATAGAGCATTACCTATCTAAAATAACGATTAGAATATGGAAGTTATTTTGTTCAATGATACTGCAACATGAATCAGGGATACGATCGTCTAGTTGTATCCCTGACTCATTTTGCTGAAATACTATCGCATGCGTCTTATTCTCCGTACCTTGCTCTGTCCGATTATCGTCTATTCGCATTCGCATCACTGGTACACACTAATGCCCGCTCCACACTCGCATCCGCGAACCCGCGAAAACACTATACATTGCTACTTCTTATTTTACATAACTTTTTAGGTCTTATGTAAAGACGGCGATGTAGATTATTTTCGCGGGTTCGCGGCCGCGAATGTGGAGCGGGCATTAAACTGGGACTCAAAAGTGGGATCCAACGAAAATAATTGGCATAAATTAGTACGAAAATATACGAAATTGACTCGAAAATTGGTTCGTTTCAAAATAAGAACATCTTTTTTGGATAACATAAAAAAACTGGTGTAGAGTTGGGGAAAATGTATAGTATATAGCTATGGAGATACATTTGAATAAAATACCTTTTATAATTTCAACAACAGACGTGGAATTCTTACAAAAAAAAATACTCAGATTTCATACTTCCAGTCCTATGTAATCGTAATAACGATAAACACTTAATTACAAGATTAGGAAATCGTAATCTTACTTACCAACATATCTTGTTTTATAGCTAAGTATTACGTAAAATATTTATTTTTGAAACCAAAACAATACATATCTATCAAGATAAATTACTGTAATGTAATCATAAATAATTAGCCAAGATCTGAGATAAATTATTAAAACGTAAGTGTTTCCAGTCGAAGTGGACAGGGATGTCACAAATAAAAGCCGACTGAGGGAGATTCTGAGTGCAGAGGGGATACCATCGCACCAAAGGGTCACTCACGGTAGTAAACCACCCACATCATTCCCAATGAAGGTCAGTGCCAGGTAAGTCGTTTTGGTGATATGCGCACACTATGTGAACCGATCCCAAAACGCCCCCATAAGGGCTTAGGAAGGTTCCGGGGGGGTTGTTAGCGGAGTAGGACTGGCGCTATTCCGCGCCGGTGGGTCCCGCACACGCCGTACGCCCAGCCAGAGTGCGGTATGGTCAGTAAATGGATTGGCAGACGGCCAGTAAAACTATATGATAATCTATACCAGTCTTCGGTCAAGGTCCACCGTCTTAGTTCACTTGAGTGCAGTGGACCACGGATACTTTTCTTGTGTCCACCTAATTTTTTTAATGTTTGACGAGCTCTGTTTGGGGAGCTTTTGTCCTTCATCTCACCTGATGTGACGATAAGGCCAAATATGGAATCGATCTGCACCTGGAACCTCAAAGAGCCAATAAATTTAATAAAGTTCAAAATTTACGGAAACTATCATGTTTATGGACTACCGTCAAAGAGAGATGCAATGTATTTTCACTTGATTTCTAAAGGGCCGACCAATACGCAGATTGTGATGATAAAATCGTCTATAGGTCTTCCATTGTTAGAGAATAACTTACAATGCGGCAGGCGGGCAGCCAGCATCCGATAACGCAAAAGTGGTGGGTGGTCCTTAAAAGTATAGTCAGCATAAAACTTAAGTACAGTACAACTATTTGTATAATATCAAAACCTGTAATTCAAAATTTCGCTATTCATTTAGGTACAATTTGTACGCGTATGAAAGTCCTAAGCCATCTGTCTGTCATCATAAGTATACCAGTAGGCAGAGTACTGAGAACGGGCAAGAAAATCAGCAAGGTTATTCTCGGATTAGATTCGGAAAGAAAAATATTAGAAATCCAAGTTCAACTAGAGAGGGCCGGTTCCATATGTTCTGATTCTGGTAGTTGATTTACAGTTTTGTGTGGACTATCTGCAGAGCCCGATCTAGCCATTTCGCCGCACTGGGTAAAAGCACCCCGACGAGAGATAAAATCCGGAGAATCGAAACTAGACTACTAACAACAAATTATTATTAGATTTTTTTTACATTAGACAAAGGAAATCGCTCGAAACTACTGAAGATAATTTTTTTTTTACATTAGACAGTGAAATCTCTCGAAACTACTGAAGCTATTTTCATAAAAACTCTATTAACCCGGCGTCATTGTGGCGACCAAACAGAACACGGCCGTTGTGGCCGGGTATATTATACCCATGTACATTATTTTACACAAAACCATTTTTTATGTTAATATTGGTTTTCTATATTAGGAAAATAGGCAGTTATATACATAATTTGTGAGAATTAGGCACTCATTTATTATAAAATGTACCTATAATCATCATAGTTTAAATAAATAAATATTTTTCTCCTAAGATCAATTTGTTGGAACATAAGTTACAAGAAATGTTCAAAAGAACAAACAAACCTTATAAACAAAATTGATATCAACACGATTACATTAAATTATGAACCATATAAATCAAAGCTAGAATATCGCTCTTGAAATCAACGCAACTTTAGTATAAATAATACCACGCGCTCTTTAGAGACGTGTCAATTCCACAATAGCAGCGGCAACACTAAATAGAACCGCTATTCACTCAAAAACATCAAGCACACCAGCTACTGAATGCGGCAAATAACACACATACTTTGTATTAAAGTTATTAAGATTAAAAAAAACCGTCGGGTATCAGACACCCGGCCACAATGACGCCGGGTTAATGTTATCCGCGGCGGGCTCAATTCTCATTTTTGCCGCTCTGGACAAATGTCCGGCTTGTGCCCCTTAGATCGGGCCCTGACTATCTGTCAATGAGTCGAGGTAGGGCTAGCCGCTCGAATTTCGAGCGTCGGAACTGGGGATGATGTATGTACTACCTTACAGAAGACCACAGTCAAATAACTCTACATTTTTGTGGGGTTGTGTTTTTGTTGGTGAGTAATGTTGCCAGAGCTCCACGGAGTGGGGATGGTGACTAGGGTTGGCAGCACGCGATTGTCACGTAAGTGTTGCGTGCGTCTATAGGCTACGGTGACTGCTGCTGAATAAACGCTAATGGAAACTTAATTGGAACATGTTATGCCTTTTTTTAATACTATTTTAGCTAGGCAGTTCGAGTGTTCGTATTTCATAAACATGTGGTGCTGAAACGGTCTAGAAGACAATTCGCTTTTATTGGAACTCTAAAAATGGGCATCACAGACATTGGTACAATAATCAAGATAATGCGTCACTCGCGTGAATCATATTGCCAAATTCACTACCGTGTTTAAAACACGTACTGTCTGCCAGCTTCCTAATTAAAATGGAAACTCATTCGCACCTTCATCTAGCCCAAAATTTTCTTGTAAATGTTTAAATCGGCACTATTTAAACTTAACGAATAAAAAGGATTAGTTTACCAAAGTCCACATACATAATATTATCTACTAGCTGTGCCCGCGCGACTTCGTCCGCGTGGATTTCCCGTTTTTGCAACATTTTTCATTGATGCTCAACTCCTATTAGTCGTAGAGTGATGTTATGGAGGTATATAAGCCTATATCACGGTTTCCTAAACTGTGCGTCGCGACGCCCTGGGGTGTCGCGGGTCTATCCCGGGGGCGGGCGTCGTGAGACGATCCACATAGAATAGCTGTCTAGCTAGCTTAGCGAGCTAGTCGAACGAAAATAAATGTAGACAAAGAAATGTAAGTCGCGATTTCTAAACATGAACCCGGTTTTGAGATGCTCTGTTTTTAAAATAAGAAAATACACTGAAAAAAATCGACCGTCCAGCGCGGGCGAAAACATCGAATAAGCATCTTTACGCTACCGGGACATTGCTTTCGCCGTCGAAATTTGTCTGTGCTACTTTATGTTTTTATGGTAATTTTTTTTCAGTCTTTCTAATTTTAAAATATTTGCGCATTCGTTAACGCCTAAATAATTCAAAAAAAGCTATGTTTTTGTTTTTGTAGGTATGTAATTAACTTGGCTGTTACTATAACGGGGGGAGGGCTCGTAAAAATAAGAAAATTCCTAAGGGCGTCACTATGAAAATAAGTTTGGGAAGCTCTGTCCTATAGTGTTCCTCGATAAATAGATAATCATAGAATTTTTCAGATCAGTAGTTCCCCTTTGTAGGATTATGTACCCAAAGGGTAAAACGGGATCCTATTACTAAGACTCATAAATAGAATAAAATAAATACTAATAAATAGAATAAAATAAATATTGAAGGGGTCCCATAAAATAAGCGTGACTTTTTTTGGTCGATTTTGATAACGGCAACAGATAGACGCTTGAAGTATTCACAGAATATTTAGTTATATTATTCACTTTTAAAATACAACAACAAACGTGTTTTATTTCTCGGTCTTATTAACGATAATAACAGGTAGAAACTTGAAATATTAACAAAATATTTAATTTAAATTTCAAATAATTTTTGATAAAATCTATGGCACGGAACCCTTTGTACGCGCGTTCGACTCCTTCTAGGTGGTTTTTTTAGGCTATCTCTGATGACCTTCTTGAAGTCACCAGGGCTTTTAGTAAAGGAGAGGACCTCGATGGGTCCTCAAGCTTTAAGGTCGAATCACTCCAAAGAGGATTCCTGACCGGTGAGCATCTCCCTCGGAAGAGTCTATGAACCTATTAGTCTCTAATGCGTCCGAGTCTGACGGGATCAGTAGTTCCTGAGATAAGCGCGTTCATCTAAACAAAAAAACAACTCAGTATAGATGCGTGCGTAGTACTTGATCATTATTTAGCTGCGGAGTTATGTTAAAACTGTAATATCTATGAAGATATTCATTGAAATCTAATGATGTAAAGAACAATTTTGTACAAAATTAAATACTTGTGATGAATAATGTATTCATATTGATAAGGAATAATATAATGTTTACAAAAATACCTTCGCATCTTAAGCATTATTTTAGAACAAAATTTATTAACAAAAATAGGTTATAGCGAGTCAACCTTAAGACATAGATAAATGCTGTCTGGAACTTGTTTTTAGAACTTTTAAAGGAGAATAATTCCGTCATTCATAATTTTTGTGTAACTCTAACCGTTTACGCAGCGCACGCAAAGAAATCTCTGAAAATCAATTTTTTTTATTTTCCGTTTATTTCAAACTATGATATTTCTTAAGATATTCATTGAAATCAAATGAAGTCATGAGCAATTTTGTGCAAAATTAAATACTTGTCATAAATAATGTATTTATTTTGATAAGGAATAATATCATGCATACAAAAACACCATCGCAGATAAACTTTTGATTAAAAAAAAATTTGATTACCAAAAAGAAAGGTTATAGTGAGCCAATCATAAAAGATAAACATATGCTATCGCGGACTTTTTTTTAGAAAATTTAATGGAGAATAATTCTGTCATAAATAATTTTTCCGTAACTTTAACCGTTTACGCAGCGCACGCAGGGAAAGCTTTGAAATGAAATATTTTTCTCCCGTTTTTGCAACATTCTTCATTAATACTCAGCTCCTATTGGACGTACCGTGATGTTATATAGCCTATAGCCTTCCTAGATAAATGGACTATCCAACGAAAAAAGAATTTTTCAATTTGAGCCAGTAGTTGCTGAGATCTTAGGGTTCAACCAAACAAACAAACAAACAAACAATCAAACAAACAAACAAACAAACAAACAAACTCTTCAGCTTTATTATTAGTATAGATATAGATTATTTCAAAACTAACTCTGACACTTATGTAAAACCCAAAAGAACTAGACTAGGAATTGTAAATAAATGACCATCTTCAGTGCAAATCAAAAAAGCAAAATATATTAGCAAATAGAATTCTGGTTTTCTTTGTCAAGCTAATGACAAGGTTCTACTGTGGGAGACTGTACTTATCGATATCCCAAGTTCTTTTTTTTTTATGTTAAATAGGCTGGGCGTTTGACCACAATCTCGCCTGATGGAAAGCGATGATGAGGCCTATGGTGGTACACGCTCGCCTAGAAGATGCTTGTTCACTCTAGCCTTAAAGATGTCCAGATTATACTGATCCGGGAAAACAGACCTCGGCAAGGAGTTCCACTCCTTAGCAGTTCGCATAATGAAAGCTGAAGCAAATCGCTTCGTGCGAATTGGAGGAATGTCGACAACATAAGGGTGAAAGCCCTCGCCGCGCCTGGTCGTCCGGTGGTGGAAAGGGGCAGGGGGGGTCAAATTATGTAAAACTTCCGCACACTCTCCGAAATGTAACCGGTAAAAGACAGAGAGGCTAGCCACACGCCTTCGATGGTCAAGGCTCTGGAGATTTTCTCCAACGAGTGCGTCATTACTGATGAGTCTCTTCGCACGGTGCTCCACCGAGTCTAATGCATCTAACTGATATCGAGCAGATCCGTCCCAAAGGTGACAACAGTACTCTAAGCAGGAGCGAACTTGCGCTCGATATAGGCTTAGAAGCTGCTCAGATGTGAAATATCGTCTGACCTTAAAAAGTATGCCAAGTTTTTTGGCAGCGGTTTTAGCAATGGACTCGATGTAGCGACCGAAATTTAGGTTGGCGGAGATATCTATACCCAAAAGCTCGAGATGGTCGTTAATCGGCACGGAAACATTTCGGAAAGTCGGAGTCAGATGGAGTGGACTCCGTTTCGCCGAGAAAAGACAAGCCTGTGTTTTGGAGGGATTGAATCCAACCAAGTTAGCTTCACCCCAGAGGGAAACAGCTTCCAGGGTTGAATTCACTCCCTTCATCATTGCCTCCCTCAGTGATCGGACATCTGCACCAGACTTCGCATCAGACAAGTACCTCTCCGAGACTGTGCTGTCGTCTGCGTACCCAAAGATACCGGGAGCTATGAGCAGATCATTGATATGCAGCAGGAATAGAGTCGCGGAGAGAACAGAACCCTGGGGGACTCCGGCATTTATGCCAAGCAGATCTGACGAGGAGCCGTTAATGACTACTCGAATTGATCTACCTCCCAGAAAATCCGCAATCCAGTTGCAAAGCCCGGTAGCGATTCCATATGAAGGAAGCTTGCCAATGAGACTTGCATGCCAAACCCTGTCAAAAGCCTTAGAGATATCGAGAGAGACGGCGAGAGCTTCACCGTGTTTCTCTATGGCTTCGCTCCATAAGTGAGTAGCATACACAAGAAGATCCCCAGTAGATCGCCCACGGCGGAAACCAAATTGACGGTCACTGAGGAGGTCGTTATCTTCGAGGTAAGCCAGGAGACGGTTGTTCAATACACGTTCCATAATCTTACATAGTATGGACGTGATTGCTATGGGTCGATAGTTGGCAGGGTCGGCACGGCTACCTTTTTTAGGTACAGGTTGAACATTGGCAATCTTCCAGGCTTTTGGAACTTTGCCGGTCTTAAGGGACAAGCGGTAAAGGCGAGTCAGAATAGGAGACAACTCAGGTGCACAATTCCGCAGGACAATAGCTGGAATGCCATCGGGTCCACTAGCTTTATTCACATCTAGAGCGCAAAGAGTTTTGAGCACTTCTCAATTCTTAACATTACATTACGTTTTTGTATTATTTTCTCTTATTACTTTTTTCTAGAACATTTTCCAGTAAGTAGGCCAACCGTCACTTAGTCGGCATTAGTGACGTGACGTATGTCTCACGCATCTATTTGAGCGCGGCAAGGGCAGGGTTGCATCTAACGCGATTGCCTCGGTCGGGTTTCACTGCCAAGGTGACGATGCACGGACTGGTGACGGGCAGATTACAAGCAGTTATATATAGCCATAAATCTAGTTAACAATGAACATTCTGTGATGTGTATACTCAATAAAAAGTTAGATGAGAAAAATTAAAAACAAAAGATAATCTAATCTACCTTATAACGAAGAAAACACCTTTCCCATATATATCCAAATTTTACACGGTGGAGTAAAGAAAATTAAGGCGATACGCAACCGTAGATATTTTTGTGTACGAGTATAATGTTGGATACAAACTAAACCTAAGTTTTCAGCTGAAGACACACTATTAACAAAATTTCGGGCGCTCGCTGCGCAAATATCCCCGGTGGAGCTTCGAGGAGTATTTTACACCCGTAATCACAAACATTACTATGAGATCACTCGACACTTGGTTAAGAAACGAACCAATCACAGAGCTCTATTCACACTTCTGCTTCCGCTTCCGTTTCCGCTTCCGCTTCCGCTAAAATTTGCTTTTGACATCTGTTTCCGTTTCTGCTTCCGTTAAGACACTTCCGTTGCATCACTACTCTATACAACGCAATGGCCTTTAATAGAGCTCTATGATTGGTTCGTTTCTTATCCTTGCTCCGTATCTTGCTGTTCGATTGGACTCCTTGCTCCCCGGCTGTGCGCCGCCGCCGCAGCCGACTCAATCGACTCCTAACTAATGTCCCCCACACCGAAGGCGTCGTGCTTTCGACTTTATCACGGGGTGATAAGGTCGATGGCACTCTATGGAGCCCGGTGCGAGTGCCACACTGAGCCATGCTTGGAGTCTGGAAGGCTGTCGCCTCCTTCTGCAAATTTGTGATGGCACAGAAGGAGGCCGCGGAGAGGGAGCGGGAGAACGATCCTCTAGCCGGGTGAGTCCCACACACGCCGACGCCTAGCCAGCGTGCGGTATGGTCCCATTCGATTATATCCGATTGGCGCCACACAGCACAGTACACAGTTGAGTGAACTTTGCCGTATCGCAAGGTAACGATTTGCAATGGTGTACTTTTGCCGCTACCGGAAGCAACAACTACGTTTTCCTGTGAGGATGTACCGCACCGTGTCAAAAAACGTTTATAAGAAACTTTCACTTTAATTATAACGATACAATAAAAAGAGGTAGATATTCTTCCAGTCTCTATATCTTCCAAATGACTTGTAAAAGTTATCAAATATTTATTTTGAGACTTGTAGGTTACTCGATGACTCCAATATGGTTGGAAAGGAGGTAAGATTGAAATGTCACACATAAGAGACTCCGTTGAAAAAAAATACTAAATATCTTTCTTTACGCAGAAGATATTTATATGACATCGGATAAAACTAGTGCGTATAACACAATTAAGATACCACACAAGACTTGAGTTACAAGTTCCGCTCCGCGACTAATGTCATCTAATGTAATACAGTTTATACAGTTATCAACATTTATCAACCTTAACATATTACGTAAACACTATAATCATGAACGTGCAAATTATTTTTATGTCTTAGCACAGTTTAATCATTTCTTTCATTTACTCTCTATTGTTTATTTGTATGATTATAAATTCAAGTGTTAGAGTTCCGAGTAGTTGAGTATTGGTGCATCCGAATCTGTCCATTACCGACAGTATGACTTGTGCTTCGATTGTCTATTGCGGTTGTTCGGGGTTGTCTTTACTGGGAATTTCATAAGACGAATATTATACCTTGTTGAATTCTAGAATTAGGGCGAAATTCGTAGAGAATGTCTAGACGACAGACTCTCAGTCGTCTGCCAGACGCAATACTTTAAAGCTATCATCACCATCATCATTTCAGCTGAGAGACGCCGACTGTTGGACATAGGCCTCCCCCAAGATCTCCAACCCGACCGGTCCTTTATAGTTATCACTTTTTAAAAATAAAGACGAATCGGGGCCCTTTTGTAGGACATCATCGATGCCCATAGTAACTTTATCAACTGATGTTCCACACAAGTGGACCAAGGACCGACCCCTGAAGGACGCCGCACTTAATAACGAAACTGAGATGTTTATAAGTTTTATGTTTCAAAAGATTTAATGAAATCTATCTTTATGAGGTCGGTGCCAGCCTCATAGTACCTATTCCAGAATTATTTATAGTATATAATTATTTCAATTTTGTAAATACAGCGACATCGTTAATAATTAACAAATAGAAAACAGTCTGATAAAAACCTAAATATAAAAAGATATTTCAATCTAAATTTTATGAGGTCAGCTATCTGCATATGTAGGTATCAGTTTATCATCATGTGACACACTTTTATATCTTAGTTTAAACAATTGTAAGCACATTGTAGACGTTTTTATTTCCTTGCTAAGTTTTAATTCTTCGCAAATATTACCTACCTACTCACTCGTCAGATAATTTACAGTGCACCTGTTTATTAATTTCTCACCCCAATCCTAGTACTTAGGCTCTGCGATTTCAACAATCGATTAATGTTAAATATTTCTAAATGGACCGATCATATCGATTCCCAAGGACGGTTGGTGTCAGGCGTCCGGCCACAAAAAGAGTGCATTCTTTCCTTAAGTCTTTCAGTCACACTTTTACGTAACTAATTTTCATTTTCATTCATTTTATAATCACCGTGACTGTAGAAATAAATAGTGTTATGATAAATCAAAAGTTTTTTTGTTTCAACAAAATACGTATCAAAGGTTGAAATTAATAATTTTATACGCAAAAAATATTAGCATAATTATCCATTTTTAGTGGAATTCTTGAAAGAACGTCTTCCTTTTACGCAAGCAAAGTCAAACTTTGCACCTACTGCGCTGTAAAATGGTTCGTACTGGATTTATTTTAGTGCTGTATTTGCAGTATCTTTTAATGTGGATGAATCTGATTCGTGATAGGTATTTTCAAAGCAAGGAGGAACTGATGGTTTGTGGTTTTATCACCACTGGGCTGGGATATGCAGCTGAAGAAGAGCGATACTACCAACAAGTTCAGATTTTTTACAATTTACAAATTTTGGAGCCAGAAGCTCTTGATATACTGAACGGCAAAAAACTTTGGGAATCAGTCAGCAGAGATCCAATCAAGAAATCTGCTAATAATTTAAAAAAAAAATCGTAGCAGTAGAAGCCACACGAAATTATCTTAAGAGATTATCTATATTTTTTGTGAAATTTTGATCCCCATATACAGATTAGAAAAAAAAATACAATGAACAAAAAAGGCCACTTTTCACAAAACATTTTTTGATGCCAATCGATCCTGTTTCTAATACAGATCAAAAATGTCTATGGGATCAACCCAGCTCGGAGTACTAAAAATTAAACTGCAAAAAAACTGTTCCCTTTCCCATACATTTTGTAGGAAATAATTGCCGGCCTTATGAAAGAATATGTGCAAATGAAATACAAAAAATAAAATTAAAGACAAATGATCACGTACGCGGTGTTTAATTTTACACATATCAAAAATACCATCGTTTCTGTATCCCACCGTATCTAGGAACAGTTTTTTTTTTTTAATTCTGACTTTTTTAGTACTCCAACCTGGGTTAACCTAATACATACATATAAAAGCTCTTGATCAGTATAAGAGTATCAATTGGCATCAAAAATATTTTGATGTAAAGTGGCATTTTTTTTTGCTAGCTGTAGTTTTTTTTTAAAGCTATGAATGAGGGTCAAGATTTTACAAAAAATATAGATAATGTCTTATGTACATTTTCGTGTAGCTTAAGGTACTTCCCCTTACAGCCTCACTGAAAGTTTCCACCGTGTACTCAAATCAATAGTTTATTTTTTATATAAATTCTATTTGTATGTATTGAATGTCCATCTCCTAAAACGATGTCAAAGTTCATTAGCTCATTAAATTACTTATCAAACAGCTTTGACCTTTTTGTGAAAGCTTCACATTAAAATTTATATGACACGTTAACGGCTGTATTCAACATTGTGGCTAGGGATGTGTTTAGGGAAAATTTTGTTGCGTTATTTAAAAATATTCTAGCTAAAATAAATAATTAATTTTGTGCGTAACGAAAGTCATCTTATGACAATAGCTGTATGAATTACATGCAGTATAGTAATAAAAAATCATGTTTTAAGAAAAAAGTTTCACAATCCTAGTGCCTATTTAGAAAGAAATTTACTGGGATATGTTAACAACGACGTGGCATACCAGTTTGCGCACGTAATATTTTTTTATTGACTATGGATATTGCCTGACTTTGTCCGACATTTTGTCGACCTTCCTAACTCTGACTCGAGCTAATTAACAGTCGTATCGAGGATAGTAAAGACAGTACCCGCATGGGCAACGTACGACGGACGCCTCTTCTACGCCGCACTCCTATTTTGAGGCAGACGCGTTTATGTATAGTTTTAGGGTTTAGATCATGATCAGCCTTTTTAATTCGACCCACTGCTGGAACACAAGGCCTCTCCTTGTTATCGAAGGAGGTTTAGGCAGTAGTCCACCACGCTTGCCCAATGCGGATTGGTGGACGCAGTATAAGTTGATCAATAACCATTTGCTGATCCATTAGTCGCCTTTACGCCTTTACCCATTGGAGGATATGGGGGTGATGCTATTCTACTCTGCCGGCATCACACGGAGTTTTTAGGTATACGCCACGCACAAATTTTAGAAGTTATTCATAAATGTTTTTTTGTGTGCCAAATTAACTTTGTCACATCTGCGAGTGACATCCTTAACCAACACGCACCAAAAGGGCTCAGTCCTTAAACAATGCACACGAACCATGTAGACGACCTTGCATCACGAACGCTCACCATATAGGTACAGAGTTAATATTATGCCTGCTCAACGCGCTCATAACTTAGACAAAGAACTGCTGATTTTATGAAGAAAATAATTTTGTATTAAAAGAGAGAAAAATGTTGTAAGCTCTGACGAAATAGATTACTAGAAAAGAATAATTAAGTTACAAAATAAACGAAAACATTATGATTGAGAAGTTTTGTGCCATCCCTAGGGAGAAATGAATCGGAGATAAAGCATTTATGTTCAAGAGAAACAAGAACTTGACAACAGTTGCTTAATACTAGAAAAATGCACTGAAAAAAATCGACTTGCCTCAGGCGGGACTCGAACCCGCACCTTCCACAATCCGGGTGGACGCGTTGACCAATTTCGCCACCGAGGCACTGCTTTTCGCTGTCGAAATTTGTCAGTGCTTGGTGCTTATGTTTTTATGGTAAACATGGGTTCGAGTCCCGCCTGAGGTAAGTCGATTTTTTTCAGTGCATTTTTCTAGTATTATATTTACGCGTTTGTAAACGCAAAAATAAAATTATTCCATAACAGTTGCTTAAGTTTGTATTTAAGTATAAATTGCAAAAGGAAAATAATTAGGTTCACAAAGGCTTAGAGATAAAAAGAGATAAAGCCGAGGTAGGGCTTAGCGGACTAGCCGAACGAATTTCTAGAAACCCGAACTGGAGTAGTACCTCCACCTTACAGAAGACCACAGTCAAATAATACTACATTTTAGTGGGGTTGTGTTTCTGTTGTGGAGTAAGGACGCCAGAGCTCTACGGGGTAGGGGGACTAGGGTTGGCAGCGCGCCAGTGTCACGTCAGCAGTGGTGCAAGCGTCTATAGACAACGGTAGCTGATTACCACCAGACAGGCCGTACGATTTTCTGCTAACCATTTGAAATATTTAAAAATATGGAAAAATATATTAATCTTTTAATACAACGCATTTATATTTGCAAAAAAATCATATATAAACTTACTTTCGTGCTAACAGAAATAATACAAAGATTGTACAAGTACCTACGCGTCTTTTTCTAATTCCCTATACGTCATTCCAATATACGTATTGGTATTTTTATTAGATTAGATTAAATAGATTATTCCTATCATCTTATTTGACTGTACGTTTCATTTTATTTATCTTCAAACAATAAACAGATAGGATATATAAATATAGCTTTTTTTATTTCATTTCACTCTGAGGTGTCTGGGACATAATTTGACTAATGTGTACGGGCCCATACTCATTCTACATTCACATCCACTGCTCGCTGGTAGCCAGCTGGTAAGAATCTACTAGTGTAACTTATATAAATAACTAAAATATTTCATTCATCGAAAGGGTAATACAAAAACATGCAGGTGTCTAAAAAGGCACGACTCGCATGAAGGTTTGCTGGTCACAAACACTGACGAAACTATCTTGAAAAAAGGTCAGGTCAAAAGTACTCGTCAAAAAGAAATATGTAAGGATCGTATAGCAAAGGGAAAGAAGTGATCTCTGGCTACCCCTATCTATGAGAGAAAGGCGCGAGTAGTATGTAGTACTTAACAGTACATATAGTAAAATTAAGGCTTGTATTTAAATTAACACCATACAAACCAAACCTAACCCACAAAAAAGGATAAATGCTCAACAAAAAGTGTTAATTCCCACCAAAAGTTGTATTTATTCATCCATTATAGTGAGCACTGTACTACTTTGTTGGTGGGCACTAAATTTATTCCATAAAATTAAATGTAAAATCAAATCCCTTACAACAAGCGAAGTATCTAGTATTCTAATAAATTAAAATAATGAAAAATGTTGAGTATTAACAACTAAGATTATTTATGAAATCCTTTAGTTAATAAACATGAAAGGCGACGAAAAAATACCTCTTCACAACACACGAGCGATAAGTCGAGTAGATACATAATAATTATAACTTTTGTTATGACATCATGACAACTTCCGTCTAGTCGACCTTATACATACAACGTGTAAGTGCGAACACCACGCAAACAATATTATTGTACTAAATTAAAGCTACTTTTGTTTATCGCCGCAAAAACAAATGCGATGGAAAATGCTATTAAATATTTATTTTCATAGAACGAGAAAGTACTTCTTGGCTAGCATCTCAACTGGTGTAATAAGGATAATGACTAATGTGGTAAATGCACGTCACCTGCAATCCTCATCAGAGGAACTGCATCTTAGTTCGACATAGGACTAAAACAATTAGCTTTGTTTGCTTTTGGTGCAGACGTAGGTAAGATGCCTGTCAGACTTAAAACCCATCTGAGGCCGATCCCGACCCCTATGGGTCTAACCAGATTACAGAGGCGATTGAATCGGCGAACATTATAGGTACATAATTTTATATTATGATTATTTACTAAGTGTTATCGAGTTAACTCTGCGAAAGGTTAGACTAAAGTCAGAGTTTTACAAATCGCCATTTGAGGTCGCTGGACGTGGCATACCTACTTGGAGTGGGACCTTTCAAAGCACGAAAGAATATCGTGCTAAAAATATTTGTGGTCATATGCGGGAAACCCCATGCTTACATCTACAGAAGACCGCTCCACCGCTCCTCAACAGAAATGTTACGCTTTTTTTAGTAAATTACCCACATTTATCAATTTCTAACAAAAATCAAGTACGACATCTGCAACTATCGATTGACAATAATAATTGACGTGACTACAGTTAATATTCTTCTCCCCGTATGAAGCGGTGGACAAGATTTCGGTATTACCTTGTGTTTGTGTATAGTATAAGCAAGCCAGACGAACCGATCGTAAGAAATGTCAGTAAATAGCTGGGGTACATATTGCTTAAAGATGGCCCAAAAAGGCCGAAACGTTGGCGACAGTTTGGTGCGCACCAGACGAGGCAGTGAGGGTAGAATGGGTGGGAGGAACGACGGAAACGTCGTTGAAAACGCCTGGATTCACGGGAGCCGTCTTTAAAGGCCATCTGTGGACGAAATTTGGCTGACATTATGATTTTATGTGCAATAAAAAGTATGATGAAATATTTACAACCAAAAAGTAGAAGAAACAAATAAAAAATGTCTGTGGATTTGTTTCTTTGCCTATACCGATACCGATGCGAGGGTTGGACTTGAATGTGCCTTAGCAAAATCATACAACCACATCAAAAAAATCAATGCTAACTCATATTGAGAAGCGTGGAAACATTTTGTTTAAAATTAGAATGGAAACCATTTTAAATTCAACTAACTAAAAAAATGTTTAACTTGAAGCCAGTATTTAATTTCGGGAGCCATTTTTTGTCGCTGTATTATTAACGACCGTAAAAGCTTCGGGGCTTTGAAAGATATACTTTGGTATTTAATAAAACTTTTGCGAGATTCATCGTGTAAAAGAAGTTATAATTTGTCGAGAAAGTTAATCTAAGTATTAATAAGCTTATCTTCTTTTCAAACGAGACGTAAACATGGCAGAAACTGGTTAAATTTAAATCAAAAAGATAACATAGGAACGATAAGATATAGGGGTATCAAACTATGAACTATATTTGTCAGACATTGGAAATAATGTTGTTTACTCGTGTAGTTGCCATAAGAAACATTCCGGCTGCTGCTGCTGGCCTCATGAGGACTGATTGCAGATTTGCTCTTGCTCATTCACTTATCGAGCAAGAAAGATAGAACATACATAACGTCACGCCTTTCTCCCATAGGGGTAGGCAGAGATCCCTAAACTTCTTTCCACTTGCTACGATCCTTACATATTTCTTTCGCTTCATCAACTCTCGACACAGTCCTCATACATCGGCAATTTCGAATGTTTGACCTGTACCCCTGTATGAGTTTGTTAGTTATCGAGCTCGATCAAATGTGTCGTCTCTTTTCATACATTGCCCACTAGCGCCTCTAGCGTCAACTATCAGAAACAGTGGGCAATGTATGAAAAGAGATGATACGTTTGATCAAGCTCGAAAACTATCAAACTCATGCTAGGACTACAGGCCCTTCTTTAAAATGTTTGAAGTAAAGCTTCTGTATACAGACGTTCGAGCCTATTTCGGACCGCTCGCATAGAGTGGCGTGTTATTTAGCGTCAGATTTTACCTATATAGCTTCGCTTTTTTCAGGATCTGTACACGGAACTGTTTCTTTTATTTCATCCTTAATTGTTCCCCTAGGTCCTCCACGTTCCGCATTCCCACCTACTTCCGATTCATAATTATCTTTTTCGTCAATCTCCTTCATCCTTTCACTTTTTCTTTCGCCAACCATGAAAAAGGAGACTGTTTATTGAGCACTGTTTCGACGTATCGGCGCTTCATAGTGGAAGAGTAGAGCACCAAGAGGTCTATGTTCTGTTAAGATGCTGCCAGATTATGCGTATAAGAAGCCCTTATCACAACAGTTTAAAGTACAAAATAGTGTAACTCACGTCCGTTATCTGTTGACAACTTCATCTTTTCCAGGACCGTGGTATCGCGGTCGTTGTAGACCAGCACCGCGGACGCGTTGGCGTGCCACGCGTTCAGCACCTGAAACAGTTCAGAACATCGGATGTAAAATTGTATGAACTTGAGCCTAGGGACTTGATATACTAAGGTTGTGAAAGTACTTATCATATTTAATAGATTTCTAACAAGATATAAATATATCACAATGCAAGATAGGTAACCCGTTACTAAGTTGAGATTGGCGCGACGATTTTGGCTTTGTGGCCCAGCACAGCTCTATTTGCAGGCGTCTATAGGCTACGGCGACCGAATACCATGACCGTATCATCAACAGCTCATATTATTTCCCTACCGAGGGGCTCGAGCCTACCCCACATTAGGGGCGATTAGGCCTTAGTCAACCACGCTGGCCAAGTGCGGGTCGACTTCACACACAACCTAAGAATTTCTTCATAGGTGTGTGCATGTTTCCTCACGATGTTTTCCTTCACCGTAAAAGCGTCGATTAAACGTACATATGAAATCAAAATTTGAAAACACATTGGAACGTGGCGGCGGGGATCAAACCAGTGCCTTCCGGGTTGGAGACGACGCTCTTACGCACTACGCCACCGACGCTTCGCACGACCGTGACCTCGACCGCATGTGCATCTCCTTTTCCATCCTTATACTTTATTCACTCTGTTTTTCTGGTTTGGTTGTTGCGAGTGGACTCTCATCATTGTATTAAGTAGTATAGTATATTACTTGAAATAAATTAAAGTCTTTAATTAATCATAACGCTATAAGGTACCTGGGGGTAATATGGTCAGTCGGTTAATATGGTCACTTTCTTATATCTCAGAAAGTACATGGGATATGCAATAGATGGCATTACTAGTTGACAGTCTATTGGTAGGCCTAGCAACATGACAAGTCCCGTCCGTGCTGTTTTACCGACTCTATTTTGACAGCTAAAAACGTTTGTACCGGCAGAGATTTCAAGTTTGCTTATTATTTTTATTAAAAAGTGAAAAATCGTGAAAAATACAATTTCAGGTGTTGTGATTTGCAGTCTGAGTAAGTACAAAGGTCAATTATTATATTTTCAAGTGGTATTATATCCGTAACATTGTTTCAGCAGATTTTTTTTTCGTGTTCAAATTTGTCGACAAGTACCTACTTGTAAAATATGGTCATGAAGTGACCATATTTGCGGTATGGAAAATATTGGTGATGTTTTTCTTTTTATTTAATGAGTTTTGGATTGTTCCAGGCTATGGCTCGCTACGGAAGGAAAAAATTAAGAGGGAATTGGCGTTCAGAAGATATGAATGCTGCATTGCGTGCTGTGACTCAGGGAAAAAAAATAATACAGCGTCAAAAGAGTTGCTGACATGAGGCTTTGTACTTCTTGCTGTTCCTATGTCCAAGAAGAGTGTGTAGGTCTCACGGCGTCAGATGAAGAATCATATTTGTGTCCAAATTGTGAAGATTAATTATATTAAAAACCCATACTGTCAATATGGACACTTCGTGACCATATTTTCTGCACCTGCCGGAAATATGGTCATTTTCCCTTTTTTTTAAAGTTGATTTTTACCAAAGAGGTTGTTTGTTTTAAAAGATTATGTACCTTGTTTTGAATAACATACTAAACTAACATTACGACTATAAGTTTTTATCTCATTCCTCCTCTTAGTTTTTGAGAAGTATAAACTAAAAGCTTAGAGTGACCATATTACCCCCCTGTACCTTATGTTTCGTGGCGCCGAAAACATAAGAGTATAGACGTCAGGAACATCTATAATACTTATACATAAAAAAAGCGTCCGCAATGGTTAGGCATATTCCGAAGTTGACGGATTGACATACCATATTTTTTATACAGCATTGTGTGTACATTAACAGAAGATTATTTTATGTAAGTACCTACACACTTTATGTTTGTCAAGTCTCAAGGTAAAATGTTATGTAAGTAAAGTATAAGTCGCAGCCATATCGTAATAAAATGCCGTATTACAAAACGGCGCGGCGGATTGTAGTTATGCCACACGTCTAAATAGGTACACGACACTGACAAAGCAGATTGAGAAAATATTTTCCTCAATCAATAATTTATTCTGATTTTTTTTTTCCAAAACATCATAATATCATAAAAGATCTAAAATGTTATTACAAAAATTCTAAAGACCAGTTTAATAGATTGTGCATCAAAATTAATGGTGTTATTTCACCATTGAAATAAAGGCGTGTATCTCGTTAAAAAAATTATAGTGGTTTACACCACCTACTTCGCCATAGATTTCTCGCCAAACACTGCCTAGAATAAAGAAGAATAAAAATAACAGAAGAGATGTAGGTATGTATGAACTAGATTATTTTAGCTACACTGGAATGAGAGAACTTAAAAACAACAGATAACAAAAATCTAAACTTTTTCCCTAGTGGTATTTTTAACATTCTACTATAATATCTCTCTACTAATCTATACATACTAGAAAACATGGCAAAATCTTGACATATACCTACCTACGCATTTATTTGCACTTCCTTGGTTAGTTTCGTACCTACTTGTTAACTGCGGTGAATCTAGTCTTTCGAGCGTAAACACCTAGTTACTTAGTAACAACGGTAAAAGTTAGAACTTGTTTGAAATCATAGGTAATTAATGAGTTTCACAAACACTTCCTATATGAGTGCTTAAGTTTAAAATATGGTATTAGCGAAAAAGTTACTTCCTCTGAAAGATGACCATAGGTATCTTATAGTGAAAAGAATATAGGTATGTTTGACTCCAACTAAGTGCTTAATGTCATAAAACTAATATTGTAAATCTGTAAAATATTAACAAGGGCTGAAATGGTTGTTCCACACTAAAGGCGACAACATAATAAAAGTGTTGTAAATTTATCTTTGTAAATATTCTTTTTCTTTCTTTTTTACTTGTTTCTAGACTACTGATGAATATAAAAGACGCTTTTAAATATACCTATCAAACCATAATTCTGAACACTTATATTATAAGAGAATGATAATAACTTCCCATAAATCCCCTACATCATGTGCGCAGATTATCTTTTTATCGATAATATAATGCTCCACAGAAATTTTCCTCTTGATAAAGTTTACTATTATTTCACGTTACACAGTTGTACTGCAAAAACAACCCCTATTTCAATTGATTAAGGTATGTTGTTCCTTCCTATTGTACGAAATTGAGTTGTCTACGCAATATTATTTGGAACATTATTATGTATAGAGATCGAATCATTCATTTTCGATATCAACGCTGTCGAACGTCTGTATAGTAATAAAATGCAAATGATGTATCGGCATTATCAAGCTTAAATCGATCAGGTTTTAGATTATAGGTAGGTCGTTCGTATTCTAGTACAAAATAAGAATTCACCAAATGTGCGTCTTCTTGTTAATATTAAACAAACAGTTTTGGTTATCAACGTGGGCAATAATACCATGTGTGCGTTTAAACCGTAAATTCGCTATCAGAAACTGACCTCAAATTATCGTGGCAATATCTGTTTTAAATTCGTGACAGGTGATAAGTAAAATTATGACAGCATGCTAGCACAAAATAATGAGCGTTATAAAATCCTTGCAGGTCGGCAAGGCGAAGGTGGGTAGTGCGGCGCGCATAATATTATCGCTATCTTTGCAATTGCTATCACTTTTCCCTAAGCTTTTGGTTACCATCAGATCAGGTGAGATGGAGTAATGTGCTAGACCTTTAGATGGGGCTTCTAGAAAAATGTTGTTCCCAGAGGTGGGACAAAAATATTGACAAACTGATTTAAGTAAATGTTTGCAACATTAGTTTTGTTCTTGATCATCTACTACTGCAGTTGATTGTCAATAATGCGCTAAAATACAAATTTTTTGTAATGAACCCCGACAATTTGAGTTATTTCGGTCGATCCCCGAGAACCGATACCCTGGTGGATCAGATATATTTTAATTTACTTTTTTTATGAAAGTATTGTCCACATGTAAACACAGTCTATTACTTAATAGAAATAATTTGTAATTCAAAGCTAATTATTCATTAAAATTATCATCTGCACATTACAGGCATTCTTTGAACTGTGATGTGTAATATTTAAAACCTTGATTTTTCTACCTTGAGCTTAAACTCAACTGACTCAACAGAAGTCAACATACTTTATCTCGTAGTCGAGACAACGAACTAACATTTCAAATGAATACAATTTTCTCATTAAAACATATTTGAAGAATAATATTGCCTGTAATTTCTTAACCCTTTGTTTTACTGGTTACTCATAGGATTACTTAATGGAAGTTAATATTTATTTTCATAAATACCAGTCCCTCATTACAGTTAAATATGATTTCATTGTTTACTAAGAAAATAAACTACTCACTACTTTTATCCCCCAACACAAAAGGGGTGGTTATAAGTATGAAGTGTGTATTTGCATATCTGTCTGTGGCATTGTAGTTTCTACGGATGATCCATGATCCGATTTTCATTTGGTTTTCTTTTGTTTAAAAGGTAACATCATTAAGAGTGATCACAGCTACAATGCAAAGTATATTACAGCCGTTTGAAGATCATCAGTTCTTTTGTAGTTGATGAAGAATTTGATTAGTCTTGTAACTAATTATTTGTATCGTCATCACCATCTTATCAAACTCGAACGTTATAATTATAGCATTTTTTTATAAAAAGGTCAAGCAAATAACTCCATTCCACCTTACTTATGGTAAGCAAAAGTGGAGTCCAAATTCGAAGGTAGCTAGTGCGAGAGATAAACTCGCCTTGCTGACCTGCAAGGTGCTTTTTCACGCCACTTTTCAATGACTTCGGAATGTAGGAAGAAGGGAACAAGTGTCAGTGAATTCCATTTCCTGATAATGCGACAAAGAAACGAGTTGCCAAATTTCTTATTTCCCGTTGAAATCGTAGCCACAGTTGGTATTCCGATGCTCAATGATCAGATAGCCAGTTCCTCATTGGTTCCGGATAAAGCTAGAGGTGAGATGTAGACCAATAGTTTCCCCGCTAATGATTAAAAATAAACAACTAAAGATACTCCAGGGAGTTCAAGTTGGAACGACCTAATATTTAAAAACAAAACACTTCTTTTAGATAACACTCGACCTCGTCAAACCAATGACCACCGTGAGGTCACGCCTTATCACCATAACCCATATCTTAAGACATAATAAATGTCCCTGTAAAACATCGGAAGCGAAAGTCTTCCGATTAAGCGAGATAAATGTATTTTTATTTTAAAAAGTAATGTCGTAGGTAAAAGGCAACGTCCGAAAGGTCGCCGCCTATCGGTAAACCCAGGGTTGTCTTGTAATGCACATTTGAGGTCAGTTTCTGATAGCGAATTTGCGATTAAATTGTATCGAAAAATGTGCTTGTTATGTCTTTAAAACAACAGTAAACCAACAGACGTGCCCTTATTGTTTCCTTCCCATCATATTTTTATATATTTATTGCTATTCGCCGTCGACAAACTGTGACCACCATTCCAATGCGAACTAAGCAATTGGGCAACTCGTTTCTATGTCCTACAATCAGGAAATGGAATTTAGTGTTCCTCCATCTTACATGGGTCATTCAAAAGAGGCGTAAAGAAGAAACTTACAGGTCGGCAAGGGTGGCATTTGCAGCGTTTACATTATCTCTGTCACTAGCCATTTTGAAATTGGACTCTACTTCAGTTCTTTACAGACTGTGGGTTTATGTGTAACAAAATGTTACCTAATTTTCTTATTTCTGCCGTGAAGCAGTTCGCTGTGTTTCGAATTGAAAGGAAAGGTAGCCAGTGTGATTACTGGGCATGGAAGGCATATCATCTTAGTCCCCAGTATGGCAACGCACTTGCAGTGTTAAGTGATTTACCCTTAATATTGCCACTGTCTATAGGCGACGGTAACCACTTAACACCAGATGGGTTTGCCATCTCGTAGTATTAAAAAAATGTGGCATTCTATGTAATTAAGTGTTACCTGGCCGTGTCATGCCGGCAAAGTAGAATAGCATCACCCCATATCCTCCAATGTCTGTCGTAGAAGGCGACTAATGGATGAACAAAGGGGTATTGATCACCTTATACTCCGTCCACCAATCCGCATTGGGCAAGCGTGGTGGACTTCTGCCTAAACCTCCTTCGATGACAAGGAGAGGCCTTGTGTCCCAACAGTGGGTCGAATAAAAAATGCTGTTATGATGAAGTGTTACCTAAAGTCGGGTCCAGATTATTTGCAACGCAATATGCAAGAGTATAAAGTGGACGCCCCCCGCGAACGTCTTTTCCAGAGAGATTTTAGCGCGCACGGCATAGGAGCCACAGAGTTTCAGAACAGTCTTTGCTCCACCCATTTTGGGATTATGAACATGAGATTGTAAGTATGTACCTTGATCTCGAAGTTGCAGCTGCCTCGCTTGATAACGGCTATCCAAGGCTCTTCGGGCAGGGGCTCGTTAGGGGCGGCGGTGGACAGCAGCGGCCACGAGCAACCAGTGTGGTCGCGCTCACCAGAAGTGCCCTTCGCTCGCACGTGCACCGCCACGCCCCGGGCAGACCCGATGAAGCCCTCGCCATACTTCCCAGACTGCTAGGAAAAAAGTATAAGTTTAGTTTTCAGCAGCAAGCGCCGTAGATTTACTAGTATAGTATTATGTTATCTGTGCCACTACGATCGACCGTAAGTATTAAAACTAAAGTATCAGGTAAGAACTAGGGTCTCTATTTGTGGAATTACAAAATTAGATTATGTTCACGAGTCATGGTTGTTTATATGTATATTTATTTAGGTAAGTTTATTGACAAAATATATAAATTATTATGTAGGTACATTTGTCCGTTATCTAGTGTCCATAACACAAGTTCGTAATGATATTTAATGTGGGCTAGATAGTGTGTGAGCGTGGAAATGAGAATGCCCAAAGCTGTCCAGAATGCGCAATATCCAAATATACCTCAAAAATAAACGAATTATGGTTTATTGCTTATTTTTTACATCAAAAAGGTGTTAAAAAGTTTTTTTTTATTAAATGCCGTAGTGACTTCCTACTGTAGTATTATTTACCCTTTACTCGGAAAGCAAAAGAGTTTATGTGTATACAGCGGCATGTTTAGTTAGTTTTATTCATTATAGATCGATCTTGTGTAAATTATTGGCCATAAGTCTATCCAATTGAGCTTAATAACGTTGCTTTATCTTGCAAAAAGAACTTTTAAATACAATAAATGACTTCTTTATCAGTTAAAAAAGGATAATAAGATATTAAATATTTAGTGTATTAACATTAAGCAAACAACACTGACTGACATCATACATCATTCCCGAAATAAAGAAAACAAAAGACATTACTGTATAGGATCAGATCCCTTTGCCTTCCCTTAAATAGGGAGAATTTAAGAACAAAAATTATTCCTCCTTAGTATTAACAATTAATATCAAGAGGGATTAAGCTCCGAGAGCTAACATTTCACTACCCGTAGTGATTACCTTCTCTGTGTTCACTACTTTTGGGCTTTAGCGCTAATAAATCCCAAAGTAATTAAATTGATTATTATGATTTTACAAAGACATTTGACACAGATATGACGTCATTTTATGACGGACGTAAAATTTCCTTAAAACCTTGAATTCAACTTTGTTTTCATATAAACCATTTTCAAAAGAACCATAGGTATAGTCATGAGCAATAATCTTTTGCCATTTCAGCATCTTTATTTTCTACACATACACAAAGTCAAACGTGGATCTATATGTATATTTTTACCAATGTATAATTAATTAGCATATCGTAATACCTATGTATATTTATTTAAGCTTGGCAACACGAATGAAGACGGAAGAATGACTATCGAGGGATTGACACAAAAGCATCTATTAACATGGATAGTGGATACGGTTAAATATATACAAAATGTGACTCAACACTAATGTCTGAAAAAGTAATAAATTTCTATTGTAATTGTAGTTATATTTAGAAAGAAGCGTAGGCTGAACGAACATTTCATTTATAAACAGAAGTACATTGACACTTGTCCATTGTTTTTTCCTTATAAGCAATAATATAACTTAATGTTCTTAGGAATTTAACGAAAATGACATATCAATTATTTGCACACTAATGTATCATACTAACATAACATAATAAATTATTGTGAACATTTGCAGATAATTAGGCCGGTGGAACTATAGATGTATAAGTAATTACTTAAGTAAATATATTGGCATTGAAATGAATCGAACGAGTCCAAAAATATATTACTTAATATATTACTTAAGCCTTACTGCAAAGTGACATCAAAGTTTGCCCAAAATAGAATTTTCAACTTTACCCTAGCATCTCATTTTGTTATACGATAAATACATTTGGTTTCAGAACTTATAAATGAATAATATGAGCTCAGTTATGAGAGTATGAAAAATTAGGTTTGGGTTAAACGTAGTAAATTCACGTTTGGCTTAAACTCTTGTGCCAATAACATGCAATTAGCGTATGATTTGAAATTTTATTTCACACCGGAGCTCTTTTTTACTGTGTTGCGGTTAAAGGCATCTCCGATCATCATCCATATACCATCGCATAGTTTGGGAAAATCGATAGATCCCAGCTTTGAGAGTATTTTCGATCTATCAATTTTTGCAAAGTATGCGATAGTACACGAATTAATTCTACCAGTGGGACACTAGGAGCGGGTTTAATAACCAACCCTATATTGTTGATTTCCCAAATTTTGGATCTGACACCGGTAGGGGAACCACGGAAGACTGAGTTCGGGATTTTTTCATCTAACTAGCTAGTTACTAACAGTTCACTACTCTCAACAACACAATTCTATATCTCGCTCGTGACATGAAATGTAACAAGTCAGTTGATATCTAGATGAGAGACACAGTGACTTGTTGACAATTTGGCTGGCGACTTGTCAACACACGCCAAGTCATTTTATAAACGCCCAAAGTACCCTGAGCCGTAAAGTCAATAATATACTCACGGTTAGTAGAATCTAGCTTGTTATATTGATACATAAGTAAATCTAAATTTTCTATAATTTAAAAAGATAAGGCCGTCTGTATTTTCCATTCTTTATCATAACCAAAATAAAAAGGTACCTACGTAATCTATAATATGTGAACCTACAATTAAATTACTAACAAACACTTTTAATACACTGTGCATTTAGTCACTCGTCATAAGCGGTCATAAAAATTAGTACCCAACGAAATATTTAATAATATACCGGTTTGGCAAACGAGTATGACCTGAAATCAAGTTTATTTTCTACCCAACATACAATCTTATACATTGTATATTTACTGTATAAATATTTTTCCCCCTAATATATTATTTATTATTAATACTAAAATTATATTAGGTAACGTAAAATTAGGGTCCGAGTGTCGAAAAGGGAGTGCATCAAAAATACACTAATTTTTTTTTCTCAAATTTATCACATAAATGTGTAAGCTATTATACCATATAATAATATGGTCGTGTCATAAATATGATAATTTGTCAGTATCAGGACATTTCACTATCAGGATTCAAACCCGAATCGCCCGATATCTATACAGTAGGCAGCGTTATACATGACCACTAAGTATACGTGAAATAATAATTTTGAGATCGTCGTGGTGGATTCAGTAACACTGCAAACACATCAACCGCTCCAGGTTCCAATCCAGGTAGTTTCAAATATTTGTGTGATTCTAGCAGAGAACAGAAATACCAGTGGATATCTGTGGATTCAAGTAAAAATATCTAAGGTAGGTATTATGTATATTTGTTCGTTATCTAGTATTCATAACACAAGTTCCTAATAATATCTACTTAATTGGGCTAGATAATTGGTATGAGAGAGACTGGCTCACATGTTCTTGAGCTCCCGTTGGACAAGGCTAATATAAACATTGTTAATAAATACAGTAAGGTTATAAATAAGTTGACACTAATTCACATTTATTCCAAAGACCTTCTTCCATGCAAAATAAACTCAGTTATTTACAATAGGCGTATTTAAAGAGAATACATAATGTTTTGAAGAATCATTCTGACAATATGAAACGACGATATATTCAAATACAATGCAAATAACTTTGCCTAAAGGAAAACAAAGGAATCTCCAGTGAAAAATACTAAACGATTGCATCGTAATATATCAGATATTTCTTGTTTCTAACAACACTTACAAACCGGTAGATTCGATTTAGTTTACTTTTAAGATTAGGATAATCTAAATTGTTGTTAGTTAAAAAAATGAAGTTTGATTATCATTCCAACCGAGAGACAACCACTGTTGGTCATAGGCTTCCTCCAAGAATCTCCAACTCGGTCCTGCGCTGGCCGCATCGAGCGACTTCCCGCGACTTGTACTAGACATAGAGTTAAATATACAGGGGATAGGGTCATTGCGCCTGTTTGCCGACCGCTTCCCCTTTTCGTCCATTTAACCGCCCTCCTTGATATAACGCCAAAAAATAGCAAAACGGTTATACATAGGTCCTTAAAATATTTATGTATTACGACCTGAATAACTTCACAGTAAGTACATGCCTACACAGTGCACTGGTACGCGGCCATTAACTAGGATTAAGCTATGCAGTTTATGGTACCCGGCGAAAGAGTGAAAATGTGTCAAATATTGCAGAAAAAATAGTGACGTGCCGGAACTTACGCAGTAAATAAAAAATAGTTCTATTGTGTTTCTTGGTTGGTTTACTGTTTATACATATAGCTTGCTATAAATATAGTGTGGACGAATAGTTTATTATTCTAATTTACAATAATTAATATATAAAACGAAGTGGACGAGAAAGGGTACGCCCTTTTTAATAGAAAGTCCTAATCTCGACCGGGTGGTCTATAACAGGCCCGCCCATGTCAATTAGGTTCTGTCTGATATACGAAAATGCATGTAAGTAAACTAAATTTTATTTAGCAATATGAACTTTATGTGTGCAAATATTTGCGATGGCCAATTTTCGTCCGCTTATTACCTTTAATAAAGTATAAACCTAATAGGTTGAAATGACCTATGGTCGGAAATCGGGCATAAAGTACAATACGTCCCAGTTTTCGACATACTCTGTTACAACAAACTAAAAGTGATTTTTTTATGATACCTGCAACCAAATGTTACAATATTATTAAATGAAATAATATTAAAACAATTGAATGAAAAAATATTTACCACGGCCAATTTCAGTCCGCTTATTAGATTTAATAAAGTATAAATGTAAGACATTTAAATAGCATGCGGTCGAAAATTCGACATAAAGTAAAAAATCCCAGTTTTCGACATACTTTGTTATTTTAGAATAAATTAACGTGATTATTTTATGATAGTGTAATAAAATTTTACAATATTATTTTTTCAAATATTATTCAAACAGTTGAATGAATGGGCCTTACAATGTCTTACAATGAGTCTGATAAGAAGGCTCAAGGTCACCCAAAGGGCAATGGAGAGGGCTATGCTCGGAGTTTCTCTGCGTGATCATATCAGAAATGATGAGATCCGCAAGAGAACCAAGGTCACCAACATAGCCCAAAGAATTGCGAACCTTAAGTGGCAGTGGCAGGGCACATTGCGAGGAGGACTGACGGCCATTGGGGTGGAAGGAAAAGTCCTCGACTGGCAACCACGGACTGGGAAACGCAGCTTTGGTAGGCCCCCACAAGGTGGACTGATGATCTAGTAAAGGTCGCAGGAAGCCACTGGATGCGGTCAGCGCAGGACCGACCGGTTAGGAGATCCTTGGGGGAGGCCTATGTCCTAAAGTCTCTCGGCTGATATGATGATGATGAATGAAAAAATATGGAAGTTTAACATAATATTTTAGAGGTTAAAAAGGCAAAACGGACTAACGGGTTGTTTTCGGCCAATTTTCTTTAAATTTGTAATATTATGATCATCATCATCATCATCATTTCAGCCGAGCGACGCCCACTGTTGGACATAGGCCTCTCCCAAGGATCTCCAAACCGGTCGGTCCTGCGCTGCCCGCATCCAGCGGCTTCCCGCGACCTTAACTAGATCGTCAGTCTATTTTGTGGGGGGCCTACCAACGCTGCGTTTCCCAGTACGTGGTCACCACTCGAGGATCTTTCCGCCCCAACGGCTGTCAGTCCTCCTCGCAATGTGCCCTGCCCACTGCCACTTGAGGTTCGCAATTCTTTGGCCTATGTCGGTGACCTTGGTTCTCCTGCGGATCTCATCATTTCTGATATGATCACGCAGAGAAACTCCGAGCATAGCTCTCTCCATTGCCCTTTGGGTGACCTTGAGCCTTCTTATGAGGCCCATTGTAAGCGGCCTGTAATATTATGATGGATAATAGTCATTACCTCATTATTTGAATAGTGATTGGTGTTATTTTTTATGGTAAATGGTTGGCAGACAAGCATACGTCCTGCCTGGTGGTAAGCAGCAACTGTAGCCTTAGATGCTTGCAACAGTGATCTGACACTCGCGCGCTGGCAACCCTTATCCCTTCCCCGTGGAGCTCTAGCGACCTTACGGTACTACCTAGAATTTGCAGCCTCAACTTGGGCTGTAAATTCTAGCGGCAAGTGTGTTGTGCCCTACCTCTACTCTATATACGGCAATATTTCGTTCTGATCTTAGAAGGTCAATCTTTTTCAGTGTATTTTTTCTAGTTTTAAAAAATATTTACGCGTTTGTAAACGCAAAAATTATTACATATTATTATTAATTTATTTTAAAAATATGTTTTATAGATATTTCGTGATTGTGATGTAGAAAATTATGATATTTATGTTGAATAAGACTATGTCTTGTTATATTATTCGTTGTCTTTTTATAAGTTTTATAAATATTAATTGATTTGTCTGTATTATGAGATTCATATCATGTGAGTGTGTGAGTAAAGATATAAAAACAAAATTTAAATTAAGAGAAATGCCTAATTAATACGAAAGCTAATTCTGATCGCTTGTATTTTTTTTAAATTAGATAACTATTAACAACTTTTTGTAACGAAGACTGATTTTTAGACTACAGTTATTATCTTGACTAACAATTTCATTTTAAAACATATTTTTATTCATGAAATCCATACTCAATTGATGCGGTCGAAAATAGGACAACTGGTGGACGAAAACTGAACTTTGCGGTCGGAAACTGGTAATATTGGCATTTTATTAGTTATTTTAAAATATTAAAAACAACATGACTGTCACCACTAACACGTTCGCAATAATTAGAAATAGACTAATATAGGAATTCATTTCAGTAGTTATTTTATAAAATTATAATAAAGAAATATTTTAATTTTATTTTGAAAGTTGATAACTCCACTAAGTGGACGATAACAGGCGTAATGACCCTACTAGATCGTCGGTCCATCTTGAGAGGCCTACTAACGCTTCGTCTCACGGACTCGAGAACCTTTCCGCCCCAACAGCCCTCAATTCTCCTCGCAATGTGCCCTGCCCTCTGCTACTTCGGCAAATCGCAATTCTTTGGTGTATACTATGTCGGTAAATTTAGATCTCCTGCGGATCTTATCATTTCTGATATGATTACGCAGAGAAGCTCCGACGACTTTTTTGTATTTTTATTTACTGAAGAGCTATTACAAGACTTTTGGGTTTGGAATAAACATCGTTAGTGTAAATAGTTTCAGTTTAATAAAAATTAAGTAATTAGTCGTACTTGAGTTTACAAATATGCGCTATGAACATATATCATTACCTATGTGAATCGACATTAGTTATCTTGAAGATAGGTATTTTAAGTCAAATAGTTAAGTTATAATAAAATAACCCTCGTGTGAGAAAGTCTTGTGATGGAGACTCACTGTCGCCTATTCATGGCTCTATAATTTCATTTGCAGTCGGTTATGCGCCATAAAGTACACAACTTAAACACTATCTTAGTGAAATTGGATTTGCAAATATTTTTTATCAGAACATTCGATAACAAGGGCCTCTAAACAGGCCTTGACTTGGGGAATGACACTGAGCGAATGTTTATTCAGCGTCTGGACACGACTATCGCTAGCTTCATAAATAAAACATCGACGTAAAAACAAAAACAAATCTCGAGTCATGGCTTTATTGAAAAATGTGATCAATTTCTGGTGGAAATGAAATACAGACCGTGAACTGTTTCACAATAAATGGAGAACTTTGAATGTACTTAGTAACTGCTACCATTTTAGTTTTTATTTTATTATTAATAGACATATGATTTTGTCTACCGACGGCGGCGTAGTGCCCGGTCATCGTCACATCAGGAAGTTCCTGAATCCTGTGCAGTGTGCAGATCATCGCACCTAGGGATGTTCGAGCTACCAGACGAACATTGAACGCAGAGTTTTGTTTGCTTTTTTTTGTTTTTTTTTTTAAAAAATCGTTTTTTTTTTAAAAAAAAATATTGAAATCAACTCAGAAGCCGATCCCCAACCACCTGTATTCAGGTTGTTGGTTATTTCATTTACATGTATATTAGAAAAGACAATACTTATAAAAAAATATATTAATCAAACAACCAAATAAGAAATTATATGTTTTGATAAACCTGATAGATTGCTATTTTTCTTTTAACATAGATCTGCATTGAATAAAAACAGCTTTAACAGAAAAGCCTGTTGGATGTTATTACGCGACACAATATTTTCTCAAAAATAACACTAGCGTTACTCAGACTACGCCAGTGCAAAAACAGCTCGTATTATCAATAGAAAAAGACTTACTATGAAATTGGAGATCCAGCTAGACAAATAAAACGATAATGATATCAAAAATTAATCTGAAATCACAAAAAAACATTAAGTTATTCCTATACTTAGAACTTAAAATTCGAGTCCCAGGGAAAATCTACGACGTGATGAACACGTATGTCTATAATAGGTATTGAAATTAATTAAGTATTACTAGTATTTTATACGTAGTCTTTAATAGGTACATGTGTGTTGCCAAAGTTGCGAGACGTAGCCGCTTACAATGGGTCTCGTAAGTAGACTCAAATGTCACTCAAAGGGCAATTGAGAATTTCTCTGCGTGATCAAATCAGAATATGATCTCATCATATTCTGATTTTTTTCCGCAGGAGAATCACATTTAAACTTTCAGGTTGCATGACTAATACAAGTAAAACGAGAAAATTAACGCGATTACATTACTTGATTACCTTCTAATTACCTGACATTGACTGTAGAAGAATAAACATTTTGTGGGTGGGTGATATGATGAATCTACCTCACATACGGGGTAAAGATAAAAGACATCGCATCGCGGTTCTCCAGTGCGCCTGTGACCACGGTCGGCGCAACCCGGCTGAAACGTCAGGAAATTTTACAAGCTAAACTAACAGCATTAATTCCCGTTTTTAAACAATGCAAAATACGATCTCGTAATGGGTTTAGAAAGATTAATTTTCATATAAAATTTTCATCAAATAATGCAAGAGATAGATAAACATTATTGTTGTTTATACTGGGCGGTTTATAAAATAGTAGTATTTTAATTTATATTTGATGATGATTGAAATTGTACAATTAAAAACTATTTAATACATAATAGGTATCAAAACTTAAGTAAATGGCCTTAAGTAGTAAAATAAGGTCAATTCTTGCTAATTTTCTTAGGTATATGTACTAAAACCTATGTACAATTTAGTTGCGAGAATCAACATGATTACAAAATTGCAGCCCTTTACAGTCAAATAAAGAACCGTATTGAAATTTTGGAGAGCAGTTAGTAATGTATATACAATAAAACATTTTGGCTTCATCAAAATGAACCGGCTGCAACCTATTTAGTATGACAACAGCCCTCGCGAATCACGACCGCGTGATCGTAATACTGAGCGATCGGCGAATCGATTCCGCTTCCTTCTTTGAGGCTATTGTTTTTGTTTCGAGTATATTTTTAAATAAAGCGAGTCGTAGTAGCGTTTTTTAAAGTTTTTATTTTATAAGTTGGTTTTTCTAAAATGGAAAAACTGTTCTCAATTTAATGAATGAAATAGGGAAGTAACTTCTACAAGTAGGTAGCGTTTTCCTTAAATAAGACCAATAAACTTTACATAAGTTTCCTTAAAGAAACCATCTGAATATGTTTGAAACAGATATCTCAACTTCACCTTTTTTATCGAATTGGTCACGTGCATTTACGCATCATCAACTGCAGGGGTATGTGGGACTCGATGTACCTACAGGCGTTCTCCCCTACCCACTAAAGTCCTCTCCGGGCATTATGCCAAGGTCCACTAAGACAGCACGGGATCCGCTGTTCGGTGAGACAACAGATCGCCAGTCTCTCAGACCAGTTGCCACCGAGCACAAGGGTCCATCCGCCTGAGTAACAACTTGATATCTTCACGTTCTTCTGCTATCCCTAAATAAAAACCTGGCATGAAAAGCAAAAAAAAACCTGTCATTTTCCTTAATTTTTTAAATAAGAAGAAAATCAGTACTCTTTCGTGAATGAAACATGTGAAGCTTACAATGACCAATAATAAAAAATTCAATCCCTTCTTTATATTTTATAAACAACGAAAATAAGCGAGTTATAGATAAAATTAGACATATTGAAAGATAATCTCATATGAATAACGAGCCAGATATGGCAATGATAATCTTTCTATTCGTACCGAACAGTTCTTTGTTTTGGTACATACAAGCAGAAGTACTTACCCAAATACTCAATTGATTGACGAGGTCATTGACTTCCGCCACCGAATTATTTAATATAAATTATCTCAAGTTGAGCAAACATACCTAACACGTCCATACATGCATATAAAAATAAATAATGAATCCAACTATGCCACCATAGGTACCCAACTACCCGCCATATACTACATCGTAGATATTTTCTGTGAAGCAACTTCCAAACTTGTGTATGACAATTTGCAACACGAATTTTATCGTGGTATTTAAGGTGCATCCACACTCTACAGTTACTTTTTGTAGAACAACGTTTACAAGTGTTTCTGAGCAACATCTGATAGCAAAAAGTTATTTATTGTTATTACCTTGTTGCCGTGTTAGTATCTATGTAAAGCACAGATATATCAATCTAAGGAGATCGGTCGAATCGCCGAGTTCATAGGAAGACCGAGTGTCGCAATCAGCGGCCGTACTACATAACATGTTCTAGTGGAGCATGCCGTAATATACACTATTTGTTGGGGACTGTATAGTAAAATTCCTTCTTCGATATTTTCGATGTTTATTTTTGGTTTACGAATGAGTTGACAATGAGTGCCGTTCTGGCCAGTACAATTATTCTTATTGGAATATACAGTGTCGCAAATAGTACCTGTTGCGACACGGTGTAAGTGCCTGTAGCGTGTAAGTGTGGAAGGGAGATGAACATATTCGCGGGGGGGTGCTATGTCCATCTCTCTTCCCCTAGTCTTCTCTTTCTGAGAAGTTGTGTAAAATAAGGTGTAAAACATTTCATAATCATTTAATCCTAAACTTATCTAACTAGTAATAATAACAAATCAAACTTAAAAAACATAACACACGTAACTTAAAACTATTTTATAGAAGGGTCGCCTCGTCGTCATCAACATCCTCCCCCCGGCGTAGCCTGCGCAGCCTCCTCGGTCTGGAGCACGACGAGCTTGCTGACAGGACGTTTGAAAGTCCCGGTTCGCGTGCGTACGTCGGCTATCCTTATGCCGCCGTCTGGACCCTCGTAGGTGCGGGTGACGATCCCCATCGGCCACACGTTGCGAGGTAGCGTGCTGTCTGCCACCAGCACGACTTCGCCTTCCTTCAGCGGTCGTTCTCTTCGTTGGGTTTCGCCCCGCGGTACCAAAGTAGGTAGGTACTCGCGCAGCCAGCGGCGCCAGAAGTGGTCAGCGAGCGCTTGGGTAGCCCGCCATGTCCTTCTATTCGCTTCTTCACACGGTCCCGTCGAAGGCAGCCCGGTCGATGAGCCCAACAGAAAGTGGTTGGGCGTGAGTGCCTCGGGGTCGCGAGCGTCCACGCTCACGTGCGTCAGTGGGCGCGCATTGATGGAGAACTCTGCCTCCGCCAGCAGGGTTTTCAGCACCTCATCAGTCGGCTCTCGTTCTCGTAGCGTAGCGCTAAGTGCGGCCTTGACCGAGCGCACTAGGCGTTCCCAGGCCCCGCCTTGGTTCGGAGCCCCGGGGGGTATGAAGCGCCACTCCATACGGTGCAAGTGCCCCTCTTCCTTAAGGGCGGGTCCCCACTCGTTGTACGCCGCTCGCAGCTCATGGTCGGCCCCTCTGAAGTTCGTCGCGTTGTCTGAATACATTAATTTCGGCCAACCCCGTCTCGCGGCCATCCGTCTAAGTGCCATCAGTGCAGAGTCGGTTGATAGTGTTGGCACTAGCTCGATATGCACGGCGCGAGTTGTGAGGCAAGTGAAGAGTGCACCCCATCTCTTCTCTCTTCGTCGTCCGACCTTCACGATCATAGGGCCGAAGTAGTCTACCCCGCAGTTGGTGAATGCACGATGAAAAGGGTCGAGCCGGGCCCGCGGTAGGTCACCCTTGGCGGGGGGCTTCGGTCTCGATCTTCTGACTTGACATAGTGCGCAGTTTCTCTCGACGGCTCGTACTGTAGGTCGTAGATGTATTATCCAATAGCGTTGGCGCAGGTCGTTCGTTACGCGTTCTCTGTTAGCGTGTCCCGCAGCGCAGTGTTCTCGTAGTACTATAAGCTTCGTCACCCGGTGTCGGCCGTCAAGTATGAGAGGTTGCTTGGTCTCCACCGGCGCGTCGGCTGCCTGTATTCGTCCTCGCACCTTCAATAGTCCGTCTTGCAACACGGGGTCTAGTTGAAAAAGTCGACTCCCCTTTGTTATCGGTCGGGCGGACTTGATGGCTTCGATTTCTTTGTTGAAACTATCTTGTTGCGATTTTCTTATAATTTCGGCCTCCGCTCGTTCTACATGTCGATATTCCAAACATGTCGCACTTCGTCTGCACATGTCGATGAAAGCTAAGGCTCGGGCGGCCGCCCGGACTAGGGTCTCGTATTTAGAGAAACGAGAGGGGTCCGGCAGCCAGCTGTCTTCATGGGGCTTGGTTGTTATGTGCAGCGCGCTTTCTTCGTCTTCGTTCGTTATGTGCGTAGGGTCTCCGGGCCATCGCTCTTCAGGTTCGTATAGGAAGTGTGGACCTTGGAACCAGCGGCTGTCGATGGTGATGGTTTCGCATGATGACCTGGTCGCGTCGTCGGCCGTGTTGTCGGCCGTTGGTAGCCACCTCCAGTCTTCTGGCTGAGTGAGTTCTGCTATTTCGCTAAGTCGGTGTGCTACGAAGGGCGTATATCGCTTGGCATCGTTGCGTATCCAGTGTATCACCGTCGATGAGTCTGACCAGTAGAGTGTTCGTGCCGCCGTAATGGTATGTTCTTTCTTGATGCTGTCGGCTATTCTTGCTCCGATGACCGCTGCTTGCAGCTCCAGACGTGGTATCGTCTGCGTGCGCTGTGGTGCCACCTTCGCCTTGGCTGCCGCCAGCACGACCTTGATGCGCCCGTCGGTGTGGGTGTACCTCCAATAGGCTACTGTGGCGTAGGCTTGTTCGCTGGCGTCGCACAGTATATGAAGCTCCACTCGGTCGTACCCTCCGGGCGCGTAACATCTCTCCAGTTGTAACCGCGCTATGTCTTGCAGCTGTGCCAACCAGCTCGCGAAGGCCTCTTCCTCTGTTGCAGGTATCGGCTCGTCCCATGATGTCTTCAGTCGCCACAAATTTTGCAGTATGATTTTCGCCCTTATTGTGAAGTGGCTAAGAAGTCCTAGGGGGTCATATATGGACATGACCGCGCTGAGTGCCTCCCTCTTCGTTGGGGCTCGTGCTTGTGTTCGAACTTCATGTGGCACCCGGTTCATTGATGTGTTGAAGCCTAGCGCGTCGCTCTCGGAGTTCCATATTAAACCGAGAATTTTGTTTTCGTGTTGATCTCCCCCTAGTGTTGTAGGCGAGGTGTCGCAACTAGTGGCTGGTACGTCGCGTAGCGTCGCCGGCTTGTTCGCGCTCCACTTTCGAAGTGTGAAGCCTGCTGCCTTGTGTACTTCGATGGTTTCTCGTATCGTTGTTTGAGCTTCTTCTATAGTGTCGTAGCTCGCCACGTAGTCGTCCATGTAGTGGCATGTTGTTATCGCCTCCAGTGCCCGTGGATATCGCGCAGCGTGTTTCTTTGCGTTGTAGTCACGTACGTAGTGGGCTGTGAACGGCGAGCTCGCCGCGCCGAAGATCATGCTCGTCATTTTGTAGTGGCGCGGTGGGCCGTCTCTGTCTTCTCCCCTCCACAGGAACTGTTGCGCCGGCTGGTCTTCTTTACGTATCTTGATTCGTAAAAACATTTCTTGTATGTCGGCTGTCACTGCTACCGCTCTTTCCCGGAAGCGAAATAGTATTCCGGGCAGCGATAGCAGCATGTCGGGTCCTTCTAGCAGCTGGCTGTTGAGGCTGGCGCCGTTACTTGTTGCGGCGGCGTCGAAAACTATTCTCTGTTTTCCTGGTTTGTTCGGGTTGCGTACGGCGAAGTGCGGTAGGTACCAGCACACGGAGCTGTTTCTTTCGGTGCCCTCGCACGGCGTCGCGTAGCCTTTCTTGATGAATTCTTCTATTTGTGTAGTGTATTCTTGAGCGAATTCGGGTGAGGCGTCCATCTTCTTTTCGATGCCTCTGAGTCTTCGGTAGGCGATGTCGTAGCTTGGTGGCATAGTGACCTCGTCGCGTCGCCATGGTAAGCCGACTTCGTATCCCCCTTCTATTTTTCTTATTGTTTTCTTGACTATCGCTATCGCTCGCTGGTCTGCGTCGCTGACGCGCGGCGCTTGTGCCACGCCTAGGGCGTCGATCTTGAAGTGGAAGTCTACCATGTCGTGGAGCCGGTCGTTGTTGCGCTCTTCATTGGCATGGTGTTGCTTGTAGTCGAAAAGGTGGAGTACGCTGCCGTCATTTCTCGTGAGCTGGTAGCGTGGTACTGTTCCGTGCACCACCCAGCCGAGTTGTGTTCTTGACGCGGCCGGTTCGTTCGGGCCGCCGACGCGTAGCTCTCTGGAGACTATGTGTTCCCAGTGATCGGTACCCACTAGGATGCGTGGGCGTATCTTCGCGTAGCATATGTCTTCTTTATTGAGGTCTCGCAGGTGTTCATACTTCATAAGTTCTTCTGGTATTACTTGTTGATGTAGTGCAAGGTTTTTTATTGTTCTCGCTCGCACATTGTATGTTGCGTTTTCTCTTCTGCCTTGGACTTGAATTGTGACGAGTTTGCTTCCTGCTTGCTTTTGTGACATGTTCACGCCGTGTAGATGCAGCGGGCTGGCGGTCCCCTTGGCGCCGACTTCGTTAGCTAGGTCTTCGTCGATGAGGGTGATCGTAGCTCCTTCATCTAGCAGGGCGTAGGTATCTGCCTCCCCCCGCGGACCCCTCACGGTGACAGGGCACATCTTCAATAGTACGGCGCGGGCTTCCGGTGATTTTGTATGCGCCACCGATAGTACGGCTTCGTTTGTTGTCGGTGTCTTCGCCGCTGGTGTGACTTCCTCTTCGTAGTCATAGTGTAGTGATGAGTGGTGTGGTCGTTTGCAGCGGTTCACCCCACACGGCTTGGCTCGGCATGACATACGTCTGTGCTTGCCGATGAGGCATTTGAAGCATATCTTCTCGTCGACTACCATCTTCCATTTGTCGTTCACCTCCATCGCTTTGAATTTCGGGCAGGCGGGCAGTTCGTGGTTGCCCTGGCAGCAGTAGCATTTCTTCTTGTCTT
The DNA here is from genome assembly GCA_955850985.1 of Elophila nymphaeata. Classification (NCBI taxonomy): domain Eukaryota; kingdom Metazoa; phylum Arthropoda; class Insecta; order Lepidoptera; family Crambidae; genus Elophila; species Elophila nymphaeata. The sequence goes on along the minus strand of OY039086.1, from coordinate 7,760,020 downwards.
CTGTGACGTTGTGTACCGCGGCTCTTCTTGGTAGCGTGATCGTGTGTGGCTTGCGTTCTTCTCTTCTCAGGGTCGTGGTGGTAGTCGGTGCGTATGCGTGGCGAAGCGATCGGTTTGCTTCTTGCATCAGGAATCTTGATAGTGTGACTATTTCTGGCTCGGCGTATGACCCCTGTTCTTCTGCGTAGTCGCACCAGCGCATGGCAGTATGTGGGCTGAGCTTCGTTATGACTTCCCTCGTGAGCATGGGGTTGTTCAGGTACCCTCTTTTGTCCATCTGCTGAAGGGTGCACACGATGTTCTGTAGTTTGACTGCGAGGTTGTTGAGATCGGTGGCAGCCGGTCCCGGTTTCGGCAGTTTTCTTATTTGTTCGAGTGCTAAGTCGATGATTACTTCTGGTCGCCCGTAGCATTGTTCGAGTGTCTTCATTATGATGTCTGGGCTCGTGGCTGTTGCTAGTAGCGCGGACACGGTTTCTCTTGCTTCCCCCTTGAGGCAGTTGCGTAGACGAGCGATGTTTTCTGTTGCTGTGAAGTTGTACATTTGGGTGGTCTCTTTCATGGCCGCGCGGAACGGCAGCCATTCTGATGCAGCTCCCGTGAATATAGGGAGCTCCGATGCCTGTCTCGGTGGTGGCCTCACTTGTACAATCTTCTGAAGTACTTCCGCTAGTTGTTCCATTTCCCTCTGCTTGGCCGGCGTAGGCGAGCGTTGTCTTCGTGTTTCTTCGCGTTCTCTTGTGTAAGCACGTTGACGCTCATGCTCCCCCCGTGCGGCGGCCTCTTCTCTTTCATTTGTCGTCAGCATCGTGGAGACGTTCTGGTCGAGCCATGTATCGACGCGATCTTCTACGTTCAGGTTTTCCGCCAGGCTTCCTCCTTCGTCGTCTTGAATGACTGCTGTCTCCCATGCCAGTTTCTTCTTAATTAGTTCGGCTTCCATTTGGATTTCTTTTCGTCGTAGTTCCAGCATACGCTTGTCTGCTTCGTATTCTGCCTGGCGGAGTCGTGCCGTAGCGCTCGTGGTCGAACGGATCGATGCCGGCCGCGGCGGTATGTGGCTTTTCTTCGCCTCCGTCAGTTGCTTCTGCGTATTTTCTGCTGTTTTCTCTCCTTGTGTGGTCGGTACTCCCTCCGCGTCTGAAGGGGAGGCGGGCGGTTGTTCGTATATGCCTTGACGTGCTAGTTCTGTCAATGCTTCCGTGCCTTCCTTCCTTCCCGAGGTGCTCCTTGTTACCGGCATGACGATTTTCTTGAAATCTGTTCTTCAAATGTAGCTTCCTTAGATCCGGCTATCGATGGACCAAACTGTTGGGGACTGTATAGTAAAATTCCTTCTTCGATATTTTCGATGTTTATTTTTGGTTTACGAATGAGTTGACAATGAGTGCCGTTCTGGCCAGTACAATTATTCTTATTGGAATATACAGTGTCGCAAATAGTACCTGTTGCGACACGGTGTAAGTGCCTGTAGCGTGTAAGTGTGGAAGGGAGATGAACATATTCGCGGGGGGGTGCTATGTCCATCTCTCTTCCCCTAGTCTTCTCTTTCTGAGAAGTTGTGTAAAATAAGGTGTAAAACATTTCATAATCATTTAATCCTAAACTTATCTAACTAGTAATAATAACAAATCAAACTTAAAAAACATAACACACGTAACTTAAAACTATTTTATAGAAGGGTCGCCTCGTCGTCATCAACACTATTCATTGCGCGCGTCTTAAGGACTGCGAAGCGATGAAAGTTAACCACAGCCGCAAAGGAGATCGGTCAAATCGCTGAGTTACGTATTCACTTGACTTTATCGGAAGGCGAAGTGGCGGAAATGTATGCCCACAGGGCATACACTTGTCGCAAGTTAAACGCCGGTTTGGCCTATCTCCTTGTATCTGCGGTGTAAAGTAATGTTGGCTAACTTTTGAGAACAGTCAACATGAGGTCACAATCGCTAACATTGTTAGAAAATGTTAGGCATTAACGCATTTGCGATTCATCTAGTGTTGCAAAGGTCCATGGGCGGCAGCGTCTGCTCGTTTCCATAAAAAAACATCAGTCATTAGGAAAACCCTGAGTTAAAAAGGTTCAGTAATTTAGAAACGCATACACACTCCGTTTTCATTCTGTTCCTCAATATACATATGCCACTCAAAAATCATCCATCTTTCACCCTATGTAACATATCATTATTCATGCATAGGGTCAACTATTTACTAGCAATAACGTAACGTAACATAGTCAGTTTATTTTCATTCTAATAGTGTACAAAACTACAGCACCCATAACATGAAAAATGTTCAGACAAAGAAATCGTTTAATTAGGTATTGATATTTGATATTTTATTCATGTTAGCGGGAGGTTACACGATCAGTATTTCACCAGTTTGATCTGTCATTCTGGTATCAATGACGCCAAACTGTTCGTGTAACACAGTGACTGACGACATACTGATTTGATAAAATTTAAATATTTTTTATAACTTTCGTCAGTATGGCGGAGACTGATGAAATACAGCAGTCATCGTAAATTATCCAATTCCTAATTTTTTGAGCTTCTGAAACTTCTATTTTTAATTAATAGCGTCGCGATACATTAACGTTACGCATATTGCCAATGTCAAGTGAAAATGTAATTAAGTAACAAAAAATGGTAAGGTAGATTTGAGTTAAAATGGAGTCTCTCACACGTATTTTTACAACAAGAACTCGGGAGAAACTCCTTCTGAAACTTACTGATGACTACTGATGATAGTTTTATTTGAGCCCCCTTTATCTTTAAGGGGGAGGTATTTCCCTGCTAGCTCTGAGATAAATATTTTATCTATACTAATAATAAAGCTGAAGAGTTTGTTTGACTGTTTGTTTGTTTGATTGTTTGTTTGTTTGTTTGTTTGTTTGTTTGGTTGATACCTAAGATCTCAGCAACTACTGGCTCAAATTGAAAAAATCTTTTTTCGTTGGATAGTCCATTTATCTAGGAAGGCTATAGGCTATATAACATCACGGTAAGTCCAATAGGAGCCGAGCATCAATGAAGATAGTTGCAAAAACGGGAGAAAAATATTTCTTTTCAAAGCATTCACTGCGTGCGCTGCGTAAACGGTTAAAGTTACGTAAAAATCATGTATGACGAAATTGTTCTCCATTAAATTTTCTAAAGAAAAGTCCGCGACAGCATATGTCTATCTTTTATGGTTGGCTCACTATAACCTTTCTTTTTGGTAATCAAATTTGTTTTAAAATAATGCATTATCTGCGATGGTGTTTTTGTATGCATGATATTATTCCTTATCAAAATAAATGCATTATTTATCACAAGCATTAAATTTAGAACAAAATTATCAAAATAAATGCATTATTTATCACAAGCATTAAATTTAGAACAAAATTGTTCATGACTTCATTTGATTTCAATGAATATCTTAAGAGATATCATAGTTTGCAATAAACGGAAAATAATAAATCTTAATTTTCTGAGCTTTTGTTGCGTGCGCTGCGTAAACGGTTAAAGTTACGCAAAAATAATGTATCACAAAATTATTTTCCTTTAAAAGTTCTAAAAAAAAGTTGCAGACAGCATTTATCTATCTCTTAAGGTTGACTCGCTATAACCTATTTTTGTTAATAAAATTTGTTCTAAAATAATGCATTAGATGCGAAGGTATTTTTGTAAAAATGATATCATTCCTTATCAAAATTAATACGTTATTCATCACAAGTATTTAATTTTGTACAAAATTGTTCTTTACATTATTAGATTTCAATGAATATCTTCAGAGATATCATAGTTTTAACATAACTCCGCAGCTAAATAATGATCAAGTACTACACACGCATCTATACTGATATTTTTTTTTTGTTTGGTTGAACGCGCTTATCTTAGGAACTATTGATCCCGTCAGATTTGGACACCTTAGAGACTAATAGATTCAGAGACTCCTCCGAGGGAGATGCTCACCGGTCAGGAATCCTCTCTGAAGTGATTCGACCTTAATGCTTGAGGACCCATCCTTTTAATAAAAGCCCTGGTGACTCTGCCCTGCAAAAATAGTAAAAAAACCGCCTAGAACGAGGCGGACGCGCGAACGAAGGGTTCAGTGCCATAGATTTTATCAAAACTCTCCGAAAATTATTTGAATTTTAAATTAAATATTTTGTTAATATTTCAAGTTACTACCTGTTATCGTTAATAAGACCGAGAAATAAATCACGTTTGTTGTTGAGGCCCCTTAAATATTAATTTTATTTTAAAAGTGAATAATATAACTAAATATTCTGTGAATATTTTCAGCGTCTATCTGTTGCCGTTATCAAAATAGACCAAAAAAAGTCACGCTTATTTTATGGGAGCTTCAATATTTATTTTATTCTATTTATTAGTATTTGTTTTTACAGCGGCACCAGAACTACGTCATCTAAGAAAATTTCAACTGTCTAACTATCATGGCTCATGATATACAGTCTGGTGACAGATGGACAGACGGACGGACGGACGGACAGCGGAGTCTTAGTAATAGGATCCCGTTTTACCCTGTGGGTACAGAACAATAAAAAGGGGAACTACTGATTCAAATTGTAAAATTCTTTGATTGTCTATTTTATCGAGGAACACTATAGGCCAGGGCTTCCCAAACTTATTTTCATAGTGATGGCCTTAGGAATTTTCCCATTTTTACGAGCCCTTCCCCCGTTATAGTAACAGCCAAGTTAAGTACATAACTACAAAAACAAAAACATAGCTTTTTAGGAATTATTTAGGCGTTAACGTATGCGCAAATATTTTAAAATTAGAAAATAGACTGAAAAAAATTACCATAAAAACATAAGTAGCACCGACAAATTTCGACGGCGAAAGCAATGTCCCGGTAGCGTAGTGGTTCACGCAGCCGCCCGGATTGCGGAAGATGCTGTAGGTATTCGATTTTTTCGCCCGCGCTGGACAGTCGAATTTTTCAGTGTATTTTCTTATTTTAAAAACAGAGCTCAAAACCGGGCTCAAGTTTTGAAAACACGACTTTCATTTCTTTGTCTACATTTATTTTCCTTCAACTAGCTCGCATCGCATAGCTAGACAGCCATTCTATGTGGATCGTCTCACGACTCCCGCCCTCGGGATAGAACCGCGACACCCCAGGGCGTCGCGACGCACAGTTTAGGAAACAGTGATATAGGCCTAAATACTTCCATAACATCACTCTACGACTAATAGGAGTTGAGCATCAATGAAAAATGTTGCAAAAACGGGAAATCCACGCGGACGAAGTCGCGCGGGCACAGCTAGTATCACAATAAATAGATTAATTATCGGAAAAAAACTAAGAATTTCAAGACTTGTAATATTGTATCGTATTGCAAAATAGGTAACGTAAATATAAGCTTTAATAGTGCACCGTTTCCCACACAGATATAACGATCTTAATAATACTATCCAATGTAGTTATGTAAGCACTTTACAACAGTAGGTATCGTTAATTGAAATACACATAAATAAATAGTAATCATAGTAGAATAGTAATAGAAGGTGATTCACCCACTCCAGCACTCGCTTTATTTAGCTACTTAATACACCATGTCATTTTACAACACAGACGAAATTGGACTTTATTTGTTTATGATAAAGACGTTTTATAACATATTCTAGAGATTCCTTAGTCACCTGTTGTAATGATTATTAAATGATTCATTATTCCGGGTTAAGTTTTGCTTGTATTAAATAATTAGGAAATGTAGAGAAATCGGAATTCTAATTCTGATATAAAAACGTATAAACTTGATGAAATAATTTGTATCATTGTCGGTAGTCTTTTATGAACAAGCGGAGTAGATCCTAACTGGGAGGCATATAATTGAATTGCCCAGTATATGGTATTTTACTAATCATCATTTCAGCCAAGAGACGCCTGCTCCACATAGGACTCCTCTGTGGGCTTCCCCCAAGGATCTCCAGCACGATCGGTCCAGCGCTGCCCGCATCCAGCAGCTTCCCGCGAGCTTTACCAGATCTTCGGTCCACCATACCCTACCAAAGCTGCCTCTCTCGGTACGCGGCCGCCACTCGAGAACCTTTCCTCCCCAACGGCCGGCAGTCCTTACAATGTGCCCAGCCCACTCCCATTTAAGGTTCGCAATTTTTTAGGCTATGTCGGTAACCTTGGTTCTCCTGCGTATCGTATCATTTCTGATATGATAATAATGGAAAATAAATCTAGCCCTTTTTTCAAAACAAAGGTACTCGAAATTAATGATGACGCAAGAAGTTGTATTGCAATCTTAGCAAGCATAGGCGTTATCTCTGTCTACCCATAGAGGAACAATGCGTAACTTGTAAAGTATGTATTTTCAACATTGTGAAAAATTCCAAGCAAACCAATAAAAACAGTTACGGTCTAATTCTAGTCCTGTGCGACAACATTGATTGTTCGATCGAAAACAATACAAATTAAGAACAGCAGGGAACAGTGAATGGCGTCCTTTGCAGAAGCATTGTATAGAATAATGCCAAGCTGTTGCAATACATAGTCATGGTTGAGGTGCTACAATGGTTCGCTGATATAACTATTAGAGAACAATCTGCAACTGGGACATAGTTTATCTTGAGATGAAGTATAGCCATTGAGCCGTATAAGCACCCTAACTTAAGAACTGGATATGTTTTCAGAGCACAGACATTTCGCCAGTGTGGTGTCATTAGCAACACTATCTGTGACTGCCTACACAACAAGATGTCTGGGTGGAAATGCAAATCCTGCAAGGGACAAATGTTTGTGCATATCTAGTGGTATTTGATGCTTGTTGAAGAATTTATTAATCGTTGTTGCTCAGATGCAAAAAAAGAGATGGCAAAACAGCTTGCGGGCCACCTAATGTTAAGTGGTTATCGTCGCCTATAGACACTTGCAATATTAAGGGTAAATCACTTAACACTGCAAGTGCGTTACCATCCTGGGGACTAAGATGATATGCCTTCCATGCTCAGTAATTACACTGGCTACCTTTCCCTTCAATCCGAAATACAGCGAACTGCTTCGCGGCAAAAATAAGAAAGGCGGTGGTACCTACTCAGACGACCCTAGGACCCTACCTAGTAAATAGTTAGTTAGTTATTACCTACCTATTAGGTATATTTTCATTATTTATTAATTTTCAGTTTTATGTTTTCCCTATTAACAAAATAAATATAATACTGCTTCAACAATCAAAATAGATTTGTAATTGGTAGAACGGAGAATGCACAGGCTTTGATTTTGGTTACGTGGTAAACAGTAGATCTTGGGTCAAATAAGTTGGCCACCTTTGCTGCATATCATTAGAACGACAAACAAACAATCAACAGTTTGCAAACGCGTGCACGATTTTAAAAATACAAATTTGTAATTTGTGTAAGCCGTTTGAGTCACTGCTATCTTTGCATTAATCATCTAGAACGTTGTTGATAACGTTTTTTTTCTACATATTTTGATTAAGATTCACAAACGCGGTGTGCTTACAAATATGACAATGTTATTTTATTATACATTAGACGAGTTTTTTAACAGATACTATACGAGGATTTTTAATTGTATGTTTATTATTATTATTAGAAAATAATATTAACATCTAAATTTAAGGACATTATATTTGCAATTGACAATTTAAATGTATTTGTTAGAAATCTCGTCAGCAAAAAAACTCCTTTTCATCTATGAAGTTATTTTTTTAAATCACATCATAAGTATGTAACATGCAAACAGCCATTTAAATTTCACAACATAAGTCATGCGTACCCAAACAATACTGTTTACAAAACTATAACCATTGTGAGTAATACTGGCATCAATTGATTCGAAACTTACGAACTTTTGAGTCAACATTCGCAGCAAACACTTGTTAGTTGGCTGTGGCAGCGTGTGTACTAAACACATGTAAACATGTGTTTATAATCTACAACTGTGCAAACAATTTCACCACAAAATAAAAAGAGCCCAGCAGGCAAGCCACGGCGCGCGGTGCGGCGGGCGTGACGTAGTAGGCGTAAGTACGTTACGAATCGTGTCGCCACCGCGCTTCCGCCGCGCCCGCCCGTGGGCGCCACGGGCACTCAGTCGCTCGCCTCCTCTCCCGTAATTTAAGCATAATTCGCATTTTAAACAAAACAATAGCCTGTATACGCCTAGCCGTAAGGCGTAACCGCGTTGTTGATGTCTAGGAGATGTTTAACCATTAGCGTTACGTGCTAAGGTTGACGGCAAGATGAAGCGATGCCGTGCCGAGGTAATAAGAGTGCGACCACCTTTAGTGAAAACTCTTGATAATTAGATAGGTAGCATGCCCGAATACCACAAAATCAAGGATAACCCCACAAATTGAATGTATGCAGCACATCACTCGCACTCGAACTGTTTTGGGATGCGTTAAAAGTTACTCGAGAGGTATTTCTCAGTGCGTTGTTCTAACGTGGATAATACAAAGTTTACCTTTTATATCCCTTTTCTTTTGTGTCCTAACATTTGTTAAACAATACACAATAATTGTATATTCCCAGAAACACATTGAATGTGGTAACAACCAAAACAGGCAGCTATACATATTATATTATGGTATGACAATAACTGTACAATTAATAAAGAAGTCAATCATCAATATTTTCATAATGACAATATTATTGTTGTTTTCTACATTTATTAATTGGTAGGTAGATTAGGGACTGACTCATAATGTACTCGTAATATGTCATAAGGTTGAAAATTTAGTAAAGAAAATCTGTTAGTCTGATATACAGGGTACAGTCAACAACACATCAGGTTATAATGGTTATGTTGTTATAGTTTACGGTTGAAAATCAATTGGAGAAATTTGACAGTTTTGGGTAGTCTGACTGATCTGTTGTCGTCTGTACCGACATTGTTTAAATACTTACGAAAAGCGCTAGTAAATAACAAACTCATTTCTTCACGTTATAATAGTAGGAAATTTCTAAACAATTACGACAAAATATTTAAATATTTAGTTTAACTTGTTGTTTTCTATCTACTAACACGCTATCATTTACGTATTATGTACCTATCTATTTAATTTTGACTAGTGACGTGTGATCATTGCATGATCGTAGAAACGTTGTCAATATTTTTTTCTGTAGTATTTTTCCATTGTTCTTTCAAGAAAACTAATAATTTACTTAATTTACAAAAAAAATAGTTAAATAAAAACAACCTGACTCGTGGACAAATGTTGAATGTTCGGAAGGATTCAAACCCAGAGCGCTTGATACAACAGACAGCGTTACTGACCTGACCACTCCACTACGTTACGTCGTCTAACGTCTGGCTATAGGTACATATATTATGAAGTGTCCCAGGCCCAATATTTGCTAAGGGCACTCTTATTACTTTTTTTTTGGCACCTAAATATACCTCCAGATCGTGCATTAAATTCGCTTTGAATGTAAACTCCAAGCGGCTTCTTTCTTCTTCCATGTCGTCGCATCACTTTGTTTATTTTCTAGCACATTTTGATATTTTTGTACTAGAGCTATAAGAATATCTCTTTCCTGCATAGAAAAATTTGCATGCATTTTCTTTCCCGTTTACTTTTATTCAACACTATATCCATGATAACTTCTTAAATTAATTAACACCCGCGAAACTACAATACAAAGCATCTACGACAAAAGTGACGTTTTGTGAGTGACAGTTGACATATTAGGTTGGGGAAAAAGTCTTTTCTCATTATAGTATGTATAAACTTGTAATAAAATCTCTTTGGCTATACTATTTGTATCTGGCTGGTTTTGGTATCATTGAAAGTTTAAATTTTAAAGAACATAATTCCAAATTCAAATTAGGAAAATGTGTGATTTTCATTTGTTTTTCGTACCGCCAAGATGAGTGAATCTAATGAAGAAATTCGATACATTTTAAAATTTTACTACAAAAAAAGTAAAAATGCAACGCAAGCCGCGAAAAAAATTTGCGATGTTTATGGACCTAGTGCAGTGTCTGTGAGAGTAGCACAAATTTGGTTTAAGCGTTTTCAATCCGGAAATTTTGATGTCAAAGATGCACGTCGCTCTGGTCGCCCTATTACAGATAAAATGGATGCCATTTTTGAAAAAAGTGGAGCAAGATCGGCATGTCAGTAGTTACGACGTAGCTGAAGAACTGGGAATTGACCACAAAACAGTTTAGGCGCATTTGAAAAAAACTGGGTACACAAAAAAGCTCGACATTTGGGTACCTCACGAGTTCACTGAAAGAAACCTAATGAACCGTGTACTCATTTGTGATTCTTTATTACGACGTAATGAAACCGAACCATTTTTGAAGAAGCTGATAACTGGTGATGAAAAGTGGATCACGTACGACAAGAACGTGCGAAAAAGGTCGTGGTCAAAGGCCGGTCAGGCTTCACAGACTGTGGCGAAACCCGGGTTAACTCGCAACAAGGTGATGCTGTGTGTGTGGTGGGATTGGAAGGGCATTATTCATTATGAGCTGTTACCACCAGGCAGGACCATCGATTCTGAACTCTACTGCGAACAACTGATGAGATTAAAGCAAGAAGTTGAGAGAAAGCGGCCGGAATTAATCAACAGAAGGGGTGTGGTTTTTCATCATGATAACGCTAGACCTCACACATCTTTAGCCACTCAGCAAAAATTAAGAGAGTTTGGCTGGGAGGTGTTAATGCATCCGCCGTATAGTCCTGACCTTGCACCTTCAGATTTCCACCTGTTTCGGTCTCTTCAGAATTCTTTAGGCAGTGTCAGGTTAACATCACGAGAGGACTGCCAAAACCACTTGTCGCGGTATTTTGACCAGAAGTCCCAAAATTTCTATAGCAATGGGATCATGTCCCTACCTACAAGATGGCAAAAAGTTATCGAACAAAATGGTACCTAGATACTTTAGTTAAATGTAAATAAACTATATTAAAAAATGTTTTGAATTTTCTTAAAAAATGCGAAGAAACTTTTTCCCCAACCTATTATTATAGAACGAATGATTTCGAGTGTTACTCAATTAACCCGCGAGTAGTTACTCGCAGCATTGATTTCGTTTGTGAAATCGTAAAAAGATACTTGTAACTTTTACTTGACAATTAACGTTATTCATTAAGTTACTAATCAACGGTTTACTTGTAGATGGTGAAAGAGGCCCTAAGTATAATCGATCTCATCTAGAGAACTTTTGGACGGACAAGGTAGACGTGGTACAGCGGACAAGGGAACCTTAACAAATCACAACATCTACTTTTATCGATAAAATAAAAACTGTCCTATGGTCTAAGCTGGACCAAGCAAAACATATTTACGAAAATCGGTCAATATTTTCCGAGATCAGCCATGACAAATAAACAGACAGACAGACAAAAAATTAAACTAAATCGGTTTTAGGTTTTGGTAACACGCGAATAATCATATTTTATGAGCTTAGAAAAAAAGCATTTATTTCAAAATCACAGACACTTCAATTTTATTTATCTAATTATGTAGATTGGGTGGAGAGAGAACATCGTTAGTAATCAATATCACAGCTAGACTGTTTGACATTTTTAGAGTGGAATAACATCTGTCCTGGTTGTTGGCTTTTGATTGGTGGGATACTAGATTTGGCTACTTTTTGGGTTTGAGTTGTTTATGGGGGTGACATGCTGACATGGCAACCTGTCATTATTTTGAAGCACTGCATGGCCCAGCTGCCTCATATGTCTGTATGTGCAACCAAATGTTATTTTAAACTCAACGTGTATATGAAATATCTAATAATTTCGCGTTAATTGGCTGTTACTCCTAACCATTACTCTACCCTTGGAACTATACATAATGATACAGCTTGCATTACTCGCGAATCCGACGAACTAACCCACATTCGTAAAGTGAATGGCACACGGCCAGAGCGAGCAGAATCGATTTAATAAGGTCAGTGTACCCGGTCTTTATAAATAAATTTGCTTTTAAAATAATAATAAAAAAACATCGAATCACATACCGGAATGTTTTCAAAAATAAATATTAAGTAATGTGTAGTTTATTTTGTCATTACATTGTTACTTGTTTTGCTAAAATAATATTTGCTTTAATCAACTTTTCGTGTTTTGAACAAACAACGTTCGTGGTTTACGAGAATAGCGGGTTCATACAGACACAGGGAGAGGCACTTAATGGGCTTATAAATATGTATGTATTTATAAATGCCTATATATATGTATATAGTTTTATAAAGCTTCCCGAATAATAATTGTCCTGTAGTGTTTCAGTCTACTGACCAAAAATAAAGTTTGAGGCAGTAATCCTTCTACTTTCACGATTTAATAAAATACAAACACTATATTTTTTTTGTTATTTTTTATCTGCGCTATTATAAAGAGAATATATTTGTGTGTGAATAGGCTCAAAAACTACCTACGTACCTAGGACAGACTAAAAATTCTTACTAAATTTTCATTGAGTATTTTTTTTTAATATGCGGAGGATGGTGTACAACAGTGGTTCCCAGTTAGTGGTACGCATACCCCCAGGGGTACGCAAAGTTGCGTCAAGGGGTACGCGCGGCAATTTCTTGAATAAGAAACTTAATTAGTAAAAAAAATTACCGAAATTATTTTTTTTATTTATTTAGGACAATCAACAAGAGACACATCACAACTAGTATAAGTATAAATGTTACACCAAAATTTACATTCTTAATAAATAATAAATAAATAAAATAATAATGAGCAACCAGATTTTTCAGAGTTGTGCAAAAAGAAAAGTGCACATTTGTCACTTCAAACTTATTTTCACCATCATTTAAACTGTGTTTAGGTAAACGTCAAAGACTCGATTTAATTTTTTATTTCTCATTCTGCAATAAGGGGTACGCAAATTTTATGTATTTCTTGAAGTAATTGGGAACCACTGGTATACACGAATATTGGAAAGCAAAACACAAAAAAAATATATTACATTTTAATCAATCAAAAAGTCAAGAAGTTCAAAATAGACTATAGGTATTCGCAAACATAAATGACGGCATCCAGCCGGGATTCGATGCCGGGACCTGCGCAGGCGGGCCATTGACCGTCCGCCAAATTCAAAAGAAAAAGCCAAAGATTTTAACGGACTACAATCTAGAAAATCGTTATGTTTTAACATTTAGAATACTGCAATGTAGTTTATTTTCCAATAATGAAAAACATAATTTAATAATGGCACTACCTAATTACAGAAATTATCACAACCAGTAGGAACTTGTGTAATTAGCATTAATGATCAAACATTAATAAATTAATTTTAATAGATAGGTAAGCTCTTGGCGGGTATGTTACCTGATGGTGACATTGACGAGGCTTAAAAGTCTGCGAATACTGCAATGTAGTTTATTTTCCAATAATGAAAAACATCATTTAATAATGGCAATGCCTAATTACAGAAATTGTCACAACCAGTAGGAACTTGTGTAATTAACATTAATGAATGATCGAACATTAATTAATTTTATTTAATGGATAAGCTCTTGGCGAGCATGTCACCTGATGTTGACATTGAAGAGGCTTAAAAGTCTGCGAACATATGTGTTCGCAGTTAAAAGTAGAACCAAGCTTCAGACGGAATCTTCTACTTACCATCTACCAACTGAGGTTCTCTTATTTATCAATCGTCGCGCGAGACTGAACAAAACAACGCTATTAACGTTATTATTACGAGAACATAGAGAGACATTGGTAGCTGGAAAGGGGGACATAAAACAAACCCTACCACCAACCGCAGCAAATAATTGTAATTGTTAATAGAAATATTCACGTAAAACACACACGAATCATGTCTTCGGTCAAAAGTAGAATGAAAATATGTATTTTTCCCCTCAATTCACTACGGTCCACTGGTCGGATCCACCCTGTAATACACCACTGTCTCTGGCCCGATTCTGTAATGTACTTCATTATGATTTAACTAATGACCTATTTTTAATCATATTTTTTATTGTGTACTAGCTGTCCCGGCCACGCGTTTCTGTGGTAATTTCATATTTCTGTCCTATAACATTGAATTTGCAGTTTTAAAAAAATGAGGACTACTTATCAAGATAAAAACTGTCCTATCTTTCAAGTTGGATCAAACTGCACACGGTGTACAAATTTGAATAAAATCGGTTAAGTAGTCTAGTAATTTTTATATATTAAGATTATCAACTTGATTCATAGTAACACACGTCATATACACTCACACACTTACATATATTCACATATACAGACAGAAAATTATAATTCACACACGTATACTATAATAATAATTTAGACTGTAACATAATGCATGCTGTGTTCACCTTTAAGTAGTTGTGCTTTAAATTAAATACATTATAAGTAGTAGGTACTATTTAAGTCTCATAATGTAACCACTGTTGGTGATAGAAGAAAAAAAAAAGTACCTAAGAATTTTATTGGTCTGACTAAGTAACACGCATGACAAAATACTAAATACGCATGAACATTTGCATATCGAAATATACAAAAATAAATCATTCTGAATTGAAATTTGAACATGTGAATCGTTCATTCTACCTCGGAAATCTTTTTCCAAATTTATGTTTCTTGAAAATACATCGCAGGTCCTCCACCAATTCTATTGTTACAAGACAATATTGTTTTACCATTATACCAAGTTATCATACTAAATTGAGCAAGGTAAATTGAAACATAAATTCAAATTGTGTTGTAACCAGTGTGCGCTTACAAATTCAATTGGGGAGTTTATATTTAAGCCCACCTTCAAGGAGCAGCTCTTCCGGTGTAACAATTTACAAGAAACTAATAATTCCAAGCTAATGATTATAGGTTTTTACTGTTATACGACAAAATATTACTTAATAAATAAACATAAATATTTTATACACAAAGAGGAAATTGAAAAGGAAACTGATACTGATAATTTAATAAACATAGCCGACCTAACAGTACCTAAAACATACAACTTAAAAAAAATGACTGAGAAAACACATATAAAGAAGATATAAGTAACCATAATTTGGAAAAAGCATAATGTATGACTTACATAATCGTGCCCGTGATTCCAATTACTAATTGGGGTTAAAACTACATAGTTACAAATCGTATTGCAATGCAAATGCTATCCTTAACACCTGCCGAAACGTACGTCAGTTTTTGCATAAGAATTCCGTTTGATACCGTGTGTGATTAGCAATCCCTCTCAAATTAATGAACTCGACTTGGTTGGGTTTAATTACACCGAAATAATTTTCAGATAAAAACCTTAAGTCCATATTAGTAATAACATACCTGCATTCATTTCTATCACCCAATTTTTAGTTACCAAAATACGTTTGTGTCATGAATACCACATAACGGCTACTATCTTTAATAATATTTATGTACTTAAACAAGTACAAACAGGTACTCGTAATGTCAATAAAAAGCGTCTTTAAAATTTCGTTTAGTCTGCTTTTAAATATCAAGTTTGCTTCAGGTACATTTATCAGTGATCAGACAAAAGAATAATGAACGATAAGACTGTAATGAGGTATTAATAAAAACCATTAAAAATATCACTCGGCAAGTGGCAACTATTTCGTAACAATATGAAAGTATCAACTGTATTTTACGAATATTATTTTTGCTTATCAATCGCTATCCATTAAACTTAATCATGAATATGAATTTAATGATAAAGACAACGGTGTCCCCCAAACTTTATTTCTACTCCCCACCGACCATATGGTAGCAATATTCTATATGTATTCATGTCGCACCATATGGTACTCGAGTACTTTTATTGAGAACGTGGGACTTTGTACCGTAACGTTATTGAAATAGATATTATCATAAAACTTGTTTATTAAATTATTATTAATCGCCATAAACTTTTTATAATTTTATATTCTATTGATTTGATTATAAAAATACATGTTTGATAATACTAACTGTTGGCCGTACTTTATATAAAACCTAAGAAATAGACTCTCGGGCTATTAAGAATTAAATTGAATTTAGTTTATTGTAATCGTTGTGTGCATTTTCGATGCAAAGGCTATTTAGGTGACTAACCGCTACCAATACGCAACTATAAAAGGAATCTCCTTAATCATTTCACTCGAACCCTGACTAATTCATCCTGTCATTTCCCCTTGAGTTATATAAATAACTTACGTAGTTCGTAACTTATAAGGTCCAACGACCTTAGGTCATACATAAACAATATACTAGACTCGATTGTTACTAATAAAACTGGGCTAAGTCAGGCAGATGAGACAGAAGGTAAGGAGAACATAAAAAGACGGAGTGTCACAAACGCTTGTGCTTCCAAAAAAATACTTAAGACTCTTTAGCGTCTCGATTTTTCAATGCACGTTTGCATTGCAGTGCAGTGTGTAAACTCTCTAATAGCATTTAGATTTAGCTTTCCACCAGACATGCAAACGCGATAGAGTAGCGATGCATAGCAACGCACTCGCTAAATGCCAGCTTTTAAACTGCGAGTGTACCGTGTGCAGAGATGCAAACTGGGCATTATGGATCTACTTTATTATTTTTGTCAATCAATGACACCTAAGTACCACAGGTAAGTTATTAATACACGACCTAATTTTAAGAACCGACTCCGTGGTCCAATGTTCGCCCACAGGAATTAGATCCAGAGGTTCCGGGTTCAATCCCCAGGGTAGAGCAAGGTTTCCTTTTTAACGTTTCAAAACCTTTACCACGCGGGATTTAGGTATAATTAAGAAGGCTAGAAAGCATAAAGTTTTCTCCGAAGCAACTTTGTATGTGGTTGGTAACTGTGTGCCTGACGTAAAACAACTGACTCTCGGTCGCAACGTAATATAAACTCACGCAGAAATTAGTTATAAACTCGAAACTACGTTGCCTTTACGAAAGGTTGCTTTCGTAACTGGCCTACTAGTTTTAATGCATGAACCGAACCCTTTGTTATCCGAAGACTGCTTTAATATTTTATGTGGGTATTTTAATTTAAACACAAACACTGCTACGCGTAGTTCTTCTTCATATATGTATCTATAATATTCTAAATTATATTCTATACCGGACTAAACGTTATCGTATAGGCTAGCTGGAGTTGGAGGTAAATTCCCTTTTCATTTTTAGTGGAAGATTCCTGTCGCTGATTAGTCAGCCTCTAAACAGGCTCCAAATCAACTATCGCGTGCCCTTCTCTTTAACAATAACGACTGACTTTATATAGACCTAACTAAATTCAGTAAGTTCGCCTACATTGTGTAATAGCTAAGATTCTAAACTTAAAATCCAAACTTGTTATGGGACGATGAAAATCAATAATTAGTTGATTGCGCCTTACAAAAGGTTAGGTACTACTACTAAGTAGGTAATAAAATAAAAGTAAACTACTAAAAAATGCGAACCGAATTGTTCTCACAATTAGCATTATAGCAAGTCCCTCTATTGCTATTTGTTGACAATATTTGTTGTACTGTGTTGATTATGAATCTAAAATATGTTTTGTTTTGTTTTTCATTTATATCAGACTTATGTGTAACGCTTACCTCAGATATATCAGTGTAAATAACCCCGTGCTCATCCTCATATGTCATGTTGATATTCGCCACCGTGAAGGTGTCGAACCGCTCGTCAGCGGGTCCATAACGCACTGACTCCAGTTCACTTCCCGGCGCATGGCCACCAACTAACGCAATCCAACTGAGAGCCGCGAGACTGCACCACAACTCCTCCGAACGCATTTTCAACACTTGCACGCAAAGTACGATAAAGTCACAACACTACACACTTTTGCTTGACACTGTAGAAAACACACTTTTACGAATATCTTTCTAAACATTAATATCAGCTGTTACACGGTAGCGCGACCGCTGGCCACGATCGCTCCAACACGATACAAGTTATCAACTGCGCTATCGGTTAAAACACGCAATGGTATTATCTAAGGCGATACTTTATCGCGCGCAAATTTCACGTCTATTTACACAACACTAGAAATGAATACTCGATGATTAATTTGAATTGTATTAAAATTCGAATACTCGTCCTAAATTGTGGATCGCCGAATTCGCTTTTCGAATTGTGGCAGAGAGGTTTTCGTCATGACTTCATAGACGCAGCCTCCCTGTTCACGCGGCGATGTGTTAATGCGCTTCGCTCGTAGTCCACTGCCGCCCCATAACCGTCAAGGAATCTTGCTGCAGCAGGCAACTGAAACAATGGAAGCTGACGTCAGAATTGTTAATAGTTAGTACCTAATACTTAGGTCACGTCACGTAGCGTAGCCATAGGCAATCTACTAATGCTGACAGACGATACAAGTGAACTTGATCGCTCGCTGTACATACATACTATATTATATACCAGTATTACTTCCTCACCTAACATCGTAATAAAATACTTAATAGACACTGGTTTCTATTAGTTATAAAAAAGTCAACCTTATACCCTGGTAATAAAATAAAATTTTATAGACACTAAGTGCATTTTTAATTTCAACACCGTTGACCAAGTGGACTTTTCTAATTGTTTCTGTTATTACAACTTCATTATAACTACAAGGAATTCCCTATATCTTTAGACAGCCATTGTTCTAGAGCTAGAGAACATAATTTGTAGGCAGAAAAATTTTAATAGGTATTTTTTTCCCTATAATTAAAGTAATTTAGTACATGATTCACTAGATAATTTTATTTTATCGCAAATAAATTTCTCACAAGCATCGTGTCTTGGGATCTAAATAAATACCAAATAAACCAGAATAAAACTGTAACAATTTCATATGAGGTCGATGCCTCCCGGTCATTGACCAATTTCTGAATCACTTCGTTATACATAAATAACGAAGTGATTCAGAAACGTTGAAACCAATAGAAATCAAATTAACTAATTACTAATGTTTCTTTGCAATTCAATTAGTATCTAGTCTACCAGTGGGAATTGTTCTGAATACCAAACAAGTAAAAGCAAGGTACGTTGCAGGTAAGATTTACAGTTCGAACCTTGTATCGGCTTTATGTCTACGCAGCAAGATTCATAATAGAACTGTTTATTTGAATTAGGTGCTATCATGAAAGATAAATGGAAGCTGTAGCGCCCAAAAGCGTAAACTGACTTATGACGCAAAAAAAAAATTAAACCGACATTAAAACTCAAAAGAGATACCTAAAAAAAAGTTTTATGTTTTAAATCCATAAGTCTATTCTATTCAAGAAGCTTATATTATACTGATTCTATTCTATTCTTAATTAATGGCGTCGCATCGCATTAAGCGTACGCATTTTGCCAATGTCAAGTGAAAATGTAACTAAAGTAACAAAAATTGTACGGTTGATTGAGGTTAAAAATGGAGTCTCTCAACATGTGTTTTTACAACAAGAACTCGGGAGAAAATATACCAACTAATTTTTGAGGTCGGTGCCAGCCTCATGTCATGATATTCCAGATTTTTTTTTTATTTTCATATCTAGGTACTGTGTAAATATCCAGTAGTCTCCTATCATTATTTCTTTTAAACCAAAAGGCTGGCACCGACATCAAAAAATTGTTGGCATATTGACATTTAAATTGGACAGATCCCTAAGTTGGACCAAGCATAGTCTAATAAAAAAATATTTTTTACAATTCGACTTATAGTTTTGGAGATATGCGTAGACAAACATACAGACATACATACACTTATGAAATTTGGCACACGTGTTAAGAAGCTGGTATAGACTAACATATAGGTACAAAAACTGTGTAAAGAATTGCATGTAATATTGTCATAAGTCAATCGAACTGATAACCTCCCTTTTTTATTTTGAAGTTGGTTAAAAATGTTTGGTCAATGTTAGTGTCAGGTCTCCAACCTGTCGGTCGCCTAATCCCATCCACCCATCTACAACACCCCATTAATACAACAGGTAAGTACTTATTTTTTTTTATTATTTTACTCGTAATTGTATTGCCGCATAATCTATGGACGCTTGGCATAGATGCATTTCCCGTATTGTTAATCAAAATCTAATATCTGAGTGTCAGCAGCTCGCACTATAAGACCTTTTTCACGCGACAATAAAAATTTACACTCAGTTTCTTAGTTGTGGTCGTAAGTACTGTTCAAGGCTTACGATGCGCTTGGCCTCGTGTAGTTATAGGCAAAGATAACACCACCAATGCAATATAATGCGTTTTCAGTTAGGCATAGGATACATACTGGCTTGGTTTTGAAACTCTTTTGCAAAACTATATATTTCTTGGATTTAGTAACCTTACATTATATCGGTAAATTCGCATCGAAGAATTGCTTTCAGATGCATTTAGGATATATTTACTTGTGGATGTAACAGCTATTTCCACATCTAACAGTTATTTAAAAAAACAAATCTATACTAATATTATAAAGAGAAAATATTTGATTGTTTGTTTGTTTGTATTGAATAGACTCCGAGATTACTGGACCGATTTTGATGTAATTTGGTATGGTGATATTTTGAGAGCCTGGGAAGGACATAGGATACGTTTTGGCGCGATAACTGACATTACCGCGAACGCGAGCGACCGCTATCTAGTGTCAGATAAAAAAAACTTCTTATTCTATTATTTAATGGCTAATTCGTCGTTTTTATTTAAAGTACACTGGAAATTGAGCTTGTTTTTTGTATTAATTGCAATAAATACAATAATAATTATGTGGTAAACCCACATAATTATTATTGTTATTTATTGCAATTACCGTGCAAATAGAATGTGTAAGAGATATAGCTCAGGATTTCCGATATCGGTGTTCAGGACCGATCGGATTGGAGTTCCTTGGGGGAGGCCTATCCTATATCCAACAGAAGGCGTCTCTAAGCTGCAATGATGACGAGGTTGTCACATTGTTTCAGTAGACTATTGTATAGAAATACAGAGAAAGGTTATACTTTATTTTCAATTTTAATACAACATTTTTCACAGGCGTCCCAAATAGGCTTAAGCAAAATAAATAACATAAATCTACGGAAACCTCGCCGAAAGCTCGTAAAAACACGAGTACGCTATAAACTAAAATGTGACGGAAATTGAAGCAATATGAAATATAAAAAATGACATCGTAAAACGAAACGTTTCGATTGCCTTGACTTTAATGTAAATAAAAGTAGTTTTTTGTCGAGTACAAGCTGATTCAGATAATCGGAACTGTAATGGAATTGATTGGTTGAATTGATGGCAACACTCAATAAAAAATAATTACCTAGTTACTATTTGAATTTTCTTGCATAACAGTAAAAAGTCACCGCAGACTTTCAGATATGTGCCTTCCTCAAAAGACCAGGGCGATGAGACGAACCTGCATTTTCTTACCGAGATAGGGCGCAATGTATAGCATTAGAAGAGATTATTTTATTGTTCTTTTAGATATGCGCGAGCAAACAAGAAACGCAATACAATAATAATGTAGATTCATTTTAAGCTTTGCTGCGAATAACTTTGATACATTATTTTGATAGGCGATGTTTCACAAAATATTACCTGAGATCTTTATTGTACTTTTCTAAACTTTTTTGTCTTAAGTCTTTTTTTTTATGCTATGTGGTTGGCAGACAAGCATATCTACGACTTGCCTGATGGTAAGCAGTCACCGTAGCCTATAAACGATTTCAACACCAGGTGTCACTCCCGCGCTATATTAAAGCAAAATGCTATAATGTAAGTGTAGCTATAAAATAATTATATTAAAATTAATTTATTGAAAGTTAGTTATAATAATTATAGATTCTGCGGCTTTTGATAAAGTATTTATACAGTGCAACAATAGCCATGTGATGCTGGCAGAGTAGAATAACATCACCACATATCCTCCAATGGCTGTGGTAGAAGATGACTAATGGAACCGTAAAGGGGTATTCATTCATCACCTTATAGAGATAAACTACGATAACATGGCGCGTCCCTCCAAATTACTGTTTCAATGTGTGTAGTCACATTTTGTATGTATTTGTAAGTATTCCTCTTCAGTAACTAAAGAGTTATACTACCAAATACATACAAAGTAACTGAAGAAGAATACTTACAAATACATACAAAATGTGACTACACATATTGAAACAGTAATTTGGAGGGGCGCGCCATGTTATCTTTGTTTATCTCTACACCAATCGGCCGTGCGCTGCGTTAAGCGGGTGCACGGCGCGAACACCCGCGCGGCGGGCTGATTTATGTCATCTCCAGAGAAATGCGCACGTCGCGCGCGTGGTGCGACATGAGACGCACCGCTGCTCTATGGAGATGGCATGAAACGCCCGCCGCGCGGGTGTCTGCGCCGTGCACCCGCTTAATGCAGCGCACGGCCAAGCGTGGCGTACTACTGCCCAAACCTGCTTCGATGACAAGGCCGTGTGTCCCAGCAGTAGGTCGAATTACAAAGGCTGTTATGATGATGATGATGAGAGTGTAACATCACTGTGACTTTTGTTCGTGGGCTCACTGAAGCTTTGTTATTTTATTGGGTTTGATGCAGTTTGATGATCCTTTTATGTTGGCGACAGGCTGGAAACCTGTCACTATATTGAGGCACATATGACCCAGACGACCCAGACGGTTTTGTGTGGCTTTATGAGTAACCAAGTATTACACAAAGCTCTGCTCAACCCCTTTTGGGACTATGAGCGTGATTATAGTAAGTAGTATGTAAGTATTTATTGCAGGCATATTAATATTGTTATTTTACATAATTTGGTAAAATCTACTATAAAGCGTTTCTACTCAACTGTTAATTGCAGTAAAAGACGATCTTGTGCTTAGTATTTATTGCGAGAAAATTTTGAATATAAAAATAGTTTATATATTTATGTCATAGGTAGGTATAAACCAAAACACCTATCTACAAATATAGTCCAGTCAACAAGTTCAAAAACGTGAAAAATAGAGATAAAGCTCCTAAAAATATGAGCAATAGCTCATTGGATTCGGAACGACCTCTAGAAAAATGAGTTTTGAGGATTTTACTGCACGTAAAAAATTGCAATTGTTATTAACAAAATAAGATGAAAAAAAAGAGGTATTTACGTTTTTGTTAATAACTCATAAACTATTAATATTTAAGATATTTGGAAAAAAGGTCCTTAAAGAGGAGGAAATTTCCGAAAAAAAAGTCCCAGCTCCCGGAACTCTACCTCTATTATTTATAATTTTAATTTAACGCTGAAAATAGGGCTCCGCGCAGCCATTACGGCATGGGCGCACTGCCGTTAAAGACAGTTTTTTACATAAAATTATTTTTTATAGTAACAAATATGAATTTAAAAATTTAAATAAATTATGGTGTCATCCAGATACTTGAAAGAATATATTCCCGTTGGAAAAAATTTTTTAAATTAATTTTTCAAAAAGTTATGCAATTGTTAATTAACGAATTTTTTTCCTATCTCCGTTTTCATAAATGACGACATAAAAATTTAAATAATAAACCTATAAATTTTTGGCTCTGTGGAGCTCTTCTTATATATATACTTAACAAGATCCCGCGATAAAAGTTTATTAAAGTTAATTATTTTGTTTATAACAATTTTTTAAAGTTAACAAAAAATGAAAAGTCTAAGAAATGTTATTAAAAAATTTTTTTTAAACAAATGTTATATTATTGCTGCTTTTTTATCCAACAATGGCATTAAGTAACATCGGAAAAAATTTTTTTACATCATTTGTTAAGAAATTGTTTATAAACAAATAGACAAGTTTAATATTTAAAGAAATTTTTTTTTTACCATTATGTTGTCTTGGCAAAATAATGATTTTTTAAAAAAAAAAATTTTTCTTAAATAATTTTTTTTATTGTTTATAATCGTTTTTTTTTATATTTCGATTGTTTAAATAATTAGTTAAGAAATGATTTTCTCTTTAAAAATCATAATTGGCATTTCTTCATAGGTAAATAGAAAATTTTTTTTTTTTTTATCAATAATTTCATTGTTTGTTAACTTAACAATTTGTTATAAACAAATTCTAACTACCGTTATATTTTTTTTCTAGAGTTAAAAAAAATAACAAAAACAGCCATATATATCAAAATACTAAAAAAAAATTTTTTCTATTTTTTATAACGCTTTTAAATATTACACGATTTTTAGTATAATAGAGGTAGAGTTCCGGGAGCTGGGACTTTTTTTTCGGAAATTTCCTCCTCTTTAAGGACCTTTTTTCCAAATATCTTAAATATTAATAGTTTATGAGTTATTAACAAAAACGTAAATACCTCTTTTTTTTCATCTTATTTTGTTAATAACAATTGCAATTTTTTACGTGCAGTAAAATCCTCAAAACTCATTTTTCTAGAGGTCGTTCCGAATCCAATGAGCTATTGCTCATATTTTTAGGAGCTTTATCTCTATTTTTCACGTTTTTGAACTTGTTGACTGGACTAATAAGGAAGAGAGGTAAAATAACTGCGTTTGCTAAAATTCACGTGATTAACGAACAAATCTCGTGATCAAGTGTATTTTATTGTTAATTCAAGCTCCATTGATTCTTTTATTAAGCGTCTCGCTTTTGCGTGGCAATTGTTATTTTCATTGATTTTCTGGATTGGTTATAATAATTTAAAGGTCGCCAGTACCCTTAGCATGAGTTTTGATAGTTTTCGAGCTCGATCAAACGTTTCGTCGATTTTTATACATTGCTCACTGTTTCTGATAGTTTACGCTAGAGGCGCTAGTGGGCAATGTATGAAAAGAGACGAAACCTATGATTTAGCTTGAAAACTAAAAATCTCATACTAGAGCTCCAAGGTGTATGGAAGGGGAATAGGATTGGCAGCGAGCCAGTGTCACGACAGTGATACAAGGCCTATAAAGCCTGGTGGCTGCTTACCACCAGGCAGACCGTAAGCTTGTTTGCCAACTAGTTGACATAAAATAAAAATAACAATACAGGGGGCGTACTATAATTCAACGAAAAACGAAACATCGTCACATCAAGCGGTCCGGGTTCGAGTCCTGGTAGCGGCAAATATTTGTGTGATGAACACGAGTATTTGTTGACGAGTCATGGTTGTTTATATATTTATTTAAGTTTATTTATAAAAATATCTGAAAATATTGTTTATTAAAAATGTCCGTTAACTAGTATCCATAACACAAGTTCTTAATGATACTTACCTTGGGCTGGACAATTGGTGTGAGCGTGGAAATATATTATTATTATCGTTCGAATTTTCTATTGTTTCTTACCACGGTTCTCATTCAATTCGAGATTTCGTCCGTTCGAAAATCGTTTGATATTTAAATGTTGTAAGCTATTTCACGAAGCTGCGATACGAATATTCGATTTTGAAACATAATATTTATATGAAGAGGTATACACTTAATCTTATTCTATATATAAAGTCTTAGGACTATCAACGAGTAAAATGGGTTATGTAATGTTTGCTCAGTTATCTATATTTGATGAAATTGTATAAACAAGAAGTAGGTATAATAATTACTTACCTGGTCCAGATTTAAAGTGAGGCAATTAAATAAAAGTGAAGTAAATATGTTTGATATTTTATTAATCTTAAAATAAAACCATAAATCAAAGATATTTAGACACGAATAACAAATATGGAACAAGACCGTAAAATAAATATTTTTCGGTAAAGAAGTATAATAATTAGATGTTATTAAATTATGTGCCAATGTTTTGACAAATTCACACATTTTCCATTTTCTTGTATAGGTGCGTAGTATTTATTTATTTCATTGTTTCGGGGTTATTTTCGTCACTGCGACCTATAGATCTATCGTCACTAGCCTCCGAGTAAGTTCTATTGAGGCCTTACCTAAAAATGATAAGATATTTCCAGCTTGGATTGTTTTGATATCATCTAGGTCGAAAACGTCTCCCGATACGGGGTGAACGGGTCCGAGACCCCAAATATCCATGTCAAGCACAGTACTTCACTTTCCTCTAGATTCCGTTTACGGGTGCGTGCTCTGATACTACTGTCAACTGTGATTTTTTACGACTATACAATATTTTGCTATTTTTTTACTAGCTAAAATTTCATTAATTAAACTATATTTCAATTTTTCGTTAATTTTTTTCATGCCAATGCGCATGTTAATACTACATTTATTAACTAGGGCGGTAAAACAAAGGATGTCTCAGGTGGCAGGTATCTGACCGATTAATATGCGATGCTTTCTTTACTATCGCCAAAGGTAAGTAAAAAATTTTATGTCACCCCCTGATTAGGATTTTCCGTACGCGTAGCGTGCGAAAAATGCCACTTTTAGTCAGGTGCGGCATAAAAATATTATTTTGGATTATGTCTCTTTCACTTTGAAGGCGCGATGTGTCTGGTCTGGATACCTCATACAACTTAGTATGACACCAATGACGCAATGTGAAAGAATAAAATGCTATGAGAGTGATGATTGATGATTCTTGCCTCTTCCCTTGCCTCCCTCAATATTCAAATAATGAGGAAGCGAAGGGAAGAGGCAAGACGCAGAAGTAAGTAATGGGTGGATTGTGTGAGAGTGAGAAATGATATGAATAAAAATTAAAGAAATTAATAAAAAGAAAAATTTGCCCGTACCCCATATATTTTTCCTTAGATAAAACAAAACAAACATCATTTTTTTCTCTCGCCTACATTCATCGAAACAGCTTGATGGCAGACTTCGCAAACAAAAGAACAGTGTGTCGACGTAAAACTACGCTTTATTCAGATGCTCATTCGTTTAATATACACATCGTGTACACATGACAGATCAACAGTGGCGAATGGTATAAGTTTGTAACGCACTAATGAATTATTAATCGGTACCTACTACGTAATAATTGGCTCTGCTTTGACGTGCGGTTGTAAATAAAACATAACAATATACGTATGGTCGACGACAGACGCTCCATTATTTGCTACTAGTTAATATCGTACATTAGTGTTGAAATAGTTTAGTTAGAAGTACCAACCACTGTACCTAATTGGTTAGAAATTTACATTATATTGAGAACTACAGTAGGGCCTCGATAGTCTGTACTCTAGCTAATCCGAACGACCGCAGTTTATCCGTCCCGCAGCGCGACGCGGTCTCATTCCAGTCATTTTTACTACTTATTGGTTAGCAATGATGTATTCATTGCCAGGAGCCCTTAACTGATGAAGACATAGTGGGACAAGTAATAAATGAGCAAACAGAGAAAGTGAACTCGAATTAGAAGCATCGGAACTAGGTTCAAGGATTCCACATACTAAAGCTGTGCATGTATATCTGCTTGGAATGGGCAGACGAAGTCAACATTTCTATTTCGGAAAAATGCCTTTTTTTGAAAAAGAATGTTTTGGTTTCAGTTAAGCCTTTTGTTTTGTAATAGTTTTACATGATTAAAACATCGCTTTTAATATAAACTGTTTTGTTTTATTACCGAAAATTTCTTTAAAAATTTGTACATACAGGGTATATTTTTTGGGTGTTTGACTATCGAGGCCCTACTGTAGTTAATGCCGCTTATACTGGTTAGTATAGTAAGCACAAAAAGTTTGCATATAGACATACTTTTGGAAGCTGTTGTACGATCAAAGTCAGTATCACATCAGTACCTGTTATATTAATATATGTCTCAGTTTTATTTTTCACTTTGCAGAGACGTTCTTGGCTTTCTATTCTATCTTTCTTATCACAACTCTCGGAACACATTAAAGGTCCTAGTACTCTTATTAGCTCGGAAAGGAAACGCCTCCTTTTTTACAATGAACGCTACGGTGCGACGGGCGGCTACGAATAGACTACGGACCGTAGCGCATCGCCTCATTTTTAACACGCTTAATAAGCTTTCACCCGTATGTAATCGACTCCTTTGGACGCAATTTTGACCTAATTTAAACGGTCAGATTTCATTTCAACTTTATAGACTTATCAAAGATAGATGAAATTACAATAATTCGATAAGAATATCCCATTATCCTGATTAGAATCGCCAGGACTAATAAATTAAACGTTTGGTATGTCGGTGTTAAGAGTTTTTTTAATAATATAAGTACTTTCAGCGCCGGTTATAATTCGCACTAAAAATTGGAAAATAAAATAATAGTTTTAAAAAAAACTAAAAAAAACGTTTTTATGTTAAATCGGACTAAAAAGTGAAAAATAGAAACTAAATGATGAACGAAAAGTATAATTATTATTTATAGAAAAGCGTGGGTTGCTCAATTTAATTGTACCTATCGAATATTTTCAAGAACTAATGTTATTGAGCGAGCACCCGACGTTTTTCTCTAAATAATAATTATACTTTTCGTTCATCATTCAGTTTTGTATACTAAAAAGTTATTTTTCACTTTTTGCGTGTTTTTTTTTTAAACTATTATTTTACTATACGGTTCCGAACTGATAAAATGTGCTACGACCTAAATGCCGTTTAAAACTCTATTATTATGGGGACAGATAAGATGGTGGTAGCTATCCATTCGTGCTCCAAACAAATCCTAACACCACGGACTACTATACACCGTGTTCCTGTCCTGAGGTTATATATTAACTTCGGCATGTTATTCAGACTATTCACTAAATCATTTATTACTATGGACACTTTTATGAATTCCAATTTTATAACATTTTTTATTTCCATACAAACTAAATGCTTAGATGTAATTTATCTAATATGAATTACTCTTTACCTGAGTTGGGAACGTCGCATTTGAAACTTTGGTCCACATAAACTTTTAGAAACTTTTCTCGACGTTCCTTTCTTTAAATTCAGTTTGATAGTTTTGGTTGCACAAAGTGGCAACATCTCACAGATAAAGACTGTTTCGCACCGCACAATTAAATTGATTAAACTTAAATTTAGCCATAACTTTAAAACTATGCTATTTAAACTACTACTTCCTTTGTACGATATGTTTAACAAGAGCTATAGAAGTATTATTCAAAGTTAATGTATACCCTCAGGAACACGGTGTATAGTCTTTGTCTAACATCAACCAAACCGAGCCATTTGTACGGCATCGGCAGTACAAAGTAGATACACCACTGTCTGAATTAGGTACACCAGTAAAATGTTAATGAATTTCGCATTTTATTCGAAATAATACATGTCAAACACACAAAAAAAATTCAATACAACAACATTTTGAATAAAAAACATCGAACCCGTATTTCTTATCTCGACATTTGTTTGGCTTCATTTAACGTTGTCGAGTATTTTAATTAATGAAATTAATCTACCTACCAATTAGTTATAATACGACATATAAAGAGCTAATCGTTTTTGAATGTAGTTTTAATTGATATAATTTAATACCTAACCTTCAAACGTCCCTAAATATTTGTATCCTTTAAAGCACAATATGCATACATACCTAAGGATTAAAATATAAGAGAGGATACTTTCAATTTTCATCTTTACTATCTTCAAAACATGCGATTTAAATTATATGTAGAAGTTAGTTGATGTGAGACAATAAATTCAACAGATGAATTGAAACTGTAAGCACTTCTTTAATTACTTTTGCTGTTGACTGCAATACATGCAACAGTGGTCTGAGAGCTTATTATAATTAATTTCTTGCATACGAAAGATATGGAAGATAACGGTAATCTAAAATGTACAAATGTAACTGTTTTAATTAGAACAATACATAGCAAATATAAATACCAAAAATTTTCATATTCACAAAATTTCAATAAAATTTCTAATTACGAAATGAAGACTCTAAAACGCAAACTTTGAGGCAAATGAAAACGTTCAAAGCACGTGCACACACGAATCATTAATTCGAAACAACAACAAAAAGAAGCCCACCCCAAATGCTTCCGGAAATTATAACAAAATAACGATCGACGCATTTCGGCTAAGGCCGTGAAAAAGGAAATGTTAGGGCCATGACAAGGCCAGAGCGGCCCTGACGAGTAGCCTTCGAGCGATAATGGCACTGAAACTTCGATCGGTGACGACAACCTGACGAAAACATCTATGGCATAGTGTAACCAGAATAGTACACCATCTTCATAGAACGGTACGTCTCGCGCATGAGCACTCCTCCACCCATGTACACAAGTCTATATAAATCCGAAGTCGCCATGGTACTGACCAATCAAGAGTATTCGGCTACAAAGCAAAATACATGGACGTACAAACTTGTACCTACAAAACTATCGACAAAATAACAAATTGAAAACGCCGTGGGGTGCACCTGTACCCTAAGTAAGGTTCCAGGGTTAATAACTGTTTTTTAATAAATTATATAGAAAATAAAAAACAATATATTTATTATATAATAAAAAAGAATTATACAACATGTAAATTAAATAACCAACACCCTGAATACAGGTGGTTTGGGATCGGCTACTGAGTTCCAAATTCTTGAAATTAACTCAGTAGCCGATCCCAAACCACCTGTATTCAGGGTGTTGGTTATTTAATTTACATGTTGTATAGAAAAACTTTTCCAAGATAAATTATTATTACAAATGAGCCAAATGCTTGGGAGTAATAACTGCCCAAAATTTACGCATGTAAAACTGTAATTTTAATTATATTATGTATTATTATCTATTGACCTGTAATGATGTTTTGAAATCATTACCAAATTGTAAGCTGTGGAGTTTCTTTCGCCATTTCTTCTCCATCTCAGCATAATAATAATTATTTCGTCCCGAAATGGTAGTAGGGTTTTGACGATTTAAAAGTACTTAGTTAGCAAAGTCCATTTAAATAAAGAGATTTTCCATTTTATTTCATTTCATTAATTTTGATACAAGCATTGGTAGATTGCATCTGTATGTATACAATTTTTTTCTAAATTCTATAAAGGGACTACTTATATAACCGAAAGCTTTCGTGACAGAACTGCGTTAGGTATCCGTCAATCTTCATTTAATAATTAAATAAATCAATGAGATGAAGAGCGGAACAAAATTATCGATAAAACATTTCAGACCTAAGGGGTTGAAACCAAGGGTCTCTTCACATTGGTATTCAAAGATATTTTTAAATATTAAAATCCATTCTGCTACAGATTTTGTAACTTCTACGGCCGACTGACACCAACATTCCTTGGAAATGGTGATGTGAGTTATTATTCGCCGCCGCACGAGTGATCCCTTGGTGCGATACTCTGTCTCACAGACTACTAAGGGGATAATTATGCTCTGTCTGTACGGGGTTCAGAATCTGTCTCAGTCAAGTAATTTAATAGATAAAACTGAAAACCACACTACCAATAAAAAAGTGAAGACAACTTTTTTGACCCCAAGTAACCTAATACCTACTTATAATAAGTATTAAGTAATTACATATTTTTTGACGTGACAACGTCTTATAATTCGATAGAGCCGGCTGCACGCACGAAAAAACATGACGCATGCGGCGTTACCTCGCTCTGAGGCGTTCCATGTAAGGCTTGAAGTGCAAGCAAAAATCTATTAAACAAATGATATTAAATTTTTCTTTTGAAAAGACGTTGTCACGTTCAACTATCGTCAGTAAACCGACTTAACAGACAACCAATTTTTTGGTTTAAAATGAAAATGAAATGAAAAAATTAAGATAACCACAGAGAAAGAAGCTATTAATAGGGATGTTGTCTGTCAAGTCAGTTGAGATGGGTTTTTATTAGCTGTCAATACATAATTCTTCCATTTTGTATTTCATTACGAATTTGTGACATAAATGCTTACAGTCAACTTCACAGAACATAGATATAAGAGGTGTCAACTTGACTAAATATTAAATGGTTTTAATGCGCTTAGAAATCAAATATTAGAGATCATTTAAACGATTGACATTTCCTGGCATAAAATGCATTTACCTTTTACGAATTTTAATACCTTTTAACTAGAGGTCGCTTGCGCGCGCGGGCTGCGAGCAGCCCGCGAAAAGGTTGTGCGGCCTGCTGGGTTGTTGCGGAGAGGTTTTTCGGCTGATATTGTAGGCACAATTAACGTTTTGTCTTTGCATATGGTGGGCCTCTAATACTCGCCAGAATGGTCGTATTCGGTGAAAATGGTAGCGGAATTTATTAGAAATACTTAGTTTTATCTTTAAGAATTGTGTTGAACATTATATCATAAAGTTTACGTCATTCACACTCGCTGACGCAATACTTAGCCACTGCAGCGACACCTTCCTATTCCCATTAACTACCAAAAGATACACATATCGATTTTATATCAATAAGTCGCATCCGCAATCTTGGATTTCAAAATAGATTTTGTATTCGTAGTCAGAACAACCAAAAACCACCAAAATGATACCCATATTGACATTAAATGAAAAAGTCGCGGCGCCATCTTAGTTCTCAAAATGGATGTTATATTGAGAATCGGGACCCCCGAAAACCATGAAAACGATACCCATATTGATATTTTATTAAAAAGTTGTGTTCGCCATCTTGGATCTCAAAATAAATGTTGTATTCGGAATCTGAACCCCCGAAGACATCGAAAATGATATCCATATTGATATATTATTAAAAAGTTGTGTCCGCCATCTTGGATCTCAAAATGGATGTTGTATTCGGAACCAGGACCGCCGAAAACCTCGAAAATGATACCCATATTGATAAATTATTAAAAAGTTCTGTCCGCCATCTTGGATCTCAAAATGGATGTTGAATTCAGAATCAGGACCCCCGAAACCCACGAAAATGATAGGTACCCGTATTGATATTTTATTAAAAAGTTGTGTCCGCCATCTTGGATCTCAAAATTGTAACATAAATAAATAAAAAAAAAATAAAAAAAAAAAAGGATTTTGTATTCGGAATCTGGACACCCGAAAACCACGAAAACGATATCCATATCGATGTATTGTTAAAAAGTTGTGTCCGCCATCTTGGATCTCAAAATGAATGTTGTATTCGGAATCAGGACCCCCGAAAACCACGAAAATGATACCCATATTGATATATTGTTAAAAAGTTGTGTCCGCCATCTTGGATCTCAAAATGGATGTTGAATTCGGAATCAGGACCCCCGAAAACCACGAAAATGATACCGATATTGATATGTTGCTAAAAAGTTGCGTCCGCCATCTTGGATCTCAAAATGGATGTTGTATTCGGAATCTGGATCCCCGAAAACCTCGAAAATGATACCCATATTGATATATTGTTAAAAAGATGCGTCCGCCATCTTGGATCTCAAAATGGATGTTGAATTCGGAATCAGGACCCATATTGATATGATATAAAAAAATCACGTCTGCCATTTTGAATCTCAATATTTTTTTTTTTCGGAATCAGGACCCCAAAAAACCACGAAATTGATACCCTGACATTCTATTTAAAACCATCCGTCAAAATCTTTGATGTGGCTTGTCGTTTCATCTAATTTACAAATTACGATAGGTAAATACTAAAGAAGTTTCACTTCAAAATCAAAGTTAGTATTCATGTTTTATTTAAATTACCTGGTTTTAGGGTGACGAGATTTTAATGGCAACACCAATTTTTAGAAGTGTGCGTGTATCTGTGTTAGCGTTAGCACACATAACAAATTTTCTGCTTCAGTTTTTTGTATGAAACTATCCTTCTAGTATGTTCTTATTCTAAGCAATAGGGTTGTTGAGGAAGTGATTATGAGGAAGAGGAGGAGGAAGAGGAAGTATCAAGCACAAATTTAGAGGATGCGGATGAGGATGAGGATATTTTTTGAGGAAGAGGATGCGGATGAGGAAGCGGAAGAGGATGATATGAAATATATAATATACATATATGGTCCACTGGAAAATGTTCTTCTAATTATTTTTGAGTGTGTACAGGACAACGTCTGTCGGGTCCGCTAGTATTTATTTTACATTGTGAAGCTAAACCATTCACGAATCTCCTGGAACACATACAAAACATTTCATCAAAATCGGTCCAGTCCTAAATAACCAACATCCTGCATACAGGTGGTTTGTGATCGGCTTCTGAGTTGATTTCAAAAATTTAAAAAAAAAACTTTTTTTTTTTTAAATAAATAAAGTACCCAGAAAATGTTTTACTTACAATATTTTCTGAGTACTTTTTTTTTCTTTTTTTGTTTTTTTTTTAAACTTCTTTTTTAAATATTGACTCAGAAGACGATCCCCAACCACCTGTATTCAGGGTGTTGATTATTTAATTTTCTACGTATACGAGAAAGTAAAAATCGGGAGTGGTCTTCCCTTGACTTTCTCGTATACCGGAAACTACTCAAAGGTTGATAGAAATCTTATATTTTGATGTCATATATGCGTGTAAAATTTTGGTCACCCGAGTACCGACCGCGCACTTGGTTGCTTAACTTTAATGATCGACGGCTCAAAAGTTCTTTGTAAAACAAAACTTCGTAGCCCAGAAGTCCCGCGCCCTTTCCTTGAATAAGTTTGACTGAACAACTTACAACTCACAGTCTCTTCATCTACTTCAATAAAGTACGTCCATATAGCACTACACTTCGGTCTCATTTCGATTTTCGATAAAACAATGTTTTTGAATGGGTTAGAGACAAATTATTACGTTTGCGATGCGTACGCGCGCAAAACAACGCTATATCAAGTCTAACCAAGGAAAAGCGAGGGTGGCGGGAGGGGATGGCGCGCTCGCTGACCGTTCGGCCCGGCACGGCATCGTTCGTGCTGCGGCGTGTGCGTTGCCATGGATACGCGCATGCGCAGTGTAATTCCTCTTAAATTCCTTCTAAATTTTGAGGAAGCGATAGCGGAAGAGGAATTTTTTATGTTTATTTATTAGGATGCGGTAACGGTTGAGGAACTCAAAATATTGCGGAACTTCCGCATTATGTGGAAGCGGAAGAGGAATCCTCAGCAACCCTACTAAGCAATAACAACAACTATCCCTTGAAAAACACATCAACGAGATGATTCTTTCATTTCATACTAAATAATAACTTTCCTTTAGGAAAGACCAACGGGAAAGACACCAAAAAGATTATTTCATACGAAATATACCAGCCTTCCTCTATACTATGTATACAAGAAAGATTTCATAGTAAATGTATGGGGAACTACTGAACTAACCGGCCCTCACTGAATCGTCAACAACTCTCAGTGTTGCCATCACATCGACTCGAGATGACCATTTTGGGACATCAGAGATTCCAGACAACGATTCAAAGGCAAAATTTTTCAAAAAGCAAAAAAATTTTTTTTAATACGAACTTTAACACTAAAAAAATACCACGAAATTGGGGAAAATCTGCCTACCAAAATGTGGGCGCATTATCTGGCTACAGAATGACACCAAACTTACCCAGTTAAAAAAATATTTACCCCTAAAAAAAACCAATCAAATAAAAAATTAAAAATTTCGAAATTTACAAAATGGCCGCTATCACCGCCGCTATCTTGTTTTTGGGAACCAGAACCAAAGCATCAATGGCGGATAGCCAGTCGAATGGCGAGTGCAACGCAGTTTTTACTATCCCCGTAGCTCCCACCAGAGAGCGCCACGAGACCAAACACTGGAAAACCTGAAACCAGCCATAACTTCCAGTGTTGAAACATCTCAGCCTTCAAAATGGTCAAATGTCATTTGGGAGGTCTAGATCAATAGGCAATAGCACTTGGATAAATCGAAATGTCATTATTTCTATTTTCGAAGATTTCGGGAAAATTCTCGGAAATTACCCGAAAAATGGGGAAAATTTTTAAAATCGACTATACATCCCATGAGCTCCCACAACCGACATGTACACGTCAACTGAATCGAAAACCATCTAGCACCTTTAATTTCCCAAAAAGGAAATGGAATTTTTCAAAAAATCACAAAATGGCCGCCAGCCGCGCCGCCATCTTGAATCTCGAAACGCCCATATTTTTCCCATATTCTAGACTATCTAGCGGATGGAATGGCGTTTTTACTTTTCCTCTCGCACCCACCCAGTCGCTTCAACTAACTTTGGCGCAACACCATGTCGAAAAAAATGTTTTTCCCCTGGCGGGCGGTGTTGCCAGCGGACTGAAATAAAATTACCCTCGGCCACCTGCGGACCAACCTGCGCTCCAAACTGCATACTCGGTTTGAGCGAATCGTGAAAAAAAATTGTGACACATTTTGGCCAATCTGTCAAAAATTAGGGAAAATGTCAAAAAAGTTTTTACACCTGGCAACACCTCTCGCAGAGGTCTCTCCCCGGTCTCATACTAAGGTTCCGCTCCGACGTCGCCGTCTCCCCGAAAAGTGACTCTGAAAATGGTGCATTTTTTTGCAATCACAAAATGGCCGCTGGCCTCGGCGCCATCTTGGATTTTACAAGTTCGCCGCTCACCCAAGAGAAAGGACCGTATGCGGAGATAGAAGACCAAGGAAAAATCGCCAGCGGCGCGTCTCACCTCTGTGTGGTGTCGTTCCGAATTGCCCCCTGCGAGGCCGACTTCGAGTCGAGACAGTGGCGCGGCCATTTTAAATTTCCGACATTTAAAAAAATAATCATATTCCAAATTGTCCGTACCGACAAGCGAAAAGGAAAAAATTCAGGACTCTAAATGAAAAAGTTGGTCCTTCGACCGGAGCCGCCATCTTGGATTTCACTCGCGCTAAAGTGAAAAAGCTGCGTTGAAAAAAATTCTAGTTAAAGTCGGCCATACACTCGAGCGCGATCCAGAGTCTCTAAATATCCGAAAAAATGGCCCAATCAGTGAGTGAGTCAGTCAGTGAGTGGTATTGCAGCTTTATATAGACCTTTCCCTTAGAAAAGACAAGAAACGAGAAAATTCTTTGATTTCATACTAAATGTATGGGAAAGCTGTGCTTCAAACTGCATAGTCAGTTTGAGTGAAACGCGAAAAAAAAATTTGACACAAATTGCCCCATCTGTCAAAAGTTAGCGAAAATTTCAAGAAAGTTTTTGCATCTGGCAACACCTCTTACGAAGGTCTCTCGCCGGTCTCATACTACGGTTTTGCTCAGATGTGGCCATCTCCCCGAAAAGTGACTCTGCAAATGGTGCATTATAACAAAATGGCCGCTGGCCAGGGCGCCATCTTGGATTTTGCAATTTCGCCACTCACCCGAGAGAGAGGACCATATTTGGAGAGAGACGACGAAGGAAAATCGCTAGCGGCGCGTCTCATTACTCTGTGGTGTCGTTCCGAATTGCCCCCTGCGAGGCCGAGTTCGAGTCGAGATGGCGGCGCGGCCATTTTTAATTTCTGACTTTTTCTAAAAAAATTGTTTTCTAAACTGTCAAATCTACCCACAAACGAAAAAGAAAAAATTTAGTTCTGAGTGACTTTGGCCTTAAAAATGGTCAAATGTCATTCTAGAAGTGTCGATCAATAGGAAATGGCACCTGGATGAATCGAAATGGCATTATTTCTATTTTCAAAGTTTTCGGGTAAAATCTCGGAAATTACCCCTAAAATGGGGAAAACTTGGCTATACATCCCATAACCTCTCACAACGGACCCATACATATCGACTGCATAGAAAACCATCTAGCACCTTAAATTGCTCAAAAATGAACTGGAATTCTTCAAAAATTCATAAAATGTCCGCCAGCGGCGCCGCCATCTTGTATATCGAAAGGTCCATATTTTTCGCATATTCTAGACTATACAGGGTGTAAAAGACATGAACTGTCAAACGAGAACCATGTATTCTGCTCACCATCATAACATTTTTTTCCCTTTAGACTATACCTGGGAAATTGATAGTTACGATTTTATTGAAGGTCAAAGTCATATTTTTTTTTTTTTTTTATGAAAACATATTCTATACGTGATTTCTTTATTATTGTCCAAAGAAACATTATCATTTTTTTTAGTCTTTCATAACAAAAAATGGCTTCAAAACGTTAGCGTCCAATGTAGCTCACTCGATGCGCACGGACACTAACGAACGGGGCCGCCGTCTGGCCCAATTATAGCGGTTTCGCGAATTGTGTGCGAGTTGAGCCCTTTACATTGCGCGGTACAATTTGCAATTTTTTTTAACACCAAAAAATAAAAATCATTTCCCAGCAATATTTTTTTGAAATATGTATTATTTTGATGTATAGAATACATGGTTCTCATTTGACTGTTCATGTCTTTTACACCCAGTATAGCGGATAGAGTGGCGTTTTTACTTACTCATATTGATAAATTATTAAAAAGTTGTGTCCGCCATCTTGGATCTCAAAATGGATGTAGAATTCGGAATAAGGACCCCCGAAAACCACGAAAATGATACCCATAGTGATATTTTATTAAAAAGTTGTGTCCGCCATCTTGGATCTCAAAATGGATGTTGTAATCGAAATCAGGACCCCCGAAAACCACGAAAACTATACCCATATTGATATATTGTTAAAAAGTTGTGTCCGCCATCTTGGATCTCAAAATGGATTTTGTATTCGGAATCAGGACCCCCAAAAACCACGAAAACAATACCCATATTGATATATTGTTAAAAAAATGTGTCCGCCATCTTGGATCTAAAAATGGATGTTGTATTCGGAATCAGGATCCCCGAAAACCACGAAAACGATACCCATATTGATATATTGTTAAAAAGTTGTGTCCGCCATCTTGGATCTAAAAATGGATGTTGTATTCGGAATCAGGACCCCCGAAAACCACAAAAACGATAACCATATTGATATTTTATTAAAAAGGCGCGTCCGCCATCGTGGATCTTAATATAATTTTTTTTTCGGAATCGGGACCCCCGAAAAACACGATAATGATACCCTGACATTCTATTTCAAACCATCAGTCAAAAACTTTGGTGTGGCTTTTCCGTGTCATCGACATTAGAAATTACGATAGGTAAGTACCTACTAAAGAAGTTTCACTTCAAAATCAAAAGTAGTATTCATGTTTTATTTAAATTACCTGGTTTTGGGGTGACGAGATTTTAGTGGCAACACCAAATTTTAGTAGTGTGCGTGTATCTGTGTGTAAGCGTTAGCTTAGCACACATAACAAATTTTCTGCTTCAGTTTTTGAAGTGGCATAATGTATATGGAACTAAGCAATAACAATAATCTTTTCCCTTAGAAAACACATCAACGAGATGATTCTTTCATTTCATACTAAATAATAATAACTTTCCCTTAGGAAAGACCAACGGGAAAGACAACAAAAATCTGATTTCATACTAAATGTACAAGACTTCCTCTATACTACGTATACAAGAACGATTTCATAGTAAATGTATGGGGAACTACCAAAGTGACCGGCCCTCACTGAATCATCAACAACTCTCAGTGTTGCCATCGTATCGACTCGAGACGACCATTTTGGGCCATCAGAGATTCCAGACAACGATTCTCAGGCAAAATTTTTCAAAAAGCAAAAAAATTTTTTTTTTTAATACGAACTTTATCACTCAAAAAATACCCCGAAATTGGGGAAAATCTGCATACCAAAGTGTGGCCACACTATCCGACTACAGAATGACACCAAACTTACCCAGGTAAAAAAATATTTACCCCTAAAAAAACCCAATCAAATGAAAAGTAAAAATTTCGAAATTTACAAAATGGCCGCCATCACCGCCGCCATCTTGTTTTTGGGAACCAGGGCATCAATGGCGGATAGCCAATCGAATGGCGAGTCCAACGCAGTTTTCACTATCCCCGTAGCTCCCACCGGAGAGCGCCACGAGACCAAACACTGGAAAACCTGAAACCAGCCATAACTTCCAGTGTTGCCACATTGTGGCCTTGAAAATGGTCAAATGTCATTTGGTAGGGCTCGATCAATAGGGTGTAGCACTTGGATGAATCGAAATGTCATTATTTCTATTTTCGAAGATTTCGGGAAAAATCTCGGAATTTACCCGAAAAATGGGGAAAATTTTTAAACGTGGCTATACATCTCATGAACTCCCACAACCGACATACACACATTGACCGAATCGAAAACCATCTAGCACCTTTAATTTCCCAAAAACGAAATGGAATTTTTCAAAAAATCACAAAATGGCCGCCAGCGGCGCCGCCATCTTGAATTTCGAAACGTCCATATTTTTCCCATATTCTAGACTATATAGCGGATGGAATGGCGTTTTTACTTTTCCTCTCGCACCCTCCCAGTCGCCTCAACTAACTTTGGCGCAACACCATATCGAAAAAAATGTTTTTCCCCTGGCTGGCGGTGTTGCCAGCAGACTGAAATAAAATTACCCTCGGCCACCTGCGGACCGGCCTGCGCTCCCAACTGCATACTCGGTTCGAGCGAAACGTCAAATTTTTTTTACGGCACATTTTGCCCAATCTGTCAAAAATTAGGTAAAATGTCAAAAAAGTTTTTGCACCTGGCAACACCTCTTGCAGAGGTCTCTCCCCGGTCTCATACTAAGGATCCGCTCCGACGTCGCCGTGTCCCCGAAAAGAGACTCTGAAAATGGTGCATTTTTTCGCAATCACAAAATGGCCGCTGGCCTCGGCGCCATCTTGGATTTTGCAATTTCGCCGCTCATCCGGGACAGAGGACCGTATCCGGAGAGAGAAATCGAAGAAAAATCGCCAGCGGCGCGTCTCACCTCTGCGTGGCGTCGTTCCGAATTGCCCCCTGCGAGGCCGACTTCGAGTCGAGACGGCGGCGCGGCCATTTTGAATTTCCGACATTTAAGAAAAAAATCATATTCAAATCTGTCAAATCTACCAAAAACCGAAAAGGAAAAAATTCAGGACTCGAAATGAAAAAGTTGGTCCTTCGAGCAGAGCCGCCATCTTGGATTTCACACTCGCTAAAGTGAAAAAGCTGCGTTGAAAAAAATCTAGTTAAAGTCGGCCATACACTCGAATGCGATCCAGAGCCTCTAAATATGAGAAAAAATGGCCCAATCAGTGAGTGAGTCAGTGAGTGGTATTGTAGCTTTATATAGTATAGATAGAAGATAGATAGATAGATAGATAGATAGATAGATTATTTGTGAATG
The DNA here is from genome assembly GCA_955850985.1 of Elophila nymphaeata. Taxonomy (NCBI): domain Eukaryota; kingdom Metazoa; phylum Arthropoda; class Insecta; order Lepidoptera; family Crambidae; genus Elophila; species Elophila nymphaeata. The sequence continues at coordinate 7,719,272 of OY039086.1, read as the reverse complement.
GTGTCAATATCCCAATTCTGTTATTCTAGAAATACACTACACACACGTGTATTAATATCGCCACTAGTTTCTTATGTAAGAAATAGAGTTCTTTCTAATAAATTATTTTGAAAATCTTTACGTGTGAACCATCCCTTACCTCGCGTGACTTGCGCTGAACCCTCCGAAACGTTAGTCGTCTGCTACGAACTTGAACGATGCCGTGGCATTGGCACTGAGTCTACTGATTGTTACGAGGAAACCATTATTGTTGTATTATGAAGTACTTTCTTTGTCCCATTTCTATTTAGAAACCATTGGTTATATGTAGTCCATTAATTTGATATGTAGGTCACGATAGCACTCGAATAGATTATGGAGCTTTGGATAATTCCGAAGCATGTAATAATCAAGCTGTTAGTAATAAAGTTGTGGTTTTTTATGTAATAAGTGTAATTTATGAAGAAAAAGTAAGGTAGATAGGATTATGGACTGACTAATATGACAAATGCTTAACAGATTTTGATAAAGTTTGGTATATACGGCAGTGGCGTGCATTAATTTATACATAAGGTAGGCATTTAGATCGAAGTCTCTAAAACTCAATCTGAAACGCTACGCGGAAATCTTTACATAGTATAAAATAAAGGCGCACCCGCGTCCTGTACCTACCTACGCTTACCTATAGCTTTTCTACGCAACAGATGTTAATGTAATTTTCAATAGGTACTTAATAGATAGAGTGATTTAATAGGAAGGTTTACATGTATTACTATACATGCATGGCGGACGAACTCGCAGGCGGCCGCTAGTAGAAAATAAAATCTTAAAAACAATTATGTACATACAACAATATAGTTTTTGCGAATGGCGAACCCAGGATGGGTCAATTCGATGAATGTGTAATAGTTTCATAGTTATTAGTTATCTTTAAATAAAAAAAATCTTACCTATGAAATCTGGGTTTCTTACGCAGTATTTCTAAGCAAATGGAATTATCAGAACATTGGGAACACTGCAATTTTTCTATCGTCGTAAATGCACAACACAACACAACACTATAAAAACAAATATTTTAAGTAGATAAATATTGTTAAAAAATAAAATTTGCAATAAAAAAGTATTCAACATTCGCGCGCGTGAGTGACATGACAGTCATAAACATTTGGATTGTAAAAAATGGCTGGCGCAGCTGGCGCTGGCGTATTCATTCATTTTAAAACTATTTCCTTACTTTTATAAGTTAATCACGTCAAGGTGTGTTTTATAACAGTAAAGTGAAATAACAATATATAAAAAGAATTTTAAAATTCAAATAAGTTAAAAAGATCTTAAGTAAATATTAAGATTAAAACTACTTGCTTTGTTCCTTATTCACAGACACTAGCGTACGTAGCGCCACCTAGGGAGTACTGGAGAATAATCTTGCGAATACTTTTAATTAATAAAATTTATTCATAGTATTTTATGCGACGAAAGGTTATTTAAATTTCGTAATTCATTATTTATTGATGAAAGTATTTTAAAATAATCCTATAAATTAATCGGCATCCTAAACAATATCAAATTGATAATCACAGTAGGTCGAGTAGGTCAGCCTACTTAATACGGCTAAATTAAGAATGTCAGTTTCCTAGTTATAATACCAGCAAGTTATAATATTTCAATCTTGTCGTTTAATACTGTCAATCGTTGTGTGTTTCTGAACAAGTAAAAAATATTGTAGTGTGTGTGATTTTTACAAGCAGATGAAACTAGTGCTTACCGCGCATATTGGCACGTAGGTGTAGGTATGTATACGTTATACGCAGGTCGCCCGAAGCTTATAGGTTGCATTATTTTGATGGTAGGAAGGACGTATAATCTATAGTAGTGTATGAGTAATATATTGAGGTAGGCAGTGCTTAAATGCCTTTACTGTGAGACCGCTCCTGATATACGGCCATGTCCAGTAAATATTGGAAGTAAAATATTTGCATTAAAATGTGGGTGTCACTCGATGTCGAATATGGTTTGATAGGTTCCTAGTTTCGGCTATTACACGGCTAAGTTACTCCTCGTATGCAATGAGGAGCTAAGCTAAGGAGCTATCATAATCGTACTATAATTACGTAATCATTATTTTATTTTTACTCAACTACTCACGGGCAGAAGCTAGAATAAAATGACCACACAGGTAGTTGCATCTCCAATAACTTAATTAACAAGACAGCGATTCTCTCATAATCATCACCAGCAGTCAGTCAGAACGAGATGCCTTCCTGACGGCGGTTTTTGTCACACTCAATCAGGTTGTGAAATGGAGCGCACCAGTTTTAATTGAGAGTTTTTGCAGCTGCGTTGTTGGATGAGTTCCGTATATTTGTGCCGAAGAGGATTCTTTCAATTTTGCAAGAACATCTTCAGTTTAATATTTCTATTATTTTCTGTTGCGTATGACATGTTGTTAAGTTTAATCTGAAAAAGAAAAGTGTTTAACGAAGTATGTAAACGCTGTTTTTCGATCTTTCTTCTTCCTACCCCGATACCAATTTATTAGGGGTCGGTGCAATATGCACCATGGTTTTAGCATAGTTAATATCCCGCCACCAAAATGACACCAACCATCATTGGGTATGCAGTTTTGGGTGGTTAACTCGCCACCGCGCAAGTTAACCCTTGGTGCGATATGGCCTACGCGGGGTTCATAATGTCATCAGTCGAGGTTCATAGTCGGTTTTTACACCAAGTGAATGATCACACCTACATCATTGTGAATGACAGGCAGGCCACACTAACCGACTCGCTCGCTCGCGGTGCGGCCTACGTGTATTAGTAGCAAAAGATAGAAGATGAAAATTTAGGTAATAAAATCTTCAAAGTATACGAACATAAGTACCTACTTGTCGTCTCTAACGGATTCTAAAAGAAAATCAGAGTGAAAGTTTTGATTGATATTTATTTCAATAAACAAATCACAGACATTTAAAAAAATAAACATTTCTAAAGTCTGCGTCAGATAGAGCACTTTTAATGAATATTTATTCACTGAAGATCTGGGAAAACATATTTCTGTGCCAAAAATCTGAGGTTGGGGTTTTCCGAGAATTGATATAGATGCCAATTATAAACATTAATCCGATCTGTCTCAAGTGGTTTAAATGTGGAATAGAAGTTTTATTAATATTTTTTTTGCTAAATAAGTAGTATACTTATGTAGAAATGAAATAATTTAATAAAGCCTCGCAAGAATTTAATTAAGTAAGAAGATAATTAAATTAAGTTTGAAATAATAAGTCACCGTGTGTTTCTGATTAGTTACCTATGTAATAAAATAGGTAAGTTAATGTCAATGACCATTTAACACACCTAATGAAACATGAATTAATTTTGAATGTATAACAAGATAATTAAAACATTTTATGTCTAAAATTAAACAAATCACATTCGTGCCATGGCAAAATGTAGCATTCTTTTTACGGATTTGAAAAGTCATGTTTATGAGCAGAAAAACTCGCAAGGTGACTGGCTGTTTCATACATAGTGGGAATTTGTTTAAACAACGTTCTATTGTAGTTCCATTGTTAACTGTGTGTACACATACAAGGAAAAGAGAAAAAACTAACAAACGGTAAAATAGGATTAATATTATTTTAGCATTGTAATGCTCGAAACATATACCATGATGAAATTTTAACAAAATGCATTTGAAACTTATAAAGAAACTTAAATTACAGAAAGGGAGGGACTGATTAGGTATATTAACTGTCAGAACACAATAATGCTGTTAAAGAAGAAAACATTTGAGAAAGTAAAAAAATCGTAAGTGGTCTCCCCTTGACTTTCTCGTATACCGGAAACGACTGAAAAGTTGATAGAAACATTATATTTGTCACTCATCCGAGTACCGACCGCGCACTTAGTTGCTTAACTTTCGTGATTTACGACTGAAAAGTTGATAGTTCTATCAACTTCTAAACCTTATATTTTGATGTCATATATGCATGTTAAATTTGGTTGCAATAAGTTAAAGGATACTCGAGTTATCGTGCTAATGCACAAACACACAGACATAATTCCAAAAACGGTATTTTTGGACTCTGAAAGGTCTAAAACATGTAAATCCGTCAAAATCTCGAGGTTGAATTTTTTGACGATTACAAGACTTCCTCTATACTACGTATACGAGAAAGTAAGAATATTTGGCATAAGTACATTATAAATTATATACAATTGAAAATACATACAAAGCACAACCCACATTATTGTCAACCAGGCCGACTGTAACAAATCGTACCACTAACCAACCAGAGCACTTGCTCCTGGAAGGAACCGTGTGTTGGAATGGCAACATTATATATTGTATACTTATTGGAAAATCTAATTTATAATAAGTGCCACACTGTATATCGGCATTTTTCTCTCTCTCTGTCAACGTAAACGCGTGTTGGTGAAATTTCCTTTTTTTCTTTAATTTCCCAAAGCCAGGAGCCCTCCAGCATCCACAAAAAACTACAGTCCACAAGATATGTTGTGACCTCTGGATCTAATTCCTGAAGCGGTAATTTATCCTAAGTTGATTTGAGATAACGACGTAGGATGAAAAACATTGATACATAATTATTTCTCATCTCACATCAAACAAAAAAGACCCCATCTTAACACTTTACAAAACTCACATCTACTATCACACAGGCAAACACTGATAATTGTGCCATTGTACTAAGGGCGTGTTGCGTTAACATAGGAAATTACGAGCTCAAGGATGAATGTTTCGTAACTCTCAGTACCTAATTGACTCGAGTTGAATGACTAGGAAACTCTTTGCGGGTAAACTGAAAATAATTACGAGCGTCACTCTGACGCGATAGGCTTTTAAGACCTTTTGAAATTAGAAGCGATATTCGTAACCCCTAAAGGCGTCTGCTTAATACACCATAAGCATACTTCTTAAGTCCCTATTTTATCGGCACACGAACCACCTCTTGATAGATTTTTGTGCGGTACAGTCCGCCTCTCATGACCCTTATTATAAGCTGACAAACTCAACTTTACGCTCTTGTAATAAGAAAGGTCGTGTCGTAGACTCCATACTCCCTGCATAGACTAGGGCAAAGTCCTCATAAGCCAAAAAAAAAATACTCTTTATGTTATGCTGTCTCTTTAATATTTTTTTATTGTGATGTACATGTTACAGAAAATGTACGAAATCAAGGATTCTATGAACTTGTTAGGAAATATAAAGGATTCCTAAAATTGGTCGTAAACATATGAAATATGTAGATTGTATCATGCAACATGCATCAGTAGGTTCATGATATGATTATTTTTTTTTATGACCAAGCTGGGGCTATTATAGCGAACACCTTATACTATATTACAGTAGAGCGAGATTATATTTTGACACAACACACTCTCATTTCATTATTAACTAGCACGAAGATAGTAAAATATAAGCTTCTTGTTATACTTCTAACATAGTTTTTGTTTTATAAAAAGGTCAAGCAAATGACTCCATTCCACCTGATGGTAAGCAGAATTGGAGTCCAAGTGCAAAGATAGCTGGTGCGAGAGATAAACCACCGCGCTAGCCACCCTCGCCTTGCCGACCCGCAAGGTGCTTCTTCACGCCTCTTTTGAATGACCAAAAGTTTAAGCAAAATTGTTAGTAAGAAATATGAGTTATGTTACTGGAATTAAATAAATACGATACAAATAAGCCATTAGCCACTCTGAGGGCACCTATCAAAAATATCAAACGAAGCTTTGTTATTAGCGACTGAGAGGATCGATCACATAGAATAAGAATTAGTGTAGCAAACTGTCTAACGTTATGTACTTTTTAACCCCTGACGCACAAAGAGAGGTGTTATAATATAAGTTTGACCTGTCTGTGTGTCTGTGTATCTGTCTGTGGCATCGTAGCTCCTAAACGAATGGACCAATTTTGATGCGGTTTTTTTTGTTTGAAAGCTGACGTGATCAAGATGATTCTTAGCTATAAATTTATGTCGAGGGTTACATAAAATTTAAAATTTTGTAGTTTTTTAATATTTCTTTGTATTTCGAATTGGCTAATTATTTTCGAGGCGACTAAGAACTTAAATCAAATCAAATATCTTTATTGTGTATCAGTTAAAGGGCGACTAACTATTTGTTACTTAAAATAATAACTTGGTAGCAACTTATTAAACTGGCAAATGAAATCATAGGCGAGGTACTATAAATAATGACATGGCATAGTATTAATAGTGGGATAACTAACATTGTGTTATTGGCAAATATAGGCTCCCAAACGAGTCAAGTAATTGATTACCTAACTATTTATGCACCTACATGGCTGAGTGATGGATAGGTTAAGGTTTATGACCAGGCGGAGTGCACTGGTTTTGGGAATATTGATTCCCAAAAACAGTGCACTCCGCCTCCGCAAGTTTAAATTAAAACAAATCTTAAAATCGATTATTAAGCAGCTACTTTCTACATAAAATTTTCCTTCAGGCTATTATTTTAGCTATATTTTTTAAAAATCCTTAATTCAGATTATTTTGTCGCCGCGTTAAATACATGCCTTTCGAAATATCTATTTAGTACTTTGTTTTTTAGTTCAAAAGCAAAGCATACCTTCGCCTAGCAACGAAACAATTTGCGATATTAATCAATACATTGACGACTGAATAATATTGACGTAGTACAAAGAACGTTTTTTACGATACACCTACGTCATTGCTACAAGACATTGCGTGAGAGTCAACAAGAATCGACATTGCAATACACGATAACAGGTATATTTCGTCAGAGCAATCGCATACATAATAAGAAATATGAAAAATAAAAGCCTACCTACTTATAAAAAACTATTAAAACTACTTTAAAATATAGTAGTTTATGGATTATTATGAATATGCTGGTTTCGATTCCCGCTGTGGACAGTCGATTTTTTTCAGTGTATATTTTCTAATAAGTATATTTTAAGTTAATATTTATGTTATTGATGATGATGAAAATGATTTATGTTGTTGATTGACAAAGCAGCCAATAATATTGCAAAAATGTATTTCCATAATTATGTATCACGTCATGCTATGAGTCTAGGCCTCATGAATAAAATTATGTTTCAAAATAAATCAATGCAAAAAAAGTATTAAAATCGTGTATCAATTTAACACCGTTTTCAGTGTGGAGTGTTTGAGAAAAAAATAAAAAAAGAACTAACATTATGGCCACACAGATTAATAAGCTGTCGATTTAAATTAAATTGACTTGGTGCTAGTGTGAGGGGATTCCCTAAAGGGTATTTCCGTACACAAAAATATGACGACAAAAAAAAATATTGAAATAATTATCACTAAAATTAAGATTAAAAGTGGTAGTAACCAAAAAATGTATCTACCCAACAGTGCTCACCAGAATGTATATTGGCTCACCAAATATAACGCTTTGTGAGAATTTACACTTTTATGGTAAGCATTTATCTTTTTTTGTAGGTTAGGTTTGTATCATCATCATCTACTACCAACGCTGTTCCCGCGTTCCCGATACGCACTCGAGGACCTTTCCGCCCCAACGGCCGACAGTCCTCTTCGCAATGTGCCCTGCCCACTGCCACTTAAGGTTCGCAATTCTTTGGGCTAGGTTTGTATGGTTATAATTTAAATACAAGTCTATTAGCCACGAATATAACTATTTGTCCTCATGCTGTTGGTGTCATAAAAGCCAACTGAGCGAGGCTCTAAACAAGGGGTTACTTGCGTGATGTCAGTGAACCACCCACCCACAACAGAGGGTCGGTGTCAGGCAGGCGGCCGGGACGCTTTGAATGCACATCGTCAACGCTCACCGCCCAACTAAATTGGTCATATATAATAATAATAATAATAATATATTTCCACGCTCACACCAATTATCTAGCCCAAATTATGTATCATTAAGAACTTGTGCTATGGATACTAGATAACTGACAAATATACATAATAATCTAAATATTTCATAAATAAGCTTAAATAAATATATAAACCACCTCAACCACAAAGACTCGTGAACAAATATTCGTGTTCATCACACTAACATTTGCCACTACCAGGACTCGAACCCGGACCGCCCGTGTAGGCAGCGTTAGACCACACCACCACGACGAAGTCAAATATCAGATAATGCTGTATTTTGCAATATATTAAATTCCACTAGATAAATTAACAGATGCAAATAAAATAAGTCATTACTGGACCATTGAACTCTCATAAAACTAACCTTTTCTGCCTACTATACATATTATTGAACGATATAACTTTTAACACTTCCTATTAATTCAAGGTGTTTCCTATACTGAGATAAGTATCATAAACGTCTATTATAACTAAACATCATAATCTTTTATGGTAAATAGAAGTAGTTTTTCCCATTAGATTTAAATATTACATTTCCTAGTTTGCAGTTACGGAGAAGGTTGAAGAGCATAGGAGTAATTAAGAATTTATGCAGCACCTAAATGGAGTGTCAATGAAATGGAATGAGTTGAATCATTCAAAAATGATTAAATGCACTAATTGGAAATGAACCATGTAGGGGGAATAACCTTCGCCGTACGGCTTTATCTCAGTCACAAAATAAAAATTAATAGATACAGAAATAAAGCTTCATACATTATGCGCTTGAGCAAATAAACACACAAGCTTTTGTATTTTTACGACTAGCGTCTAAAAATCTTAAAAAAAATGACTAGAACGAAAGAGGAGACGGGCAGTGAAGGTGAGTGTTGATGGATTATAACACAGATATATCAATCTAAGGAGATCGGTCGAATCGCCGAGTTCATAGGAAGACCGAGTGTCGCGATCACCGGCCGTACTACATAACGTGTATCTAGTTGAGCATGCCGTAATATACACTATTTATTGCGCGCGTCATAAGGACTGCGAAGCAATGAAAGTTAGACATAGCCGCAAAGGAGATCGGTCAAATCGCTGAGTTCATAGGAAGTCCGAGTGACGCGGACGGCGAAGTGACGGTAATGTATGCCCACTGCATACACTTGTCGCAAGTTAAACGCTGGCTTTGCCTATCTCCTTGTATTATTAAATCTGTGGATTATAAAGAGATACCATAAACCTATGCTTGGATCACAAATCCCAGGCACTGCTCCTGGTCCCTTCTCTGCAACACTATGGACCCGGCCCCACACGGTGAATCCATGGAATGCCATGAGTTTTGTCTCATTTTACTTAAAACTTGTGGAAGTGAGGTGTATATTAACTGTGCACTTACAATAACCCAAGAGTTGCACTAATATTAACCCACATTTTAAGGCACAAACATTATCAGTTCGGGATGAGTAATTGTTTTGTTGCAAGCATTGTACCGACAGTTATGCTAAATTTACTAACTGCCGTAAAACATTGACATAAATACTGTATTTGAGTTTATCGCTGAAGTGTAGAGTGACACGGATTTAAGTTTTATAGGCTCTAACTTCATTCACGATCGAGAAGGCAAGATAACACAATTTGACAATTTTGGATTTTCAATGGCTTTTTGGTTAGCAATAAAACCGTAAATGTATGAAATTATCCTAACCTATTCATGGGAGCTTTCTGGGATTACGGAACTAAACTCTATTCATGAAAACTTTACTATCAAGTCGTAGTTATGATTCATTATTATGACAAGGTACTAAAAAGTTACTTCTGTGGTAGATCGTACGGAAGGTCTGTGCGTAGAAATAGGACGTATATAAGGTGATGATATCAAGCTACAATTTGTATTATCGTAATTCAATGAGTAAATGCAATAAATAATTAATCGCAGCATACACTCATTTACGGACTTGTCAATCTCGAATCGTTATCTCCATTTGGTTTGTAGACTCGTTTAACAACTCGTTTTTCCAAGGTAAATAAATTTAAAACTTAATTAGAATATTTTTCTTTGATTTTAGCCTTTGCGTTGTCTAAGGTTAAAAGTAAATGAAATGTAAATTATATTTCAAAGTTTATGAAAAAAGTGTTTATTCAAATATAATAATAGGCAAGTATTTGTAAACACGCGATTTTTAAGAGGGGGTATAAAGCAAAATTACCAATCTTTGATTTGATTTTTACACCCCAAAATAGGCCACAAGCCACCCCATTTTTTTAAAATAGATATTACATTATATTTGAGAGATTTTAGTCTGGAAAAAAACATATAATGAAATATTTTTAAGCATGGAAAAATATCACGAACTTACCTTTAATTTCCAGCTTAAATCAGTTTATTTTCAATGCTATGCATATTACTGCGTCAATATTTTAATACATAATATAAAACTATATTACAAAGCAGCCCTACTAGGGATTTTAAAAAATAATGAATACTTTACGACTTATTTTCATAAAACCAATTTGTCGCTTATTACGTTCTTATTCCGCGCAAAACGCATCAGTCTATCGCGCTTCACCCGTGGTAACGGGCATGTTTTGTTTCATCAATCAGTCTTGACTGCTCCGTTGAGACGAGTGGGCTGTGTTTCTGTGTTCCGCCACCGGCTCGAGAAAATACTTCGACAAAAATATGGGAAATAAAAATAAAATGCGAAAACACTCTAAGAAAGAGCTTAAAAATTCAACTCATGAATAATTGTCGGAGGTATGTACATTGCTTTTATTATATTATATAAGTAGTTTAACCAAAAAATATCGCAATTTGACGTTTTAGCTCACGGCACAATGTAACAATTTCGGCGCGGGTAGCAGTAAACGCAAAAAAATAGATGCTTTTGATTACTCATGAATTGGTGCAAAGTTTCTGTGTAAAGTATTTTTTAACTAACTACCAAAAAGGAGGAGATATTCGTCTGTATGTATTTTTTTATGTATGTACACGTACAGTCAGTTTCAGAAGTAGATGATCACTTTAGTACCATGTCATAGCAACGCCAGCGTTTGTGCAGTAATAGTTGCTACAATTATGTATGAAATATTATTATGACAAGGTATGTATGTATGAAATATTATTACTACAGTGTTCATCTACTTTTGATGGTGACCCGTACACCGATATCTCTGTCATTTGTGGACCGATTTTCAAAATTCTTTTTTTATTTGATAGTGTATACTTCTGAGGTCCCATTGTCACCAAGTCAGGATCTGATGATGGGAAGCCAGGGAAATCGAGGGCAACCCTCAAATTTTATACCCATATATAACGTTTTTCATATTTTTCCTAAACCTATTCTATTATTTGCACCGGGTAGTCATCATTTCATGTTTATGAGCTGATGATGGAAGGTAAATATCTGTTCACCGATATCTCTGCCATTTGTGGACCGTTTCTCAAATTTCTTTTTTTATTCGATAGTGTATGTATACTCCTGAGGTAGTCCCGTTCTCACCAAGCCAGGATCTGATGATGAGAAGGTAGAGAAATCGAGGGCAACCCTCGGAAAAGAACAGAAAGAGAGGGTTATTCATATTTTTTACAAAGCTATTCTAGTATTTGCGTCTGGTTGTCATCTCGTGTTGATGAGCTGATGATGTATGGTAAAACTCCTTAACTATTAGGAGTTGGTTAATGATAATTTAAGTATTAGAGGTACCTAAATACCGATAGTTGTATTCTTTTAGGTTTTTCAGGTGAGCTGATGATGGAATCATTGATGAGACTTCGTGAATGTGTAGCGACTATGCCCACAATATATTGTATTTTAGCCCAGAATGAGGAACTTTTTACTTTGACCACCAGATCTTTACTGCAAAATTTCCATGCATGTTTAATACAAAAAAAATGTACCTGTCATAAAATGTAAATATTTTTTTATGTAACCAAAGATCTTTATTTTAATATATGTTAAAATACACTGATTTTGATAAAAATCCACAGAAACATGTAATAAAGAATAATGGCCAATTTTACGAACATTGTCTTAGCTTTGGACAATCCAAAGTGGTATCTTGTCAACTCTTGTCATAAATAACAAGAATGTGATATAGCATGCCACTTGGTTTGAGCATGCCACATAAGATTGACATTAACATAATCAAAACTGAAAGTAACATTATATTTTATGAATAAATGATTTAATTACCAATAATAATTTTTTTGAAGAATGTGCATACCTGGTAATTATTCTGAGCGATTAGCATGATTTTATAAAAAAAAAATATAATTGATGTAAATAAAACTTTATTTATATACTTTGTTATAACCTTGCAGGGTTCATGTGTTGAGCTATATTTTACTTGTAAGTACCTACCTCATATCTTTGTAAACACACACAATGAATAAATTATTTGAATTTGAATTTATTATATTTTATTTACCATCAGCGAAAAGTATTAAAAATCCACATATCAAAGTATAGGTAATGGATAGATAGTCCGACTCGTGCTTAGCCAATTTTATCTAGTTATTTCGCGTATACTATGTGCGATCACAAAAAGAAAAATCATGAAGCGAGTGCCACCTTGCGGCTGCGAACTGCGATGTGCAAGAGGGGAAGGGTGAAACGCGCGGGTGAATTCTGATATTTTTCTTGGTTTATGCCCGCTCTTAAGTGTAGATACATGCCCTGTTCGCATCATAAATAAATATGGGTTCTTGAATATGAACGCAACAGATTTTTCTATTATAGTGATGGTATTTATCACACTTATGATATTTGCGTTGCGATAAGTTCGTCATTTATGTGGCTGAAATTAAGTGGGTACCATTCTGAACCCTTTCTGTAGTGTAGAGAATGGAGACAAGTTAGTGACAGGAATTAGAAATATAATTACTACACCAATATATGCAATGTTTGCATTTCATAAATAAAAAATAAATAAAACTTAAATGACATACAATGACATAAGAACAATGATATTGTAATATTTGTAATATAATGTATCATTGCATAGGGTTCTTATAACACGTGTTTTGAGACTCCATTTTTCTTTACCTATATCTACCCTACATTTTTTTTGTTTATAATCTCTATTTTACTTAAATTGGCTAAACGCATAATCCCGAAGCCATCAACTATACAAGATTAAATAAAAATAATGACTTCTTATAAAATCAGTAAAATGTTTCGATGCATTGAATTGGCCAAATCCTGGAAATAATCTCATGAAAGCAGCTCATAATGTGAATAATTATCCTCTAGGTACCTATACAAGTATATGGATATTATTGACCGTTATGTAAAGTTGAATTATGAGTGTTCCACGATACGGTCTTTTCAATTTATTAAGTAAGGGCCTATAAAAATTAAGATTAAAAACCCAATTATGAATTAAGGAAGTTATTTATTAGTCTCTTAATAATTTTACTACCGCCAAATTTTACTACCTTCCCTTCAATCACCATTAGCCTTTTTAAAACAAGAAATAACATTGTTTACTGCCGCTCCCCTGTGTCTTTATCCACCGTTATCAAAACAGAGCTGTTGAGTGAGACTGAGGCACATCATTTCATAAAATAATCGATAATTCCGTGAAGACTGATTTTACCATCTCGTCAGACAATAAATAAGGTTTTTAGAACACGATTGTGAAATTTAGAATAAAGAAGGAAAAACAGTACTTTAGGTGCAATTACGATGTAATATCTTTTTCAATAATTGAGGGTGTCGACCCAAAAGGAGTTGAGCAGTCTTAGGGAGTACTTGGTTCTACATAAAGAAAGACACATACGGCAGTATGTAAAAGGTTTTCAGCCTGTTGGGAGTATCAAACCCGAGAAAGTAAAAAACCCTTAGTGAACCAACAAACAAAAACGAAGAACCAGGACAGCTATTACATGGGCATAATAGGTGTTCAATATTGTCTGTACAGATTCCCGGGAAAATCCATGTCCTTTTGATACGTTATATTCTACTTGATATAAAAGTATCACATGTAATGTCTCTGAGAGTTTATACGTGCTTGCCAGTAACAATCTTCCCGTATTAAATTTCTGTTTTGCAAAGAAAGCGCAAAATGGCCGGGTGTAAAGTTTCGCGGGGTTAGCACAATGGCTGTGAATTGAGCATGGAGACAATAGGTATCGAGTAACAACTACACAGCTTCAGGTTACTTGTTTGAAAATTGGCTTTTAAATATAAAGGGTCATCGTCTTTATCGGCTCTTCCTCCATCGTCCATCGTTCCCAAATGATTTGGGGGCGGTACCGTATGTCTTAAGTTGCTATCGACATTTCACTGCCACGTGTTCGCCCCTTCCTACGAACCTGGATAGTTCAACAGAGATGTAAAGAAACACCTTGCTATAGCTTTTAGCATCGTATTTTATGACCGGATGCTGCCTGACACCAACCTTCCCGGGTATGCTACTGTAGGTGGTTTACTGGTCACCGCGAGTGAGCCCCGTTTGCGGTGATCTGTACAGGACTCAGAAACGACCTTAGTCGCCTTTTACGACACTCACAGGTTTAAGAGAGGTAGTCCTATTTAAAACCGGGAATAACACGGTTTCATCATCTTTACCAGCCCAACTATTCAAAAACACGCCAGTAAAACTATCAGCGCTACCGGAGCGTTTAAGAAGGCGAAGATGTGGACAGGTTTTTATGGCCGCAACGCGAACTTCTCATAGAGGACGTGTCCATGGAGGTAATAGAAATAGCCACGCCTTTACGAGGGTGGACGGATCACAAAAGAGCACTGAAGTTTTAATGCACTGAGTCTAAACACTCATATGATAAGATTTTTCCGTGACTATTCAACAAACGATAATGAAATAATATTCATCACCAAAAAAATTGGAGAAAGATATCGAAATTATACTTCTACTACTTCACATGTTAGGTTTACCCATCTTACCAACTGTAAGAATGGAAAACGGACAGACAGAGACTTTCTTTTAACTCCAGCTGTTTTATGTAGTATAGGCCTGGGTGTTTGATCACAATCACGCCTGATGGAAAGCTATGATGAGGCCTAAGGTGGTACACGCTCGCCTAGAAGATGCTTGTTTACTTTGACCTTGAAGATGACCAGATTATACTGCTCCGGGAAAACAAACCCCGGCAAAGAGTTCCACTCCTAATAGCTGTTCGCATTTTAAAAGCAGAAGCAAATCGCTTCGTGCGAATGGTAGGAGTATCAACAGAATAAGGGTGAAAGGGCTTGCCGTGGCCGGTCGTCCAGTGGTGAAAAGGGTCAAATCATGTAAGAATTCCACACACTCTTACTATTACTCCTAGAAACAGCAGATATGACTGACTTGAATGGCGAATCGTTATAAACTTAGGTTACTCTAAGTACCTGTACTGTATCCCTAAAAACTAAACTGCGAAGGTCATAAGAACAAAAAAAAAAGTCTATTGCGACGCATACAATGATGCGCTAAATACATGTCATCCAAACTTAAAAAAATTAAGTAGTCACTATAGCACATGATTAAAACACTATAAGTACTACGGAAATAAGGTAATTGCTATCTGCAAACCTCGCGGCACAATTACGTAATTAGAACAGCGATTCCTACAGGAATAGAAATAACAAACCCATGTGCAAGTAATGAGGTCATTGTGAATATTGAACGCTAATTCTACGCGATAAAGGTCATATTGATGCAATTGATGCGGTCGTACCCTCATAAACACGTGCCAACTACCTCTGGCGATGTACTGGGGTATCTATGCAATAAGATCCTTAATTCCAGGGACTAGGTTTTATTATACTGTAAAGTGATATATTAAGAAAGTGCATGTTTAAATGAAAAGTAAACAGTAATAAATGAACGGTCGTAATCTTTGTTTTATGCCGGAAGATCGCTAATAATGCGTTGAATGTGTTATGTAACCCGGTTGCAATAATGTATTGTTTATTGCAGAACTGTTTTATTTACATACGGGATAGTATAATTATGTATATATAGGATAACTGTTCTTATACAAGGAAAAATAAGCCTTCCCAGCTGAGCTGGTAGAAAACCGTTAATTTAAGTAATTGTTTTTCTACTAAGAAGACACTTTTCTTACCTAAACTGGTTATCAAATGGGATTTTGTTTTCCTTGTCAAAACTACGTTAATTAATTTATATTATAGAATTAATGCAATAAAGTTATTTAATTACGTAGTTTTATACATCGAAAACAAAGTCCCGTTTGATAACCGGGTTAGATAGGAAGAATCAATTCTTCTAAAAAACAAATTAACGGTTTTCTACGAGGAAAATAATATCCCATTTTATAACCAGGTTAGCTAAGAAAAAAATTATATACGTGATTGATTATAGATATTATTATATAACCTCGAATGGGTGAGTAGAAGGCGATTAATGGATCATAAAAGGGGTATTGATCGCCTTATACTCCGTCCACCAATCCGCATTGGGCAAGCGTGGTGGACTACTGCCTAAACCTCCTTCGATGACAAGGAGAGGCCTTGTGTCCCAGCAGTGGGTCGAATTATAAAGGCTTGTTCTGATGATATTATGACACGATCCAAATATTATGAGCAACTAATTCACTGTGTACTACGTCTGTTGAGCTTCTAATAATGATATTTATTTACTTACAGTCAGCGTAATAAATTCTACTACACAATAGATGACAGTCTACCTCAAGATTCTCGAAAGTAATTTTTATCGCGTCGTCACGTCAATCGCCACCACAAGGCGACTAATGATCGTAATTCTAATTACACGGAGGGCATCACACGATTGCATAAATAATTGCAGAATCTAGATTGACTCTATTGCATAATATACCCTTGAAGCCTACCACACATGTCATGGTGAGATGACATGTCCATGTAAAACTCTGGTTTTATTTAAAACGGTGTTTATAAAGATAGTTCTTTTCGAGTAACGACAGCGATTAAGAACATGTCCTTTGGTGTTATGTTAAATTAAATATCATCGCTATCAATATTTGATTTTTGAAATTTACAGGTACCTATATAAATCTACTTTGCTGAGCATCTTTAAATCGTGGAAAACCCTGCTACGGGCGACAATAATAATTTTCAAAAAAATCTATGCTCACTCAATAAGAACATAATCTTTAAAATATTCATAATGAGATTGCTATACTATTCTTTTCAATGCCTTATCATCTAGTGTCGATGTTGAGATCAAAGACAGTGAATATGTTAAGAATGGAGATCTTATTCTGTTTCTATTCAGATCGCAGCACACTTGTCAGTTCGAAAGGGACGCCTCTTTTTTTACTATGAACGCTACAGATCGGCGGCTACGGACCGTAGCGCATCGCCTCTTTTCAGATACGGTTCCAAGCTGATGAGTGTGCGAAAACCTTTATTTATTATATAATACGGGCGATATGAAACGACATGTTGAAATATAATGAAAACACATAAAATTATAAATGTATGCTGAAAGTATCTACTTAGATTGCGGTTTCGTGACAATGTTACAAATTACATAAATTGCGGTAAGTAATCTACAGAAATTATGTGTATTACTTTTATTTAAAAGCAGAATATTAAATAATTTATCTTTTTTGTGGAATTACTGAAATAAGTACCGGTAATCTGGGGTGAAACACATCTGCGGGGTGTATAACAACAATTTTGAGAAAAAAAATTGGTTGTCTGTAAAGTCGGTTTACTGACGATAGTTGAACGTGACAACGTCTTAAGAAAATACTGATGGAATGGTAGCATTTTTCAAAAGAAAACTTTAATTTCATTTGTTTAATAGATTTCGCATTATAGTATGAATAAACTTGTAATAAAATCTCTTTGGCTATACTATTTGTATCTTGCTGGTTTTGGTATCATTGAAAGTTTAAATTTTAAACAACATAATTCCAAATTCAAATTAGAGAATTAGATTCAGAGCGAGGTAACGCCGCATGACGTCATGTTTTTTCGTGCGTGCAGCCGGCTCTATCGAATTATAAGACGTTGTCACGTCAAAAGAAACAATCGAAACAGTCTTTTTTAGTCGTGCCTATTGACGAAAATATTTTAAAAGGTTTTAAAATAACTTAATTTTTTCAAATAGGCTATTCTTTCTTGTAAGATGTGTTAACATAGATAGAAGATTAATGTGTTAACATATTTAAGTAGGCACATGACATTTGCATATTTCACGGCAATTTCGTTGTCAAAGTAAGTCGACTTGTTGAAACCGAATTAGATGGTGATTAACTTTGCAGTTATCATAACTACGACAAATGACAAAACCAACATCTTATACTTAAATTATCATACTTTGTTACTTTTTCTGATAAAATCACCAAAAAGCAGGGTTTGAAGTGATAAATATCATTAATAATTATCTTTGATAACTATACAGATAATTATCAAGATAAATATAGGTTGATAATAATCTTAATAAGTATAATCGAATATATTTGCCACTTGTTATTTGTCGCATTCAATGACTGCGTGATCGGAAGTGGCCACATAATGTCAATAGCGGGATTCCCCGCGTCGTCGGGTTTTCGTATCTGAACTGTCACTTATTCATTATTTTCTTCATTCATTTGTTTTGTGTGTGGCCGAAACAAAGAAATTCAAGTTGGTTTTTTAATTCTTAGCGTAACTTGAGGTCTATAAAAAAATAGAATGGATTGTTTCCTCAACATTATTAATGCCGGGAAATAGGGCTTATATCTGTTTGATAATTATCATGATAATTATCGCGATAATTATCAAAGGGCATATTTATCTTGATAATTTCAAAACCCTGCCAAAAAGTAAGCTTTATATTGATTAAATTTTTAGTCGGGGATTATTTATAATTTTTATTGAAAATGGGGTGACTAACAACGTTATGAGGGGTGAAACACAAGTAGCAACACCTGAGGAGGTTATTTACAACAACATTTAAATTATTGAAAGTGATACTAGAAGTGCCATTGTTTACTCTATTAGCTTTATCTGTTTTAAATATTTTTAGAGAATTAAATTAAATAATACCTCGCCAATATAAGCCTGAAGGTCGAGGTAAAGGATAATATTCCATATAGAAAAGAAGATTAGAAAGAACATTAGTAGATAAATTATATTAAATTTCATATAGGCTTAGTTGTGATTTTAAAAGAGTAGTTTTTATATTATTTTATTTTGGTTGGCAGACAAGTATACTGCATTGTGGTAAGCAGGCACCGTAGCCTTTAGTCGCTCTCAACCCAACGAATTAGGAATGATTCCTAATTCGTTGTCTCAACCACAGAACAAATAAAAGAGGTTAGAAGTCGTAAGTAGGCGGGGCGCGCGCGCTGCTGGTCATGAGTAAACACTCATATTCGATCCTTTTCGAAGAGGAAAAATATTTAAAAATAAATCTACAACATCGGCTTGTGCTATTTTAACTGGCAGGAAGCAAAATAAGACTCATAATCTTACTAATGGAGACATTTCTTTTCACTGGTAAGTACAAATATACTGTTAAATTGAAAAAAAATATCGTGTCACGTGTGGCGACACTGGCTCTGGTATTAACATCGCTTGATACTACTTCTAACCTCTTTTATATGTTCTGTCCTCTCAACACTAACGTGACACTAGCGCTCTGCCAATCCTAGTTCCCTAGGGTAGGGACCCCATGAAGCTCTGGCAACCCTACTCACCAACAGAAACACAACGTCACAAAAATGTAGTGTTACTTCACAGTGATCTTTTCTAAAGTGGAGGTACGGTGGTACCCCAACTACCCCAGTTTTGGCGCTCCAAATTCGAGCGGCTGATCCGCTGTGTCCTACCTCAACTATTACATATTATTTTAATTAAACATTCTGTATTCAAACAAATACAATTTATTCATTTCATATTTTCTGTTCAGGTTTCGAAACATGTGGTATAGATTATGCTGGACCACTATATCTTCGGTCTGGAAAAAAGTCCTATATAGTCATATTTACCTGTGCCGTCTACCGAGCTATTCATTTAGAACTCGCTGAGTCGATGTCTACCGATGTTTTCATAATGTGTTTAAGAGATTTCATTGCTCGTAGAGGTCGCGTGAGGATAATTTATAGCGACAATGGTTCAAACTTTGTTGGAGTCAATAATTTGTTGAAGACAATTGATTGGTCTGAGATACAAGCTTACTCTACGGTTCACAAAATTACATGGATGTTTAACCTTCCAACTGCCGCATGGTGGGGAGGATGGTGGGAACGACTAATAAGAAGCATAAAAGACCTCCTGAGAAGAATGTTAGGTCGAGCCGTCGTAACTTATGCAGAAATGGAAACCATCTTGTGCGATTGCGAGGCTATCGTGAATGCACGACCGTTAATATAACAGAAGTTGACGAGTTGATACTCCTGACCCCAAATAACTTTTTACAGAGCATACCTACAAATGAGATTCCAGACTTAGACACTATCAATAGACGAAGCTTGAATGAAAGGGTTAAATATGTTCAAAAGCTACGTGATGACATACGACAGCGCTTTAGAACCGAGTACCTGGCCTGGCCATGCTCGTCCACAGAGGCAATGAAGGAAGACATTCTCTTAAAGTAGGAGATTTTGTATTGGTAGAAGCTGACACCAAGAGAGTGAATTGGCCTCTAGGTGTCATCGAAGGATTGTATCCTGGTACAGACGACCACACGAGGGTGGCTAAAATAAGAACTCAGCACGGAGAAAGAATACGACCTATCCAAAGATTATATCCGATGGAGGTTTCCGAAAGCATGGTAGTTGAACAACTACCCTCGGTTCCTGATGAGGCGATAAGTTGTACTCCCCCGGACATTAAGAGAACCAGATCAGGACGAGTGATCAAAATGCCTCAAAGGTTCCATTAAGTGACTAAGTGTCTTACAGTGTTTAATGCCCAGTGCGGTGCGGGTACATCAAGAACTTTTCTTTTTGTGTGTCGGAGGATGTTCGGAATACGAACTCTTTTAGTTTTTTATGACTTAAGCGATTTTGTTTCTTGTGTACTTCTTTTTGACGTATTGGCAGTAAAGGTGTATTTTTCAGAATATTTTACATTATTTTATTTATTATTGTAACATCAGCATTCAGCACAATGACCCCGTATGAGAGCAGAGGAGAGATTCACAACAGGGCATATTTTAGCCAATAAGTTGCACATTTGAATTTCAATGCTTATCTTTTAGGGTAAACAACAACAATAAAGGCACACGTAACTCATGTAATTCATAATTTACTTTTAACATAGAACACAAATTGTTAAGAATTTCAACTATTACGTTAAAAATATTGTTGTTATTCACCCTAGATTTCCGTAGTACAATGTTTTGTTTTCGAATCCAATGTGGAAATGACTGCTTCGAATTGATAAAATAAATACTATTATGTATTAGAAGAAACGTTCCGCATGTAGGTAATTTAATTTCACAATCACAACACAACTGTCCGACAGATATAAATATTATGCTGCATAATGTATGGTCAAAAAAATACGCGATGCAAGATACGTAATAATGAACCTTATCACCACATATTGCGGATGATTATCAGTATGTTGACCAATCAGTGGCTAGGTATGTAATTTGAATTTGAATGAAGTGTTACGATAGCGGTGATGTAACTTTGAAATGAGAGCCTCATGTTAATCTGACGCGTGCATCGTTCGTAATCGTAATCAAACGAAATAACGATATGTGGACATAGGCTAATCGAGATTTATTATTGAAACTAAAGACTAGCCTTGAGGACCGAATAGTAAACGACTATAAAAGTGTCTTACGAGAGGTTTCAATATTCTATTCGCAACGAATTAGGAATCTATTCGTCAGTAAAGTTTACTGAAGTTTGGTTGCCTCGCAATTGTTATTAAATTACTAAAAATAACAGCGGTCACTTGTCACTAGAAACCAAACCTGTGAATGAATAAAATATTGAAACCGGCCAAGTGACTGAAATGCTAGATTCACTCAGTTTAATATGTGTAATATAATGTGTGTGATATAATATCTAGTATATTATACACTTATTTATATGCTCCGCTCTCCTGAGCGCTCCTGCACTGACTCACACTGCGACAATGTGCATATACAATAATAATATAATTACAGCTATAGCTCAAACGCGTCCGGAATGCCTACATTCTACATCAAATTATCCTTACTACAAGAACAGCAGAGACAAATCCACAATATACCTAACTTGATATCGAATTGTAAGGTCTTCCTTTTTGATTTTCCTGTTTATATTATTATAGCGCATTTAAACTGCATAAAAGGTTTTATTAATCAGACCTTAACAAACAATGAATTAATGAATACCTACATTTTACGTCAATCAAGTTACGTAATAATTCACTCATTATAATGCAAACCTATCTAAAAACCAGTATTTCAAGTGTCCGTGATTTTCCAATATTATTATCAGACATCCTTTATTATCACTGAGTGGGTTTCTAAATTGTATACGACCTAAATGTAAATGCATTTTTAAGAGTATGCAACCAGTTTTTATAATGGTTCCACCGATTTACTAAGTTAATCAATTAATTGACTACACGTCAGGGCATTTGACTAGCAGTCGGATACTTAAATTTATAAAGAAGTATGTAGTTGCATCTACTTGATGCTTATTGCTAAACAATTACTAAACTAAGTCATACTACAGGCTATATCGTAGTACAACCAAGGCTATAATTTATTTAGGCATTCGATGCGGACGAAGTCGTGAAGACCATTGGGTTACGCACTTTTCTAAATGTTCAATAATTTACGGACAAGTTCAACGTATTTTAATCTTATTTAAAATACCAATCAAAAGATGAAACCACTTTTAGATTCAAAAGCCTAAGTAACAAATCGAAAAGCTAAAGGGCATTGGATACAGAGTTTTTATTATATTTTATACGAGAAAGTAGTTACACGCAAGTAACCTTAGAAAAACGATCTTATTGTCAATGGAAAAACGACCTTTTAACAATTAAAAAAATGTAAAGGTAAAAGTTTCCGTTGGACTAATATAACGGATGAGTGTCAACACGTGAAGTCGTTACAAGGTTGGCTTTTCTTTTAATTAATTGGTGGGCAAAGGTTAGCGGGCTGTCAGATTGGTTTGGGGTGTATGCCTGGATTTTCTATTTAACACGACATATTAATTAGTGAATAATGAAAATTGTAGCCTACAGAAATATAAACAAACTCATGGCTTTGTATTTTTTAACTCTAACAAGTTATGCCAACAGAATGTTAAGGATTAATATCCTATTTACAGTTATGTTTAAAAAAAATCGGGAGTGGTCTCCCCTTGACTTTCTCGTATACCGGAAACGACTCAAAGGTTGATAGAAACCTTATATTTTGATGTCATACATGCGTGTTAAATTTTGGTCACCCATCCAAGTACCGACCGCGCACTTGGTTGCTTAACTTTCGTGATCGACGGCTCAAAATTTGATAGAAACCTTATATTTTGATGTCATACACGTATGTTAAATTTGGTTGCAATAAGTTAAAGCATGCTCGAGTTATCGTGCTAACGCACAGACACACACACAGACATAATTCCAAAAAAAAATATTTTTGGCCTCAAGGAGGTCCAAAACGTGTAAATCCGTCAAAATCTCGAGGTCGAATTTTTTGACGATTACAAGACTTCCTCTATAATACGTTAAGAGAATGTAATAAATTATGAAAAATAACGTATTATTAAGGATACGAGTTAATGGCAAAATAAAGTCAAAAACGTACACGGAACTTACCTACTCCCACATAAATATAAAAAACTACATTGTCAGTAAATATTTAAATTTTCAATACTTTTATCTGAATTATAGACAAAAAGAATTGAATACTTACTTATACATTTATACAATCCGCAAACAATGTGATTTGTTGGTTAAATATAATAGCTAGATAGATAGGTAAGTTCACAGCATTATTTAATTTTTTCGTTAATTAATCCTACTATTCTTAAAAACGCGAAAGTTTGTATGGATGTCTGGATGTCTGCAAAAACTACTGAATGGATTTTAATAAAACTTTACGATAATATAGCTCATAGTTGACAATAACAATTATGGGCTATACTAATTATGCGCAGACGAAGTCGCGGGCAGAAGCTAGTTATTAATAACAAAAACATAATTCACGTAAATTTCACTGACAATTAAAAAAATATATCTATATATTATCAACGGATTTATATTATATTAAGAATCTGGTATTCCTTACACTATTTTGATATCATCTTCTGATATTCTTTTTTACATTCACCAAATATTTGTACAAAATTCATATAAAATGTTCATTTTATATATTAAATAAATAACTACTTAATTTCAAGTCAAATTATTATCTAGATTTGAAAGTGAAAAATATCTTACCTACGTACTCTAATTACGGGACGGCTAGCAGATTTCTTCTGTTGTGAAAGTTTAAAAAAAGGCAAATTACGAATACTTGCGTTTTCTTTTCGTCGTTTCTCACGATTTAAAGTTCGAGTGTCTGGTTAAGATCATAAGATCGATTATAAAGTAACGATACTTTATTTATCGTTCGACAGTCCATTATTGAACGTGTCAAAACATCATAACACGCCCGTGACCGCTTCCTATTGACGCGGTGTTAAGGTCAAAGTCAGACACTTTCAAAAGCGCCTATTCATTATCTTGGATGGTGTCCAAATTGATGTCTAGATTCTGCCGCCATTATATTCGATGTAATTAAACCTTCTGTGATAAAATTTAGAAAATAAAGCTATTCAACTCTTGATAATAACAGTATACAGTTGAATTTGAATTGTATTAAACATCTTTCTAAACTATATCCCACAAACTTTCGATCCATCTTCAATCAGCATGACGGTAAATTTACCATCTTCGTCACCACCCAGAGTACCTCAAGCTTTCCACAGAACTACTAGCCGACGTAAACCATCTCGAGCCACACTCGTTTCCCCTAGAAGTGATTCATCCTAAAGATAATTATGCAATGCCCTAGGATGTAACGAAATCCATAATATATCTAACTTTGACACTTCCTTTTTAGATATATGTATGGTTTTGTTAGGATAGCTACCATTGCCATTTTTATTTGGTGGTAAAATAATTAGCTGTTTCGATGACAGGGAAATGTATCTACAGATCGTAGCATTAAAGTCCCTTGTTTTTAAAATTAGGCACGAGTAATATCGCCTATGACCATTATCCTCCTTTTCTATAACATAACAAAAACAGAGGATGAAACGCGGTTGGCGGATCTTGATCTTGCTATCATCTAGCTAGCTAGGAAAATTTATCACCAGCACTCTCATTTATATTTTAATAATCACTCAGTTGTTGGGCTGATATGGTGCAGTGTGACCTTAATACCATTATTACTGCAGGTGTTACATAGACTAGGGGCCCGCTTATCATCATGCGGGTTGCATGCTTTTGCCGCCTTTGCAATATAAAAATTAACATTGACAATGTGTATTAGTTGATATCATATCTACTATACAGGCTGATTTAGCGATATTATTTGGAGTGGACCCACTTTCTACAATTAAATAACTCTGTTAGAAATCAGCCACTTATCACATATCAATAGTAACGCCCCAAAATTTCTGTAAGTATATCTCAAAAATATTAGTTAATAAATAAAAAACACGTAAATAATTAAATATAAATTACAATAAAAAAAACTTATACCGTTGTGTAAAGCTTACACCGTATTGTACAAACATTGGTGCACAAAAATGTAACCGGACTTTAAAAAGGTCAGAAGCCAGAAACTCTTGAGGTTGAGCGTACAATGATCTTGAGCTGTATATTTAACAAGTTCCGTCTTAAACGAATAACGAACTTGCGAATTCATGTAGGAAAAGGCAATATTTGCTCATAATTACAAAATCATACTACTTTCCTTTTCGTTATACCTTTCCACAAGGCACGCTCGCGTATTACATAGCAGAACCCGGATATTAGAAGCGGAGTTAACCAATTCATAACAGTCTTGCCCCGAGGTTGCCAACCTTTTGATATTATTTATCGACCCTCTTCAAGTTCACGCTGCAATAGAATATGCGAGGTCGAACAGGGTCGATAATACGAACAAATTGTTGACGCCATCACGTTCGGTCATTATTTGTATCAGTTCCTTTCATATTGTGACCTTTATTAACAAATGTATAAAGGACATTTTTTAGTGCGCCACCTCAACGCCATCGTTGCAATCATCATTACATAACAACACGAGGAAGTTACATAACCTATGTAAATTAGACACGTACTACATAATGTGGCAACATTGAATATTATGGACAATGTCACGAATCTTGCAGCCTCTGTTGAATTTTGATAACAACGTGATAAGGAATGAAAAATCTTGTAATCTCCACCGTCATCCTTTTTAGATTCATCATCGTTGCCCTACGCTGATTCCGTGCTGCTGCAACCTTTTCAATATACATTGGATGGAACAGGTAAGTAGAGTTTTTTTTTTATAAAATTGTCAAGCAAATGACTCCATTCCACCTGATGATAAGCAGAAGTAGAGTCCAAATGCGAAGATAGCTGGTGCGAGAGATACACTGCCGCGCTAGCCACCCTTGCCTTGCTGACCAGCAAGGTCCTTCTTCACGCCTCTTTTGAATGACCCAGTATTGTAGGAAGGAGGGAAAACGTGTGCTGGCAGTGAATTCCATTTCTTGATTGTGCGACAATGAAACGAGTCGCCAAATTTCTTAGTTCGCGTTGGAATGGTAGCCACAGTTTGTCGGTGACAACGTAGACCAGCACGCGTAAACCTTAAAAGGAAGGGAGACGGTGGGATTAGGGTAAAAAGAGTAAAGGCCTTTTGTGTTACTCTTAGAAGAACTACGTCGAAAGAATGCTATGACTTTATAATGCAAGTCTTTATACCTCATTAATAGTCCTTAACGATGGTAACCTCAAATACGGCAATATCTAATCAAGACACAAAACATAGTGGTTTTAAGAAAAAAAAATTACATTTAGAACATCACTTTTCTTGATTTTGCTACAAAGTGCTCAAAAATGATACCGAAAACCAACAATTATTGTAATTGTCCGAATTACTTTAGATCTAATGAACAATTTGAATAGTAATTATATTTTATTTTAGTAATTCTGTCGACTGTCGGACAAACGTTCAGTGAATCAAACTAAAATCGGATTACTAATGATATTTATGAATGTAATTATGAGTTAAACAAATGATTTAAACATAGTATAGGTAATCTTAGTTGTCAAAATAACCACCGCCTGTTTATATTATGTGTTCTTGTTTGTTAATAATAAATGTTTCTTGTATATTATCTACAAGTAGTTTCGATTCTTACGAATTTCTCTTTCGCTAATTTAAACTTAGAAAGCAACACTTGTTACGATGTGTCAACTGCTAAGTTAGAACTTATGAGTTGAGTGTAATAGATAAATGTGGTAAACGCTACATCTGGGCATATTGTGTAAATTAGGACTCATTCAAACATGAATTTCCTCTTAAGCCACATTTCCTATCTCGAAAGTCACCCGACACTATTGAGAATTCGTTCCGAGTTTTATCTATTGTGTATTTTCGGTCGGTATTGTTGCCACTAAGGTATGGCACATAAAAAATATACAAACAGAGAAATGGCTTCATCAATCCGTAATTGGCACTAATACCAGAGGCGGATTATCCTAAAGGCAAACTAGGCATCTGCCTAGGGGCGCGAGGATACAAAGGGGCGCGCGGGCGGAATTGTAAAAAAAAGAAAAAATATTATAGCATAAAATTAATTGCGCCAGTTAAGAAGCCAGGTAGGTACTTACACAAATTAAAACTATTATTTTTGCTTACAACCTCAATTTGACATATAATATAAAAATATAACAAACGATGACTGACTAAAACTTACGCCTACAAAGAACCTTTTTTGTGACGATGGGAAATCCATTTACGGACCATACCGCACGCTGGCTTGGCGTACGGTGTGCGGGGTGTACTGTACACACCGGCGCGGAACAGCGCTGGTCCTACTCCGCTAAAACCCACTGATACCCTCTTAAGCCCTTATGGGGCCGTTTTAGGATCGTTGCAGTCGCACATATTGTTCGCCATTACACTAAAACACGCCTACAGGGAACCTTGCCGATGGTACATGATCTCTGATTGAAGTTAGAAAGATATACTGCAATGCTCCTCGCGTCGACCGCGTTCCTGCTTTTAAAATTGCGGAGATGAGGGTAAAGTGCTTGATTTTATTTATTTACCGAGTGTTAATAAATTCTTAAAATAAAAGCACCAGACAATTCACGACGGCGTTCGTTTCTCATATTTGCCGGACCGAGAAAGAAATTCGGGACCTTCCGCGCTCACAGCAGACACCTAGGCCACTATCTATACTATCGAGGTCGAATTAAGTAACTATAATTTATTAAAGTCAGTTAATGATATAAATTAAATATTAGATACACTGATTTAATTTTTTTTATCCTGTTCAATAATTTAATTCTTACCACTGGCGTGAAAAGCCAGAAATTATTTTATGGGGAATTTCATAATTTTGACGTTTACATGCCAGTCGTACCTTAAAGCTTTAAAATATTGTAAACCGAAATCGTAAGATCTGTCCGACAATATCGATCTCATATAAACTCATCCTCATTTTTCCCCCTTTTTGTAAGGCGCGGTACAGCGGTTTCGGTCATACTATGATAAGATTTATCCCTACTAATATTATAAATGCGGAAGTAACTCTGTCTGTCTGACTTGAGTTCGGGTAAGGACATAGGGTACTTTTTATTGCGAAAAATAGGCATCGTACCTTAAAGCTTTAAAATATTGTAAACTGAAATCGTAAGATCTGTCCGACAATATCGATCTCATGTGAACTCATCCTCATTTTTCCTTTATCTCACCCCTTTTTGTAAGGCGCGGTACAGCGGTTTCGGTCATACTATGATAAGATTTATCCCTACTAATATTATAAATGCGAAAGTAACTTTGTCTGTCTGACTTGAGTTCGGGTAAGTACATAGGGTACTTTTTATTGCGAAAAATAGGCATGAAGGGGTAAAATAGGGGATGAAAGTTTGTATGGATGTTCGTCATTGTTGAAGATAAATAAAATCATAAAACTTTCAATTTAGGCACTTGATACGAAATAAATAATTATTTGTTCTAGCGTTTTTGAAACATTTACCCATGTGGGGATGAAATAAGGGTAGAAAGGTCGTAAGGAAGTCTAAAAATAGTCACGTTTAAATTTCATCAAAATCAGTTGAAGTGTTAAGCGCGAAAGCGCTCAGCTCCTTTTGATGAAATTTGTCACAAAAATAGAGTAGACATTGAGATCCTTGAAATAGGACATAAGCTACCTTTTTTGTAAAAGAGGGCATAAAGGGGTTGAAATAAGGAATGAAAGTTTGTATGCGATTCTTCAATATCGAAGATAAAACCATGAAACTTTGTATATAGGCACTTGATAAGAAGTAAATAAATATCTGAAATTTTGACGCGTGTGGGGAAGTATAGGGGATGAAAGGTCGTAAACAAAACAGATCCAAACAAAGTCACGCTTTCACGCCTAACAGCTGAACCGCTATTGATGTAATTTGGTACAAAAATATAAGCTAAATTTTGTTGGAAAAAATGGCATGAAGGGGTTGAAAGAAGGGATGAAAGTTTGTTTGGGGTTCCTCATCGAAGATAAAACCAATAAACTTTGTATTTAAGCACGTGATAACAAGTAAAATAAAAAAATTGTAGCATTTTTTGAATATTGACACCCATGTAGGGATGACCTAAGGGAATGAAAGGTCGTATGGAAGTTAGCAAAACATGGAAAAACAAAAACTTAGTTTATAAAAGGTATTAAAATAAGTTATTTACAGTAATCTACATCAGTTTATGCGTATTAATTGAAAAATAAGTACCCTAGTAAAATAAGTAGGGGCGCCGATGAGATGCTTGCCTACAGCTCTCTCAACGTTTAATCCGCCTCTGACTAATACGCACACGCACGTAAGAAAAATGTACCAACAAGGTGGGAAGTATATCATTCTTGCACGACTCAACTATCATACTTTCTTCGCTATCAAATTACTGTCTCAAATTACGTGATCTTCCATGCCGTTAAAATTGTCCTTCTATTATCGTCATCAACATCACCAACAGTCTGCAATTTTGTTTCATCTTAGGATATAATTTAGATTAAAAGGGGTTGGCACTAACTATACGCCGCTCAAATACTGGTTGTAGTTCCAATTTTTCCTATTTCTCTGAAAAATCTTCAGTTTCAGTGTCAACTGTTCTCATGTTTCTATCAACCGCTCACAGTATTTATGTAATATTTGTTGCAGGTTGTTAAAATATCCAATAATCTGAATTTTCAAGAGAAATTGTAAAAATAGTTTTAATGTATGGAATAATTTTATTTTTGCGTTTACAAACGCGTAAATATAATACTAGAAAAATGTTTTTATGGTAATTTCTGGTGGTGGTTTCTAGTATTATATTTACGCGTTTGTAAACGCAAAAATAAAATTATTCCATAATGTAAGGTAGAAACTACCTTACATTATGGAATAATTTTATTTTATCTTAGCTGGGCGTCAAATATTTGCAAAAATATTTCGTTCGGGTCTTGGAAGTGCAAATTTCAAAGATTTGATGAAACGATGTTTACCATAAAAACATAAGCACCAAGCACTGACAAATTTCGACAGCGAAAAGCAGTGCCTCGGTGGCGAAATTGGTCAACGCGTCCACCCGGATTGTGGAAGGTGCGGGTTCGAGTCCCGCCTGAGGCAAGTCGATTTTTTTCAGTGCATTTTTCTAGTATTATATTTACGCGTTTGTAAACGCAAAAATAAAATTATTCCATAATGTAAGGTAGTTTCATCTTAGCTGGGCGTCAAATATTTGCAAAAATATTTCGTTCGGGTCTTGGAAGTGCAAATTTCAAAGATTTGATGAAACGATGTTTACCATAAAAACATAAGCACCAAGCACTGACAAATTTCGACAGCGAAAAGCAGTGCCTCGGTGGCGAAATTGGTCAACGCGTCCACCCGGATTGTGGAAGGTGCGGGTTCGAGTCCCGCCTGAGGCAAGTCGATTTTTTTCAGTGCATTTTTCTAGTTTTAATGTGTTTTCCTCTTCATAGATACAAGACTGAAGTCATTGTGCGCCAGCAAATGTTTCAGATAAAGAATGTCACTATTGGGAATGCGATTATTAAACTTTATTATAGACTAGCTTCTGCCCGCAACTTCGCAGGATTAGTATAACTTATAGCAGGGTTTGAAGTGATAATTATCATTGATAATTATCCAGATAAATATAGGTTGATAATTATCTTGAAAAGTATAATCGAAAATATTTGCCACTTGTTATTTGTCGCTTTCAACGACTGCTTGTTTAAGGAACACGCCACTTAACGTCCATAGCGGGGATTCCCCATGTCATCAGGTTTTCCTATCTGAACTGTCACTTATTCATTATTATCTTCATTCATTTGTTTTGCGTGCGGCCGAAACAAAGAAACTTAAGTTGGTTTTTTAATTCTTACCGTAATTGAGTTGTGTACAAAAATATAGAATAGATTGTTTCCTCCACATTACGTAATGCCTCGAAATAGGACTTATATCAGTTTGATAACTATCGGATAATTATCTGATAATTATCGCGATAATTATCAGAGAGCATATTTATCTTGATAATTTCAAACCCTGACTTATAGCCTAGGTGTTATTGTGGTGTTTGAGGTATATTCCTAAAAAGTTTCATTAAAATCCATTTAAGTAATAGTTTTTAAGTGAAAGAGTAATAAACATCCACACATGCACCCATACACTTTTGCGTTTATTTAGTAGGATTGCTGAGTTGCTTCCACAGACATCAGTCGTTCAAAGATGTCTACCATTGGAATTCAATTAAGGCAGACCATACTTGCCTGCCGGGCTGCTCTGCCTGCCGGGCCTGCTTTGCCTGGAGGTTCCATTGGATGTGACATAAAATTAAAAATAAATATATATTCCAATACTGTAACTAAAACCAGCACTGAATCTTTCGAATGTATTATTGGAATGAAAGTATCTAAATTAAATACCAGCCCATCACACATACAAATAACCTAACCCATTATCAGAACTATTAATTTACTCAGTTGTACTGTCCCTGCCAGAAGCGAGAAGTAAACATGGTAAGGCAGCCAATACTCGATTGTGTAATTATAGGTTTTTTATTAGCACAGCTTTGGGACAAGAGTCCACTACGATTATATATGGAACACTAAGCGAATATAGCAGGCATGTATAATATTGACGCAGGTGGCCGAGAAACTCATGACATACGTATGTAAAATAAGAAATTTATATGCAATACGGACGATTATATAACAATATTTTATTAGTTCAGATTTAATATTAAACTATCAATAATTGTAGATGCTTACAAATTGTTAGACACATTTTAGATATTTTAAAACTAAAATAAGCGTAAGCGAATATTATGATTTTATTGTGTTATTTGTTTTCTAACGGGAATATCAGTTCAATGATTTTATTAAAATTGTTCACAGTAATCAGTTTTACGACACAAGATTTTATTGTGAATATTCTATTCTATTCTTAATTAATGGCATTCGCAAATCTTAAAGATTATGTGGACTATGTACATTTTGACAATGTCAAGTCAAAATTTAATTATAGTTATAGTTACAAAAAATTGCACGGTAGATTTTAGTTAAAAATGGAGTCTCTCAACACGTGTTTTTACAACAAGAAATCGGGAGAAACTCCTATTGTGGATATACTTCCTGTTTAAAAGAAGTGTCAAATTCTCACACCTCTAAAATATAACCATAATATTAATAAGTTATTCAATCGTTTGATATAATATAAAAATATTATCGAATTTTCTTAAAGTAAAGTATAACAATCCATATAACGAGAACAGTGTCTCATTTTCCTTAATAATGCTATTATTGAACGTAACAATTTTAGTTTCTTCAAAGTAAATCTATAGGCTATTTCTAGGTAATTGTATTGTAGTGGGGCTGCGCCGCAACGATTGATACAATTAATACTTTCAAAAGGCAATATATTATAACTAAAGCTTACTTGACGAACACGTAGAGTTAGTTGATCTGAACTGCCCTGACTGACAGTCTTACACGTCTATATAAACCAAATGTTATCATAAAATAGTATTTACTAATGTTGGGAATGGTAAACAATAATTATCATGAGAAAACTAAATAACAATTAGTTAATTCCTCTAGTACAAATAGCAATTACAAACAATAGCAACTAAGATAATCATTATGGGTTCAATGGTCACAAATACAATATTTGGGTACATTACATCCCTCCCTCCTTAAGAGAAAACATCACGTTTTCTTTACAACTAGATTTACTCTATTACATACTATTACATTACTATACTTATACTTAGTTACAATTTCAATATCTTAAACTAATTTTACTATCATATGTTAAATGAATTATAAATCTTTTAACTGCGCTATTCTTGTACTTCGCCGCAGTGGTGTAGTAACTTCCGAAGTACTTTGTACATTTTCTAATTCTATATCGTTTTCATTTTTAGTATTATCTATTTTAAACGTGATACAATTAGTTATTCGGCTACAGCAGTTCCTTGTATCTTCTATAGCTAAAGTTCTATTTATTCCGTTACAAAGGAATTTTCTTTGATATATCCATCTACCAAATTTATATAATACATACAACCCTATTAATTTAATAATTGAAGAGATTATATATGCAAAATAAACATTATTGATTACTTTATGAAATGTCGATTCATTTTCAATTTCGTTAATTAACAAATCTATGTCATCTAATTTTCTACTAGCTATGTTCAAACTTTCAAAATCTAATCTATCGTGAATTTTAAGAGGAACAAAATTTAAATTACTTATATTTTTTTCTTTAACTTTGTCACAACAGCTATCCATGTTAATGTCTAGTGGTGGTAGAAAAGAATTAAAGGAACTTTCTAATCCTGTGGTTTCAGTTTGGATTACAATATTGGCTGTGTACAATTTACAATTTTCAGAAATGGAAATTATGCCAGTTTTATACAATTCTATATCAGTTGGTTCTCTATTTTTACAATTTAGTGTAGCTATAATTTTCTTAGGAGTAACAAACATCCAATTGTTTTTCTTATACATTTTATACCATTGCTCATTATTTATAATGCTAACTCTGGTGTCACATTCAATTGGAATTTTAGTATTAGCGAACATTAATTCAGTTTCACATATCTTATTACCGTGTACAGAATACAAAGGTGTGTTCAATTTACATATAAATTTCTCTGATACATGTTTACATTCTGACAATTTTTCAATACTAGCATAATGTAACTTGTTACTAGAAATCATAAAATTCTTAAAATTAGGTAATATAAAAATAAAATTATTGTCATTGTTCTGTATTGGAACGGGAACAACATTATATAAATCATAATCAATCTGTGTTATTAGTGGTACCTTAATAACAAATACAAGTCTATTATTCATATAATAAGAAACTAAACTAGAAATCTTTATAAATTCTGGTGTATTGCTATCAACTAATTCCATAGGGTACTTAGTTTGCGAAGGTAAATATGTTACTGTTTTCTTAAGCTCATTGATAAATTGTTCTGGAGTGATTATTGCTGGGTGGATATCATTATTTCGAGCAAACAAAATGGCATTAATTACAGTAGAAATTTCATTTTCTATTCCTGATGTTATTAAGGTTAATAAAGATAAATGTTCATCAATGTCTTGTTTTAGAGATAAATCGAAAAATTTTATAGATTCATTTTTTGTATGAGATGATAATAATTCTAAATTCTTATTAAATATTTTCTCGTTTTTCATTAAATCTGTTAAACTGTTATTGAAGTTGGCTATAGTAGTTTTAACTACATTGGATTGTGTTTTTAATAATGTTAGAACTTCATGTTCATTTTTAGACAACTTTTCAATTTCTTCATCATATTTTTTAGCGTCTTCCGAGTCTAAGGTTCCAAATAAAATTTTAAATACGTTTCCGATTCCATCTAAGTACGATCTTTTGACTCTAGTTTGATCTTGACCAGTTAACTCTTTTAATACAAGTCCTTGTTTATGCATTTGAGGTATTACTTGTTCTAGTATAATTATTGATGTTTGGCACATAGATAATTTGTTAATTTTGTCGTGGTTACACAGGTTTTTAGTTCGTTCAAAAGTGCTATCAATTAATTCTATCTTTCTATTAATGTTAGAAATATCAAGATATGTTACAAGATTCCATTCACTATCAAAATGATTTACTTTACTTATATGTTCAAAATAGATTCCTGCTTTTCCTACTTCACTTATATTATAAATACTTGCGAGAACGCTTGGCAGAAACACCATCCAGGCGAGGTGAGTCATTCTGCAACAATAGCGTGTTTTAATCGATTAACATGAACCTTAATATTTTTATTTTTAATTTTTATAGTGACATTTACAGGAGAATTTACTTCTATAATTTTATATGGTCCTAACCAATACGGTGAAAGTTTTTTTGATTTTCCTATCTTACTACCTACATTACTTATATATACCATATCATCTATTTTAAAGTCTATATCCTTACTTTTTTTATCATATATTTTCTTGTTGATTTCTTTAGATTCAATTAAATTATTTCGAGCTATTTTGCGTGATTTCTGTAATTTTAATTTTAATTCATCTATATAATTATCATAAGAATATTTAAATTCTGGTTCTTTAATTATAGAACTAGGTAACTTTGGTTTAATGCCAAACACTAATTCGAAAGGTGTAAAGTTTGTTGATGAATGAATACTAGTATTATACGAGAACATTGCAAAATCGATCCATTTATCCCAATTATTTTGTTCTTCATTAACATAATGTTTCAGATAATCCGCTAAAGTTAGGTGGCTTCTCTCTAAAGCACCATTCGACTGAGGATGATAAGCACTAGTGTTTATTTTCTTTATTTTAAATAATTTTGAAATTTCCTTCATTAGATTTGAAGTAAAATCTGCGCCTTGATCAGTTAAGAGAATATCTGGACTTCCAAATTTACATATGAAATGTCTAACAAAGTAATCCGCTATCGTTGTAGCATCATGTTGTGGTATACTATAAGCTTGAGAAAATTTTGTAAGATCATCTTGCAGTGTTAATATATATTTATTTCCGCTTTCTGTTATTGGTAATGGTCCTACAATATCTAATGCTATCTTTTCAAATGCTTCATTGGAAGTTGAGCTTATTTGCATTGGTTTTTTATTTCTCTTCCTATCTAGTTTGTTTTCTTGGCACGACTTACATTTTTTTATAAACTCTTTTATATCTTTCTTCATTGTTGCCCACCGGAAATTGTTTCTGATTTTCTTATAGGTTTTATGAAATCCTATATGTCCAGAAATTAGGTTTGAATGATTTTCTTCCAAAATTAGTGGTATATCCTCTCTCCTTGGAGTTTTGATGGAGGAGTGATAAATTTTTATAATGATGTCAGTATCTCGGAAAATATAACGAAATATTGTCCTTATTTTGTGCCATTTAAGATTAAATTCTGAAAAATTATTTATGCATATTTCTCGTATATTATTTTGTATAACAATATGTTTTAAATTTTTAATACTTAGAAATATATCTTCATAAGTTACTTTATCCCAACTATTAATTCTGACAAACGAAAAGAATATTAACTTGTCTTTATTTGTTAGCTTTAGACAGTCGTAAAGTTTTGGGTTTTGTTTTTGTATTTTTTCAATTAAATCATCGTATTCTTTTAATTTTTCTTCATGAATGCTATCTAAATCACATGAGGTAAAAATTACTTTATTACTATTCTCGGGTATATTCTCGTTATATTCTTCTAATTTATTATTTAATATAGGTCTCCTTTTTAATTCTTCCAGAAAGAATGAATATGATTCTTTATTTTTTGTCATTATTTGTATTGCAGCTTCATTTCTTTCATTTAATTTAATTCTACTTAGCGCATCTGCGTTATTATTTAATTTCCCTTGTTTATATACTATTTCGTAATCATATTCTTCCAAAGCTAATCGCCATCTTACTAATCGTGAACCCGGATCTTTTACGTTAAATAACCATGTCAATGGCTTATGGTCAGTTATGATTTTAAATTTTCTCCCATACAAATAAGGTCTAAAATGTTTTATTGACCATACTATAGCAAGAAGTTCCTTTTCTGTTGTAGAATAGTTTATCTCTGCTTGATTTAACGTTCTACTAGCATAAGCGATTGGCAAGTCGTTTGTTGCAGGTCCTTGTGACAAAACACTGCCTATAGCGTAATTGCTTGCGTCGGTAGTTAAATTAAACGTTTCTTTGAAATTAGGATACTGTAAAATTGGTTCTTCACATAATTTATTTTTTAAAATTTCAAATGATTGTTGTTGTAGGCTCGTCCATAAGAAAGGTTCGTCCTTTTTTAATAATTTCGTTAATGGTTGACTAAGCTTACTGAAATTTTCTATGAATCTACGATAATATCCGGCCAAACCTAAGAATGCTTTGATTTCTTGTTGGTTCTTTGGTATTGGATAGTTATGAACTACATCTAATTTTTTGGGATCTGGTTTAACTCCATCTTGCGTTATTAAATGACCTAAATACATAACTTCGGTTTTTAAAAACTCGCACTTATCTGGTTGTAGTTTTAATCTATGTTGTGATAATTTGTCAAAAACGTCTTTTAATTTAATATTATGATCTTGCAAAGAATGTCCATATACAACTATGTCATCCAAATAAACAAAGCATTTAATTCCTTGTAACCCTGCTAAAACATTATTCATCAACCGTTGAAAAGTTGCTGGTGCATTTTTCAATCCAAAAGGCATACGCGTAAATTCGTAATGTCCTAGTGGTACACTAAACGCTGTTTTTGCTTGATCTTTAGGATGCATTTTTATTTGATGAAATCCTGATGACAAATCTAATGTTGTAAAATATTTGCTATGACCTAACTGATCTAAGATATCGTTTATTTGTGGTAATGGATAGACATCGCCTACACTTATATCATTTAGTTTTCTAAAATCGATTACTAACCTCCATTTCTTTTTCCCTGAGGCATCGATTTTCTTTGGAACTACCCATACTGGAAAGTTCCATGGGCTATTGGAATGTTTAATTATACCGTCTTTTAATAGTTTATTTATTTGACTATTTACTTCTTCCTTTAAAGCTTCTGGATATCGGTACGACTTAGTATTTATTGTATTATCACTTGTTGTTGGTATCTCATGCATAACCGTATCTGTTGCCGTCAAAACATCATTTTCTAATTGAAATATGTGATTATAATTTTGGCATAATTCTAAAATAGATTCCTTTTCTTCTTGGTTTAAATGACCTAATCTCAATGTTTGTTTTAATTTGTCTATACGGCTACTACTTACTATGTCCTTATTTATTTTATTTATTCTAATGCCCTTATTATCGCTCTCATTACTTAATGGCATCACAGCGACATTTAAATTATTTATCTTAATTACTTCATCAGTAGTATTCAAACATAAAGTTATTGCTTTCTTATCACGTACTTTAATAATACTTGGACACAAATATACCCCATCTCTTAATTTATTCTCAATAATTATACCCTCTCCTAATTCTGAATTAATAACATTAACAGTTATAACTTTTTCACATCGTGGCTCAATAATCACAAAATTATCTTCACATTCAATATATCTTTTATCATTCTTCGTTGTCTCATTACATATCATACCTTCATCATTTTTAGAGTCCTTACATCTCTTTGTAGATTTTTCGCTAACATTTATATGACTTTTTATTTCATCACTCTCTTTCACATTATTACTTACCTCATATTCGTTTTCATGATTCTTATCATATTGGTTTCCTTTAATCTCGTTGTGCATTTCCTCCTTGTCTTTCGCATATTGAACTCTTTCTCGCTCATTTTTGTATCTCTTATTATAATCCTTTTCGTATTCATTTATTCTTATCTGTTTATTCATTTCACTATTCACATGTCTAGCTCTTTCGTATCTATTTATTTTAGTCATTTCATTCGTTCCTCTTTTAACTCGGATTTTCTCACAGCTTATTCCTGAGCGTAATGGCGACTCGTAAACCGCACAGTCACTCTTAAGATCAAAATCTCTTTCAGACGTATCACTGAATATATTATCATGCTCTATTTTCAAACATTGACCTAATAATTCTATAGTACTATTATTATAATTAACTATGGCTTGCATTTTTTCCAAAAAATCACTACCTATTACACCGTCATATACAATAGGAAAATTATCAGGGACCACAGAAAGGGTATGAATAATGTCTTTTCCTCTTAGCTGTAATTTTATATCGGTGTGCCCTAGTGTTTCAATTGGAATTGCGTCAACATCTATACCTCTTAATTTTAATTTCTGACTATCATTAATAATGGCGTTTTCGTTTAGAGAACTTATTTTTATCAAACTCACTTCTGCACCCGTATCTATCAAAAATTTCCCTTCTCTATATTGAAACTGTTTACAACTTATCGTTACATAAATTGACAAACCCGTATTAATTATCCTAATTCGACCTTTAAGACTTAATGAGTTCTTGGACCGGTCGCTGTCTTTGAACCTTGGTAGTTTAAATTACCCCTATTAGTGTTGTTTGCATTGAATCCATTGTTGTTGTAATGGTTTGTTTGAAATCTTCTGTTATTATTGTTACGATTCGTAATATTGGAATTTGAGTGGCAAGCGTCTCGTGAGCTTCCATTTTGATGCCAACAGTCGCGACAAATATGACCCTTTTTATTGCAATTAAAACAAGTTGGTATATTTGTTTGAACCGTCCTTATCATAGCATTATTTTTACAGTGTAACGCTAGATGTCCTAATTTGTTACATTTAAAACATTTTTTTAAATTATTATTATGATTAGATTCAAACCTTTTTGGAGACATTTCAAAACGTGATTTTATTTCTTGTTCTTCAGAAATCGCAATTGACACAGCTTCTTCAAAGTTTTTAGGTTTTTGAGCTTTTAATAAAATATGTAATTGTGGGTTAAGCCCGTTGATAAAAATATTTAATGCTTGATTCTTTAATAATTCTACATTAGCTTCCCTGGCTTCTTTTGTAAGTTGAGAATCTAAAGATTTAATTAATTTTATATAACAGTTTTCGATTCTGTTGGAATAGCTGACTACGTTTTCACTGTGGTTTTGTTTGCAGGAATTAAGTTCTAATTGCCACTGAGCGAATGTTCTCTTTTCGGCATAAGTTTCGAGTAAATGAGTTTTTAAGTCTACCCATGTATCAAAATTTCTATTTAATAAAGTAGATCTAAGGTTACCATCAATTTTTGATAAAACTACTGCGACAAACGCTTCGCTATATATAGGATTTAGTAATTTATAAGCGTTTTGACAATTATCTAGAAATACATGTAAATTAGCCTTATCCCCATTATATCTATTCATCATTCTTTCGGCCATGTTGATGTCGATGAATCCTGTAGCTCCATCATGATTTTTTGATTCAGCCATATTTGAAGATAAAATAATGATGTAAGTGACTTACTTAGGTTCAGTATGGAACGGAGTTTTTCTCGCAGAATCTTCTTGTAGACCGAGTTGTTACTTGGTGTTTTTTCTTCAAGAGACTTCTGGTTAACTGCTACTTTCTTGTCGTCGTTGCCCTTTTCTGTTATGTTGCCTTGAAGGATCTTGATTGTATTTCCGTTGCTTCTTAATCGTAGGCGGACTTCGATGTTATATCAAAATTCTTCTCCGCTTGGTACGAGTAAATTGCAGCTTGTCAGTATTGGATCCCACTTCTGACACCAATTTTATGTAGTGGGGCTGCGCCGCAACGATTGATACAATTAATACTTTCAAAAGGCAATATATTATAACTAAAGCTTACTTGACGAACACGTAGAGTTAGTTGATCTGAACTGCCCTGACTGACAGTCTTACACGTCTATATAAACCAAATGTTATCATAAAATAGTATTTACTAATGTTGGGAATGGTAAACAATAATTATCATGAGAAAACTAAATAACAATTAGTTAATTCCTCTAGTACAAATAGCAATTACAAACAATAGCAACTAAGATAATCATTATGGGTTCAATGGTCACAAATACAATATTTGGGTACATTACAGTATTACCTTACTCCACTACTTCGTGCAATTCAGCTCGCTTCTCACTTCGTCGCTTACATCGATTTCATCTGTCAAATTTTAAGGAATATCCCTAATTTTATCAGGGTAAGCTGGAAAGGAAGTTTTCTATGGTGTTGTATTAAGACATTACATTAAAGTCGCGTCAAAAGTGCGTCGGTGGCGTAGGAGCGTCGGTGGCGTAGTGCGTAAGAGCGTCGTCTGCCACCCGGGAGGCACTGGTTCAATCCCCGCCACGTACCAATGTGTTTTCAAATTTTGAATTCATATGTACGTTTAATCGACGCTTTTACGGTGAAGGAAAACATCGTGAGGAAACCTGCACACACCTATGAAGAAATTCTTAGGTTGTGTGTGAAGTCGACCAACCCGCATTTGGCCAGCGTGGGTAACTAAGGCCTAATCGCCCCTAATGTGGGGTAGGCTCGAGCCCCTCGGTGGGGGCATTATATGAGCTGTTGATGATGATTACATTAAAGACATTCAATTCTTAAAATCAATATTACTTTTTGTGAAAGAAAAATTCGTTAGATTTGATATGTAAATTCGAAGTAAACATCTTTCAAGATATCTTTACAGAATAGCACGACAAGCCAGATTATGGACAAATGGTGCTACATATTCATTCATTAGCAAAAAAAAACTAAAATACTTTAATTTGAACACTACGATTCTGATTTCGACTTGACCTCAGTAGAGGTTGGCATTTTAAATGAAATCCACGTAGGTACCTAATATTTACTAATTACCAATGCTATACAAATAACAGCATCATCCTTGTATGTAGGCTGCGGTCATTAGCATAATAGACAGGAAATAAATATTATATTTGCAAATTAGTCAAATATGTGTCAAAATAAAATTGTGAAATGAAAAACTAAAATGACCATGCGGTGTTTATGAGTTAAAAGAGATATCACATCCTATCCCTATTAGGATTCACCATTTTTATCAATGTCACTATATAAAATATAGTATTTTATAATGCTCATGGTCAATGTAAGTAGAATTCACATAAAACGCCAATCTACCATATAATGAACGAACGAATACTGTTTCGTGTTACAATAAATTTAAAAAGACAATTATGTTCAGTGTCTTGAAGCAATTCATAATGAAAGACACAACCAAAATTAGATATCAACATTAATTATGTAAAAAAGGACTCCAAGCTAAACTACTGTTTTTATTATAGAAAAGCTCATTCTTTATGAATTCTTTCACATTATTACTCTATAATACTGATTAGTTAGAGCATTCATGAATGGCAACATTCCAACTGTCCCCAAAACATTCAAGTATCAGCAAAAAAAGCCAAAACAAAATATTTTCTAAATGCCAATGGCTCCTAATGGGGTTCCTGTAGTTCCTAATGTTTCGGAATTTTAACTAGCTATCAATTACATGAAGATAAAAACGAGACAGCGAGAAGACA
The DNA here is from genome assembly GCA_955850985.1 of Elophila nymphaeata. Classification (NCBI taxonomy): domain Eukaryota; kingdom Metazoa; phylum Arthropoda; class Insecta; order Lepidoptera; family Crambidae; genus Elophila; species Elophila nymphaeata. The sequence goes on along the minus strand of OY039086.1, from coordinate 7,676,855 downwards.
CTCACTTAGCATTAGTCTGCAGTCCCCGTAATGATTATGAACCAAAAGAGTGTTCGACAAAAGAGATGAGTAACCATTCAGACTAACTAGAAATTGCGGGCAACGCCGACACAGAAATAAGAAGTGTGTGTGTGTGTGTGTGTGTGTATGTGTGTGTGTATGTGTGTGTGTGTGTGTGTTAATCATTATATCTTCTACGCGTCTGTAAAAGTATGTAGGAATATTCCCACTGTCGCAGATACAGTAGCTTTAAATGCAAATCTAAAAATAATTCTTAATGTCGACTATTCAACTCCAAATATGACCTCTCTATCTGTAGACAGCAGAAATATTCTTATTATTACAACTCCATTGTCATGATCAAGGTCTTTCCTATATGTATAGACACTTATGACCTATCACGAAGTAAAATATTAATTACATAACTTTAATAGCAATCAGTTATACATTGCTTGTTCACGTCTATTAAACTGTAATGTAACTGATAGCAGTTTAAATCTATCCATATCTATTTAATAACACTATAGTGTTTAGAAGCAATAAATAAATAAACTTTATTTATTCACTTATTATATCTACGAAACATTATCTCCTTAATCTTTTTTTTTAATTTGTCACTGCTCACTTGTACCTACTGTGCACTTTCAGGTAGAACTAGAAGGAAGGATAGACATAGGGAGGTCTTTCCAAAACCCAACGATTAATTTTATGAGAGATTGAAGTGAATTGATTTATGCAGATGGGAATACCAGCAATATAGGGATGAAATGAAAGGAAACCTTTGTCTGGTAGTCCTATGGTGAAACGAGGAAGTAGAAGGAAAAAAATATTATATAATAAAATAGAGTACGTACTAGATTTGTTCGCTAAATTCGCAATAGATAATGGTATGATGGCCAAAAACGAAAACAGGAATACGCATATCCTTGGTGATCGTTATTTTCTACTCAATGCACTATGGGGACATTTCAATGAAAGCGGCAACTAAACATTTCTGTAAGAAAGGGGAAAAGTCGTGAATTTAGATTTTTACGTCGACTTACACCTTTACCATGACACTTGGTTGTTCTTGCTATTCGAACACTGGCGACAAAAATGACGTCCCTACCATTATTCATTTACACTTCTTCCTAGACTTTGACCTTATTGTCTAGCGCAAATAACGACGTCAGTCATCTCAGCTGGAAGTCTTAAATGTCTCAATAAAGATAACAGCTACGCTCTTCAATAAAGAGATAGGGTGGGCAAGTTACTCAGAAAAGTAAGTGCATATAATATGTATAATCATACGGCCTTTATCAAATAGATTGAACTCCGCTGGGTGCATTAATTGTTATAGCATATAGTAATGCTATTGGTATCAATAACAATCAGCATTTAGTGCTGATGGGTATGGTTACTAGCCTCCGAAGCACGCTATTTACAACGTATCCAAACGATCCCGTTTTCATACATTTAGGCAACAGCTTGACAGTTGCCAGACGTTAAAACATTATAGGGACGTTAACGATATGATTTTAGTTCCTACGATCATAGACCTCTGGTCCCAACACTGATGTATGGAAGTGAAAGTTGTGTTTGGGAGAAAAGGTATGAAAACAGAATAAATGCTGTTGAAATGACATCCATTAGGACAATGGCTGGTATAAAATTGAGTGACAGGTTACACGATGACGTGATAAGAGAGATTTGTAGTTTGAAAGAAGATATAGTGAGAAGAATTGAGAAAGAGATGCTCAAATGGTTCGGTCATGTAGAAAGTATGTGTGAAAGTAGATTGACGAAAAGGATATATAGGTATATATAGGCAGTATAATGTTTAGCCGATAAGCAATTACCAATTGTTATGTATTTTACTATAAAAATCGGGAGCGGTCTCCCCTTGACTTTCTCGTATACCGGAAACGACTCAAAAGTTGATATATTTTGATGTTATACATGCATGTTAAATTTTATTGCAATAAGTTAAGCATACTCGAGTTATCATGCTAACGCATAGACACACACACACTTATCTCGAGGTCGAATTTTTTGACGATTAGAAGACCTCCTCTATACTACGTATACGAGAAAGTAAAAATGAGGGAATTCCAATACAATTTTTTATCTAAAAGCTTTTATCTAAAATTTTTATGGATTTCATTAGGATTTCACTATAAAAAGGATGTATTTTCCACACAAATTTTCATCCCCTTAGGGGTTGAATTTCGAGAAATCCTAAAATACGTCATTCTTTATTTTTAACGGAAAAGCCAGTTTAATTTTAAAAGCCAATTTGTATGGATTTTAATAAAAAAATGGCGAACTTCCCATACAAACTTTCATCCCTATTTCATCCCATTAGGGGTTGAATATCGAATAATTCTAACACCCCTTCCTTAATTGTTTAATCGAAAGGCCGTATACCTATAATTTTTGTGGATTTTACTTTAAAAATGACGGATTTCTATACAAAATGTCATCCCCTCTTTGAATTTCGAACAATCCGGCCTTATCCCTTGCCTACGTTATAAAAAGAACCTCTGTGCAAAAATTTAGCTATCTAGGTCCAAGGGTATGGGCTGGACGTTGATCAGTCAGACAGTGAGTCAGGACTTTGCCTTTTATATAATAGAAGATGATCATAAATAATGCAATAAAGCCCCAGGCATTGTGGCTTTCGTCATGGCTTCGCTGCTGCGGGGCTCCGACGATAGTCTCACGAGCATGTTTTCACAGGTTTCTTGCTCTCCTTCGCATCTTCGACAGCGCTATCTTATCATTAACAAAAACTACATTTCTGTATTTTAAATTCAGTACAGTTGCCAACTACTGAAAAATTAGCGTGTCGTACCGAGTATAATATAATTCCTACTAAATTGTTTTGTTCTGTGCCCTGACACTTGTTGCCAATTATTGGCCTGTTTTATTGATCTATTTGGCGTTTGCCAAGTTCTTTCAATCAATTCGCAGTGTTGGTTTTGGAAGTCAACACTTTAATTTTAATTGCTTAAAGATAATTTGAAATGTAGGTATGCTAAACATTTAACGTTTTGTTTAAAAATAAAGCAAGCTACGAAACATCTGTTATTTATTTGTTATCTTTAAGAAACCCCCGCAAAGATCTCAGTTGAACGCGCCATAAGCTGGCATAATTATTTAAAAATATACAACACATTACACGCTAACACATTTTTGTAAAGAAACTTAAAAGCGTCTGGACCAAAGTATTCATGAATAAAATTTACAAACTCAGCGGATTATTACAGGAAATTCGCGATAAAACACGCACGATTTAGTAAAGGGAAATGTCGTCATCCAGTATGGGATAAGCAATGCTTGACAATATAGATAATATGCAGGCAACATCCTCATTGCATTTCCGTAATACACCATGGTTACGACTCCAACAAAACTTCTTGCGACAAGGCCGCTCTGCTTCCGCTCGGTCATTTCTGTATATTTATAGTCAACGCAGGAAGTACTCAAACGAGTTTCTTAATCCTATGCCACGAACCTTTTCTGTGGCAACACATTCCCTTTATAACAAATAAATAAGATTTTAGAGTGTTACGGCTAAAAAATAATGACAAATAAAATTAGTCCCGTTTTAGGAGAAATATGTTGGAGAATGAAGATGCAACGTTAAATTATGACCAAAATGATGACGAGATTTGCGATGGCCATGAATTTTTATGCAATTTAAAGTTCAGTAAAAGCTACTTTTACTGAACTTTAAAAACGGGGAATTTCAAGACGTATCCATCGATATCGGCGTACTGTATGAACTTGCTCGCGTAAACGGACCTTCAGCAATAAGGTTCATAATTGGACGCATCTAGGAATCTGAGATTTCTTTGTGCCAGGAGAGGGCTGGAAGATCGTTGACATCCCAAGGGCATTATATTAATAGGGTCTATGGGTTTATAACTCGGTGTAATGATCGCTGCTCGTTCAAAATATAAATAAAACATAAGCACATTTCGATTTGGCGTAGTTCCACTTTACAGATAAAATATTAAAATCAACTTTAGATTTAGAACGGTTTTGGAATACTAATGGAGGATATGACAACATTTTTAGTAGATTTTCTTTGTTCTTATAACATTATTCTATCCTACAAATACTAAATATTGAACAGGCTGTATAGCAGTCCATTGCATATGTTAGTCTACTTTTTGCTTATTTTAGGATGCTTAAACATGCGACCTTTTTTTGTAAGCAATAACGAGACAGTCGCCAAGTGAAAGCACTATTACATACTATATATTATTACTTGTTTGATACCTTTCTTGTCAATTCGAACATTGCAATTGAAACTAGCCGCCTATATTTTTCTACCTGCCATCCTAACTAAATTTAGGTTTTTCACTTCAGTGTTTCCTAGCTCTATTTGCGTGAAACGGTAAATACAGATGATAATTAAATACGAGGGAATTTCGACCCTAACTTTTGAAACGGCTGCGTAAAGACAAATATTAAAACTCTCAAAATATTATAATTTAAATTAAAGAATATAATCATGTTAGGTACCAATCTATCGGCCACTTTTGACACCACCGCCACAACTTAATTAAAGTGCTGATTACGCAGGCTAATAACATGTTTTATAAAACATATCTATTAATTAATGAAATATTGGAGTAGTTCACAGGCCTATTTATAAGTCAACGGCCGCAGTAGGCAGTCTTAACATTAATATCATCAGGATTCTAAACCCCTGGGACTGCTGAAATGATATTGAGTGGTTGTTGACTTTTGTTGGTTTGTTTACTAAAGGATTGTTACTTTTTGGGCCTTTTATGTGGGCGACAGGCTGGCAACCCGTCACTATTTGAGCCAGGCAGGCACTGCATGGCCGATACTGCCTGATTTGGCTATATGTGTAACGAAATATTACCTAAGGTTACTTTAATACGACGCCTACGAATTAATAACCTATTGACGAGGAAGTTCTTGGCGTTCCCGCGTGTTGGTAAGGTCGTTGGAGGAAGCGAGCTTCAGCAAGAAACCCTCAAACGCTTATAGCATTTAGTCTGAGCATTTAGTTTAACGGAACGCAACAATGTTGACCAAACTATGTAGAAATCTGTACTCTCCAGGGGATTGAACCGGTTGGGTGAGAGGCGGTTGTGTTAGAAATTTATCGTCATTTAGTGACACCATGAGTATTGTATTCAGTCAATTTCAAGAACGAATTAACAAGATTATTCTTCCGCAATATAAAATAAGAACTCATTTTACTCCTTCCCGTTGGCACCTTTGTGTCAAATAAGTGAGTAAACAATTTATTACTTTCTGTTATCGTCGGTTACGGACGGAGCGGATGTGGACGGTGGCCTAAATGAAAAGCATTAATTTTCGATTCACGACATATTGACGTGTTTCGCTGGAGGTCTTTCCTGTAACCGTAGATTGTTTTGATACTTCTAGATTGATGAACTTGATAATCTTCTTCGCATACAGGTCCCATTTATATATTTTTTGGAATGCTGTTGTAAGTGGTTTACTGTTTACTCGCTTACTCGGTGCGATGGCCTGCATAAGGTTTAGAATCTTACCTACATACGATCACGCTCACAATCCCATGAGAGGTTAAGCGTTTGAGGGTTTCCTGCTGAAGCTCGCTGCCTCCAACGACCTTACCATCACGCGGGAAAGCCAAGAACTTCCTCGTCAATAGGGTATTAAGTCGATCCAGAAGTTTGTTCGAAATACCGCGCTGTAAATTACTTCTTTATAAACTAAGTTCTTTTTAGAAGTTTTGCTTCAGTTAATCGTTAATATCGAGCACATAACCAATAGAGAAAATGTCACATATTTTGTTCTAAAATAATTCCGCCAAACAATTGAAACTACGCGTCATACTAGAGATGGGGATACACAGGCGTGCATAATTATGTTTTTATCGATATCGTTACCTAGCTATGAAAATAAATACTTAATAAAACAAAAATACTAAATTAAAACTTATTTAGTTTCTTTATAAATTTTACAGTAAATCTAAATTCATCAAAATGTTTTCAGAAAATGTACCAGAAGGCGACCTTGACAAAAAATACAAAGTAAAGAATTGATGACAAACAAAGTTTTACATTGTCAATCAAATAAGTAAACATAAAATTAGAAAATCATAGCGAGTTAAAATATAAAATAAGAAAGTAACACATATAAAATTAGTGAAAAGTGGTAAACCATCAGTGAAAGTGCTAAAAGTGAATTAGTTACTAACATAAAACGCGAATTATGTTCAAACAGTTTTCTTAATATTTTTTACAAAGAAATGTTACTTACAACGAAAAAATAAATCTATTTCCAAGGGATAGTGTGTTATTGAACTGCAAATATCGATACACGTTTAGATTTATGTTATTGCAGCATGTTGCAATACTAGTAATATTCTGTTTTAGGTGAGATTGACAGTTTGACGTTAGCGCAAAAGCGCTAACCTGTTTCGGAGACGGAGGGCGCATATTACCACTCTATTGGTTGTGCTCGATGATCGTTAATAAGATGCATTACTTGGTCTAGTGTACCTCTCCTCGTCATCTGGGGCAATAGACTCTGAAGCAATAGCAAAATAAAGCAAACAACTCAAACAGCACGATGAAGTAACGAAGGGCTTACTCTCACGACACCCACATGCAGTCACGTTCTGACAAGATATACTGCAAACATTCACAAGGCTTTAAGGTGACTTCATAAATAAAATGTTTTTGCTAACTTTTTTAAGGTATTCCTTTTCGCATAGCAACAGCTTTTGTTTGGTTCAATAGCTTGTTACTTTTACATTTGCGAGTTTTTACTTTCGCGTACGTAGTACCTAGAGGAAGTATTGTAATCGTCAAAAAATTCGAACTCGAGATTTTGACGGATTTACACGTTTTGGACCCCCCTGAGTCCAAAAATACCGTTTTTGGAATTATGTCTGTGTGTGTGTCTACGTGTCTGTGTCTGTGCGTTAGCACGATAACTCGAGCATGCTTTAACTTATTGCAACCTTTAACATGCGTGTATGACATCAAAATATAAGGTTCCTATCAACTTTTGAGTCGTCGATCACGAAAGTTAAGCAACCATGTGCGCGGTCGGTAATCGGATGGGTGACCAAAATTTTACATTCATGTATGACATCAAAATATAAGGTTTCTATATAATATTGGCGATATAAGAGTCGGTTACTTCGTAGTAATTTGTCCCTACAAAAAGGGTTGCTACGATAAAAATCCATTTGCAGTTTGATTGTTATGTTTGCGCAGGAAAAAAGGAAGTATCTGGCTATCTGATAACAAATCTATACATTGCAAAATGTTGAACACCTCCACAAGCTACGGAAAATCATCACTAATACTAGGACAATAAAGTTTAGTGATACAACTAAACTAAATATTGGAATTATCGATAACAACTCCAAACATTATGTTACTATGAGCCAGTGTTGAGCGCCAGACAGATATCGATGATACCAACCCAGGTGTGCTAACAAATGGCGCATATAAAAAATCTGTTTAGGATCAATCTAAATTGAATGCAGGAAATGCACAAGCCCGCCCATATCGTTTAAAGTGCAAGAACATTCAACACAAATTTCGGCTAAGCTAAAATTAGTAAATGGTTCCATTCAACTCTGTTACAGCGATTGACCTGCTTTAGGTTTCAACAGTTTTTATTAGGTTGTTAGCTGCAGCCGTGGTTTTGGCTCATGTAATATGTTTAAGCAGTTCAATGCATATTTCTGTCACTCATGTACAAATAACCTTATAGGCCACCTGGCCTGTATGGTAACTAGCTCCTCACTGGGTGTTATATTAAGACATCTTGTACGGGAGGTTTGCTTTGCAGTCCTAGTAATTAAAAAGTTGGAAATATCAGGGGTTTAAGTATGAAATTGCCGTTTTGTATGGAGAATTTAACGAAAATTCATTTTTCCATACAAATATATTTGCGATTTTTTAAGGAACCACAAATCTAAATTTTGCGTAATTTTGTGGATATATTTAGACAACATTAAGAGCCATTTCACCGATCGTAAGCGCTCGACTTTAGGTTTTTTACGCGCTGTACGCTTGTGTGCGCGTACTTGGCAGCGTGAGTAGAACTATATTCTGCGAAATAATCTTGATCCTTAATGTATTTTTTTGTATTGGTTAGTACATATTTAATGTGTTTTAAAGATATTTTTTATAGATACCTATCTACTGTCCGTGTTTCATGATACTCATACTAAAGAACGTATTACAGCACAATAGTTATTGATCAATGAGAGATGGGTGAAGGTGGTATTGTTATGGCGGCCACAAAAGCATAAAGGTATTCTGTGAATATTTCAAGTGCCTACCTATTATGGTAAGAGATATAGCCATATGACAGAGAGACAGACACATAGCGGAGGCATATTAATCGGGTCCCGTTGGCATCCTGTTTTATTCAGAGTTCCCTATGGGTAGGGAACTCTGAATAAAATAAGAATAAAAAAATATCATACAGCGTCACACACAGTACGTATCAGTATAACTAACCATATTTTTTTATATATTCCTCCGATACTTTTTTTTTATTGGTTAAATGGCTATGGTAACTAATGTGAATTTTTAGATTCCATATTACATCCATGGATATCGGGGTGATCCCAAGATATTTCAATGACTTATCGCTCTATTCTTAAAGCTATATTACAAAAAAAAGTGAGATGATATGTATTTTAAAAATAACCACTTGCTTAAAAAAAAAGCCGTTACCCTTTAGTATTAAATGATGTTTGTGATTTCACGTACCTACAACTACATCCACGGATATCTACTTGATCTGTAGATATTTTTGATTTCTAAAGATTTAATCTTAAACAGATATTACGAAAGGCTTTGATATGGTGAATATTTTTGAAAAAAATGGTTGTCTGTAAAGTCTGTTTACGGACGATAAGTTTACGTGTTAACGTAAATACCGATCGTGCTTCTCTATCGCCTATTCCGCGCTCTCGATTGCATACTCTCCTCAGGCGGAAAGTGACAAAGAATCATGTCTTTTTGTGCAGTCGGCTTTCGTTGATTTATAAGACGTTATCACGTCAAACTACTTCACAATACATCCACGTATATCCATGCAATCATGTGATATTTTAGTAATTTTAAGAGTTCATTTTAATGACGAATTATCGTGGATTTCGGGATAGTATATATTTGTGTATTATATGTGCAACAAATAAAGCAAATATCAGTGATTTAATATTCAAATCAGTTTGTTGTCGCGTTTTGTATCAAGGGAATTTTCACTAAATTTCGTTATCCATAATACATCCACGCATATCATTGCGATCCCGCGATATTTTAGTGGTTTTACGATTTAATTTAATAGACAAATTGCCAAGGATTTCGGGATTATATATATTTTTGAGTTACGTTCATTTATTAGTTTTAGTGCAAACATAACAAATACCAGTAAAATAAAATAATAATATAAAATCACAGTGTCATATAGCTTCGCTTTTTCTTCGTTCAATATTTTTGATTTCGATTGTAACAAAAAAACCACTTAGCTATTTCTACATACTTTCATCCCCTATTTCAACCCATTCAACCTTTTTTTCGAGATAAAAAGTAGCCTATGTCCTTTCCAGAGATCAAATCTATATTTGGACTAAATTTCATCAAAAACGGTTCAGTGGTTTAGACGTGAAAGCTTAACAGACAGACAGACAGAGTTACTTTCGCATTTATAATATTATAAGGATATAAGGAAGTAAGGATTGTGAATATTGCTTGCCTTACATTGTGCCCGTACATGGGGACCTAATCATATCTGGCGAAATGTGGGTGTTAACACCTCTGCCTATACCTTCGGGGATAAAAGCGTGATGATATGTTTATGTGTATGTTTATAACCAGCTTCCAGCTCCGTCATCAAATCAGCTTCAGGACATCATAATATTGCTCAAGTATATCGTTATTTCGGCCAAGTTGAAAAATAAATTATTTGCTTTTTTAAGGCTGCAGAATTATCGCGTTTCCTTTTTTTAACGCAACGGATACACTACTATAATTCATACCAACATATTTAATAAGTAACAAAACTTAAATCCAAAAACAAAACTCAAAATAGATCAAAACTATTTGTCGCAGTATGATTATGACTACTCGATACGAGCGAACGAATATCGGGACGCGGGAAAAAATAGCACAGGTCCTACCTAGACGGACGCTCGCGTCAGACTAATCGGAGCACGCTTGTGCATCGTGATTTATACTAATTTATTTCACATTTCATATAAATATATTGACAAATGTATTGTTGATATTGACCAAATAACTTTAGAAATCAAAAGTCGAAGGAATATTGTTTATTTTGGGATAATTTTATTTTAGTTATTACGATGTATTTTAACCAAAATTGGCGATGAAATTATTATGTTAATGTTAGAAATTTGCCAAATGATTTATTTTTTTACTCATAAATGGTAATGAAATTCAAGAATCTATTTCATTAAGTACCGACTGGAACATATGTCCGATGATTCCTATATTTTTTTACGTTTATCATTTTAACATTATTAATAGAATAAGGACTTTGAAATTGAGTCTGCGAATGTTTTTCAGCAAAACGGTTGTGGGAGATCGAACATTACAAATTAATCAAATAAGTTTTAGTAATTTTGTTTCATTAAACGTCAACAACATAGATTGGCCTATTTTTATCAATTATTAAATAATATCTGGGTATTCCTTAAGATTGTGATATAGGACTCCAAAATCTCCGAAATTCGTGCAAAAACGTGAAATGGCTCTTAAGCTATAAGATACATAGAGAAAAAAATTGAGAATTGCTATCTATAAAAAAATATTCATGTTTTTATAACGGAGACGGGCACCTCTTAGGAGGAGCTGTTTTTGAAGATGTATTTCTAGTGAAAAAAATAAAAATAACAATAAAATTTTATACATAAATATAAGTCCTTGTAATGAAGTTTAAAATAAAAAAAGAATAATGGACATAGCTATTGTATTAAAGGAATTATACACTAATGAATAATGAGGAAAAAAACGGCAATTTCATTCTTTAACACTATTACTAAAGCCGCAAAGTCGCGTCGAAATTGAGAGGTAACCAGAATCACAAAGTTGACGAAACAAATATAATAGGAAATAAAATATTTTGAGACAACGATCGGTTTGTACTAACAAGCAATAACCCGCGTACTGGCTGTTCTGTATACATTTATTACCTACGCAATTCAAAGTGAACACGTGAAACATAATTATAATTATTAATGTTCCATAATGAAGGTGATCCTGATTGTATTATTTATAAATTTTGTACGTTTTATTGCTAAATGGAAAAATTTACATCTTGTTAAACCTTCATTTAACCAATAAGTGGGGGCCGTCGGCCGGGACAGACGGTTAGTTATGTGTGTATGTTTATGAAATTTATAATTAGACTAGCTGACCCCGCAAACGTTGTTTTGCCTTATAAATTAAAAAAAAACTTAAGGGTGGACAACCCTTATCACTAAGGGGTATGAAAAATAGATGTTAGCCGATTCTCAGACCTATTCAATATGCTCACAAAATTTCATGAGAATCGGTCAAGCCGTTTCGGAGGAGTACGGGAACGAACATTGTGACACGAGAATTTTATATATAAGATATGTAAGTAATAGTAATAATGTTAAAGTTATTATTAAATGGGCATACATATAGTTTGTGACTGTACAGGAAGTATAGCCTCATGGTCTGAATGATATTGTTTACATCAGTTCTCGTCTTTAGCGCCGCAGATCTTCAATTGTTTGTTGACCTACAACTTAGGAGAACGCTGACGTTATATTAATAGCCGCTAATAAGTTTAATGACACTCGAGCCATATTCTTTAGGTCAATAAAATTGTTTAGTAATTCAATAACGGTAAGTGGAATTGTGGTTGTGATAAAAAACGGGAAAACTGTGTGAACTATTTGTTTATATCGTAGAACACTGTTAACCAATATAAGTGTAAAAACATTTGGGAATGTGGACAATAAACGCCATCACCGGCAACGGTATCAGCCACAGATTTAATAATACAACGAGATAGGCCAAGCCGGCGTTTGACTTGTGAGAAGTGTATGTCCAGTGGGCATACATTGCCGCCAGTTCGCCATCCGATAAAGTCGAGTGAATACGTACGTATGTCAGAAAGAAATATCCGTTTTTCCTTCAAAATGCCGTCCTGTTCAACTGTAACATGCAATCATTGTAGTGAATCAGTTATTTATCAAGTAATGTAATAACTTTTCACACGTAAGAACCGAAAAACTTAGATTTATATTTAAAAAACAATATTTAAACAAATATTCCGACTTTTATTCATAAAAACACAATCGCTGTAAATTATGCGTTACTATCTTACAAATTGTATTACATCGCGGCTGTGCTTAACTTTCATATGAATAGTGTATATTACGGCATGCTCAACTAGAACCATGTTACTAGAACCAGTACGGAGGCTGATCGCGACACTCGGTCTTCATATGAACTCGGCGATTCGACCGATCTCCTTAGATTGATATATCTGTGGTATCACAAAATAGGTTATAGAGGCAATGTAGAACATCAAATGTATCCATTTACTTATGGTCATCATCATCATTTGCCTGACCTGCTTCCAATTTTATTTGGGGTCGGCATAATATGTTTTCGTGCTTGCATCCATGAAAATATTACTAAACAAGATTTGTCTGGAACTACAAGACGTCAACCCTCCATGGGCACACTATTGTTGGTGGAGACTCTCAATCAAACGGGATGACTATATTACCTAACTACAGTATAGTATGTTGTTACTATTGAAATGTTGAAGTCCCGCCGACGACGCCCCGTCCCGCCCGCTATGTGCTGACAACTAAGACTGGTGTAGGGATAAGCAATCTCTTTGCCGACTATCTTCAGTCAACTTTTCTCTGTCCAACCTACAGATTCACTAATATAAACGTCACCCAAAAACGCTCAGGATATCTGCAGTCCGGGTATTTACCGGGAAAACATATAGGGTGTATAATTATTTACAATGATTTTTTTAACTAGTTATGTTATCTATCACTGATTGTTTTACAAATAAAATAAAGTGATAAAATAAATATTTTACTGCAAAAATATAATATACCCGGTCATACATAACATAGTCGCGGGCGGAGCGCGTTAGTAAATGAATGAAAATCTAATTGAATGACTTCCTCGACTTGTTGAGGAAGAAGTCCTTCAATAATTTTTCCATGTACTTATACGTGGTTTGCTAATTAATCTTATCATCTACCTAATAATTAATTAGTTAATTAAGTAATTAAACACCTACCAACATTTCTGTGGGACACCTTTTTAAACCAAGTTTGTGAACAAAACTTTTTCAAAGAAAAGACATTACAAGAAGTTGTTCTATGCTAATTATGAGCATAAATGTTGTCTTCTAGCAATTTATTCTGTGTCCTCTTTCGCTCGTGCATAAAACAAAGAAGATAAGTCATATTTTTTTTTAGTCTGAATATCAAGTTAGAGTGATGCTGATTTAAAAAACAAAGAAAAGTAATCCAGTCTGCACAGTTTTCTGCTTGCTTTTTAATGTGTATCCGATCGACCCATGGTGGCCAGCGAAAGTTAACAATCAACTAACACGCAACCCTTATAACCATCGACATTGGCGGCTGTTCAATGTCGTCGTGTCGTGGTCATGGACGACAATATTTGAACGCCATCGCCAAGGTAAATTATAGCCGTTGTTTGCTGCATTTAGCCTATTAAAACAAAGTATACATTGTGGTGTTTTGAGCGTAGATTTGTGATTCGACTTAACGAATGTATTCTTAAAAACATTCAAAAAGGTTTTTATTAGAGGAACGGATTCTGTCGGATCGGATGCCTCTGTTTAAAGAGAAAATAGTTGAAACAAAAAGCTATGTTTCGAATATTTGTAAAAAGATGATAAGTTGGAGCGTACACAGTTGCATAGGAATTTTGGATGGTCCCCCCTAGAGTATGTCCTTCATCTTGTGCCATTGAATTATTAAGCCAGTTTTTTGTTGATTAAAGAGATTTGATGATTGACCATATCCACAATGAAATTATTTGGATAGCGTAACCATATAAACATGGCTCTAATGCTTAAAATAACTAGATAATTTTAAAAACAGGGTACTCGTAAGAATAAAATTATTTATCTTTTCATTTCTTAAAGCATATAAAACATAATTTGTTTTATATTAGTTAATTAATACCTACAAGAGGCCAATTATCATAGCTAATTAATAATGAAAAAGTACTTAATAATAAATCAGCGTCAAGTCACGTGTAAAAGATCGCACAAAGGTTATACCATTTCACCTCCGCGAAAGCACTAAACTCCAGACGTAGTTGCCAATAATTAAATCAAAGCCTACGGAATCCCCAGTAATGCACGTTTATATGTCATGGTACCTAAATCTCATTACTGGAGAACACGCGACTAAAGCACATGGTGATTGGTTATAATATATCTGAATTTTCCTATTTCAACACCTTTGTAGCAGTATTATATTATCTCTACTTCGTGGGAGGCACTCACGAGAGATAATTTTAAGTTACTAGTGAAGTGAGTCTAATTGAAAGGACGGCTGATCGAAAGACACTAGATAAGTACCATTATTTTACAGTTATTGTGATTCTCGATTTTTTTTATTATTAGTAGGTACTTTTCAAGTAAATTTAAATGTTTGTGTGTCTATTTTCTCGTATATTATATTTTAGACACTATATCTGTGACCCCTAGTATGACTTTGTGGGCAGTGTATGACAAGAGACGATACGTTTGATCGAGTTCGAAAACTATCAAAACTCATACTAAGAGTACCTACTGTATGTCGCAGGCGGATCGTATAACACGCCGTATTAGAAAATGGCGCCGCGGATTGTAGCGTGTGAGAATTATTAACCAAATAAAACAGTTTGTTGGTAAATCCGTAGTAGATTCTATAATATAAGTCTGTATAATTGAATGAAGATCGCTTATCATTAATCGTGGAATTATTTTCACTCTCACACATTACAATACTACCGTCGCGCCGTTTAGTAGGTAATACGGCGTGTTATATGATCAGCTTGCGACATATTATATTAGTTCCACAAAGAAATGTCGGCGATAAAAAGCACTAAAAAGTGCTTTTTTGTACAGATTTTATAAGTATACTTGAGTTTTTACAATCCGGCCATCGATGTCCAGTCCATTGCAATCTAACAGGCCTCGAGGTTATGAGATTCTGACACGTAATCGAAAGAGTCATAAGTTCAGATTCCAGTCATAACAATTTTTACCTGAAGGCACATTTTAGTTCCTGCCTTTTGTTTTTAAAGTGGGGCAACATTAGTAACATCCTTGACCATATCTTATCGAAGCTTTATCATACAGAAACTGAACAGCGGAAATCTTAGTCATTGTGAGGCACAATCGACAAACTCACGTGAAAAGCATTATAATTATGAATCCCTGGATAGATGGTACGATTAAAACAAATGAATCATGCCTATTGTAAATCACAGAGGGAGCTCTAACAAGGTTTTATTATACAAGAAGGGTTTAACCCGGGTAATGACCGAATGGTAAACGGTCACCTTATAGCCTTAAGATATAATGGAATACATGAGTGGTGCTGTAAGCTGTCACTCACGTATTCCATCTCTAACTCATATCCTATCTTGCGTAATGTTGCAAACATCACCGTCGTCAAAATCACATACCATAAGACGGACGAGTGAGTAGGTACCATCATAAAGAAAGTTGTTTTGAACGAGGGTTTCTAGATCTATGTACACGCCATGCTGTTGGCGATTTTCCTCTCGACCCTCGAAGTACCTACGTCGATGTGACTGCACCCGTACGTATCGAGTGGTTACACTGAGCGCTGATGGTTTTAAAGCCATTTTAGTTATGAGATACTTAAAATTTTGTGGTTTCTTTGCTGTTATTTCCATATAGGTACTTGCTATAAGCTCGAGACGGTTATTTGTTGTGCCCTACCTTTTAATACTTAGGGACTCATGCGAAAAGAGAAACTTTCAGCTAGCCCAAATGCGACAGGTTTGCGGTTAAGGTATTTAGATCGTGGAGAAGACTTATATTTTTTATCCGTTACATAAATTAAAATGTACTTAACTTAGCATAGTCTAATACCAGATTTAGGTATTATTATTAGGTGCGAAGTTCAATTAGATTATCGAAGTGTTACTATCCCAGAGTAGGTACCTAATGAACTACCTACTTGAAAACTAAGTATCTCAGAATAAATCAAACTACAAACCTCTTTTTACGACAATCCAATGATTGGTGAAATTATTACTGTTCATTAAAATGTTTAAATAGGTTAACCTTTGACTACAATCTTGACTGGTGGTAAGCATAAATTGGCACCATTTATTGTGTACTGTGTATGTTAGCAGCTATGATGGTCCAATAAAGTTGCTAACCTACACATACACATCATGATAATCCGGTGGTTGCTTTATAGAAATATTTATTAAATTTGAACTTCGTGGTCAAGTGGTCGGTCCACTGGAATAAGATCTTAGGTCCACTGGAATAGCAAATGTACTCGTATGCTCGTATTCAACAGTTTTACAGCATTACTGTGTTCAGCAATTAATGATAAGATTGAGTGTCCTTCGTGGTTGAATATCTTAATATGTAATAATTATGTTTATCTTAATACTAGAAAAAATACACTGAACAAAATCGACCTGAAACGAACCCACCACGCTACCGAGGCACTGCTTTCGCTGACGAAATTTGTCAGTGCTTAGTGCTTATGTTTTTATGGTAAACATTGTTTCATCAAATCTTTGAAATTTGCACTTCTAAGATCCGAACGAAATAATTTTGCAAATATTTGACGCCCAGTTAAGATGAAACTACCTTACATTATGGAATAATTTATATCTTAATTATATAGGTGTTGTTAAATAAGCAAGCTGGTTATAACCATGTTTCCAGATCTTTGCTTACACTGAGCTTAGAAACAACGCACAAAGGGAGCCTTAAGGTCGTGGCACACTCATCAAACTCTGAAACGGATGGTAACCGTATCACATTTTACCTCACCGTCAACCGGACGTCAGCTGAACTAAAGTACTTACGTAACTAAAACGGATCAGCAGCCACTCGGATACGGTGACTTCAGCCTTTCAATAAGTTTCAAACCTACATATTCAATGAAACACGCCTGTACGCGGGAGGGGCAAGTGTGGTCTAAAAGACGTAGGCTCACCTATCATATGGAGAAACGTAAGCGCGGAAAAAACGCGGCTACCTACGTAAGCGCGTGGACGAGCCGTAGTGCACTCACCGCAGTTCGTGAGCTTTTGTCCCAAAGCGAGGCGATGTGTCGTTACGTTGCTAATTCGAGCGCATTACGGTATGGTTTCATATATAAGGAATATAAACGTCTCGAGTTGAGGAGATGCCGATTCGTTTCAGAGTTGATAAGTATGCTATGATCTTTAAGCTGATAATAACACCTATAAGGTAAGGATATTGCTACGAGTATAGAATAACGTAGCATCATTTGCGTACAAATGTCTTCCGAATAATATAAACGACCTAAAAGAACCTTTCTACTCCAATGCCTTTGCAATTGTCACTTCCTCGTGATTACTTCCGTGATACTGGCTGCTTTGTTTTTTTTTTTACGAATTTATTTTGTACTATGCTGCTTACTCATCATTTTTTAATGTGGTGATTAGATAGGCACTGAAATTGAGACGAAAATTCTTAGCATTCCATGGGTACACTGTGCAGGTAGCAAATCAATAGTGTTGTAGAGATGGGAGAAGAAGTATTAAAATTATCATAAGAAATAGACACGAACCTTCGCCTTATAGATATCTTTAAAGCGACAGGTAAGGTGAGGTGACAGACCTAAACATCCACCGGTAGGGAGTTCGTTTCAGTTGAAAAAAAAAAAGATTTTATTAAGTTGAAAACAAAGTAGATTTTGAAAAGAAATAAACATTTTATTTTTCAACAAGTACCTAATGCTATTTACTAACAATAGTGTCAGTATGAATAATGTCAAACAATTGATGTCCGAGTACAATAAGAATACAACATATAATTACAGTTACTAATAACATAGGTGATAGGCTGGTAACCTGTCACAATTTGGGGCACCATATGGCGCATACTGCCAGATGTGACTTTATATGTAACCAAATGTTATCTTAAGCTCTGCTCCACTCTTTTGGTACCTTTTTTTTTTATTTACATATTTTTAAAAGCTTTTATTTAACTTGCATGTATGTTCAGTTTAAATCTTGCAACTGTATTTTAAATCCCCAACTGATTGTGATGAAATTTCGCATAGACGTTCAGTTTGGATGACAATGCATGCGGTAAAGAAATTACTTCATAAGCTGGGTTGCAATAGGTTAACTGACGTCATTATAAATCCAATATGGCAGACGGCCCAAGATGGTGGACTAGTTTATTTTTTCTACACCCCCCCGCGAAATGGGTTTTCTGAGAAGAACAAAATTGCTTTAATCTAAATCCAAAATGGTGGACCGCTCAAGATGGCAGACCATTATTTTTAAGCACTACTATTATAGAGGTATTAAATGGTTTGCTCCAAATAATATGAATAAACCAACTAAAAAAAATAAAAATTAAGTTAAAATTAAAAAAAAAAACTTTTAAAAGAAGCTTTTATTTGAATGTCCCGAAAAGAATAAAATAAACTTTACATAGAATTAAGCCTATCAATTTATTATCTACAATTCACTATTGAATTAAATAAAAGCTTGCCGCAAGATTTACTTTGAACCTATTGTGTATCTTCCATCTCTTTATCAATTCTATCACTATGTATCTACACAAGTAATTCTTGCATCAAACTTTAATTCAATATTAATAGTATAGTGTAGATAATAATTTTTTGGGTTTGATGCTAAGGTAAGGTTTATTTTTTTCTTTATAGGGTAATCCTCAGACCAATAAAAACTTTTTTATTGGTCTGAGGGGTAATCAAATACTTTTATTACAAAAACTATTTTGTTAAAAACGTCTTTTGCTAGTTAATTTAGTTTTTAATAGTAGGTACCTCTATTATTTTATTACTTTTTCTGTCTAAATGTTGTCAATTTAGCATGTGCTTCTAATTATAATTAAAATTCATAAAAAGTAATTATTTAGAGCATTTTGTGCATAAATAGCCTACCTATTTAAATAGGTAGGTATTGGTGCTTAAATGGAACATTGAAAGCAATGGCCACCTTGGTTTGAACTTTAGTAAAAAAATTAGTAAGCATTCTTAATAAATATAAATGTAGAGCAGATTACATGATATAAGTACCTACCTAAATACCAGCTTACGGATAGGTTAAAAATAAATCCATTTTAGGTAATATTATTGTATTGTGGTAAGCCTATACCACAATAGGAATTATGTACCTATTTATTATAATGTTATAGCGATAAGATTACATAAATTATAAAATAAACAGTGCTTACAAATATTCCATAAAAGTTTACACGTTGTTTATACATATATCTACAATACAAACAAAAACAGGTTTTATACTCATATTTTCATAAACTAAAAAGAGTGCAATGTATATACCTCGTAATAAAATGTAAACATTCCACTGACCAACTTTAAAGTCGGTGACTCGGCGTCGACGTCTTCTTGTTGATTAATTTGTAAACCAAACAACCGTAGATAGACTAAGTTATTATAGTTTAAAAGAGTAACGTACTTACAATTAGAAGCATACTATGCCCCAGCAGGTGATGATAACAATCGGCTATCGCAATATTTTGCCCCAACACCAAATAAAAACACTTTCACTGTTTTTAATTTCGTATTATAATAAATAGTATTTGTTCGTTTGGTTTTCAATAAACGTCACCTTTGTTCTTTCGTTTTTACTACAAAATTGTCTTTATTTGCACAAATTATAAGTGTAATCTTGGTTTATTGTTGTCGGCTGCAAATTTTGCGAACGCACAGTTGTTACGAAAACTACGCAACACACGTCTCGTCCGTAAATGTTTTCAATTCGATTTGACAATTTTGTTGGTGCCTAGATTGTGAACGAATGACATAAAAAAGCGACACTGACAACTAAATGAACGAATGAATTAGTAAGTGATGCGACGGGAATGGTAAAGATACATAATCTAAAGCTGGGCATACACGTACATATATAAATGACAAGTATAACTGTTCCGAGGCTTTAGACAACATGCATTTCGACAATCGCTCTCGCTATCGCTAAGTCAAAAAATGTATGGGATTGACATAAGTAATCGATCACTTTTCGATTGCTTATGTCAATCCCATACATTTTTTTACTTAGCGATAGCGAGAGCGATTGTCGAAATGCATGTTGTCTAAAGCCTCAGGTAAAACTTTCCCCTCCGATTCGGACGCCCTAGGAACGCACGCTAGGCGATCAAGAAACTCCCCAAGGGGCAGTTGGTTGGTCGCTCAGTTATTCCCTAGGAACGACTGACCGGTTAAAACTATCCAGGTATACAATATCAAAATTGATGAATTTATCTCTAGTAGAGTGCCATAATAGCGTGTCGTGTAAAACAGCAATGGATATTTAATTCACTCAGTGATTATCACTTTTATCTGTAAGAAAAGTTGTGAATAGGCCTACAGGTGTGGATACTGGAGTGTACAGCACTTAGTGGCGGATTTACAAATATGCCACTTGTACGCGATGTGAGGGGGAGGGAAATTAGAGGCAGAATCCGAAAGTAATTATAGAACAAATTTAATAGGCAACTATTTTACAAAGACGTATCAAAAAACCCTGCCACAATGACGTATATAAAGAAGACATAAACAAGTAAGTAATAAAGTATAAAAGGAGTTCGGTTTGCCACACCACTACTGGTAGGCTAATTATTTTTTTTCCCCGCCAGTAGCCTAATCAATTTTTGCCGCCCCTACTTCTTTCTGAAATTCGATACCCTAGTTCCACCGAGCATAATTATTATGCCTAGTTCACAATCATATTAATTACATTTGCAACTTTATTACGCTCTATCTTTCTGATTTCATCAGCTAATTTCCCTTTATTAAAAAATACATTTTCGTGGCTCGTTTTCTCTATGTAATAAAAAAATTGGGCCCAATTTGCCGCCCCTTAAAATCTGCCGCCCAAGGCTCCAGCCTACTCAGCCTACTGTTAAATCTGCTACTGACAGAACTAGAAAATGGGCGCATCTCTAAATGCGATGTAAAATAGTGTAGTCAATATCAACAACAAGTGTTTCCAAAATGGTTCCAAAATGGTTCTTCTGGTAAAAAAAGTAATGCGTGTGCGTCCTCCCTCTCCACATAATTATAAAGTAAGTAATTAAGTTGTAATAATATATGTTCTACAAGCGTGTGAGTAAATTGTTAAATCAATTGTGTGTTATTTCTTAATAAACCTGCGCAGTTTTGTGGCATACACGCTCATGTTTACCTTAACAATTCAACCAAAGAGCATTATAAGTATAGGGAAAAATTCAAGTTGAACTGGGGGGCTATTCGCTAACTTTATTTGACAGTTGAAAGTGATGATCACTGAGTGATTTGCGTATCCATTGCTGTTTTTACATGACAAGTACCATAATAGCGTGAAGTGTAAAACGGCAATGGATATGTAAATCACTCAGTGATCATCACTTTCATCTGTCAAAAAAAGTTAGGGAATAGACCTACAGGGGGGCTATTCGCTAACTTTTTTTGACAGTTGAAAGTGATCATCACTGAGTGGATTACATATTCATTGCTGTTTTACACGGCACGCTATGATGGCACTTGTCGTGTAAAACAGCAATGAATATTTAATTCACTCAGTGATGATCACTTTCAACTGTCAAAAAAAGTTAGCGAATAGGCCTACAGGTTAAACGTATCATTGAAAGAAACCTTAGCGTGGATGGCCTGCTTTAAGCGTGACAAGGATGCAGGTTATTTCTGACCGAATGACTCAAACTGTCATTTCATTCTTATCATTAAAAAAAACTTTATAGCAGTTAAAAAACATAATTGTTGAGATACAAACCTACAAACGCATTTATTTTGAATCTTTAAATTATTACTGTAAAACAGTAAAAACATGATTTTTAAATTATTCAATTTGTACTTCATGAATTTAGAAGTAAATCGATTATCTATGGTTACTTTCATGTTGCCAGATAAAAAACTCTACCATTTTTTTAGGAAACTGAATTTTCAAAGAGTACCTTCTGAGTACAAAAAAGTTAATTTATTTTAGTCTCAAGATTCCAAACATTTATTTATAATATAAAATTTTAAAAAGCATTTTACTGCAGCTATAGTTTTACAATTTTAACGAAGGTTTTAGGAAAGTGAGGATTTGGTGGACACTCTTTTTCGGTGTTATAAAAAAAATTTAGGTGTTATAAAATTTAAGGTATAATTACCAGGAAAATGAAAGTTTGATGCGAATAAAAAAAGTGAGATGAATGACAACAACTTCCCTGTTTAGAATAAAAAAATAATAAAACTTTATTTCTATTTTTTAAAAATCTAACAACTTAAATGAGTAGTAAATGAAAAAAAAAGACACGATCAAGTGATAAAACGGGATAGAGCCAATATTCGTGATAAGTAGACAATGTCCTGTGGCTACAGTGCTCCCCCTCTAGTGAAAACGTACCGGCAGCTTGACGATTCGTCCAAAACGAGTGCGCTTGGTTGCTGCTGCTTGTTGTGACGTCATTGTGGTGTTCGGTTGCGGTACATTGTTATCTTGAGGTACAGCGTTGGTAATGGCTTTGTTGTTTGGCACCGGTAACTGAGGTGAATTGGTGAAGGTAACGGTGGCTTTACTTGCAGTACCAGTATCTTCTGGTATGTTTGTTTCTTCCAATAAGTATGCTGGTTTTAAACGATCAATGGAGATTGTTGTTTGTCGATTGGGCAGTTGTATTGTGTACACCTTCTCTGTCCGTTTGACAACGGGGAATGGGCCTTCGTACGGTGGTTCCAAAGGTTTCTTTACTGCGTCAACACGAACGAACACGTGGCTGCAATCTGCGAGGTCTTTGTTCACAAAGATTTTATTATTGTTGTTGTGTACAGCAGATGAGCGTGGCTTGTTTTGTTCTATTGTCTTCCTCAATTTCTCGACAAAATTGTAGTCCATTGTCGTAGGTAAAGCAGATGTTGTGAAAAATTCTCCAGGCAGGCGTAAATTGTAACCATATGTTAGCTCGGCTGCGCTAACTCCTGTGTCTGTGCGTAATGCGGCTCTTAAACCAAGTAGTATTGTAGGCAGCTCATCAATCCAAGATGTTGATTGTGATAATTTTGCTCGTAGTGAATTTTTCAAAGTTCGATGCCATCGTTCGATCATCCCATTGCTTTGCGGATGATATGGTGTGGTACGCGTTTTGTTTACTCCCATTAGTTTCATTAGGTTTGTAAACAGCTGACTCTCGAATTGTCGACCTTGATCGCTGGTTAGCGTCGTAGGGCATCCAAAACGTGCGATCCAGTGCTTGTAGATGGTATCGGCGACGGTTTCGGCTGTTATATCGTCGGTAGGTATCGCTTCAGGCCACTTCGTTGTTCGATCAATCATAGTGATGAGGTATCTGTAACCTTGAGTCGTAGTGGGTAGCGGTCCAACGATGTCGACGTGTATATGTTGAAAGCGGTCTGTCGGCGGGAAACTTGAGATACTGGACGATGTATGGCGTTGTATCTTGCTCTTCTGACAGTCGATGCAGCTTCTGGCCCATTTGCTTATGTCGGCGTTCATGGCTGGCCAGAAAAACTTTTGTGACGTCATCTTGCGAGTGGTTCGTATGCCGGGATGACTATTGTTATGTACGCTTTCGAACACATTGTACCGGTGTTGTTCCGGTATGTACGGTCGTATATTGGAAGTTGAAGTCTCACAATAGAGTTCGAGGTCAGAATTCGGGATAATGACTTTCTTCAAACAAATGTTTTCTTGTTCGTTCAACGTCTTTATAGTTGGGTCATTACGTTGTGCAGCTGCAATTGCTTTGTAGTCTATTGTTGACGGGCAGGCTATTGTTTCTATTCTGCTGAGAGCGTCGGCTACAATGTTTTGTTGACCGCTCACGTGGCGGATGTCGGTTGTAAACTCGCTTATGAATAGAATTTGCCTTGTTCGCCGTGGTGTTTCTGTGTTAGACTCTTTTTTGTTCATTACGTATGTAAGCGGCTTATGATCGGTGAAGATAATGAGTTGACGTCCTTCGAACATTTTTCGGAAATGTTTTACTGCCATGTATATTGCAAGTAATTCACGATCGTAGGTTGAATACTTTAGCTGCGCATCTGTGAATTTCTTCGAGAAATAGCCTAATGGGTTCCATTTGTTGTCGATGTATTGTTGTAGCACAGCACCAGCTGCCTTGTCGGATGCGTCGCAAAATAGACCGTATGTGGCTTGTGTTGATGGGTGCGCTAGTAAAGCTGCGTTTGAGATGCTGACTTTACACGCGTCGAATGCTTCTGAAGCCTCTGGAGTCCATTCAATATTTGTTTTATCGCGCTTCTTTGTATTGTGTAGGAACGCGTTTAGCGGTGCTTGGATAGATGCGGCGTTTGGTATGTGATCGTGATAGAAATTGACCATGCCTAGGAATCTTCTTAATTCTTCGATTGTCTTCGGCTTGGGGTATTCCATGATGACTTTGATCTTGTCTTCTGGTGGTTTGATACCGTGTTTGGATACAGTATAACCGAGAAACTTGACTTCAGGTTGACCGAGAACGCATTTGGCGGGGTTGATTGTAATGCCGTTGTCTTCTAGTCGCTGTAACACTGTAGTTAGGTGTTCGCGATGTTGTGTTTCGTTTTTTGATCCAATCAGTATGTCGTCCAAGAAAGGAAATGCGTAGTCTAGGCCTCGTAAAACTTCGTGGATGTACCGTTGAAAGGTTTGTCCTGCATTTTTGAGACCTGGGCACATTCTTGGGAATTCGAATAGACCCATTGGAGTTATGATGGCGGTCTTCTCTATATCTTCGTCTCTGACACTGAGTTGTTGATATGCACGATTGAGGTCGATTGTGGAGAAAATTGTCTTGCCGGAGAGTTGGTAAGTGAAGTCCTTGACACGCGGTACAGGATATCGGTCTGGCTTCGTAAATGCATTGAGACGGCGATAGTCACCGCAGATTCGTATGTCACCGTTCTTTTTAGGTACGACGTGAAGAGGTGATGCCCATGGGCTTTTGCTTGGTCGGCATAATCCTTGTTGCATCATGTTCTCGAATTCTTTCTTCACTTTTTCATAGCGATGTGGTGGTAGCGGACGAGCACGGCAGTGTATAGGTTGGCCTTCGGTTTCAATGAAATGTTGCACTTTGACGTTGCTGTTCAGGTTCATTGATGTAAGCCTTGTGATGCCGGGAAATTGAGCTAAAATGTCATGGTAGCTCTGTGTTTCGTCGACGCTTCGGATTGTAGGCACATCGGTAGCTTTGTACGGCACGTTGATTTTGAGGTTAGTGACGGTGTCGATGAGTCTCTTGTTTTTTAAGTCCACCATGAGTTGATGGTGCTTTAGGAAGTCGGCTCCTAGTATTGGCTTCGAGACGTCGGCGACTATGAATTTCCATCTGTATGGGCGGCGTAGGTTGAGATTGAGTTCAAGCGTCTTTTCACCGTATGTTGCAATCTCCGTGTTGTTGGCAGCGTACAGCTTGAACGGTAGAGGAGATGTAGTGCAGCCTTTAGTTCGAGGTATGACGGATATGTTTGCCCCCGTATCTACCAAGAACGATAGTCCGGTTTTCATGTCCGTGACGAATAGGCGGTATGAGATTTGGTGAACGCCGGTTTCCGCCGCTACCGTCGTTCGATCTAGTTTTCCGACGGCTTGTATGTGCAGGGCGAAGTACATTTTGTTGCTTGAGCGCCAACTCTACGATGGTAGTAGCAGTGAGACGATGGTGTGAAACCTCGAGTTCGCGATCTTGACCGGCTTCGATCTCGAGGCGAATAATGACTTCGTGGGCCGTTGTAATTTCTAGCTGATTTTAAATCTGCTATCTCCAGTTTTAAATCTGCTATCTCCAGCGTTAACTTATGTAATACGGCTTCGAGGGATGGTGGGTCAGTTATTAGTGGTACTGACTGTGGTATTGGCGGTGGTGTGGAGTTGACTGCTGCGAGTTCGCTGGTCTGCTCCATCATTTTGTCAGCCATTAGAGCTAGTTCCTCGAGCGGCATTTTGTTGCTGAATGTTTCGCTGACGGCCAGTACGGAACGGACTTGTGGCGGTAAGTGATTGGTCCACATGAGTCGCAGCGTTGAATCGGGAACTTTATCGCGTGCAAGGTCCCTCATGCGACGTAGGAGTTGTGTGGGCTTCTGGTCGCCTAGCTCCATCTCTGACAACAGCTTTTGAAATTTTCTGCTGTCGGATTCTTCATATGTGGCGATGAGCCTCTCCTTGATGGCGTCGTACTGCTTCTCTGTGGGGTTGTACAGCAAATCCGTGATCTGCTCGATGTCTTGTTTGTCAAGTTGAGCGATTACCATCTGCGCCAGTTGAGGTTGACTTTTCTTTAGCTCGTGCGTTGCTGCTTCGAAACTGAAGAACCATAGTCGTGGTTTGTCGCGCCAGAAAGGTGGCACTCGCAGTGAGAGCGATATGTTGGCGACTTGAGAGCTGGCGGTGGCTTGAGAGCTGGCGGTGGCAGATGGGCTTGATTGAGCTGCGCTGAAAGCTTCCTCCATATTTTTGATTTTTGTTGCAGCAGTTCAGCTATTCCTGGCGGTGCTTGAGCAGAGATTTTTTCTGACTTGCTGTCGGAGTTGAATCCGTCGAGATAACGTTGGCAGTTTAGTCGCGTCGGTTCAAATTAATTACGTTGAGTTTGATCGCGTCGCGTCGGGCTAATTTTACTTTCGCGCCGAATAGATCACGTCGGTTAGATAACGTCGGTCCGGTTGGATCACGTCGGGGTCACCACTTTGGAGGAAGGGTTTGGAGAAATAACTTAAACGTGTAGTCCAGGAATGCGAATGTGAAAGTGTGTTTATTTCGACTTAAACGCTATTCTTATACTAAGATCTATGTACACTGTTAACCAATTACAGACATGGGACAAAAGTTGTTAACCAATCGGAGTTCTAACTATTATTTACATTTCGCTCTTGCTTAATGACGGACACGCCCAGGTAACGGGAATGGTGTGCGAGTCGCTGGAACATGTGGCAGCTGTGGGAACGGCGCGTCGCTGAGTCATCCTTTCGGCTGATGCGATGACAATGTAGAGAGCCAATATTCGTGATAAGTAGACAATGTCCTGTGGCTACAACTAGAAAATACATTGAAAAAAAATTACCTGCCCCAGGTGGAAATGGATTTTTACCATAAAAATTCCATATAAGCACCAAACACTGACAAATTTTGGGGGCAAAAGCAGTGTCCCAGTAGCGTAGTGGATAGTAATGATATTGGTCAACCATCAGTAAGATGATAAAACTTGAAGATGTGTCATGTAAGCTGGAAACATAGTAGTAAGACGCGTCCGCGCACGCAATTGATTGTGTACAGACATATAACATTCATCGTGCCAGATGTCCTTTGATCCACAACGGTCTGTATACGTTAAACGGATAGACGCGTCCAAAGAGTATGTTTCCCGTTTAAGTCAGCTCTTAGTTTTCTATCTCGGATGAAAATAGTAAGAAAAGAATCTCCGTGGCTGACTGTACTTCGATCTGCCCTAATAACTAAATGAAAAGGAGAAAGGCAGTTTTTTAACGTTTCCGAGTTTTATTACAAGTTTTCTAAATCTGATATTTTTGGAATTTTCATTTCCTTATTATTTATTTAACATAAGTTTCATGACTGAACACAAAAAGGGGGTGTACAAAACCTCCATACTAGCCTGCCGTTCTTCTTTACAAAATATTAAGCAGCAAATCCTATGTGACAATATCTACAGGCTTTCTACGGGATGTAGATGTTAGACATCATATTCTGTCGAATCCGTTGTTTAGATGTTTAGATATATTCTTTCTAATCTGTGATCTGTGGTGTTATAGGTCCTTTCCTTGCCTTAATTCCCAGTCGCCCCGGAGGCGAATGGGAATAAAAATTCCCAGTCGCCACCGACAGTGACTGTGTGTCGTCATTGCCTCCACTTCAGTTTCTCTGTACATTGCTTTGTTTATTGTGAAGAAAACCATTGCGGCCCGTTTAGTCATAAAAAATCACCCTAAGCTACTAATCATTCCACTCTACCGCTTTAGAGAAAGCAATGTACAACGAAACTGAAGTGGCGGCAATGTTTTCCCAGCCACCACTGTTGGCGACTGGGATTTTTTTTATTCCCATATGCCTCCGGTGGCAAACCCCACGGGGGCGAATGGGAATAGGCCTTTCCTTATAGGTCAGAGGTGTAGGTAGATTCCTCAGAGGAATAAACCCATAGATTTATAATTATTATGTACTAATAAACCCATTCCTCCAATTTCTTGCATTCCTCTGAGGTAGATTCCCAATTTCTAGCAACACTGGTCCTGACCGTCCATCCATTTTCATATCATCAAACTTAAAAAAAAACGACGACGGAAAAGAAAAGGACATTTCTTTTTGTCGGTTATATTATATATTTTCGTCAGATAATGTGAATCATTTACTGTTTATGTTGTTTGTGTTTGATTTCTATAGTTTTATTGAGAAAACCTAACAAAGACACCAGTTTAACGGTAAGTTTCGTGACATTTGATTGAATATTGTTTGTAAAGTGGGAAAGTGACCGTTGCTACATTTCTTAGCCGCTGCAGATTCGGTCTAGTTTCGTATCTTTCCTTTTATTGGGCACGGCTATAAATGAACCGGCTCGCAATTAACTATTTGTTCCGCAATATTGGCTAAGTGTCATTACCTACTTGAATTTGAAAGGAGCCTTACGTTGAATCATCATTTCCTATAAATTACGTTATGGTTTCAGCTTTTATTGCTTGATTGTGGCCGCCTACGTAAAAAGAAAGTCTGTGTAAACAATATCCTATAGAGGATACTTACAAAATAGACCCACATTTGCATACATGTTCTTAGATCATTGTTCATTTGACATAGAGATAATTTGTTATGGTTTCATTTTGTTTTGAAATTACGAGGAGACTGTACTTATTAAATTAGTAATTTTCAATAACTTGTATTGAGTACATACAAAATAATGTGATCCCTTGACCCTACAAGGGAAACTTCTAAGGTCACTCAACTGGCATTAAAAATTATGACCCTGCAATTTAAATTCATGGTTAACAAGCATCCTTTTAAAGAAAAGAACTAAGAAAAACAGCTCCTATTTCTTTGTTTTCAATACTTAAAAATATTATACAGTTTACAATGTTATAAGGCTCTAAATGGTGTAAATGTAATACTTTACTGGTATATCTGGTGTGTTAACAGAAAAGAAATCAAAACATATTATTGGACTGAAGTAACTTATTAGACAATCACCATGGAGGATGAGAATGAATATAAAAAGTTACCAACAGATGAGAAATGTGTACACAAGTTGTGGAAGGCTCGAGTTGCTGGATATGAGGAAGCCATAAAATTATTCAACCAGATTGATGATGAGAAGTCACCAGAATGGAACAAGTACCTAGGATTAATAAAGAAATTTGTTACTGACAGCAATGCCGTGGCACAAGAAAAAGGTTTGGTATAGTTTTAAGTTTTACTTCTAATGTGTTAATGCTGACATATTATTCATTTCATATACAACAAACAAACCTAAGATTCTTTGGGTGCTATATTTTATATTTAACATAAAACACACAATGTACTAATATAAACTTTGTTCTTTATGCAACTTAATTCTTTGTGCAATTTATTTTGCATATTACTAATGTTTATTCCACTAAGTAATGTTTTTATTTATTTAGACTTTTAGAAACATATTTAGCAGTATGTATTAAATATGTTTATAGCCCATGTTTCAAAAAAAGAGTTATAAGTTTGATCTGTCTGTGTTTCTGTGTGTGCCATCAAAGCTCCTAAACGAATACACTGATTTTTCCCCCCCTTCCATTTTATCTACAATTGATGTGACCGATAGGTTTGAAAATTACAATAAAACACACATTAAATAAGAGCTATGGTTATGTACATTTTAATAGTTTTGGTTTCATTAAAATCGATGCAGTATTTCCAAAGTTATTAACGCCTAAAGTTACGGTCGCTATTTAATTTTTCAAGTACGCGCACTCTAAGTAGGTGACGTCACACATCGACAGCCGACACGGCAGCCGCTCGGTCGCTATACTAGTCGCAGGTCATTCAAAGTTGTTCTGCGTTTTGTGTCGTACATACCTACTGCGATCTGTGTAACTTGACTTTTATTGTTTATTAGCCTTTGAATTACAATAATGGAGAAAGGATTTCAACAAGATCAACCAGATAATAATTTACCAAAGGCAGACACACAGTTTGTCGCTCAATATTTTTCCGAAAATAGTGATTATATAGCAACGGAAATGCGAGGACTCAAACTGAAACAAGTAAAGTAGGTATTCTTTTCATCTAGCATTTTTGCAACATAGATAAGTGAACCTACTTATACTTACTAGGTATAGGCACAGAAGGTAAGAAAAGCTCTAGTCGTGTAAGGTACCTACCTACCTAACCTAAATGCAGTAACAAGTGATGCTGAACATTTATGTTACTGTGTGCATGTTATAAAGGCCGAATTTAGATATAGGTAAATATTTGTACTTACATAGATAATAAATACCTATGTAGGTAATATTAGGCATGTAGTGCAGTGGCGCAAAATATTTTTGCCAATGAGTGCATTTTTACTTTCTCGTATAGGTACGTAGTATAGAGGAAGTCTTGTAATCGTAAAAAAATTCGACCCTGAGATTTTGGCGGACTTACACGTTTTGGACCTCCCTGACTCCAAAAATATTTTTTTTGGAATTTTAGTCTGTGTGTGTCTGTATGTCTGTGCGTTAGCACGATAACTCGAGCATGCTTTAACTTATTGCGAGCAAATTTAAAGAGCGTGTATGACATCAAAATATAAGGTTTCTATCAACTTTTGAACCGTCGATCACGAAAGTTAAGCAACCAAGTGCGCGGTCGGTACTCGGATGGGTGACCAAATTTTTTTAAAAAAAACCTTGTAAGTCGTATTTTATAATAAAAGGAAGTAGGTAGGTACATACATAGGTAGGTAAGTAATTTATTGGTCATGAACTCATCTCGGATTTTTAGGATTTTAGGTATTTTTCATACTAAAATCTGTGAGAAGGGTATATACATATACATACATGCCATAATACGGGCTTTTGGTCTGCAAGTCGGTTTTTAAATAGGTACAGACAACAGCACATTGGGTTACCACAAACTGTCAATTTTTTCCAATAGATTATGAACTTTAAATCGAATAGGTTTAGGTTAAAAATCGATTGGAGAAATTTGACAGTTTTGTATAGGATGACGTGCTGTTGACTGTACAATCATGGAACTATAAATATATATATGGAAAGTAAGTATCTGGACAAGAAATACATTGAATAGTCCATATTGTAATATTTAGTGTGATGTTTGTACACTATTCGTCGCGTCGCCCGCCAGAAGGCGCTGCTGTGGCGCGATAAAGAAACCAAACACCAAGCGGGTGAAGTAGTTTATTTAGTTTATTTATAAACTTGGGTACCTATTTTCCTACCTTCATTTTACTGTCAAGAAAAGTCAACTTACTTAATCATACATAGGTACCTACTATGTAGTATAAAGAGTGACAAAATGAAGATATTGCACCAAAAACCTCATAATACAACTCAGTTATAGGGTATTTCCTAGTAGGTAATAGGTACCCTAAAGCTTAGAATATCTAATTACATATTATCTTACTTAGATCTAAATGGTCTTCACAAAAAATCCAACGGTCTTAGGGTCAATTGGATCTGCCCGTTTCATAACATTCATCCACATTTTACGCCTTTTGGCATCCAATGGCACTTGAAAAAATAGTTTTTTAGGCGTTTTAATGGTTGAATTTGTACACATAGGTACTACACAATATTATTATATGGCATAATGTTGATTCACACCTGAGAGCCACATAAAATTAAAGACAAGCGCGCGGACCAGTTGCACAGAGCTAAAGAAGTACACGGCCGCGAGTACCACTGCCCGTTCTGTCGATGTGTGACGTCGTCAACTTTCCGCGACTCGTTTTAAAAATCCGGACGGCGCGGCAACTTTGAACGCTTATATCTCGGTCACTTTTTAAGATATCAAAAAAATAAAAACACTGTCGTATTTGTCTAGTGACCTATATTCTGGGTATATCGTTAACAAAAATCGATGGTCAGATTGATTGGCCAAATAGCCATGATTAGATCTGATCTTGTTGTAGCGGGATGTTTAGGTGCTACTCCATTGAGCAGAACCATCCATTGAGTTAGGACTATTCTAGTTCCTTTGGTCGAGACTCGAGATGCAGTATATGCCATAGTTTTAGACGTTTTACGTCATCCTTGTCGTTCAATAGGTCTTTTGCCAATACGTTGCTATGTTTGCTCAGTCTCTTCTTGACTGTGTTGTTGGTCGGCAGAGTTTTACCTTCCATGCAGACAGGTGTACAGTTGCCCTTTCGAAGGCTGAATGTTATTTGGGTGGATTTAGTTAGGCTGGGCTTAATCCTTCACTTTTTTAGCCACATGTCTATCTTATCCAGCTGAGCTTGCAGTTTGATAGATGCCTGTATAGGATTTGTATCGCTAGCAAGACACGCAGTGTCATCTGCATAGGTCGCTGTTACTACTTCTGATGTCTCAGGCAGATTTGCCATATATATGGAGTATAGGATAGGGTCGAGCACTGAGCCTTGTGGTACTGATGTGTTGATTTCATAGAGTTTTGAGTAGTCCTCTTGGTATTTTTCTTGAAATTTTCTTTGCTCAAGATACAACGTTATAACCATATAAAATGAGTTAGGGAGCAGAATTTTCACTTTATATAGTAGCCCCTCATGCCAAACCCTATCAAAAGCCTGCTGCACATCTATGAATACTGCAGAGCAGTATTGTTTTTTTTCGTGTGTTTGTCTGATTTTATGAACCACTCTGTGCACTTGCTCGACTGTAGAGTGTTTTTCTTGAAACCCAAATTGGTGGTTTGGAATAATCTTGTGCTCTTCCAAAATGGGTTTTAGTCTGATCAAAAAGACCTTTTCAAATAGCTTTGATAGTATAGGGAGTAAGCTTATTGATCTATATGAGCCAGGTTCATAACACTGATTTTGATGTGTTTTTTGTTTGAAAGCTCACGTAATCGAAATTGTACTTGCTACAATTCATGAAAATCTGTTCAGGAGTTTCAAGGTCATTAGCTCTCTGTAGAATAATATTCAAGAAAAATGTAATTTTAAGTACCTATCTATCAGAATTAGGGTCTGTGAGTAATTTAAAAATTTGGATTATTGGTTCTTGACACTTTTTTGTCATGACATGACCTATTTTTTTGGCAATAAAATATAGCCTATGTTACTCGGCAAAAAAGTAGCACTCTAGCTGTGAAATAATTTTTAATATTGGTCTAGCAGTTTTTGAGTCTATTCATTACAAACATATAAATCTTTCCTCTTTATAATATTAGTATTGATATATGGATAAATACAATGAATAAAAAACTGTTTTTAAAAACAAGCTTTTAATAACATGCTCTAAAAACAAGAAAATAAACTATAAAATCTTATTGTGAAATTTACTTTGATGCATCGTCTTATCTATTCCATTGCAGTTTATCTATACAAATAAATCTCTCAACATGCTTTTATAGTTTATTTTCTTGTTTCTAGAGCACTTCAATAAATGCTTGTCTTTTAAAAAAGTTTCTAGTAGTTTATTTTGGATTTTTTAGTCAGTTTATACATATTATTCTCAACAAACCCTTTTATTTGATACCCATATTATGGTAGTGCTAAAAATAACTAGTCTGCCATCAAGCTTTTATGATCATATAAATTGTGTATAATGAGCTTATAAGTATATAGTTAAAATTTTAAAGGAAAATTTTATTTTCTTCTTTTTAGAGCATTTAAATAAGAGTATTTTTGTAAAAAGGTTTTTTTTTCCTTTTAAATACGTTGAAGACCTTTCTTTACTTAAACTATTTTATTCTGGTATTTGAATATAACATATGATATTAATGTTCCAGGCAGACATTATTGTAATCCAAATAAAGTCCACTCCCCAAAATACATTGTTACTGAAGCATAACTCGCTTATTATTGTAATTTATAACATACTTAAAGATACCATACTGTGCTCGTTGTCTGTATCAAGAATCATTGTAAGAAAGGTTAATATTGTGATTCATCCTGATTCATTGGACCTTGATGTTGAATCAAGAAATTTATTTTCAAAAATATGATTTTGTTATTTGTAGTATTTTATAAAATTGAAACAACTATGACTCATGAACAAATGTTTGAGTTCATCACACAAACATAAATTGGCTACTACCTGGATTCATACCCAGACAGACCAATGTGTAGGTAGCGTTACTGATCACTCCACCACGACGGCGTGAAAGTTCAGTCCTAAAGTATTATCAACAATAAAGTAAAAATGTAAACAAGCAAGCCTCAGGCCAACCGCATACCGCGCAATGATCTAGGTGTGGCTATGTAGGCTTCTCGAGTCATCCACGACACAGCACAACGGAGAAGAGGTCCGAGACCTCTGTGTGGTGTGTTGATCGACAATGAGACTTCGTCGTGGGCGATACGGTCCACTAGAGATCCTCTATGGGTGGTTAGTTCGCCCTACACGCCTTTCTTCTTTTTCCTATCCTGGTGACAAATTATTTGGGGCCTGTGAAATATGTTACCAAGCTGCTATATGGCCAGACGCCTGCCTGACACCAATTCTCCCATAGGAATGCGGTTTACTTATCACCGCGCGTGTGACCCCTTCCGTAGTAATCCTTTGTCCACTCTCTCTCGTAAGATCAGGTAATTGTTTCCTAAACTCCATGTTTTGTGCCAGGATGGGTAGCAAGCGATTCGCGCGTAACACTGGTATAGCAAACGTCTGTGGAATTAAATCCATAGAAGTAGCAGGTTATTTGTAGTTTTATTTATGAAAAATGAGATTTCCACATCGACGCGTGTTTAATCATTTAGCCAATTAACTTAATCTTCGGCCTCACGTTTACGTCCTCTCTGCTGAACTGTACGGCATCTACACGTGTTGGTCGGATTAACTAATGTGTCTGCCGTGTGTCTTATTATAGAAATAACGCAATTTCACACCGGTTTCGGCTCAGCTCCATTAACAACCTCATGTATATGTCTCGTGAAATCATTAATTGTAACCCGTGACTCGTGACTCGTATTTGGTTATATGACCTCTGTGCCAGATATTATAAATCCACTGAGGCCTTTCGACTTTTTCGCAACCTTTTGGAGCGGTACCTAACTAGTCTGTCGTCCACCGTGTATTGAATTTTTTTTTGGGTTATTCCTAATAATGCCTATTTAATTGACATCGCTGATTAGTTATCTTATCATTTATTTGTCAAAAAGATCTCGAGATAGTTTCCTGAAAATTTCTACACTTAAAACACTCATTTAAAAAAAAAAAACCGCCGTCCAGACTAAAATCAGAGAAATAATTTTTTTTTGGGTCGGTGCCAATCATTTAGATTTTTAAACAAATTTTTTATTTCTCTGTTTTTAGTTTTGAATGCGGTTTTTATTATATTAAAAAAAGTGCTGTTTTATTTATCATCTCTAAATTTAATTTTATTATAGTTTCTAAACATTTTAAGAGATATCTCCCAAATGAGGGGAGTTCTTTCCCAGTGGCCCATGTTTCGACATCGACTCTTATGTCGTGACATGATTTCTCAAACAACGATACTACAGCTAATCTATTACCATTGTCCCATATAATTGTATTAAATCACCAAACAGTTGAAGCGATAGACCTTTTTGTTATAATTGAAATAGGTTTGGTTTGGTGGGTTGTAGTTCATTCACACGAAGTACACGTGAATTCAATTGTTACGCGTCCCGGCTCGCTCGCCTTGTCACGTGAACCATCTTTTCACACCCGCAAGATTTAGGGCACCGTGACTATTAAGTGATTAGCCACCAGTTCAGTAGGTACTTTCCAGTTTTGAGTATTAGCAGGTTGGGAAATTTATAGCTAAGATTACAATCTCATGCATTCGTTCAGTGGTTGTCGAGATTAGCGAAATATAGGACAGAGGTTCGTCAAGGATTATAGAAGTAGAGGTTGTTATTTCACACGTATTATACGTATAGTCTAAGCGTGCGTTGAGAATTAAAGCGTAGAGTATTAGTCATTCGAATATGGAAAGTCCATTGGGGTTTCCGCCTTACAAAAGACTCGAGTCACATAATTCACTCTCTTTTTTGGATTATAGAACTCTTTTCTTGAAAGTGTAGCAATTGTGCATACTATGCGGTGGGTACAAGCGGATCGTGTGCTATTTTTTCCCGCTCCCGCTAACTTAACCATTGTTTTAAGAAATATCACTAGTACAGTGTTTTTAGGAAGCGAGAGCGTCGTCTCCCACCCGGGAGGCACCGGTTCGATCCCCGCTATGTACCAATGAGTTTTCAAATTTTGAATTCATATGTACGTTTAATCGACGCTTCTACGGTGAAGGAAAACATCGTGAAGAAACCTGCACACACCTATGAAGAAATTCTTAGGATCTGTGTGAAGTCGACCAACCTGCACTTGGCCAGTGTGGTTGACTAAGACCTAATCCTAGTCCTAATGTGCGGTAGGCTCGAGCCCCTCGGTGGGGACATTATATGAGCTTTAATGATGATGATGACAGTATTTTTCTCTAACAAACGCGGGTGGGATATGATTGTGTGTAGACGGGCACATTGACTCTGTGCGCTAATGCGTGGGCACTCGGCTGCACTGATGTAAAAAAGTGCATATGTACAACGTGTAACAAAAATAATGCACACCCTGAAAGTAGTTTGCTTGGAAACTGTTTCTGAATAACTACAATGAAGAAGAAAATAATAGTTTTGAAAGAAAATTGACTCAAAAATAATTAAAACCTTACATAATTTTACCACTAACATTCCGTTTATACACGGTGAATTTTAATTGCCCGTCGAGCCGAAGCCATTGTAGGTAATAGGTACACAAAACAAACAACGCTTGTTCCGGGACTACATCGAAATTGCCAAAAAAAACCAGCTGTTCTATACAAAAGTGCAACACCTACTCAATCAAAATGTGTGAAACAGCTGATAATTTTTTCTCGATTTTGATGACGGTCCCACAGCAAGAGTTGTTTGTGTATTTAAGTATGTTCACCTAGCACCTGTAATATTCATCTGATTTTGATAAATGAGAAGTCAATCATTTCGTTATTATAATTCGAGTAACATAGGCTACATTTTAACCGACTTTAACAAGAGAAGGAGTTTGAGAAATTTTCCATGTAACCGATTTTAATTAAACCTATGAAGTTTGTACACAAAATCTTGATGTGGTTGCTAAGCAATGTGAAAATCGCCTGTTATTCTACTAATCCCCATCGACTTGCCCCATCAATTGTGAACTTTTCATCCACATACCCCTATTCAGTGCTAATCAGTCCTATGTGATTTATCTTTTTTATGACCAAGCGTAGCCGACCTTAGGGAGAGAGTAATGTGTCTCAGTACCTGGATGTCTGTGTGATCTTCCCCATTATCAAATTGATTAGTACTGAATGGGGATTTGTGGAAGAAAAATTCACAATCCGCCATTGATGGGGAAAGTCGATGGGGATTAGTGGAATAACCCAAAATTGCGTAGTCGGGTTACACCGGTGTTTTACCCTTTTTGCTTGTTGCTGTTCAGGTCTTGAAGCTGCGCTGGTGTTTGTGGAAAACTGTGGACATGCGGGCAAAACAGTGGGCGAGGTCATGTCCGGCATTGTTACCAAGTGCATCGCTGCGCCTAAAACAAAAACGAAGGAGATTGCCTCACAGGTGACACGATTTTTTAAGTTATATACTAGACTAGCTTTTGCTCGTGACTTCGTCCCCATGGTGTCAAAATTCGAAAAATCGTAACATACAACATTCTTAATTTTTAGCCAATAATCCATACCAAATTCTATGGATTTTACTATAAAAATGTCGGATTTCCCATACAAACTTTCATCCCCTGTTTCATCCCCTTAGGGGTTGAATTTAGAAAAATCCTAAAATACGTCATTCTTGATTTTCAATGGAAAAGCCATATACCAATTTGTATGAATTCTACTATAAAAATGACGGACTTCCCATACAAACTTTCATCCCCTTAGGGGCTGAATTTCGATAAATTCTAAATAGCCTTTCTTAATTGTTAATCTAAAAGCTATATACTTAACAATTTTTATGGATTTTACTTTAAAAAATGACGGATTTCCATACAAACTGTCATCTCCTATTTTACATTATAATTAGGTCCACACAACATGTGGTTTATTCACTGTACTTAAATATTCAAAATTGCACGCTTAGAAATTGTATCGGGTCTTCCTTCTACGCATATGAAATCGCAATTGAAAGTTAGTTTGTTTTGATAATTGCTGTCAATAATTTGTTGGCATAACTTGATGTGTATATTATAATGACTATGTACTGTCTGTGTGAGTACTCTATGATAATGTCTAAGTCTAAATATAAATAATATTTGAAAACCATTAGCCAATTTCGAAGTCGTGACCGAGATAAACGGTAAGAACTGTATTCTAATTTACTTTGGTACCAAATGTATGGTACCATATAATATATCCCCTTGTGTGTCGCGCGGCCTCCTGGAGGTCGCTGTCAAAAATGCCTGTGTGTCGGCCGACCTCCTGGAGGTCGATCCCCCCCTCCACAGTTTTCCGATGATGAAAATGATGATATTATTATTATTATTTGAAAATATGACTGTACTAATTACATTATATTCTGTTAGCTTATTTTATAACGATTTTAGTGACAAAACCTCATATTTATAGTTTTATTACAATTTTTTTATTATTATTTTTTAACACCTGGAAAATTCGCGACGGAAAGTCCGGAAGTAACTGACACATGCGCGAAATTTTACAAAATGGCGGCGACACTATAGGGGTTATGGTTGCCATATAACATATGTGGAGATTTGTAAATGGCATTGTTTAATTTACATCTTTATTGTATTATTATATTTGTCTGTAAATCTTCCAACAACCAAATAAATAAATAAATGTATACAGGCGTCCCGTCGTAAAACATCGTTGTCTACGCCCTGTTGTAAATTTAATGGTTTTATTATACATTCAATAACATTGTTCCTTTTGAGATTGTATTCAATCAATGTAGTAGGATATATACGAGTCACGGTAAAAGAAATACAAATATGAGAACTGCCTAGATTTTATTAGGTACTTTCTTCTAATACAGACAGGCTGTATGATACATGGTAAAACAGGCGGGAACCTACCCATGCTAACATTGTCATTTAAATATTATGGTGTTATTAAACATGAGAATTACGTTTACTTATTACGGATTAGCCACTCTGATTTGGAGCGCCCAAATTGGAGCAGTACATTTTCGTAATGTTGTTTCGATCGGTGAGTAAGGTTGCCAGAACTCGGAGGAGTTAGTGTTATGAGTGGCAGTGATAGAGTGACACATCAGTGTTATAATCATCGATTGTAGGGCTATGGTGACTGGACTGCTTACCATAGGCAGTACGTATGCTTGTTTATATTAGGTCCTTACCTATGAAATTGGCGTTTTATTATCTTGTACCTAAACTTGCAATTTCTTTAATTCAATTGTTGTTTTAGGTTCTTATTATTATTATTATTTGAAACTACACTCTTTGCAAGATTTTTGTCTGTAATTAAATTATATTTCAATTGTTAAATTCTGAAAAGAAAGTGAAAATGAATCTTCAATCTCTTCATCGGAATTGACTATTTGATGCCTACTAACTCATGGACAGACTTGTTTTTTTCATAATTTATTGATGCTAGACTTAGCCAAGGGTTGTTTACTTATTTCCACCAAATTTTGTAACATTAGGATTTATAGTTAAAAAAAAATAGAGTCTGTATGGAACAACGCCAATTTTTATGAAGGTTTTAAAAAAAATATGTATTTCCATACTAACGTTATTTAAAATTTCTAAAAAACTCCGTTGCCACATCTTTTGAAATTTGGAGTGTATAATTGGACAAGACTTAGTTAAAGAAGACAAAATACATGTTTTTGACATTAATAAATTGACATGTAATAATCGTAACAAAAAATATTATTTGACAAGAGGTAGAATTTTTCTATCAAATTATTTTAAAAAACAATTAGCAAAATTGCTAAGCTTTTATATATCTACTTCAGCCAAGAATTTGGCTGTACGAACAGCTCCTATTGAGCAACCTTATTCTGACATTGCCTCTATTGGGCCATCACGGTGTGACAATGCCCCTATACAGCATTGTAGTTCTGACAGTGCTCCTTTTGAGCAAGTTAGTTATAATAATATAACAATTGCTCCTGTTGAGCAAACTAACTTTGACTCACAGATAAGCTCATCACAAAATCAATATTTAAATTAATTAGTAAGACAACAGAAGACACCTCTGGCAATAGCTCACTTAAAATAGTTCACCAAAATATTCAAGGCTTATCTGGAAAGGAACTAGAAATTTCTTTATTCTTACAGAGTCTAAATATACATGTATTATGTCTCACAGAGCATTGGCTAAAAAGAACTCAGTTATTAAATTGTATTGAAAGTTATAACATTGTAAGTGCATTCACTAGAGAATCTGCCATTAGAGGTGGTTCCTTGATTTTGTTACAGAACAATATTAAATATAAAGAACGATCGGATGTGATTAAGCACTCAATTGAACGAATTATTGAAATTTCATGTGTGGAATTTGAGCAATTTATAATTGTATGTGTATACAGACCCCCTTCTGGAAACTATGATCTGTTTGAAACTGCAATGGAAAATGTTCTAAATATTATTTGTAGCAATAACAAGAAGATAGTTGTCTGTGGGGACTTCAATTTAAATATTCTAGTACCAAGTCCATACACAAATAGGTTCGTTAATTTATTTAGATCTTTTAATCTTTATTATGCTTTCTTTGAACCTACCAGAATCACCCCTACTACAGCTACTTGCTTGGATAACATTTTCTGTAATTGTAATATACTTGAAAAATCTATACTCAACTGTGTAAACTCAGATCATAGTGGACAGAAAATCACTATTGAGCGCCGTAATGTTAATCTAGTAACAAAAATTACTTTTAGACCAATAACGGACAGTCGCATGAAGTTTTTCGAAAATAATATTGAACATAGACTTCATTTCTTACAATATTGTGATGATTCAAATAAAATGTATAAAAATTTATTTAATCAAATAAATTTAGAATTTAATAGCATATTTAAACAAAAAACTGTTTCACTTTACTCAAAAAAGAAATTTAGTGATTGGGCTACCCCAGGCATATATGTTAGTAGAAGAAAATTATATGATTTATATTATGAAAAGTCTATGTCCACAGACCAGTCATTTATAAATTATGTCAGAAATTATTCTAAAATATTTAAAAGGGTTTGTAATGTTGCAAAAGCAAACTTCCTTAGTAATAAAATTAAAAATTCTGCTAATAAAATTAAGACCACCTGGAAAATTATAAACCAAGAAACTGGTAAAACGTCATTTAAAGATAGGTCTTTTGAAATTAATATTAATGGTAAAATGGTAAAAACGGATGAAGCAGTGGCAAATGCTATGGAGGCCTTTTTCTCAGACATTCCCATGAAAA
The DNA here is from genome assembly GCA_955850985.1 of Elophila nymphaeata. Classification (NCBI taxonomy): domain Eukaryota; kingdom Metazoa; phylum Arthropoda; class Insecta; order Lepidoptera; family Crambidae; genus Elophila; species Elophila nymphaeata. The sequence continues at coordinate 7,635,030 of OY039086.1, read as the reverse complement.
TCACTAGTAAACTGAATTCATCTACTGAATTTGCGGTTTCTTTTTTAGAATCTAGTGTTGATAAATGTGATATTTCTTTTACCTTTCATGAAATTAATGACGATTACATTATAAAAACGTTTAAATCTTTAAATAAGAAAAAGACGGAAGATCTATGGGGTTTATCGGTTACAGTTCTAACATCAATAATTAAAGTAATTTCCCCATATTTAACGATTATTTTTAATAAATGCATTGAAGATGGGGTTTTTCCCGATTTAATGAAATGTAGTAAAATTATATCTTTGTTTAAGTCTGGGGATAAATGTGATCCCACTAATTTTCGTCCCATATCCATTTTACCAGCGTTAAGTAAAATATTTGAGAAAGTTATTTACAATCAATTGCTTTCTCATTTTACATTGAATAAACTGTTTCATGACAGACAATTTGGTTTTACTAAGGGTAGAAATACGACATATGCAGGTGTTGCGTTAATGAAACATATATTTGATGCCTGGGAAAACAAACAAGATGCTCTAGGTGTCTTTTGTGACTTGTCCAAAGCCTTCGACTGTGTAGAACATAAAACCTTATTGGCCAAATTACAACATTATGGCGTCTCAATGAACTCATTAAAAATAATTGAATCATACCTGAGTGACCGATTACAAACAGTAGTTATAAATAAAGCGAAGTCTTCAGGGGCCCCTATGCTCATGGGCGTGCCACAGGGTTCGATATTAGGTCCGTTACTTTTTTTGATTTATGTAAATGACCTGCCTTACTATGTAAGCAACTTATGTGAGACGGTATTATTTGCAGATGATACTTCCCTTATTTTCAAACTAAATAGACAAACAGAAAATGTTGACGATGTGAATAATGCCCTTTCCAAAGTAATGTGTTGGTTTACTAATAATAATTTGTTACTAAATTCAACTAAAACTAAATGTATAAAATTTTCGTTACCAAATGTCAAGCAGGTCAGTACAAATATTAAAATTAACGAAGAAATTATACAATGTGTTGACTCAACAGTATTTTTAGGAATAACTTTAGATTCACGTCTACAATGGAATCCTCATATTACTACCCTATCAGGAAGACTTAGCTCTGCTGCTTTTGCTGTTAAAAAGATTAGATTACTGTCTGATGTTGAGACGGCAAGACTTGTATATTTCAGTTACTTCCATAGTGTTATGTCATATGGTATATTGCTGTGGGGATCAGCAGCTGATATTCAAGACATTTTTGTATTACAAAAGAGAGCCGTACGTGCCATTTATAAATTAAGACCTCGTGACTCGCTTAGAGAGTTATTTAAAGAAATAAATATTTTCACGGTTGCTTCCCAATATATATATGACAACATTATGTATGTTCATAAAAATTTACATACATTTTTGAAGAAAAGTGATTATCACAATTTAAACACAAGAGGTAGAAATAAACTTGCTGTTCCAAGTTTCAGACTTCATAAAACTAGTCACTCATTCATGGGGAAATGTATACAAATATATAATAAACTCCCACATCATGTAACTGAACTTCCGTCACATAAATTTAAGCTTCATATTAAACAAATTTTAATGAAGAAAGCGTATTATAAAGTTCAGGAATATATAGATGATAAAAATGTGTGGACACATCCAAATGTGCTCGATTCTCCATTGTAATCTAGTGAGATATCAATATGTGTAAAAATTTAATTTTCTAATTGACAAGATTGTAAGGAAAGATGTCTTAAATCACATTTTTTTTTATATATTTTATTTTTATTTTTAGTTTAAGTTTAATTATTAGTCTTTATTTTAATAAATTATTATGATTAATTATTAAAGACTTGACAATGTGAATTATGACTCTTTCCAAATCAATTCTATAAAAACTGTAAAGGGAGGATAAAACTTGTTGAGTTTCTTGCCGGTTCTTCTCAGAACAAGGCCTCCTGGTAGACTCTCGAACCGATGGCATCAAAATTGACTTTCATAAGTGTACAAATTGTACCTAAATGAATAAAGTAATTTTGACTTTGACTTTGACTTTGACTAAAGATTGCATCAATAATTTAGGCAAAAAATAAGCTTGCCCATTAGTTACAACGATTCCAAGAGTTCATTCTGCTGACCATATAAAACAGCCACTTTATTTTATTTTTTGAATTAAACATTTAAATAATTATAACTTCACTACATGCAAATCCAACAGTATAGTCTTTATTCATAATAAAAATATAAAACTGAAACAGCTACTAAATCAAAGTAGTAGTACACAGCTAATAGTGTGTAAGAAAAAGAAACGCCAATTACATAGGTAAGGACCTAATATAAAAAACAAAAACAAATTTCTCGATAAAAAATTTCGGTCAATAATACAAAATGTTTACCAAATTTAGTTTGTTTATTATTTTATTCTGCTGCTACTTTATTCTTAAATATTTTTGTCGACAGATCATACTAATGTACATAGAAATAGAGAAACATGAAATTGTAGAAGAGGAGCTATTGAAAGGTATGGAGCAGAAGAATCCTAAAGTAGTAGCGGCTTGTGTGGTCGCCCTTAACAACGCTCTCAAGCAATTTGGCAACAAAGTAATAGCTATCAAACCAATGGTCAAGAAGATACCCATACTGTTGGCAGACAGAGACAAGGGAGTGAGGGACGAAATGAAGGCGCTCGTTGTTGAAATGCACAGGTTGGCTTTATTGTAATTTTAACCTTTTAAATGCATGGTTTGACATCAACTGCCTTTTTTGGATCGACTAATGCTGGTAGACGCAGATTACCATTATTTGTTTAGTATCAATATCCGGAATCCATCTTGAGTCAAGCACCTGTCTTTCTACCTTTTCAGTCAGCGTTTCCGGTCCTTTCCCATACAAAGTGGCGCCCCCTATAGTATCGTTGTAGAACTACTTACATGGCGCGCGCGGGCACCTGGTTTTGTCTTGTCATTATAGCGTCGTTTTTCGCGCCTTTCATAAGTCAGTTACAAAAAACGAATACGAATTATTTTAAAATATTTTTATTAATTTTATAATTATTAGGTTCCTTTCCCTACAAATACAAGTGATTTTTATTTAAATACGGAAAATTCAAATCTCAATGTTGTAAGTGAAGTAAATGTGATAAAAACGTGATCGATCTCCATCGTCGAGTTTCGATACCAGTGAGTCATACGACAAGCACTGGTGGTTTAGTGGTATGCATGCAAGATTCTCATTCTAGCGACCCAGGTTCGTTTCCCGGACAGTGCACCAAAAAACAGGAAACCGTGAGTTATGAAAATTTTTAATTCTCACATATTCTTTTCAATTTTGTCAAATTACATTTTTGGCGAAGGTTGTTTCACAAACTCAAAAACCTTCGATTCGAATGACCTCAACTTACGCCGAGAATGAGCCGAAAAGTATTTTGCTTATTTTGTCGCACCCAACTACGACTGTTTAGGATTCTATATACAAACATGCAAACTAAGGTCGTGGTAATCAGTTATTACAAATGTTTAACTGAGACGATTACTAAGCTGTTCGTTTTGCCGGTGCACAGAAAAAATATCTGGCTACCCTCCGCTTCGTAGTGCTTTATGTTAATGACCTTTGAAACGATTTTTATTTGTTGGAACGATCATTTGCTGCGTCAACAAATGTTTTGTTATTTGATTACACTAAAACAGGAATTGTCACTACTCTGTAAACTTTAGTAGATGGGGGGCAATGGACTCTAAAGAATTAATTGATTTTTAGTAAAATGTTCGTTAACTTTAGAGTGACGTTTACGGATGATTTATTTAAAGGGCGGATTTGATCAATTCAAACCGTATCCGTGTGACAGTGATTCGTCCACCGTCAGAGTCCTGGGTTCGATCCCCAGGGTAGTGCAGAATTGTGCTTGAGATGGTTGGTGGTAGGACTTAATTGGGGTCCGTTTGATTGGTTGTCACCATCTCCAAAGTCTGTCGTCATAGCAACAGTGTTATTGGCATTATTGTGTTCAACCGGGAAATATATAGAAAATACAGGAATCTCGAAATCACACTTCCTTTAAAAATGAGCGCCGCCAATGACCACAAAAGATTTCAGGGCAGCTATCTAATACAATTTCAACATTGACAACAGCGTACTAGCCGATGTACAAATTCCATTCATAATAAACCCGCCGCTAATCGTTCCGGATTACATTTGCCATATAAAGCTACATAACGAAAAGTACTTCTAACACAACTACACAAGAACTAAACAATGTTAGAATCTAGAATACTAGAATCAGTCGAACAAAGCCCCAGCTATTTGTAAACTACATTTGATACCAAAACTAGATTTCACACAACAGCCACTGCCCTATCGTCAACCTGGAGCAAAACTACTTGAAATGACACAACCATTCCCAACTACTCGGCCATTTTTTTACCAACGTTTTTGGAACACGAAGAATTATCATCAGGATCCCAATCATCATCGATTGCTTCAATGATTGGTCTTGCATCGGCCCTAAAAACATTCGATACAGTGACTAACTGGGCAACTGAATTGAGACTTTCCCTTTACCAACCAGTCGATACAACTGCGTGAAGACTTAGCCTTAGCGATAAATATCATGCAGCTGAAAAATTAATTTCAAAAAGTCTGTTCTGACTCCGACTCAATGCCTATAGTTGCTCGGCATAACTGAGGACACAAAACGCAACGCAATGTCCTTGTCGGAGTCGAAGTGCCTATCGCTACGCAAAGCACTTCAGCAACAGCTCAAGGCAGGAAAGTGGTCCCTCAAACAGTACCAAACGCTAAGGGGGAGACTTAACTTTGCCACATTTGTAACTAAGCGGGGTCGCCTCTTTGTCGCAGATTAACCTATCAATCCCCGCTCGGTAGATATCTACCACGAGACAATCATCGAGATCAATAATCATCCACATATTAAGTGCCTATCGCTACGCAACGCACTTCAGCTACAGCTTAAAACTTAGTGGTCCCTCTAACAGTACCAAACACTAATGGGGAGACTTAACTTTGACGCATTTGTAACATAACGGGGTCGTCCCATTGTTACAGTTGAAGTGCCTATTGCTACACAACGCATTTCAGCTACAGCTTAAGACAGAAAAGTGGTCCCTCAACAGTGCCAAACGCTAAGGGGGAGACTAAACTTTGTCTGATTTGTAACGGGGTCGTCTTCACTATCGGTCACTGAAATTCTTCAGTCTTCAGGTGTGGAAGAGTCACCCCTACCGCTAAGAAAAGATTCCTCAACCAGTTCAGTTCAGACAGACATGGGATGGTGGTACAAAACAATACGAGCAAGTATGCCCATTCACATGAACGCTGTTACTCGTCCTTTGACCATAGACTCGATGAGGCGTTCAGCTCAACCAAATGTAGTTAGACCGGTTTATAGAACAAAAAATTGTCGTGGTAGGCCTACCGGAATGAAATGTTCCCTGTTATGCAACGATAATACGCGAGCCACATAGCCTGCAAAATTCGAAAACACTCTTGCAGATTGATTACCGGTACATCAACAAGGAGGGCGGTACAATATCAAACTGTAGGATCAAAAGCGACAACGTCTTGCAGTTTTAGGCAAACTAAATGCTTATCTACTAAGTATTCAATGTCGAGGCGAACGCTCTATCACGCCAAAAGCCCTTTCCCTCCCTACCCCCTCTCCACTGGGGGAGGGGGGCAGACATTTGCATCAAAGTCTGCTCATGTGATACTGAGGCGAGGAAACAATGGACAGATCCATAAAGACTGCTTTCACCAGTGGCACTACAGTCTTGCGTTTCCGCCTCCAAATCAAATTCCCAGATATCTCAGTCATCTGAACCAAGCCAGTGAAAAATACATCCTAATTGCGCCGAACTATGACAGTGTTTTAGGAATTCAACACCGAGTGCTACAGGCACCGTTTTAATGCTAATTCCAGCACAAACGCAAATAGATGCGACAAAATATGTACACCCTAGTGCTAGAGATTCAAGATCTGGACTTTGAAGCATATAAACAGAACTTATAGCAGGAAGAAATATATATTTGGACGGATCAGGATCAAGCACTCCTTAAGTCGGGTTCGCTGCTTTCGACCAACAATAATAATACCTATATGGACTTATAAGTCTCGGTCAATAAACTTTTAATACCCTAATACTGATCAAGTTGCTCGTCACCTTGCATATCTACATTGTGACGTAGCTCTTGCATGTAAAAATATTTTACACTTAATTTTGTTAATTCGTAAAAAATAAACGAATAACAAATTATGAACGTTCAAATTGCTGATTTTAGCTTTCTTCAAAATTCTTTATAAAACACGAGGGAAACAAATTCAGTAGCTCACTCAATTTATTATTAGTATTATTAATCTATAGACACAAACTTGATTAAAACTGCCTTTCCTAAGTTTAAAAATCGCACAGTAGGTATTAGCGTCAGGCAGACGAGTACACGATCTTACCCTATTGCGTATGGAGGAAGATAGTCTAATTGAAGAAAAGTCTAATCTTATACTATGGTATTACTTATATCTTATACTAGTTCTTGGTTCTAAAACGGATACGAAATACAAAACAGAAGATCACAGACAGTCCGTTTGAAGGTTTAGATCCAATAAATAAATAAATGTACTTTTCTGGTCAAGATTATAAAATTATCTTCGAGTCGTAAGCAAAATATTAATAATATAAATTGTTTATAACAGCAAGATAGCTTTGATTGCTGGTTGGATAAAATCATTTTTAAAAGTGGCTGATAGGCTACTCCTATTTCGGTACGTTCAGCAGTAGCTTCCCTGAATTGGTTAGTTAAATTTTCATTGCATAAACATATTGCTACTGGTAATTGAAAAACTGTACATATATACATTTTGAAATTACTATCAGAGAGAAATAATTACTAATCAACATTTAAGTATCTAACATACAATCAGTTTCAGTCAGTTTCTTTGTCAAATTAATTTGATGCAGTAACTAATGATTGAACCAGGTCTCTTGTTCTACTTAAATTATAGTAACTGGAATAGTTAATGATGTGATATTGTTTAATCATTAATAATACATTACATGGCAAATTTATTTCATATCATTATTTCAATCTTTATTTTCATTTCTAATCAATTTCTTACACATTATAGCGTCCATAACTTCATTAAAGTTATGGGCACCAGGTGACAACAAACATATCACTCAAGATGGATTCCGGATATTGATACTAAACAAATAATAGAGAGTTTTACCTAAAAATAAAACTTACCTATTATTTTTTAATCAATATCCGGAATCCAGGTAAGGCCTACCTGGTGCATCATGAGTGCATAATGACAAGACAAAACCAGGTGCCCGCGCGCGCCATGTAAGTAGTTCTACAACGATACTATAGGGGGCGCCACTTTGTATGGGAAAGGACCGGAAACGCTGACTGAAAAGGTAGAAAGACAGGTGCTTGACTCAAGATGGATTCCGGATATTGATTAAAAAATAATAGGTAAGTTTTATTTTTAGGTAAAACTCTCTATTATTTGTAGAGGGCGCAAGTCTCTACACCGATTAGGATTTCAGGGGCTTATGAGTCGGAAGAGAATCAATTGCCGTGCCCCTAGCGCCCGAATATCTATTGAATAAATACCACTTTAACAGAAAACAACATTTTAAACATTGGGAATTCATTTTAATGTATTTTATGTCTTTATTTTATGAATTATTGTAGTGTAGCACGCAGCTCATAGAACAAAAAACTTTAAATAAGAGTGCATGTCTTTGTCGGATAAACACGACACGGGTGGTACGGTTACGCAAATATTTGTCGGATGAATCCGACAAAAGCGGTAAATAGATTAATAGCGTACTCTTTATATTTAGCTGATGTTCTTCTGGATAATTCAAATAAAAAAATTATAATATCACCAAACAATGCGTATATAAACGCTCGCCTATTTAGAGGATGATATAAATATTGGACGAGAACCGGTGTTTTCAAAGTGGTATGGACTTTGGCCACACTATGCCAGCCGCGTGATGCCGGCAGAGTAGATTAGCATCACTCCATATCCTTCAATATATGTCGTAAAAGGCGACTAATGGATCAGCAAAGTGGTATTGATCACCTTATACTCCGTCCACCAATCCACATTAGGCCAGTGTGGTGGACTACTACCTAAACCTCCTTCGATGACAAGGACAGGCAAGGTGTCCCAGCAGTGGGTCGAATTATAAAGGATGTTATGATATGATAAATAATGGTTTTGAACAGGTGGATAGGCGCTGCGATAGAGCCGCACATAGCGTCCCTGCAGGCAGTAGTACAGCAGGAGTTGAGGGAGTCGTTCGGTAGCACTGGCAGCGCTCAGCCCACGAGATATCTTCGCTCGCAGCAAAACCGCGTCAGAGATACGCCTCCCAGTGATTCTGCTGATGGTGAGTTATTGTTATTGTTAAGACCCAGTAACCGAAGCTGTTACATTATTTTCGTCTAACGAACGGGTAAGCCATGTCATGCACAAAATAAATCACTTTTTTCTAATTCAGTTATTTATTCTCAGGTGTGGCAGAAGACGAAGATGCCGAGGCAGCCGGAGGTGATTCCGCCGATATGGACCCTTATGATCTTCTCGACCCAGTGGAGATTCTCTCAAAACTGCCCAAAGACTTCTACGACAAACTCGATGCTAAAAAGTGGCAAGAGAGGAAAGAGGCTCTCGACTCCCTGGAAGCTTTACTCAAGACTGCACCAAGGTTGGAACCGGGAGACTATGCTGATTTGGTCAGAGCTTTAAAAAAGGTATGTTTTATGTAATTGCATAAACCAGTGCCAGTGTAGATAATTAGTTCTAGTTATTTTTACGATTTTCTTTAATATAAAATAAGATTTCATTTCTGAAGTTTTTAGCACTGATAAGCCCATTTTCTAACATAGAGTGGCGAGGAGAGTAGATTAGGGAAATTAAGTATGGTTTATAACAAATAGTGATGTCCCATGGTACTTTACTTCACTTTTCTTTTCTTCTCCATCCATCTCTGGTTGTTTTGATTTTGCTAGCATTTCTGGGTAAAGCATATAGCTAATATTATACTTGTGACAACAGTGCTGACCTTACACTAAAGTCTTTTTTTAATCCACCACTCTATTTGAGAATGTTTGTTTTAGAGCCATCTTAAGAGCCATTTCACCGATCGTAAGCGCTCGACTTTAGGTTTTTTACGCGCTGTACGCTTGTGTGCGCGTACTTGGCAGCGTGAGTAGAACTATATTCTGCGAAATAATCTTGATCCTTAATGTATTTTTTTGTATTGGTTAGTACATACATATTTAATGTGTTTTAAAGATATTTTTTATAGATACCTATCTACTGTCCGTGTTTCATGATACTCATACTAAAGAACGTATTACAGCACAATAGTTATTGATCAATGAGAGATGGGTGAAGGTGGTATTGTTATGGCGGCCACAAAAGCATAAAGGTATTCTGTGAATATTTTACCTATTATGGTAAGAGATATAGCCATATGACAGAGAGACAGACACATAGCGGAGGCATATTAATCGGGTCCCGTTGGCACCCTGTTTTATTCAGAGTTCCCTATGGGTAGAGAACTCTGAATAAAATAAGAATAAAAAAATTTCATACAGCGTCACACACATTGACACACATCGAAGATGCCGTTGGTGGAGCAGTCAGTCTAACCATATTTTTTTATATATTCCTCCGATACTTTTTTTTATTGGTTAAATGGCTATGGTAACTAATGTGAATTTTTTGATTCCATATTACATCCATGGATATCGGGGTGATCCCAAGATATTTCAATGACTTATCGCTCTATTCTTAAAGCTATATTACAAAAAAAAGTGAGATGATATGTATTTTTAAAATAACCACTTGCTTAAAAAAAAGCCGTTACCCTTTAGTATTAAATGATGTTTGTGATTTCACGTACCTACATCCACGGATATCTACTTGATCTGTAGATATTTTTAATTTCTAAAGATTTAATCTTAAACAGATATTACCAAAGGCTTTGATATGGTGAATATTTTTGAAAAAAATGATTGTCTGTAAAGTCTGTTTACGGACGATAATTTTACGTGTTAACGTAAATACCGATCGTGCTTCTCTATCGCCTATTCCGCGTTCTCGATTGCATACTCTCCTCAGGCGGAAAGTGACAAAGAATCATGTCTTTTTGTGCAGTCGGCTTTCGTTGATTTGACGTTATCACGTCAAACTACTTCACAATACATCCACGTATATCCATGCAATCATGTGATATTTTAGTGATTTTAAGAGTTCATTTTAATGACGAATTATCGTGGATTTCGGGATAGTATATATTTGTGTATTATATGTGCAACAAATAAAGCAAATATCAGTGATTTAATATTCAAATCAGTTTGTTGTCGCGTTTTATATCAAGGGAATTTTCACTAAATTTTGTTATCCATGTATTATGGATCCACGCATATCATTGCGATCCCGTGATATTTTAGTGGTTTTACGATTTAATTTAATAGACAAATTGCCAAGGATTTCGGGATTATATTTATTTTTGAGTTACGTTCATTTATTAGTTTTAGTGCAAACATAACAAATACCAGTAAAATAAAATCATCATCATCATCATTTCAGCCACATGACGTCCACTGCTGAACATAGGCCTCCCCCAAAGAACGCCACAACGACCGATCCTGTGCACCTCGCATCCAGGCGTGACCAGCAGCCTTAACCAGGTCGTCAGTCCACCTTGTTGGGGGGCCTACCCACACTGCGTCGTCCGGTGCGCGGTCGCCACTCGAGAACTGTTCGGCCCCATCGGCCATCTGCTCTCCGAGCAATGTGCCCCGCCCACTGCCACTTAAGTTTGGCAATTCTTTGGGCTATGTCGTAAACTTTAGTTCTTCTACGGATCTCCTCATTCCTGATTCGATCTCGTAAAGAAACACCGAGCATAGCCCTCTCCATTGCCCTTTGGGTGACCTTGAGCTTTCTTATCAGCCCCATTGTAAGTGACCACGTTTCAGTGCCATAAGTCATCACTGGCAACACACAGTAAAATAAAATAATAATATAAAATCACAGTGTCATATAGCTTCGCTTTTTCTTCGTTCAATATTTTTGATGTCGATTGTAACAAGAAAACCACTTAGCTATTTCTACATACTTTCATCCCCTATTTCAACCCATTCAACCTTTTTTTCGAGATAAAAAGTAGCCTATGTCCTTTCCAGAGATCAAATCTATATTTGGACTAAATTTCATCAAAAACGGTTCAGTGGTTTAGACGTGAAAGCTTAACAGACAGACAGACAGAGTTACTTTCGCATTTATAATATTATAAGGAAGTAAGGATTGTGAATATTGCTTGCCTTACATTGTGCCCGGTGCATGGCAACAGGCTCGCCACCTATTACATGGGGACCTAATCATATCTGGCGAAATGTGGGTGTTAACACCTCTGCCTATACCTTCGGGGATAAAAGCGTGATGATATGTTTATGTGTATGTTTATAACCAGCTTCCAGCTCCGTCATCAAATCAGCTTCAGGACATCATAATATTGCTCAAGTATATCGTTATTTCGGCCAAGTTGAAAAATAAATTATTTGCTTTTTTTAAGGCTGCAGAATTATCGCGTTTCCTTTTTTTAACGCAACGGTAATAACTATCCTCGCGACCCATAGCTAAAAATGAATAAATAAAAAGAATTTTATTATTATACAAACTACTAGTATAAATTCATACCAACATATTTAATAAGTAACAAAACTTAAATCCAAAAACAAAACTCAAAATAGATCAAAACTATTTGTCGCAGTAAGATTATGACTACTCGATACGAGCGAACGAATATCGGGACGCGGGTAAAAATAGCACAGGTCCTACCTGGACGGACGCTCGCGTCAGACTAATCGGAGCACGCTTGTGCATCGTGATTTATACTAATTTATTTCACATTTCATATAAATATATTGACAAATTTATTGTTGATATTGACCAAATAACTTTAGAAATCAAAAGTCGAAGGAATATTGTTTATTTTGGGATAATTTTATTTTAGTTATTACGATGTATTTTAACCAAAATTGGCGATGAAATTATTATGTTAATGTTAGAAATTTGCCAAATGATTTATTTTTTTACTCATAAATGGTAATGAAATTCAAGAATCTATTTCATTAAGTACCGATTGGAACATATGTCCGATGATTCCTATATTTTTTTACGTTTATCATTTTAACATTATTAATAGAATAAGGACTTTGAAATTGAGTCTGCGAATGTTTTTCAGCAAAACGGTTGTGGGAGATCGAACATTACAAATTAATCAAATAAGTTTTAGTAATTTTGTTTCATTAAACGTCAACAACATAAATTGGCCTATTTTTATCAATTATTAAATAATATCTGGGTATTCCTTAAGATTGTGATATAGGACTCCAAAATCTCCGAAATTCGTGCAAAAACGTGAAATGGCTCTTAATTATACTTATTGGTTTTCTTTGATTTAAAACAGCTATTGTCATGATTATATGATCCGAAACCCCCTAATATTCTCTGCGTCTTCTACTGCCCCCATAAAAGACTCGAAACGCCCACATAATCAATTTGCTGGAAACTGTAATTATAAAGTACAACTTCTAATATTCAAAGTATTTTATGCCCATAAGATAGTCTTATACATGTGTCCTTTATTTCAGGTTATATCCAAAGACAGCAACGTGATGCTAGTAGCCCTCAGCACCAGACTACTGAGCATGGTAGCGACCGGTCTGCGCGGCAAATTCACACCTTACGCAGTGGCGTGCGTTCAAGCTATCTTGGAGAAGTTCAAAGAGAAGAAAGCCAATGTGGTCACTGCGCTCCGAGATGCTATCGATGCTATATACCCTTGTGTGAGTATTTTTAGGAATTAATGTGTATCCTGTAATGAGAAATTGTTATTAATCTTTCCTTTTTAACTTTTTCAACACTTGGTTTACAATTAATTGCCGTACCCCTAGCGCCTGACTATCAATAGATAATTGTCTTAAAACGGGATTTGTACCACGTACCTCGGTTTTGTTATTATTCCGAAATTTTGGCGCAGTCGCATGCGACATGGTCACGGATGAACTGTATTGTAACTTTATTCAAATGTCAATGTATTGTAAAATATAGTTAGCTTTGTTTTATGAAATAATTTAGCGTAGCATGCAGCTCGTGGTAGAAAAGACATTAAATAGATTGCGTGTACCTACTTTGTCGGATAAATACGACACGAGCGGTACGGGCACGCAAATAGTTGTCAGATAAATCCGACAGAAGCGGTAAATTGGTTATAGAAGAAACTAAACCAAGTTTATACTATATACAAACAAAATATTTACTATACACAAACATATAATATTATAAAACTAGCCAGCAGTTTTGCATTTTCACATTGATGATTTTGCATAACAATACAAAACATTCACGGATAGTACAATTTAGCTTCAAACCTTTCTGTCATATTATGCGATAGGTATATATACCTAGACATATGTCTTTCTGCAAATCACCAACTGGTTGTAGACCGCATGAATGTCCGTAACAAAACTACACTTTATATTTATAAGAAAATATCAATTCCTTTCTCTTTCCTTACAGAATATTAAAGTGATGATTTGAATTAAAATTAATCATGTATTTTAATTTGCAGACCAACTTAGAGGCTATAATGGAAGACATGCTGGCCGCGTTTGATAACAAGAATCCGTCTATAAAAGCGGAGAGCGCTATATTCCTTGCGCGTGCGCTCTGCCACACACAGCCAGCGGCTTTCAACAAAAAACTTCTGAAGGCATACGTCGCTGGGTTATTGAAACTTCTAGAGAGCGCCGGTGAGTGTTTTTTTTGTATTATTTTGGTCTCAGTTGTAACCTAAGCCAACCGAACATGGCCTTAAAATTCCACTTATACAACGTACCTTCGATATGGTGAACTGTCGATAAAGGGACCGTCGATATGAACGGCATATCGACGGTCCCTATATCGACTTTTATAACGTAATAAATAGGGAATAACATAATAATCTTAATATTTAAAAAGAAAAGTCCTGACTGACTGGTCAACGCCCAGCCACTTGGACCTAGATATCTGAAATTTTGCAGTTTCCTTTTATGATGTCGACAAGGGATAAGGCCAGATTTTATGAAATTCAACCCCTAAGGGGGTCGAATAGGGGATGAAATTTTTTATGGGGAAACAAGATTAGTTGGACTATTATATTCGAAATTTAACAGGAGTACTCCTATCGATAAACAAGTAAATACATGTATCAGATTTTTTTAGAATTCAGCCTCTAAAATGGGGTTGGCAAAAATGACAATCATTGATATGGACATTTTTTCATCACTATTGAAGATAGAACCATAATGACATTGTTATTTTCATTTTTAAAATGTGTTAAATTTGTTGGTGTACAATGAAGTGTAAATAAATAAATCCAGAAAACTTGGAATTTAGGCACTTGATAAGAAATAAATAAGTAATTGTTCTAACTTTTTGAATTTTTAGAAATATGAGATGAAAGCGAAAGGAATGGTAGTCCAAACAAATCTGTCTATGTTTGTTACTCTGTTAAGTAGATATATTTATTGAAACATTTGTATGATAAGTTAAAAATTAAGTACTGGAAAAACGGCTGCCCAAAGTAACTATTCCACCGGAACGAAGTCGCGGGTTAAGGCTAGTTCACTATAACGATGTTTAAGTTTTACTACTGTGAAATGAAGTCCAAACACTAATCCGTTTTATCATTATTATTTCATTTATTTTTTCTTTACGTAATATCTATTCATTGTAATATTGTAGTAAATTGGGTGCACTGGTGGTGAAAGTTATTCAAGTTGTATTGTACTATACTACACTGTTACTAACGGTATCAATAAACCTACAGATCCGGTGGTACGAGATGCGGCAGCAGAAGCATTAGGCACCGCTACAAAACTTGTTGGAGAAAAAAATATTGCTCCACACATCGGGAAGATAGACAATTTGAAGGAGCAGAAGATAAAGGAATTTGCTGATAAGGTAACAACAACTTTGGTAACAAGTTCTTAAGCTTCATTATACTTTATCCTAATTACTATTGCGTCTTTTTTATTATCATATTTTTTCTAATTGATATATATCTACAAATATTATTACTTGTTGTGAAATTTATTGCGTGAATGTAATTTTATGCAATATTCGGTTATATCCTTTCAGGCTGTGATTCAAGTGAAAGTAGCTGCGCCCAAAAAGGAGACAAAGAAAGCCGCGCCGGCAGCTAAAGGGGACTCCAAGCCCACTGCTGGGTCTTCGCAGCCCAAGCCTGTCAAAAGGCCGGCATCAGGTATGTTTAATATGTTGTATTGAATTTTTCTAGCATATTATTAGTCAATACATTGAAATGACCTATTAAAATAAGGCAAATAAAATGAAATTACTGCGTCAAAACGAATTCATAGCATAAACGTCACAGTGCAAGTGATGAGAACTACATACTAAGTATTTCTCCAATTTTTCCACAGGCTGCCTGTCCATTGGACCGGAGCGAGACAGCGGAGCGGTGAGCGAGATAAAAATCTACCAATAGATTTGCATATAATTTCGCAGGCGGAGATTTTATGCTATTCTATTGGTGGATTCTTACCTCGGTCACCGCTCCGCTGCCTCGGTCCGCTCCAATGGACAGGCAGCCTTATGTTATATGAGAATGATTTTATTAAAAAGAAAAAATATGGGCCTGTACGTTTTCCTTTTTTTTCAAATTCGACATACATTTAAAGTTATTTTGAAGAAAAGAAAACGTACAGCCATAGGTTTTTATTATGTTAAAAAAAATCCTAAAATAGCATAAAGATCGGATTTGATTAAGGGATAGGAAAACGTTTTCTCCATTTGTGTTATTTTGTATGAAGACGGTGCTCGCCGTAATATCGGTAGTCGATGTTATGAAATCTTTACGAAATTGTAAACTATGGAGATTCTTTCGCCATTTCTTAATCACAGCATAATAATAATTATTTAAATGACATAATTATTTAGCGCCGAACTGGTGGTAGGGCTTTTGAAGATTTAAAATTACTCAGCAAAGTCCATTTAAAAATAAAGTTTTTCATTTAATATCCTTTTATTGATTTGTAATGACCAGGAGCAGCGAAGAAACCAGCGAACGCAGCAAAGAAAGCTCCAGCCGGTCGCGCTCCCCCCAGTCCTCCGAGGGAACAGGAGCTGTCTCCTGAAGAAGTGGACGCCAGGGCTGAGCAGCTATTCCCTCCGGATGTCATCACAGGTACTTCTTTTTATGTCACGTGGTTGGCAGACAAGTATACGGCCTGCCTTTTTTATACTGTAGGAAGTCCAAAGAGAGTACTTCCGCCGCCGGGCAAGGTGTAGTATGCCCGGGGACCGCGGTCCAACTGTATGTAGTTGGAACTTCTATACTGGGTGTAAAAGACATGAGCAGTCAAACGAAAACCACGTATTCTATACATCAAAATAAGACATATTTCAAAAAAAAATATTGATGGGAAATGATTTTTATTTTTTGGTGTTACAAAAAATTGCAAATTGTACCGCGCAATGTAAAGGGCTCAACTCGCACGCAACTCGCAAAACCGCGATAATTTTGCACGACGGCGGCCCCGTTCGTTAGTGTCCGTGCGCATCGAGTGAGCTACATTCAACGCTAACGTTTTGAAGCCATTTTTTGTTATGAAATACTAAAAAAAATGATAATGTTTCTTTGGACAATAATTAAGAAATAACGTATAAAATACGTTTTCATAAAAAAAATGGAAAAAAAAATTATGACTTCGACCTTCAATAAAATCGTAACTATCAATTTCCCAGGTGTAGTCTGAAGGAAGAAAAATGTTATGACGATGAGCAGAATACATAGTTCTCGTTTGACTGCTCATGTCTTTTACACCCTGTATATAGCGAGCACCTTTGGAAACTTCGTTTGCGCGATTCAGGTTTCCATACTAATTGTCGCAATGGTATGAGCACTGTTGTATAGCGCCATCTCTGTGTTATTTGAGGAGGCTGCATTGGTTGCCACAGTACACCCCATGACAAACAAGCTGACGGGCCGCCTGGTGGTGTAGATACCGTTGCCTATAAACACCTGCCATGACAAGAAAAAATTACTTGTGCACTTTGCAGTTAATAATTAACAAACATTTGTCGGATGAATCCGACAGAAGCGGTGAATAGGTCAAAATAGTCCAAATGTTGTCGAAAACTCTTAAAAGCTATACCTAGATTTTTAACTAAGTTCTCTATATAATTTTGATATCATAATTTATCTCTTATACAATGTGTCCAGGGAAATAGTAATTAAACCTTAAGAACGGGTTCTATGGACAATTTTATCGGTAGAAAGCATAGATATAGGAAACTGTAGATCGGCCATGTAAAAGAGAAAGAGCATACTTACGCGTAATAGAGTGAGACAGGTAGACGAGACCATTTCACGTATACGCAGGCGGCCCAAGTCGGCCTGTCAGTCACGTAGAAAAGATAGCAACTGTCAGACTGCAGTACCATTTTCACTCACACATGCGCATCACTCACATATTGGTGTATTTTTTTGGTCTCGCTCTACCCGATTCCAATTGCCAATCTATAAACATCAGTAACTATAAATCTATAGTAGAAACACCTCAAGTTAGGGGTCTATACTGTATACTTTTTTGAGTATTTCCCGAGTTCATGTTATAAAAAACACCTGTTGAGAGACTCCATTGTTAAATCAATGTAACGTACAATTTAGTGCAGAATAACTATTTACTATCACTCGACATTGGCTGAATTCTTAATGCTAAGCCATAATTAAGATTAGTATACTTTTTTTTTACTTTTTAACCCTTTGCAGGCCTCGGCGACAGCAACTGGAAGAACCGTCTGTCGGCTGTCCAGAGTTTCCATTCAACAGTGCAAGGGTTGAGCTCTAGTGACACCACAGCGCAAGTTCTATATCGGACGCTAAACAAGAAGCCAGGCCTGAAAGACACTAATGTGCAAGTGCTGAAAGCGAGACTGGAGGCCTGCAAATATATAACGGAGAACTTCCCTGTCACTACGTATGTTTTGTTTTACTTTCTCATAAGGAATTCTTGTAATCGTCAAAAAATTCGACCTTGAGATTTTAATGGTTTGGAGTCCAAAAATACCGTATTTGGAATTATGTCTGTGTGTATCTGTGCGTTAGCACGATAACTCGAGTATGCTTTGACTTATTGCAACCAAATTCAACATGCATGTATGACATCAAAATATAAGGTTTCTGTTAACTTTTGAGTCGTTTCCGGTATACGAGAAAGTCAAAGGGAGACCACTACCGATTTTTTACCATTATAGTATTCATATTCTAGCACGAGCTATTTGGGCGTCGTTTTTGCTTACTATAATTTTGAATAATTTGATAGACCTTTGTATGACAAGAAAGCAAGTCATTAGCATAATCGCATTTTTTTAGAAATTTAGCTATGATTGAAATTGATACCAAATTAAGTAAGATAAAAATTCCAGTCATAAGTGCTGAGACGGGACATGTTTTTGGTAAAAATATTGTAAAGTAGCGTTTGCAGTAAAACTGAGAGAAAAATTTATGTATTGATAGATTTAAATCTTCTAAATTTCTGTGATGTCTGTCTATAAATACATGTTCAACTTTATCAAATATATATATAAAAGTTTAAATTCTATTAAATTATACTTGTAATAATAAAAAAGGGGCAGGTAAAGGAAAATATGGGCAGATGAGATCAAAGCCACAGCTGGCCCCTTCTGGACTAGAGCAGCAATAGACCGACTACACTGGAAAGAGTTGGAGAAGGCCTTTGCCAAAAGGCACTTCGAAATTAGAGACACAATATAATTAATACACATTATTTTCTGTAAAATTTATATTTTGAATAAAAGGCTTATTATTATTATATTATTATTATAAATGATACTTTTTGTAGTATTGATATGCAGGCGCGTCGTGTCAAAACCTAAATTTCTCCAAAACATTTATAACTTTATTGCATACATAGTTACAAAATTCAGGCTATTCAGGAAATTTGAGTTCATATCATTTGAGGAATACTGCCAAAATTTTCATTAAAAATAAGCTGTGTATAATTAATACGTTTGAATGTTTTGTCCAGGACGGCAGCTGAATTCGTTCTCCAAGACGTTGTGACCAAACTGGGTGAAGCATCTTGCTCATCGCTATCAGCAGACTGCTTGACAAGCTTGGCCGATGCCTGCGGCCTGGAACATATCCTCAATGAAGGTCTCACCTTCGCTATGGACTCGCAGAAGAATCCCAAAGTCCAGTCTGAGATGTTCAACTGGATGTCTAATGCTATCAAGGAGTTTGGCTTCAAGTGAGTGATGTTTGGACCTTTTTTGTTCATAAAAATTAGAGATTAGTTAGTTGGCTTTTTTGTTCATAAATATTTCTATGCTTTAAAATATTGAAAGTATCTTACGAACCGGTCCGTTCGTATATAGCGGAAAAAAGAAAACTAAACCCAGAACCGATATACCGACCTACCACAAGGTAGTAGGCCTAAGTTATAGTCCGTTCATTACAGTAGTCAAGTACTTATGATACTAAATTTCGGCTAAAGTCCGGTCGCGGAGCAGGAAGAACTTCGTACATTGACCTACCTTATCGCTTGCATTAAAATTCTGTGGTTTACCTTCACTAAATCCTTTAACACGTCATTGAGCGCTAAACATACTTCAGGAACAATAATAGATATAACTTGGCTTGAAATTTTAAACAGGTAATGCAAACTTCTATAGCTATCACCAGTAGCTAAAGATCTTAATGTTACTGCCAGTCGCACTTTCACAGAAACATTATATTTCAACAGGAGCGATAAGGATGGGTAGTGACAGGTCAATCTACGAAATTCTTCCTGCTCCGCGACCGGACTTTAGATAATTGGTACGAGTTATAAATATTGTTTATAACGGGTGTAACAAGACCTATGACAAAGCCGTGAACTACGTATTCCGCTCATCATTAGGACTATTTTTTGGTTCTAGACTATACCTGGGAAATGAATAGTTATGAAGTTATTGAAGGTCAAAGTTAGAACTCAGTTTTTGTCTAAAGAAACATTATCAAAATTTTAATCTCGCTGTATACATTGCGAGATATTTTTTGGAGTTTTTTTAAACACCAAGAAATGAGAATCGTTTCTTAGCAATATTTTTTATTCGTTTCTTGTTTTGATGTATAGAATGCATAGACTTCAGCTTTGTCTTAGGCCTTTTTACATCCTGTATGTAAAGAGTCAGTTACTTTTATTCATTAAACTTACTTCTGAGCTATATCGTTAGACGATAATAGGTTTATTGGTAAATACCAATAAAAAGTTCAAAATCAACCACAAACCTGTACCGATTTGTCTACATGGGAAGTGTGAATGAATTAATTATCAGCAAAGCGCAATGAACCTCTCCGATATCAGTCGATTTCCACGAACACAATGATTAATCGACCAGTCTGTAATTTGAACTATATTATTTGTTCCTAACTCGTTATCAATAATTTTGTACCTTTTCAGCACCAACATACGGTCGATAATCGCTCACTCCAAGAAAGCTCTATCAGCCACCAACCCCAATGTCCGAACATCGACAGTAAACTTCCTAGGCATACTGTCCATGTACGTGGGCCCGTCGCTAATAAACCACTTTGACGGGGAGAAGCCGGCTACCAAACAGCTGATAAGCTTGGAGTTGGATAAGTACGCGAATAATTCACCGCCCACACCTACTAGGCAGCTTGGAACTGTTAGTAAGGTAAGGTTTTTAGCTAGTTTTCCTGAATTTTACGTCTTTTCTTTCTCTTTATTTATCTTTTTTTACGGCTATAGAGGCCTTGCCAATTTGTATGTAATATCTTCTGTACATAATTCTTACTTTATTATAATAGGGACGTGCAATGTACATCCATATTTATTTTTAAAAAGAATATTTAAGTTCCCTTTTCTTTTTTTAACGCTACTTAACTTTCACAACATAAAATCCACTCTGCCATGATTTTGTCACCATGAAATCGCTCCAAACACTTCTAATAGGGATGATGATTGGGTAAAAATATAATAATGCAAGATACATAGATACATGTAGTACATAGATAGATTACTCAATCAAATCAGTAAATATTTAAAAAGATATAGAACATAAAAATTCAGTGATGGGGGCTTGTGATCATGCTTTCGTAAAATTGTACAAAAGCGTGACGTCACACGGCATTTCAACGCACTGTATAGCTTTTATTATTTGTTTACGTGATAATAGGACGGACGGAACAGAGAGTCCTTTCCCCAGCCAACCCTCAACGTTTAAATTCCTCAATCTCCTAGTGCATTTCACTCCTTCGCATAATGTGTCCATACCATGCCCAACGATTCCCTTACAGTTTTCCAGTCAATGGGTCAAAAGACTACTTTTATTGTTATAAATAGTATGCTTCCCTTCTTTACCAGTCCGCAAGCAAAGGATCCATGGGTGATGACATAGATGAGGTGTATGAGGACGCTGCAGAGGAAGAACCGCCCGTCGTGGAAGACTCGCGGCCAAGAACTGACATCGCGCCGCTCATTACCGAAGCCCTTGTTGCTGAGATTAATGACAAGAACTGGAAGGTTAGAACATTTAACTAGCCATTGCGAAATCTATATTTTAATTGTCCATTTTTTTTCAGTTTAATTTTTCAAACCCGGTCCCCTGAAATATTTTAGAGTGTAATCTGTGCTGCAGGTTGAGATACTTTTTGGCATTGTTGCCCCTTTTATGTAGGCAACAAGCTGTAAACCTGTCACTCGAGGCAATACACAACGCATTCTTCCAGATGTAACTTTATGAGTAACCTAATGTTACCTAAAGCTCTGCTCAACAATTTCAGGATTATGCGCGTGATAATAGCTCCCCATCCAATAGCGTTTATTCCGTACGACTTGTCCTCATTGATAAACTGCAGAGAATCATCGTAGGGTTATCCCTACGATGATTCTCTGCAGTTTATCAATTTGTTATACTGGTTTTTAGTTATACTAAAAACCCGTTGAGGCCACTAACTAATGTTATCTCTACATGCTTTCCTGCTTCCTAAATCAAGGTTGTCGCATTGTGCAGGCGCGACAGAAGGGACAAAAAGATTTTGACGCCGTCATTCTTTCGCGCTTTGCCCATCAACTAGAATTCCATTCCTTATGCATTGGGCATTCCGGCAGGAATAAACGCTAGTAGATGGGGGGCTAATATGTAATTTCAACTCTCTTTCCTTGCAATAGTTTACTATTACTTATCTATATTTTAGAAAAAAGATTTATTTTTATTATATTTTTTTTCCCAGGTACGAAATGAAGCTTTAGACAAAGTTAAAGCGATAATCACGAACTCCGCTCCAATCAAGCCTTCTCTAGGTGAATTACCAGCAGCGCTAGCGGCCAGACTACTTGATTCCAATTCAAAGCTGGCACAGAGTGCTTTGCATATATGCGAATCACTCGCTACTGCAATGGGAACGAAATGCAAGAGTCATGTGAGGACTTTCTTCCCGGCATTCTTTCAAGGTAAATCTTTCTTGTCGTATGTTCCTTGTATTGTTTGTATTGTATCGTCTGCGAAGGCTAATGTACTGCTATTATCATTTTTAAGCTTGCACAGATTGTTGATATTATGCTAGGAAAAGAGTAGGACCTCGTATGCTTCCCTGTGGTATGCCATAGGTAACGCAGACTTGAGCTGAGTGAATCAGATAATTTAACGAATGGACTTTTAGTTGATAGGTAGTTATGGAACGATTCAAGTGCATTCCCTCGAATGCCTAGATCCCCTAGTTTAAGTTAAGCAAAAGCAGCAGAATGGACATAGTGTCGAATGCTTTTTTGAGATCTATAAAAACAGCTATGTATTTCTCTCCTGTGTTTAGAGCTTTTGTAACTTTTTGTTTTTGTCGTTGTTTGTCTCTAATTGGCAACCGTATCTTCCTTGCTATTATAAAAGCCGAATCCATATTGGTTATCCATATTGCTAAGACTTGTTTATTTTCCAAGAATCTAGTTAGACGGATATTAATAATCTTTTCAATAATCTTGCTAATTGAGCTCAATAATGAAATCGATCGGTAATTTGACACTGCATTCTCACCTCTACCCTTGTATATGGGAATGACAACAGCATTCTTGAAAATAGCCTAAAAAAAATTTGGCTGCTGAGGTGCAGATGAAGCCACCAAGATTCTCCTATATCTTAAACGAGAATTTGTTATATTAAAAGTCTAGTCCAAGATGAAAGCGTATCCCTAATTTTCAGCATTCGGAGACAGCAAGCAATGGATCCGTTCTGCAGCGGTCTCGTGCGTAGAGACTTGGTGCCGATGTGCTGGTCCTCAGGCCCCGTTTGATGGCGAAATGATTCTGGATGCCTTGAAAGCTGGCTCTCCAGTACTAAGGGCCTCCCTTCTGCAGTGGCTGTCGGAACATCTGCCACAAGGTGAGTAGTCAGTTAATAGATTAGATGGCTACAATATTGACTACGTATATTATAGATACTGTAGTAATTGTGGCGTGAAAGTTTTATTTTAAATTGTGTTTTAATGTGAAATGTAAAAGAAACTTAATAGTATTCAAATTAAAAGGCCTTGAACCCACTAAAATGAGCACAAAAGATCGTCTATTGCATTAAACATTAGTTTCTAGCTATTGATTTCTTCATAACCATTTTAAATACTAAACCTCTTTCGATGAGAAAGAGAGGCCTTATATTCCAGCAGTGGGCCGAATTATAAAAGCTGTTATGATGATGATCATAAGTTTTTGGTGTGGACCATATTTTAGTACAAATTTTGGCAATAAAGACTAATATAACAGACGAACTTGAGTGTTTTTTTATTTACTAATGCTCTTGGCGGTAGACTGTAGATGACTTTTACAGCATCGTCGCCTGTAAGGCGAAATGCCCGTAAAGGGTTTCTAGTCGACAGATATCTCCCGCAATGTCTCACTGTCTAGAGGTAGATCTAGGGTCTGCAGGGTTCGGAAGAGATCGACAGACCTAAGGGTAGTTTTAAAATGCGAACTAATAATTAAACGCACTTAGCCATGCTAATTAAATTATTTTTTTAATTCTAAAATTTTCACAATTCTTAAATGTAACATGTTTCTGTTTGTTAGTTTTTATTTAAGATTAAGCTAGTCTGTAGTTATTTCTTTGTTTTTAGTGATGATTTTGTTTTTTGGTATGTCTTGTGCTGGTCATTAAATGTGTTCCTTTTATTCTTTTTTTTTATATTACGAGATGGCAAAAAAGTTTGCGGCTCACCTGGTGTTAAGTGGTTTCTGTCGCCTATAGACATTTGCAATATTAAGGATAAATCACTTAACACTGCAAGTGTGTTGCCATCCTGGTGACTGAGATGTTATGCCTACCATGCCCAGTAATTACACTGGCTACCTTTACCTTCAATCCGAAATACAGCGAACTGCTTCACGGCAGAAATAAGAAAGGCTTACCCAGACGACCCTACATATGGATCTACCACCTAGTAAAAGTCAACAGGGTTCGGAAGAGAACGACAGACCTGAGGGTAGTTTATGAAAAGCGCACTAAAAATAAAAACGCACTTAGCTATGCTAACCTTGTTATTAGAGTTGGAACCGATAGTTGTTTGCCCGGATACCGGATATCCTGCGAGCTGCGAGGTCGGATTGCCGGATATTCGGCCCATTGTCTCGTTGCATGTCGTGACGGGTTGAGCACGGCACAGGTGCAGCGAACGCGATCAGATCAATTCGGGCGGTTTCGCTAAGTTTTTAGTTTAGATAATATATTTACTATTTATGTATTTATCATTAGAGTGAATATCTCAGAAAAAGAATAGTTTTTTGAAGGGCTTTTTTGAAGCTATTTCGACTTTAAATAAAAGCCGTCAGAATTGTAGGCCATTTTATTGATATTTACCTCATAAAGATTAATGTATTGCATTTTATTATAGGTTATTGCCGTAGTTTTTTAATATCCGGTATCCGGAAGGATATTGAGTTACCATCCGGTATGCGGCCGGATAGTAAATTTAGGCCGCATACCGGATAGTTACCGGATACCCGTTTCATTTCTACTTGTCATTATTCCCCAGTGCCACCGAAATCTTTCCCCCGCGAAGAGATCGCGCAGTGCGTGCCTTTACTGTTCGCCGGGATCGAAGACAGAGCAGCGGACGTACGCAAGGCGGCCGCTGATTGTGTTCTGCCCTTCATGCTGCATCTCGGCTACGAATCTATGCACAAGCAGCTTGATAAACTGAAGGTATACTTACTATAGGGACGATGACTCAATATTTCTGTTTAGTTCGTAGATATAAGAAACTGTAGATATTCTTGCTATTTCTTTCCATTCAAAGGTTGCCTGGAAGAAATTGCTTTTTAGTGATAAGGCCGCCCATTGTACAATTTATTCATTGAACTATGTCTGTATTATCTACTTTAATTTTGGTGTACAATAATTAAAGCTTATTCATTCATTCATTCATCGGCAATGTGAAAGAGAAACAGCATACTAACGCGTATATTAGAGCGAGATAGATAGACGAGATCGTTTCACGTACACACAGGCGGCCTAAGTCGGCCTGTCAGTCACGTAGAGAAGACAGCAACTGTCAGACTGCAGTACTATTTTTCGTGCACACGGTATGCGCATTACTCACACATAGGTGCAGCTTTTTAATTAATTACTTTCAATACCTTTACAATTAGTCTTTTGTCGTGATTTTTTTTACGTTGCCAAAGATCTATAGCGGGTGATCCATTGGCGAGTCGGCGAGCTAACGGTATAAACTGTAGGCTCGTTGGACTGTCGACTCGTAGTGGTGATCCATTAGCGTGCCAAACAGTCTACTCTCATCGTTGGCGAAGTCATGGCGTGCTCCCAGACGAAAAAAGTCTCCACAAATTGTGGGTCAAAAACTGGCTGCAAGAGAGACAACGTTTTTTTTAACAACTTGATTTTCCCTTTAATAAAAAGACAAGATGCAGTTTTTCATGTATCGATTTCCCCATATGAACGCTTATGTGCAACTCTAAAGTACTAACTCGTGATTATACGATCGTAAATCTACCATTTTGCCGTGCGGCATGCGTGCATTCGCTACAGCAGCATGAAAAAGACTGTCGGCTCGCGAAGCTCGGCTGATCCATTGACGGTTTATTATACCGCGGTCTTAGGATTTCAAGCATGCACGAAGAGCCAACCAGCCAAAACCGCGAACTTTAAAACCGCGGTAATGTAGGTGCTCCACTTGGCGGTTTATACCTTTAGCTCGCAGGCTCGCCACGAGCCAGCGGTCTTAGCTCGCCAATGGATCACCCACTTTAAGCTGCAGAAAATGTACCTACCTATAAAAAAAACTACTTAGTATGTAAGCTGAATTTTTTTTTCCGATAGCCTGGTTCCAAGTCGGTAGTCCTAGCTGCGTTAGACAAGGCTCGTCCCAACCTCCCAGTACAGCCTCTACCCTCGAAAGCCAAAAAAGAAGAGCCGCGTGGAGTCAAGTCCGCTGGAGCACTCAAAAAAGAAGCGGAGAAGAAAACAGTCCCTGTCAAGGGCAAGGTAATATTTATATTGTTTAATAAGTTTTACATAGACACTGTTACACTCAAAATCATTTCAGTGTTCTGTCCGATTCTTAACAAATTAGCTGAAATCTATTATTAGATTAATTAATACAGTAGAACCCGTTTAAGACGATCACGCTTAATACGATTTCTCGCATAATACGCCACTTTACGCCAGTCCCTGCAACTTGAGACATATTTTCATACATTTCTTAACGTTTAATACGATTCGTCATCCCGTTTAATACGCCCGACTAGTGGCGGCAAAGCGATGAATATCGTGCCCACTTAAATTACGTGGTTGTACGGAAATAACGTGGTTGACATTGTGTTGGAAGAAGAAGAACCCGAGAAACTGCAGGGTTTTCCTGGATATTCTTCCATTGACGACAATGTAGCACCTTACGAAATTCAATCAATTGAAGATCTTATTGAGAATGTGAATAACACACAAAACGAGGCCCTAAATGATAATGATGAAGACGAAGATGAGTCAACACCGGTTTTGTCAAACGCCCAGGCATTATCAGCTGTTAATGATTTAAGACGCTATGTAGCTTCTTTCAAAGCGAAGACGCACTGCAAAAGTTGAATTATGTTGAAAATCTTTTAATTGCTAATGCATCAAAATCTTTCTGTCAAACCAAAATAAGTGATTATTTTAAATAATGTAATTATAATAATACTACGAATTTAATTTACATAATTTATAAATGTATAATTTTTTATATATACAGTACCAAAATTAGAACCAAATACATACATACCTACTTAATGATATGTAGTAAGTTTTATTTTCCCTTTCCCGCATAAAACGCTTTCTCGCTTAAGACGCGTTTTTGGTAGGGTCCCTGAGAAATCGTCTTAAGGGGGTTTTACTGTATATTAATGTGGTACTTGCGTATAATAGCGAGTTCAGACGAAAGTAACACATTATTTCATTAGATTTTACTTTAATCCAAAATTACTATAGGTAATATCTTATCCATTAGGCTCCGGCCAAACCATCATCGGCCGCAAGCCGCGGCAAGAAAGATGACGAAGATTGTTCACCTCTACTCCCCAACAACAACGCGAAAAATCAAAGATTTATTGATGAACACAAACTTAAAGGTAATGTATTCCGACTTCAGAAATATTTTGATGTGACTAATATCATGATTGCTTTAATTTTTTTTGAATATTTACTTATGAATTAACATAAAGTTCAAACTAGTTTGATAAGTTTTGATTTGAAGGATGATGTGTTCAAGACTTAAATATCTATTGTTTGATTGTAGTATTGAAATGGAACTTCACAACACCAAGAGAGGAGTTCTTTGAACTGTTGAAAGAACAAATGACATCCGCTGGACTCAACAAGCAACTTGTAGCTAACATGTTCCATAGTGATTTTAGGTGAGTTTGAAATTTAATTGTGTATGTGTTTATCAATTTTTCAATTTTGTTTATGAACAATCTGTTCAAACCAGCTCTTGAGTTATTCACCCATAATTGAAAATTATACACTTTTAATTTAAAGTATTCCTGATTTAACTGGAAAAAATATCATAAAAATTATATCTTCGTACCTAGAAGAACAAATTCGTCAAGTTGTCCTAAGGGTTATAGTCAGAACGGCAGTTGCTCAGATAGCGAGGTACCGGATTCAGAATCCATAAAAGAACAATGTTTTCCATTATTTATTTCATTTCTTAATTTATTATAAGGGAAATTGTTATATATCTGAGACATTTCAATTATTCTCACTTAAATATATTTACTTTAATATCAAATTAACCAACAGATACCACCTAAAAGCAATCGAAGCACTCTCTGAAGATGTGCAAGAGAACGGTCCATCTCTAATGGCGAACTTAGACCTGGTCCTTAAGTGGCTGACACTCCGGTTCTTCGACACCAATCCCTCAGTCATCCTCAAGGGTCTAGAGTACTTATCTCTCGTGTTCCAATACCTCATGGACAGTGATTACGCAATGACGGAGTACGAGGCTAATTGCTTTATTCCGTACCTTGTTTTAAAGGTAAGATCTATTTTATATTGCAGTTAATTCATTCCACAGGGACATATTAGCGGGATAAAAAGTAGTTTCAATCCCGACTATGATCTATTTGTGTACAAATAGACAGACCAACATGTACACATATACTTATACAATATTAGTAGGAATCTGTAGGCCGTCAATGCGACAGAGAAAGAGCATACTAACGCATATATTAGAGCGAGATAAATAAACGAGACCGTTTCACGTGCACGCAGCTGTCAGTCATGTAGAAAAGACAGCAACTGTCAGACTGCAGAAGTATTTTTCACGCACACATGCGCATTACTCACACATTGGTTGGAAGTTTTTGGGTCTCGCCCTAGGCGACCCATTTCCATCTATAAACGTCAGTAACAATAAATCTATGGTAGGAATGTAACTCAGTTTTTATATCTTCCTTGCTATTCTGTAAAGATCTCATTTATCACTTCGACGCTCACTTCGGTTTCATCTGTCAAATTTTAGTTGTTAGCCCTTTTCTCGGGTAAACTGGAAAATATACCATTTTCTATAACGACATTAAATGTAGCTTAGAGATTCATCATTATTAAAAATAATCCTTTTTACTTTTTCGCATACGTAGTATAGAGGAAGTCTTGTAATCGTCAAAAAAATCGACCTCGAGATTTTGACGGATTTACACGTTTTGGACCTCCCTGAGACCAAAAATATTTTTTTTGGAATTATGTCTGTGTGTTAGCACGATTACTCGAGCATGCATTAACTTATTGCAACCAAATTTAACATACGTGTATGACATCAAAATATTTCTATCAAATTTTGAGCCGTCGATCACGAAAGTTAAGTAACCAAGTGCGCGGTCGGTACTCGGACGGGTGACCAAAATTTAACATGCATGTATGACATCAAAATATAAGGTTTATATCAAACTTTGAGTCGTTTCCGGTATACGAGTAAGTCAAGGGGAGACCACTCCCGATTTTTTGTGAAATATTTGATACCATTTGACAGTACAATTTGAAGAGATGTGAAGTTCTTTATCGAATAGTACGGAACACATCAAAACTGAGTTACATTCCAACTAATATTGTAAATGTATAAGTGTAGATGTTGGCTGAACATTATAATATTAATTTACACACACACACACACTTAATTATGTATATATCTTTTATTTTACATTTTCCTTCTATAGATTATGATTTTTTTTATAGGTTGGAGATCCAAAGGACACAGTTCGCAATGGCGTCAAAGCCCTATTCAAACAGTTATGTATAGTGTACTCTGTCACTAAACTGTTTGGATATCTGATGGAAGGGCTCAAATCGAAGAACGCCAGGCAGAGAGCTGGTACGTTAACAAATGATTGTTTGTTTATTATCTACATATTATAAGTTATACAGGTTAGCGAGAAATTATAATTTTGAAATTTGGTAGATAATGTAGGTCCCAGTCTTGTATAAGACTTTTCATTATGTGGGTATCAGAAAAGGTGACTAAGGACTTTTCTGAACCCAATGCAATAAAATAAACACAACTGAGATTAGACTGTACATATCATTTTTATGATTTAAAGTCTCAAAATACAAAAGAATTGTGTATTTTAAACTAATAAAGTGTATGTTTATTTGGACCATACATTAAAAAAAATACACTATAAAAATCGACCTGCCCAGGCGGGATGTGCCCTGGTGGCGTAGTGGTTAACGCAGCCGTCCGGATTGCTTAAGATGCTGGGTTTGATTCCCGCCTGGAGCAGGTCGATTTTTTTCAGTGTATTTTTTCTAGTTTAAAAAATCTATTTACGCGTTTGTAAACGCAAAAATGATTCCATCACAAGAATTGCCATTCCAGTTCATAAAATCATACTAATCTTGTATAATGTGTATCATAAAATTCATAAATAACGCAAACCCTGAAAGTAATTTGTTACAAATATGCAAATTAATCAATTTCAGTCGTTTTTATTTTAAAATAGGTAATTGTGTGATGTCCGTGTAGATCTTTGTTTTATATCGAACCGTTATTATGAAGTAAACTTTATTTCCTATACATAAAACTCAACTTTAGTTGTAAAGATTTTTTTTATTATTTTTGGGTAAATTTTTTGTCCAATTTTTTTTCATTTCAAAGGACAAACTACTTTCAGTGTTTGCGTTATTTCAACGCCACAACTTGTAATATGTATTACAATTCGTTTTTTTGATACCTCAAACCTTGTCTTCAATAAATAAATAAATTCCCAGAATGCCTGGAATGTATCGGGCACCTGCTAGAGACATACGGGTCCACTGTAATGTCTCCCACGGGAGGTGCGGCCCTCAAAGAGTTGGCGCGGCACATCGGCGACAGAGATAACGCCGTACGATCCGCTGCACTCAACTGTGTTGCCAGTGCATACTTCCTGGAAGGGGAGAAGGTCTACAAGATGATTGGCCAGGTAAATTCACACTCGTTTCGGTGACTTAGACGATACCGCGGTGGTTTGTAGTGTGTAGGACCGGCGCGCATGTTGCCTTTTTCTTTTTTAACCCACCACGCAAAAAGAGGTGTGCTATAAGTTTGACCTGTTTATGTATCTGTGTGTCTGTATGTCTGTGTGTCTGTCTGTGGCATCGTAGCTCCTAAACGAATGGACCAATTTTGATGCGTTTTTTTTTTGTTTGAAAGCTGACGTGATTGAAATGGTTCTTAGCTATATTTATGTCGGGGGTTAAAAAATTTCAATTTTGTAGTTTTTTTTTTAATTATTTACCGGCTCCGGAAATTATTCATCGAGCCTTGTCTTCAAACATTTTCTTCTTTCTTGATGTTTGCATTAAAATATAGGTGTCACACATTTAATGTATCTAGGGAGTGCTTGGCGAGAAATTCGTGGCAACAGACCTCATGATGGCGACTGATGAGGTGGATATCCAACTATAAAATTTTCACGTCATACATACCACAAAACCTTTATTTCAATGACTTTCCATAACTGCTCATCAACACGGACGTTTGTGCATCAAAATAACACCACAAAATTCACACAATTTTGAATTATTAAAACTAAAATCTACATCCAGATGCCATGGTTTCCCGCCAAACACTCCAGGTTTTCATACCCCGACTATAGTATATAATGAAGTCGCTTTTCTGTATCTGCACTTGAACTTGAACGTTTAAACAGTGTAACGGATTTAAATGCGCTTTTCATCAATAGATAGAATGATCGAAGAGGACGGTTAATACTATCCGTGCGAAGCCGGAGCGGGTCTATAGTATAGAATATATAAAGATTATTCTGGGTGCTTTAATAAACGTTGCTCAAACCATTCGCTATCTCAGAACTAAGTGGTAGCGCGACAGATATAACTTTTAATATCTATCGAAACAGTATCTGTTAGCTCTTGATTTTGTGTAGAAGATATTAAATTAGATGTTTCTTTCCAGATATCTGACAAAGATCTGTCTCTACTGGAAGAGCGCATTAAACGCGCCAGCAAGAGTCGCAGCGCCGAGGCCCGCCGTTCTATGGTGGTGCCTCTATCTGCTACCGGGAAACCCATTTTGCATCAGCAAGTAGAGGTACGTTATTTTTTAAAGTTGAGACAGATATGAAATATGGAACATTACTGCAATATTTTGCTTCTACACGGTACACACTTCTACAAAAATATTTAATTTGTTTAATGCCATAAATACAGGTGCAGCTACCCGAGTTATACGAGAGGAATTAAAACTTTGCTACTTTCACAGAATACCAGGTTTTACAATAAATTAACAAAAATATGACATTGACAGATAGTACACTATGACGGTTGTTTACTGTATGTGCTAGTAGTGCCCTCTACGCGGAGTGTTACGTAATTTACCCTTCGCTCAATGCAATCCAATTGGCCATAAGTACATTACAGGAAGTTTGAAAGTAGCATTAGTGGCAGAAAGACTGAGTGGTAACAGATTGGCATGGTATGTGCATGTAATGAGAAGAAATGATGAACATGTTGCCAAGAAAGTGATGAGTACATAGATTTATAATTACTGACGTGTATAGATGGAAATGAATCTACTAAGGCGAGACAAAAAAAAATGACAGAAAACAATGTATGAATAATGCGCATATGTTCGTGAAAAATAATACTGCAGTCTGACAGTTGCTGTCTTTCTACGTGACTGACAGGCCGACTTAGGCCGCCTGCGTGTACGTGAATTTGTCTCGTCTATCTATCTCGTTCTAATATACGTGTTAGTGTGCACTTTCTCTTTCACATTGCCCATCTACAGTTTATTATATCTATGGATGAGTATGATTTTTTTATTTTTTATTTATTTATTCCAACAAAAACATAAAATCTGCCAAACTATGCATACAGTTAGTCGGCAGCAGTTCTCGTCTTTAACATTTAGTTGCAATAAATAAGATAAGTTAGTTACACAAACAGACTATGTGAAGAGACATAGATGGAGAGGAAGACCGAGGAAAAGATGGACAGACTGTATAAAAGATGAGATGGCAAAACTGTCCTTTTTGCAACCCATATAAATTTGATCGATATCTGACGTGTAGTTTTTGAGTTATCTCTAATAATGCCTATTTATTATATTTCGACGATATCGTAATCGTTTTATTACTTGTTTGTCTAAAAGATCTCGAGATATTTTCCTGATAATTTATATACTTAAAACACTTAAATGCAAAAAATAAATTATTTTTAAATATAAAAAAACAGCCTTCAAACTAAAAACGGAGAAATAAAAACTTTGTTTAAAAAAATCTAAATGGTTTTTTGAGGTCGGTGCCAACTTCAATATTTGGAATAAACGTTGTCACTTGTATTTTGGCCGACACCAAAAAAACATTTAGATTTTTTTATACAAAATTTTTATATCTCCGTTTTAGTTGAAGGCCGTCCTTTTTATTCAAAAATTTTTTTTGTCTATTTTGTTTAAGTTTAAAAAAAATATTGTTGCCTAGCTACATGTTGTTATCCGTCATTGTTTTGTTAAGTCAGTTTTCTATTAAATGTATGTTCAAGAATTCTTGCTTTATTTACGTAATTTCCAAGTGGTTATGGGCCCAGGAGCGCTAAAAGAAATTCATTAAGCAAAGAGCAAGGTCAGTAAAATGGAAGTGAGTAAGATTGAGAAATTTGACGGAACCAATTTCAAGCAATGGAAGTTTCAGATAAAGTGTGCATTGAGAGCAAAAGGGCTCGATATAAATATGGTGAAATCAGAGGAAAACTTAGTACAATGGAACAAAGATGACGGTATGGCTATGTTTATTATTACATCAGCTATGGACTTAAAACAAATTGCGCTTATAGAAAATTGTGAGTCGGCATTAGAATTGATGACAAGAACTCTTTCAACCACAGAAGCAGAATTTATAGCTGCGTGTGAAGCAGCCAAAAATCTTCTTTGGTTGAAACAGTTCTTTATTGACATAGACGAAATACAGCATAGTACATTATTATGTATAGATAATCAGAGTACTATTAAGTTGATACATAACCCTGTGTACCATAAAAAAACTAAGCAAATAGATGTGAAATATAACTTTATTCGAGAAAAGGTAGCTCAGGGTTTAATAGAAGTAGTGTACGTGCCCAGTTGTGAACAGTTGGCAGACATCTTAACGAAGGCACTGCCTGCTCAACAATTCGAAAACTTAAGGAGTCTAATTCTAGATTCTTCTACATAAAATATATTGTTAGATTAACTCGTTTTTTATTTAAATTTGTTGAAATTGTTTTTAGTATATTGTGTATAATAAGTTAATAAGTATTTTTGTTTAAGGGGGAGTGTTTAAGTTTAAAAAAAATATTGTTGCCTAGCTACATGTTGTTATCCGTCATTGTTTTGTTAAGTCAGTTTTCTATTAAATGTATGTTCAAGAATTCTTGCTTTATTTACGTAATTTCCAAGTTATTTTTGGGTTTGGTGCTCCTTTTATGTAGGCTACACTATTTTGGGGTACTTTATGGCTCATACTACTAGATGTGACTTTGTGTGTACCCGAATGTTGCCTAAAGCTCTGCTAGACATCTTTTGGCATTGTAAGCGTGAATGTTTGTATGTAATTACACCAAAGCTACGACTGTATGGGTCATGTGGACCTCAAAAGTCTCCAAATATCTAAATATTTTATTTAAATTCAAATATCATTACATATTAGCTAGTGGCCAGAGTCTCCTTTTAAGCATATAAATACTTGTGACAGAAGGCTCTGCTCTTCATATAAAAAGTCTCCGTAAGCTTTTAATAATGCTATAACATTGTTTTGGTTAGGAGGAACCGCCCCGTCGAGTAATTTCAGTGGACCAGCCGATTGCAGACTACCCTGAAGAGGAAGAAGAGGAGGAGGAGGAACCTCCACCGCCGGTTAATCCGTGAGTATTGGTTTGATAAAATTATTTTTTAGTTTTATGTCTTTCCTTAATTTATATTATTGTTTTATCCCTTCGTATTCTATAAAAACTTTGCGGTGAACAGCAATAGTCAATCAAAAACTAAATCGCCATCATGGAATAAACACTTACCTTGAAGTTCAAATGCATTTCAGATGCAGTTGGTTTAGCTTACAGTCAGAGCGAAGTTTTTGGAACTGCATTCCAATTGCAATTTGATATTTGGAATGCAGTTGAAATGCAATACGACTCTCCAGAGCCTAAAACATCTTACCAGTGTAATTAATTAAATTAAAACCCTTTATACGCGGCCCTAATATCAGTGGCAATATCGGGGAAGTGGTGCGGAACGTCTGAGATCGCTTTATTGATTCCTCTAAATCGTATAATAAAAATCTTGATCGGTGATCGCTTTGTTGCACGGTCGGTTACGTACTAATTGGCAGGGACGTGTGTATTGAATCTCCGAACCGTTGTTTTAACCGTTTCTCTGTCGTAAACCAAACAACCGTCTTCTCGTTAACTAAAAGCTAGTTAAATTAATCAACCTGTTTCACTCATCGTCAACGGATGATGCGGAACGATTAGTTGAACGTTAAACAGGCATAATTTTATCAAAATTAGTATGTTGTATATATACATATAGGAAACTGTAGATGGGCAGTGTGAAAGAGAAAGAGCATACTAACATGTATATTAGAACGAGATAGATAGACGGGACTATTTCAAGTACACGCAGGCGGCCTAAGTCGGCCTGTCAGTCACGTAGAAAAGACAGCAACTGTCAGACTGCAGTAGTATTTTTCACGCACACATGCGCATTACTCACACATTAGTGCATTTTGTTCGCCTCGCTTAGTTGATTCATTGCCAATCTATATACGTTAGTAATTATAAACCTATGGTTTTATACGAATAACTACATTTGGTTTGGTTGGCGTCACGTCAAGTCATCAATATAAATCAGTTGACGTTTCTGTTTCCGACTAGTTAATCGTTTTGTGGGACTCGAGGTAAAGGCGTTCCCTCCATACCCACTAAACATCCTCCCCGGCCTGACCTCCAGTGCGCTATTGCGGGACGGCTCGGGATCAGCGCACGTGAGCGCTGAAATACGATGAAGTAGTTGTGCTTGGGGTTGTGTTAATAAAACCCAGTAGTTAGTGGTAACATGTTGTATTGTCAGAGGTTACAACACAAGAGAGCGATTATAATTAAATACAGTAAATATATATTACTAAACTAATTATATTTCATCACCGACATACGTCATGTTGCAGAGCGTAACGTTCAGTTACGGTGCAAGTATAAATACGGGTATACTACACCTCCCCCGAAAGTCAACCTTTACCCCCGGAGAAGAGAAAAAAAAAAGAGAAAAAAAAAGTGTGACGTACATCGTTGATGAACCTTTATGTTACGTACAATAAATTAAATACACATGATAACTACTTATTACAGGACTAAAGTACATACAATTTTTCTCATTTAAACTTACAAAAACAATGGTATAAATCAACTACAAAATAACTTAGTATTGTTCTTATGGGTAATATATTCTTTATTATTTTTAATAATTTTTACATTTGGTGACATATCCTCTATAACTAAATAAGGACCAATCCAAATTGGATCTAATTTATTACCTACTTGATTTTTAATTAGTAAATAGTCACCGGGTTTGTATTTTAGTGTATTAACTTTCTTATCGTATGTTAGTTTTCTGTTAGTCTTACTTAATAACAAATTATTCTTAGCATCTACCTGTGCTTTTTGCAATCTATATTTAAATTCCTTAGGGTAACTATCGTAATTATAGAGAGGGTCGACAGAAGTACTTAAATTGGTTGTTAAATTACATAACTTTCCAAAAACTAACTCATGAGGAGTGTATTGTGTCTCTGTATGAACTGTGGTGTTAAAAGAAAAACACCAATAAC
Organism: Elophila nymphaeata; assembly: GCA_955850985.1. Classification (NCBI taxonomy): domain Eukaryota; kingdom Metazoa; phylum Arthropoda; class Insecta; order Lepidoptera; family Crambidae; genus Elophila; species Elophila nymphaeata. Next base: position 7,598,089 of record OY039086.1, on the reverse strand, counting down.
TTAACCAAGTACTCCAATCAGTTTTGTTATTATTACACATTATTCTCAGATAAGCACCTAAGTGTTTATGTGAATTTTCTAGTGCTCCCAATGTTTCGTGATGGTAAGCAGTAGAATTGAATTTTTTGACGTGCAATAAACTGCACATTTCGGTAAACACATTACTCATAAATTCTGTTCCCTGATCAGTTATGATCTCCTTTGGGACACCATAGCGCAATATAAAATTATTTACAAATAACCTACTAACCGATTCCGAGTCTTTCTTTTCTAAGGGATACGCTTCTACGAATTTAGTTAAATTACACTGAATAGTTAATATATAAGTAATATTAAAATTATCTTTATCTAAGGGACCTACTAAATCTAAACTAATACGCTCGAACGACGTGTTCGGAGTCGTAGTAATCACCATCGGTTCCTTGGTATTTTTGTTTGTGTGTTTCTGGATTTGACAGTCCTTACATTTTGTTACATAATCATGGACGTCACGGCTCATATTTGGCCAAAAAAAATATTGTTTTATATTATTCAACATCCTATTAACTCCTGCATGGCCACTGGTTGGTAATAAATGGAAATCGTTTAGGATAACCTTAATTTCATCTGCATCATTTATCTTTCTAACATTTCTTGTAACAAGGATACGAGGATAATCGCATTTCCGTTCTAAAAATTTCTTTAAAAATACTTTATTGTCATTATCTTTGACAATAACTACCTCGTCGATACTTAATTTTTTGCAAAATTCTTCTAATTCCCTCGCTAACACGCCTACGGTAGATAACGATCGGGATATTAGGTAAATGCAAAACTTTGAAGGCACATATGCAAAGTTACCTTTACTGCTTATTAAATCATCTTTCTCCGTATTGTATACATTTCTATTCAATATTAATTCTGTACAATGTCGTGTTTTTTTGAGAATTTCCCCAGTTTTCGGTTGATCAGGCCTAGAACTAGCGGAATTATCAGTTGTAAAGTCAGTATGATTGTAGTCGCTATTTAATAATTGTTTACGTTTTTGTCCTCTCGTCGTGACTGATACAACGTGTTCTCTCATATTTTTTAAATCATTACTGTTAAGCGGTAGCCGGCTCAATGCGTCTGCAGCTGCATTTTGCCGTCCCGGAATATATTCGATGTCAAAATCGTATTCTTCTAAATATAATCTAAATTTAGTCAATCGACTCGATGGATCAGTCATTCCGAAAAGATAAATTAATGGCTTATGGTCTGTTATGATTTTAAACTTTTTGCCATAAAGATAAGGTCTAAAATGCTTAGTAGCCCATACAATCGCTAACAGCTCTAATTCTATAACTGGATATCGCGTTTCTGCTGGTTTCAAATTCCGACTGGCGTACGCGACAACCTTGCCATTGCTATTAGACAGTACGGCGCCTAATCCTATCTTTGATGCGTCAGTATTTAATATAAAGGTATTGTTTTCGGAAAAATCCGGGTAATCTAAGACTTGAGGGCTCAAAAGGGCTTCTTTTAATTTTAGAAATGCAGTTTCGCATTCAGAAGTCCAATTAAATTCGACATTTTTCTTTGACAAATAATTCAAAGGATAAGCTATATCTGCAAATTTATGAATAAAACGTCTGTAATAATTTGCAAATGCAACGAATCTCTTCACGTCTTCTGTACTTTTCGGTCTCGGGTAATTAGTCAAAGCGACAACTTTCTCAGGATCTGGTTCAACACCATGTGAAGTTATTTTGTGACCTAAGTACATGATTTCGGTTCGCAAAAATTCACATTTTAATGGGTTTAGTTTCAGATTACTACTTCTAAACCGTTCTAAAACACTAACTAAGTTCTTATTATGGTCAAAAATAGAGTTTCCTATTACTATGCAGTCGTCCAAATAAATGAAACATTGCTTGTAATTAAGACCTGACATGGCGATAGTCATGAGCCTTGAAAAAACACTAGGACTTGTCTTAAGTCCCATAGGACAACGCTTCATTTGGTACATTTTATCAGTAGTAAAAGCAGTAAATTTACGAGACTGGTTATCTAATGAAATTTGATACATTTTATCAAGATTAAAAGCAGTGTATTTTCTTGAGCTTTCATCTAAAGAAAGTTGGTAATAACTTTGGGAAAGGTCAAGTTTTGAAAAATAAACACTACCTGACAGAGAATCTAAAATTTCTACTATATTAGGTAATGGAAACTTGTCATCAATTATCTTATTATTTAGCTGTCTGTAATCGACAACTAATCGCCATTTTTTCTCTCCGTTCTTGTCCGATTTTTTAGGAACAAGTAAAACAGGGCTAGACCACTCTGAAGTAGTCTCCTCTATAATATCGTTATCGAGCATTTCCTGAATCTGTTTTTGAACCTCCTTTTGCAAAGCATGTGGGATTCTGTAAGGCTTAACGTATACTGGACTAGCATTATCTTTCAGCTTAATTGAATGCTGTAACAAGTTTGTAGTACTAAGCTTGTCTCCTGGCAAGTGAAAAACGTCAGCGTATTTAGCACAAATTTTCTCAATACTTAACTGTTCATCTTTATTTAAGTATGAACTTAAGTTAAGCAAATTAAATAAAGTTTTTACCCTATCAACACTTATTCTATTTTTGTCAAAACTACATTCATCGAAATAATTCAAACTATGGTATTCTAAACTAGACAAATCTATCTCAATCTCAGTATTATTAGTATTTAAAATACGAATAGGTATTCGACCATAGACTGGTTTGGAAATCAAACCTGCAACAAATACACCTTTTTGTATTTCTTGCGCTAACGTTACACAGTCTTCGCGTTGACTGGTAGGTATATATTTTATAATTTCGCACCGTGGCGGAATAGTATGTATAAAACTACTGTAATTATTATTTATTGGTATCTCGATACTACAAGTATTATTCCATAATGTCAAGCTGTTATTTCTATAATTAATAATAGCTTGGTGTCGCTGGAAAAAATTTTGACCTAAAATTCCATCAGCGTAACATGTTAAGTTCCTAAATATATAAAACTTTTGTTTGCAAACTAATCCATTAAAATCTAAATCTAAATAAATATATCCTTCCGACACTAAATTTCCACTAATTCCCTTAATAGTAATTTGTTCTATATTTATACTTCGCAATATGTCGGGATAATTTTTAAGCCATTCGTATTTTAAAACGCATAAACTAGCTCCACTATCTACTAATAGATCAATGAAATTATTACCTATCTTACAATTAACTATGCTCGTATTATTATAACTAAAAATACCGTAATTTAATTTATGCACGAAAAAACTGACTCGAGTTTGAGTTATTATTGTTATGACCTACATTGTCATCATATTGCACTTGGTGAATTCGCGGTGCCGGCGGGACTGGCCGCGAGCCTTGTGCTGATCGCGCAAAATACTGCGAAGTGCATTTACCTCTATGACCTGTATTATTTCTAGCTTGTTGCGACATATTACTTCTATTATTATAATTATTATTTCTAGAAAAGAAAGTATTTCCCTGGCCGCGATTAAAATACTGTCCTCTTCCAGAGGAAAACTTACCTCTACTATTGTTAATATAAGAAGCACGATACGGACGGCGCTGTTGTGAGTAATGAGCGACCTGATCGTGTCCGGAAGACAAGACTTGTTCATCAATGGCTGTCCTTATAGCCTCTGATAAAGATGAAAATTGCCTCGAAGCAATTATGGTACTAAGCCTTGTGTCCGATAAACCATCAGCGAATCGCTTTATGGCCGTTTTCTCGTTCAACGACCTTAAGAACTCAAACTTGCTATCATCATCATCAGCCTGTGTGATAGTCAAATTTACAAAAAGATCCTCGATCTCGGAGCCAAACGACTCTATGGACCTGCGTCCCTGTCTCGTTCGGAACAACTTGGCCTGAAGGGCTTCTGTCGACTTCTTAGGAAGTAAAAATTTGCGCATATCTGTAACTAAATCTGAAATATTTGCGTATGTGGACTTTAATCTTAATTTTGCGCTAGATGACAGCCTGGTTTTTAAAACAAAATCTATGAGTAATTTTTGTGAGTTCTCATTAATAATCGAACTGTACATTTTAATGCCGTCTATTAATTGTTTTGTGATATCCTCTTGTCCCGTCATATTAGGTAACAAGGCGATGGCCGTTTTAATATCGAAACTTGAGTTCGCCATTTTACTAGTGGATGGACCCCAAGTTGATTCAAAAACTTTATCTTTAGTACTATCGCTACTACACGGCTCACTAATCACTAACTGCTTAATTTTACTGTATACTAATTTAATATCGCTAAGAAAGGAATTAATTAAGTCTACTTCAGAAGAATCTAATAAATTCAATTTATTATTCAATTGAGACACAATATGCTCGACGTCACTGTATAGATTTTTGGCTTCCTCTAACTTTTTGGAACCTATTTCCTTCTGTCGTCTCTCTGGACCTAACTTTACTAAACTTTCGCGTATATAATTTAATTTTTCCAACAAATCTTTTAATTCTAAAGACATACTTTAATTTAAGATACTCTTAAAAATCAAAATTATAAAAACATAATTAGCTAGCTTAGTAATTTAACAAATTAAATAAAATACCGTAAATAATTGTGAAGCGTGATGCAATAGTGCATCGCAGCGATGTAACGGGCCGGGGTCGACGACATGTCGGCAGCTCGGGGCACGTAGGCAGCTGAATGTAGGGCGAAGGCAGCAGCACGTGGCAGCTTGGCAGGCAGGACTCTCTCCCGCTCGACGATTGGGCCGGGCTATACCCTGGACTCCGTGGGCCGGGATATTCCCTGGACTCCGCTCCAACTGGGCCGGGCTATACCCTGGACACCATCCATGACCCGTACGCTTCTTTCTTCACGTGTCGATCCACACATATAAGAGGACGTTTTTCTTCTATAATTTTTCTGCGTAATTGCGTTTCTTCTATTTGCCAATCTTCATTTTCTTCTTGTTTTCTTTCACCATAACTCCATATCCGTTTTAGGCAGGGTCGCCATGAAATACGATGAAGTAGTTGTGCTTGGGGTTGTGTTAATAAAACCCAGTAGTTAGTGGTAACATGTTGTATTGTCAGAGGTTACAACACAAGAGAGCGATTATAATTAAATACAGTAAATATATATTACTAAACTAATTATATTTCATCACCGACATACGTCATGTTGCAGAGCGTAACGTTCAGTTACGGTGCAAGTATAAATACGGGTATACTACAGCGCAACTACACCGAGGTGGTCCTAACGCTACCCGTCTAGGCACTCCTTGTGCACCAATTGGTGGTCAGCAGCCCACAGGGGCTACCGACTGACGCCAGCCTCTGTGGGCCGCTGGCCGACGCCTCCTCACCGAGGCTGCTCGACCTGGCGCGTCCTCCGCAACGAGGACACCGGGAGCAGCCATCCCACCGCACCCGGGGGACAGAGGGCGCGGTCGTGGCCCTGAATAGGGCCGTCCGGAACTAGCCGTGGTGGGAAAACAACTCGACGATAGCATGTGACTTCGAATGCCAAGGGGACTTGACATCAAAAGCCACACACCCGCCGAGAAAGTTTCCCCACCACGTTACCAGGGTCCGCCACGAGGAGGCTTCCGGACGTGGACCCCTACCCCACCACCCCCCTCTCGATATTGCCAGTGATATTAGGCCCGCGTGTAGAGAGTTTAACCAGCAACATGTTGTTCAGTCCGGCCCCCGAGCCCAAGGTGGTCCCGGGCCCGTTCCGGCTGGACCCCGAGCTGATCGCGCAGCTGGACGCGGCAGTGCCACCGCGCCACGTGCCCGACGTATCCGACCTCGACCTCAAGTTCCTCGACGAGCCGGTGCCAGCCAGGGGGCTGCAGCGACCAACCCTCACACAGCCAAACAGGACCAGGTAACATAAAACTAAATATTTTATTATTATTTCGTAAGTTCGGGGCTTTTTGCGTCACTGCGACCTATAAAGATCTATTGTGACTAGCATTCAAGTAAGTCCTATTGAGGCCTTACATGTACTTACTCCTTTAGCTGGGCACTATCTAAAAATGGTAAGATATTCCCAGCTTGGATTGTTTTGATATCGCCGTAAAACTGTATATGCGTAGATTTAAAAATAAGACCCAGTATAATATTTGCTTGGGATGAAAAAAATGTTTTATTAATTTATGACACTTGGTTTTGCTGCGAACATGTATAAGGCTAGGCCGCTCTCTCACGGGTCGGCAAGGTTTCGGTGCGGTGTGTGTGCAGCAAATGTCTTACCGCTGCTTTACGGGCTAGTCTCGCACATGGCGTCTGCATGCTGACTGCATTTTCTTTATTAAGTGGTGAAGAGTCGACGAGCAAACACGTAGTCTGGTGATTCATCAAGCGATGAAGATATTGTTGTAATATAAAATTATATGCGAATGACACGAAAAGAGAAGAAATATCGGGTGCACCCATATATTCAACACAACTACGTTAGTAGTTAAAATTGCGGACAAAGGAGTCTGTATATACAAGCAAGCAAACATACAGGTGAAAAGCGTGCACAAAAATAGTTATGAAAAGTAAATCTCTCAATGGTTATGCTATATAGTTTTGGTATCTCCTCTGTAGTATTATATTGTCCAATGTTAATAATTCTATTATACAACATCTATCACATTTTGGAATAGAACACATACCGTGTTAACTAAGTCAACAATTCTAATTGTTGTATTTTAGAAGTTAGATAGCTAGTTCACCAGTGTTCGAAGAATTCTTCAATTAAACAATAAAAACATATTTAAAATCGCACGGCCATAATCATATTATTATTATGTACTTATTTCCAGCATTGTGCCGATGTCTCCACCTCGGCATATGGCACCTCATTCACTGTTACTACAACCGCCTTCTGTGGATGATTCGCAGCTCGCTGATACTATACACTCCATTGCCAGTCCGGACGTTAATGTACGTATATAAACGCGCGTATCTAAATATGTTTTGTATTTTCAAAAGTCGTTAAAGTTTATCCACAGCTGCTATGTTAGTTAATATACAAATACTTACTAAAGAACTTTAACAAATTATTGATTCTACTCGTAGGGTGATAAGTATTTTACTGGCTTTTAAACAACTTACTACTGATGACGTGTCTATCTTTAAAAAATTAAATTAAGCGTGCGCCTCTATGCGCGCGAAAAAGATTAATCGGTATTCGCTCAATTTACTACTGTAATAAATTTTCTACCTTACTGCTATTGGTGTTTTCGATTTCGTCTTACGTGTCTCCGCGAACGAAGATTACTGACGAACCTTATTTCTTACTAGCTTTGCCCGCGACTTCGACCGCGTAGAATTTACCAAAAGAAAAAAAAGTAGCCTAAGTTACTCCTTATTACACCAGCTACCTGCCCAAAAAGGTCCCGTCAAAATCGGTCCAGCCGTTTCAGAGATTAGCCGGAACAAATAGACAGACAGACAAAAAAAAAATGTAAAAAATGTTATTTTGGTGTATGTACCTTATATATATTCATATGCATGTAGTAAAAAACGGTTATTTAAATATTACAAACAGACACTCCAATTATATTTATATGTATAGATGTCTTCCTAGGAGATTTTCACTCTCGCTCAATTCGTTGTGACTGATGTTTAGATCGGCCATGTAGAGTGAATGGTATGATTTTCCCCAGGCCGCAATTCGCGCTTTAACTCTAATATGCGGCGCGCTAATGTCTGGGCGCGGTGCAGCGCTGGCAGCGCACGAGCAGCGCTTAGTGAGCGCTGTAGCAGCGCAAGTGAGGCGGCTGCGCACCGGCAACATTCCGCCGCAGGAGGCGCTGCTAGTCTACCGGCATATAGCGACAGCCCTCTCTTCGGTAAGTGTACGCCAACTATGGACAGTACAAAGTTCTCGGTGTTCCACTAAACATGGTGTCGTCTTGCGTCGGATCGTTTCCTTATTACGTCCCCTAAAATATGGTTGAGCGAAGCGCTGGCTGATTCTTGCGTCATGCCTGTGAACAGGTGCCGCCAAAACGGGGCCTGGTCATCTCATGTTTACTTGTTTCATATAAACGTAGGTCTTATAGTTGGTTGTTATCTTTAGACGGACAATTGTATGACACATGCAATAAATAGGATAATTTTGTCTTGGTGAATAATATTGTGTAAATAACGTATTTTTTTTTATACCACACATTGTATTCTTCTAACATTGTTAACCGGAGGATCTTAAATGTATGCTTAGCACCTAAATTAAAAGTAATGTATGTAAGTACCTATCTAACAATAACATAAAATGGTGTGTGGGGGGGGGGGGGGGGGGGGGGTATCAAAATTTAATTTCTTAGTTCATTAATATGATTAATTGAATTATCTAAAAAAGCTTTCACAAGATAAATAATTCAAATGCGTGGGAGTAATAACTACCCAAAATTTACGCATGTAAAGCTGTAACATGAATTATATTCATAATTCTTTATTGACTTGTATTGATGTTTTGAAATCATTACGAAATTATAAGATGTGGAGTTTCTTTCGCCATTTCTTCTCCATCTCAGCATAATAATTATTATTTCGTCCCGAAATGGTGGTAGGGTTTTGACGTTTTATAGTACTAGGCAAAGTCCATTTAAATAAAGAGCTTTTTCATTTTCATCTTCATGGTTGCCCTGCGCCAAGCCCCGCCTACTCTTTACTTCGGCCAATAAAATACTAACGTAATGTGGCGCATCCAATAAGGCACATCGTCTTGATTCTGCTTCCGCAGGCCGCAGTCGCTGTTGCGTGGCTGACGATATAGTCTACTCTTATTGGATCAACCGTCGGTGTCGCGCGTTTATCGCCAACAAGTGGTACACCGGGAACTTTGTTGACAAACATGACTCAATGTTCAGAAATCTTATATCATTGTTTCTGAAAATGTAACGCAAATATTGTGACATCCCAATTCTTTACCGCATTTGAAACTATAAATTTATTATTGTATTGTGTTTTGTGAACTCTTAATTCTGTCTTATTTATTCCCCATTAATACATACAGAGCGTTTGGTACATGGTATAACAAGCGGGCACCTACACAAGCTAACATAGTGATTTATATGGAATGTTATAGTCATACCAAAAATTCAAAACTGTAAACTAAATTTAAAAGTATTTCCATACAAATAGTTCGGTAAATAAAATAAATGTATGGGAAATTTCATAATTAATACTACAATTTTCGACTCAAATGCCCTAGACTAGAGACTAATCGGTAAACTCCCCACGATAAATGACCTTTCTGTTAACATTTTTGTTTTCTTTCTTCTTTAGTTCTACGAAGCGAACGGCTGTGGGTCGCAAGTGGACGAAGCGGCTATATGTTCGCTGTTGGAGGAAATTCTCAGAGTGTTGGGTGCCGGACCGGCCGCCGCCGGTACCGGACCTGACGCTGAAAGACTGGTGAGGGTTCTCAACAATGTCTGCGTCAGGCTGCTGGAACATTCTCCTAGGACGGCGTTATTATGGTAAGTTTATATCACTTTACCTATGAAGTTGCTGTATTATTTTCTTATACCTAAATAGCCGTTTTGGGTTCTCAAATTTTTACTACACTTTTTACAAGATTTTAGTCAGTAATTAAATTATACTTCCATTTCATCGGCCGGAGTAAAAAATATGCAGAGTTTAGTACAGTGCAGTCGTTTAATGGATTCTGTTTGTTAAATGGTATACCGCGAACTTTGTCGACTGTACAAGCGTGTGTTGCAAGCAATTGTGGATTATTTGATGACTTACATAAAAAAAAAAAATTGTGTGCGTGTAACCTTTACGCGCGATTGAAGTAAAACTTCTTTGACGTAGATCACTGAAATGATTAAATTTTAACTGAAAAAAAATAAAATATGACAGATACTTACGACCAATCGAAATTACTATTTTTAAATAGCGGAAACTACACAGACTATAGAAAAATAACAACCGTAACTAGGCAACCGCCATCAACGTCAATCAAATACTGAGCGTTACTTCCGTTAGAAAAATCTGAGTTACCCCCTAGTCGCGCCTAAAGAAGTTTTACTTCAAAAATTGGTTGTCTGTAAAGTCGGTTTACGGACGATAATTTTACGTGATAGCGTCATACATAAGCCGAACGTTTAGGCCGATCGTGCCTCTCTATCGCTTGTTCGCTCGAACTCAATGCTCAAATATTATTGCTTTTATTACCTCATCAGTCGCCATCAGGCTTCTCGCCACAAAGATTCTAAAGTAATCTAAAGGCTAGAATTTATCGTTAGGGATTGTTCTTAACTTTAGAAGTAGAAATACTGGCATAAATTCAATGTAATTATTATTTTGGGTTTTCCCTGATACAATATTTGAAAAATAATTGCAATATTTCGCAGAGAGGTTTTTGAAAAGAGCTTTACGAAAAAGGGTGTCCTGGCTGAAATAATTAAAATTTAAACACTAAAAACAGATACAATATAAGAAAATTATTTAAACCGTTATTTTCTTTTACTTAAAGTTGTTCGTACTTTCAGCGCCCTAGTATCACTACTACACGAGTCTATAGGCGTGACTGACCCCGCATGCCCTCGGTACCAAGACCTCCTGCTCAAATGCGTCTGGAAGATTCTCAAGATGATCCCAGGTTGGGACATAACCACGATAGACTGCGACGCCGTACTATACAAGATACATCTATTCTACAAGGCTTACCCTAACAGCCATTGGAAGAAGAATCCAGGCATTAACGATACACCTTACAGGTTAGTTTGGGTATAACAACAGCGCTTCACTTGGCTATTCGTAATTGCATTGTTTGTCCAAACAGCAATGTGTTCTCTATCCCTACTTGATATTATAAATGCGAAAGTAACTGTCTGTCTGTTACGCTTTCACGCCTAAACCACTGAACCGATTTCGATGAAATTTGGTACAAATATTGACTGGATCTTGCAAGAGGAGTATGCAAGGTCGTTGGTGAAGATAAAACCATGAAACTTTGAATTTGGACCCTTGATAAGAAATACAGAAAAATATTATTTCCAGCGTTTTTGAAATTTTGTCCCGTGTGGGTATGCAATGGGTCGCATGAAAGTCCAAACAAATTCCAAAAAATGCTGCCTAACTATTCCACACCGATGTAGTCGGGGGCAAAAGCTAGTTTGCTATATTTTTTTTTACATAGTACGTGATGGCAAACAAGCTTGCGGCCCACCGTGATAAGTGGTTACCGTCGCCTATAGACACTTGCAATATTATGGGTAAATCATATATCATATAACACTACAAGTGCGTTGTTGCCATCCTGGGGACTAACATGATATGCACTGACTACCTTTCCCTTCAATCCGATACACAGCGAACTGCTTCACGGCAGAAATAAGAAAGGCGGTGGTACCTACACAGACGACCCTACATATAGGTCTACAACCTAGTAAATTTGCAAAATTACGATAAATAACGCAAATGTTAAACGCGTCAAAGGCAAATATTAGAGTAGTCCGTCCTCGCTTGGCTCTCTCGAAGCCACTTTCACGTCCACCGTGAATAGACGTTTATTTTGAAATTATGTTCAAATTATAACAATTGGAAATAGCCATATTAAATATTAGCTACAATAAGGACTTCTTTTGTGCAGCAAAAAACACTAATTGGGTAGTCTTGAATACCATGTTTCAATGTATTTTTATATTTCAGAACAGTGAAAACTTTACTGCATAATCTAGTCAAAAAGATAGGATCTTCCATCACGAGCCACTTGACATTGATACCTGATGTCAATGAGTCTGAGCTCTACCCTTACCTATTGAAAGTATTGAAGGTAAGCAAACGTCAACAAATGAAATAATCCTTTATATACCTTGATATAAGGTTGAAAATGAATTGAAGAAATTAATGTGGGGCCTTCTTGGCTGCGCCATATTACGTTAATATTCTATTGGTTGCAGTAAAAAGTAGGCAAAGCTTACTTAGCTTAGGGCAGCCGTTGGATTCTGTTAGCTAAATGGAATACCGGCAACTCTGTTGACTGTACCTATATAAATGAATATCAGAAGTTTTTAGTGATACATAATTATAAAGTTATACGTAAAAGAAATCCAATTTTTGCTTCTGTACAACAATAAAGCCAATATGTATGTCGACAAATTAATTAAAATATGTACCTACTCATTAGATCTCATAAATAGCTAATAGTTAGTATAATATAGATTTTATGTATTGTTAGACTTAAAACTAGACTTTGAATTGAGAATGCTGCGTAAGCGCAAATGTACCATTATTATACGAAATGTGACGTAAATTGTTTGTATGTGTTCAGCTGTATGCTCACCTAAATAAATAAAATAAAATAAATTTTAAAATTAATTACTAAACATTTTTATAGTTCATAAACATTCAAGTAACCTAATTATTTCCATATATAATTATTATAATTATTTATGTTCCTCGAATAAATGGAAGAAGTTGTGTTCTTATTTTTCGTCTCTTTCCTACAGCAATTGAAACTGGATGAAAAGAAAGAGAACAACGCAGACATTATGAATGGTAGTACGGTGCTAGCGTCAGTCGCCCCTAACAACGCCACGCTTACCTCTGGCCGCCTTCCACGAGCCGTTCACGAAGAACTAGCTCTTATATTGAAGAGAATTGGCACCAAGGAACACAATAAAGAGGCGCTTGCGCAGCTTTACGACCTCAGGGTATGTATTAAACATCATTCATCTTAAAAACTGTGTTAGTATTCTATAGTCAACTTTGAGCTATTATTTGCTGAGAAATACTTAGTATTTATTAAATAATTTATTAATTGTGAATAGTTCTTGAATAGTGTAAATTGGAGATATTTTTTGACCTGAAGCACAGGTTAAATCTGATTCAGACAAAAAAGCATTGTCACCTTATTTTAGTATGTACAACTTTTGTATAAACTTAGCTCTATAATGAATAAAAATACAATTTTTTACTCTTTTTATTTATAATTCATTGATTTTCAATCTTCAAAATATGGTGGAAAAACCACTGCCTTCAAAGGTTTTTCTTGTATATAGTCTAGTTATTCTAGTAGTTCTATAGGTTACCTATTTTACTGAGATAAATTAAGATATTTCCTAGATTATCCTTTTAGAATAACGTTTTAAATGAGAGAGAGTGCAGATCTTAAGAGAATATTACGGCCCGCACGTTTCCATATAAATGAAGAAACCGTTTTCCTACCCCCATTTCTTATCCGATAAAAACTGTACGTTTTCTTTTTTTTTAAATTCGACATACATTTAAAGTTTTTTGAAAAAAATTAATGAAATAAAAAAAAGGAAAAGGTATAGGCATAGTTTTTTTCGTATGTTAAAAACATAGATAAAGCAAACTATAGATGGGCAATGTAAAAGAGAAAGAGACCATTTGACGTACAATACAGGCGGCCTAAGTTGGCCTTTCAGTCAAGTAGAAAAGACCTTAACGGTCAAACTACATAGCTATTTTTCACGCACTCATGCGCATCACACATAGGTGCATTTTTTGGTCTCGCCCTAGTCGATTCATTGCCAATCTATAAACGTTAGTAATTATAAATCTATGTTTAAAAACATTCTAAAGTATAATAAAGATGAAAACGTTTTCTCTGTTTGTGTTATTTTGTATGAAGACGGTGCTCGCCGTAATATACTCTTAAAGATTATTTTCAATTGTTAGGAAAGACATCCAGAGGTGGACATCTGGACCTTCATGCAAGGGTCATCGTTTTACTTCCGCAACTACGTGGAGCGAGGCTTGCGGGAAGTTGCGGAACAACGCCGTCTTGCTAGCATGCCTCTCTTCAAGCACGATTACAAGTCTGATAATATTGGTATGTTGTATAAATAAGTTAAATCATCTAAAACATTTTTTTTTAATTAATGGCATTCGCGACATAAAGATTACGCATTTTGACAATGTCGTATGAAAATTGTTCGAAGTAACATAATATTGCACGGTAGATTGAGTTGAAAAATTCAGTCCAAAACATATTTTCGTTTAAAATGTCCTTTGAATCAATTTATTAACTTAAGATGCTCCCACACTAGCCTAGCCATGTGATGCCCGCAGACTACAATAGCATCACCCCATATCCTCCAATGGGTGTCGTAGAAGGCGACTAATAGATCAGCAAAGTGGTATTGATCACCTTATACTCCGTCCACTAATCCGCATTGGGCAAGCGTGGTGGACTACTGCCTAAACCTCCTTCGATGACAAGGACAGGCCTTGTGTCCCAGCAGTGGGTCGAATTATAAAGGCTGGTATGACGAGGTGCTCTCACACAGTAGCTACATAATGTTATAAAACATTGTGTAACCCAATAACATTTTCTAACAGTGTGTATGTGTAACATTTTGCTACGACATGCTAAGAATTTTTGTTGAAATTGTAAATGCTCTAACACCGGCTTAACTCGTTGTATAATAATAATAATAATGCTTTTATTTGTCTCTAAATAAACAATACAAAAATATATAGTTATTTCAAAATTAAACTTACAAGAGAATACAAAACGGCTTATGGCTCAGTGGTTGTAGAGAATCCACAACCTCTGTTATTCTGCCATTAACATCCTCCTTTTCCCACTTTTTTTTTTAACATTATCAAACGTTATGTTAATGTTAGAAATGTAAGTGTGGTAGCACTATTACATTTATAAGATGTTAATATTCTAGCAAAAGATAAAGTAAAAAGTTTTGTATAACGTAAATAGTGTAACGTGGCTTACGTAATAATGGGTAGATATGGCTTGCAATAAACTATTTTGATTGCTTTGGTTTCAGATATCAGCAATGAGAACGATGAAAAATCACATGTTATATTCTTGGAACGGCTCAGAGCGTTACAGGTAAGCCACTGCATTAATCTTTGCCTCGCACTTTTGTTTTAACGGTAGGTAAAGTTATTATTTTTTGATCGAGATATTGAAATCCTGTATGGCTCGTTCTGCCAGATGTGGCTTTTTGTGTAACTAAATGTTACCTAAAGCTCTTCTCGACTTCTTTTTGGATTCTGAGCGTGAAATGACTTCCTTAAAACAATTTTTTTTACCTTACTAGTAATTTACTGGAATTTTAAGTACGTTAATTCAAAAATCAAATTAACTTAATAGAAAGTAGTAAGTAAAAGAAATAAACATAGTCTGAACCATGAAAACATTGCATTCCCTTTTTAAGCAGTCGTGTCAAAACGAAAAGCTTTTATAATGTAAATATTAACAATTAAATGTTTAAATTTACGTACTTAAAAATCCGGTAAATTTTTTACACAAAAAGCCACATCTGGCAGAACGAGCCATCGTTCTGCCAGATGTGGCTTTTTGTGTAACTAAATGTTACCTAAAGCTCTTCTCGACTTCTTTTTGGATTCTGAGCGTGAAATGACTTCCTTAAAACAATTTTTTTTACCTTACTAGTAATTTACTGGAATTTTAAGTACGTTAATTCAAAAATCAAATTAACTTAATAGAAAGTAGTAAGTAAAAGAAATAAACATAGTCTGAACCATGAAAACATTGCATTCCCTTTTTAAGCAGTCGTGTCAAAACGAAAAGCTTTTATAATGTAAATATTAACAATTAAATGTTTAAATTTACGTACTTAAAAATCCGGTAAATTTACCGGTAAAAAAAAAATAGCGAAGTTTCCGATTTTTATCTCTGTTCTACAAACTGTAGGTAGATATACTCACCCAATTCCGATCACTGGTAATAAATAATATGTAGTTCGACATGTGTTACAATACTGAAGACAATGCTATGCTCTGCTGCAGTAAGGCATAGAATATTGATTTTGTTTCTAATTTTTATCGTTTGAACGTTGTTGGGATCCTCGATGATGTGGACTGTATTTTCTAAATAAAATGTCACTTGTACTGATTTATGGGATTTATTAAACTCACAAGAATTGAGATGTTGCACACGCTCAAGATCGGGCGGAAGAGAGACCTTTTATTACAATAAGTTTTGCCAAAAAATGTATATCTAAATGTTGCCAGCAACAAAAGTCATGTTAGTATGCTCTTTCTATTTCACATTTCCTATCTAGTTTCCTATATCAATGGTTTTTTCAAAGAAGGTTTTCTATATATCAAATCTTGATAGTATTGTCATATCATAAGAAAAAACATAATCTATGGTCAATCAAATTATTATGAAATAGACATTTAGAACTTGTGACCTAAATTTGTACATGCAATTGTGATCCTTAAGGTGGTAAACATTTTCTGACCGCGGCTGTACAATGATATTGTTTTTGGTCAGGCTAAAGCCGGGTTAAAGACAGAGACGCCCACATCCCAACCTCGGACGCCGATGGGTGACAACAGGACCCTGGTGGACTCCATCAACGAGAATACCTTGCCTCGGACACACAGCATCGACCCACAGCTGGACGTATGTATATTTTTTACAATTAAATTATTTTTAAATATAAAAATCGCCTTCAAAACCTAAAAACAGAGAAATAAAAATTTTGTTTATTAAAATACAAAAATGTTTTTTGAGGTCTGTCCCAAATACATGTGACAACGTTTGTCCAAAATATTGAGGTTGGCACCGACCTCAAAAAACATTTAGATTTTTATAAACAAAATTTTTATTTCGCCGTTTTTAGTTTTGAAGGTGTTTTTTTTTTAAATAATTTGTTTCTGCTTTTTAGTGTTTCAATTATAAAATTTTATCAAGAAATTAGAGATCTTTTAGATAAAGAAGTAATAGAACTAATACGATATCATCGACGTCGATTAAATAGGCATTATTAGCGAGAACTTAAAAAGTACTCGTCAGATGTAGATCAAATTTAAATGGGACCACATGACAAGCACCAGCTTCCAAAGTTGAAAGAATCTTCAAAATCGGTACACCCAGTAATAAGTTATGAGGGTACAAACATAAAAAATACATTTGAATTGAGAACCTTCTCCTTTTTAGAAGTCGGTATAAGTCCATATAAATATAACCACTTAAAAACGTTTCACGGTGCCGACAACAGCAAAAAAAATCTGACCGTTTAAAGTGGGTCAAAATCGAGCCTAAACGAGTCAGTTACAAATATACAGGTGAAACTAATATAAGCGTATTAAAAAGTTACCACAAAATGACAAAATTCTTCAGTCGATTTTCTAACTCCGACTGCCGAGATGATTTTGAGTGTAACATTTGTTGGTGCTGGCTTTTGTTTGTTTGTTTACTGAACGATTGCTTATTTTTTGGGTTTGGTAAGCAATGTAAGCTTTTATGCAAGCAACAGTACCGGTCACTATTGGAGGCACTGCCATGACCTTATGTGGCTGTATGTAAAACGAAATGTTACCTAACGCTCTGCGCACCCCTCATGGGACTACCAGCGTCATCATCATAACAGCCATTCTAATTCGCCCCACTGCTGGGACACAAGGCCTCTCCTTGTCATCGGAGGAGGTTTAGACAGTCCACCACGCTTGCTTAATGCGGATTGGTGGACGGAGTTGGAGAGGTGATCCATCAGTCGCCTTCTACGATACTCATTGTAGGATATGGAGTGACTCTGACGGCATCGCAAAGCTAATGACATATGCATATTTGTCGCATAATGTTAGGTTTTATATTAGGGTATTGACAGTTATAGTTAAATGTGACTTTCCAGTTGCACACAACACAAACGGTATCACAGAAAAACGAAGCCGCAGTGGACGCTCTCCGCCTCAAGCTACAACAGATCAAGAGCTCCTCCAAGAGATAAGGCTGTCCCTCTCGCCCGCACACAGGAATTGTAGCTCTCTCACTCACACGTACGTTCCACCTAACGTTCAAACGAATTCATACCTTCAAGCATTGCAATAAGAACGCACTAACACGGAGTCGTTCAGACTCTGCATGTAAAAAATACCGCTTCGAATTATGAAAATAGCATTATTTAATCTCATTCCTTAGTTCCTCGAACATGTAGTATTAAAATGTGTACGTAATATTTAACGTTTGTTCCAATTGAGTCACACGGCAACGTGTAACACTTTTACACGTTGGGATTTTTTTCCCAACGATTATAGACAGGAAAATGTTAAATATTAATAAAATATTTCTTGTTCCACCTTGGTTGAAGCGATAGTCAAAGCAATGAGCATTATTTTTTTTTCAAAAATCCAATGATGCAGTTTTTGTTTTTATCAAAATCGGGCTCTCGACTCCTTTGAGCATTTTTCGATATTCGATAGATTTTTCGATATTAGGCGCTGAAGGCCCATTTGAAAAATTCGCACTGTATTTCCAAACTGAAACTGAAGTACCAGGCTACCGTTAATATGTAGGAGATGTTTAGCATACTTTCAATGTGTTTCCCTAAATCATGGTTAAATAATAAACTCTGATAGACATATGGTAGCCTTTAGATCACTAATATGACAGCCGATTCGTATTGGGATAAAAATAGCTTTATTAATTCTATTTAGTTAATCAGCAAATTATACAAAAACAGTGTTACAGGTTGGGACGATTTTATCCCTAACATGTAACAATGTAACTCGTTGAGAAAAAAAATCCCAACGTGTAACCATTGCGGTGTGACTCGTTGGGAACAAACTACATTAATGGCCTATGTGTGTGTCTTGTGTCGTCCAATGTTAATCCTTGCCGAGACGTCGTTCATGACAATATGGCTAAATTAATGCCAAGTACAGGGTAAAAGCTGCGACAATTGTACACTTTGTCTGGTGAGGGCGTCGTGAATTGTTTTTGTGTATTGGTGGATTGTATGGCTGAGGAATACTGGCAAATATTAACTGAAGCAAACTGCACTTTTATTTCCATTGGTCAAGTTATAAATGCCAGAAAGTCTCTAATTATATATGTTACAGGCCAAACCAGTTCACTAACCAACCCATCACTCAGCCATGTAGGTGCATAAAACACAAGACTCTCCCAAAAAAACTGTGCACTCCGCCTGGTCATAAAAAAAATAACCCTAACCTACCTTTCACTCAGCCACTAGATATCTCCAAATCGCATAAAGGACTAATTGGTTTGGCCTAGGAAAACTAGTTCGTCCTAAATTCGTGTTTGGCCGGTAACGTATACACTTGTATCATTTCATAGTCATAAAGACTACGAATTCATATTTGCCTAGTCGTACAAAATTCCAAAAAATAAGTTTGTAATGATTTTATTTATCAACCAATGGAAGGCTTTATTCTATTTTGTATTGGTACTTCACACCGGAGAAGATTATGTGAATGAATGTTAACAAATGCCTAATTTAAAATACCGATAACATCATAAAAGTGAAGTGGTTTTAATAACACAATATAATAAACACACCTGGCCAGTATTCCAAAGAATCTCGATTTACCTTCAAAGAGAATTTGTATAAAAGAAATCGATGTTTCTGTCTTATATTAGATGTGTTACGCGCACAGAAAATCGCTAGCACTAAATGTTCACATTCCAATATCATCTTCATTCATTACATTGAAATAATAGTTTAATTGGCTTTCGTTTAATAAAACTAATGTTACTAAACCAATGAAAAATTACCTTAAAAGTCTGTAAGCAAATACTCTTTTCATTTCAACATTGTCTAAATCTTATGTACCTAGTATTGATTTGCGAATAGTATTTATAATTTAAATTTAGTGTGAGTAGGCTCGATAAAATGAAAATAGTGCTTGATACAGGCGGATATGTTCGCTTTTCATACAAGTTTGGTTAGTAATATTTTGGAGAATCTTTTGTCAAAGGCCACTATTAAGAATCCGTTGGAAATATTACTGCTAATCAAAATTAACTCCTTATCAACTAAAGAAAAACAACCATTAACCTAATGACTGTGTTAAGATTTTAATCCTGCCCCATTTGTATTAAAATGTGATTAGGAAAATTCATATGCAAAACATTTTAGACTGTAATTTCGGAAAGATTAGTGTAATAATACTATTAACTCATTACGATTGTATTGTGTTCTTTATGTGTATTAAGTATCGAACACAATATTCATATATCGTTTTCGATTATATTGCTTGTCATAAGTAGAATTTTTACAGACTAAAGGCCGCAGTACACTTATTAGCTCGGAAAAGGAACAATACCGTATTTCATCTTTTTACTATGAACTCTACGGAACGTAGCGCATCACCTATTTTTATTATGAACGCTACGGAACGTAGCGCATCACCTCTTTTTTATAGTAAAAAGAGGCGATATGGTCACGTCACCTTTTCGAGCTGATAAGTGTGCTACGACTTTGTGCTTATAATTAACCCGTCAAACATGTATTTTCGAAGCGCTTCTTGTTTTAATTTGTAATACAGTCTCAAATGTATTATAATGTAGAAAGAAACTAAAACTTTATTCTGTTGTTGACGAATTAATACGCCTGACTCTTCAATTTACACATACATAGAACGTTAAAGAACCCTAATTTAGTACTCGTATGCAATTATGTAAAATATTACTATGTATCTCTTAAGGGCTGATAGATTGAGAATATGAAACTTAAACCAAGAATAATGTAATTTTTCTAATCCAATGATTTTACGAGTCATGTATACCTTACGGTGTTATGTATTCTGCCGTGTCATCTAGCCAACTACACGTTAATGGATGTTAAATAAAGTTTTAATATGATAACTAGTAAATAGACCAGTAGTGAGAGTTGATTGATAGTTTTATATTGTCAATATAGTTTTCATTATTATTGAAAACTATGATTGATGTAACGTAATTTAAAATTTGAAGTTACAATTATAATTCTCCTCGTTTAGTGAGTGCTGTTTCGTTGGTTCTAAGACTTATAAAAGTTAGCGAATGTTATTTAGAAGCAATACTCATTTGTCTCACATTGTTTATTAATTACACGTTAATCTTTGTGGAATTTTAATGTTTACTTTATTCATAAATGTACAGGAATCGTTAAAATAGCTTCTGCGTTATTACCGACATTACGACAATTAGAAATAATATTACATTTAAATTGTAAGCACTCTAATTTGTTAAGTAACTAATATTATTATTGGAATTATTTATCTGATTGCGTTGTTGCTGTGTTTTGTTTGGTTGTGTGTTTTGTTGGATGCGTTCAGGTGTCGTCATCCGGTAGGTTTGTTAGAAATCTTTGTAAGCTGGGATGAGGCCATACACACATTTTTAATTAATATTGAAATTACAAATGAAATTATAACCCACGAACATTCCCTACAGTATTGGTTTTCAATGTACAAATATTAATATGATTCATTGTATTTATCTATTGTTTGATTTAACTCTTCCAATAATTTGCATGATTTATTATCATAGTGATGACAACTTATATGCGATAGTTGACGATCTTGAAGACTAGTCAATCGCTAATTGAATGCAGAATCTGTAAAATAACATTTTCACGTTTACAACTCGTTAAATGCCATACTCTATTTGATGTTGAAAGAATATTATGGTGCCAGAACTGATGACATTGTTGGTTTTTATCTGTGGATCCAGTTCTCTAATTATTATTGTTAGGTTAATTAATACTTTCTCTCTTGTTTACTCTCATTTTTGCTTTTAATTGATAGTTTGACGTCATAATTGCTCGTTTCATTTATCCTAAGTAGCCATCTAGCAGGTTTAGAAAATAAAACTTATGAGAATATGAACGAAGAATAACCGTCTAGTAAAGTCATATTGCATGGCCGACAGGCGATTGGAAACTGCCAGAATTAATAAACAGCCTTTTACTGACTATGAGTTGAAATTTTATTTTTTATTTTAAAAATAATTAAAAATACTTTTTTTTTTAATTTTGATTTTTGGGAAGTATGTACTAAATCAGCTAAAGTAATTTAAGTATTCTGATAAATTTGAAACTGTAATAATTGCCTAGTGACGGAAATTAGGGTAAATGAGACAAGCATGAAATATTCATTATTGTGAGCATTTATTTATTGTATGTAAAATAATAATGTAAAATCATGATGTAATAATGATAAATAAAGTTCATACGACACAAAATGTGTTTTAATTACATATATCACTATAATTTGCTCAACTTATAATTATGCTGGGGCCGCACTTGCGCCTATCGTCACGAAGCTTCGTGCTAGGACACGATACACGCAGATGTGAGCGGCCGTTATCGGCTATCGTCACGAATATTCGGGTTGCTTGTGCGTTATCGGCCGGGAGGCGGTACGTCAGGGTTTTAGCGCGCTAACCTATCGCGCTGCGTGGTCAGACATGCGTTGTTCATTTCGAAGGTTGTTCTCCATTAGTTCAGACGCGTACGGGTGACTAAGTATACGATACAGCTGAGTTATTTTTTGTAATAAATGCATTACGTAATTATTAGCACACAATTTAGAAGTAAAGAAAGTGATTATGCATAGTTAAATGCAAAGAAAGATAATAATACTACGCAATTTACACGTCTGGAAATGATTTCGGCCATCTTGGATTATTGCACGATAGTTCGTGCAAATAAAGAAATGCCACATGCTTTATCGCGATAACTTTGCTCGGGCCGCACTTGCGTGTATCGTACGAAGTATCGCCACGCATTACTTCGGGACGATAGGCGCAAGTGCGGCCCCAGCATTACTGTAGTCGTGCAGTAGTCTTAGTTTTTTTTCGACTTCAATTCAATAATACCCATAGTATGTACATAGCACAGAGTAATCAAAAACCCACCCATAGTATGGTATGCGGCTGTGTTTTTGTTCCTCAGTAGACTTAAGGTCGTATCACACTTATCAGGTAGGAAAGGCCTCTATTTTACTATGAACACTACTGAACGTAGCGTATCGGCTCTTTTTCATAGTAAAGAAAAGCTATACGGTTCCGAGATGATAAGTGTGCTAATGCAAATAAACTGATTTGATTTGATACGTCCTTAAAGGTGAACGTACATTTGTCAGCATCGAACGCGCCGTACCAGTCGTATTGTGGAATTCGTTGTTTGAAATTAGACCTCGCACATTTGACCCGCACCGTACGTGCTGAATTTCAAAAATGTGGTTGGTGTCTGAATATTGAAGAAAGCAAGCTGATTACGTCATATAATGCGGCGCGGACTGATATTCAAAGCACTATAGGCAATCAATACTAAAGATGTGCTGATAGCGCGTACGGTGCGTGCGGTGATATGTTCGAGGCTATCAGTAAATGCGGCTAGTAACAGCGCGTAGATGCTGAGAGAATGTGCGTTCACCTTAAGAAATTAATGTCTATAATTCATATTGCATTATTTTGCTTGCAATATTTTTACATTCTCGTACACGTAGTATAGAGGAAGTCTTGTAATCGTCAAAAAATTCGACCTCGAGATTTTGACGGATTTACACGTTTTGGACCTTTTTGGACCTCCCGAGTCCAAAAATATTTTTTTTGGAATTATGTCTCTGTGTGTCTGTGAGTTAGCACGATAACTCGAGTATGCTTTAACTTATCGCAACCAAATTTAACATGCATGTCAAACATCAAAGTATAAGATTTCTATCAACTTTTGAGTCTCCGATCACGAAAGTTCAGCAACCAAGTGCGTGGTCGGTACTCGGATAGGTGACCAAAATTTAACATGCATGTATGACATCAAAATATAAGGTTTCTATCAACTTTTGAGTCGTTTCCGGTATACGAGAAAGTCAAGGGGAGACCACTCCCGATTTTTACTTCTGGAAGTGGTTCATGACAGTAAAAACTTATCCCATCTATAGATTTTACGTTGATATTTTTTCACTCTGGTGCCATTTCTTTCCTGAAGTTTTCAATATTTTAATTGTAAACTTCAGGTAAGAAGACAAACTAAAGATTTTGCCGGTATAGATTAGAAATATTAGAATCAAGAAGCTTATATTTGTCTTAATCTATCTTCGTGACTAGGATGGTTCGATGATGGAGTAGAGATCACTTTTTTATTGAGATGAGAAACTTTAGTCAGCTAATTTTTTTTTCGGTGTCAAGGATGCGTACAGCGTAACGTGGTCTCAATGTAGGTACCATATTATCTCTGCTCCGCGACCGCACTTTAGTCGCTTTACTAAACTTACGACGATTTTACTGGCGCTCACCGGGCCTTGGCGAATGCCATGGGCTGACCGCGCCGAGGGCTGTGCCACTTACGCCAGGGTTGCAGCACACAAAAAAAAAAAAAAAAAAAAATGGAGAAGAGGGGGCACACATTTCACCGGCAGGCTGTTGCCCTTGGGTATATGTGTTCTGTGCTGTTGCCTGCCGAGAAGCTGCCTGGGCAATGGGCTATCGCCCGACGCCCGCACCGCCCTCCCCTAGGGGAAGGTCGAAGACCCAGACGACGACGACGATTTTATGCCTCATAAAGATTTTTTCGGACATTTTTCTGACGTATCGGGGATTTTAGTTTGTCGCCCGCCGCGAAAAAAAGTCATTCGTCTGCGCAGGCCTTTAACCACTACGCCACCAGGGCACTGCTTTCGCTGTCGAAATTTTTCAGTGCTTGGTGCTTAATGTTTTTATGGTAAACATTCTTTCATTAAATCTTTGAAATTTGCACTTCTAGGATCCGAACGAAATATTTAACGTCCAGATCAGATGAAACTACCTTACATTATGGAATAATTTTTGCGTTTACAAACGCGTAATTATGTAAACGCAAATTTGCTTGGTGGATCCCCAAGAAGCTTATATTTTATGGATCCCATCAGTCGCCATCATGAGGTCTGTTGCCTTGCCATCATACTCAGACAAATTCTTTGTCTAAGCCTGTCTAAGCCATCATAGATTTATAATTATTGACTTTTATAGATTGGCAATGGATAAACTAGGGCGAGATAAAAAAATGCACCAATATGTGAGTAATGCGCATAAAATAGTAGAGCAGTCTGACAGTTGCTGTCTTTTTACGTGACGGACAGGCCGACCTCAGACCAATAAAAAAGTTATTGGTCTGAGGTCTGAGACAATGTCTGAGAGGCCGACATAGACCGCCTACGTGTACGTGAAATGATCTCGTCTATCTATTTCGTTCTAAATAGGCGTTAGTGTTAAGCTTAGACCATTTAACGCTTGTCGAAGGTGTTAAGTATGCTCCTCAGGTATGCTCGTTCCGTTTCACATTGCCCATGTACAGTTTCCTATATCTATGGTTGTCATGCATTTCTCGCAAAGCAGTGAGTGCATATTCGGCCACATGCTGATGCCATCGATCAATCGATATCGAAGGTCAAAAGATCGTCATTTTAAATTTTTTTAAGAATAAAATCTATTTTTTTGCTGGACTTATTGCCAGTTTAGCATTTTGAAAAAAAAAGGATCCTTTTTTATTGCTGCATTGCTGGACTTCAGTACTTTTTAATAGCCAATTAAAAATAAGCTTACTTTGAGCCACGTATTTGTGATTTGCTTAAAAGCTGTCAAAATAATATTTTATTTCTTAAATCCTCCTTACTCTATGGTACAAACACACCAATGGGCGGGACGCGGATGGATGAAACGAAAGTCCGCCACATGTCCGCCATATCTACTTCATCTTCTTTCTAACAGTGACGTTCGTATTATTTTGTGTCTGATAGCGTCGTATTGTAGATAATTTGTTGTTTAATTTAATTATTTTTTAGTTTATTAAATCTACGGTGAGTAAAAATTTAATCATGTCTAATAATTTGATGTGCAAATATATTTTATTTTGGAGTTCGCTATAGCGCGACGTGCTTCACGAGTGTCAAAATGAAAAATCGTAGTTTTACGCCTGTAAAATAGACACTACGTAATGTTTTGTACTTACTAGATTACCAAAACATATTTGTGGCAGTGTTTTTGTATAAATTCATAGCTATATTTCATTATCCTGTGTATGAATGACTGTGTTTCAATCTGGTAATTATATTTCGCAGGCCCTGGACGGCTTAAAACACCATGGAGTCTCCGCGAAAATTTAACGATTGTTATTTTTATTACTATTCTACATGTACTAAGGTGAGTTTGACTAGTTTGCCGTCTATTTATCGTAGGAAAGCTAGAATCTTTCGTGCACGATTTTCCATGCGATTCCGAAAGTACCTTCATTTTACACATTTTGTCTGAGTATATTTTGTAACTAATAACTTTTTTTTGTAACCTATAATATGTAACATTGTAGTAAGCATTTTTAAGGCATTAGGCTAATAAATCTTTCAAGATTCCATCTGAAGTAAAGATGTTGTCATAGAAAAAGTTAAGCCAAAGATGACAATAAGTGATTACATACTAAATTCTAACCTATGTATGTCACTCTCACATGTTTTAGAAATAAATTATTTGGCATTTTCAGGGGGATAACTGTGTATTCCGTCATGAGCCTTCAGCCTTGGGTTGTGAGACTATGTGCACAGCCTGGCAACAGGGTAAATGTCTAGACAAACGCTGCAAACTACGCCATATGGAACTGAGGGTAATTATCATAATGTTATTCAAGCACTATGTATTTTTGGATCATGCAAGTAATAATTAAGTGAGAATGTCCCGCAAATTATTGGAATTTGAACATGTACCCTATTTTCATTTTTAAAGTGTTATATGTTTCTCCTCCTAAGTAGGCATGCTTCTGCATCTATTTAGTAGAACTGGTATAATGTTAATTACCTACATCTTATAACTTCCACAAAGTGTCCGCACAGAGCAATTATTTTTAATATATTTCATGCCTTTTCACAGTAAATAGCTTTGGTAAACATAAGTTATATAAATGTTTAGTTTTAAAAGCTAATGAATATTAGATGTTTGACTATGTTATTCCATTACTTTGATAGATAAAGCTTTGTAAAGTTATACTACATCCCTGGTTAACTCATAGCATACTCTTTATTCTATGAATGTGTATACGGCAGGGATGGCCAACCAGTCTATTAGCCAATTGATCAAGGAAAGAATATAAATACATAGAACATACTGCGCTAACTAAATGTATTAATCACCAAATGTTAGTTGTATCATCATGTGTGATTTTCAAATGCTGATTTATCACTTTATTTATTCTGTCTTCCTTCCAGTAGCTCTCTTGTTTTTGCCACAGTAGATCGCACAGGTTTATCGTCAGTAAACAGTAGATCTTGGGTCTAATTAAGTTGGCCACCCCTGCCATAGGCTAGTAATAATTAATATCTCACCTTTATGTAGAAAAACCAATGAGGAATCATTAATGATAAAAGTAAAGTAAAAGTAACATACAGGTGTCTGTTTCAATTGCTTGGCCATGATGGAGAATAAGAAAAACAACTTCATTAAGTTTTTGTAAAAAAGTATGAAATTCTAATGCTCAAGAGCAAAAAATATATGCAAGTGTCTGTGCGGAAGTCACAAAGGTATAAATTTTGTGAATGACAGGTTTTATTTTATAAACAATACTCAAGTCAAAAAGTTCAAATTATTCTATTCCACAAATCTATAGACAAAATACTTTTCTTGTTTAGATAATTGTTATTGGGCGTTGGACGTGGTCATAAAAAATAACCCTCCATTACAATTAGCTCCGGAGTTTCTTAAAGGGGGCCAAATAATTCATTATTTTTTGGCTTGAGATGCACTGTTTATGAAATATAAGCATTTTAGTAAAAAAATCCTCAAAATTATTCGAAGTTGAAGTTCCATTATAAAAACACTCAATAATATTCCAAGTCCTGGCTCAATACTAAATATGTTGAAATTTTTCTAAGTCCCGGAGTCACTTTGTTACACTCTAACCAAAGAATTATTATTGATCTGTAATCTTAATCAAGATTACGATTACAGATCATCACAGAATCACATCATCATTAATTACAATCATCAATCATCAAATATGATTACTTTTTTATTATTTTTCTTTAATCTGTAATCATGATTGAAGATTACACATTTCAATGGCAATCCTGAATCATTAATCTGATTAAATTTTGCCCAAGTCTGGTCACTCTAATGAAATTTTTTAAGCAAGAAAAGAATTTTGTCTACAGGTTTGTGGAAAAGAATAATTTGAAATTTTTTTACTCATTCCACATCTTTTACGAAATAAAACCTGTCATTCACAAAAATAATTAGACTTCTACGAGGTTAACACCCGTATTCACAAACATAACTATGAAGTTTCTCGACTCTTGGAGAAAGAAACTCATTGCAATGAATAGCGCTCTGTGATTGGTTCGATTCTGATGCCTTGTTCACTTCGTAGAATGTACTGACGTTTTATTACTTCACACTGTAAACCTTTGACATCTGGATGTTGCTTTTGACATCTCAACCGTGCATTGTGTAATATAGGTACCTAAGCTCTGTGCTCATTTTAGAGTACGCATAGTTTCGATCCCCACTTAAGTATTGTCTATGAATAGGTTTTTACGACCCTGTGCGTCCACGCATATTATGAGACCATTTCTCAGTAAGTAAGGAGTAATGCGTGGCCATGCAGTTCTCTGCGTTTCAACGTTTATACCTTTTTAACTTCCAACACTCATTGCCTAAATTTGTTGCGAAAAAAATGTGGAATAAAAATTTTCTTATAATTTGTTGTGTTAGTAGTATAGTTTCGAATCTCCGGACTTTATATCCTAGGGGGGTTGTCCAGAGCAGTGAAATGGCAAGATCGGGTCAAATGATTAAATATTTTTAAGGGAGCCGTAGTAACATCAAGTTTGGAAACCACTGCAGTAGAGTGAATGTGTGAACACAGTTAAAATTTTATATTTTTTTGTGTTTATTCTAAATATGTGATGTGATGATCTACATAGTATCTAGGCACTTTAAAGCTATACTGAACTTATGATTCTTTGAATACACCATGTTTCTGAAAACGAGGCCGCACTGGTATGGCGTCTGCGACACGACGCTATTTACTAACATATATGTCGGATAGAAACTACAAGTGAAATTTAATTATGTATAAGATAATTCGCTGCCGCGTCGCTGTAGCCGTAACAGTGCACCTTCGCCCTTAGTCGTCAATCTTTATAAACTATACTAGTCGTTGGCCACGCTTGAGCGACTGCGGCTAGCGGAGGCGACCTGCGGAAGCGTTAGGAGTAAAAAAGCTGTGCCTTGCCGCTGTAGTGGGACACGTTAAAGCGGTGCAAATTAACACGATTGGATAAATACGCATGACGCTCAAAAACCTACTATGTCCTACGCTGTTCGCGGTCGCTTGCCGCGCACTCCGGCATTTTTTTCCCGCTGAGGGCGGACGCAAAACTCGTCGCGCCAGCGTGGCCAAGGCCAAGAATCATAAACTAAGTACAATATTCATAAATAGTAATTACACCTATTTTAGTTCTTTTATAAAAGGTATGTCGCAGAAATAAAACACATTAAGGATTTCTAAATGACCAAATTATTGAATGAACTAATTTGCTAAAACACTTAGCTAATGAAACATTTCACTGACTAAAACTTCACTGTAAATATTTGCAAGTGGACATTCTGAAATTATATACGTGTCTTATAAATTTAATAAAGATTGAATTGCCGAAATGCCATTACATTGAAATGAAATGAAAATGAAAATGAAAAATATTTTATTATTTAGCAACTTAAGGGTATTACAAAACAGAGGTTGGATTCCCCTTTTAAGTGTGAAAACACTTGTGCCAGGGAAAACCAGTCTCCCATAGCTTGGAGTGGTAGTATACAACATAGCCAGTGCAGTGTTAAGTTAAAATAAATTAAAAATACTTAAAATTATTGCTTATTCTAAAACTTTAAAACTAATTCGTAGTTGTAGATTAATGATCATGAGTACATACATACTAATAAAGTTCTACTTAATGTGATAAAGATAATTACAAGTCACTTATGTACAAAATTTTCAGTATCCTCATAACTAAGTGTTTTCAGCCAGTCTGTAAGCAGTTTTTTGTTTTCTATATTTGTCTTCGTGTAAATGTTCAGAAATTTGTTTACAGCGTTATATAGATGAGACGATTGATTTTGGTACTGGTGCTTTGCGAAATAGGTTTTACATTTGCTGGTTTTAGCTACGATGTCATTTCTTCTTTTGGTTAAAATTGAGGTTTGTACAGGTAGCGACTTGTGTTTTTTTAAAATGGTATGCAAAATATAAAGTTGTCGTATTGTTAATAAGTCCGTTAATGAATATAGTAATTGGGTTGAAAATCTAAGCTTTTTGAAAAACATAATTTTCAAAAGTAACCTTTGAGCACGTTCTGCCTCTAAGAATTTTACTTTTGACGCTCCACCCCATACCGGGATGCAGTAGGTCATTATTGACTGTGCTAAGGCTACATAGATTCTTTTAAGAAGTTCTTCACTACAGGAATGTCTAAGGTTCTTAAATATCCAAATCAACTTCCTAATTCTGCTTGCTGTTACCTCAATTTGGGAGTGCCAGGAGAGTCTTGTGTCAATCATGATTCCTAAATATCTAGTTGAGGTCACCATGTTAATACTAGGGCAATTACAGTTAGTGTTATGAAGACTGAGGCAATTATGTATTTTAAGACCATAATCACAATGTGGTTGTGTTTTACTATTGATTGTGAAGCACATGAAATTAGTTTTTTGAGCATTAAGTGTAAGTAAATTGTATCTAAGCCAAAGACCAACAATAGCAAGGGCCGATTCTGCATCCTTTTTTATGGAATCCCATGATTTTCCTGTTACTAGCATGGCCGTGTCGTCTGCATATGAAAACATTGTAGTATTGTTAAGCTTTATATTGCAAAGGTCATTTAGATAAATGAGAAACAGTGTCGGCCCAATAACCGAACCCTGAGGCACACCGAATGTTAGGTCAACTTCTTCACTAACAAACTGACCCACTCGTACAGTCTGCCTCCGCCCACTCAGATAGCCACTAAGCAAGTTCAAAGGGGGGCCTCTTATTCCAATGTTTTCTAGTTTTTGAACAAGAATGGGGACAGAGACGGTGTCAAATGCCTTTTTTAGGTCTAGGTATATAGTAAGGCATTTGCCTCCATTATCCAATTGGTCAGTAATTAGAGAAGTCAAAGCTATTACAGCATCCTGTGTGGATTTTCCCGGTTGAAAGCCGTATTGTGAGTTTGACAAAATTTGATATTTGTTGAGGTATTGTATAAGTCGTTTGTTTATTAATTTTTCTAATATTTTGGACAATGAAGGCAATACAGAGATTGGTCTGTAATTGTTGACATCCCCCCTGTCCCCACCCTTGTGGATTGGCGTAACGATAGCTTGTTTCAAAGGAGCTGGAAAAACACCCTTATTGAAGCAGTTATTGGCTAGGTGAGAGATGATAGGAACCAGAACGTGTCTAGCCAGTTTAAGAAAGCTAACCGGAATACGGTCACATCCGGGGGCGGTATCAGTTTTTAAACTCATAAGAACTTCATGTACCTCGAGGGGGTCAGTGTCTAATAGCACAAAAGACGTGAGCTGGGGTTGGCATGTATATTGGGAAATAGACGTATCCTGTTCAGGGGTCAAGGGTATGATGCTACTGGCAAGATTTTCTCCTATCCTTGCAAAGAAGTCATTAACAAAACCAAGTGATTCATTTGGGGTAGCTTTACTGTATAGGAGTTTTTTATTATCTGTTTTGTCCTGATTTAAGTGAGTAATGTTTTTTATATTTTTCCAAAGGCACTTTGAATTATTGGTTGAGTTCTCCAGAAGTTGTTTTTCATAGTTACGTTTCAGTTTCTTAATTAATTTGTTACAGAAGTTGCGGTATCGTCTGTAGGTTACGCCGAGAACTTCGTCACTTGGATTTAAGCGTAGCTTTTTCTGCATGCCATTCCTATTCCTAATGCACCGTAAAACCCCTTGCGTTATCCACGGTTTGATAACTCGCTGTCTTTTCGGAATTGGTTTCTCATGAGTATTTTCTTTTAAAGATTCTGTAATACAAGCGACAAGTTTTTGTGATATAATCTCCGGGTCATTACAAAGAAGCAAGTCGGTCGGTTTTTTAGAGAGAAGGCTAGCAACTGCTCCGTCATAGTCGGTAAGTAATGCAAACTTCTGTGTTTTAGATCTTATGTTTACATTAGTTAGGTGTAGGAAGACCATAGAGTGATCCGTGATAGAAGTGTTTAGCACTACTACACGGGCACACATCCTACTTTTATCAAGTTTTAGCATTAAATGGTCTAGACAACTACCATCTCTTGTAGGAAGACCGTGGCCCCTCATAATACTGTGGGTACTCAACATGTTTAGATAATCTAGACGGTTTTTTCTAACATAGTTTTGTTCACTTGGAATATGTATTAAATTTATGTTTATGTCTCCTACTATTATTATGCATTTATGTGATTCAATCAAATCAAGGTGAGAATTCAATGAGTTAATAAATCTTTCCGCATTTGTGCAAGAGGGTGATCTGTATAAAGCCAGGGTAATATGGGAGCCAGTCTCAATTTGCAGACATGATGCATCGTCAATGAATATTTCCTTTACGTTAACCAACAAGTCATTTTTAGTGTAGACAGTAACACCATCGTTTTGGTTGAGATAGCGGGTACTAAAATACGAGACATAATTGGGTAATCTGGGGATAGATTTGTTTGCGTTGAGCCAACATTCGGTTAAAATGACTAGGTCAGGGTTAAACTTCAGGTGAGTAAGAGAAACTGTAAGATCATCAATGTTATGGTATATACTCCTGATATTCTGAGATATCAGGGTGAGATCTTTGTTTTTTATGTTAATTAATTTGTGTAAATCCTCAATGTCTCCAAAAGATGCAGTGGCAATTTCTGAACTATCTATGTCATTTAGTGTGTTAAGAGCATCATCCATTAAAAAGTATGTTTGGCTGCATGTGGGTGTAAGTAATGTTTAGGTGATGTCTGAGAGATAGAATGTTTGGGTGTTTCGTGAGCATAGTGGCGGTTATGAGGTATGTAACCAACAGTTTACTATCATAATCTAAAATAAGGAATAATTCAAGTAGGTTATGATCGATCATTACATGTTGATTTATGTGAGAGTGTGTATGTATAGTTAGTAGACATTTAATACGAATTAGTAAAATTATACAATAATAAGTTAGTAATAAGACAATACGAAGTAGCAAAATTATACAACAATGAATAAGTAAAAAGATACCATTTAAGCGTTCCGAATATATAGCCCTAATTTGGCCCAGACACTGTTCACAGAATAGTCAATTGTCTTTATAGAGTTGATGGACTTGAGCCTCAGACTTGATAGTAATAATTTGGGAGTTTTCTGTTTTTCTTATGTAGACTCGTCCGTATGCTGTCCAACAGAACTTGTATGTACCGGCCTTGACGAGGTCTCTAGCCAGGAAGTGCAGCCGCGCACCCTTCGCCGTCAGCTGTTCAGACACGAAAATAGGGGTGTCTTCGGAAACATGAAGTCCTAAGTGTTTAGCACATAGCTTATTTTTCTTCGTAGTATTGAAGGCCTTGCACAACTTCAGGATGTTGGTTTTTATGAAGGTGGACGCAGTTTCAACTACAATTGGTGTATTTGTAGTGTCCTTCTTTTTACCTCTAACCCTATAGACGTCCTTGATGTCAAGTTTGGTGAGTGAACTTCCTATAGAAGAGGACAGGCTTAAGACCATATTGACTAAGTCCTCTTTCGTTTCGCTAGGCTTTCGAGGAACGTTTTTCATTTCAAAATTTGACTTACGGGTTCCTATCTGCAAATTCTCTATTTTATCTTCCAATAAGGTTATGTAATCTCCGTCTTGTTTCACCTTAGTTTCTAACTGAGATACTTTTTTGCTCAACTCTTCGTTTTGGGACGTTAGTAGGGAGATGGAGTTCTCAATATTGACATAGCTTTGGTGAATCTCCTTTAGAGTAGCTGGGATGGATTTGATTTCTTGTTGTTGTGCAGTCCATAATTGCGATATCATAGTTTTAATCTCCTCCTTAAAAGTGTAGAAGTCGTCCGCTGTAACATTTTTACATCGCACTGATACAAAATTTGGTGGGGTAGTTTCAATTTGTGTTGTACGACTAGTGTCAATTTCGCAAACTGACATATCGGCCGATCGCTCCATTGTACCAGGATGTTATAAGTTAAAGGAGTTATTGATGCAAGAGCGCGAGCGGAGCGTGCGCAGGTGATCTGGTCAAGCTTGAATATGAGCAGGATGGCTAAATGTTTGATCGTTTGGTACTGTTTATACACTAGGATGGGCGGAGTCTAGAGGGGGATAGCTATAGGGTTTTGCCGAATGCTCTGTTCGCACTCAATGATCTAGACAGAGATGACTGCCAATTTTAGTCGGTTTACTCGTTCACTTACGCAGGTGTGGGCGGTGTCATGAACGTTTTGAGAGGGACCCGGTGTTGTTGTCCTGTATCGCGTGCGTTGGACTGATAGTCACGTATTATCTCCTCACAAGTTATGCACTCCTATTTTATACGTTGAATTATTTCAGAAATATTTACTCAAAATCAAAGGAAATAACACTATAATATGGTTAGATAGACGCGTGCGCACCGGGTGCGATCCGAGAGGGGAGGGGATTGTACATTTGTATTTAAATTAGATACATTGTATTTAAATTTTCAGAAAAATCGCAAGCAGATTCCTTGCTACTGGGAGAACCAGCCAGGCGGGTGCCGTAAGAAGCACTGCCCATTCATGCATAAGAACCCAGATGCGCGCACCGATGGCATCGCTCCAAGCCAGCCTGGTCCACCAGCACCTGTTAGTATATTGACATATTAAGACCCCTTTCTGATGACACTTCATTGACCCATAGTGCGTTTTAATTTAGTTTAGTTTGGCCCTCTTTGTGAATTAGAAATGTAATGCATGTAATTTAAATAAGGCTAAATTTTTTATACAATATACTCTATTACTTTAGAATTGTCCCTCCATCAATATTTTTTAATAAAATCTCTTTTTGAGCTAGAAATAAATTAATTTTTGTAAAAGTTTTATATTTTACGATGTGAGAGTAGATCAATAACATTTATAGTTCACACCGCAGGTGCAATCCGTGGGCCCCATGCCAGAGGTAGTGGCTGCTGAACCTCAGATGGCCAGCGTCGCTCAGCCAGTACCTGCTCCAGCACCCGCTCCGGTGCCTCTTCTCTGGCAACAACAACGACAAGGTAACTTACTATATCATGTTTAATCACATCTTTTATTACTCTAGGTGATATCAGACGGTTCACTCCGGTGAATGCTTCATTTTTATATTCGCGCGAAGATTCATGGCGAATTCACTCTTCTAGACAAGGTCTAAAAGGTCTTATTTGACTGTAGTTTTCTGTAAGATGGAGGTACTAGCCCAGTTCGGGCTATTCCATATTCGAGCGGATAATCTCCTGTGCTCTACCTCGACCATGTTCCAGATAAGATCCCATTAGCGTTAATTTCACAGCAGTCCATATAAAATGGCTTGTATTTAAATGAACATACCAACCTAACCTACAAAAAAGGATAAATATGTTCACCATAAAAGTGTACATTACTTTTGGTGCTAAAAACATCCATTTTGGTCAGCACTGTACTATTTTATTGGTGGGCACTAAATTTGTTCCCATATAAAATTATCTATTAATCTGCCAGATATCTCCTTTCGACATCTCGACCTCTGCGTTGCGTAATATAGCTAAAGTGCGATCGCCGAACAGAGATAAATTCGTACAAATGACCTCTGCCTACTGGCAGTTGTCATAAACATTTTTACCAAAAAATTGTAAATCTGGAAGTCACAACTCGAACAAAGAGTGAAGACAAACAATTTGACCTTGAAACTTCTTATTATCCATTTGTCTCATTCTAACCACAAGAGAACGTGTCACGTGACCGTCTAAGATGTCATACGTACGTTACGTACATCACCATATTTAAGGTGCGTTCATTTTAAAGTACGCACAGTGCCGATACCCCAGTCAAATATTGGCTATGAATTGGTAGTTGCTCACGCACACTGTGAGTCCTAATAGCAATGTGTGTGAATACCGGCGCTAGTCTCGTGTTGTGCACGTGTGTCTACCTTAGCTGTGCGTTCATTTTAAAGTACCTACGCATAGTGCCGATCCCCCAGTCAAATAACGGGTGTAACAAGACCTATGACAAAGCCAAGAACTACGTATTCTGCTCATCACGAGGACCAATTTCTTCTTCTAGACTATACCTGGGAAATTAACAGTTATGAAGTTATTAAAGGTCGAAGTTAGATTTTTTTCAAGATTTTTATGAAAAATTTAAAACGTATTTGTCCAAAGAAACTCAAATTTTAAGTATTTCACACCAAAAAAATGCCTTTAAAAACGTTAGCGCTCAATGTAACCATTCGATATAGGGGCCATTCAACTCGGCGGACCGATTTGGGCGCTGTATACATTGCGCGGTATTTTTGGGAGTTTTTTATTAACACCAAAAAATAAAAATCGTTTCCCAGCAATATTTTTTTTATAATTCTCTTAGTTCTTTTTACACCCTGTACTGTCTATGAATTGGCAGGTGCTCACGCGCACTGTGAGACCCACAGATATATCAATCTAAGGAGATCGGGCGAATCGCCGAGTTTATAGGAAGACCGAGTGTCGCGATCACCGGCCGTACTACATAACATGGTTCTAGTTGAGCATGCCGTTGAGCGTGCTATTCATTGCGCGCGTCATCAAGGACTGCGAAGCAATGAAAGTTAGGCACAGCCGCAAAGGAGTTCAGTCAAAACGCTGAATTCGTAGGAAGTCCGAGTGACGCGGATGGCGAAGTGGCGGTAATGTATGCCCACTGGGCATACACTTGTCACAAGTTAACGCTGGCTTGGCCTATCTGAGATCTAATAGTAAAGTTTGTGTATGTGTAATTGTGTGTGTGTCGATGGGTGGTATAGTGTTGTGGTTGACCGGCAGTGGTTACCCTAGACTCCGCGATCCTGGGCGTGCTGCCGCCCAGCGAGCTGCTGGGGCGGCGCGTGCTGGGCGCGCACGCGCACGAGCCGCCCAACCCGTACGCGGCGCTGCCCGTCGACCCGCTCGTCGTCAACTTCGAGGAAGGTATGCGCCTCTACTGAAACTACATGTACTAAGCCGCCCGCGCACCACTCGGGCCCGCGCCAGCGCTGTGCAGCCGACGGTGGCGCCCCCGCGACTAGTCTACACCTGCAACGGGTGAATCTCAATGTGTCACGTTGTGGGTCGCTCCTAGTGATGTGCTTACAAGGGTCGAGTCCTTGAGTCTTGAAATTAAATCTAAAAAAAATAATATTTCGTATCAGGTCCATATCATTATTGAACAATATTTATTTATTTATTATTAAGTACAACCACATAATACATATTGTATAAATCATAATAATAACACATATAACAAAAAAAGCAATGTTAAAAAAATAAATTAAAATTAATATCTCAATGTCATTTAAGTTAAAATCTATCAATTAAATCAATATAAATAAAAATCAATGTTTGTATGTATGTACTGAATCCATTGATGAGAATATGATAAAACTTTGGTAGGGTATTCTAGGGACGCCCGAGAGGGTTCCTGACCCAAAAATTCTAGATGGTAAATGTTTTTTACGTGGCATTGCAACATACAGCTTGTAACAATTTTATAAAATATAATGATCGACAACATTAAAGTTGCGAGTTGCGAGCGAGCTCTCCGAGCAACGACTCGACCCTTCAAAAAAGCTAGTCTTAAAATGAATGTCGGCCTTCAATAAAAGCTCGAGTTTAAAAATTTGGCTAAAAGTTTGAC
The DNA here is from genome assembly GCA_955850985.1 of Elophila nymphaeata. Lineage (NCBI taxonomy): Eukaryota > Metazoa > Arthropoda > Insecta > Lepidoptera > Crambidae > Elophila > Elophila nymphaeata. The sequence continues at coordinate 7,560,564 of OY039086.1, read as the reverse complement.
GCTCAAGAAGGACTCGAGGCGAAATTTTAGATGAATTTTCCTACTGTTGTAAGCAACTCATTATAAAAAAAGATTAGAGTGCATTAAAAGACTCAGACGCAAAAACAGACTCGAACGCAGAAAACTAGAAAGTAGAGCCTTAAATAATGACTTGAGCTCTTATATCAAGCTCAAAGTTGTTGAGCTATCCGTTGAAAGACTCAAACCCTGTAAACGACTCCAAGCCCTAAGTAAAAGGACTTCGAGGACTCGAATCTTGTACATCACTAGACTACTCTTGTTGATACACTTGTGTCTCTACTTTAACTTAACTTAAACAAGTGCACCTTTTTGTGGTTGTCTGGTAGAATATAGAAGTACCTATTTGTTTTTGAAACATTCTACTTGTTAAAATTTTACTATCAACAATTTTAAATTCTTACATGCCATATTAGGTATAAAATGCTATATCTTTTTACACCACACGTATTGATTAGCAATAGCTTATCAATCTGGTGACAATATTGTTAACCATTATCACAGTATACCAAGAACAGTAGTTTATCTGCGGACTGTCGGCGAGTTATTAGCCTACTCTGCGTTGACGCTAGGGCTATCGTAAATGTGCCGGGCGGGAACGAGCGGCGAACGAATGTGCAATGACATAAAAACGCGCGATCACACCGAGACGGCGAGACCACTTTATGCCCCCATATTTTTATGTCAATGTGTGCGTCACAGTACGTGCGTACACGGCGCCGAGTACGTTCTGTTCTTGGTATACTGTGCCATTATATATTGAATATTAGTTTGCAGAAAATAGTTAATTTTTTCTTGCAAATGATTTTTTTTTTCAATGAAAGTGTCCAGTCATATTGATATAACACGAATAAGAATAGCAAAAGGCTTTAAGAGGATATATTTTAAAAGCATAAAATAAATTATATTGCACTAAACACTGATGGTACTTGGATTATAATTTTCCTTTAGCATTAAAAATATTTGCTAATAAAATTAATGCTTCTTGATAATTAAAAAAAATATTGCACATAATAGCCACCAGCTACTTCTATTTTAGACACTATGCAGTTTTTTTATGAAACAATTTGAAATGTCAAATGCATTCAAATAACTTCAATAAGCAAATGAAAGCTTTTCGAATAAAAGAATTCAGTTGTCGTGCCAAAGTATTATAGTTATATCTTGTTGCTTTGACATTGAAATTTTGTTTTTAAGTAGGTAAAGATAAAATAAATTAGGTTTTTTATCTACCTACTTGCATAGTCAAAATGTGATCGTTAATTCCGCTAATTGTAGATTAAGGCCAAGTGTATCTCCACTCACGACGTGATATATCAAAATTCACGTTATTTAGATAAAGTTGGGAAGTTGCACAGTGTGTCGTTTGATTGTGGCGTGACAACCTAGTGCTTCATATGTTCTCCGCACTTGGTCTGGTCACGCGGAGCGACGCGGTACGAACCGATCCGAATCGTATGCGAGCGGCTTAAGGCTACTCAAACTGCCACTTTAAAAATCAACGTACGTTAACAGTTGGACTTTTGTATGTTTATAACGATTTTTGAACGTGGCCAGTGGACCTTGAGAGCCTAAACTAATAAGTAATGTACGAATGCTCTGAGTTTTCAATATACTTTTACCAATATAATAATTTGTATGTGATCACCTCTCTGAGACGCCCTTGAAAGTTGTAACGATTTAATGTTTTAAAAGGGCAGTGAATCACATTACTTAAATAGAATAGTACATTTCTGTGTTAATTACTGAAATATTGAAAACTCTGCATTCATAGTGTTAAGAAGTAACGATATTTAGAAATGTTTCTAACGCTCACTTATTCGTTTTACTCTACGAAATAATACTATGCTTAAAGGATGATGTATTATTTACAAACATTATGAAGTTTGTTTTTTATTTAAATATTTACATAGCGGATATGTGTTACTTTATGTGGCATTTCTTCTGAGATGAAATTTTATTTGCAATGTGTGCCAATAACATGTGCTAGGTTAGTTTCAAAGTATTTATTTTATCACATGTTATTAGTTATTGAAATGTTTTTCTTGCATTGGTCCCTTTACAGACTGGGATTTAAGATTTATATGTTAGATATAATAACTTTATTTTACAGTAACCTAATGGGTTATAATAAAAATATTTTTTTTGTAGAAAGAAAATTATTAACTTATTTTATTTTCCTAGTTTGTGACGTGGCTCTGCCGTTTACTGAAAGAAAATTTGTTTTTTTATGCCAATAGTCAATTAAAGTAATTATTATTATATAGTATTTATTACATAGCGTTAGTTGGATTCTTTGTAATGTCAAGGTTTTGAGTTAATTTATTGAAACTCGCTTTCATCGCAAAAAAAATTTGCAATGAATTTCATGAAACTCTACATCTGAATCCAAATCCAACAAGTTGGAATTTATATATTTATTTTTAATTTATATAATGTTTTTGTTGCTACTGGAGGCGGCAATTTGTTTTGTTATAGAGCATAGGTAAAGTTTAGTTATTCTTATTACACCATAGACATTGATTAAATCAACGGCCGTGGCTACACGGCTATTGAGCTCTCTGTGTCCGACTGACATGAAGAATAAAGTAATGGCGTAGTCGGTATTTTTGTATGTGCAATAAATTAGAGAGTGTAACTTTTCATATCTTAGCTAATTAGATACTTAAAGTTATTTTGCTTTTTAAATTATTTAGTTTTATTTCTCAGCATAATACCATTACAGTTGCATTTTGAATGCATGTTGACTGAAGTGTGATGTCAACACTTATTTGAAATATTACTGTAATAAGTTTTAAATAGATGTTGATATAATCTTTGTCTATAATAAAAAAGTACATAATAAATAGAATAAACAACTTATAAAATACAAATAAAAATATATATACACGAAATAATGTAACTCATTAATATAGATTGAAAAAAAAAGAAAAAAAAGAAGCTTTATGCCTTTAAATTGTTTGTATGTTAGTTCGTAGGAAGTTAAAGGGCCTCGGCAGTATTATATAAGTACACACTGCTACTCGGCCCAAATATACTTTATATTCGCACCGTGGGAGTTAGATAGAACTAATAAAATGAAAAAAAAAATGTATTTGTAGGTACGATTGTATGAGTGACCATTGTTTAATGTGTTATACGATGGATTGTTATTATGCAATGGTCACTTATACACCTTATATAAAATATCTCGTGCTTATAAGATTGTATTACCAATTTTAGAGAAGTAAAAACATAAGTTAATAAAAAAAAAGAAATAAAAAAGAAATGTATTTGCTTAGCGGTTTTTGATAATACATATTTGAGAATGCTTCCGATTTACCATATATATTAAACTATGATAGCACTTCGGTACATTTAGTGGGAAAATTAAAGTAACTTAAAAAACGATTTTGTGAACATTCGGTGGCAAAAGGAAAAAATATTGATTTTCATATATTTTTGCACTGAGAGTAAAGTTCCTATATTTATTACGAAATCAGCAAAAAGTGAAACGATAAAGGAAGCCGAAATAAGTGTAATTCATGAAGCATGGTCCATGTTATGACTAGTCATTATTTATGTAAAAAAAAATATTAACAATATTTTAAAATATCAACAATGTCTCAATGGGTGGGTATAGAGTAAGGAATCGGATAGAATTGACTTCATTCTGAAGTGGAATTGGTAACATCCTGAATAAAGTTTTTATAAAAGTGTATGGAATAAGATGGACGTATTCAGTTGGTAACGGAAGTGTGAATTAGTACAAACAATGGTTGTTTAGTTGAGGCAGCTCAAGAAGCAACTCTTCTTTTTTAATAAAAAAAAAATACTGGTGTCACTTGTAACTTTAGCAATACTTTTTATATTTAGTGTAACACCGTAGTTCTGTCTTTTATTAGAATCTATTTATTTATCCCTAGAATAATTGTTGGAATGTTGACGTTTTCTGTTAGTTTAATCGGTTGGCATTGCGTTCTCAACTTGGTTAGGGTTACTACAGCTCCTCTACAATGTGATCAAAGCTTCTCGGCATATCATTGAAATATAAATAGAATTCAAGGCCCAAGTAATGCATTTAATAGGAAATAATAACTGAACTCTTTAACAGCTTAACGAAGCAAACAGGGTAAAATCTAGTGTTAAGTAGGGTGGTTACGAAGGAATTAACGTTTTGCTCAATGTGATATGGATTTGAGTACGGAGGACTTTGCTAGACACAACAGGTTGCTCTGATCATATTGTTGACTAAGTTGAGTAACCAACATTTTTATTTTAAGGATTTGTAGAACGTCCAGTTTGAGTGAAACCCATAAAGGTGTTGTTATTATTGATCGATTTGAATGGTACTACAAAATGTTCAATAGATTGTCCAAATCGATCGGTAAAGCCAGACTGAATTTTTGATGTTAGTTATTGAGTGCGGGATGGGGGTAGGTAAATTAGGTCGCTGCACTGGTATACTGTAGTCCATTGCCTGTGGGTCACTGTCACATCGTAGTGTATTAGCAGAGCAATCGGGTAGATAATAATTTGACAAAGAGTACAGCGACATAAGTAGTGTGTTCCAATCGTTCTTTATGTAATCTAACAAGACAAGCTCTTTTTCTAATGTATGTGACTGCATATCGCGCTAGGACTGTCAGTTTATTGTTTTAGTTAAAAAAACGGGGTTGTTGTTATGTTAAACTTAGTCTTACGTTATATAAGATTTTCAAAATATCTTAATATTAGTATCGCGTGTGTTAAGACCTTTTTTAAGCTAATTAACATTGAAACTGATATAGGAACTCGTGTTGGAACAAGTATTTGGCTTTGTTTAATCAAATTGTGTTTAATATACCAACGAGTAAATAAAATGTTCCATAATATGATTTTTGTAATTATTTTTGACCGCCCACCCCCGAACTTTCAGGTCGACTAGACAAGAACACACCGCAAGTATAACCGGACGGGTCGAATCAAAATTAATTACGAAAATCATGACCTTTATCAATTTGCTCGACCGATCCACTAAGCGGTTACTTCGTGTGTTCTTGCAGAGTCGGACAATGAAAGCGCTCCTTCCTCGACGCCCACTAAAACTGTGTCGCCAGACGACGCGCAGGGAATAGCTCGCACCAAGTCACAGGAGCTGCTTCTCTTAGAGAAAATACAAGCAGAGGCCGCCGCCTTCTATAGCTACGACTCTATGCCGCCCGCAGATCATCCCAAGGAACGCAAAATAGTGCGAACAAACTTGTCAACCAAGTATGACAGGGTATCTCTTGATGAGATCTCAGGTAAAAAGCAGCAGCCCACAACTGAAAGACGGAAATCTTTAGATTTTAAAATCCTATCGCTCGATGAAATCAGAGCCAAAAAGAAAACTGAGAGCATAGTGCAGTCGTCGCCCATCACACTTAATTTAAGTCGGAAAAGGAAGTTGTCTACTCAGGAGACCATCACTACTTCGGGCAATAAAATAATCAAAGTAGTTAGGAGTAACTCTATAGTGTACAAGAAATTAGATAAAAATGCACCACCACCAACAAATCAGGTTAAATCTGATCAAAAGCGTAGTGAAGATAGCTTGAGTAGGAAACGAACATTCTCAGAACAAAGTGATCTGCACGAGATACAAGATGACGAATTAGTTGACAATTGTTTCGAATTTAAACGAATTAAAATCGCTGAACAAATATCTAAGCCTAAGCTTATTAGAAATAGGAGTTTGAATTTAAGTAAGGAGAGTGTAGAATCTAAAGAAAATGAAGTAGTCTCTAGCACGGTGGATGATAATGATTCTGATTCGGAAGTACAAATTGTTAATGTAGAAATTAGCGACAGAAGTCTAGATATAAGTAATATATCTGATTCCGATATCATTGATGTTGATTCTACGAAGTTAGACGAACCAATTGCTATTGTGGACTTAAGTGATGACTTAGACGATACTGATGTAACTATTTCAGACTTAGAACTAGGTTTAGTAAAGAATGTTCCGGACGTTGTGGCTAGCTGTCAGAGTACCTCAAATTTTGATGGTACAGATAAAGATATACTTAGCAATATTGATGCACTGTTAAACGACGATGTTTTATGATTAAGATGACATTGTTTTGCAATTTCTATATTGAAATTAGAGTTGAGTTTGTTGGACACTTTACCTACAGACGTAGGACGATTTTTAATTTAAATTTGTTATGAGTATTTAAGACGAATGGATAGTAATTTCAATCGTCGGGAGTCTTATAGACTTTGTTCTTTAATATATTTGTAAGTAATCACATTGGTTACTTAGTACATTCGGCGAATGAGGGTGTGAAGAAAGAGTACCTGTTAGGTACAGCACTCACTAAAGCACGTGCGATTGCTCAGGCAGATGGAAAAGAATATTAAGTACAAAGTTAACTCGATTAAGTGCAATGTGCTTCATTAGCCAAGCCTGTCTGTCTCTAGGCTTCAATATTTTTCAATATTGTAAGTGCTATTAGATATAGTTTGGTCGTAGCTTTAATTCAACAATAATAATATTTTTATAGTTGATTTACTGTTTTTTTTATTGTAACATCTTTACAGGATATAAAAATATGAACACCAAATTGATTTGATCCAAAAATTTATTTAAATAATGCCGTTATTAAAACGCTTCATCGACATCACACAGTTATTCACAATTTTATGTATACCTGTACTATACAGTTTTTAAACTAACAATAATTAAGCATAATAAATTCGAAAGTAATACCACAACTGATTTGAGATACATTTAGTTATGACTTTCTTGGCTTGATAATACTACACGATTCCAGTTTCAAATATAATATCTACACGATCAATCATTTAAAGTTATTTGTTACAAAATTACGTCACGAAAAATTCACAATCAACATTACATCAAATAAATGAAATATTTACAGCTGTACTTAAACTAAGTAGCCCTGTTTCATAGAATTCTAATTTTGATAGGTAATATTTTCATGAAAATACAATAAATATTGTTGGAGATATTATTTTGATAACAAACCTAATAATAACCTCATTTTCACCATAATTAACTTTAAAGTTTTTCTGATCTTTGATTGATTTATTTATTGTTATATCAGAATTTTGAATTTCGTCTTACAATTAGAAAACATTTACAACAAATATACAGAGCCATACACTTAAGCTACTTCTATCTAAATCTTATTTTGTGTTAATAAAATAAAATATGGTACTTACATTAAATACATTCAATTATTTCATTCAAGTTTACTCACAATCATTAAGTAATGCACATTATATGTGTATTAGATATCGAGCAAAAATTGTTGAATGAAATATTTCAATTTATTGGTATAAATACAATTTGAGCCTATGTTTTGTGCTCGATTTTCTGTTTGTGGCGACTAATAGATATGTTGATTCTTTATACTATGCGTGCACGATTACTAACAAATATAATTTAATAGGAGGTTCGATTTAAACAAGACGAAATAAGAGATCTTTGTCGCTACTATTTGTAAAATTAGAAATTTTACACTCGGTAAAGAAACAATATTTGAATAACTTTACGCCAATGATGGAGTCAACGCAAGTATTAAGCTACATTTGTTCAGTGCTGCTGATAAGTCTCGAAGCGGTGAAGGTAACGAAACTAGTTCCACCAGGGTCACTGGAGCCGCGACCAGTACTGCTGGGAGTCTTGACCTGGCACCGCTAGGGGTACTGACACTCCTGCGCCTAGAAGCCCTCCTAATTCTGAAAAACAAACTTTAACTGAAACTAAAGATAATTCTATAGCATCTATAAATGAACCATGAACTTAACCCCCTTTAAAACGTGGACTAAAGTTCTGTCAGATTAATTTCACCGCCCTTCTGGCAACCCAGATTTGTTGCGTGAACAGTCCCCTTACACACATGCGTTCGGCCCCGCTATGGAAGCGTGGAAGGCGATCGGCCGATCGCCTTCCACGCTTATGCCCTAGTCTATATGTCTAGGGCAGCGTGTCCACCTCCTCTCCTGAGGGCGACTGCTTCCGATAGCTTTATAGCCATTTCGACACTAGGAGTAGTAAAGTGTTTAGTCTGTATGATTCTGACATAACCCTAGAGCCCCCTACTTCCCCCGGGGTCCGGAAGGTTCTTTTAACTCTTCGATGTTCTGTCTTTCGCTCGTCCCGTGGGAGAATGAAAGGGAAAGCAGCGAAGGGGGTTAAGGGGCAGTTAAGGGAGAAAAAAAGATAGTCATGGCTTAAAACTGATTTTGTCACTGTTTATTTGCTGAATGAAAGCAGCATCATTTTTAAACCATGATTAACTTTAGTCCATGTTTTATAATAAGGGGGTATGAGTTCAATTTTCAGGACTACCTTACAATTTTTTATATACCCAACCTTGTATAGTAAATGTATTAACGCTTGGGATAAGTTAAAAGTGCCCAATCAAGTTTTCTCCGTTTGTAACAGTGCTCGCCTTCTATGCTCATAAGGTAAGTATAAAATTACCTGGTGGAGGAGAAGCAGGCTCGTGCTGGTAGCCGTGGTGGTTGGCGTAAGGGTGCGGCGGCTGCCGGTAGCCGAGCTCGTACCGAGGGTAGCCCAGGAAGCCGCCTTTGCACAGCTCCGAATCTGTGTTCTCGCAGACCGGTGGCGTGTCTGACACCATTCCACCGCCGTACCCCATCGGCGTCAGCGGACTGAAAGTAACCACAGAATTAGATTAGCTTCGCTAACGTTTGACATGTTTGCTATTGTTATAATCTCAGGTTATAAGTAATATTATTAGGCGGCTAACTAGCTCCACCAACAGATTTACAACTTCAAAATAAATTAAAAAATCTAAAGTCCAGTCACTTAGAATAGGTATCTAACGTCTAATATTTACTGAACGACTGTTCACTCGTTTTCGTTCTTTCACTAGTTCTAAAATGGGTTTACGCCCAGTATGGCCACATGGCAACAATAGTGCACAGGATTTGGAGAGATTGTGGCTGTAGCGGGTCACGTGTGGGCAGGACTCGCTTTCCGACCGTTATAGACTGGATATACAGAGTGAATTTTTCAAGTGGGCCTTCAGGGCCATATCCTAAACTATAAGGAATATCGAAAAATGCTCAAAGGAGTCGGGAGCCCGATTTTAATGAAAACTAAAACGGCATCATTGAATTTTTGAAAAATCAGTACCTACCTAATGCTAGCCAGAAATCGAACCCAATGATTTTGAAAAGATCGAACGTTCCAAGGGGATTATTGGGCGACCGAGCATCTCCCCCGTGGGGAGTCTCTCGACCGCCTAGCGTCCCTAGGGCGTCCGTGTCGGAAGGGATAACGCGACTTAAATAATTCATCTACTATATAAAAATAAGTCGGGTTTTCCTTCCTAACGCTATAACTCCAGAACGCACGAACTGATTTCCACGGTTTTGCATTCGTTGGAAAGGTCTCGGGCTCCGCGAGGTTTATAGCAAAGAAAATTCAGGAAAAATTTCAACAGAAAAGAAAATAGGCGGTACGAAGTTTGCCGGGTCAGCTAGTTCTGTATAACATTATCGGGTTTAGTACCTGTACGCGTCGACGTTGAGCGGCGGCTGGTAGGGCTGGTGCGGCGGCGGGTGGGGCGCGGGGGCGGGCGGCGCGAGCGGCCCCCCGTACGCGCACTCGGGGCTGCGCCGCTGCGAGCGGATCTTCTCCTCGCGACGCCACTTCGCGCGCCGATTAGAGAACCACACCTTAACGTCCCGTTAGGTTAACAAAACCGGGGGCCTAGCGCTTAACTAAACACCCTTATTTCTCTCACATTTTTATACACGTAACTGTCAAATTTCTTCATTAATTTTGGAACTTATTCCACGATCACAGCGCGCAAGTTTATTGAAGAAATTTTACAGTTTGTGGTGACCATCTGTCGTTGGTCTGTACCGTTGATATGGGAAACTGTAGATCGGTAATGTAAAAGAGAAAGAGCATACTAACGCGTATATTAGAGCGAGACAGAAAGACGAGACCATTTCACGTACCCGCAGGGGGCTTGGATCTAAGGCCTGTCAGTCACGTAGAAAAACTGTCAGACGTACTATTTTCATGCACACATGCGCATTACGCACACATCTTTGTATCTTTTTGTTTTGCCCTAATCGATTCATTGCCAATCTATAAACGTCAGTAATAATAAATCTATAGTTTGTACAAACGATCACGGTATCAATATATACATGATAAGCGTAGTATTAATCTTATAAATTTTTCTGCCAAAACATTTTACAATTTTAGTTGTTCTCTGTTTTTGGTCGTGTAGATAGGATAACCTAAAACTGTCAGGTTCGTTTAATAAAAGTTCTAGTTCCAATCCTATTCCGTACTGTCAAATTTTCTTAACTGTGTGGTTTGAACTCTTATGTTCAATCATCAAGCTTATGTGCTCGATGTGTTCAATTATGAAAATTTGACAGTGGTAATCTCATGTGCTGCTGTCTGTACTTTTGCTGTTAGCTGTGCAAACACATCGGCAGCCAAACCACGAAGATTGCCAAGAGATACTTACATATTATCATACACTTGATTCTAAAGTTCTTTTTATTAATAAAGTTTACTTAAGTGCGCACACTATCCTGAGAATGGAAAGAATATGACAGACAGTGTTTTGGTTTGGTTTATAGAAAATAATAGCTGTTTCGCTCCCATGTTTTCTTGAGATAGCGAATGATTTGAGTGAGGCTTATTAATATGAACGTAAGAGCGACTTTATTACTTTCTCTAAAATTATGTAGCTACCAAAGACTATACAGGATGTAAAAATACCTATTTGTATCAGTGGATACTTATGTTGAAATGTTACGAGTGCCCAAAAAAGATTTTCAATCGGAGGTGTGTAATAGGAGATTATTCGTAAATAATTATAATCTTTTTTCGTATTTCCCCCTTTTTATCCATAACATTTTGATTATACCTAACTATGTCAGTTCAGGAGGTAGTCGCATAATTTTAGTGTATGAATCAACTGTAGGTAATATCAGAAGATAATAATATCTAAATGATTTTATTCATGGTAGAGTTAAACGTCGTTAAACACTCACCTGTATTCGAGCCTCTGGTAGTCCTATCTTGGAGGCGAGCCTTTCCCGCGCAAACACGTCCGGGTAGTGAGTTCTCTCGAATTCTGCAAGCGTCATATAAAACTTTTAAATTATGCATATGATTAGGGTAAAAAATGAAATTACGAAAATGGTGGGAAAAGTCGCAGGTTTGGGTCCCGTGTCGGCGCTTGATTATGATAGGGGTTTTGTCTTGCTTTTCATTTTCAAACACCTAATTAGAATTTTAAACAAACTAGCTGCCTCGCGCCCACGTTGAAGCGGCTGCGTAATGTACGGAAAGCGCGGGAAAATCAATTAGACTTGATAAATCCCTAGGGCGCGCAACCACCTATTATATCCTCCGCTGGTCGCGGTTGCCTGCCGCGCACTCCGGTCGCACCACGTGACGCCTCACATCAAGAATTTATAGGTAAAGCTGTAAGCCACAATTCGAACAAAAAGTGAAGACAAAAAATTTGACCCTGAAACTTCTTAGTTATCCATTTATCTTTTTCTAACCACTAGAGCACGTGTCACGTGACCGTCTAATGCGTCATACGTACGTACGTCATCATATTATTTGTGGGGAGAGTAAGAAAGACACAGGTAGGAAACTGAAACATTAAAAGGTTACTTGGGGTCAAAAAAGTTGTCATCACTATTATATTGGTAGTGTGGTTGCCAGTTTTTCCTTTAAATTTCTTGCCTCCCATTCATCTCGCATTTTTATTTTCCCCGCTGACTGCGGACGCAAAAGGTGTCGCGCCAGCGTCACCAAGGCGGAATAAGGCAGCTTACCTCTCTCGAGGCTGTCGATCTGATCGTTGGTGAAGCTGGTGCGGTTCCTCTGCAGTTTCCTCTTGAGCCGCAGCCGCGCGGCATCATCGTCCGCGCCACTCGAGCCCGCGTTGGAGTTGTCGCCGGACCCTGTCTCATCGGAGTGCAGACCTTCTAGACCTTCCAGCTGTTCCTCGCCTGCGAATGAAAATCAAACAGTTCTTTATATAAACGGACTTCGCTATGTACTTTAAGGTCGCAGCACATTCATCAACTCGTTCATGGTAAAAAGAGCCAATACGGTTATACGTTCCCTTTTCGGACTGTAATACTTAAAATCGAAAATCGGAACACCGAATTACTGTATTCCTAATCAACACTAAACCTTATATCTCTTGACCGAATGCACTCTATTTCGAATCACTGTAGGTATTCCTAAAGAACGCTACAACTAATATCTCAATCCTGAATGCACACCTGATAAGTGTGCAACAACCTTATATCATCAAAAAACCTGTCACCATTTCGGCAAGAAATAATTTATTTTACTACAGGTTACAATTTCGTTATGATTTCAAAACATCATTAGAGGTCAATATAAGTACAGGTCAATAGATATATCAGTAAACAATTACAGTATTCCTTAAGATTCTTTTTGATTGACTATTGTTTCTAGTTCCCTAGGATTCATAATCGAATCGTCGAATTTTTTGACGATTACAAGACTTCCCCTATACTACGTATACGAGAAAATAAAAATCGTGAATGATGGGTTACCAGAAAATTTGACGGAAAATTTTAAACGATTTTTGTTAAATTCAGGTTTGCCTATGAATAGATAACTGGCCGCAAATTATAACCGCCTGCTACGAAATGAATTACGCGGGTGTAGTGTGAACGCTGCCGTGGCACTCTCGGCTCGCAGTCTCACTTCCTTATCTCTTTCCGCCCTGTCTACGGTTGGTTATCTCTCAGACCGCTTTCCCGCTGACAACTCTATTTTGAATTGGTACCTTCGTTGTTGTATGCCCATAATATAACTTTATACTGTTACAAGCATAAATAAGTATCCAAGTTTGAGTATATGATTCCTGTGTAGAAAATAAAATATATTGAAACGTGAAAAGTGGTCGTTTCGAAATGTTTACCTACGTTGTAAGACTTGTAAGGTTTCATTGTAACCATAAAAAGTTAAGGAAACATTTTTAAAATTGATATTTTTGGAGTTAAAGATTGATTAACTATTTTCTTTTTAGTTAAGTTTTATCATATGTTTAACTGGGTGAAATTACGTGAAATTTCTATTATACAAGGTGTTTGGTACATACATGTGCTATGAAGCCGGCATCATAGTATTTATATGACTATGTTAGCATGGGTAAGTGCTGGCTTCATACCCCATGTACCAAACACCTTGTATAAATTAAAAGCATCTATTTAAAAATAACCTTTTCCGATATCAGAAATCTATATTTTTTATGAGAGCTTGGTGATTTAGCCCCTTAAATTTTTAACACTCGTCCTGACGTTTTTATATCTTATTTTTATATCTTGCAATGTCCAAATTTTCTAGCTTTAGGTTTTCTCATAATTATAAGTTACTAACCCTTTTAAATGTTCTCTTTTGGTTTTATTTTTGTTACTAACACATAAATATGGGCTTTGTCTATAGTTGCCTGAAATAAAGTTATTTTATTTATTTTATTTTATTTTTTATTTTATTTATTTATAGCAAAGTCGTATAATGCGAGAGATAAATATTTATATACGCTGCACCAGCCACTTGTAGATCAACAAGGTGAGGGTTGGCCAGTTTGGCGAAAAATTGATTTTTCTTTTATTAAATGTGTGTCCGGGAAAGTAGTAATTAAACTTTATGAGCATGTTCTGTGGACAATTTTATCGGTGAAAATCCCTCAAGTTAGAGGTCTAGCTCCCATTCATTCCGAAATACAAGAGCTAAAATATTTTTTATTAATTTTGACCTTTTCCTTCAAAAGCAAGCGACAATTTTGCGCCTTGACACGGATAAGGAACAATTTGGTATCGTTCGATAGCTAACAAGATTAGCTATGAGAAGTGGCAAACGTACACGAGTCTCATACATTTTGAGAGAGTTAGGATTGATTTAATGACAATTTTTAAGTTCTTTTTCGGTTACTATAAATATTTACATTTTGTTACTAGCATTTGAGCAGTTCTACAAAACGGTGTCAAAATTATTACTTTGTCTAATGATATTAACTATCACTTGTTATCTATGGAACGATACTAAATGTACCAAATTGTTGCGTATCCGTGTAAAGGTGCAAAATTTTCACTTGTTTTTGAAGGAAAAGGTCTTGTCTGTCAACCACTTGACATAAACAAGTATAACTTACTGCACCGGTCGTAAATTGTGTAACCAAGAAACTAGGAGTTTCTCCCGAGTTGTAAGGAAAAAAGACGTTTGCAGGTTCTGAAATTAATTTTTTTTATTCCTCACATGACTTATCCAAATCTTTTACAGAGTGACAACTTAAAAACATTTTTCTTCAAGATTGACATAAATTTTAAACTTAAAACTAACAATAAGAGGTTGGTTCCTAACACGAGTTCTTATTGTAAAAACATGTGTTGAGAGACTCCATTTTTAACTTAGGTAATCTACTTTAAGTACATTTTCACTTGACATTGGCGAAAAGCGTAATCTTTGTCGCGACCGCCATTAATTTAAAAGAAGAACCAAGAAACTAATGTCTAAAGCCGTTGTACGTTGTAAGCATGTTGAACGCTGATCGCTCACACAAGTAGGTAATACCCAAATTTTGTTCGGCCGCTAGTTCTATGTCTAAATTATCTAATTTTACTTCTACGTGTAACATTTTCAAACATCATTAATAGTAAAAGATAACAGTGTTTCACCAACTACAGTAATTTAAATGGATATCAGTTCTCGCGGCGAAGTTGTGCCGCAAGTGCGCAAGTAATAATTAACTCCCAAATAACTCTGTTACAGTTGAATTTATTTGAGTTGTGATTTTAATCTTCGCTAGAAGACAACTTTATTCGGCTATTACGGGCGAATGGAGGTATAATTCAATTTGGGGATGTACAGATAGCTAAATTTTTGGGGTTAGATAAGGCGACAATTTATGGTGTTTAATGAAATTCAATTGTTATTAATAGACGGGTATTTATTGAAGAAAATTTATTGTCATTAGTTAAGTAGTTAGCTTATGTAAGCTTGGGGTCCACGTTCGGAAGCCGCCTCGTGGCGGACCCTGGTAACGTGGTGGGGAAACTTTCTCGGCGGGTGTGTGGGTTTTGATGTCAAGTGTGTCGCCTTGGTATTCGAAGTCACATGCCATCGTCAAGTTGTTTTTGTTTTCGCACCACTAGTTCTGGACGGCCCTTTGCAGGGCCACGACCGCGCCCGAAGTCCCCCGGGTGCGGTCCGATGGCTGCTCCCGGTGTCCTCGTCAGGAGGACGCGCCAGGTCGTCGGTGAGGAGGCGGCCTTTAAGGCCGTCGTCGGCCAGCGGCCCACAGGGGCTGGCGTTAGTCGGTAGCCCCTGTGGGCTGCTGGCCACCATTTGGTGCACAAGGAGTGCCTAGACAGGCAGCGTAGGGACGGTCTCGGTGTAGTTGCGCTCACGTGCGCAGATCCCGAGCCGTCCCGTAATAGCGCACTGGAGGTCAGGCCGGGGAGGATGTTTAGTGGGTATGGAGGGAACGCCTTTACCTCGAGTCCCACATATCCCCTGCAGTTGGCACCACCCCGCAGGGACGATGCGTAAATGCATTTGACCTCCCCGACAAAAAAAAAGGTATCGAAAGATACCATACCCAGCGATATGGAATTTCATTTCAAGATTCAAACTTTTGTTATTTTTCTTAATTAGTTCAGCAAATGACTCCATGCGATAGTGAGCAGGAGTGAGCAGGAGTCCAAATTTGAAGGCTAGTGCAGAGATAAGTGAAGAGCCGCGATAGCCACCTTCGCCTTGCCGACCGGTAAAACGTCTCTTTTTATGACCTTTCAGGATTGTAAGACGGACACGTATTACTCTTGCTGTATATTATTACAGTGTAATTATACGAGTAAAAACGGGAATTAACGCGATAAAATTACTTATTTATGCAACCCGGCTGAAACGTCAGGCATTTAAAAGGTAATTTTATCGCGTTAATTCCCGTTTTTACTCGTATTAATCATGCAACGCGAAAGCTTAAAAGTGATTAGTGTAATTATATTTCTAAATATTAAATTTTTACAATGTATAATAACACTAAAAAATATAACATTTAAAAATACAAAAATGACAGTTTTCCATCGAAAGCAAGATCAGGGTCCCGGCTACCCGTGGTTAAGGATCCAGAGACAGGAAACATCTCATCATTTGGGTCGTGTCTAGAAGTACTGCCTTCTGCATGTGACTCTTGATCCAACCATCGAACGCGAGCCTCTTAAGGTGTTTATCGAGGCTCTTGGCTATCAGACCATGGGAAGATATGACTATCGGAACAATAATCGCTGAATCGATGTCCATGTCATGTTATTTATTATTATTTGGGCCATTAAATTATACGTAACTTCTATTTTAAATGTCACTGGTTTTAGCATTATAATGTGTGATACATACATACTAATACATTAATAACGGCACATAAAGCCATTTATGTACAAACGAAAACTTTACCAAACAATACAGCATTCACAAATGAAGGTAAAACAATATTAAATTGGATTTGGGATGTAACACCACATTTTAAAACATTATTTGGCTGGTTAGCATTCATTGTGGAACTGAAATAACCGGGAGGATAAAATAATTATAACCCAGTTGTGGTTTGTTGTATTTATCTGCTGGCCGCGGGCGGGCGCCGCCCTACCGGCGGGCGGGTCACTCCGCCCAAATTGACTTGATAGTTTTTTAAGGGTACCTTGATATTTACAAACTGCTTACTATTTTAATCTTTTGCGTTAACGTGACATTAGTTTGTGATTATCTTGTTCGCTCTACGCTACGGTTTGGTTGGGTGACATCGACTGTCATCTTGAATGCTCATGATTATGACCCAGTAACGAGTATTTCCGACTATTTTTTTATTTAAATGCAATTATAATCAGGAAGAACTTGCAAAAAGTCGAAGTTATTTTTATGGACAAGGCCGTAAAATATATCGAGCGGCTCATAAATTTTAACGGTGTAACATCTGTCCTGGTTGCTAGCTTTTGCGTTATATTGGATATAGGATTTTTTAATTTTTGGGTTTTGTGCCCCTTTATGCAGGCGACAGGCTGTTAACCTGTCACTAATTGGAGACACTGCATTATTATACTGATGCACTGCCAACTTTAGTCCCTTTCCCTACCCCGTGGAGCTCTGTCGACGACTCACCAACAGAAACACAACACCACGAAAATGTAGTGATATTTGACTGTAGGGAGCGGGAGGAGGATCCTCTAACCGCTCCCCTCCGGCGTAGACGGGTGGGTCGGAGAAGGCCGGCGGCTGCTGGTTTTCGTCGGCCCTAAGGTGCCTAGTACCCTAGCGCAATCCCCCTGAGGCGCGTCGTTCGGTCCACTGTTGGACCGGGTCGGCCCTGGAGGCGTTTTGGTGTAATGGCGCACACTGGTGCGCCGATCCCAAAACGGCCCACAAGGGCTTAGGAGGGTACCGGGGGTTTTAGCGGAGTAGGACCGGCGCTGTTCCGCGCCTAGCCAGTGTGCGGAATGGTCCGTAAATAGATTTCCCATCGTTAAAAAAAGTGTTATGTGACTGTGGTCTTCTGTAAGATGGAGGTACTACTCCAGTTCGGGCTGCTCCAGATTCGAGCGGCTAGTTCGCTGTGCCCTACTTCGACTCACAGAAATGGGAATGATATTTACAAAAAGATAAGCACCGACCCCAAATAAATTGGGAGTAAGGGAAGAAGAGTCTTGATAAACTATTTATTGCAATTCACAGTTAATAATTAACAAACATTTATCGAATAAATACGATACGGGCGGTACGGGCACGTAAAAAATTACAGAACACACAGAAGCTAGTAAATAGGTTAAAATAGTGTTAATTAATTGAATACCTCGACTGTATTAATTGAAGCGAACAAAATGTACCTTTAAAAGGAATTAAAATTTTAATACAACGTTAACATTTTCATGCTTTGTATCTAATTGAAAAATGATATAATTGAGTGATTTGTTTTATACAGTTGTATTAATCTGCCATAACTTTATTGTCTTTAAAACAAAAAAGATAATCATTTGTTTATTTTATAACTTCAAAGACCAAGCTCATCTTAACAGTTCTGGAGTTCCGTAGTTCATATTTATGCTTTATAGCCCGCCTAGCATCACCACCAAAACACGATATTATATGATATAGCCATTTATTGCGTTGAACTGTCAAACATTATTGGATATAACCGCAATCTTGAAAATTTTTCGAAATTGCGAACATGTATAAGCCTTATACATGTTCGCAGTTTCGATAAAATTTCAAGTTGACGGTTATATCCAATATTTTTTGTCAGTTGAACGCGATAAATGGCTATATAATATCATATCGTGTTTCGGTGGTGATGCCAGGAGGGCTGGATGATTTTTAAAGAAATCCAATGATGCGGTTTTAGTTTTCATTAAGATCGGGTCCGAGACTCCTTTGAGTGCTTTTCGCTCTTCCTAGCTTCGGATTTGGCCATCCACGCCCACTTGAAAAAAAACAAGTATTTAGGTTAAATTTGTTTAACCTGCCTGTTTACAACTTCAGCTACAAACGACAGAGAACTATACATTTTTAAAGCAACCCCAACATTGATAACGGCTCGTATTAACATCTTAAACAATCGCTGTAACAAGCAAACTCCGCGAATAAATTAAGTTCAAGTGTCAAGATTTGTACGTCGGCGTGTACGGCGGGAGGGGCGCGGGGGACGGGGGGCGTAACGCGCGCGTTCATGCGGAAACTGACGATAACAGGCCGGCCTACCACGTAACCCGGCACGCTATCTGCTACCTAAAAATGTATGCCCAATAATGGAGTGGCTTTGACAACAGTACCTTAGTTCTACCTGCGATAAGAGAATTGAATTAGCCAGAATTAATGCCGGGGAAAATAATTTTACAGCATCCTCAGGAGGCGCGAGCCGTTAATGTTTATGTAACGTCTCTGTTATCGTAATGTTGTCAGTTTTTACGGAGTTTTTCCGCTACGAACGTTAAAAGTATATGCTACATAAAAAGTATAGACTCGGTGTCGTACAAACGAAAATGCTGCTATTTTTGTGATAAAATCGTTCTTTATTTAAATTTAGTACTTTACTCATATTATCTCAGTTCAAAAATATCTAAACATATTAAATAAATACTTCAAAAATTTTATAAACCAATACCGATACCAACTAATACCGATGATATTAAAATGCTAATTACTGGTTTAAAACTTTAAATAACTATTTAACAATAAAGGAGTGTTGGAGCTTTTAATTCTTATCATAATAAGATTCAAAATTTAGTAAGATAAGAAAGAAACGTAAGCGCGTTACGACAATTTTACGACATTCACAGTCCCGTAGCTACGTCGTAGCAGATTTCGTAGCAGGTCTACGGAAGTAATATATTTATTTCTTGTTGCGTAATACTGTGGTAGTAACTGAAATAGATAATTTGTTTGATTATGCTTTTTCAAATAGCCTTTTTATGGGGGTCACAAATACTTGATCAATTAAAAAAAAATTGTGTGCGTGTAACCTTTACGCGCGATTGAAGTAAAACTTCTTTGACGTAGATCACTGAAATGATTAAATTTTAACTGAAAAAAAAAAAAAATATGACAGATACTTACGACCAATCGAAATTACTATTTTTAAATAGCGGAGACTACACAGACTATAGAATACTGAGCGTTACTTCCGTTAGAAAAATCTGAGTTACCCCCTAGTCGCGCCTAAAGAAGTTTTACTTCAAAATAGTAGATTATTTGATAAGTAAGCAAAGAACTATTTTACGGCGAGAGTGTTTTTTGAATCCGCGGAGCGAAGGATCCAAAGTACGTCGCTATAGCTTTAAAATAAGTAAATGCGACTATGAATATGTAAGAAAAGTACGTTTATTTATTTACATGAGACATGTCATAGAAATAATTAGAGGCTAATGTTTATATTGATCTCTTTGGTGATTGGATCTCTTACTAACAATATCCGCATTCTTCAAATCACTTTTAGTCCCTAAGAAAAATAACTAAAGAATTAAAACGCCATCTTAGTCCCTGTTAACGAAGAACAAATTAGCTTTTGCGAATAAATGTCATAAAAAAGTATTTAACAGTTTATTACACGAACTAGTAAGAACTGTAAAACACTGTAACATGATTACGGAAAATCGTCTTCGTTTAAAGATAATTTATTGTTAGGAACATAATTTATAATAAATTATTATAGGGGTAAATGGTAATAGAGTAGATACAATAGCCACACTCACCTTATGCCGGAAAAATTCATATTCGGTAAAAATATGCGGGAACACACTATCCAAAAGTTCGTTTATTTATTAGTAGTAAAATTATAAACACATTTGTTGTAAAGTATTTTTCACGGGATTCTAGATGTCCTAAAATTTAGACGTTAGATAATGTGTTCGCATGTACCATAGCACGGTCAGCATCAAAATTAGAGTAACATTTTAGTACATACCACATACCATGTCATATCATCACCGGCGCTGTAGTAGATAATATTTGCCACTAGATTATTGGCCTGAGATTGCCACTATTATGTATGAATGATTATTATAATGCTGGAACTTCACATGACCGTATTTTTCAAACATGTGTGCTGCATCTTTATCATAGTATATACAGAACTAGCTTCCGCCCGCGACTTCATCCGCGTGGACATTTTACCTCCTTAGGGGTGGAATTTACAAAAATCCTTTCTTAGCGGATGCCTACGTCACATAACATCTACCTGCATGCCAAATTTCAGTCCAATCCGTCCAGTGGTTTGGGCTGTGCGTTGATAGATTACTATGTCAGTCAGTCAGTCACCTTTGAGTTATATATATTTAGATGAATGACATGCAGCACAAATGTATGACAAATACAGCCATGTGAAGTGCCAGTATAAGAAGATAATTACGAGTATAATAGATAAAGTGATTAATGCAGACCGTACCTATATTTATTAACATTATTCTGTTGTTGCACGTGTCATTCTAAAAAGGTGATGTATTACTTTATTCATATTAAAATATGAAAACAAATTCAAAATGATGTTGTTGAATTTAAATTTTCTCATTTTTTCGGGAAACGTGCAAAGTTACGTGCTAGGTCGCCGGCACGGAGTGTTTTTACAGCGCCCTCTCAGGGATTTTGTATAAAGAGTTTAGTTTTATGCAGCGGCGAATATTCCATAAGATATTATACCTTTATACTTATCGTGTCTGGCCATCGCTTTATTAATACTCTTATTATGTTCAGGATAAGGTTGTTATTTCTTTATAGCTCAAAATGTGTCGCTTTCTTTAGTTTGTTACGTAATATTAAAATGGAATTTTGATGTATGTCTCCAAATACGTCACGTAATTACTGATATTATTTTTAGTTATAAAAATACTGCAAATATTTAATACATTGTCGCATAATAAAAGCTATATCAGCTTCACGTGTCACCACAGAGAACATGACACCTCGAAATACAATCCTAATATATCACCACCATCGCTAACATCACTATCGCGGCTTACGCCTCTTTATCTAGCTCTAATAAGGCCGAGTTTTGCTTGTAACTTAGTTTTATGGATGGCAACGCGTACTTTGTATCTAAAGCCCATCTGTCAGCCGCGGAACATTAATGTTTCATGAAGGCGCGCAGATCCATATCAGATAATAGACATGTCTGTCTGTATATTTACCGTCACTCAGCGTCTGCTGGGACAGCCCTTGGTGATATTTCATGAATTAACACCGGCTTATATAGTATTGGCAAATGAAAATGTAAAAATTATAAAGCTTGTGGTGCTTATTGAAGGAAAATATAGCTCCCAAAAATAGCACTGACGTGTCATTACGGCTTACGTTAAGTTATTGTAATTAAGTCTTTACGATATTTTGAATTCAAAAAGGGCTAATTTTCCTATACTTTTTTGATAATTTCGTCTTTAAAAGACTTATTTGTTACTTTACTTATTTTAACTATGTAATCACTTTAAATAGGTTTGTATTTTAATGAGAACAACCGACACAGCGTAAAAAGTGACACAGTTTTCACAAAAAAAATCAAGTTAAAAAAACTATTCGATTATTTTTTATTGAAAAAGAAAATATTAAGTTGCTTGATAATTTACATACATGACTCCATACACATAATCCCAAAAGGAGTTGAACAGGTATTTAGGTAACATTTAGTTACTTATAAAGCCCCATCTGACAGTATGGGCCATACAATAATAATTGTAATTCAGCTTAAGGCTTAATACTAATAAATATGTTATTTATTGCAATTTTACAGACACATTAAAAATATAAACGTGAGTCTGTAGTAGAATTTTACATTAAATTATTTATAATAAAAATAAACTGTCATGGCGTAGTGTTTCTGGTTTCCCGCCACGCGTCGCTAAGATGGCTGCTGGCAATAAACAAGTGCAGCGTCCTTATCAGCCGTCACGGAGACATTTTAGTCCCCCTACCTACAGAGGGAGATGCTTTGTTTGATATCTAAAGGTGCCATTCCATTTTATGATGATCGGTGGTCAATGCTGCGAGACATTACGGTAACCTTAACTCGCTTTAGCTCCAAGCAGCACTTTTATGAGTTTTTGGATGAAAAAAGCGATTATGTAAAAATTTACACAGATGGGTCGAAAACAAATTCCCGTACGAGTTTCGCTTTTTATGACTCATTTAATAAATACGGTAAAGTGTTTTCTTGTAATAATAATTTTTCAATATTTTCTGCTGAAATACTTGGCATGATATATGCTGTTAAATATATTAAATTAAATTTTGATTCCTCAAACTTTTGTAAATTTATAATAATGTGTGACTCTAGGAGTGCTTTACAAGCCTTAGAACAAAAATGTATTAGTAATACGTGTAATTATTTGTTGTACGAATTGAGACACCTCGTATACTTACTTCATAGAAGCAATTTTTCAGTTGAGTTTTGTTGGGTTCCGGGACATTCAGGCATTCTCGGTAACGATCTCGTAGACAAACTTGCGCGGTCTGCGTCTAATATCTCTACTATTGAAGAGTACAAGGTGCCTCACTCTGACTTAGTTACTTGTTTAAAGAATAATATGATTAAGCGATGGACTTTATCTTTAAATATTTCTCGGTTAGAGAAGGGCAAGTGGCATGCTGAAATTGTCCCTGTACCCAGCACTAAAGCTTGGTTCGAAAATCCACCATACTTGGGCAGAAATTTTATAACTAGTTTATGTCGAATAAGAATAGGTCATTGTAAATTCCCATCTCATCTCCATCGTCTTAAATTTAGTAATAATTCTATTTGTAAATATTGTCAAAATGATCATTGTAACCTTCAACATTTATTTTTTAATTGTACTTATTTCAATATTCAACGTCTTCTATTTATATGCTCATGTAAAGATTTAATAGAATTAAAAGATTTTCCAGAGAATGTCCAAAATTTGTTAAAATTTAGAGAATTGTATAGTGCAATTTATGACTTTTATATCAATACATTCGGTCCCCTATAAATATTTAATGTTAATGTGCTAAATTCTTAGTTTAGGTAGTTTTCTTTTTTTATATTCTTTAAGTTCTATTTTTATTGTAATGTTCTCAGTTTAGAAAGAATATGTAATGTTGCTGCTTAAGCTGATGGCCCTAGAAGCCAATGCTTCAATAAAAAAAAAAAAAAAAAAAAAAAAAAAAAAAATGATCGGTGGCAATATTTATTATGTATATTGGTAATATTGTTGAGATTTTCTTTAGGTATATGTACCACATTATGTAGTAGAAACCCAATGGTTGTGGTTTTGTGATTCTTTTTTCAATTTTGTCTACACATTACTAATGCTCAATTACCCACTAATATTGATTTATTCCTCAATATTTAAAAAAAAATCTTGAACGGAAAGCTCTTGGCCTTCATCTCATTTGATGGTGAGAAATATTGATAAGGTCCAAGATAGAATCGATCTCCACCAGGAACCTTCAACCACAGAGGAACTGTCTATCTTATCTATCATTAACTGTCGGAATACAAATATGGCTTTTTTTCAGTGCATTTTTCTAGTAAATATTAATATTTACGCGTTTGTAAACGCAAAAATAAAATTATTCCACAATAATGCTGTTAAAATTATCATTACGGCGACAGATTTTGATGAGATGGTGGTAACTATGCCAGGTGGGCTTGTTGAAAAGTCCTACAAAAGGTTTAGGTTTTATATTTACCTCACACGATACGAATATTATAAATGCATAACTTACTATTTAATTTAAAGTACAAAAAACGCATAAGTTTACGTCTGATAACCGCTTAAGATACTTCTGCACATAAATATTATAAAAAATACTAGTTTGTTTGGCTTTTTAAAAACTTTTTTTAAACGTTGCTAATATAATACCACGTTGATGGTGTTTGCCAAGCTTCCTAAAGTCCTACAAAAGGTTTAGGTTTTATACTTACCTCTTACGATACCAGTATTATAAATGCATCACCTACTATTTAATATAAAATATAAAAAAAAACGCATAAGTTCACTTCTGATAACCGCATAAGATACTTTTGAACATAAATATTAGAAAAAATACTAATTTCTTTGGCTTTTTAACAATTTTTTTTAAACGTTACTGAGTAATATAATACCACGTTGAGGGTGTTCGTCATGCGTACCATGGGCTATTAGTCAAAACTAGAAGTAATTTGTTAGTGTAATGCTTGTGGTCGGTAACACGATTTGGGGAAATGTTTAAGTTCTGATAGGTCAGAGTGAATAAGTGATATGTAATCTTTATGGAAATTTGATCTATTTAAACCTAGATTTTATTATTTATTTATTCGTAAAATTAATATTGACCTAATTTAATATTGAATAATTATTTGCTTTTTTTTGCGTAATTAAAAAGTAAAACTGTTGTTATTTTAACAATTTTACTCACAATTAGAAAACGCCAAAATGTGGAGCGTTTTTCGTTAAAGCTAGCAAGGTAAAATAAAAAACTTAGGGCTTATAATTTTCTAGTGTTTGTTTATATTATTATGTATTCCTTGTTATGAACTTTATGAATCCTTATTAAATTTATACACATATCTATTTAGCTCGTCCAAATTGCGTGCAAACTGTACTTACAAAGTGGTTTTACAAAAACTAAAGTTTCTCGGTGTATTTTTTTAAAAAAAAATTCACAAAAATGCAAAATATGTCCCCTTATTTCCATGACCACTAAAATAGTCGCAAATGCTAAGGGCGTTTTCACAATATGTAGGCTGCGATAAATGAATAGGCGTTATATATTTTCTTACATGATTTTATTAATTACCCTTTGACACAGAAGGACACAGAAATTAAATCAAAATCAGAAAGTTCTTTATTTAAATGAATTTGGCTCAATGAATCCTTTGGCCGCCTTTTTGGGATGAAAATAAGAGTGAATCGTAATGCCAGTGACACCAAGATTACTTATCAAATTAAAATTTTATTACTTCAGCATGGGAAAGATTCTTGTCACGCATCGGCCATTTTGCACGCGTTACCGGCACCGGCAAAGGGCGCGCGGTCGGCTGCCAGGCAGGTAACCGATACCGAGCGACGCGGCGCGAATTCCGAATTATATCACGATTATGAATTTAGAGAGCGCTGGAAGATAAAGAAAAGGTTTAAAGGGGGAAGCGTTTAAGAGCTTTTACGCAGCTTAATGGTGTATTTTGTCTAGAGCGTGTATTCAAATTTATCGACTGAAATTATTGAAATGTTTTAACTTAGATTATTATTTTGGGTATCGTTGTGTTCTCTAGTTCCCTATTATAAATAGAGAACACAGGCAAAGGTAAAAGAGAGAAGCAAAGGTATCTTACATACTTAATTTTAATGACTGCAGTTCAAATTAACTAGATAGAACCACTTTAAAGTCTGTGATCTTGTTTGTTTACTTAACTCTTCAAAGATTTTTTTTTATTATTTTATTAATACACTGCCACTCCTTTAAGTTATATCCGACACTAACTTTCATCGTCATAACTATGACTAAGCACTTTGGTAGTGGTAGAGTCAAAAGTACCTATACAACAAAGGAAAAGGTCACTTCATTCGTAACTTCGGAAGTATAAATCTGAATCAATGTAGATTTGTTTCTTATTTATTCAAGTTAATACTTATTTATTTCTCTACACATGCTTACCTATACTACAACACTCTGTATATAGTACATACTTTAATATGTGTATACTATATTATACAGCTTTAATATAATATTATAGAGCGCATGAACAAAAAAATTCGCTGGTTCAATATCGCGTCCTTATATAGGAAAACCTTTTATAATACGAGAGGAAAACCATAGGTACGTACGCCATCACATATGTCGCGGTGCCATAATTATATGTTGTTTATCCATGGGCGGGGCACTGGGGTGTGAGTAATGCGCGCGCGGGGCAACGCCTCCCACCCTCGCCGCCCGCACAATGGGACCGTATTTTTTTTCCATGCTCATTTGTTTCGATGTGCTAATGGACGATTTGGATGTTATACCGTGGTCTGCTTTGCTTGTCTCTGCTTGAAATAGGTTTAAAAAGTGAATTTCAAAATTGGAATGAGATTAATTTCGCTTGGTGTTTGAATTGGATTCTGTGGATTCTAAATGGACTTTTAAATTTAAATTATAGAAAGAAGTGCAAACTGCAATATCTTGCACGAGGCTTGTGGCGAAATTTACTTTTAACGACTTAGAACAAATTTAATACGATTTAAATTTATGAAGTTTATTGATTAATTCGACCTAGTAGCTGTTGATATTTTATTTATTTTACTAGCTGACCCGACACACGTTGCTGTTGCCTAAATATTTTTAGATGACAGACGGGACGACCATTAATTGAGGAAGGTAGATACGTGATTTTTTTAAATAAAAAAATTTCATTCCAGAGTTAAAATTTATGTGACTTTGACAAATGGTGTCGATCTCAGATCGATATATGATCTTAATTGTCGATCGATTTGAGCTTCAATGCAAAATATTTGTCGGCTACGACCATTTAAATTTCATAGGTTCTAACCGATAGTTGAAGTGGTTCGCTGATATCAGATCTAGAGGTTTTTATATACAAAGGTCTAGAAAATGGCTCCATCCACCTGATGGTAAGCAGAAGTGGAATCTAAATGCAAATAATAGCTAGTGCAGAAGATAAACGCCACTGTCGCTTTGTCGACCTGCAAGGGTACTCTTCTGCGTGACACCGGATTGTAAGGAAAATAGAGAATTAATATTTTTGATCTTCCCAAAGTAAGATTACTATGGTGCCTTTGCGCCTAAAGTCTAAGAATACAATCGAATTTACGAATTTATTCGCATAGAAAAACCCGATTTATAATTTGTATCTACATTTCTTATACATAAGAACTTTTCGTACGCTTAAAATAGAATACAATAGTCCTTGTTGGCATTATTCACGCACAACACATAAGTTGAATATTTCTTCACAATTTCGGCAATTCGTTAAAGGAAAATTGTAGAATTACAAAAAAAAAATTTTTCTATTTCGCGACGAAGTTTTTTGTATTATTTATTGGAAAAAAAATTATCTACACAAAAACCTTTTACAGCATAGGTATAACAGACAACAGTGGATTCTAGTGTTGCCATGTAAAATCGAGAAGAAGAGAAAACAGAAGGTCTGGAAAAGTGGAGTTGTAGAAGAATGCTTGGAGACTTCTGGCCTGAGTTTCGTCCTAATGTACTTCAAGAACTTGGAATGAAAAAGCGTTTGCGTGTTCTAGTTCAAACTCGTTGCCAGAAAAGAGTTAGTGAACTGCGGATTATTCGCTCCAATTTGGAGTGGTAGTACTCTCCACATTACAGAAGACTGCAGTTGCGTAGCGTTGTGCTTCTGTCGGTAAGTTAAGCTACAGAGATTGGTACTCGGATGGGTGACCAAAAATGTTTCAACTCGATTTTCCTCCTTGTAAAACTGGCACCAGGCTGACTTGATAAGAACAAGAAGTCTGTGAGTAAAGGTCGTGCACGCTTATCACCCCGGAACAGTATTCTACGGTCCATATTTCTTTCGTAGCCACCATTCCGTAGCGTTCATACCTCTTTCTGTGTTCTGTGGTTCTCTATGCAAAGGATCATTTAGCTGCGTTTATCGATCATACTACCAATTTTGACTATTTGTTTTCTATCACAAAGATAGCTTTCAAAAAGCTCCGTTTTTCTAACGCCCATACGCCCGAATCAATATTCCAAAATTCATCAAAGTTAGTTTATTCCATTACTATATTTACCATTCTACCGGTGAATTAATTTTAAAATGGGTTTAGCAATTACAAATATAAAGAAATTAGTGTATATGTGAAATGTAGACAAACGTAGCCAAAAGTAGGCACACAAATCCACCCATCCAACTACAGCTGAGGTTAAACAGGATTAATATTTGAGCGGCTCAGCCGAACGCTCACAAAGGCTGTTTCGTCCTCAAATTAACAGCTATAATTACATGTAAACGTATGAGCGAGGGACGGCCCTTTACCGAGCATTTCATGTTTTATAATCCTGTTTCATGCGTTATTGGCCCCGTAAACCCTTTGTAGGGCTGCTCGCTCGAAAACAGTGCGCTGTAATTTGACGAGATCGTAGCTACATAGCGGCTCGGTGCAGAGTTTTAATGAGCGCTACTGAGATTAAAGGGGACTGTTTGGTCTAGCGATTGGCATACATTTTTTTGGATAATATTTTCTTTTCTTTCTACTAAGCGGTGTCGAATGGTGCAGTGTATCTATGAGAGCTCATGAGGTTAGGGTTGTGTTTGGTCTAGCGACAGGCATTACATATTTTAATTTTATACAGGATGTAAAAGACATAAACAGTCAAACGAGAACCATGTATTCTAATGAAACTATACATTAAATTAAGAAACATTTCAAAAAATAATTGCTGGGAAATGATTTTCATTTTATGGTGCATGGCACAAAACCGCGATAATTTTGACAGGTGCTTTAAATTTAATGCTTTGCTTTGCATGCTCTTAATTGAAATTTTTGTGTGCTATAGCCCATGTATTAATACGAGATGTGAACTATTTAGACACAATTAATCTATCAAACATAATGTAAAGAGCGCACTGTTATTCAGGGAGCGTGTATTAACAGAAGGGTTGGATGTAATGAAGGCAGCTATACCTAATTGCTATATTCGCATACGACTCGTCCCGGGCCGCTCTCCTTCCGGGGTACCTCCACAGGCGGCTGCCAACAAACTCGTCTAATTATCGGGATCACATTTTACATGCTTAAACATAAATAAATATACCACAAAAACATGAAAAATATACCTACGTTTTAAGTTTTCACGCTTTTGAACGTGGTGTATGTGACCACAGTATCTATGATTAAAAATTGAATTTAATAAATTTTAATTAGACGTCGTCGTGGTGGAGTTGTCAGTAACGCTGCCTACACACCGGGCGGTCCGGGTTCGAGTCCTGGTAGTGGCAAATATTAGTGTGTTGAACATGAATATTTGTTCATGAGTCATAGTTGTTAATATATTTATTTAAGTTTATTTTTAAAAATATCTACATTATTACGTATATTTGTCCGTTATCTAGTATCCATAACACAAGTTCTTAATGATACTTAATTTGGGCTAGATAATTGGTGTGAGCGTAAAAATATCTTATTATTATTTACTTTACTTAGTTAAATACTACTCGATACTGTTTATATAACGGCGTGTAATGTAGAATTAAAAAAAAACCTTCCAATAAATATTCTAAAAGCCCCAATTGGACGCCGAATTCTCTCGTAACTCTTTGTGTTTATGAAGCTTTAAAATACGTGATAGAAGATGTTCTAAATCTAATTTTTATATATGAAAAAAAAAGCTAAAAAGAAGATTAACTGAGGATTAAGAAGAAAACTATGTTTTATAATTAAGTAGATACCATTCACGTATAAAAATTACTGTCAAATAGTAGTTTAATATTTAAATTAATTGGCAATAAGAAATCAAACAAAATATTGCGAGTATTAACGACAAAATTGTGATTGTCTGAGTTGATATAAAATTATATCATTTCTTCATATGAAATATGTAATACCAATTTTAAATTTTGAGCATTAATGAATACTTATTACATCGACGAACGCCAATTCAAATTTATTCACCAGTAAATGAATTTCAATACTTTATAATATTTTAAAAGTGGGTACTTGAAAAATTATCTCGAGACATTTGCGTCTAAGCTATCACATGTCTAGACGATCATACTATTAGGACATATTCATGTAAACCTAATTCAGACCACCTAAATATAAATTCCAGTTTACTTAACTATTCGTGAAGATTCCATTACCATAATTAAGCACACAAATTTAGCTCTTATGAATATGTAAATAAGGATGAATGGAGCGCCAATGAAATGCTTATATACATGACTACCATCGTATACCAATGATGTATTTCGGAGTATGTAGCCTGGTTCGTCGGCGGGTTCAAAGCGCGGCGGGCCCTTTGATCTACCGCCACGGTTAGGTATAGAGTTAGACTATAAGCTATTTCGGTAGATGTAAGACGTCTAAAATGTGATTTAAGTTCCTGGGACGCAGTTCTCGTTTCCTTCGAAATAATTTCGAATTCGAGTTTACCCTTCGAGTCTTTTTTTGGCCATAAAATCTCGTAAAATTTAGATTTGTTTTCCGAATGTCCGCTGTTCTCACCACTAATCGAATTACTTCGAGATTTTGTGTGAAATGTTGCCATTTGAGAACACAATCACGTTACTATGCGTTCTGTTCCTTCATCCGGTTTTAAAATAGTTGCAACAACATACCTCTTACAAAATGTTCTGAAAGTTTTTAAATCTATTTTACAGGATTTAAAGAATCCTACTAATAATATAAACGTAAAGATTTATATGGATGTCTGGATGGATGTATGTTTGTTACTCTTTCACGCAAAAACTACTGAATGGATTTAATTGAAACTTTACAATAATATAGCTCATACATCAGAATAACATATAGACTATAATTGATAAAGCCATTGAGTAAGTACTAATCCTGCGCAGACTAAGTCGCGGGCAGAAGATAGTAATTAACTATTTTATAGTAATAAGTATTTATAGGAAAAATATCATAAAGTGCTTACATAATTCCTATTTTAGAAACTGCTTTTAAGTAAAAAAAAATATTGTAAAATAATAAATATCAACAAATAAACTAAAGATTA
Organism: Elophila nymphaeata; assembly: GCA_955850985.1. Classification (NCBI taxonomy): domain Eukaryota; kingdom Metazoa; phylum Arthropoda; class Insecta; order Lepidoptera; family Crambidae; genus Elophila; species Elophila nymphaeata. The sequence goes on along the minus strand of OY039086.1, from coordinate 7,529,342 downwards.
CAATAAAATCTCAAAACAACTGTGTGAATGGTACGTAAGTAGATAAGTTATTTACGTTTTTTAGACAAATAACAGGTAATAATTATGGTGGTTCGAATTCGAAATCTACATCTCGACCGCTGGCTTTTTCTTCGAGAAAAGTCAAACTCGAGATTTTCAGAATAGCTCAACGTCATTAAAACGTCATTCGAATAAAGTTTGAATTCGAGACTGCTTCGAAGGCATAAGAATTGCTCCAGTTTTTATGTATACGTTTTTTAGTGATGGGTAATCTAACTTACCACAATAGAAGCTGATGAAAAGTGAACATCTTTTTGGAGAGTATAATTTTATACAAATTTTTCGGTACTTGATATAAAAGTACACACATAGTTAGAAACTCACTAACTATTCATGTAAATACTTCAATAGTGTTGCCGTAAATTCATAATTACAAAATTAATTTTGTTATTTCCAATACATTTTGTTTTATCAAACTATTTGTACAGAAAATTTTGTTTATTTTACAATTTTGAGCTTTTGTTAGAATGGGAAAGATATTATTTTGTACTTTTATTTTTCAAAAATAATCATAACAATCATCATAATAACAGCCTTTATAATTCGACCCACTGCTGGGACAAGAGGCCTCTCCTAGTCATCGAAGGAGGTTTAGGCAGTAGTCCACCACGCTTGCCCAATGCGGATTGGTGGACGGAGTATAAGGTGATCAATACCCCTTTGCTGATCCATTAGTCGCCTTCTACGACACCCATTGGAGGATATTACTAAAGAATTGTTACTTTTTGGGTTTGGGCCCCTTTTATGTAGGCACCGGCTATCTGTCATTTTTTGGAGGCACTGCATAGTCCATGCTGCCAAATGTGGCTTTATGTGTACGAAAAGTTACCTACATACTTATAGGACTGCTGAGTATTTTGGAGTGTAACATCAGTACTAGTTGTTGGCTTTTGTTTGTTGGTTCACTGAAGGTTTAGTTGGTTTTGGGTTTGGTTTTTTGTGTAGACGACAGGCCGGCAACCTGTCACTATTTTGGGGTACAGCCCATACTGCCAGATGTGGCTTAATATCTGACCAAATGTTAACTAAAGCTCAGCTCAACCCTCTTGGGACTATGAGCGTGATCATATGTATGTATGAATGTGTAATTTTGTTACAATTTTCAAACATATTAGCATAGTTCATAAAATTAATTCTTATTGTTAGTCCACTATGCATGCCGTGGCAATCTATTATTAAGATTTTAGGCTCACCACGTTGTAATGTTTGTCTCATTGATTGTCCTAAATAAATAGTTAAAAAAATTCACAACGAAATAAAGTATTAAATATTAGTGACAATTACCAATTTACTTCATTACAGAGAGCAATTAACAGACCGCCCCAAAAACAGGCACAATGAGCCGACCCTAACGGACACTCACGACACTTCATTGCCCAACCACCGACCATAACTCACGGGACAATAAATAAATATTCAACATCGCCATACATCTCACTAATTTAGTGCTTCGAAACCCCATAATAACCATTTATCCCGGACCCCGCGAATAAAATATCCTGTGACATTTTTCTCTGCCTTATCTTGGGAGAGCAGACGGGTTTACGTCCCTGTCTCTCCAGTTAGTCTCCACGTATCCCCGTCTTTGTCTAACGGCATTTATCACGAGGCATCTACTCCTCCCTTCTACGTTTTATTTAGTTTTCGCGTCTTAATGGATTTATTCAGTTGGTGGGTCGACCTTGCGTGTTTGTCTCTCAGACTAAAGTCTATTCTGTACTAGTGCGGCTGACCTCCAAGTGATTCACACTTGAGTAGGCTACGCGATTGGAAGACGAACAAAATTTAAATGTTACACTCCTTTTTATCTTAACAATCCCCCGGTATAATGGCGTATTATTTTGACGAATAATGCGATTCGGGTAACTGTATCTATGAGTTTCGAAGAACGTTAAGCTGACACGAAAGCCTTTGTCATCTCACTTGTACACAACATCTGTTATTTTTTATGTTAATTATGTCATGTTTCAATTCATTTTACTATTTTTGATATGACTTTATGCCAATCGGACGATTACACTACGAGTTAAGTGCGCTTAAAGTCTATGCCAACTCGTTCGTACACAATAGCTTTTACTCATTTATATTACTACAATATTATTCTATAATGGTAATATAAGTATTAAATGCTTGACAGTAATGTAGAGGTTGGTCAAATGTAAAGAAATAAAATACATGGTAAAAAAGGTCTTTTTTTAGCATTGTAAAAAAATACTGTTTAGAAATCCTGTACAAAGTTGAACACATAATTAATACAAATGTAACTTCTAGCATTATAAATTATGCTCATACATTATTCTATATACAATACGAACACATCAAAATCACAAAGGGTGCCTACATGATCTGAAACATTTCCACAGGCGTTCTCTGCGCGGACTCTGTAAGCTATGGCTGCGAGGCACACTTTGTGTGTGATAATTATTTAGCCACTGTGATTGTGGCATTGCTTTCTAGCTGTGGATATGCGCATACCTTTGTCTTTATCAAGAATTTATTAAAAAGAAACAAGCTTTTCAAGCAAACTCTGTTTGACACACATATTCTACCATTATCCTTTACATCTTACATTCCTTGCTTTATTATCCTTTTATACATAACTCATATTACGATAACCTTCAAAAAAGACAACTAAATTACTTAAGACAATTCACTCTCACACCATCCATTATCTAGCTCAAATTAAGTAACACTAAGAATTTGTGCTAAGGATACCGATTGGTAACCGAGAGATTTTTTTACTTTATCGCATACGTAGTATGTATTGGAAGTCTTGTAATCGTCAAAAAATTCGACCTCGAGATTTTGACGGATTTACACGTTTTGGACCTCCCTGAGTCCAAAAATATTTTTTTTGGAACTATGTCTGTGTGTGTGTCTGTGCGTTAGCACGACAACTCGAGCATGCTTTAACTTATTGCAACCAAATTTAACATACGTGTATGGCATCAAAATATAAGGTTTCTATCAAATTTTGAGCCGTCGATCACGAAAGTTAAGCAACCAAGTGCACGGTCGGTACTCGGATGGGTGACCAAAATTATACATGCAGGTATGAAATCAAAATATAAGGTTTCTATCAAACTTTGAGTCGTTTCCGAGAAAGTCAAGGGGAGACCACTGCCGATTTTATTTAATAAATAAATGTCAATATAATATCTGTATTATTTATACAGCATAACTCTTGAACATTTGTCACTACAAATATTCGAACCCTGAAAGCTTGGTGTAGGCAGCGTTACGTTGGGCGTGGAGTTGTATGAGTCAGACCCCTTTGCCATTTTTTTTGAGGAAGAATGATAAAAACAGCCGTGGAATTGTACAGTTTTGTATTCACATGCTTTTTTACAAATGTGACTTTGAAAGTTTCATAAAATCAACGTCCAATATTGCACTATCCAAAGAAGCACACATTGAAGGCTATCAAATATCCAACCCGTAGCCGTAGCGCCACTTTCACCGTCTAAACCCGCCATCTTTGCGATGATACCATAATGACAGGTGCACACGAAAAAAGTTCGGTTATCTGAATCGATAAAAAACTTGAAAAAGCAAATAAAATTTTACAAGCACATGAGCAAATTAAAGTCGACGAAAATAGTAAAAAAATAGCGCAAATTATTCTACGTTAGAATTAAACTATTATCTAATATAGAGCATTTTTAAGTGCAAAAAATAATGTAGTTTTGCGATCTAATTAACGGTTTTGTCTTCGTAGCCGAGATTAATTTCTTCAATATTGTGAAACAAGAAATAATTTTAATAAATTTCAGAAAAAGGAAAAAAGGGCAGGGCTGGTTTTACCTTTATTGTTTATTCCGTAATCTTTTATAATCCGTACGGGATCGAAATTAAAAATTCCATATCTCCAGCAGAGGCGATGTGAGACTTCGGGAAAAATGTTCAAAGCTACCTAATTGGATACGGAGTACAGACCACTACAAAGGGGGATGTTTGAGATAAAAATGAAAATTAAATCTTCCGAGTGGATGGGCAGAGTAATGTTTTTGACGGTACCGTAGGCGGCCCCCCACAAAAGAGGGGGAGCCCGCAAATCGACTATCAAAATGCCCGCCGAAAAAAGTGTTGTTCCCCAAACTGTGACCGGCCGCTGCGGCTGTCTGCCTTTTTGGATAACTTTTGTTTTTTTTTCATGTTGCCTGTAGGCACGTCGATGGCTTGTTAGATTTGTAACGCCTATGGCGAAACCGATTTGCGTTTAAATGGAATATCTGAAATCGACAATTCAAATGTCAATATTTTTTGATACTTATTTATGCATGTTATGTAACTGGCTGAGTGTGGTCTATATCTTGTTGTTATCGTAATAAAATGAGAACGTTATAATCGACATTAATTAAATACGCATTATTAGGGATAACTCAAAAAATACTCATCAGATGTCGCTCACATTTAAATTACAAGTACCAGCTTTCGAATAAAAAAAGAATTATCAAAATCGATTTTAATGTTAGTAAAAAGTTATGAAGTAACACACATAAAAAAACGTACAGTCAAATTGAGAAGCTCCTCCTTTATTTAAAGTCGGTTCAAAAGAAGATACTTCAAGGTGACTGATTCGATTCCTTTAAATTTTTTGTTCCTCTGTGTATGTATTTTAAGCTTCCATACTCTCGTAAGCGCATTGACGAGCTACTGACGCTCAATAAGGGTAACCAGCGTGATGATTAGGGCTCTGACTGGCCACTGCAAGCTGAACAAACATCTCTACAATATAAGACTAAAAGTTAGTGGTGCTTGCAGATTCTGCGGACGTGAGTGTGAAACACCGATGCACCTCCTATGCTTTTGTGAACCTTTCATTCACAAAAGAAACCAACATTTTGGGAGACAATACAAGCCATAATAGAACTTGGAGGTTAGCCGAAACAATGAAATAAATAAATATAGTATCTATTTCAAGTAGTATTATCTTTAAATATCAAATTAATACTTTATTATTTCAGTCCAATCACAGAATAGAGTGGGGTTATTGTCCTCTTAAGGGTATGGAAGAGATTGGTAATAGCTTTGCAGGATTTGTTGGTTGCGAAATTAACTCTGCGCCGCTTGAGATAAGCTTCATTATTCTTAGCGGTCAAATCTCTACCGACATATATCTTCTCCGGCCATTACGCTGAAGAGCCGGCGATTTTGAACCATAGTTACTGTATACTTAGGGTTTGTGGTTTAAAGGACTAGAAGTAAAAATGGTAATGTTTCTAATAAAGGACCTGTTTCAAATACATTTTTTCTGTACTGTGAAACTGTTTATTTAATATTATGCGGTATAGCCACATAATAAATAAAGTACAGGGGTCACACCGACCCAAAATCTCAGACCCTTTCAAAACATCCGACCTACCAGCCCCGTGGTCCAGTGGTCTGCCTGTCGGTCTCAGATCGAAAGGTCTCGCTCATGCTGTACATTTTAGCTTGGATTGGTGGTAATGTCCAAGACGGCTTGCTACCACCATTCAAATAGATATGTCACCAATTTTGTGTTTCGGCTTTATGACGTAAGATAGCCAGATTCATTCTGTTGAGGATTCCGGCCATTCCACGTCCACCTTGGGCTAAATATTAACTTGATATCATAAGTACTTCCCCGCTATATAATAAAAACGACGTTTCATATACGTCGCACTTTTCGTGACATCACCTAGCTGATAGTAGAATAAGTCATAATTAACATATTTATATAATACTTCACAGAAATCACTTCTTTCCACTGCCATTTACTTGAAGAGTGGTTTTGGCTAAAACGGTTTTAGATACGTACACTCTTAATCCCAGAAAGGGTGAGCAGAGTCTTAGGTTAGATATCATAAAACACATCTAGCTGCATGGGCCATGTAGTGATGCAAAATAGTGACAGGTTGCCACCTTGTCCCCTACATAAAAGGGGCACCACACCAAACAAATAACAAACTTCAGTAAGCCAACAAATAAAAACCAACAATTAGGACAGATCTTACACTCTTAATTATTATCTTAGCAGTTCAGGTACTATAGCGGGCCCAAGTGCAAGTGCCACTGTTACATATAAGATTTTGTACCTCCAGTAGGAACAAACTCTAAATGCTGGATTGAGAATTTGTTCCCCAACAGGGACAAATTCTAAATGTAGTGAGTGGGTTAGAAATTAAAAATCTTTTGTTCTAAAATACTCAATTTAGGTATTTTTATCTAATGAATTATACATACTATTCTTTTTCTTTCCAAAATCTTAATAGAATTACAATTTAGTTTTATAATACTCACAATCTTAATTAAATCTGGAATAAGTTTAAAGTTGTAATTTCAAGTTTCTACAAAAAAAAAATAAGATTTTAATATCTCAGCAGTATAGCTAAGGTCGCTGGTTGTTTGGATAAAACCAGGTAGATGTTATGGGTTAATTTAATGTTTACAAAAGTCCTTCCAGATATTAGCGCAAAAACCGTGGAGTTAGGTAATTAAAATTAAAAATTTAACACACAAGGCCAAAATCGCTTGCACTAATTTTTCACATAAACACTTCGGGCTATTAACACAATGCAAAGGCTGACAAATATTTAAAAATCGTTCATGTGTATTTGTTATCTCTTATCTCTATGTTTTTATTGGTCGTAGTAAAATACGACAGTCAATAAGTAACGAATCAACGTCGCGTGAACTTTACGCGTTAAAGGACTGTTTTGAATGTCTTTTGATATATTGTCTATAGGCACAGATCGCCACTGGTATGATAAACACCCCTGAGTTGTTATTTAACATAATCTACTTAGGTAGTGATCGGGTTGATGATTAGGGTTGAATCAGTATGATGTCGGCCTATTCCATCAGATTCTGGCGGAACCGACGTCCGAATCTGTGAAGGTTCTACTGGAATTTGCATACTGGTATAAGAAATTATATAATATTATACAAGTGCTCTAACATTACATAGTATAGTTATATAGGTAAGTTTATTGTAGGACTGGCATGTACATTATGTATAAAAGTCCCTAAATTAAGAGAAAAAAAACCCTATTTAATCTACTACTCACCTTTCTTCATAACGCTCATGTCACCGCCATTGCAGCCAATAGCTTGCGGTCCTGGACTCAAGCTGTGTAGCTGGTAGGGCGGAGTCCTCGCGTCGAGCTGCGCAGGCCAGGGCGCCCGCGGCCACGTGGGACCGGAGCCAGGGGCGCCCAGGAGCCTTAGTCGCTCGTACACCGGCGTGGAGCAGTCGGAGGGCGGCTGTTGACTACTGGTCTTCTCTTTCTGAGCTGCTAGGTTACGGAGCACGCGGTTTATTGACGATACCTGGTGAAAAATGACAGATTTTAGTATATCGACACTTATTATACAAAAAAAACAAAATGTGTAAAAAACCTGTGACCCGACTACGGAAAAAAGAAAGGAATGAAATCGGTTAAATTCCGGGTTTATAATAGACTCCTCCTATTGTTGAAATCGGTTAAAATGTAGCCTATGTTACCCGGATCATAATAATGTATCGATTGACACCTTATTCATCATAATCTTAGGCCTCAGGTTTAGGCGCTACGGAGGAACATACGTAAATACATACACTCATACATACAAGGCTGCTAAAATCATAACCCTTTCCTTTGGCTTAGCTGTAGAGGATTATAAACTAAAAATTTTGTAAATGTTTTTAAAAACTATAGCTGGCTCCAAATTTGTTTAGCACGTAATGAAATGTATAGTGTAATGTAACACCGATTTAACTTGTGGACGGCACGTAACGCTTGTTTATTACCTAAAGCTGGCTCTAAATGTTTAGCGCGTAATGTATGTATAGTGTAATGTAACACGAATTTAGCTTGTGGACGCTTGTAGTGCCATCCACACGCTTAATTCAAGTTACATCACAGGATAAAATACATTACGCGTTACTCACGTCTGGGCCTGGCTTAAAATGACGCCTACACTCAGCAATAACTGTCAACATACATACAAAAAAAAAAAAACATACAGTCGAATAGAGAACCTCCTCCTTTTTTTGTTTGAAGTCGGTTAAAAAGGCTGAGGAAGATGGAAGAATTTAGTTACTTAATTTTGCTATCGTGATGTAGACACTACGCTGTCGACTTGTTCGCAATACAAGAAAACTACATATTCGGGCTGCTGTTTTTATCGGTGAGTATTCGGTGAAGCAATTACTCTGATCATCATATCAACCGAGAGACGTCCACTGTTGGACATAAGCCTGAAGGGTCTCCAAACTGAACGGTCCTGCGCTGCCCGCATTCAACGGCTTCCTGCGACCTTTATCAGATCGTCGGTCCACCTCGTGGGGGGCCTACCAACGCTGCGTCTCCCGGTACGCGGCCGCCATTCAAGAACCTTTCCGCCCCAACGGCCGTCAGTTCTCCTAGCAATGTGCCCCGCCCACTGCCACTTAAGGTTCGCAATTCTTTGGCCTATGTCGGTGACCTTAGTTCTCTTGCGGATCTCATCTTTTCTGAAATGATTACGCAGAGAAACTCCGAGCATAGCCCTCTCCATTGCCCTTTGAGTGACCTTGAGCCTTCTTATGAGGCCCATTTTTCTGATACCCTGGACTATTAAGTTAATTTAAAATTAATTTTGAATTTTTGATAACACATATGGGTAGGTGCTAGCTTGTTATATTATTATCATAGACTAAATACCCTATATGTACATATCGAAAATGTTATTTTAAACAACGTTTATTATTTCATAATCCTTTAATGCGATACATGGATATGATATCCCGTGCTTACAGTGAAGAGCACTCCAGTTGAATTATCGGAAGGGTTGCGAGCTTTTATATTAAAATCTGTAGAGTGTAGACTTCTCATGTGCTTTATTCAATTCTATTTATACAATCAGTTCCAAATTTGAATTTAAAAACGTTCCAATAAATTGTCTATGGAAAAAAATATTAATTTCTCAATTAATATGTAACAAGGAGGTAACAAGCCAAGTGTGGAAAAAAATATGCTTTTTTGCTTAGCTTATTTATTACACAAGTAATTATCATGCATCGTAGAGTATCGTATCATAAAACACGTCACAAGACAATCATCAACTAGTAGGCCACCCGTAAAAAAGTTAAGGCACCAAAATGTCCAGTGCACCAACTGTCACGCGGCATATGACAGCGCCAAACGGACGTAGAGAGTAACTTAGACGTAGGGCAGGAAGGCCGTAAGACGATAGATGGTAACCCGATACGCGGCCGCGCGGTGGTCTCCGCCGCGTGCTGACTGGCAGCTCAGAGAATGCCCGATGGACCGAAAAAACGCGCCGAGCGTGCCTTTATAAAAATAAATGTTTTTTGTCTATGATTCTTAGTTCTGTTTTTGATATTAAGGAGTAACAGTATCTCATTAGATGAGATGAAATTAATAAATCAAGATTTAAAATAACCTTTACCGAAATAATGAAATATGAAATATGCAAAACACTTTTGTTTTATTGCCAATATCAACAAAAAATGGCTAAATATGAATTTAAAAAAACAAATAATTTTTATTTGATAAATGCTTACAAACATAGCTTAAACAGGAAAGAAAACAAAAATGGTTTTTAAAAATGGGAGAAGTTATACTTCTTTGCACACAGCAAAAAAAATTTTTGATTTATTTCGAGACTGGCTTTGATTTTAACGTGACTTTTGTGTTACAGTATGCGCGCGCATCTTAAAATTTCACTCTCATCGTTTTTCATAACGTGCTTAAAGAAGTAAGTATGTACCTATAACTTCTATAATAGGTATAAGCACAATTTATATATTGCTTTAAAGTTAATCTTATCGTCTTTAATTGAAGTTTTCAAAATTTAAAACGTCTTATATAGGCATAACCAGAGGTCTGGATTCTATCTCGGTACGTCTGTGTGAACTCGAATATGTATGCGTTTAAATTTATACATATGTATAATATTGTAGAATCAATAAAATTGTACAACTTGATTTTACCTGGTACAAGGAAAATAAAATATTTTTCACTACCAAAAAACAGTAATAAATAAGCAAATGTCAGCAAAATCTTCATATTTTAACGTTAAGACGATAATGAAACATTTTATGATCTTGTATATCATGTTATGGCATGATTGTTGACATAAATAACATGTGCATATTACGATACAGACAGCTGTGAAAGGATTTGTGAATTGTTGAAGTCAATTCGTTAGTATGAAAATATACTAATTGAATCAACGTCTTAAGAAGTTCGTATTCTATAAAAAACATCATTACAGTTGTAAGTTTCAGTGACAAGAAAGGGTATAAATATGATGTTTACTGTAAAATTCAAACATTTGACTTTGGAATTGAAAATTGTTCGATCATAAAATTTTAACAAGAAATATAATTGAAAGTCAGAAGACGTCGCCATGTCCGAGACTAAAATAAAATTTTCAAAAGGGTTGATTTGAAAATTTCCTACAAATGAAATGGAAATTTTTAACAAGCAGCCCAACACCGGCTAACTGGAGAGTCAATGATTCGAGCCAATTAATGTTTATTTAGACGTACTTTGTATTTCCAGCCTTTTATTGAATTAATTGCAAATTTATTGTTGTGGACCATTAATTAAGTCTTTTTACAATCAACTCAATTTATCATGAAGGTCACGAAAAGCATTTCGTAGCTTTTTCTCGTACGAAAGAAGTAATTTGTATGGGAAAAAAAATTGGGACAATTAATTTTAAAATGTTCACTTCTCTTCAACTCTATTTTTCTATTATTTTTACTTGTCTTTGTCTTACATAAATTTTCGTATTTCCATATGTTTTCCGATTCTTCATGTGCCCACATGACATTAATCATCATCTCCCGCCCGAACTAATAAATAATAATAATAAAACATTTTTTATTTTCTCATCACAATCTGGTACGGGTTCATTTAGTGGCTTAGTCTAACTAATGCAATATTTTTATTTTTATTTTTATTTTTGTGTGTTAATAAAAAAAAGTTGAAATTGACTACTAAATTTTGCTATTTGTAAAATGTAATCAAAATGATGGATGAAAATGAGGGTTCTTAGTTTTGTCTAAGGAGAGTTAGTTTTGTCTCGGTAAAAGAACAAATATAACGTTAAAAAAATAAACACTGCATTATAATAAAAAAGTCCAACTTTATATTTATCAATATCCTTTTTTCACAGGACCAGAAACAACCATAGTGCTCGCATTTTCATAGAGAACGCGCGAGTGGCCATGTGTGAAAACGTGTACCGTCGGCCATTTGTAAAAAATAAACCCGACGCAATGTACGGGCCTGTAAACAGTCCTTTAATTCGAATTACACGCGCTGCTTCACTCGTTTCCAGTACTGGACCACTAATGCCTCAATTAAAAACATTTTATAACGTATTTCATCCTTTTGATGTTACATGAGGATTTTAATTTTCTCGTTGCAAACTGTTTTGTTTGTTAGTAAGTAACGCGTGTAAGTTATTTTGGTTACAAAATCCTTTTCAGTTCATATTTCATAGTTTTATCTCCGAGTCATTTGTTATGTCCAATATATTGTCGCTTTTCGTCACATCATACATATAAAATCTGTTGAATAAACAAAATAAGATAAACAACTTTATTAATTTTGTTTTACTTTATTATAGCAATAATACAATAATATTATAGCTTCCTAATCTGAGTATAAATATGAACTGCATTTTGGTAAAATTATTCAAAACAAAAATAGCGATTCGCCCTAATTTTGTAACAGATATAAAATATCGCAAACAATAAATTCAAATTTCGAATCACACGCACCAATTCACAAGTTTCCACGAGTGTGACCAAGCATCAATTACTTAAACCCCTTTAATATTATTTGTTTGTATGTGTTTACGAATTATGTTCCTTTTAAGAGTGCACATAGACAATGTCCGAGCCACAATGGAACATTTCTCATACGATTTCACTCAAATGCGTTTTTTCTACTGGTGTAGTTTCACGGCGAATTACGCCCAATTTAATTTGATTCGGTTTTTTATCGGTGCGTATTTTAAGATTATGTTTGATTTTTTTCTGTGAGAAAAGGGATTAAGCCGCTCGGTAATCTGGTAAACCAAGGATTTCGAGGTAATAAACCAATACGAATATGTTTGGTTTATAAAATTTACTATTATTGTCTACCATATTATATTACGTATTTTTACTGTACCTACATAAATATTGTAAATTATATATTTTTTATGTAATGAAGTTTAGTTCCAGAATTGTTTGTTAGCATTTTTATGAAATTTTTGGAATTGATTGCGTAGAGAAACCTTTACGCCTTCATCTATTATTATGTTGTACAGAATATTTTGCACGTTGTTTTTAACATTAAAAATCTATTGCGGCAACTTACAAAATTATTTCTACAGCGAGTATGATTTACAATGCTCTTACGATGAAAATTATTAATCAATTTATTAAATTATTGATTATAAGATTGTTTTGATAACCTAAAATTGCTATAATATCGTCAATGTTAAGAAAAACAAAAGAAAAATGTTCCGAGTAATCGTCTTAATCATCGTTCCGTTCAACGCAGCATCGCGACGCATTTTGAATACAAAATAAATTACATTAGAACGTTCCCGCGTACCTACCGTCAAACAGTACCGTAAAAAGTATGAAAGGTGCCCCCTAAATACCGGGTGAGGTGAAGCGCGAAAATTATCTTATATTTGCTCAGACGCCGTGAACGTAGGGCGAGAATACTTTTCAATAAGCTTAGAGAGCGATTTTTTTTATTTTGCGAGACCTATCTTGTAAACGGAGCGGTGTAAAACGGAACGTAAATAGAGGGTCTTGTATTGATCGATCTCATTTATGATTGCATAAGTTGTCGATGACTACTTATTAAGTATTGATTTTGAAAGAGAAATTGAAAAACATTTTTTTGCATTTTTCAGTTTGAAATGAATAGACAATTACTGATTATATTCTAACGTAGAGTTTTGAGTTTGATCAATTTAATTTAGCAGTTATTTAATCATTGCACTTAGACGACTGTAAAGAAATTCATAGTTTTATGTAAAGTCGTCAATCCAGCCCATATTCGTGAGTTCTACTGAGTCAATTCAGCCCATATTCGTGAGTTCTAGTGGGCGTTGTAAATTGCGTTAGTTATTTAATATATTCAATAAATATATTTACGATGATACTCCCAAAAGGGGTTACGCAGAGCTTTACGTAACATTTGGTTACATATCTGACAGTATGGGTTATACCATGCAGTGCCCTAAAATTAATTATGTTGCCAGTCACCAATATGTTGCCAGACTGTCGCATAACAAATAGTTTTTGTTGAATTATTGGATATTCTATTGTAAACGTTAAAGCTATTATTACTAAACAGAACTATATTACGTAAGTGAATTTAATGTTATATTTTACATTTTCAATCAATCGTAATTCAAATAATTGAATTTGTAACAAGTCGTAAAATAAATATCCGTGTGCTATTAATATTTTTCAACTATTAAAATAGTCTCTATATTCTAATTTCAAAATCAAAAAGTCTTTCCCAATCCAATGCTCGTTTCGTTCCACGCGAATTTATTGCAAACGAAACACAAAAAGCGATGCATTACTCGCGGCATTGTAAAGTGCGCAGGGGTGCGCAACAATGGGCAACCTGCTGGGCTCTTTGTGCCCTATCGCCACTTGGGAGTCAATATTTTGGGTGATTTTCGCTCTTCCGAGATGTTTTTCAACTTTTGCACGGTAAGCGAACAACTGTTAGCGCTGGCAGCGCTGCATTTCATTGATTATTCTTTTGTTTTTGCACTTTTTGCGCGCGTAATTAGAATTGAATGGCGCGTTGCAGTGTTTGTTTCTGTGACGTCAAGCTGCTAGCTTTCTGTTTTTCAATCAAATAAAGTATTGGACGCATATGTGTCGTCAATCAGACAGAGATTGCAAGGTCCATAAACATAGGAGGCTTTTTAAATTTTCTATTACGTTTACATATTATTCAAATGACTTTTGAAGAGCATACAGTGATGGGTGTCTGTCTAATGTCGTTATTTCTAAGTGAACATCAGTCTATACATTCCATAAAATACAAGCCTTCCCTATGATTAAAAAATCCACGAAAACACGTGAGGATTTTGAATTTGCTACCACGCAACACGCTAGTCATGTGAATTGGGTAATTTACATACAATAACTTACAATTGGAACCGTAGGTAGGTGGAACCTATAAGTAATTTATTTAGGGTCTTTATTACTTATTCCGAAAATAATCGTACAACTTTATAAATTTACATTTGAATTTTGACCATGAGTATGGAGAATATAATAAAGCTTAGCAAAAAAGACTAGGAAATAACAATTAAATTAATAAACCAAAAAGCTGAGACATATTCAAACAATTGTACCACGGTACAAGCAAACGCGCCCTGCGGCTACGTTTCCACGCCTTTTTCATTAAGAAAAAAAAAACTTTCCCGCCCAACCACCGATGACAGCACGAGTCAAAAACTGCACTTAATTCGTGAGATTCCCACGATTCGAAATTTAAATTGAATTGTCGAACTATTGTTCACAATGAAAGAAATAGGTCAATAACTTAAGGAGCTCATAAATTCCATTGTTTGATTGACTTATAGGCAGTATGTCAATAAGTCTTTGCTTTGTCAGCCCGTGGGGCGCGGCGGGCATGCCGCGGTACAACAATACCTTATATTGACTCGGAACTAAGGTGTTTCGTCCTCTGGACCCATTCACAGTTATTTGAGAGTGAAATGATATGCAACGATTTATTAGAAATTCTCTCATCGGTGAATGTGCGAAAGGTGGGCATTCAACTTGTTGTTAATTGTTTGCCAATATTAATTGGGTGTTCTATTACGTACTCAATAAATTAATTATGTTCTTAATGGTATTACGAAAATTTGAATAGTGCTGTAGGGATTAGGGTACAATTATTTAAATTAAAATTTATTTGAAAAAACTTTTTGTATTTTTTTATTATTCTGTATTTGATTAGGTTATTGTTAGAAGCTCATCGATAATATAACTATTAGTCATGACTGTTTTTACATCTTGTTCGGGCCATTGTTATTATATGTAATCTTTATTTCGGCAAATTTAAATAAAAATACTTATTATGGTATTTTTAGCAGTTGAGATTGGATAAATTACCTATCTAAATCACTAGGAAACACAATGGTCATAACTTGGTGATTTACCCTTTCAGAAAGTTTTAAAAATATCACTTTTATGTAGTCAAATCATTTTTCGTGTAAAAATCATCTATATAGGCTAAGAAAAAAAATATAGGTATATACTTATATTTAGAGCGTCACATCTATCTTGGTGGTTAGTCAGTTCACTAAAGGTTTGGTTATTTTTTTGGTTTATGCCCCTTTTATATAGGTAACCTGTCACTATTTTAGGTTTCCATGACCTATACTGGCAGATTTGGCTTTAAGTGTGCTGGCACTTTACATGGCCTTGTCAAACATTTGTGCTGCATCCCTATCATAACCATGTGAAGTGCTAGCATAAGCTAAAGCTTTGCCAAACTCTCTTGGGATTATGAGATGTAGGTGTATCACCTATACAAGACTATTCAATTGCGATATATCCACCATGAAATTCACTTACTTTTAAAAGGGAAAACTGTTCCATCGAAGCATCGACCATTTGCCATCTTGGTAAATAAACATAACTCATTCTTTCGCAAGTAGGCGCGAACGTCAACCGAGCGCACCAAAAACTAGGAAGCACTCGGAAGGGTGTTTTTATATTCGTAAATAATAAATAAGTGCGACTTTCCCGCCTTATTCCGTCTGAGCCGGCAGGACGCGATTTTCCGCTAGATGTGTTGCCAGAATAATAAAAATCCGGACAAAAATACTCCGGGCCGGACGGCTGGCGTAAAATTGATTATTGATTTATTTTATACTTCCATTGTGGATGGGGTCTGCCTGGATAGTGAAGCTGAAGAGTAATTGGGGTGAAGTGTGACTAAGGAGGTTTATTGTTGTCAATCTCAAATTAATAGGAGTATTTACTGTTTTAACGCGTTCTAAATAGATTTCAATTTTGTTATTGTCTAAAGTACCTACAGATAAACTAAGTAGGTATAAGTAGGTAATGGCAAGCTGAAAACGAGCATGCTCTCTAGCTGTAATAATAAGTATGGTAATTTCTAGTAAAGAACAATACACGCAATAATAGTGGCAGCAAGTCATGAGCATTTACTTACACGTGAATCTGTACATTAATAATTTACTATTCCGCTTAGATTTTTATTTAGCATATTTACGCGTACATTAATATATAATTGCTCGAGTTTAGTAACAATTACGGCTTGTTGAATTGCTGTTCGCTGATAAACGGACCACCGAAGATGTTATAAATAATAAAATTGTCAAGAGACTCTGCTCTGATTAGTCAATAAAAAATACCAACCAACAATAAGTTATCTTCATTTTTTTTATATAAAAAGGTCAAGCAAATGACTCCATTCCACCTGATGGTAAGCAAAAGTGGAGTCTAAATGCTAGCGCGAGAGATAAACCGCCGCGCTAGTCACCCTCACCTTACCGACCTGCAAGGTGCTTCTTCACGCCTCTTTTGAATGACACAGGATTGTAGGAAGGAGTGAAAACATGCGCCATCAGTGAATTCCATTTCTTGATTGTGCCATTAATCAGTCTAATATTGATAAAATCCTCTATGGACTTTTCGACGAACCGTCATCGGTACGGTGCACGGCAAATTGGGTCTGTGGTTCGCCTACCTGTATTAGATGCATGGTCTCTAGTTAGACATCCAAGACAGTTCAAATTTGTGATCGGTTTTGATAAGGGCTTGTTGACCGTTTAGTTAGCTACCACGGTACTTTATACTTTTTGAAAGTTTACCTAAATAAAGAGAAAAAAAAAAGAGTATACCATGTGCTAAAGAACACAATATCTTTAATTTTAAAAAATCTTAACATTTTTATTTTGAATTGCACACAAAATATAATAACAGCCTTATTCATAAACACTCAAAAACCCATTTTAGTTGTTACCTTGTTAAAAAGTGTTTTGTCTCATTCATCTCGTGCCAGAGTGACGGAGATAAATTTGTAAATCTCTAATACATTCACTTGTTTTTATGAATATGAGGGTAAGTGTAAAAAGTTGTATCACTAATCAAAAAAAGTTAACAGTAATAAATCTCTTGTTAAGTTTCTGTAATTTTCGCGCCTTTCTTATCCGGTTTTGTTCTTATTATTTCTGACATTTCTTTATCTGCATAATGTTCTTTTGTAATCGTAAGGAAATGTCACACAAAGCTCACTCAATACGTTTGTTGAAAATCGTAAAATATGGTCCAAATATGTAGAGAAAACAAACGTAGGGTCAATATAATTAAGAGCGGCTCGTCTTTGAGAACCAGCCAAATGGCAAAAGTCAATTGTGTTTAGTTCGCGAACCGACTCGTCGATAATAATGATTTTATTTTAATGACAATAATGCAGTATTATTATTATTAAAATGGTATAATAGTGTATTATTATGTTCGACGCGGGGATGAACGCTCGAACGATTCAGAATGACAACTCGCAACGGTTTTATTTTATTTTTTACTTTTTTTGTTGTCGCTCCGCTAGGGAATATGTTGAACAGTTTGACGCGTGCTCTAACGCTATTGTTAATATAATATTTTAACTTTTGTTCTTTATAGCTTTTAAAGATGTTGCCGCTTTATGTTAAGATTTTTATATTTTCGTCTGGCGATGTTTTATTTGTAAGAAGAAGTTTGAAAGTGTCTTCAATGACATACATTCTGAAAAGGCGATGTTTAGCTTGGTAAATTAGAATATAGAAGACCGCTAGAAGAAATAAATTTAAGGTGTGAGAAACATTAAAACTAAATTTTAGATAATAGGGGAAAACAGGAAGATGATATTTCTTCTTTTAATTATATGGTGATCGTGACACATAGAGATTACGCATTTCGCCAATATCAAGTGAATATGTGCTTACTTTAGTAACAGACAATTGTAGGGTAGATTGAGTTAAAACGGAAGTCTCTTAACACTTGTTTCTACAACAAGAACTCGGGAGAAACTCCAGGAAGATGATATGAAAAGGAAAAGAAATTGTGACTAGAGTAGAGTGAAGAAGAAGTGAGAGTGTCAGTTTGGAGTTATATAAATTTATTTATTTAAAAGAAAATAAAAGTACAAAATTATTAGCACAACAAAAATTGATTGGTTGCAAATCTTTAGAAAGTTTCACAGTACAATTTTATCCAACTACGCCAAGCCAAAAGGAACGGTTATGATTTTAGCAGTCAATGTACGTATGTATGTATATGTTTGTATTCACGTATGTTCCACTGTAGCGCTTAAACTATTCATCCGATTTTGATGAATGACGTGTCAATCGTTTTGTTATTATAGTCCGTGTAACATAGAGTGCATTTTATCTTAATTTTAAAATAGGAAGAGTCGATTCTACCTTGTAAACTCCGATTTCAAACCATTTCATTCCGTTCTTTTTTTCTGTAGTCGGGTTCACACAGTGTTTTGACTTTTTGCTTGTGTATTTTATTGAAATGATTGTAGTTGTGGAAGAAGCTCTAAAGTATACCTACAGCACTGAAGTTTGATGTCGAACCTTAGACTGTAACGGCCAAATGTAACTTTTATGCAGAAATATCAAACATAATTTGTTACGTATGCAATTATTAAGTTCGTCTGTTAGAATAATTTAAACCTTAATAACACACTAAACAAATAGTAATTACAAGCAACATTTGTCGCCAAGTACAACCACATTCTCGCATTACAGCCATAATCACAGACAACTGACACTCGTAATCGGCACATTAAATCTCATCGGTTGTCAAAAAAATACTCATTAATATTCATCACCGATCTCGATAGTGTTATTACATTTAATATCCACCCTCGAACAAAACCAGACAACGATGCCGTTTAATTCACAATAGTGGACGCCGCATAAAATTATAATAAACACCGTTAGAACGAGACAGCTGTATTTTTAAGTGGAGCGACAGAGACAGCAAGCGGTCATCCCCAGCGCGAACGCAGTGTTGCCGCATTCGTAAATCGTAGGTGACAATGCAGTGACATGTCATTTGGACGACACTGGGGCTATTCGATGTCGAGTGGGGTTCCGTAATAAGTCATAATTCACGTGTTAACTCGAGAGGGTATTCTGTTGTTGCGATGATCGAAACCTATTATTATCGGTTGGATGGCGGCCGCGAGATAAGGGGAGATGTTCTGTTTCATCTGTGAAATTATTGCAAAATGGCTTTAAATTCGACGTTTGAATGAGGCATGCGTTTCACGCTATCTTTATGATATAATTCAACAATTAATATAGGATTGGAAGTTCGTGAAAGTTTATACGAAACGAATATTCAAATAAAACTGTCGTATTATTAATAAAATAATCGGAAATTAATTATGTTTGCTTAATAATAATCAAAGAAGGCAATGTAATCATCATCAATTGCTTTCCCTAATCCCACGTTTTTTGGGAATGGCTACAAGATTTGGGTGGAAGTTTTACGACCAGTCGACCCTACGTTAACCCTGTGAATGAAAATGAAAAATCTCTTTATAAAGAAGAGAGAAGAGAAGAAATTCTCTGTAAAGAAGACAATGTCGTCAACTGATTTTTAATATACAGTCATCTCTAACAATTGTAAATGCGACTGTGAGTTTTTTACGCTTTCACGACTAAACTAATCAACTAGTCATCCTGCTTTGTAATATGGCACAAAAGTGTTAGTCTTCATTATGATGCTGACTGTACCGTTCCTGCTGCAACAAGGCTGAGATGCTTTTTACTCAAAGACCATAATAGTGAAATGAATCTGCATAAAATTCACAGAAATTGATTATAGTCTATACTAACACGCAGTCTTTTTTTGTTGAGGAAAAATGTACAGTTCCCGTGTGATAATAATAGATCAGAATTTTGACGCGAACGATGTCGCGGGCAACAGCTAGTTCAACGGGCAAGAAACGCCAAATATTCCCTTTGTTTTAAGTAATTGATAGTAAATTTACTGAATAGTATTGTATGAATTTAGCCCGTAGCGAACATAACAAATATTTTATATCAGTAAAAACCGTAGCACGCTGCTACGCACAGAACATAGATCTTATATCTATGTTCTGTGCTGCTACGATACAGCAGTTGATGTCTTTTGCTTCAAACTAGTAAACGTATACCCAATATAATAAATACAATTGCCAAAAAAATTAAATATAGGTAGGTACTAATTTGTTTATGCTCATATTTGTAAATAAAAAATATTCGCTTTTAGAGTTAAGTTTGCTTTAGAAAGGTAATTGTATGAAAAAAATAAACAATACATAAGAGGCAAATAATAAACCGAGCAACTAAAAAACCCAGAATGTGTGACTAAAAATACTAAATGGGCGACAAATCATTTGTTAGTTGCCCATTAACGATTAGTTTGTCGCCCACTTAGTAGAGGTTTACGTTAGATTAATCTGCTCACCAGTTAAATACGATCCAATAAATAATAGTTTATTTGGTGATGTAGATATGTGGTATTCGAATGTTATTGTTTCCATTAAACGTACTGAGTACGGCACACCCAACATTTGTTTGCGAGTCATGGTTGTTAATATATTAATTAACCGACTTCAAACAAAAAAAGGAGGAGGTTCTCTATTCGACTGTATGTTTTTTTTTTTTTTTTTTTTTTTTTTTGTATGTATGTTCCGCGATTACTCCGCCAATAATGAATCGATTTTGATGATTCTTTTTTCGTTAAGAAGGTCATACTTCAAAGGTGGTCCCGTATAAATTATACCGAAATTGGTTCAGTACTTTTTTGTTGAAATGATAATTTCATTGGGGATGAAACAATAACATCGTCCACGAACACAAAAATAATGACAATTTTTTTTTTGAACTTGCTATTACCTAATATGCAATAGTGAAATTTTGGTTAGTAGGTCCAATAGTCAACACATAAACTATGACAAATTATTTTATATGAACTTAAGTTAAATAACTAGTTTCTCTTCAAGTTTCATAGTTCATTAACTTACCATTAAAACTATACCATTCATTCTGAATGAATGGGAGCTATAGGTCTGAGACGTGATATTATTTGTGAACCGACTTAAAAAAAAAGAGGAAGTTCTCTATCCGACTGTTTTTTTGTGTTTGTTACCTGATACTCCGTCAATTATGAGTATTACGACTCGATTTTAGTGATTCTTTATTTAGCTACGTCAAAATCAGAGATGGCCCGTATAAATTGTATCGATATAAATTCGACCCTTTATGAACAGAACATTAATAACAAAAAAAAAATTGTTTACGTTTCCGTTAAGTTTTAATGAGCACCTATCCATTTATCCAGTAGGCCTATCCATTTTCAATAAAATATACTTAACTAGCGACCCGCCCCGGCTTCGCACGGGTGCAATGCTTATGTGTAGTTTTAAAGATCTAAGCATACATAGGGACAGACAGACGGCGGATAGCGACTTTGTTTTATACTATGTAGTGATTAACACTAAAAATAATAAAATAAAATATTTTTGGCAAAAAAATAGGAAAACCGACTTCAATGCGTACAAATTTAAACTAAAAAGTAAGAAATAAATAATATTTTTATGAAGTAGTTGAAAAGAGCATCATAGAAAACCAAGGAAAGTATTGATACACATTTATAATTCTTTATTTATAATTGATACTCCGATATATTTGGAGTCGGTGCCAGCCTAAGCAAAATAAACTTACCTAATAGATACGAACTTGATTAATCCATTAACTATACATAATAATGAATGCATAATAAAGATGAGAAATAATCCGCCGCTCCGTGAAGTTCGAAAATTGCAAACATTATCCTCCATGGCTAGCTGGCACCGGCTCCAAATATATCGGAGTATCAATTATAAATAAAGAATTATAAATGTGTATCAATACTTTCCTTGGTTTTCTATGATGCTCTTTTCAACTACTTCATAAAAATATTATTTATTTCTTACTTTTTAGTTTAAATTTGTACGCATTGAAGTCGGTTTTCCTATTTTTTTGCCAAAAATATTTTATTTCAGTTTATTTATAAAAAAAATATCTAAAATTATATTATTATGTATAAAAATCACCGTTATCTAGTATCCATAACACTTACTTTGGGCTAGATAATTGGTGTGAGTGCGGAAATAATAAAAAAAAATACTTTTGTCCTGAAACGTTGGCAGAGTTTTTTCGATTTAAAAGTACTTAGCAAAGTTCACTTCAATAACAAACTTTTTAATTTTGATTTTAGAGCGTTTGTACCTTATAACACACTTCTCATACGAAGTGATCGTACCTATTTAGTGCGTGCTCATCCTAATGTATTCGTACCACTTCGGAAGATACAATAACATAATAGTTTAGTTGTTAAATGGGAAATCAAAGCTAGCAACGGCAAGCACGCGCGGAATGTAAGCTCCGATTGGCTAATGAATGACCACAATTTGGCTGCTGGCGATTTTGCTGACCGTACTGTTGGACGTTATGAAATGAGAACGTAATGGATTGCCTTTAGAAACGCCGTTCAGAAAACTATTGTTTTTATCGTATATCGGCCTTAGACGTAAAATAATACTTTATTAATTCCTTGTCATAATAAATATCCTTCCATAATGGAGGCAACTAAAGTTGCTAAGGCATGGTAGGTACTGAAGTATTGACTTATAAGACCAACAAAAGTGTAAATAAACAGTTATTTTTTTATGACCAAGTGGAGTGGACTGTTTGTGAAAGAGTCTAATTTACGTATCTGTGTGATCGGTAGGTAGACGATATGCCCAAGCATTTTATGATATGACCAATTTTACGATCGGGTCACAACATACACACAATCGCTCATAATTCCAAAAGGGGTTAGGCAGAGCCTTCAGAGGTTCGCCTACCAGAATTAGATGCGGCTTCGATCCCCACGGACATATTTGTAAACGGTTTCAGCGGTGGTAGGACTTTTTTCAAGTCCGCTTTTCAAGTTTAATATAAACAGGCGAGGTCACGCCGCGTGCGCGTAGAGAACGGTGGATATTGAAAGAGTAACGAGTTGACATTAAATAATAATAATAATAAAGCCTCTTTATTTTTCTTAACTTACAAATTCCAAAATGAATTATACTAAGATTATACCTATAATAAATTTCACAGTTATGATCCTGACTGGTATAGGCCTCCTCCAACAGTGTCTAGGTTATTCTCGTGTTTGCTTTCTTTGTCCAGTCGTTCCCAACATACTTTTTAATTTCGTCTACTCAGCGTTCCTTAGGATAGCTTCTAGATCTCTTGCCACTTGGGCCTGCCCAATTTGTAGTCAGATACATCCATCTTTCATCTGTCAGTCGTGCTATGTGGCCAGACAAATTCCATTTCAGCTTTTTCACATGTTGTAGAGCTTCTATCACATTGGTTTTTTTGTTCCTTTAGTCTTATATTCATGATACTCCATTCCATAGCACGCTGTCTTTTGAATTCTGTCTGTCGCATTTTAGTTATAGTTCCAGGTTTGTGATCCGTATGACAAGCAGGGTAGTAAACATCCATTCCTGGCTTTCTTTTTCAGTTTTAAAGGTAGTTTTGACTTCAATATTTCCTTTAGACTCCAGAACTTACTCCATGACATGTTTATTCTCCTGTCAATCTCATCTTTGCTTTTCTAGAATTACGAAATCAGATGGATTTCCCTAAGTATTGTAGCTCTCTACGTATTCTAAGGTCTGTAAATTGTCATCGTGTAAGGGCGTTTGCCAATCGTTAGTCATCACCTTAGTTTTTGTCTTGTTTAGTTGTAGCCCTATTCTGTTACTTTGTTTCCATAGTTCTAATATCATTTCTTCTAAAGGTGTTTCAGCAGTTTTCTTCAATATAAAAAGAAAAAAGTGCGTCAACACTCATTACAGCGGTTTACAAGTGAAGTTTAGTAAGTTTTATTTCATTTAGAATAAGAGCCAATAACAGTCTAAAATGTGTACGCAAATTTGCTCATAACAGCGCATGTAAATTGTTCATAGTGGATTAAAATCGAGTGCGTAAAACACCCAGCATATGTCCGAAGGAGGGTCCCACCCTACCTAACGAGATTTGTCGGCACTTGCTTGGCAGTTTAAAAAAAATACAAATAGACGCTTCGTTTTAGATAATTTGATAATGTTGCAGATATTTGCATTGGAATAAAATAAAATATTTGATACAAAATAGCAAAGTCTTGTGTGCAAATTGCATAAAACATGAACAAACTTGCATCAAGCTCCAACTTAAATGAGGTGGATTGAACTTTAATTTTTTTAATCTAATGACGTGCATATTGAACGTACAAACGTTAGATGCACTAAGAATGCAGTTTCCAACCCACTAAACGGGGCGACGATAATATTTCTTTTTATTAATCAATCAGTAATATTTTACGTACCACAGCAGCACGCTCACCCATGAGAAACTTATTAAATTGTTGAATATCTTCATTTTTACGCAAGTAAAACCTGGATGCAATTTGCATTATCTCGAAGTTTCTAATGCAAGCAACTTGTACGCATGTGTGATGTCATACTTGCATGAAAGACTTGCCTAATGGAATAGCGGCTTTAAGCAAAGACACAGGCCGCAAATAAGGCGGTTCGGTCATCATCAAAATTTCAATAACTCCTTAATGGAAGCTTTATGAAATTGAGTCTGTATTAAAGAGAAATTTGATTTTTTTTATTCTATGTAGAGTCGGAATAATGTTATAATATTTTTTATTTTACAGTTTTCCTTAAAATATGTACTCATAAGAATTAAAAATTACCTGCCACTAAGCATAGACATGTGGCTTCAGTAAACATCTATTCTATTCTTAATTAATGGCACTCGCAAATCTTAAAGATTATGCATTTTGCCAATGTCAAGTGAAAACATAATTATAGTTACAAAAAATTTGTACGGTAGATTTTAGTTAAAATGGAGTCTCTCAACACGTGTTTTTACAACAAGGACTCGGGAGAAACTCCTTCAGTAAACATCACTGAATTATCTGAGATGGATGACAGAAATCAGTCATATAACATCAGAACCCCAATTTAATATAAAATATTTTTAGCAAAAAAATAGGAAAACCGACTTCAATGCGTACAAATTTAAACTAAAAAGTAAGAAATAAATAAGATTTTTATGAAGTAGTTGAAAAGAGCGTCATAGAAAACCAAGGAAAGTATTGATACACATTTATAATTCTTTATTTATAATTCATACTCCGATATATTTGGAGCCGGTGCCAGCTAGCCAAGGAGGATAGTGTTTGCAATTTTCGAACTTCACGGAGCGGCGGATTATTTCTCATCTTTATTATGCATTCATTATTATGTATGGTTAATGGATTAATCAAGTTCGTATCTATTAGGTAAGTTTATTTTGCTTAGGCTGGCACCGACTCCAAATATATCGGAGTATGAATTATAAATAAAGAATTATAAATGTGTATCAATACTTTCCTTGGTTTTCTATGACGCTCTTTTCAACTACTTCATAAAAATATTATTTATTTCTTACTTTTTAGTTTAAATTTGTACGCATTGAAGTCGGTTTTCCTATTTTTTTGCTAAAAATATTTTATTTTATTATTTTTAGTGGAAATCACTACATAGTATAAAACAAAGTCGCTATCCGCCGTCTGTCTGTCCCTATGTATGCTTAGATCTTTAAAACTACGCAACGGATTTTGATGCGGTTTTTTTTAATAGATAGAGTGATTCTTAAGGAAGGTTTATATGTATAATACATGCATATTCACATAAGCATTGCACCCGTGCGAAGCCGGGGCGGGTCGCTAGTTAAGTATATTTTATTGAAAATGGATAGGCCCACTGGATAAATGGATAGGCGCTCATTAAAACTTTACGGAAACCTAAACAAATTTTTTTTGTTATTAATGTTCTGTTCATAAAGGGTCGAATTTATATCGATACAATTTATACGGGCCATCTCTGATTTTGACGTAGCTAAATAAAGAATCACTAAAATCGAGTCGTAATACTCATAATTGACGGAGTATCAGGTAACAAACACAAAAAAACAGTCGGATAGAGAACTTCCTCTTTTTTTAAAGTCGGTTAACAAATAATATCGCGTCTCAGACCTATAGCTCATTACAAATGCCTACAATGAATGGTATAGTTTTAATGGTAAGTTAATGAACTATGAAACTTGAAGAGAAACTAGTTATTTAACTTAAGTTCATAAAATAATTTGTCATAGTTTATGTGTTGACTATTGGACCTACTAATCAAAATTTCACTATTGCATATTAGGTAATAGCAAGTTCAAAAAAAAAATTGTCACTATTTTTGTGTTCGTGGACGATGTTATTGTTTCATCCCCAATGAAGTTATCATTTCAACAAAAAAGTACTGAACCAATTTCGGTATAATTTATACGGGACCACCTTTGAAGTATGACCTTCTTAACGAAAAAAGAATCATCGAAATCAATTCATTATTGGCGGAGTAATCGCGGAACAAACATACAAAAAAAAAAAATACGTACAGTCGAATAGAGAACCTCCTCCTTTTTTTGTTTGAAGTCGGTTAAAAATAAGCTTACTTAACAATAATTGAAAAGCATATTTTGAATTAAGTAATTTATTTAAAACAACTTAAACACGAATAATAATCTACTGGCCCCATTCCACTGGTCTCATTTCAACAGGCACAAATATCTGAACTTGCGCAACTAGTAACTTTGTAAGACAAGTGAAAACAAATTAAATTCCCCCTAAGACGCTAATTTTGCTTATCAAAGAAAGCCTAAACGTCTGATTATGACTGTTATGTAGTTGGAGTTTGCGTTTGATGTTAACTCAAGCGTGGCCGCCCGAGAATGCCTTGTGGAGCGCCCGGTATGTCTTCAGACAACAATTTAAATAAATGTAGGTAAATTATGTAAATACGACGGACGAGCCGCAGGTACATTGTACTGTACATATGTGCTTCTCAAGTTGGTACTATCTTGCAGTTGTTGAAAACGGTATGTCTTGTAATTGTTTATAGTGGTACTTTCATTTTACTCGTGGTAATTTCTCTGCGTAATATACAAAGGTCTGAAATCTCATCTAAATCAATTATTTTTGGTTAATTTTTCCCTGTTACGGGACGGCAAAGGGATCTAGCCCATACAGCCAAGTCTTCAGTGTCATTTTCTTTCTTGATTTTTGCATTAAAATGTGGATGCCACACTTTTTAATGCATCTAGGGAGTGCTTGGCGAGAAATGCATGGTACAGACCTCATGATGGTGACTGATGAGAACTGTATAGTGAGATTTCCAACCACTATACAATTCTCAACGCCACATACACAAAACCTTTATTTCAATGATTCCTCATAACTGTTCGTCAACACGGATGCTTATGCAACAAAACGACACCACTTTCACTGCACAAAATCCACTCCGAAGCAATTTTTAATTATTGAAATAAAGATCGACATCCGGACGCCATGATTTCCCGCCCAACACCCCTAAATCAATTAGTTTTTATTCCTATTTTTACTTTTAAAATATTTCATAATGATGATAGCTGTCAAAATTTTCATGAAGTTCGATTTTTAATGTAGAAGACAGAAAATTAAATTTCGCGTGGACTCAAGTTACTACTCATCGAAATTTCTTCTTAAAAAGTTTTAAAAATAGCTCCTAAATCCATATGTCAATATTATAATAGTCTATTTCAAAAATTAAGTATCTTTAAGAACTTTTGAGATAGATTACAAAATAGACGGACGGTTTTAGATAGAATAAAAATTAACGACGAAATCGACGTAAAATTAAACCGTATCAATATGTAGGTATCACAAAAGTTTAGAATGTTATTTTATCGGATTTTATCTGGTTAGGTAATCAATCAATATACAACATGTAAACTAAATAACCAACACCCTGAATACAGGTGGTTTGGGATCGGCTTCCGAGTTGATTTCAATAATTTTTTTCTGAAAAAAACGAGGGTGTTGGTTATTTAGTTTACATGTTGTATATCAATTTTTGAAACCACGGGCATGTTTCTTTTTAGTAAAATTTGCTATCATTAGTACCTATCAAGAAGACTTTCCCTACAACTATCGTTTTTTTTCCATCACGCCAAAAAGTAGCTTATGTGGTATTCCGGATTTTAATCTATCTATGTGCCAAATTTCACCCTGCTCCGTTCAGCCGTTCTGGCGTAATTTTATTATTTGATGTTTATTAGTTAGCAGTAAGTATAATAATTAGAGTAGGTTTTTAAACTACGTATATTAAAATTCGAACAAACATCCACCAAAATTTATGCATTTTTATAAATAGTAGTTAACATTCTACACTTACAGATTTATATGAGCTTCCCGCAAAATTGTTTAACGATACAATATGTACCTAGATTGCGGCACATACCTAGCTTGCAAACATTAATACCAATGTGCAAAGCCATTACTCTCCCCTAGGTTAGGGTAAGTACCCACCCTGTGACGGAGCGAGTTGTTTGTAATAATTACTGTCTTATCTGATATCATTTGATACTATCTCTATTTAATATTGGCCTGGATCAAGGGTACGGTCGGCAGAATTGTCTAGTTGTGTTTGCATTTTTTTTATCGAATCCGTTTCGCACACGTGGTTTAATGTTTGCATACGTACTTAAGCATTAAAGTATTGTTAAATAGCATTTAAAGTAGAATCTGATTATCAGATGCATTGGTTACAGGTGCTCGGTCCCGATAAAATTATTAGTTGCAAGGTGGGATTACATTGGTAGTCATTACTGTACTTTATACTGTATTCTTTACAATTTTTATACTTTTGCTGGGTAAACTGAGTTCTATGGCATACGCAGTTAAAACTATTAGGCAGCTAACTGATGAAGAATGGTTTATTCTTTATTCCAGTTATTTTCACAGTATAATGTCGTATGGAATTCTTCTTTTGGAGGAGGTGCAGATATTAATACCATCGGAGTGCTGAGTGCGGATTGCTGCAGATATTAATACCATCTTTGTTCTGCAAAAACGGTCTGTTAGAACAATTTTTCAACTAGGTCAGCGTAACTACCTCGAAGCAAAAGTTCAAGGAGATACATTCTGGCTTTGTCATTACAATATATATTTGTGATGACACAGCCAGAATATTTATCTCCTTGAACTTTTCTAGGAGGTAAATATTCTAGTCACGCCGACCTAGTTGATAAATTGTTCTAACAGACAGGATATTTATCTCCTTGAAAACTATCTGTGTTTAAAGAAAAATAATATATTATGCATTTTTCTGAGAAATATA